>CM057451.1:13632500-14882500 GCA_016271365.2 Neoceratodus forsteri | reverse complement strand
ATGTGACCTTCACGGTCTTGAGTGAACCCCAAGCTTATAATGTGACCTCTCAGTCCAGAGAAATTGAGTGTTTTACTGCTCTATAGAGTGATTGTTCCTGTTTTTTAATTGTTCATTAAATTGGATTCCCCCATTCCTGCAATGTTCTGTGTCTGCCTCATTTGTTTAGATGGCCTGCTTGCTGCTAAAGAGTTTTTCCTCCACAGCCCGGCCCCCAGAGTCCCAGAGTGTGTTCCAGGGCATCAGCTGGAGGATCCAGAGGACCCTGGAGAAGAACATCAAGAGGCCTGTCTGGTGAAGCCTGTCTACAAAGGCCTCTGTGGCAAAGATGGCAAGGCCAGGCAGGTGAAGATCAGCATCTTCAGTTCTCCAGTCATCCAGCTCTCCACCCAAAGGTCTGAGGTCACCCCAGCTTCATCAAGTCTGGTAAGCCAGGCCAACCGTGTATGTGGACCTTTTATGCTGCTTAGTTGCCTTCCTCCATAGGAACTTTCACCATCATACTCCTAGACACGGGGGGACTTACATGTACAAACATTCCTTTTGTGATTCTTCATTCACCACAATCTAGTTACCCTTTTCTGCAGAAATTGCAACTGACCACTCTCCTTTTTTAATTGAACAGTAGTGCCACACTACGCAGACCTACTCCATAGATGGTCTAAGCTGAAGTTTTGAAAACAAATGGTACCAGTAGGAACCCCCAGACTACCCAAACATACCCTAAAAATACCCTAATGAAAAGCAAGTACTGTATATGGTTAGGGTAGTTACTACTCTGTACTTTCTACTACCCTATTATCCTACCCTGACCACAACAACATGTGAAAAACTGTTTTTAGCTAGCCTACAACAGAGAAAACTACTCACAAGAGGCGGATTTACTATGAAAGACTGACAGGCAGTTGCCCAGCAATCATAATCCCGATGTCCAAGCCCAACAGAAAAATTCCCGACAGTGGTGGCAGATGTGTTTTTCATGTTTCAGGGGGAACCCCCTTAATTATTATAACAAACTCTGCCACAGGCAAAATCCCACTGTCCGGATTTTTGGTGTTGGGTTTGCGGCATCGCAATTTCAAGTCTCGAACAACCAAGTTTCAGTCTTTCAAAATACTCCCCAAGGGGCTGTCTTGAGTCAAGTACTGTATGACAGACACAGCTGCTCTGAGCAAACGTGCCACTGTTTCAAAATACAGCCATTAGCATTAGTATTAGTATTAGTATTAGTGTTAGTATTACAGCCATATAAGATATTCTTCTATAGGGCCCAAGTGATATGCCCCAATTTTCTTTTATTAATTTGACATTGCCAGCTTGAGTGACTGCAGTAGTTAGTGAAACAGAAAGCCTTTTGCAGTTAAATAAGTAATTTGTCTCTCAAGCCATTGTATGAAACAGGGTGGTACTAGAGATGCAGCTGCTCTGAATGAGCCTGTTGCCTTTTCCAAAAATTATACTTATGGAGGGAATTGCTGAGGCAGATAGGACAGGTGGACCTGCTGTAAGTGAACCTGCTGCTGTTTCCAAAAATTGTACCCATGGCAGGCATTATTGAATCAGGTAGGACAGGTGCAGCTGCTCTAAGTGAGCCTACAGGATGTTTCCAAAAATTATACCCATGGCAGGCATTGCTGAGGAAGGTAGGACAGGTGCAGCTGCCTTGAGTGAGCAGACTTCTCTTTCCATAAATTATACCCCTGGTGGGCATTGCTGAGGAAGGTAAGATAGTTGCAGCCTTTCTGAGTGAGGCTGCTGCTGTTTCTAAAACTTATACTCATGCTGGGCACTGCTGAGGCAGATAGAACAGGCATAGCTGCTCTGAGTGAGCCTGCTGCTGTTTCCAAAAATTAATTCGTCAGTGGGCATTTGCTGAGGTAAGTAGGACAGGTGCAGCTGCTCTGAGTGAGCCTGCCACTCTTTCCAAAATTATACTATGGCGGGCATTGCTGAGGCAGGTAGGAGTGGTGCAGCTGCTCTGAATGGGTCTGCTGCTGTTTCCAAAAATTATACCCATGACAGGCATTGCCAAGGCACAAAACTTCAAAAGTTGATGATTGACAAGACTAAGAGCACTGAGGCATGTATGACAGGCAAGGTAGCGGTGGTGCTGGCGTATGCTGTCAATGGTATGTGTCTAAGGAGAATGACAGCAACACTGAGGAAAGTGATGCCAATGGAAACTGTGGTAACAATTCTGATACAATGCTTATAATGCAACATATCTACCAGAATTTGTGGGTAGCCCGTGATGTTGGCGCCTGAAGCAAGGTGCCATCCGAAATGGCGATGCGTTGTGAGCAAAAGCCCGAATGGCGATGGGGAGGTAGGGCAACCAGATGTGGTGGGTTGGGCAACTGCAGTGACAGAAAAGTAGCTATATGTACATGTGCGTGGGGGAGGCGAGCATGGGCTGGGAGGGGCAGAGGGATGTAGGGGGGGTGGCGCTGCGGTTGGCTGCTGAGTTGTGCTATTGCATCGAGGTTGGCAGCCTCGGTTGCTGATGCGGGAGGTACTGGTTTCTGGTCTGGCTACAGGCGCTAGTGCAATTTTGTTGCACCTGGCCCGAAACTCGCTTTTTTTGCTTTTGCCCCCCCGACATGCACCCCCCTGGAGTTGAGAATCCTTTAGTAGGGGGGTGAGGGGTGTTCAGCCCCGCACAGAAAGCTAAAAAACTAAGTCCCCGGCACCATTCTTCTGTGCGCCGAGGATGTCAGAGTGGTGAAAATGTTTTTGCAGCTCTGAAGTTGCGATAACGCGGCTCGCCGTTTGGCAGTCGCCATTATCACATAGAACCAAATTTGAGTAGTGCTTATATAGAATAGGACTGGAACAGTATGCCAATGAACATGTTTGACAAGAAAATATAAAAAATAAAAAAGTGAATGCAAGATAATGGTGAAAACGATAGAAAAATGACACACACATATCTGTCTGTCCATGAATTGTACACATTGGGAAGATTTATTTCAGAGGGACAGTTGCAACTGCTGAGAGAGAGAGATGTTTATGATGTTAACCAAACTTATCAGTAGGCCACTCCAGACAGGATTTTAATTTCATACACAACCTAGTCATCATATTTGGTATCACTGTTTACATGTTGTTGTTCATGCTCAGAGTCAGAATTGCATACTTTGGTGTTTGTTACAATTGTTGGAAAATTCTCAGTATTCATTGTGAGAAAGTAAGCTGTTCCACGGTTACAGGACATAGCAGTGTTCTTTGACCAGTGGCTATTCCTCCAGCCGCATTAAATGTGTGTTCTGCATATACGCTTGACAGTGGACAGCTGAGGTACATTTTTGCAAGATTTGCTAGATCTGGCCATACTGTTCTCCTTTTTGTGTCCAATAGAGCCATGGATCTTCCTTGGCACCAATCACAGCATGGTCTGTGAAATACTCCTGGGTCATTGTGCTACGTGACACAGTTACTAGTGTGGCAGGTGAACCAGCTGCATTCTCTCTCTACAGGATACATGTGCATGTTGTTGTAGATGACTCAGAACAGATTCTCCTTTCTGACTATAAACATACCCACATCAGACAGCAGCATCCCAGTTTTCTCAGAGGAGTACATGCAGAATTAGGGTGGCTTACCCTCAACAACATATCAGAAATTCCCGTTCCTGCTGCACACTGGCAAAAGAGTGCACTGTCCAAACACTTGGTTGTAATCCTCAGTGAAAAAAAGTTTATTTCCAAATGAGTGAGGATGAGTGCTGCCACACACGTCAGGACCACTGCCCCCAGTGCTTCGCCAGAAGGCTTCATGAGGGGGTGGAGACTAAGAGCTGGATCAGCACTTTTAACCAACACAGGCAATTATTTAATTACATTCAATATAAAACAGGTGCTGTCTTATTCATACATTCAATAAGTGCATATCAAAACAAAACATACTGTCATATTCATTACAGGTTACTTATTCTACTACAACTACATATTTCATTATTTTCCAGCTATTTATGGCATTTGTAAATAAACAAAGTGTGTAGTTAAAACCACAGACGTAAATGAAGCTATGGCATGCAATCCACCAAGGAATAATTGGACCCCTGTCTTATTTCCATAGTGATCAGCAGTAATTCCAGTGCTCCTTGTCGAGTCAGTGACCAAACACATAGTGTATCATGGCTAGAAAGAATTACCCTAAAAAACAAGACAAAACAGAAGGCATCAGAATGATTCAAAAGCCCTATTCACATTTTACTACATAAATTTCTTGCCACATAAGCTGAGTAGCACTGTCCCAACATGGATCCCTCCAGTGCAGGGAACAGCGGCACCAGACCCGATAATGCAAGTAGTTCCCAGCATGAGCCTCTGGGATTGGGCACTATATAAATAAAGTGACTTGACTTGATATTCAGACAGCCCCATGCAAATGAGCCCATTGGGCATGCAAGGTGCTAAGGGGATATTTGCATGCCCATTAAGGGCACATTTTCATGGGAAGCAGTGGTAGGTTTGCACCCCTGCAACTGACTCTGCCCCCATCCTGATTATACACATCTGTAGAAAACAAGCATTCCCTGGTGTCTAGTGGCACCCCCCACCCTCCGATCACCATCCTGTACTGTATAATATTTTTCTCTGGTGCCTAGTGGTCCCCCCCCCCCCCAGTCACTATCCCATACTGTATAATATATTTGCGTGGTACCTACTGGGTCCTCCTGCCCTACAATTGCCAGCTCCGGTATCATAAAATACCTGCCTGGTGTCTCGTGGCACCCCCACTCACTGATTCCCATCCCTATAACAATGTACTCTTTCCCTGGTGTCTAGCAGCCCCCTGCACTGTGGGCACTGGCCAACCCACCCTGTCAACCCCATGGGAGACCATGATGACAAGATATACCGCACCAATTGTTCTCTTACTGTATCTTCATGCAAGGCCTCAAACTTGCAGTGCACCACCAGCTCTCAAAGCACCACTATGAACTGCATGGCAGACTCTCCTGACTCTTGTACTCACTGACAAAATGCAGCTGCTACACAATGGCATTTGAATTAGGCCAAAATGCTCAGCAAGTACCTTTTCAGTCTCCATAATTGTAGTAAAGGCCACTGATTTACAGTGATTAAAGTAATGAAATTCCATTTTCAAGACTTGAAATTCCAAGAATTGCACTGGTAATTGTTAGTCTGATTTCCAGATTTTACTGAGATTCTGCTGTCATTCTTTTTGTATGTGTATAAATAATCAGAATAAAAGAAGGTTTAATGTACAGAGAGAGCACTAAATGAAGCAAACTGAAAATAGTACAGGAAGCAATTATAAGAAAACTACAAGTTCTGTAGATTTACTGATATGGTATAAAATGCCAGATTCTGTGAAGTTCTGTTTTTACCAGTGTGCAGACAGTCCAAATTCCTGAATTCTGCTAGGTTTTCTAGTAAAAAAATTAAAATCAGTTGCCTTGATTGTAGTTCATGAATCAGTGGCAACAAAGATGTACTGTACTGCCTTCTCAACTAAGACAATGGACCAAATCTGTAACCTTATGCCCATCACAGACTGTACATTGTGTAGGCCAGTAACTTCTATGCAGACTTGAAAGAACAATAACCACAACCCTCACAGAATAACCAGTTCTGCAGAGAACTGCAGGAGCGGAGGTGGGACTGTGAATGCTGCTGTAGAGTCCATCCTCATCTGACACTGTTGTAAACAGACCCAGAGCCAGGAATGTAGTGGCAACTTTTATTTCCTAAACAACACAGAAAGGCACATTTATACATCTATACACAACTAAACCCCATGTCCTGCATCACCATGCTCTCACGGTCTGACACCTTTATGTCATACATAACCCTAACTGCAGTTAACCCTCTAAACACAACACAGAGATAAGAAAAATAAATCATCCTAGTTTCTGTATAATACTTCCAATTATCAGTATCGTTAAATTCACTCCTGCAATATCACTATTGGCTTTGAGTTTCAGTCAGTGAAATGCATTTTGCCACTTTGTGAATGACAGTGTACAGTACACACCTCAAGCCCATTGGTTGACTGGGTCCACCAATGGGCTGCAGAATTTACAGTAGATGTCAGTCACAGACAGCATTGTCTGTGGGCAGCCATGGTGGTTTGAGGGTGGGTTGAGCTTCCCATCGATGAGGGGAATATGCAGGGATGGGGGGAGCAGGGAGGGTAGGGGTGCCTGAGTGGGGGGGTGGGTTGTCTGCTGAGCTATGGGGAGGCCGTTGGACTATGGTGCATTCGGCTTGGGGGAGGGTTCTGTACATTTCACTGTATTACAGAAGGGAGCATCATTTTAGCAGAAGAGCGGGCAGGGTGGGGTCTGTACATTTCACTGTATTGCCACAGGGAGTGGCATTTTAACAGAGGTGTGGGCAGGGGGGCTGTATTTCAACTTTATTGCAGCACAGAATGGCAGTCTTATGGGGATGTGGGTGGGGGGGCACACTGGAATGCCAGGGTGGGCAGGCTGTCATACTGCTGTCTGCAGTATGGCAGCCTACCTGTGGGTGGCAATCCACTTAAGTCTATTTATTTATTTATTTATTAGTTTTTGGTAACCGGGTAAGTGCACTAGGCAAAAAAAACTGCCTATTTTCAGGCACGACCCAGGAGAGCACAATTTGAAAATGCAGCAGTGACAATCAGGTATATAATGCAAAATAACTGTCTAACAAATACATCAGCAGAAGCAGCCACAGAAGTTTATACACCACAAGGATAACATCAAGAATAGTAAACAAGTCATCAGGCCTAGTTATGGGAGAAACAGACAGGTAGACACACTTTCAATTGATTCATAATAGTAAGGAAGACAAGTAATCAAGCCTAGCTATAAGAGAAACAGACTGGTAGACTCTTTCACAAAAGGCATACCAAAAAATGGGCAAGGCCACAAACTGTTGGACAAAATAGAGAGACAGAATGGAAGTTAAGTGCAGCCACAGTTACCAAGAGCAATGAGGTGTGAAAACAGAGCATGCTTAAATGTAAGGTGAGATGAGGAGTTCTTGACATGGATGGGAATTGAATTCCAAAACCTAGGAGCAAAGTAGGAAAAGGCTTGCTCACCCATTTTCATGATGCAGGGCTGAACAGAGAGCAAGGGGAAGGTGGAGGACCTAAGGGAGCGAGAGTGAGAGATCAGGGTAAGCATGTCCCCAGTGAGGAGGGACGTGAGGATCTGGTTAAGGAGTCAACAAAACACCCTAGAGTGTAAGAACGGAGGGCACCAGGAGACAGCCAGTTTAAGGCAGAATAGAGTAGACAGTGATGGATTAGGCGAGGAGCTGATAAGGCAAATCTACAGATATTGTTGTAAGATGTGTCCCATATGTGAAGAACTTCCGCATTGGCATGAGAGAGTACTGAAAGAGCATATAGCAGTGGTGGGAGTAAAACACCTCTCACTGCTGAGATCCTAGCTGCTGGAGTGAGAGAGTGACGCACTCTGTAGGCCACACCAATCTTGGCGTTAACCGAGCGACACACCTCATTAGCGTGTACAACAAAGTCAAGTACCAGATCCAGCATAACCCCGAGATATTTGAAGGATAAAGTGTTGGAGACAGCAGTCCCATTGCAGCAGCAGCAGACCAGGAGCTTAAGGGACTCAGTGAGCACCTTTCTAGTGGACCCAAAGAGCATGGCTTGGGTCTGAGATATGTTTAGGATTTGATAGTTGGAAGAAAGCCAGGATTGGAGGGTCTGAAATACATGGGAGAGATGTAGATTGATGTTGTCAATAGACTTGGAAGCAGAGTAAAGCACCAGGTCATCTGCGTACATGATAATACAGCAGTGAGCAGAAGGGATAGGGATGTCATTAAGGAAGAGGGAAAAGAGTAGGGGACCAAGAATAAAACCCTGTGGAACTCCACAGGTGATAGGGATGGGGGAGGAGAAAAACTTACAGAAAGAGACAGCCTGAGAACAATTTTCTAGGTAGCTGCCAAACCAGGAAAGGGTAGAGTCAGAGGCATTGAGTGAGTGTAGATTAGCCAGTAGTAGAGGGTGACTTACCATGTCAAATGCTTTAAAGAGGTCAATAAACACAGCTCCAGTAAGTAATCCCTTGTCCATGTTGCTTTTAACATCGCTGGTAAACTGTGTAAGAACAGCAGTTGTGCTGTGCCCAGCCCTAAAGCCATGTTGTACTGGGGATTGAAGGTTAAAGTTGAGAAGGTGCGCAGAGACCTGTCGATGAACTAGTTTCTCAAGCAACTTACTGAGCATGGGCAGGAGAGAAATGGGATGGTAGTTCGACATGATTTTGACATCTCCTTTCTTAAACACTGGTATAGTTCTGGCAACTTTCCAGACTGAGGGCACTGAGGCAGAGCAGACTGAGAGGTTGAAGAGCCTGGTTACAGGCATAGCAAGACAAGAGGCAAACTGCCTTAGAATCCTAGGATGAATAACATCAGGGCCTGCACTACTGTTAGCAGGAATAGATTTTAGTAGCTTAAGTACTTCTAGACTCATGACTGGTGCCAGCTCAAGGGTAGAGGTAACAGTAGCTAGCGGAGACGAGGGCACCTGGGAAATGATGGGTGATGAAGGGGAGGGGATGGGAAGTGTGGAAAATAGGGAATTAAAGGCATTAGCTATGGTGAGAGGGTTATTGCAGTGTGTATTGTTTATTAGCATTTCATTAGGAGTCATAGGCTTGTTGTTCCCAAGGACTTCCTTAATTTGAGACCAGTAATGTTTAGGTTTGGAGGCAGAGGAACTGAGAAGGTTCCGGTAGTAAATACTCTTGGCCAAGTGAATCTCCCTTTTACAAGTGTTGCATAAGGACCTGTAGGCCTCGAAGTCAGCTTGAAGGGAGGAGGACTTCCATGATGAGCAGAGTTTATCCCTACATTTTAGCAGCTGGAGTAGGGGATGCTTGAACGATTTGGTGACTTTCTCTTTTACCCTATGTGTGGTGACTGGAATATGATGGTTCTGAAGAGAGATTAGGGTAGCATTAAAATAGTCAGCCGCTATGTTAAAATGATTGGTTAGGTAGAGGGGGACCAGTCAACCATGTTTAGATCATGCAGAAATGCAGCAGGGTTGAGTTTAGAGAGGTTTAAGAAAGATAAAACTTTAGACGGGTGGGGGGGTGTCCCAAATGCAGTAAACTGGGCAGTGATCACTTATGCAGTCAGGTAGAACTCCAGCAGAGGGGAAGTTCTTCTTCCTATTTGTCAGAATCCAATCTATGAGGGTGGTGCAGGAACCATGACGGGAGATCCTCGTGGGGGCCTGGATAAGTTGAGTGAGGTTTGCCTTGCTAGTAATGGATGATAAGAGAGAGGAACTAGGCCCGGCCGAGTCCTGATTAAAATGTCCCAAACAGATGACTTCATTTTTCCCAGACACAGAGAGCAAAAGTTTGATAAATTCTTCCAGACCTAGCCTGTAGTTTCTAGGAGGTATATAAATGCAGAAGATGTGGATTTTTTTCAACACCCCTAAGCAATAGAAGGGAATGAAGCACCTCACATTTTGCCAGAGGGGACCTTGTATGATAGACACATTGAGATGAGACTTAAATTACAGTGCCAAGCCCCCCCCCCCTTGTGGCATTAGAGCGATCAGCCCAAAGCATATTATAGCCTGGTATGGAGCAGAGGTAGTCACCAATGGAGGGTTTCAGCAATGTTTCAGACAGGGCAAGGATGACTGGGTTGTTAGAACAAACCCAAGCCTTGAGCTCAGGGAGGTTAGCAGTAAGGCTCCTTATGTTTAGGTTTGCAAAGGTGAAACGGATGATCGAGGCAAGCAATTGGAAGAGTGAGACTAGGAGGTAGTAATAGCAATAGTGGGACCAAGATTGGTCTCAATATCCCCAGCAATGGTAAGGGTTGGGGTAATTATCCATAAAGAGGCAATCAAGAAAGCATGAGAGGTGCTCCCAGGGGAGATAGAGTACCTCCGCAAGATATAACTAAGTAATGCCCTAAGGTGTTTATAACTAAGCCCTGACAGAGGTAATGGATTAGGGGTGGGGTCAGACAGTAAGATGGAGAAGCAGAGGTTATCAGGTGAGTATAAATGGCAAGAAGAGGGATACTCAGTTGGACCTGTTAAAAATACTAGAAGAAACATAGTGCCTAATAATGGCAGGAGGGGGTATATAGCCCAGGAATACATGAAGTAGACATCTCTGGGAGGTGCATCTCCGTACTTGCCCCAGGGATGCACCTCCAGGTCGGGCTGTGAATGGGGCTTTGCACCGTATGCATGGGCACATCACCTGCACAGGCCCTCCAGATGCGCCGCATATTATTTTGGGTGGTGTGTGGCACATCTGCAATGCATTGACGCATTGGGGATGCACTGGCGCATCTGACCTCTGCCAGAATCATGCCAATGCACAAGTCAGGGATGTGCTGGTGCATCTCAGATGCACTGGGTGCATCCCTTTTGAGAATCCTGCCCCCTATGCTTAAAGTTTCTTACAAAATGTAATATTATTCTCCTACAAGAATTCCATATGGAACCACCACATATATCAGGATACCGGATCTTCCTAACAAATAGCAAGAAAATTTGTAAAAAAAAGGTAGACTTCAAGCAGGATTATTTATGGAAGTCAAGCTACAGAAACATTTAGGTGTTGAGCAAATAATGACCAACACAGATCTTATACAGTATGTACTGTCAAACTAGATAATAAAAATGTCAAATTAACAATGGTTACCGTCTATATCCCAAGAACAAGTATAAAATATATCTATATATGTATATTCAAGAGACCTGGAAGGTATTACAAGAACATAAAGATGAGCTAAATTCTAAATACCTCAATTATCTAATAATTATAGCTGCAGACTTTAATTCCAGGGTAGCAAGTATATACTCTGAGACATATGAGACATTGGATGAGAATTCCTGAGGCACTGAAAATCATCACCACAAATACAAATGTACTGCCAAATAGATCATTCAAGGATAAAAATTAAATGAGTTTAGAAGAAGGTTCTGTAGTATTATGGCTGGAGATGTGTGAAATGCGCAAATTTCATTCCACAAAATATTTTGTGAAATTCGTGCATTTTGCTAAATATTTCACTGGTGCGAAGTGCAAAATTCCACCGGTGAAATCATGAATTTCACCCATGAAATCATGCATTTTGCCCCTCTTGAAATGCAGAATTTTGCTTGTGACCGGCGGAATTTCACCACTCTCTGGTGAAATTCTGCCTTTCGAGGGTGAAATTCTGCATTTCACGGGCAAAATTTGTGATTTCGCCAGTGGAATGTTGCATTTTGTACCCGCAAAATTCACGGGCGAAATGCGCAGATTTCACAAAACATTTCACATTTTGCTGCAACACGAATTATGGTGGAGGCAGATTACACTTTATTAAATGCATGGACTGAAGTGGGTACAGAAGGAAGCTACATTTTCATAGAAGTAAATGGAATGTCCACTATTGATCTTTGATGGAATCAGCATAATCTCCTGGAAAGCATAATACAGATGCAGATAATGCAGATAATTAACAGACCTGAGCTGGCACATAATCAAATTGTTTTAGCAAAAAGAATTAATGAGACAGAACTGACAGAATACTCTAAACTTCCATTGGATATAGATTTTGGGAGTACTTAAAATGCATAGTATGGAATCAAAATAATGCCCAGGATTTGAATTTTATTCTAAATTCAGGAATCTTTTTTGAGCTGTAGACAACCAATACTGACTGCAAGTGGCTTAAAGGGAACTTTGGCTTGTTTTAAGGAACTGCAGAATGTACTTGATTCTGTGTTGTTTAAAACAAAGAAATCAAGTGATGTGAAGAAAACATGGTTCAATGGAAAGTGTAGAAAGACATCACTGAATAAGTACATGAGAAGTATTAAGAATACCAAAACTAAGGAAAATATTAGAGGTATAAATTACAGGAGGAAACAGTACAGGAAATTGTTAGAGCTTGAAAAAGATAAATTTCACGAGAAGCTCTGGGAAATGCTTTATCTGTAGTAATTAATGACTATAAGCAATTCTGGACCTTAGTTGCCAGAAGCATTCAGTCATATTCAACTAATGCAGAAGGTCATATTATACCCCTGCCATGGGGAGAATATTTTGGTGAACATTCTTATAGCACATCTGAGGAGAACAGAGAATCTGCTGTGCTTGTGATGATGAAGAAATGATGTGCTTAAAGTCAAAGGACTCAATTTAAAAATCTCTGTTAGATCAGCACACCTTGAGGTGAAACCCTGACCGCAGCAAACTCAAGTGTGCCAGGGACCCTGTGCCCAATTTTGTAAAAATTGGGGTGCCAACACCAAACTCCTCAAGTCTGCTGCAACTCATCCTGTGCATGGAACAACTGTCACACAGGTAAAAATGCCGTAGACTGTGAAAGTTCAGGCAGCAGTGGTGGCCGTGGGGGCAATCCACCAGCTGTGCATCCGGCAGCTGGTAGGCCCATGGAGGGCAAGCTGGGGCAGGTTGGGTGGTGGGGGGGTGGTGAGAGACCCCAGACCCCAGACATGGCACTAGCATCGCTCCCTCAGTGGCAGGCAGTGGGGGATGGTACTGTTACTTGTGGGGGGGGAGACCCTGAAATTCACCAGCTGCAGCCCCAGCACTGCTGGGACACTTGGCCAGGTGTGAGAGGGCAGCAGATGTCCCCTGGTAGCAGCCAAGTGGGGAACATGGACCACCTCCCACCATGTCAGGGCACTCGGACTGGTGCACAGGCCATTAGACCAGCAGGTCTTGGGTAAAGGTAGCTGCTAAAAGAGGGAAAGAAGAAGACACCCCATCTGAGGTAAGGTGTCTTAGCAAATTCAGGTAAGGGAATAAAGCAGTAGAAGTTCAATAAGGCAGTGTTTAGGAGACTAAGGGGTAATGGGAAAGGTTCAGCTAAATAAAAACACTGACTGAAGGGAAAGCAGGCTCAGACAACACCCTATCTGGGGTAGGGTGACAAACACAAGTCAAAAGAAGAAAGTTAGGTAAGCAAGGAAACAGGTAGTTCAGTAGTGAAAAAGGTAAAAGGGTAATTAAATATGGGAGTGGTGGGTGGTAATGGGTGTGCATTCAGTACACATTCTGAAGACTGAAGTGCTGCCCCATTTGCATGCATTTCTCTGGGGTTAAAAGCAGAGGTCACTGGACTCCAAGCTAAACGGGAAAGGATGCAGAGGACATCTTAACCCACTAAGGGGCCAACGAGTGTACCACAATTGCCTCAGGGGATGCCTAGACAGAGGAAGGATGGCTGGACCTTGGTGGGCTCCACAAGGGTAGGTGTGGAGGGTAGGGTACACAATCCTCAGCATATGCCACCACAACATTCCTTTGCCTTTTTGGCAGAATGGCACAGCTGGGAGGAGACAGCCAACACGGTAGCAAGGGAAGATGTGAAGGTCCTCGGAAGGGAGGCTCCAAGGTGGAAGGAAAAGGGCTCCAGCAGTAAGGGAAGCAGCTGCTGATAGGGGACTTGATCATGAGGGGGATAGACTTGGAAAGAGGAAGGGGAGGAGGAAGGGAGGTAAGATGCATACCCGGTCCTTTGGCTTAGAGGGATGGAGAGCATATCCGTTGGATTATAAGGGCAGCAGGTCATGGGAGGCAGCTGGACCTCATTGTCCACCTAGGGACCAATGTCCTGACAACGTACGGAGTAGGGGTAGTGGGGGGCAGTTCAGAGAACTGAGGAGTGGCCTTAAACAAGTAGCACAAATGGTGGCATTCCCTGAGGTGTTACCTGTGCACAGCTGGGGGAGACAGGGCACTCTGCACCAGGAACTTCAACAGCTGGTTGAAGGTATGGTGCAAGGAGGAGGGTTTTGATTTCACTGGGGACAAAGGGCCGACCTGGAAGGATATGGGCCTCTATAGAGGTGATGGCCTGCATCCTTCTGGAAAGTGGACCTCAATCCTCAGTATGATGTTTATATGTTACTTGCATTAGCATTTATTTATTTATTTATTTATTTATTTCATCATTCAGACATAACCTTTGAGCAAAATGCTCTTTTTTCAAAGCTTCCATGTCTTAACAGGAGGACACCACAGAAAGATAGTTACAGAGTATGGGTGCACATGTACAGAGACAAAAAATACAAGAAACAACAACAATTGGTCTGACTATTTACAAATTGTAAGCTATCTCATATAGAGGTACAGCATATTGCAATTAGTACAGCCCAAGGTACACGGTGAGTGCTGTGGGTTTAAGAAACTAATTTAGCAGGAGGTGAAGCAGCCTGGGGAGGCATTGTCATTATTTCAGGTAAAGTCGGGGGGGGGGGCTCAACATAGGCTTTCACACCCTATATGTTAAGGCAGCCAAGAGGAGGCTTTGTCATTAACTCTAGTTGAGGGGGTAATTTTCTGTGCATTTAAATTAGTCAAGGTTGGAGGCTGATAGCCTTCACTATCCCTTCCCTTAATTTTCTCTACTGTTCCTCTACCACTCCCCCGGTAATCCATTCCTGGCAGGCTACTTCTAATGTAGTCTTCCATTTCTTTAAAATCTGCCCTCCTAAAGCTCAGGACTGTCCATCCCTGTGTAGTTTGTCTACATCCTTGAGGAGAGGAGGAAGAGGAGGGTGATGATAGAGACTTGCAAGTACCTCACAGGGGTAACCAGGGTACAGGAGGGAGCTCTAGTTCAAATGAAGAAGTGCATCAGGACAAGACAGCATGCAATGAAGCTTGAAAGGGAAGAGGTTACTCATCAAGCATGCATGGGATAGGGATAGGGGCGTACTAGTAAATAGGTGGGGAAGGAGAGAGTCACCAGAGACCAGATAGTGTCTGCAGAGACAGAACAGGCAGAGGACATCTAGGCAGTCTGGTTGAGACAAGCGGTCCTTTTCTGTCAACAGGGTGTATGTTTCTGTGTACTGTCATTTCTATCCTATCTAAAAATCAACATTTTTTACTACTAATTAATTACTCAGTGATTGTTTATTAAAATGTATTTTACATAGTGCTTTGCTCCTTTCTTCCCCTTGTTTATCCTGAAGCCCCTCCTTTGTGCTCAGCATGTAATGCCATTAATGACCTCATATCATATTTTAGCCAATGGCAGGCCCATATACCCACAAAAATGAAAATTCAAGCCACAGGAATGAGCAAACCTTGCCACAGAAGCCGAAGAACCCTGCCACAGTAAACAGGACTGAGGTGCCATGGAGAACTAGGGACACTGGTAATAATTTAGAATTACTCTATAAAATTTGTGTCCTGTACCCACACATCCTACCCTGAATTGAACTACTCATTTGCAAAAGAAGTTCTGTAGTTTGTTATACTGTATGAACTTGTTTCTACTATCTTACATATACCATCACAGCTGTGAAAAATCAGTTCAGTCCAATTTTATCGATTGACGAACATTGTCACTACAAAATTTTCACAGCATATAAATACAAAGTATAAAAATGAACAAGAATGTGCACAATAAAAACTTATTAAAATACAATCTGGATACATACAGAAAGTGCATTCAACCTTGGTGATACAGTGTGGAGAAGTCGCATAGGGTCAATTATTTGATTCTTAAACTCATGCTATTGTTGCACAATGTTCAGGCATTCTGCCCCCACCCATTTATTCCATCTGACCAGCATCTTCATTCCCTAGGGATAAATGAAGTTTTTTTCATTCTATGATTTTACAAAATTTTGCTAATCTATCCAGCAATTCCCGATTGATAGATTTTAGCATAAAGATAACCTGATACCTGAGTTCCATATCTAGGGATGTCAGGATGTTACCCAGGTATAAGTTCCATTCAAAACCATACAAAGGGCAAAGGATTAATAAATGTGTTAGATTGTCTTCCCCAAGCTTATAACGACAGTTTCTCACTGTGCTCTTACCAAACATTCCTGAGTCTCTAGCTGTCATTATGCTCAAATCTGAATCTTGTATTTTTCCTGTGAAAAATCAATAAACATTTAAATAACAAAATAAATATTGTACCAAACACAAGCAAAAAATTAAATGCTTTCTGTTTAGCTGAACTGCTAAGCCATATCTTGCACATGTACAGTACCTTCAGGAATGGGCACACATACTGAATATAATAACACAGTTTTCTCTTTCTGTTGGCCCTGTAAGATTGCATGCTACAGTCTTGCTTAAAAAGTACTGTACCACAGTTCCCTGTATCGAAGACCTTTAAGAGGTCAAAAAAACATAGACCAACATCTGACAAAGCCAACATAAACAGTAGCATGAAAATGTAATACAGCAAATTTTAAGGGAAGCCAAGAGATTGGAATCCTGCTTGGTATTTATATAATAAATTCATTCTGCAGAGTTCAAAAATTCAGTCAACTGTTCTGCAGCAGTACTCTTTGGTTCTTTGTTTATCCAGGAGCACTTGATTTCTGGCAAAAAGTGATATAATATTGCCAGTATTCTTTGATTCATTTAAGGGAATTATTCAACAAGAAAATTGTACTTTATAACCCACATGCATGTTTCTGAGGTTGTGCTAAAATGATGCAACACATTTAAATTTAACACTTTCAACACTGACATCAGTTGCATTTGAATCATAAAATGGCTTAAAGAGATTACTTGGTATGTGGTAAAACTTATTAAAATACAATATTTAGTTAACAATCAACTTATATCTCATGATTTTCTACAGTATATGTATCCGCTCTTATCCTTTATTTTTGGTGAAATTTGTATTTCATTTCATTTTTTAATTTTTACCAGGTAATGACTGGGCACAGCCCTTTTTCAGTCACGCCTGATAGACAAAGAAACAATACATCAACAAAGACAATAGATTTACACAGACAATATCAACATTAAATAGCACAAGTACATATATTGTTCTTATGATAAAAATCAGTCAATTAAATGTTAAAGTGCTTTGCAGTTTTAGCAGTTCTAGTAATTAATGATAAACTGTTCAAAAGTGATGGAGTATACCATGTAAAAGATAACTTTGGCTGGGCTGGATAGAAAAGTAGATCTGGTTTTTGTCTGGTTATGTACATACCACTATGTCTAATAAATTTATCAAAAAGACAGGGGGGCAAATAACTATGGTAAATTGTGTAGGCAAACAGTGCTGCAGTGTATTCAATTTGCTGTGCAGGAGGCAAAATATTAATTTCCTTATACAATAAGCAGTGATGTGTGCTTATTGGGGCCCTTAATCCAAACCTACAGATACTGTTTAATATGAGTTGATATTTACTAATAAATGAAGAATCCTGATTCTCAAACAGAACTGCTCCATAATCCAGTACGGGCAGCAGTGTCTGCTTAGCTACTGCAAGACATGTCTCTTCAGTTAAAGTATCAATATTTCGGTACAGAAAGCCCAGTTGGCCCATAAGGTTCAGCGCTGCATCAAGGTATACTCCAAGATACTTAAATAATTGAACCTTTGACATTTCAACCCCACTGCTTCCCATGATGACTAGGTCCCCCCCAGCCCACGCCAGTCTTTGAAATGCCTTAAACAACATTATGTTAGTTTTCTTCTCATTCAGTTTCAGCTTATTCTGCAATAACCATTCAGTCAAACTATCATAGTCAACCTGTAAAGCTCCTGAATTTCTAAGGCAGACTGATCCGAGCTGAGGAGGACCGTGTCATCAGCATATAAAATGCACTCCATTCTCATAAGGACACCTGGCAGATCATTCACAAAGACAGAGAACTGTATGGGTCCCAGCACTGAGCCTTGAGGGACACCTGAGTTTACACACAGTGGTTCAGAGAGAGAGATTCATCTATCCTTATCCTCTGTACCCTAGCACTAAGGTAACTCTTAAACCATTCCAAACTATTCCCCACTATTCCACAAGAGGGCAACTTTGATAGCAACAGGCCATGGTCAACTAAGTCAAAGGCCCTGGTCAGGCCAATGAACACCACACCAGTCATTAATCCTTTTCACTTGTATCATATATGGTGCATGTCAACCTGACCAGAGCCATCGCCATACGACAGCCCTGCCTAAAGCCATGTTCTTGATCAACCAATAGCCCTTTTTGATCTAAGTAAGGCATCAACTGCTTTAGGATACATTTTTCTAGTAATTTCCCCATTACGGGCAATAACAAAATTGTCCTGTAATTTGTGGCATTTGTCCTATCCCCCAATTTAAAAATTGGCACTATAATCGAATCCTTCCAAATTGTGGGTACAATCCCCTAGATAATCACAGGTTAAATAAATATGTCAATGGACCACAAATTTCCAGAGCAGCAGTTTTTAAAATCCTTGAAGGATGTAAGTCTGATCCACTGCCTTTCTTTTCATCCAAGGTTTGTAGCAGGTTAAGCACCTTTTCTTGTTTAATGGGGTTAAAAACATGCCCTCTATCTCCCTGCCTCATGCCCTGATTTTCCTGAATATTACTCCCATTTAGTAGTGTACGTGTCCTACTCTCATCCTCTCCTGTTTGATTTATTAAAAATCTTATAAAATAATCTGCTATTTCCTTTGGTTCTGTTTTTATCAAATTACTGTCCATCAAACAGTTAATCTCTGACCTTACCCTGGGATTGCAAGTATCACAAAAGGAGGACCAAAATAACCGTGGATTGTTTAAAGTTCTTAGTTGCTATTCCTGATAGTACTTAGATTTAGCTTGCTTTAATTCTTTCTTGACTAAATTCTGTTTTTGTTTAAACTTAACTAGATATTTTGGATCTTTTGTTAGTAAATATAACTTCTTTGCCTTATCCCTAAATTTCATTAAAGTCTGCAATTCTTTCTTGAGCCAAGGGGAATACATTTCCTTTACTCTTTGTTTTGTCTTTGGAGTGTTAGCCTCAACAAGCTTTAGCAATGTATCTGTCAGCCACATAGCAGCTCTCTCAGGATGATCGAAAGTTATTTTATTTAGATCTACCATTGCTAAATCCTATAAGAATTTATCTGTTTCCAATTTTCCAACATTTTTCCTTTTTATCAATTTTGGTGGAGTTTTAACTTTATTGTATTTCCTTAGACAAAACAAAGGACAATGATCTGATATAGAGTGTGGCAAAACTTAACAGCGTACAATGTTGTTAGGCCATTAATAACCAACCAATCTAGCATTGTATGATTCCCCGATTTATAATTAAATTGGGTAGGGATGGTGACCAACTGGATAAATCTATGCGAAGCCAATCTATTAGCATATTTTGCCCTACCCGACTCCCAATCCTGGTTCTGGTCACCCACCACCACATGCTCCCTCCTATTGTCATGGTGGGAGATCAGATACCAAAACAACTGCAAGTCTTTGTCCAGACAGGTTGAAGGCTTACAAAAACAGGTTAAGTAGAGGTGCTCTACCCCATGCCCTCCAAACAGCAACTTTATCGTCAAAAAGTCAATTTGGTCCAAATAGGATCCTTTTTCTTCTTCTTCCTGTACCATGAATTTGATGTTAACATAAAATAAAACTACCCCCCCTTTTCTTACCCCTATCCTGTGTAAATAATCTAGATCCCTCAATTATCAAATATTCATCAGGTACTTGAGACTTTAACCAGGTCTCACTTAGGCCTATAACACCTAGGCCCTCAGTTTCTATCCAAACTTTTATTTCACTAAAATGTGCTTGTATGTGCCGTGTGTTCAGGTAAGCAACTTTAAGCCCTTATGTCCCCATTTTCCTCTATTTCTTCTAGAGAAACTCCTTAAGGGTGAAGACAAAGGGCCTGGATTAAGCTCAATGTCTCCAGCCAAAACCAGGAGCAGACACAAAACTAGTTTATTAACATGAGTAACAGATGTCCCTACTAGTCTTCGTCTCTCGACCCCGGTTTTGTTACTAATTACCCCTGAGGATACAACAGATGTAAGCATAAGTGATAGCTCATCTATCATATCAAATGTAACACCTGAATCAAGGTAATAAAAAGGAACCATGTGTGCTTTTATCTGCATACTACTTACTTCAGTGTCTTTCCTAAAACATCGGTGACTGTCTAATGTTACATTTCCAGGAACAATCCCTGTAGCAGCACATGCCCCCCACAATACTCCTAGTCCCAACAACATTAGTACCATATTATTCATTGCTAGTAAACTTTCTCAATTACAAGATACAAACAAACTGTGTATAGTAGCCTCCCGCAGCCTCTCATCATAGATGCAGCCACTGTGCGGACAGCTGCTAGCATGGCTGTGCTTTTGAGGCTCAGATGTCTCCACCCCTGTATCACCTGACCTGCTAACCTCCAGTAGCCCCCCGCGTACTGGGCTGATAATGTTGTTTCAACAGGCAGGTGAAGATGTAGTCCTCGGGGCACAGTAAAAGTAAAAGTTGAATGTCATCACCTCTCGAGTGCCAAAAGCAGAAGACTGCTACAGCTCAGTCAGCAGTACCACAGTTCTGTCCCAAAAGTCAGACAGCTGTCATAACAAGGTAACACTGGTGCTGGTGCAAATGGCTGGACAGGAATGAGAAAGTCCAAGATGTTATCTGGATTGTGGCTGTGCTTTTGAAGCTCAAGTATGAAGTACGAAAACAAGATGTTTGTCCCTCAGATTTTGAAACAGAAAACTACTGGAAGATGAATGTCTTGAGGTCCATCCAGTCTGTCTTATGAGACTGTCCATGCTCACAACAGATCACAACTGATCTCTCCCTCTCCTCTGCACTCTTTGATCACTTGACTGACTCATTGTGCCTATCCTACCCTTTTTTAAAGCCTGTCACCATTTTTGTATTGAGCAGTGTTCCAGGTAGCTTGTTCAACCCCTCTACCACACTCTCTGTATAGTAGTATTTCTGTGCTTCCCTTCTGAACCCCCTCAACACCACCACTAGTGGTTTCTTACTATTCCCCCTTGGTATTTTTGTATTGCCACTGATTGCAAACAGTCCTCTGGAGCCAACTTTGCTAATATCCTGCATGTATTTCAATGTTTCTGTCATGTTCCCACTCTCTTTTCTTGCCTCCAATGAGTACATATTGAGGCTCTGCAATTTTTACTTGTATATCCTCCTCTGCATCATTTCAGTTGTGTGTTTCTATACTATCTCCAGCTTGTTGATGTCCTTTTTAGGCGAGGGTTGCAGAATTATACACAGTACTCCAAGTGCTGTCCCACCTTCTTTCTCCTGCTGAACCTTCTACCAGTGCATCCCAGTGTTCTGTTCACTTTCTCAGCTGCCTTGTCACATTGTGCTGATGATCTTAGGCTGTTAGATATCACCACCCCTCCAGGTCCCTTTCTTCTTCTGTACCAGTAACTATCACCCTCCAACTTGTATTCTGCCCCTGGCTTCTTGTTTTCCACATGCATGACCTTGCACTTGTTGGCATTGAATCCCAGCTGCCAGATTTATGGCTATAACTAGAGCTTCTCCAGGTCCTCCTTTCATTCAGAAATATCTTCTTCAGTGTGAACTTTGCTGCTGAACTTCATATCATCTTAAAATAGGCAGAATTTCCTTCTGATGCCTTTTTCGTGCCACTAGTGAAAGTGTTAAATAGCACTAGGAAGAGCACTGACCCCTGTGATACCCCACTGGTGAACTCCCTCATTTCCGAGAACTCCCCATTTGTCACCACCATCTTAATCCTCCCACAGATAATTTTCTACTGACCTTTTAAGTTTATCCCCCAACCCCAGGTTCCCAAGTTTTTTGACTGACCTCCTATGTAGGACCTAGTTGAACCCCTTCAGGGTCAGTATGTTGACTGGCTTTATCGACCATGCTTAGCACCCAGTCAAAAAAGTTTACCAAATTTGTTTGGCAAGATCTTACTGCCACAAAGTCATGCTGTCTATCATCTTACAGCCCATTTTCCATCAGGAACTCCATCAGTCTTTCTTTGATTATGGTTTCCAGTGGTTTGCTGACTATTAACGTTCAACCTACCAACCTGTATTTCCCTGGTTCATCTTTTCTTCCACTTTTGTGCATGGGTACCATGTTTGCTGCTCTCCAGGTCATAGGTACAGTACTTCTCTAGTCTCCATGGATTAATTAAAGTGGTCTGGCAGGGGCCCAGCTAGTGCTTTTGCCATCTGCTTCAGCACACTGGGGTGCAGATCATCTGGTCCTACTGATTTATTTACCTTCAATGTGCTGAGTCCCCTTAGCCCCGTAACCATGGTAATTCAAACCATACACATTTTTTCCCCCCACCCCCCCAGCATGGTGCTAGCTTTCCCTACGAAACAAGGGCTATTCCTTTTCCTTGGTAAATATGAAGAAATTATTGAATAGCTCTGCCTTGTCTTTGTTGTCTTCTACCCCCTGCCCTCACCCTGTTTCAGCTTGATAGTGTTTTTTTATGCTTCTCTTTTCGCTGATATAAAAAAAATTGGCCTTGTCCCCCTCCTTGACTGCATCCACAATCCTCTGTTTCATGTGGGCCTTAGCCTTCCACACCGCAATGTTGGCTTCCCTCAGTTTAACAGGGTAAATGTCCCTGTTTCCATCCTTTTTGATTATTTTTAAATTTCTTGAAAACCTCTTTTTTTGTATCCACTATGCTCTCCAGTTCCTTTGCGAACCACATTTGCTTTTTGCATCTTTTATCTTTCCCAACCTTCTTCAAGTATGAGCATGTGACCTCCTGAGAGAGAGCGAGAGAGAGAAAGAGAAAGAGAGAGAGAGAGAGAGAGATATAGAGAGAGAGAGAGAAAAAGAAGCCTCCCGATGGAGGAAAAGAAAGCAAGTGTTAAATAGTAGGCAATGGTGAGGTTGGAGAGAGAGAGAGAGAGAGAGGGAGAGGAAGAACATTTAAAAAAGTAGGGCAATTTTATAATGAGTGTGATACTGGATAAGAAGCCAGTGGAGGTGCCAGAGTATAGTACTGGCTACAATTTGAACAGTTCGCAGAGTCAGTGGCTCAGCAGGTTGCACACTCTCCTCTGAGGCCAGAAGATCAGAAGGCTGTGGGTTCTTTCCCGACACAAGGCACTTGGGTTAAATCCCAATACTGACACTGTAGTGCAGCATGAGTGGGGTGCTGAACTCCTGAGGTGCCGCCTTTCGGCTGAAACATTAAACCGAGATCCTGTCTGCTTGTTCTGGTGATTGTTCAGGTGGACGTTAAAGATCCCATGGCACTTCTCGGAAAGAGTAGGGGAACTTTTGTTAGAAAAATAAAGCAAATTTTATACAGTGGTAGTGTTGACATCTTACACTCCATAATTCATTCAACAGTACAAAAGCAGGGGGAAGAGAAAAAAACAAAAGCAAGGGGAAAAAAAGGGGAGAAAATATCTAAATTATAGTACAGATGTTAACCCAATCGTAATCACACACTATTTACACATTCATTTATATTTAATCAATTTAGAAAACCCCTTCCACAATCTCAACACTTTATTCTCTGTGTGTATACTGTTATCCCTAAGATACACCTTTTCCAAAGTCTGAATAATCAAAACACGAACAGTATCAAAAGGCATCATTTTCTGGTACAGTGTCCACTGGCATCTAGCCTGCCATAAGTAATATTTTAAACAGCAGAAAAAAACAATTACTGTATCCCTATGATATGTGTTTTCCAATGTGGCATAATGGCCGAGCACTAAACAGTCATATGTTAATGATGTCAACCAACCCATGTGCCATTTTATGGCCAAATAAGCCCACAGGTTGTCAGCAAAGGAACAGGTGAAGAGAAAATGATCCATAGTTTCTTCAAGATTTATACACTCATTGTACTGGCAATGCCTTTCCTCAATGACCTTATGCCTGTGATTACCTCAGATGTTAAGTCTCCCATAAACAGATAACCACAATGTTTCCCACACATGTAAAGGAATTCTGTAATTTCTCAGCTGTCTATACACAGTGGGCCAGATATTCAGAAATGCACCAAAGGCCGGCACAACTCCGGCACAGTGCAACCCAAATGCACCATGGTGCAGTGAATGCGATATTCAAAGGTTGCGCACGGCAACATGTGCCAGAGTAACATGGCTGAATATCACAGGAATGCACTATGGCGCAGCCAGTGGCACACCAGGGAGCAACCAGACCTGCACCATAGTGCAACCAGAGATGCGCAAGGGAGCAAAGGGAGATGCGCCAAGGCACAGAAGGACCAGCCCCAGGCAATGGTGGGAGCAAAGCAGCTGAGGGATAGCACGGGGCAGGCAGTGGAACACAGCTGGGGACAGTGGCAGGGAGGCACAGTAGTGGGCCACAGGTGACCACTGCCTGCAGGGCACAGACAGGCAGCCAGCCCACCCCCAGCACCAGGGCACTGGACACAGAGAACAGGTTGTACCAACAACCAAGGGAGAACTGCCACTGGAACCCCCCACTGGATGCCAAGCCCCCACCCACCCAGACCACGGCTAGCCACAACCTGGTACATGGCGCCCAACACACATGCCACACAACCCGGACAGCCAGCCCATGGCCACCCCAAGGCACACCCACCCACCAAGGGGCAGGACACTACCATGCATGGCCCGCACAATGACACAGGCACACCACACAAACACCCACCATGCCACTGCAGCATGGCTCCACTCGCCAGCTGCAAAGTAGACACAGACACAGGCAGTTAGGTAGTAAACTGTAATAAAAATAACTATGTACAAAGTAATATGGAGGGAAAGGGTAGGAGAGCAAGGGATGGGGACAGGGGACAGGGACTGTACAGTGGGACAGGGGAAGGAAGGGGAAGGGATGGCAGGGTTAAGAGGGAAACACTGGGGGCAACTAAGGGCGGCCACAGCCTGCCACCACCTGATGCCTCCACCGCTGCCTGTCACGCAGCACCATCTGCTGGGTCTGCTAGGCCACCTCCAAGGTCATTGAGGTTATAAGGATAATCTGCTGTAACAGCTGGCAATAAAGCGGCACCCGTGACCTCCTCCGGTAGCCTATGACAAAGGAATAGACAGCTGATCAGTGCAAGTCCCTAGAAATCATGCCCTCCCACTGTGAGCAGAGGACAGTGGGAACACACGCCCCTGGAGTGGCACCCTGGCCATTCACAGTGGGTGGGCCAATGCCTGCTGACATCCCAGCATGCCACAACAGTGCACAGTGGTGGACACCGCCGCCCAAATGCCACCTGACCACGCAGTGACAGGCAGGTGGCACAGGGCTGCAGCAGCACCACAGCAGCACTGGTAGCAGCCGGGCAAACACCCATCCCACCAACAGCTGGTACACATGTGCAATGGCTGACCCATAGTGGCATGCACACTGCACAGTGTGCTGCACACAGCCAAAATGGCACATGGCACAAGTGGCCATGGCCACACCCTCACCCCCGCTAACCACCCAGTGAGGAGTAGAGGAAGACAACAGTGGGTACCTGCCCACGGTGGCGCAGTACATGCTGGTCCTTCTGCTGCTCCACCTCCACCGGTCGGGCCTGCTCTAATGGCTGAATGTCCCACAGCAGCCTGCTGCAGCCCACCAGGCACCCCTGCTGCCCTGGCAAGGCGCCGATCCTCAGGTCCTAGGAATGGAACACAGACAGGCACACATCAGAGTACAGCCACAGGATGTATCCACCACCCCCACTCCTGTGCACAGTGTATGCCCCAGCCTGACATGACCTGCAGGGCAGTGGCTCAGTGCACTCAGTGGCCAGCAATGCCACACAAACATGGCACACCCCAGCAGTGCCCCCCCATCAGGACATGTCAGGCAGCCCAGCCAACACCACAGTATGGCGGTTGGGCACACATGCAGCATCTGCTGACTTACCTGGCTGTGGCACGGCCCTCCATGTGGACACATGCCTGCAGCGTCCTCAGCATCTCGGGGTCCCGCCGCTTCAGGTCACAGTACCGGTGGTGGCACTGCTCACCAGTCTGAGGCACACCAGTATCCTGGACCAGGCCTGCAGCAATGGCCTGACAGATGTCACTCCTAGCCTGCTGCAGGGGCTCCTGGCCAAACAGGCCAGGTGCATGTGGCAGCACCTGGGACACAAGGTTCACGAGCTCTATCTCACTCCAATTATGAGCACGTTGCACCCCTCACCATGCCATGCTCCCTAAATGAGTTGCTGAACCAAGATGATGGCCAGTAGCACACGTGCACAATGTGCGTGGGATGCGTGCCTCGTGGAGGCATGCGCAGCATCTGCCAATCGCGCATCGCTGTGGATGCACGGCATGGGCGTGGCCCACCTCGGACATGGTGGTGGAGTCCCAAGGGGGCATAAGGTCAGGTCAGGGGTCACCCATAACAAAGTGCACCAGAGCACCATAGGGGCCATAGCGCATAGTGCCCCATGGGCCCTATAGCACTCAGGCTCTATAAGGGCCATGGCGCACTATGCATTATGGCCCCTATAGTGCCTGAGTGCCATAGGACCCCTGGTGCACTATGTGCTATGGCTCCTATAGTTCTGTGAGTGTACAGTGTGCAATAAGTGGTAGCACAGGCCATGACTCATTTGTACTGTGGGCAGCGCACTGCGCAGGTCACGGCATTGCACAATGACATGCGCTGGAGCAATTCCATTGCACAAGGAGCAAGTGCATGTTATTCAGCCTCCACATGCTAATGAGCTCATCAGCCAATGTGCAGTGCACTGGGGATATTAGCATGTCATTACCGCTGCGCCACATCTTATTTGCATGTGATGCACTATAAAGGCGCCACACAACACCACAGGCCATGGACCAGTATTGCAACCATCTGAGGTAAGTTGCGCCTGCTGTAGAAACAGTCAGCACAGCAGGGTGGATGGGGTGGGCAGCTGCAGGCAGTGACACACATCTCCGTGTCCACAGGTAGCACCATGTCTGAGCATGAGGAGACTGAGGAGTGTGAGCCTGCCTGAAAGCACAGGCCCAACTTTACAAAGGTGGAAGCCAATGCTCTGTTTGAGGCCTACCTCAACAGAGAGCAATTGCTGATTGGCGCCACTGGCACACCACACTCCAGGGCTGTGGCCTGGGTGGAGGTGGCAGTGGCTGTGAACCTGCAGGGCAGCCACCAGCGACCTGTGCAGGAGTGCAGAAAGAAGGTGGACACTGAAAAACGCTGCATTAAGGAGTAGGTGGCGGCTATACGGGCTGCCAGGACAGCCACTGGTGGGGGCCATGCTGTTGTTCCACAGCTCACAGTGCAAGAGGAGCTGGTGGTGGCCACCATGTGGTGCAGCACCTTTGAGGGTGTGCCAGGTGGTGACCTACAGACAGGAGGGAGCCCATCACTGCATGGTACGTATGCCATGCCTGGGGGGAATGCTGGTATTGCAGCACTAACACATCTGTTTTCTATTACAGCACTGGCATGCCAGCATGCAGTGGCAGGGGCACCAGCAGCAGCCATGGGGGCAGGCCCAGCCCCGGAGGACCAGCCATCCACCTCCACGGGCATCTGGGGGCCCAGTCGGCTGCAGCACACCACCGCCATCCAGTCGGATGTCCTGGGCTTGGTGTCGGAAGAGACCCTGGCTGTGTTCCAACAGGATGCCAGCCATGGCATAATCTGCATGGAGACACAGATTGGGGTGGGGTCTGACACTAATGATGACATGACCATCATCCTGGACAGCGTGGGTGGTGTCGTGGGGGAGACACCCATACTTACCACCATCACTGGCAGCGTGGACAGTGGCCTGTGGATGGTGGAACAGCTGCCTGCCGCTGCCTCTGGTGTTGGCATGTGCACAGCCACAGCGTGCTGTGTGGTGGTGGTTGTGCAACCGCTCAGGCGCTGGCCAGTGCACAAGGGCTGGAGGGGCAGTGGCAGCAGATGGCTGGGGATGTTGGGTGGCCGGATGCAGAGTCCTCTGCTGGGGCACCAGACAGTGACCTACCCCATGGGGACCCCGTTGTGCAGTGTCCACCTGGGCGGGGGACCATGCAGCATGGTCATACACCACCGGTGGGACGGTGGCATGCCCATGCACCCCTGGGCACTGACACATTGTCAGAGCACACTCGATTGCTGTGGGCCTCCATGGAGCAATAGGTGCTGCTCATAGCCGGGAGCATGCACTTCACACAGAGGTGCACCAGGAAGCCAAGCTGCATGAGAGGGGCACCACACAGGTCCTAGAGGCTATACAGCACCAGCGGGAGGACACGACCACATCCCTGGATCACATTGCCAATGCAATCTCAGTTGTCCTTGCACCAGTGGCTGCCACAGGGCATGGCCGCCAGCCACAGACACCGTGGAGTGCACGGTCCACCCCACAGACCTGATGTCAGGTGACTCCCTTCATGTCGATGCTGGGCTCTGCTGTTGGCATCCAAGGCATGCCTGGGGCAGGCCTGTTTGGGTGCCTACACCCCCCTGCACGACCTTGGTTGCATTCCCACAGTTCAACCCCTGGGTGGCAGTTGCATACCCCCCCGTGGCCATTGAGCAGCCAGTGGCTGCCAACTGGCCCCAGCGCGGCTGCCTCCATGTCTATGGTGGCCGTGGTTCTGCATGGCAGACCTGAAGTGCGCGCCGCCCTGTCTGCAGTCTGCTACCACTGCCCTGTGTACACATGGGCGATGTGTGTGGGTGCGTGCCACAGTCATGGCAACTGTGTGTCGCACCACACGCTGCCTGTGTGCACACCCGTCCGGCCGCTGGCCCATGTGGCATGTGCATGTTGAGAGCAGCACAGCACTGGTTGTGCCTGTGCACCAGCACCCTGCATCTGATCCACACCACATGATAGCGCCTGGGCATGTGCTTGTGTGTGTGTGTGTGTGTCTGTGTGTGTGTGTGTGTGTTGCTGTACGATGCTGGGTGTTGTTGTGTGTGGCTGTGTGGCACCTCCAGCCCCACCCCTGCCCCACACCTGTGTGTGCATGCCCATAGCCATGCCTACCCTTGCCCATGTGCTGTGCCATTTTGTCTGTCCACTGCATGAGTGTTGCTCCACTTATCTGCGTGCGCCAAAGTGCTCCTGTGCAACTGTGTCCCAGTGCTGGCGTGCCACCCTTAGGAGCCAGGGATCCCTCAGCTATGAGGCTGGCTGCCCACCACCATACAACCCACTGATCTCATCATCCCCACTGCTGTCCCCCTCTTCAGCTATCCCATGGTCAATGGCCATGTTGTGCAGTATGCAGCAGGCCAGGAATAGGCCACAGGCTTTCGAGGGGTTGTACTGTAGGGCACTGCCAGACCTGTCAAAGCAATGGAATCATGCCTTCAGCATCCCAAACACACGCTCAGTGATGTTCCATGTGCTGTCATGTGCCTCATTGTAATGGTCCTGTGCTGTTGACAACGGGTGCCAGTAGGGGGTGAGCAGCCAGGGCCTGAGTGGGTAGCCACTGTCACCTGTGTGGACAGATACATGATTAACCTGGTGTCCTCTGTCACTGTGCCCCTTGCCCATCCCTGGTGCACCCACCAGTGCACCCGCCCTGCCTGCCCCCTTCCCATGCCCTGCTGTTCCCAGCTCCTCGTGGCCATCCCATACTCACCCACTAGGTGGCCTGTGGGGATATCCCCACTCTTGAACCTGTGGCACAGTGCAGAGCTGTACCAGATGAATGAATCATGTGCACTCCCAGGGTGTGTGGCACAGACATTGGTTATGCGCCCCCTGGCATCACACACCACCTGACAGTTGAAACTGGGGTAGCCCTTCCTGTTGACATATGCTATGCCCTCAGGGCCAGGTGGCATGAGGATGCCCACATGGGTGCAGTCAATGGCCCCTAGCAAGCCAAGCATCCATGCTACCCTGTGGACCTCATGCATGGTTGCTGTATGCTCTGCCTGTGTGCTGGGGAACTGAATGTATTCCACAGCATGTGGCAGCAGGGCATTGAGGAGTTGTGTGAGGAGGCATGATGTGGCTGACTGGGTTATGCCTGTGGTGTCCCCTGTTGGTCTCTGGAAGGTGCCCATGGCAAGCAGACACATGACAGCTGTCACCTTCATCTCCACTGTCAGGGCATGGCTCTGTCTAGTGGGTGCCTGCATCTCTTCACTGCACAGCTCACAGAGCTGCCTCAGAATCACCTGGTTCAGGCAATACCAGCCCACAATCTCCGTATCATAGTGGTTCTCAAAGCTGATGCGAGGATGGTACCACCTGTTCCGGGCGTACCACCGACTGGCCCTTCCATGGCCACGTCACTCTGCCTCCCGCCTCCTCACACCCTCATTATGGCCTCCATCTGGAAGGTTGCACTGGCCATGGCCCCTGCTGTCCTGTCTCCCCCTGGGCGGTCAGCTTCAGTGGTCTGATTGGCACCGTGGGGCAGTGCCTGTTACTCTGCCTGGCTCCCTCTTGCATCCCCAGTCCCTGGCTCACACTCCACTGCACTGCCACCTCTGTCTCACACCCCTGTGGCTGCCTGTTGCACTCCCTCCAGGGTCTGGTGGCTGTCTCTCTCTCTATCTCCCTCTCTCTCTCACTCCCCTCTGGTGCAAGTGCTGTCCCCCTGCTTGCTCTCTGTATTTATAGGCTCATGTCTGCTCGGCACATCTGGCCGTTGCTCCACACTTGCGCCATGGGTCGGGGGTTGAATATCACACTGTGCCGCATATTCATGGGCATGTCCCCTGCCCTTGCGCATGCATTCAATAGAGTTCCTCATTGGTGCACTGCTACTTGCGCTGCACACTGGCTCCTGCTGAATATCACTTCATGGCGCAGTGCCACATTTGCACATGTGCAACTGCTTTGAATATCCCTGCCCATGTTGTTTAAGGCTTCTGGACAGTTTTTAAAGACAGGTACCACTGGGTAGATTATGGCCATAACTAAATAATATAATTGTGTACTCTTGTTTTGTGTTATGCTTTGTTTAGTTAACACCCATTTATACAGTTTTTGCACTGATGATTTAAAATACTCTGGAATATATAGATTTTTTGATAATTTAGGTGTGACTACTGTCCAGGCTTGAAAATATCTAGCCGAATTACAGGCTACCCACTTCTGGTGTATATTGTCTGACTGTAAAAGTTCACATTTCACTGTCTGTGAAAGGAATAAAGTATGAAAAAACACCACTGGTTCTATCATTCCTAGGCCGCCCTTATCCTTTGCAAGATAGGTATAACATTGTTTGATTGGATTTAATCGATTTCCCTATAGCATCTGAGAAAACAAACTATATAATCTAGTATCTAACTGAGGTGGTGGGGGAATGATCATGGCCACATATAGTAAGCCAGGTATTAAGAACTGCTTCATAATCTAAATCCTTTTTAACTTTGACAGTTTCCAATGCTTCCATCTTTGTATTTCAATGTCCACTTTTTGTACAGAGTTTTCCCAGTTGACTAATGGAATATTCTGTGGACCAAATTCTAAGCCCAAGATCTTTAGAGGGTCAGTGGAAATAGTAATCCCTGCAGTGTGAGATAGATGAAAGGGACCTGATCCCACCCATAGACTTTTACTTTTACTAGCATTGATTTTAGCATTTGACACAAAAGAATATTTTCTCATGTCCTCCAAAAAAAAAAAATTGCTGATAATCTAAGAAAAACAAACAAATATCATTAGCATAGGCTTGTGCATATATTGTCATATCACTAGTGTCCCCCAAGATACCTTGCCATTTGGGGTCTCATTTAATGTCCTAGGTAGGGGGTCCAAGGCAAAAATATAAAGAAGACTTAGGGGGCACCCTTGCCACACCCCTGCCATGATAGATATACTATCAGTTACCTATAACTGTAATATTTGCCTTACTGTGGCAGAATCATAAAGTGATTCCGTCCAACCAATAAATTGTGGAAGAATACCATACACCCTTAATGTGGCAAACAAAAATGGATGATAAACCCTTTCGAAGGCTTTAGATTGATCAACTGAAATGATGCAACCATTCTTGCCATTTAGGGAGAGATGATCAATGATATCACGGATAATCATCAAAGCACTCTGAATCTTTCTGTTTGGAATACCACAGTATTGCCGCAGAGAAATAACTAAAGCCGCATACCATTTCAATCTATTGTTTAACAGATGAGATAAAATGTATAAATCTGAATTCAAAATCGTTATCAGTCTCCAATTTTGTGTGTATGATTTATTTCCAGATTTGTGAAGAAAAATTAATAAACCTTCTGAGAAGGAAGTAGGCATAACACTATCCTGCAAAAAAAACTGAAAAACAACAAGCAAACATTTCACCAATTGCTGTGGAAAGGTTTTATAGAATTTGTTTTGAGAGGCTATCTAACCCAGGCGACACTCCTGGTTTTAAAGTAGTAATAACTGATTCTATTTCAGAGGCAGTAATGGGTACAACCATGTCCCTTGCATCATCAGGAAAGGTTGGTATAGTGATGCCTTGCAAATAGGACTGGATTGCATCCATACTTGGGGCTGGGGATGGAGCGTATGTCTTACAGTACTGGCTAATGATGTCCCTCAATAGAGTCTGTTGCAACCCCGTCATTATTTACTAAAGAGTACAATGATGTAGCATCCTTCCTAGATTTACAAAATTCAAATGGGTCTCCTATCAGGGAATGTTTAGTACCACATTGGAGTAGAACTTGGATAGTATTGGCCGTATTATATTGAAATGACTTGATTTATGTTTTCAATGGTGAATCTGGGAAGAATAATCATATTTAGTGGTATATGAAAGGATGAAGAGATTTTGAAGTTTTTTACGAAGTTTTAAATAAGTCAAAAAATTATTGTTTGCTTTTTGTTTCCCATATCTTTGGAGCCACCATTTAAAATCTTTTTTTTAATTCTCTCACCAGTTCACAAGTTTATCATAAAGAAAACTCACTGAGAGTCTAGCTCGTATTAGATTATGAATACTTGCGTGCATATCTGGCTCTGTTAACGTAGCAGTGTTTACTTTCCAACGTTTCTTGGGTCTCTGTGCCTGAGGTGTCTCCTCAAAGGAAACTATCAATAACAGATGATCTGAGAATTCTGTTGGAAAAGTTCTAAACTGTGCAGGTGGCATATGATTGGAAATAAAAAGATGGTCAATTGTTGATGTAAGGTTTCCCTTCCTGTAAGTTTAGGGAGGGCCTTGGACCTGAAAATCTCTACAATCAACTGTCTGCCATTTCTTTTGTTTTGGTGAGAGCATTGGAATCACAATAAGCTTTCCTATCTGTCCCACTTTGCTGTACTAGCCAGGTTTTGGTGTTACAATTAAAATCTCCACATATGAATATTTTTTGCAACGTCACTAAATAAGGCTGAATGGCTGAAACAAAGCTACTCTATCTGCCTTTGAATGTGGGCCATATACATCAATAATTCTGCAATGAATTGTCCGCCAGTCTCCATGTAAAGTAAGCACCCTACCGGGAATCAGGTCTACTAGTTTTTGTAAGGAAAAATCAAAGGAATTAAAAAAGATATCCACCCCATCCACACTATCTGGTCCAAAGGACCAGTAGGATGGTCCCCATCTCCATTCACCGTGAAAGGCTCTTAGTTGGTCACTGGAAAACATCCATGTTTCCTGCAGTAGGCCAACATCAATGTTAGCAGTATGGATGTAATTATAAATAGCATTTTTCTTAGTTATGTTAAGTAGACTGTGGACATTAAAAGTACCTACAGTGAACTTAGAAGCAAGTTTTGTTTAGGAAATGTACTTTCTCTTCTTTTTCCCTTTATAACCTGCTAGTTCTGGGGAGTGTGGAGGGGGTTCCAGCCCTGTTGGTTGTGAGTCCATATCATCTTGATCCATATCTGAATCACCCCAGTTGGGGGATAAGGCAATAAAGAGGTTCTCAGAGTCTATCCCCCCATCTGGGAAAGTCCAGGTTTGATGTTACGAGAGGAACGTCTCCTTGGGAGTGGAGGGGGGAAGAGGAGGGTGGCACCATCCCCTGGTTTGACTCCTCTGCAGGGTCTCTATAGCAGACTGGGAGTAGGTTGGCTACTGGGGGAGCCTGGTGTAGTGGGGGATCTTGTGTTATGTGAATGTCTTGTTTTACTGTTTGTACTGTACCTTCTGGAATAGGATCAGAAAGAATGGCTATTGGGGAAGTAGGGAGGGGTGGGGGTGGGAAGAAGGTGGAATTTCCTTATCACTAGCCATAGCCAAATCCTGAGCTTTTTGTATCAATAATTCAGGGTTCATGCAGGAAGCATTGTTCTTGGTGGACCAAGAACATGCAGCAAAGGTGTGACCATACTTTGCACACAGATTGCATTTAGTGTGGTTTGCACATTGTAGGACTATGTGGCCAATTTCCCCACAGTTGTCACACTGGGGTTTGTCACAGGAGCCTGAGAGGTGAGTATGGGAACCACATTGATAACAAGCATTGGGCTGACCTGCATAAAAACATGCACCCCATCCCTACCCAAGAAAATAAGTATTAAGGATATGTTCTATTCCCATGTCAGGCTGCCACAATTTCACTTTATATTTCCATCCCCCAGTTAAAAAATCTCTCACAATCAAGAACAGCTTCAGGAGGTGAGAGAACATCACATTTCTGCAACAACCAGAAAGTGATGTCCTCCACATGGACCCCCTCATTCCTAAACATTACTGTGACAAATTTTGTTAGAGGTATTGATAATGGAATAACAAAAAAGGGTGTCCATATGGGGGAATACTTCACCTAGTTGTAGCATTTCCAAAACATATCCAGTGCATGTGCTGTATGAAAACTAACATCGAAATTGTCTTCGCCTGATATATTGATAAAGGCAAAGATGTAATTTGGGGAAAAATGCAATGAGTCCTTCAACAACAATTTCCCTACATAATGCTGATCAGGTCAAATCTCCAGTCCACCCTTGTATCGGATGCGCACAGCATTTTATAGTGGGGCAGCCTCTTTTTTGGTTTTAGTGAAGAGTTCAGAAAGCAAAGGTTTGGTAGGCCCAGGTGAAACTTGTTTGTTGTTTTCTTCTGGCTGTGGTAGTACATTTGGTGGAGAGGAAAGGGCTGGATCTGATCGTAAGGGTACTGGAGCAGAGCCACAAGCAACCATTTGCGGGCCCTGTCTAATGTCTCTGGATGGTGTATCTGTTAGACAGTCTTTTATAGGATTGTCCACTGTGTCCGAATGGGTATTTAGTGCAACTGAAGTAGGGCACTAATTCGGCATAGTTTGTGTAAATCCTGTAGTTAGGTTCCATTCAGGATCAGGCAATCAGGCCCCGCTGGGCATCTTCTTCCAACCTGCTTCCAGTAAAGCTTTCAGTGGAGACCATGCCTCAACTGGGGAAGGGAGAGGCTGTACCGCAAATGCCTGCTGAATGGCAACTGAGGTAGAAATGTTCCCTATATTCTGTGGTTGTTTTAAATTAGTGATCAGTACTTGACCCTGAGTGGTTCTCAAATCTGAGGTAGCAATATGTCTTTTCGCAAGTGTTACTGCAGTTCTTTTTTCCTTGCTATCATCCCTCATGCCTGTTTTTGCAGCCTGATTCCTTGCTTTGAAATAAAACACTGTATTGCCTTCTTGTGAGGTATTATTTGTTTGATACTGAACCTTAGCACTAGTGGAAACAGGCATGTCAGTAACTTGGTTTTCTAATACATGTCTGAAAACAAACCCCACTGTTTTAGACAGGTGAGCAGAAGTAGAGTGTGGTATAGCCTGCATCTCTGCGCAATCAGGGGAAAGATTTTGAGGCAATACGTGGTCACATAACTCAGTTTCACACTCCGCATTCAGCGATATCTCTGATAAAACATTTGTTGGCAGATTGACTACATTCTACGGCTTTGGGCACTTGCAATCCTCAGCGATTTTACTGCCATCCAATTTTGCTGAATGCAATAACAGTTCGCAAGTAGTGTCTAAGGAGTGTGACTCACCTCGCTCAGCATCGTGTCCTGGTGTTGCTGCATCACACTCCAGAGGGCCCCGTTTGACACTGCTGTCAATTTCACTGACAGCGGCATCCTTTGTGGTTAGCTGAGCCAGATGCTCCTTCAGATTCTTCTGTATCAATAAATGATTTTCCATTTCAATTTCCATCTGCACCAACAGTGCTTTGATTTCTGTCTGGGGTGTAACTCTCAGCAACAGCCTTCAAATCAACAATTTTGCTAACGTCTTCTGTAGAAACATAAAACTCAGGTCCTGATTCCTCATTTAGATGTCCTTCTCCATCATGGATAGTAGCAACCTCTAGGCAAGCAGGGGCAGGGGAGGAGGTTGGCTCCCCTATCTCAGGTATGTCCATGTCCTCCATGCTCACAGGCAGAGTGACCACCTTGGAACAGCCAGCATTTCCCCTACAGGAGAGTAGGGGAATTTCCATTGTGTCCTGGTCAAATTTCTCCATTCACTAAAAATGCCACCAACACCTTAATCTGGTTCAATTTCAGTTGGTTACCCTCTGTATGCCCTCCTCTGTCACCCCTAAAAAAGGGACTTCTAGTTTCAGTGGGCCTACTGGGTCAACAAAATTCAATCAATAAAATAAAGTTTGAAGTTTAAAGAGGAAAGACTTGGGGTATCCATAGAAAAGGGAACTTTAATAGTTTATGTAGTCAAAGTGAGGGCAGACAGAGGCATGAGTATGAGTATTGGTCTCAGCAAAGAATGTGTCTAGGAAGTGAAGTGTGAGGGCAATTTGGAAGAGATAATAGTAGGCAGATTTGCAGACCATAAAGATGTGGGGAGTAATTGTTCTGGGTCAAAGAGAGGGAAGATGGCAAATTGTTTAACTAGGATGGGAAAGGCACATTAAGCCAGAGCTTGTTTCCAGGTGCTACCAGGGAGCACAAGGAAGTTAAGTGATTTGCTCAGGATCACACAGTATGCAAGTGGGAGCTGAAGGGATTCAAATCCGGGTCTCCAGGTTTGCAGCTCGGTGCCCTTCACCACTATGCTATACTGCCACCCATATTGCCAACAAAGGACTGGACAGCAAAGCATGGTTGTAAAGACAAGGAAAAAAACAGAAAAGAGGAGGACCAGAAACCTCAACGCAGAGTTCAAGGTAGTCAGGTAGTACATAAAGTGATAATCTGTGTCTAAGACTGCACTCAGGTAAAAAATGATAAGGAGAAAAAAATGGCAATTTAGTGAATAGAGCACAGGTTTGGAAACAAGGAAGCACAAGTATAAATGCCATCAGAAACACATAAACATTGTTTGACCTTCAGAAGGTCACTTCAGGTGACTTACAAGTTTCTAACATGAGAACATATAGTCAGCATCAGCGAGACTCAAGTCTCATAACATTCCAAAAAGCAAATGAATTTCAGGACATTCCAGACTTTATTACAGTACTAAATACATTTGCTTGACAACAGGCTATTTGCCCTTTGGACTTAATTTGTTTGTACTTCTTTACCTGCCCTGAAGTTATAACCCCCTGCTTCTGACATCAAAACAATTTCTAGGGCCGGCCCAGTGGCGCTGAGGGTTGAGGCACTGGACGCCACACCTCGCACCACACCAGTGACCCAGGTTCAGGAATGAGCCTGGGTCATCAGGGGTCAGCACAGGAGGACTAGGATCGAGCAGCTGATGACAGCTCTCCTAGCCCTGGGGAGAAGGGAGGGATCCACGCCACGCTCTGCTGGTCCCTGGGGATGCCCAGTTGTACTGCAGTAGCGTGGGTGCTAGTGGGTGGGGAGTGCAGCAGACATCTGCACATTAGTGTGCTGACGTCCTTGCACATCCGTGCTTCCAGGTAACCAATGGAGGAAAAAGCAACACACAGATCCGCGGCAGCTTGATAGCTGCAGCTTCACCGGCCGACGATGCCCGGACATGTGCTGGCAATGGTTCCTCGCCGGGCGCAGGAGCTTCAGGGGGCCACTTTGCAGGCAGAGGTGCATCTGCCAGCTGGGCATGGAGCTTCAGGGTCAGAGGAGGAATGGAGGAGCGGCGGCTGGAGGTAAGGCAGGACTGTGGTTGCAAGGGAAGGGAAAATTGTTAAATGATAAAAAAAAACAATTTCTACAGGAATATTGTATGTTATGGTGTTACAGCAGAGGATCATGACTTCATGGTAGGGATGAGCAAGGTCCGTCCACTACACTCTGCATTGTCTTCACAGTGACGTAATAAAATATGCTTTTTCAGTCTTCAACATGGTGCAGATGAGCTGGGACTTTGCATAGTCTCACAATGTTGAAATGTAACTGGCAAAGTGCAGTATACATTCTGAACTGTGCACCAAAGGACATTTTCTAATGTTGCAGCAGCACTGAGTTGATTTCTTCATGTTTCATGATTTAATATTCATAACTCAGATCTTCTTTATGGTTGTTGTATTGCACTGGAGAATTTTGCAATCTCAGGTATCTCGTTGAAAGTTTTGTCTATTTTTTCTTCCTCTGTTTTACTTTTTCTTTCAAATTACAAAAGAGAATTAGATTTATAGAATTATATCTCTGATTCTGCCTGTAAAACATACCATTCAATTAGTTTAAGCATCTTATATTTGTAATATAAGGGACTAGGGGACTTACCCTACAAGAGCAGGCTGAGGGAGCTGAACATGTATTTCCTGGAGGAGAGGAGGGATAGGTGAGACATAATTGAAACCTTCAAGTACATGAAAGAAATAAATAAGATGGGCACAGAGGGGCTTTTCAAATTAAGGAGGGGGAGGGACACTGGAGGGTACAATCTGAGACTGGAAGGGGGAGGGTTCAGGAAGGAATTGAGGAGACACTTTAGTTATGGAGAGGGTGGTGTCTGGGTGGAACGCATTGCCAGAAGAAGTGGTATCCTGTAGAACAGTGGGCTGCTTCAAAAGGGGATGGGACAGAGTAAGGGGGAAGGTCACTGGAGTGGGGAAGGGGAGGGAGGGGCAGCTGCAGCATAAGGGCTGCTAGCTGCACAATCGAGCAGACTTGAAAGACCATAAGGCCTTTATCTGCTGGCAATTTTGTATGTTTGTATGTTCGTAATTAACTGGAAGTACCAATTTTCTTATTTTTTTTTATGTTTCCTTTTATCTTATTTTCTTTTTCCTTGTAAGTACCAATTTTCAAACTAAAAATTCAAATGTGACTGACAGGTCACCTGATCATCGGGAATAAAAGCAGCTGCTGAGGCAGCTGGATTAAGTTTACCTCAAGCTAAGGAGCAATGAGGAGCATTTGGTGGATGCAGTGTGGAGCCCTCAAGGTGGGAGCAAGTGGTTGGAGAGGTTGACCGGTTCTCATTAAGGGTCATGAGGTAAGAACAGCAAAAGCCAGTTGAGAGACACATGCTTTAAACCCTGGAAAAGAGTAGTGGGATAACAGTAGTCCTGGGCAAGGACTGTGACTCCAGAGGTGCATATTTCGGTTACCTGAGTGTCTGGACTTGCTGGAATTGGCAGATGCTACAGAGGTCAGAGTGTGCAGTCACCTTTTGGCAGCAGCTGAAGGAATCCTGATGAGGTACTGTAGGCAGCAGGATGCACAGTGCATAGGGGCTGTCCTATCTGAAATTCGTGGTGTATGGTCTCATTGGTTGGCAAGGTAGTACTGGCTCCCAAGGTCCCACTGCAGAGGCAAAAAAGAGGCTTTCTTCAAGACTGTACAAAGCTTGTATTTTGCTATTTTTCACAACTTTAGCATCCTGACAATATCATTAAGTACGTTATTGTAAATATCCACCTAATAAAACAACACCTGTTTGGGTGCCTTGCACCATATTCCTATGTGTTTGAGTTATCTCTTGAACCTCCCTTCCATTGAAAGCTGCCCCTTCTATCATCCTACCTGTCTGACTGGTTACGAGGATGGCAAAATCCTAATGCTCTTCCTGATCATCATCCGTCTAGTTGTGCTGATGCTATAAGTTAATAGGGGCTCCGAGCGATGTCTCTTCTAGTATAAGAGACTCAGAGCCCAAGGTTTGTGCTAAAGGATGGCTAAGTGAAGCTGTATGGTTCTGTGTGCCAAATCTCAGGAGAGGAGTCTGGACATCTGTTAGTGGCCCTAGTAACTTACTGTAAATCACATGAGTTTAGTTTGAGAGACTTACAATAGGTTTTGTTTTTTATTTTAAATTTTACTGCACTGTCCTCCCCTCTGGCTTTGAGGTGGTGCTCCCTTCTAGCACTCCTGCACAAGACAATACTGAACACCAGATAAGAGGTTCAGTAGCTCTGTGTGCTGATTGGCTGAAAGGGCTGGTGATGAGGCAGGGTGGCAACAGATGTATGGAGAAAGTTTAAAGAAAATGATGGATTGTTTCTTCAGATACCACTTCAATTATGAGGCCATGGCCTCAAAACTGAATCAAAATTAATGATTTATAATGCCAGTTGTGGAAATTCTTCATGATGCCTGTGGCATTCTTGTCCAAATTCGGCCCCTTGTACTGTCTGCTATTGATCACCATCTCCTCCACAACAAGGCAGATGGGGTTCTTTCTGCTATAGCCATAGCGTCAAGATCATGTTCAGGGTCTGCAGGTGGTGGAGGTCCTTGTCATATTGCTTCACCATGGACTCATCAGTCACCAGCAGCTCCGTGTGGCATGCCTTAAACATGGTGAAGCAACTTTGGTCACTTCAGAACCCTGATTTCAGTTGTATGGCAAACAAAATCTGAACAAGAACAGTCCTAGATCTGTGATGGGTATTGTTATCACCTTTCCTGCCTGCCAGGTCAGCTGTGGCTACCCCGTTCAAGAAATTGTTGCCACCTATATGACCTCCGTAGTGGTGACCCCATATGTCTTGCAACTACTGTGGGCCGACAGGGCCATGGCCAACTGTGCAGCACTTCTCCAAGCTGCCTCCAAACATGTAATGCCAGCCTGCCTCGTCCCTACCCCTTCAGCAAGGGCTTGATTCAGTAGATGCCATGCTGAGTGACAAAGAAGCCATTGGGCATTGAGACCCCCACCAAAATTGTGGTGAAGCATAACATTTTACCACATCCTCCAGTTGTTCTGATTGCATTGGCCCTTACATAGACTTCGCATGTAAGTCCTTCTTACATGTGATCTCTATGGGATAGTTTTGGGCAGGCAAGTGGTAGCAGCAGGACACTCTAAAGAAGCTCATCAGTCACTGGACAATCTTTCTGCTTCCTTTCAGTGAACCTACTCTTGTATCCCCAACAGACATCTGCTGGCTATACCGTGCAGCCTTAAAAAGAGGGCAAAATCATGATGAGAGAGACAAACCTGAGTTCAAGGTCCAGAATGAATCCGTAATGTTACAAAATGTAGACTTTGTTGGTGCTAGCCAATTCTTGTTATCTTGTTGTACATTGCTGTAGTATTCAATATTGTGCTTCTATTTTCCCTTTCATATTTTTTGCCATTAATCCAGACTGCAGAATGATGCTTTTGACATTAAAGTAGCACAATGGGTGGAATCCATCACCCTCAAAGTTTATTCATTTTTCATTGTTAATGAAACTTACTACCTTACATACAGTAGAATGCTTATCTGCCAAATGTAACTGTGTTTTTTTTTGTTTGTTTTGTGTTTGCTGGTCAGGCATATAACATATTTTTCTTGTATATTGTATTCACATCTCTCATAATCTTTTATTGTACTTTTATATTTCGAAATTTATATGTGTACTTTTTAAATTATATTTCACTGTACTTCATATAATGCCTGGTACAAGTTTCAGCTCCTTTGTATTTGTGTATGTTTGTACAGTATGTCACACCTGCTTTGTAATCCTTTACTGTACTTTTTATATGTATCTGTTATAACTTGCTGGACTTACTGAATTTGCACCATTTACTAGTGCATTTCAATGTGCTCCCTCTGCTCAGTCTCCCCAGAATACACTTGAAAATGAGCTTCACTTCAACAAACCCTAGTGATAAAACCTTTAAATAAATAAATAAGTACATTTTTGTTTTATTTATTTTAAACTTTTTGCCAGGAAAGACATACTGAGTTGGTAACAGCTTGTGTCCAGATGCATTAGGGGTGGGGTGAGGTAGACAATATAATAAGCTGCAAGAGCACAAATGCAAGAACAGTTCAGTAACAGTTCTATTCTGTGCCAAGTAATAAAGTGCAAACAAAACAGCATGTAAAAGCACAATACATTATAGATATGCAAACCAATATTCTGTACAGGGGAGGTACAGAACAACAAGGTGCCTAAGTCAGATAAAATTTCACCTAAACTGGAGCAGAGAAACAACCCCACCTGGAGCAGACTCACAGCTCAACAAAGGCTTGAGAACTGTGGGCAGGGGGTGAGGGATGGCCATTAAGATAAGGGGCCCAATTTTCAAAGAGCCCTTAGAACAATGCAAGTTGCATCTCTCTAAGGGTTGCAGCAAACTCCGGGTGTGCCAGGGACCCTGCGCCTAATTTTACAAAAAGCAGGGTCCCTGCACCAAACTCCACAGGTTTGCCGCAAGCAACCAGCTGCACCAATCAGGAGGCGCATCTGCAGACTTTGCTGCAGGGATCTGACACCCCACCCAGAGCAATACCTGAGGGGCCAAAATAGTGTGGGGGAGGAAACACCATGACAGGAGGGGGCCAGGGGCATAAGGGGCAGGGAGGTGGCAGTTGCAGTGTCAGGGCAAAGCTGAGCATCAGTCATAAGTGATGTAGCACCCAGTAGGGTGCCAATGCATTGTGTTATTATCATTTATTAAATCAATCTACCCGTACTGTACAATCTTCCCTGGTATTCTAGTGCCCCCAACCCCTGAAATCCCTGTTTGTTACATAGAATCCCTGGTGGTGTAGTGGACCCCCCTAATGTTCCCTGATCTCCCACAAGTATACAGAAACAAGTGCCCCAGTCCTATGGTGCCCACCCCCAATCCCCGATCTCACCACTGATAAAATGTGCCATAATAGTCCCTGGTGGTCTAGTGGATCCCCCCACCCTCCCCACCATGTCAGGCATTGCCCAACCACTCTGTTCTCCCCATCTCTTGCACAATCCTGGGACTGGCACAGCCCACCACAGCTAGCTGCAGAATGCATTCTCAATGACCGAGTACTGTAAATAGTATATAGTATGTGGTCATTGAGAATGCATTCTGTGGCTGCCATGGTGGAGTGCAGAGGGCAGTGCTATTCACAGGATTGCACCAGGGATGGGGGAGTACACTTTGCACTAGTGCTCTGCTGGGTGCCACATCATTTAAGGCTGATGTCCAGCTTTGCCACAACACCCCAACTGCCACCTACCATGCCCCTTGTGCACCCCTACTATCCCCTGTACTACTGCACCCCAGTGGCAAAACCCACTTAGACCACCTCCTGGCTGGTCTAACTGGTGCCCATTACTGCGTCCATGGTGAGGCTTGTGAAATCCCAAGAAAGGGGATTTGTAGCCCCACCAAGGTGCAGCCCCCTTGTAATCTGGTGCACTGGGTTGTTTGGCGCAACCGTGGTGCAAGGGGACTTTGGCACAGCAGTGTCTGGATCAGATGCAGGCTGCTTTAAAAAAATCACATTTGACCCAAGTAGTGACGCAAGTCACCACTCACGTAAAACTCTTTTGATGCAAGTCCCTTGCAACATTCTTACCTGTTTGAAAATTGGGCCCAAGGAGTCAGGGATAGATGCATGACGAAGTTGTAAAGTCATGAAGAGGAGACTGGAGGGAGAAAGAAGAAGAAGCAGAATGGATGTACAGAGGAAGAGAGGACCAGAGCTTAGGGAAGTGATATGAGAAGACAGCTTGGCCAGCAGAAGATTTCCTGGGAAGAGGGAAAGGGAATGGGAAACAGTGTTATGGAGTGGGTAGTAGGTAAGATGGGAGAAAGAGAGGAGAGAGGAAAGGTAGGGAGGAGGAGACCAAGCCTGAATTTGGATATGAAGGAGACACAAAGGGCATGTATCCTAGCATCATAGGGGGAGTGGAGAGGAAGGAGAAAGAGAGCAGTGGTGGGTATGAAGGGGCAGTCCCAGGCAAAATGGCAGAAGGCAGGAAATATGGAGTCTGGTCTGATAAGGGTAGACTTGGGAGCAGCACTATTGTGAATGTTGCCTTAGTCATAAGTAGGGATGATCATCTTCAAGACAGTCTCTCTGTGGGTGGGATGTGGGATACACAATTTGTTCCTGTACAGTGTGCCAAATGTGGTGTGGAGCCTGAGGTGGATGGCATCTATGACCACAGAGAAATTGAGTTGACAGCCCAACCAGACCCTGAGGTACAGAAGGAGAAAGCTGCTGAAACAGCTAAGGGTCCATATCCGACTAGAGGCAGGGAGTCAGGAGGAAACAGGCGTGGTTCCAGTGGATTTGAAGCTGCAGATTGTGGTACTTCTTTAATAGAGTTCTCCTTGATGATGTTAGATTGTTTCTTGTGAAAGGGAAGGATTTTCTCTTCTCTGTAAACTAACTTGTTTTTCATGCAGAAAGGGAGATTTTTTTTTCTTTTCAGAGCTCCACTACAAATGTACCTGCAAACTAATGTGTTATTCCTTAATCAAAGTGCTGTGGTTTCTAGGCTTTCTTTTGCTTAATTTGGTTCAACAGAGCTTTGGGGGTGTCTGGTACTGTAGAGAAGGAGCATTGGGCATAACTAAACAGTAAAGGGCAGGGGAGCTTGAATAGTACTTCACAACTGTATTGGTAAGCAATACAAAAAACCATTAGTAACACAAAAACAGCTTTACCCACCCTCTCCAAAATTAGCAGAATTTTTTTTCTAACTCATACACCACCTAAGGAGCAGGAATGATGGCTGTGTGATGCCAAGGGCAGTCTGAGCCAATCAAGTTTAAATAAAAGAGCGCCAACTTAAACAAAGAAAAGGGAATATTTAAAAACCACTGCTGTAAGGAAGCAGTCCCACAGAAGGAGAAAGCCACCAAAAGAGTTAAGGGGTCCGTATCTGAATGGAGGCAGGGAGTCAGGAGGAAACAGGCATGTTTCCAGTGGATTTGAAGCTGCAGGTTGTGGTACTTCTTTAATAGAGTTTTCCTTGCTGATATTGAATTGTTTCTTGTAGAAGGGGAGGATTTTCTCTTTTCAGTGCACAGATAAAATTGAAACTGTAAACTAACTTGTTTATCTTGCAGAAAGGGAGTTTTTTTTTTCTTTTCAGAGCCCCACTAAACTGAACTTGGAAATTAACTTGTTATTTCTCAATCCAAGTGCTGTGGTTTCTGGGCTTTCTTTTGCTTGATTTGGTTCAACTGAGTTTCAGGGGTGTTGGCTACTGTAGAGTAGGTTCACTGGGCATAAGTACTGTAAACAGTAAAGGGCAGGGGTCTTGAATAGCTTTTCACAACTGTATTGGTAAACAATACACAAAACCATTTAGTAACACAAAAACAATTTTATCTACCCTCTCCAAAATGAGCAGAAAGTTTTTTTCTAACTCAGATGCCACCCAAGGAAGCACCCACCAACCCTCCCCCAATCCCTCCCACCCCAGGCTCATCCACCTTCATAAACTGACATTTCATTGATTACGTCCTGGTAAGCGCAGGAATATACTTAAGAAACACTGGTAGAATAACCTTTATATTTAGATCTATCTGCTGAAGCATCTGACGGGGAACCCCTTTACACAGGTTAAGTCTGGTTTAAAACAGAACATAACAGGGTAAATAAAAAAAATCCATTTAGAAAGGTATACAGCACTAATCAGACCACTCACTATAGCAGGGTCTAACCACCAAGGAAAGTAGAAGCAGGGATTAGTCAATAAAAAGCAGGTTAGAGTAGAGAAGCACCTGAAACAGCACCAGCAACATACGATGGCAGGAGTAGTGTGGTGCAATGCAGTGGTTGTGGGGCAGCAGCATTCAGAAGGACATTCTGGACAATGTGATGCTGCCCAATCTGCAGGCACTTCTCTGGGCAGAGGGCAGAAGTCATAAGTCTCCAGGCTGCTTTGGAGGGGATTCAAGGTACTTCTGTCCTCACCCAGGGACCACCTAGTCAACCCCCACTCACTCAAAGGTTGCTAAGCAATAGGGGTGGATGGACTATGGTGAGCTTGGGGAGGGTGAGGGTGGTGGTGCAGAGACCCGTCCCCACACCAGTAACACTGCATAACTCCTTTGCAGTATTGGAACAAAGGAATGGTCCAACAGTGGCTCCCAAGTTAGTGTCGGAGAAGGATGGACAAGACGTCAGATTGGACCCCAAAGGGAGGACACTGATAGCCCCCGGGGGAGAAGGAAGCAACTCCTGGTGGGGGATTCCATTGTCAGGGAAATTGAGCTGGGAGCAGGGAGCAAGACAGAATGGGAGGTAAAGTGCCTACTGGGGGGCACTGCTCAGAGGGACAGGGGGAATCCTAGGGATTGCAAGGGCAATAGCTAGGAGGGAGGAGCTCAATGTCATCATCCACTTGAGGACAAATGACCTCACAAGGAATGAGAAAGGGTTAGGTCAAGTGCAGAAGGAATTTAGGAGACTGGGGAGGGGCCTCAAGCAGACAGCAATCTCCATCTCCTTCTTGGAAGTGCTGCCTGTCCAAGGCATGGGGAGGTTACGGCATGTTGCATAACTGACTTCAACACTTGGCTAAAGGAATGGTGTGAGGGTGAGGGTTTTGGCCGTGTGGGGGACTGGGACCCCACCTGGGGGGATGGGGGCCTGTATAAAAAAGACAGCCTACATCCATCCAGGGTGGGAACCACAGTCCTTACCAATAAGATTAAAAACTTCCTCAAGAAGGGTTTAAACTTGTCAGGGGGATAGTGGTAGAGTAGAAGAAGGAAGGTATCCACCCCCATATCAAAAAAATATAAATTTAGGCCCTGGCTGCAAATATACATCTGATTACCCAAATAGTCACATTAACAGGGAACAGCTTAGTTCAAACAGGACCAGGAAGGACAGCAAGTCCAATAGGAGGAGGAAAATGGGAATGAAGAGAGGGGAAGAAATCACAAACTGTAGAGCCATGTGTACCATTGCTCACAGCCTGAGCAACAAAATCAGGAAGCTGGAGGCTACTATGGAACAGTCGTCTATCAAGGTTCTGACTGGTAAATAGTAAAACCTCCATCTATAAAAATACTTAAACAATGGTTCATGGACACTAAAAGTATTCAAATTAAGTCCTGCTGTGCCTAAGTTGACGATCCATGCTCTATTATATAAGATGTCTTTTAGAATTGTTATTTCTTCATGTTGTGAAATGTATTTATATGTGATGTGTAATTATTGTATTTATGGTTTTTGGTACATTTTGTAATTTTGTAATCTTGATTTATGTTATGCCATGGGTCACCATTTTAAATGAGTTCATTCTCAATGGTCTAACCCTTCAATAAAATGAAAATGAAAATGAAATGGTAGAAGCAAACCTGAACATAGTGCCCGTCACAGAAACATGGTGGAATGATAACCAAAGCTGGGAGGTGGTCATTCCAGAATACAATTTGTTTGGAAAGGATAGAGTAGGCAAGAAGGGAGGGAGGGTGGCATTGTATACGAGGGACAACATTAAGGCCACAGAGGCACAGAGTAATCAGGTTAGGGAATGAATACTATGGGTCACACTAGAGAAGAGGAAGGGAACAACTATCCATACAGGGGTGGTCTACAGACCCCCATCTCAGGAGGAATCAATGGACACGGAAATGTTATAATCAATTCAAAAAATGGCACATAAGGAGGAGGTGTTGATATGGGACTTAAACCCTCCAGATATGGACTGGAGTCTGCACACAGCTGCAACAGCTATGAGTAGAAAATTCCTTGAAGGCCTTAATGAGGCATTCCTAAAACAACTAGTCACAGAACCAATAAGAGAGGGGATAATACTAGATCTGGTGCTTTCAAACAAGGAGAATGTGGGTAAGTTCTCAGTGGGGGAGCATCTGGGAAACAGTGATCACTGGACAGTGTGGTTTGAGGTGTTAGCTGAGCATCAAACAAACCCCACAAGGATAAAAATCCTAGACTTTAAAAGAGTTGACTATGGTAAATTGGGAGATTTCCTGAAGGCAGCCGGGTGGGGGGGTTGACAGAGATGTCAACAATGGGGGAACAGTGGAAGACAATAAAGGCAGCCACTGAGGATGCAACACAACTCTGTCAAGCAACTAACCAAAGGAAAGAGAAGAAAGAATTCACTATGGTTCTTTAGTGAAGTGGCAGAAAAGGTTAGGGCTAAGAGGTTGGCCTTTAGGGTATACAAGTGAACTCAGGAAGAAGGAGAAAGAGAGAGAGTTACCAGATAAAACAAAGGGAAGCAGGAAAGGCAGTTAGGTTGGCAAAAGTGCAGACAGAAGAAAGGATAGCAGATTCAATAAAAAATTGTAACAATTTTCTTTAGATACATAAGTGATGGGAAGAAAATGGGAGGAGGTATTGTCAGGCTGAAAACTAGGGAAGGAGGGTGTGTGGAGGGTGATGGACTCAAAGCAGAAGAACTGAACAATTACTTCTGTTCAGTATTCACTGAGGAGAGAGAAGGAAGCCCATCATTAAAGGTAGGGGATACTAAGGGACGGGAGGTAGATAAAGTCCATTCCCAGTGGAAAGAATCCTCAGGGAACTAACAGCAATGAAAATCCATAAGGCAATGGGACTGGATGGAGTACACCCTAGGGTACTGAGGGAGCTGAGGGAGGTTTTGGCGGCACCACTGGCAGCTTTGTTCAGTCTATCATTAGAAACAGGGAGGTACCAGAGGACTGAAGGTAAGCTAATATGGTCCCATTACACAAGAGCGGTAGCAAGGAAAAGGCAGGTAACTACAGGCCAGTTAGTCTGACCTCTGTGGTATGTAAATTAATGGAAAAACTGTTAAAGGAAAGGATAGTGGATCACCTGGCAATAAATGTGCTTCAAGACCCAAGACAGCATGGTTTCACTGAAGGGAAGTCATGCCAAACTAACCTTACATAGTTTTTCAACTGGGTAAAAAGGGAGGTGGATCGGGGGCTGTGGATGTAGCATATCTGGATTTTAGTAAGGCTTTCAATACAGTTCCTCACAGAAGGCTGCTAAACAAACTGGGGGGCCTGGGTATTGGGTACAAGATACTGAGATTGGTGGGGAACTAGCTAGGTAATAGAACTCAGAGGGTGGTGGTAAATGGTACAGGATCTGCAGAGGGGAGGGTGACAAGTGGAGTTCCCAATGCATCAGTGTTGGGCCCAATCCTATTCAATGTTTTCATCAGTGACATTATTGAGGGACTGGAAGGGAAAGTTTGCCTGTTTGCAGATGACACAAAACTGCAACAGAGTGGACACACCAGACAGTGTAGATACCATGAATAGGGACCTAAAAAGATTGGAATTCTGGTCTTAGGTGTGCTATTAGAAGATCCAAAGTTAAGCAGCTGTGAGTCAAGCAAACAGGCTTGTGCTGCATGAAGGGTTACCACCCCAGTAATAGTAGATATCCACACACATAGCACTCCAGTACAGAAATAATTTATAAGGCAACAAATCTCAGCAAATGCACATTTATTATGACCAGGGCTCTCAAAACCCAGACCCCAGTGCTTCAGCACAGGCTTTCATCAAGGGGTCTAAGAAGTGGCAGCTGGGGTTTAATGCTAAAAAATGCAAAATTATGCATATGGGTAGAAGTGACCCAGGGGTATTTTACAACCTAGGGGGAGAGAAAAGTTCTAGTTCCAAGCAGGAGTAGGATTTGGGAATCATCATCTCAGATGATCTGAAGGTGGCCAGTCAATGTGGCAAGCCAGCAGCAAAAGCTAGCTGGATGCTGGGCTGAATACAATAGGTAGGGGAATAACCAGCAGAAGGAGGGAGGTGATACTTACACTGTATAGACAACTAGTGAGGCCTCACACTGAATATTGCATCCAATTCTGGAGACCCTGTCTTCAAAAGGACATAAACAGGGTGATGGCTGTGCATAGGAGCGCAACCACAATGGTGGGTGGCCTACACAATAAACCTTATGGAGACAGGCTGAGGGAGCTAAATATGTATTTACTGGAGGAAAGGAGAGAGAAGGGGAGACATGACTGAAACATATAAATACCTCACAGGAAGAAACAGAGTGCAAGTCGATGCAACCTTCCAAAGTAAAAAGTGCTCTAGGACTAGAGGCCACAACATGAACCTGGAGGGAGGGAGGCTCAGGGGGAATGTGAGGAAATACTTTTTCACAGAAAATGTGATGGATAAATGGAAGAGCCTGCCAGCTGAGGTGGTGGGAGCAGAAATGGTTACAGGCTTCAAAGAGGCATGGGACAGACTCATACGGAGCTTGAGAACACAATAAGAGAGGACATTAGGCTAATTAGAGATTTACTGGATCACAATGACCACAAAAAAGGGCAGATGAGGTGAGCCTGTGTGCCCTTATCTACTGTCAACTTCTATGTTTCTCTGTTTCTATGAGGTGACACCCTTAATCACAGTAACATTAAGGGTATGAAAGGAAGGAAGGGAAGGAGCCTGTGTTTCTGTTTCTATGAGGTGACACCCTTAATCACAGTAACATCAAGGCTATGAAAGGAAGGAAGGGGAGGAGCCTAGCAGTACTCTGGTGGGAGCCAAAGGTCATAGAGACCATTTTTGTGGCACTGAGGGACAGTTGGTTAGACCAAAAACCAGTGCTCAATGTTGTCAAAGTCTAGATGGAGCACGGCAGTGAGGTCAGAGGAAGAGGAGCCAGAGGAAAAGAGCACTGAATCATCTGCATACATGTGGCTGGATGCAGTGAAGCAGGCAGCAGAGAGGTCATTTAACTAGATGGAGAATAGAATGTGGCTAAGGATGGACCCTTGGGTCAGCCTAAGCAGATGGACAGTGGGGGTATAAGGAGTCTCCAGTACAGTCAGATTGTGCCCTTCCCACAAGTTTGGAGCAGAACCAGCTGACTGGGAAGGCAGTTGAATCAGGCTGCTTTAAGCTTGCATAGGAGGATGGGGACTTTGGAATGTTATGTAAATCTACACTTAAAGGAGAACTGTGTTGAATCTGTAGGTCATTTTACATGTAGAAGGTGTTTTTTGTACATACAGGAAAGACATGGCAAGGCAAGTTTATTTGTATGGCGCCCATTCCAGGAGGCTCTGGGCACCTCACAGAATAATAAAATAAACATTGAATACATAAATATAAAATAGCATAAATACAGAGTTAGCACTTAAAACAAATAAAACTAATAAATAGGGACTAGAACAGCATCATACAATTCAGAAATCATTAAAAGCCAGACCAAAAAGGTGTGCCTTCAACCTCCGCTTGAAAACCTCTACTGAGGGGGCCTCCCAGACTACAGATGGTAAAGTGTTCCTCAGGGACGGCTCAGAAATACTAAAAGCATGATCACCAGAAGACTTGAGCCGTACTATGGGAACAGCCAGGAGGCCCCTTGAAGAGGCTCGGAGGGAGCGGTCAGAGTTCACCTGTGTTAGGAGCTCTGACAGATAGCCAGGGCCTAATCCATTTAGGGCCTTGTAGGTGAGAAGCCCCACCTTAAAAAGGACCCTCCACCTGGCTGGCAGCTAGTGCAGAATATGCAAGACTCAGGTCACATGACTGAACCTAGAAAGGCCAGCAAGAAGCCAAGCTGCTGCATTCTACACCAGTTACAGCCTGCAAAGGGTCCCTCCCATGACCCTGAAGTAAAGAGCATTACAGTAGTCAAGTCTGAAGGAGACGAAGGCATGCACCAGCGTCAGCAGGTCCTCAGGCGGAATGAGGGGCTTAATCCGGGTAATGTTCCATAGATGGTAAAAACCACTACTGATAACAGGTGACACTTGGTCTCCAAAAGGCAGCCTGCTGTCAAGGATCATGCCCAGATTTTGCACCCTCATGGAAACTGTCAACAAAGCAGAATCCAGCAAAGGACCAGAAACTGCCCCGGACAGCAATCCATCATGCCCATGACCAGGCTCGATTACCAGCACCTCCATCTTAGCCAGGTTGAGTCTTAGCCAGCTGGAAGCCATCCAGTCATTGATTTTAGCCAGGCAGGTGTTAAGCACATCCACAGCTCCTGATGTTCCAGGAGCAAATGACAAATACAGTTGGGCATCATCTGCATAGCAGCGAAACTCCACACTGTGTTGTCGAATGATCTCACCAGGGGCAGCATATACACTGCAAACAACATCAGTGACAGGATCGAGCCCTGTGGCACTCCACAGGATAGAGGCATTGGAGAAGAGGAGAAATTCCCTATCACCACCTGCTGCACCCTGTCTGAGAGATAGGACTCAAACCACCTGATGACAGTACCGGCGATTCCACAGAACTCACAGAGCCGATCCAATAACACAATGTGATCTGCAGTGTCAAAAGCTGAGGAAAGATCGAGGAGTGCAAGAATTGACCTGTCTCCTCTATCATTATCCCTTAGCAGATCATTATGCACCTTCACTAGAGCTGTTTCAGCGCTGTGGCTGGCACGAAAACCCAACTGAAAAGGCTCATAAATGTCCAAGGACACCAGGTGATCCTTGAGCTGTTGAGCCACTAGCTTCTTGACAACCTTGCTCAAAAAAGGCAGGTTGGAGATAGGATGGTAATTCGCCAGGACATCAGGGTCGAGGGAAGATTTCTTCAGGAGGGGCCTAACCAGTGCCTCTTTCAAGGCAGCTGGGCGAACCCCCTCCACCATCGAACATCTGACAATCCTGGTGAATACCAAGCCAACAGCCTCAACACATTCCATTAAGAACCGTGTCGGGGTTGGGTCCAGTTCACAAAACTTGTGTTTCAGTTCTATGATCACCTTAGTCACTTTGGACACCTCAACTGGCCTAAACTCTTCCCAGATAGGTGGAGTGCCTCTATTCCCCCCCAGCCCAGCTGCTGCTAGGCAAAAGTCTAACTGGCGGAATATCCGACTGGATGGCTGACACTCTGTCAGAGAACAACAGAGCAAACTCTTCACATAAAGTGGTTGAAAAAGCTTTTTTCGGCTGCAGACAGGCTGGGTATAAAAGCCTATCTACAGTTCAAAACAGCTGAGAAGGTCTGTTCCTCCCCACAGCAATCTCCCTGGGCAAAAATTCTGCCTTCTTACGGGAGATTGCCCCCTGGTACTCACTATAGTGGGTAAGCAGGGCCAGCTTGTCAGACTCCAGCCGGACCTTCCACCAGTGATGCTCCAACTTCCGACTCCTGATCTTCAACACTCTGAGATCCCCATCAAACCTAGGGGATCTCATATGCAGAGACCTGGGTCATAAATGAACTGGTGCAATGGCATCCAGAGCATCAGAGACCATCCTATTATAGGTGGTGACCGCCTCCTTGGTACCAATCACACATGCAGCATCAACCCTAGGTAGATCAGCTACTGCCAACAGTCCCACCTGGTCCAAACCCTTTAAAGGGTGATGGCTGACCATTTCAGCAGGGGAGGGACTCTCAGGGGGGGGCCCAAACATGAACTCCACAGTGTAATGATCAGACCAAACAACCTGATCAATCTTGATGTTATGAACCTCAAGACCCAGCTGGAACACCAGATCGATTATGTGGCCAAGCTGGTGAGTGGCAGAAGCAACTGCCTCGACAGGCCCAGAGACTGCATCAACTGGAGGAGGTCATAACCAAAATGCGAGGATTAGTCATCGATCCACGCTTTGAAGTCCCCGAGAATTAAACATCTGGGGGACTCCAACATCTGGTCGATGATGAAATCCACTACCTCCTGCAGGAAATCTCCCCCCACCCCAGGTGGGTGGTAAATAAGTAGAAACCTGCAGCCAGCCCCTGTACCCCCACAAATGGCAGTGCACTCAAAAGATCGGGTGCTACCAACGGGTTTCAATTCTGATGTAGTTCCATCTTTACTGGTCTTTTAGTAAATTCAGTGTGCGTTTCAGAGTTACAGCTGGCACCCCTGGGCACACCCGCCCAGACTCATGGGTTCTACAAGCTCCCTCTACTGTCGTCCTCACTCCTGTCAAATCTAGCCTTCTTGTATACCTTGCACTCCTGGGCACACTTGTCCTGAATAACAGGTCCTTACAAGCTCCTACTACTCCCCACTCTACCCCTCCTAACAAGTCCTACAAGCTCCCACTACTCCACTCTCTCCCCCTCCTACCAGGTACTTTCTCGCTATCACTACCCCTCCTCTCTCCCCCTACCTACTGCCCATCAACACTTGCACCCTGGCTCTCTCTGGTGCACCTGCCCATTCAGGTCCCTCTAAGCTCTCACAACTCTCCACACTCCCCTCATCTCTACCTAACTACACCCTTACCCCACCCACTTACCCCACAATCCCTCATACCCCTCTGCCAACCTCCACACCTGCTTATCTCCCCTAACTCCACTGCTATTATCTACTGCTGTTTCTCCCACTTACCCACTAAGTCTACTGCATATTTCCCCTAATGTCAGTACTGACTCCAATGAACAATCCTTCTCTGTCCCCACTAGGAAGTGACAAGGCTTTGCAGCTGCAATCCAGAAGTACCCATAGCTTGCACATAGTGTGACGTTGCACTTTAAACACCTATACTGGCCTGGGCTTATCTCCTCCATGTTTTCTGCACCTAGGCTCTGGCCTAAGCTACGTTACTGTCTACCCTTATCGCACTAATTGCAATATTAAATATGGAATATGTATTATGTACTCTGATTGTTGTGACAATGTCTGCCTTCATCCTATTAATTGTTCTATGCAATAGTTAATATGTAATCTAATTACTATGTAACTGACAATGCCTTCCAGCTGCTACTGTTTTCCCTCCAATCCTTGTACCTTGTTTGTTCCCCCACCACTTGTTTGATGAGGATCCTTTGTAAATGAGCTTTTAGTTCAAAGGTTTGTATTTCCGATACCTTCAATAAATAAATAAATACAAATTGCTGGTAAATACAGTATCATTTTAGAACTGTATGATGGAGTTTATGTCCTTTACAACCACAAACTTCTGTACTGGAACACAGATGCATTGTGACAACAATCAAAGAGCTAAATAAGGGACATAAACTTCATCACACAGTTCTACAACGGTCCTTACTATCAGTGTGTACTGTAGATCAGACATGCATATGGTATTTACTAAAAAGCCAGTAAAAATGAAACAAGAATAGGTTGGGAACTGGTATTCGAAAAACAGCTTCTAGAAAAAAACAGGCTTGCAGGTTGAGTGCAGTTCTCTAAGAAAACAATCGGCAAAAAACAATCTTACATTTTTGGAATCATAGATTGGGTAACAATGACGAGACAGAACTTTTGTAGAAGCATCCAACAGACAGTGTCAGCCTCTGAGTTAAAGCAACAATATAATAATGTAATTGACTAAAGGGAGGGGAGTCAATGATGGGAAACAGTGTATCAGAACCCTGTCATTCTGTAAACAAGGTTATTTCTTTTGGATTCCACAGCAGCTGCAATAGAAACCTCAGAGCAAAGATAATTACAGGAACCATCTATAGGACATGGAGCAATTAAGATGCTGAAGATTTATTTCAAGAATTGCTTACCAAAATTATCTTCAAAACAGAAACTGGCCCTGCCCTGGTTCATTAAAGTATGCACAGCCCCTGAAAATGTGTTCTGAACTCGATGTTCGTACTTTGATTTAAGTACATTACCATATTATAGACCTGATTATACCTTATTAAAAAGTACATGATTAGCACAGCAGTAAAGGCTGCACTGACAGGGTATTGCTCAGGATAAGAGGAATGCAATTCCTTATTTTTGCATTAACATTTGAGTAGCATCAAAAAGCAAGCTGCTATGAGGAAACAGATTACATATTTCTAGATCACTTGCCTAGTTTCAGCAATGAACTCTAGTGAAAATATATGTCATGGAACTAAGAAGTCCCGGTTCAGTGACATTATATCCCATTACTGGAGTGGGATTTCATTGTGTGTTCCTGATATAACATTATTCCATGTGGCACCTGATTTCCTCTGTTATAATGTATATTTAGAAACCTAGAAACACAGAATTTGTCAGTAGAAAAGGACTGCTTGGCACATCTATTCTGCCCAAATGTTGCCTGCCTAATCTGTCTCCAAAGACGCCAACTGTTTGGCGACCCTCCCTCTTTCCTGCCTATTTTGTAACAAAAGATTAATAAACAAATTAGCCAGCCTGGGAGTGGGTCCCAGGGTGGTAGCCTGGGTAAAACACTGGCTGGACAACAGGATGCAGAGGGTAATAGTAAACAGAGTCCACAGTGAAGAAAGGGGGGTTACTAGTGGGGTACCGTAGGGTTCAGTACTGGGTCCGGTTCTCTTTAATGTCTTTATAAGTGACATTGCAGAGGAACTGGAAGGAAAAGTATGTCTTTTTGCAGAAGACACAAAGATCTGCAACAGGGTTGATACACAAGGTGGGGTGGAAAGGATAAGAAGGGACTTGGCAAGGTTGGAGGAATGGTCAAATGTATGGCAGCTTAGATTCAATGTAAAGAAGTGTAAAGTAATGCACCTGGGAAACAAAAACCCAGGGGAACAGTACACAATGGGGGTGAGATACTGACAACAACAAAAATGGAAAGGGACCTGGGGGTAGTTATATCAGATGATCTAAAGGTGGGCAAGCAATGTGAGAAGGCAGTAAGGAGGGCTGGGGGCATACTGGGATGCAAAGGGAGAGGCATCACCAGTAGAAAATAGGAAGTTGTTATCCCTCTGTACAGACAGTTGGTGAGACCCCATCTGGAGTACTGCATGCAGTTCTGGAGACCCCATCTCCACAAAGACATAGACAGGGTGGAGGCTATTCATAGGAGGGCAACCAAAATGGTGCAGAGTCTGCACCAGAAGACATACGAAGAGTGGCTAAAGGAGCTTAATATGTATACCCTTGAGGAAAGAAGGTAGATGGGGGACATGATAGAAACTTTCAAGTACCTCAAGTGAATCAACAAAGTCCAAGAGGGTAGCATCTTTCAGAAAAAGAGATGTGCAAGAACAGGGGGCACAATTTAAAGATAATGGGGGGATGACTCAGAGGTAATGTGAAGACTTTTTTTTGTCACAGAGAGGGTAGTGGATGCATGGAACAGCCTTCCTGAGGAAGTCGTGGAGTCAAAAACAGTGGGGGAATTCAAGAATGCATGGGACAGACATAAGGCAATTCTAGTGGGGGGTAGGAGAAAGTAGGCTGTTGGTTAACTAGGATCTGCAGCTTATCTATGAGGTAGGGAAATGGGCTGACTAGGTGAGCCAAGAGGTCCTTATCTGCCATCAAATTCTTTGTTTCTATGTAACATACCCCTATGTATATTCCATTCCCACTCATGCTTGAAGCTCCCAACTGTTTTTGTCTCCATCACTTCTGCTGATAGTCTGTTCCAGTTGTCTACTACCCTTTCAGTGTAGAAGTATTTCTTTATAACTCTCTTAACCTCCCTTCCCCCTCCATCTTCATTGCATGCCCTGTGGTCCTGGTGCTCTTTCTCATTTGAAAGAGACTCCCCTGCATCCTGTTTACTTTGTTAGGAGGTACTTGTAGGTCTCTACCCTGTCACCTCTCGCTGTCCTCTCATCAAGGGTGTACATGTTGAAATCTCTCAGTATCTCCTAGAAGGGTTTCTTATGCAACTCCTGCATTGTTTCATTTTCCCTCCTCTGGACTGTTTCAATTTCCCTCCTCTGGAGTGCTTCCAACCTGTTTGTGTCCTTACTGAGGTACAGCCTCCAAAACTGGACACTGTGCTCCAGGTGGGTCTCATCAGCAAGCATACAGTGGCAATACCACTTCCCTCTTCCTGCTGTAGATATGCCTCTCTATGCACCCCATCATTCCACTAGCCATACCCACTGTTTTGTCACACTGCCCTGCCACCCTAAGGTAATCAGATATGAGAAACCCAAGGTTTCTTTCCTGTTTAGTGACTGTTAGTACCTTCCACCATCCTATACTCAGCTCCTAGGTTCTATGCCCTAGGTGCATGATTTTGCACTTGTTAGCACTGAATCCCAGTTGCCATGCTCTTGATGACTCCTCAAGTTTCCCAAGATCCCTATGCATTCTCTCCACCCCATCGTGAGTGTCCACCCTATTACAGATTTTAGTATCATCTGCAAAAAGTCATACCTTTCCTCGTAGTTCTTCTATAATGTCACTTAAAAGGACATTAAAGAGGACCAGTATAGTACTGAGCCTCTGGCATCCTGTTGATCATCCCCTCATCATCAGAGTGAGTGTTGTTAACCATCATCCTCTGTCTTCTATCCATTAACCAGCTCATAATCTATTTCACCACTTTGGATCCCACCCCTAGGCTGCTCAGTTTCTTTATCAGCCTTCTTGTGTGGCACACTGCTGAAGGACTCACTGAAGTCCAGATTTTATTTATTTATTTATTTATTTTAATTTATTTGAATATTTGGAAAACATTGTTTTTAACATCTCTTTTTCCCTCTGGACACGGCATGCAGAGTCTCTCTTAGGCATCCTGCCTGTTCCTGCCCGTCTGAGGTCCTCTCAACCCTAAGTCTTCTCTCTCCCCCCTCCTCCTGCAGCCAGTGCCCCCAGCTTAACCCCTCTGGGATGGGGCCACCCTTCCTCATTGGGTGCTCTTAGAGACAGACTCTGGTTGCAGGTGAGGGCCCAGATGGAGGAACTGGAAGGACGGGAGAGATGGATCCAGTGGTGGGCATGGGGGTCAGGTACCATCACCTACCCATGCACAGCCGGGTTTTCCTTGTTCTGGTGAGCTTCCCATCCTTCCTCACCCTTGAGTGGTGCACACCTGACGTCATGGTGCTTGGCAACCCTGCCAATGTCAGCCATGCTACTGTATGTGCTGTCTGCATTCTGCAGTGCCCCCCCCAATCTCCACCGGGGGGCCGCTGGAATGCTGGACAAACCCCAGCCCTCCCCCAGGAGAGGAGAGCAGCCCAGCAGATGCTCGATCCTCACGCTCCCCTACCGACCCCCAGTGCCCGAGCCTGCTCCCGAACTCAGGTCACCGGTATAGTGCGAAGTGCGGCTTCCAGCGCCTCAACCCTCAGCACCACTGGGCCAGCTGCTGGAAACAACCTTTGAGTATGAACCCTTTTGCAAAGGTTCCACGTCAAGAAGAAAACAGTGCAGACATTACAAAACATAGTTTTGTACAGTAATTTAGAATACAGGCATAAAGAGTTACAAGAAATATAAACAATTGACTTGTACAACAAGAGTTAATAACCACAGTGAGAAGTACCAGAATATAGCAGCCTCAGAAGGGCCTGTCAATATAGTGTTGGGAAAAGGGGGTATAGAGAGATTATTAGAAGAGGGAAGGGGGAGGTGGGGAGAAATAAGGTGGTGCACATGGGTTGTGGTTAGGGAGAGAAGGGGAGGCAGCAGGACAGGAAGAGAGAGAGAGAGAGAGAGAGAGAGAGAGTGTAGGGACAGAAAATTGGGAGTTGGAGTTGGGAGTTAGGAACGCTGTGGGTGTACACATCAAGGTGTGTTAGACAAGGATGAATGACTGGGGGATACTGCTGGAGGGAGGCCAGGGGAGATGGGGGGGTCCAGGGGTAATTATCAGGAGGAACAGTCAGACAGTTGAGAGAAGTATCAAGGTAGGAGATTCATTCTCAGGTCAGGGCAGTTGCAGGTGTTTAGATTCAGCAGGTGTTGCTTCAGTTAAGTTTTAAAGGACCAAATAATTGCAGTGTTAAGTGCAGCAGCGGGGAGCTCATTAAGCCACAGTAGAGCTCAGTATAAGAAAGATCATTGTCCCAGTGCAGTTCTTTGAAAAGGGGCACTGAGCAGGACTGAATCCATACTTCTAGCATTGTAATTTGAGCTGGCTTCCTGTACCAGGTCAGATATGCAAGGAGGGGTCAGGGAGAGCATAGCCTTCCTCCCAAGTAGGCAGGTTTCCTATCTGATCCTGTTTTTGAGTGATAGAAGGTTGACCTGCCCGTATAGAGTGTGGGTGTGCGTGAAGTGGTCAGCATTTAGCAGAAGTCTGCAAGCCTTGTTCAGGGCTGTGACTACCCTTTTGAGAGCCGTATCAACGGTCACACCATAAACCACAAAACCGTAGTCAACCAAGGATAAAATGGAGCTGGAGACTGACAACTGGAGGGCATCAGTATTTTCCTGTGTCTAAACAGGATCCCTAATTTGGTGTTCATAGCTTTCACCACCATGTCTATGTGTTTTGTACGTACAGTATGAGAGGGTATCATCAACCATGACACCCAGGTACTTGAAGGAGTGTACCTGTTCCAAGGGGACTGCCAAGTGGTTTGTGACTGTCAAATCTGGGTTCCTCCTTTTTACCTGGGGCTCAAGAGGAGCATCGTCTTGGATTTTTTTGTAGTTTAGTAGCAACCTTTAGGAGCTAAACCAGGTTTTCAGTTGTTGGAAGGATGTTCGCAGCTTGGCTTGCAGGTGATCTATGTGAAAGTGACTGCTGAGAATGATGGCATCATCAGCGTATAAAATGACTTTACTGGAGCAGACATCCAGTAAGTTATTCAGAAACATTATGAACAGCAAGGGACCAAGGATGGACTCTTGAGGTGCTCCTAATGAGACTTCTTTGGAAACAGATACAAAATGTCCTATCCTGACTCTTTGAGACCAGGATGATAGGTAGTCCTGGAACCACAGGATGGCATTTGGGGCAAACCAAGGGCATGCAGTTGAGACAGCAGGAGCTGGTAGCAGACTGCATCAAATGCTTTGGTTACATTGATAAAGATCAGTCCATCCAGTTTACCATCATCCAAAGCCTTGTGGACATAATCAGTGAAGTCCACCAGTGCAGTGGCTGTGCTGTGGTGTTTCCTAAATCCATGCTGCTGGGGACATTGCAGCTGGTATTTTTGAATATGGTCTGTGATTTGGTCAGCCACAATTCTTTCCAGGGCTTTAGAAAAGGGGAGAGAATAGAGATGGGTCTGTAGTTCGCAGTGAGGGACCTATTCCTGCCCTTATGGACTGGGGTCACCAGTGCTCATTTCCAAAATGAGGGGAATTTATCGAGCAGAAGTGTCTTATTAAAGATATCTGTGATGGGAACTATGAGTTCATCAATGACCAGTGCAAACAGTTTCATGTCAATGTTGTTACTTCCCATTCTGGTTTTCCCCAGGACCTTTATAACATAACCCAAGGCTTCTTTGACAGTGATTCTCTTGAAGTAGAATTGTGGGTGTTGGTTGTTATTAGGTATGCTATTCTTGTTCGCGTTGATGGGCTTGAGGTTTTCGGCTGGGAGAATGGAGCCTAGGTCTGTGAAGGTGGACTTGAATTCTTCAGCAATGGTATAAGGGTCCATTGTGTTTCAACCATTTATGTTTAGCAGTAATGGTTGCGTTTTGACATCCTTCCCTGTGAGGTCCATTATATTGTCCCAGAACCGCCTCCTGTCACCCCAATTTCTTTCCAACTGATCCTTGTAGAAATTAGCCTTTGCTCTCCAGATGAGCTGTGCATTTCTTACTGGCAGCCCTGTATCTCTGTAGATCACTGTATTCCCTGGAGGCCCTAGCATGACACCAAAGGATGTCCTTTTTCCTCATGCAGTCCAGAAGGTCACTGGTAATCCACCCATTATTATAGCCACAGGATCTTCTCTTTTTGAATGGAGCAAATCTGTCACAAACCTTATTGAAGTTTTCAATAAAGTACTGAAGTGCTTTGTCAAGGTCATGCAGTACCTTAAGTGGAGACCAATCGATCTGGGAGCGTGCCTCCTTGAAAGCAGTGAGCTGCCCTTTCCTAAGTATTCTGCTGTTCACAAAGACAGATGGAGCTTTTTTGTACTTATGGGATCACATGCAAGTGATAGGGGAGTGGTCACTCAGAGAGTCAGGGAGTACTGAGATCTCTGATATCCTGTCAGGTGAACTTGCGAGGAGCCAGTCCTAGAGCGAGTGCTTGCCAGACTTATGATTCATTCCAGTGGGCTCACTGACTAATTGCATGAGGTAAGAACTAGCTATGATATCCTTCTGGTGGGATGATTCACTACTGACCCATATGATGTTAAAGTCCCCAGTCACAATAAGCTCACAATTGTTGTCAAAGCCTGCCAAGACTCCTAGGATTTTGTTTAATCTTCTTTGGCCATCTTCGGCGGGAGGTAGATGAATGCGATGACTAGCAATTTATTGTGTGCTCCAAATAGAAGTCTAACTGCTAGGAGCTCATGGTCATTATTGCAGGTTGTGATGGGGAGCACAACACCTTGAAGGGTGTCCTGTATATAAATGAGACAACCCCCACCTCTTTTTCCTTTCCTATCACACCTAAATGCCTTGTACCCAGAAAGCGCTGTCTCACTATCCCTTACCCGGGTGGACAGCCAAGTCTCAGTCAGGCATATTATATCAGGGTTATGTATGGCAGCCCATGCCTGCAGCTGAGACAACTTTAGAATTAGAATGCAGATATTCATAGCAGCTAATTTCAAGCCACTTCCCTTAGTCTCAGTATTCCCTATGGCCAGGACTTGGATGGATGTTGCCTGATAGGAGGATTAGCAGTAGCAAGGCTTTCCTGATTGTGAAGCTGCAGAATATAAGTTATTTACACTTCCTCTGTCTGAGCTTTCCAGAGCAGGGTAGAAACCTATCCAGAGGAAGAAATTTTGAAGGAAATTGCAGCTCTAAAGGTGGACAAGGCTATGGGACTACAGTTGATGGGATACCCTACAGGTACTTAAAAAACACAAGGATTTGCTAGATACCCTACAGTCAATCTTATTCTGTACTTCACTGGAAACAGATGTGGTTCTGGAGAACTGGAGAGGAGCTTATGTGGTCCCTCTACATCAGCCTTCATATTTCAACTTTATTGGATAACAAATTGAGATAAATTATCTCTTTTGCAATTGCATCCAGCAGTTAACATGACATAACATGACAATAAATATGTATACAACACATGCGTACAGTTACAAATAACATATATTACTACATACAAATATACACTGAACATCATAAAACACTGCATCCTGATAGGTACAATACATTATCCATAGTAGTTACAATGCTTATTATATAAGCTTAACAGAGTTGTTCTAAAACATTCTAAAGGCAACAATACATACACTTTTAATTGTTTGGATATACTTTCCCATGTTCTAGGTACCATTATTGATAATGTTTTATCCCCATAAGTAGTTTTATATCTCGAACATATAATAATGACTGATACGCAGATCTTAAATAATGGGGCTGTACTGGTTTAGTTTTAATTAACTTCATTAAGAATACTGGTAATGACTGTGTGATAAATTTATAAACAAATATGTTCCAGTGGATGTCACGCTGATTAGATAATGAAAAAAGACCTGTTTCTTGATACAACACACAGCTATGAGTTTTGTAGGGTAAATTTGTTATGAACCTTAAAGCATTATTATATAACGTATCTAATGAATTCAACACTGATGTCCTAGCATTCTTATATATTACATCTCCATAATCCAACACTGACAAAAACATAGAAGTAACCAATAACTTCCTGATATGTTAATTAAATAATGCCTTATTCCCGTAAAAAAAAGGCCCAGTAATCTTTTCAACTTATTAGAAATGTTGGTAATATGTAAATCAAAAGTTAAGTGTTTATTCAAAGTCAACCCTAGATAATTGTAGGAATCCACACAGCTTAAAGTAACTCCTGATAGTGAGTTAATGTTCTCATTTATTAGCTTTTTGGTATTTTTTTCCTCTGGAATAACATCCATTGAGTCTTTTGATCATTCAAGAGGAGTCTCAATTCTACAAGGACCCTCTGTATGCTCAAAAAATCCTGTTGCAAAATTTCTATTGCTTTGTTAGTATCTTCATTATTAGTATATAAAATTGTGTCGTCTGCATATAAGTCCATATAAGAATCAGGTGAGCGGTGATTGGGAAGTCATTTATATAAAGTAAAAATAAAAGAGGACCAAGTACTGACCCCTGGGGCACCCCTGTTTTTAAAACAATTGGATCTGAGCAAGCACCGCCCACACTGATACACTGTTGTCACCCATTCAAATATGAATAAAACCAATTTAAAGCTGTAATACCCAGACCAGCTGCTTTCAAGTGGTTATGTATAATGACATGATGAACAGTATTAAATGCCTTCGACAGGTCCAGGAAAATTGCTGGTGCTCCCTGGTTCCTGTTGAAGGCATTCATCGTGTCATCAATCACCCTCGCTGTTACAAAAGTAGTATTGTGCCCTTTCCTAAATCCTGATTGTAAATGTGTTATTACTTTATATTTTGTAAAATACTTTATTTGTTGAGACACAAGTCATTCAAAAATGTTTGTACAAACAAAGAATTCAAACTGGTCTATAGGATCCCGGATCAGTCAAATCCCCCCCTTTAAATATTGGTATGACAAAAGCTGTCTTCCAATCAAGTGGGAGTTCAGAACTACCCAGAAAAAAATGTAATATATACGCTAAATGAGGTGATAATAATTCAGATGATAATTATAAAAAAAGGTGAGATATCATCATACCCAGTTCCCTTTGTAGTGTCTAATCTCTGTAATTGCTTCATTACATCATCAGTTGTTATTGGCCTAAAAGTAAAGGTAGGTCAATCTAAATTATACACAAAATCAGTATCCAAGGCAGGAAGGGTAAGTCCAGGGTACATTCTATTGAACATACCTCCCACTGATGCAAAGTAAGAATTAAATGCTGTTACCTTTTCACCAGCAGAGATCAAAACCTTCCCCTCAGTTTTTAAAGTTATTGGTAAAGAAGGATATGTTTGTTTCCCTATTATTGCATCAATTCCCTTCCACATTGCTCTTGAATTGCCTTCTGACACTGAAAAATATTTATCAAAGTAGAATTTATTTGCTTTCCTAATCTCTTTTGTGCATTTGTTATGAATAACTCAAAATGCTACTTTATCTACTTTGGTTTTTGTCTTTCTCGCTTTATGCCATAGGTGCAATTTCTCCTTTATTCAATTTTTTTATATCCCTAGTTATCCATGGTACTTTTTTCTTTCTAGGTCTCTTTTGTTTTAGTGCAGCATGTTTTTCAATTGTGTTTAATAAGGAAGATTTAAAAAATGGCCAAGTTGTGTGCACATCTGGGCAAACGTATAACAAATTCCATCTAATAGCAGCCACATCTTTCAAATACACTTGAATGTTAAATTTATTGAATGCCCTAACAAGAATTGAATGAGATGGAGATGTTTCCATTATACTGTCTCTTATGCATGAGATGTAACAGTGATCACTCACATCATTCTTATGAACTGCAAAGACATATCTGCTAGGTCTATTTGTAAAAATCAGATCCAGCAGTGAATCATTTTCACTATTAGATTTATGGGGTCTTGTAGGGCAATCAATCAATTGATGCATATTGAGGGCTGCAAATTGGTTTAAGATCTCAATTTGAGGCCTCTGCATATTCCAGTGAAAATCACCTATCATGACAGTTTCATTTAAAAAAAAAGGAGCAACCAGCTCACTTAATGTCTGTAATGCAATTGATTTAGCCAAAGGAGGCCTATAACTATAAACTATACAGGAGGGGTGGGTAGTCGGGAAGGGGTGGCAGTTTATATCAGGGAGGGAATAACTTGCATGAGGGAGGAGACGGAGAAAGGGAAGGTAGAGGCATTATGGGTTCAGTTAAGGTCCAACAGAGAGAGAAAGGTGAGGTTGGGGGTGGTTTACAGACCACCTAGTCAAGATGAAGAGAGGGACAGGGAACTGATCTCACAAATATTGGAAGCTGCAGGGAAAGGAGAGGTGGTAATTGTGGGGGACTTCAACCTGCCCAAGGTGGACTGGAGCATACCATTCACAACATGTGCTAAGTGTCAGGTGATCCTGGAAGAACTGCAGAGTGGGTTCCTGACTCAGGGCATCACTGAACCAACAATAGCTGAGGCAATTCTTGATCTGGTGCTCTCAAATGGGGAGCACATACAGGAAATAATAGTCAAGGAGCCACTGGGTGGAAGTGACCATTGCACAGTGTGGTTCCAGTTGGATATGGGCAGGGAAAGCATCCTGAGTAAGACCAAAATCTTGGATTTCAGGAGGGCGGACTTCAGGAAGATGGGCAAGGTGTTAAAGAGCCATCTGGTGGGCATCAGAGCAGATATGGGGTGGATCAGAGGTGGTCCATCATTAAGGAAGGAATACTGGTTGCCACAGATGAGTGTGTTAAGCTCAGAGGGAAGAACACAAGAGCCAAAGTGCCCAGCTGGTTCAGTTCTGGGGTTGCCAAGGCAGTAAGGAAAAAGAAGTTGGTATATAGAAAATTCAGGAAGACCAAGAAATAGGTGGATATGGAAAATTACCTAAGGTTGGCTAGTGAGGAAAGTAAGGAAGTCCTGTGAGCAAAGGCACAGAAGGAGCTGCACATAGCTGAAGGAATTATTTATTTAGTTGTTTAACCAGGTATAGCACACTAAGCTGAAAGCTTTTTTACAGGAGCGACCTGGGAGCACAAGGAGGTAAGTGATTTGCTCAGGGTCACACAGTATGCAAGTGGAAGCTGTGGGATTCAAACCCAGGTCTGGTCTGCTGGATGTCACCAGATTTGCAGCTCAGAGCCTTAGACCATTGCGCTATACTGCCTCCTAATTAAGAAGGTGGAGAAGGCTTTCTTTCACTATATAAGTGAGAAAAGGGACAAGAAGAAAGGCATTGTTAGGGCTTAAGAAAGCAGTGGAGTGGGTGGAGGAAAATGGGAGAAAAGCAGAGATACTAAATGAATACTTCTGTCTTCACCAGGGAGAAGGACGGACCAGTGCCTTCAGGAGGGAAAAGAGGAGCAGAGGGGGAGGGCTACACAGATGTTGTGATAGAGGAGGATAGAGTTAGGGAGGGTCTGCTGGCATTGAAAGTGGACAAATCACCAGGCCTGGACAGAGTACATCCAAGGGTACTAAAGGAACTAACTGAGGAGCTGACAGGGCCACTTGCAGACCTATTTGATAGTTCACTAGAGTCAGGTATGGTACCACAAGACTGGAGAACAGCACATCTAGTGCCCCTACACAAAAGTGGTCCCAATGATCATCCAGTGAATTACAGACCAGTCATTCTGACATCCATTGTGGGCAAGCTCATGGAGACCATACCAAAGGAAAGGTTGTTGGAATATCTAGATGAGCATATTCTCCAGGATGAGAGGCAGCATGGGTTCATGGGGGGGGGGAGATCATGTCAAACAAATCTGATTGACTTCTTTGACAGTGTCACTAAGACAGTAGACAGGGGTCAAGTGGTAGACATCCTCTATCTTGATTTCAGCAAGGCCTTTGACTCTGTGCCCCACAGAAGGTTGATCAGGAAGTTGGTGGATCTTGGAGTTGGGGAAAAGATGACCAGACGGTTGGAAAATTGGCTGAGGGACAGAACCCAGAGAGTGGTTGTGGGGGGAGAGTTATTTGGCACCAGAGAGGTAACAAGTGGGTTCCCACAGGGCTCCGTGTTGGGGACGGTGTTGTTCAATGTCTTCATCAATGACATTGGGGATGGCATTAAGGGCAAAATGTGCCTATTCATGGATGACACCAAGCTCTGTGGGAGAGTGGGCACAGCTGAAGGGATACAAGGACCTACAGGAAGATCTGGAAAAGCCAGGGAGGTGGCCAAAAAGGACATTAACCTGCTAGAGAAGGTCCAGAGGAGGGCTACAAAGATGATAGCCGGTCAGCAGGGCAAGGCATATGAGGAGAGGTTGAGGGCACTGAACATGTACTCCCTGGAAGACAGGAGAGAGAGAGAGAGCGAGAGAGAGAGAGAGAGAGAGAGAGAGAGAGAGAGAAGGGACATGATTGGGACCTTCAAGTGCTTGAAAGGGATAAATAAGGTTGATAAGGAAAGTCTCTTTAAGATGAATGGCAACCATAACATGAGGGTGCATAGTCTTAAGCTGGAGGGTGGGAGGTTTAGGAGAGAGGTCAGGAAGCAGTTCTTCACAGAGAGGGTGGTGGACACTTGGAATGCGCTGCCAGAAGAGGTCATCTTGTTGAAGACAGTGGGCAGTTTTTTTTTAACTTTCTTTTTATCCCTCCTGCCTGCCCTTGGTGTCCACTCCTTCGGGCCGTCCATCCCATTTCAGCCCCCTGACCTCTGGATCTGCTCCTAGAGTGCCTCACCTCCTGTCTCCTGCCTGCACATCGGGGTCTGTCCTGAGAATGGGTGGTAGTCTGAATGGCTCGGGGTGGCCGTCATCTAGGACTGCAGAGGGAGTTTTTCCATTTTTCTGTGTCCCCTGTCACCCCGCCCCCTGGGACTCTGGCACAAGGACATAAGTCCAGATAGGCGACGTGCTGATGCACATCTCTCCCAAGCACCCAACAGTGTCCCCCCTCCCCGACTCCAATGAACAGAGCCACCAACCCCTTGAGAGCCGGTGCATCCACCGGTTCTCTCAGGACGTCGGGCACATGAAGCGCCCCTGGTATCCCTCCCCAAGGGAGGAAAGCATCCATCGGGATGCTCTATCCTCCCTCCCCCGACCGACCCCCGCCAACCGAGTCCATTCTTGAACCCGGGTCACCAGCGCAGCGCAAGGTGTGGCATCCAGTGCCTCAACCCTCAGTGCCACCGAGGCGGCCCTGATAGTGGGCAGCTTTAAGAGATGCTGAGATAGGCATGGGAGCAGGTACAGTGAAGCTCGCCAGGATGAAACCCAATTTTACAGCACTCTGCAGTGCACTGCAGCAGAGTTACTGCAGTAAACAATGTAATTTCAATTGGAATTAATCCCTTTTCTCATGCAGGAAAATGTGACACTGCCAGGATGAAGCGAATGTCACTATTTCCTGCATGACAAAAGGGACTAATTGCTATTGAAATTACATTGTTTTACATAGTAGCTCTGCTGCAGCGTGCTACAGAGTGCTGCAAAATGCTGCAGAATTGGGTTTCATCCTGGCGAGCTTCACTGTAAGGATCATGTGTAGGGAGGATGGGAGGAGTGGGGAGGGAGGGCAGGGACATTTACATAGATACATAGATTTTGACGGCAGATAAGGACCGCTTGGCCCACCCAGTCTGTCCATTTCCCTACCTAATGGATAAGCTGCAGATCCTAGTTAACCAGCAGCCTACTTCTTCCTACCCCAACCCCCTAGAATTGCCTGATGACTGTTCCATGCATGCTTGAATTCCACCAGTTTTTGACTCCATAACCTCCTCCGGAAGGCTGTTCCATGCATCCACAACCCTCTCTGTGAAAAAATACTTCCTTAAATTATCTCTGAGCCGCCCCCCTTCTATCTTCAAATTGTGCCCCCTTGTTCTTGCACACCTCTTTTTTTTTTGAAAGATGCTACCCTCTTGGACTTTGTTGATTCCCTTGAGGTACTTGAAAGTTTCTATCATGTCCCCTCTCCCTCCTTTCCTCGAGGCTATACATATTCAGCTCCTTAAGTCTCTCTTCATATGTCTTCGGTGCAGACCTTGCACCATTTAGTTACCCTCCTATGGACAGCCTCCATCCTGTCTATGTCTTTGCGGAGATTAGGTCTCCAGAACTGCACGCAGTACTCCAGATGGGGTCTCACCAACTGTCTGTACAGAGGGATAATAACTTCCTGTTTTCTACTGGTGATGCCTCTCCCTATGCATCCCAGTATCTCCCCAGCCCTCCTTGCAGCCCTCTCACATTGCTCGCCCACCTTTAGGTCATCTGATATGACTACCCCCAGGTCCCTTTCCATTTCTGTTGTTGTTAGTATCTCACCCCCCATTGTGTACTCTTCCCCTGGGTTTTTGTTTCCCAGGTGCATTACCTTGCACTTCTTAGCATTGAATCTAAGCTGCCATACATTTGACCACTCCTCTAACCTTGCCAAGTCCCTTCATCCCTTTCCACCGACCTTGTGCATCAACTCTGTTGCAGATCTTTGTGTCATCTGCAAAGAGACATACTTTTCCTTCCAGTCCCTCTGCAATGTCGCTATAAAGATATTGAAGAGGACCGGTCTAATACTGAACCTCCGGGTACCCACTAGTAACCCCTTTCTTCAGAGTGGAATCCATTTATTATTACCTCTGTGTCCTATTCTCCAGCCAATTCTTTACCCAGGCTGTCATCTTGGGACCCACTCCCAGGCTGGCTAACTTGTATATTAATCTTTTGTGGGACTGTGTCAAATGCCTTGCTAAAGTCTAGGTAGGCCATGTCCACAGCCTCTCCTGATCTACTACTTTGGTCATCCAGTCAAAGAAATCTATCAGATTTGTCTGGCATGACCTTCCTGTGAATCCATGCTGCCTTGGGTCCTGGAGCCCTCTTGCCTCTAGATACTCAACAATTCTTTCCTTCAGAAGTGATTCCATCATTTTCCCTACCACTGAGGTTAAACTAACAGGTCTGTAGTTTTCTGCTTCTGCCTTGCTCCCACTTTTGTGAAGGGGAATCACATCTTCCCTTCTCCAGTCCTCGGGTACCACCCCATCCTTCCATGATTTGTTAAAGAGGGTAGTCAGTGGTGTCACTAGTTCTACCCTTAGTTCTTTTAGAATTCTGGGATGAATCCCATCAGGCCCCATTGCTTTGTCCACCTTCGGTTTTAAGAGTTCTTTCAGAACCCTTCTGTAAATGGGCTGGTATCAACTTCTGTATCCAGAGTGTTTCTACTGTTTGTTTTAGGTACCTCCCCCACTTCCTTTGTAAATACTGAGCAAAAATATTTGTTTAGTATCTCTGCCTTTTCACAGTCACCCTCTGCCCACCCACCCTCCCTCTTTATTAAGCCTCCTAACACTCCTTGGTCTTCCTTCGCACCCTGATGTACCTATAAAAGGTTTTATCCCCCTTCTTAACTGAGTTGGCTATCTTTTCCTCGGTTTGGGCCTTTGCTGTTCTGACTGCCTTCCCAGCTTCCTTTTTTTTTTTTTTGAAATTACTATTTATTCCTCCTCCCCAGCCTGCCACCTCTGACCCTTCAGGGGGGACAACTGGACATCCCACTGCCCGGAACCCTACCCGAGCAGACCCCAAGGCCCCATGGAGCCGTGGATTACCCCCCGGGTGGGGACGAGGCGGTGGACTCAAACCCCGTAACTTACATTTCATCGGTCTGTGGTCTGGTGGGCGGGCACAGGCAAATTGTGGGCACGGCCATGGTCCTCCCATCTTCCCGGCTGAGGCAGGCTTGTTTTCTGCATTTTTTTCTCCCTCCCTGAGCAGCAAGTAACTCCCCCGGATGTCATGATGCGCACGCCGATGTCCATGCTGCTCAATGGCTGCCATCCCCAAATGGGGCTTGCAGTTCCTCGAGCCTCCGCTCGGGGTCATGCAGGTGTCGGGCATCGGCCAAATCCCTCCCCGGAGAAGGTGAGCTGTCGTTGGATGCTCCAGCCTATCTCCCCCCCGGCTGACCCACCGATGACCCGAGTCCGCTCTCGAACCCGGGTCACTGGCGTGGTGCAAGGTGTGGCGTCCAGCGCCTCAACCCTCAGCGCCACCGGGCCGGCCCCAGCTTCCTTTTGCTTTAACTGATACAGTTCTCTGTCCTGCTCCTTCTGTGATTCCTTGTACTTCCTGAATGCTTTCTTTTTCTCTTGAACCTTAACTGCCACTTCCTTTGAGAACCATAGTGGTTTCTTACATCGTTTCATTTTGTTTATTTGCTTCACACAAAGGCTTGTTACCTCTGTGATGGCAGTTTTTATTATTTCCCATTGTTCCTCCACCCCTCCTTCCTGCCAATTTGCTAGTGCATTCCTTAGGCACTTACCCATTTTGGCAAAGTCAGCCCTCCTAAAGTCCAGTACTTTTGCCTTCGTATGGCTTGACTCTATTGCTGTGTTTATTGTGAACCATACTGTTCGATGGTCGCTAGTTCTCATATGGCTACCCACTTCTACATCTGTGATCCTCTCTTCATCTCCATTTGAGAGAACCAGGTCTAAGATTGCTCCCTCTCGAGTGGGCTCCAATACTAGTTGTCTAAGGCATGCCCCCTGTAGGGCATCTAGAAAAACCCCACTCTTTGAAGTGGCTGCTGCAGCTGCACTCCAGTTAACATCTGGCATATTCAGATCACCCATCAGCAATATCTCCCCTTTTTCTGCCATTCTAAGTATTCTTTCTATCATTTCCTTGTCCATTTCTTCCCCCTGAATATAGGACTGCTACATCTAAACATAAGAAGTTTATTACCCCAAACTGACCTATTAAGGGCCCAACTAGAAATGGTAAAACCTGCTGCTTTGGCATTGACAGAAACTTGGCTCATGTCTAAAATTTCTGATTCTGATTTGCTCAAGCTGTGGACCCTGCAATACAAGCAGACTTACTAGGCCAAATGGCCTTCTTCTGCTGGCTTCTTCGTATGTTCGTATAACAGACAGCAATATTAAAATAACAATCAGAATGACCTTTTGCCTGAAGTACTAATATATCAGATTGCTCAGGAATGAATTTAACTAATTTAACTTGGCCCTTGTAGGCATTACTAAGATAGACCATTACAAAACCTCCTTTTTTTAATCTATCTAATCAAAAATGTTATCATTTTCCATTAATACATCAGAATCAGAAATTTTAGACATGAGCCAAGTTTCTGTCAATGCCAAAGCAGCAGGTTTTACCATTTCTAGTTGGGCCCTTACTAGGTCAGTTTGAGGTAATAAACTTCTTATGTTTAGATGTAGCAGTCCTATATTCTTCCGCTCCCCCAAATCAACCAATGAATAATTATTTTCCAAAGAGGGGCCTGGCTTCATATGCACATTTCCCTAGATCAATAAAAACATCAATATCATCTTCCTGACAAAATGGGCTGCATTGTTAGGTGTTTTGTACATGGCATGCCAAAAGGCTCTCCTCTGCAAAGTGCCATGGATGGGGTGCTTTTGATGTGTGATGGTGGGTGCCTAGGTGACAAGCCAATAAATGCAGTTATTTTCCCTGTTTTAAGCACAGGGGTTGATGTGGTAGAATTACTACATGGACCACCACTGCTACTCTGACCACTACTTGAACTTTCATAATCCTCCTCCTCCTCATGCCTGTAGTAATCCTCCGGTGTTATTTTATAACTGTTACCAACATGACTACTAACACTCAAGGAAGGTGATACCATGCTTACTAAGGTGGATGATGGTGAACGTCCCACTATGGCATTAGCTCCCATCTGGTGCCAAGTCCACAATGTCATGTGTCTGCTCTTGAGATGAGTATGCTGGTCCCCTGTGCCAAGATGGCTACCCTTTTATCACACTTTACATGCTCTTGTCAAAGCTGGCAGATTGCCACTGTTTCATCACTTCGATCTTGCATGAAAAAATCCCAGACTAGGGATTTGGATGCCCTACTGTTCGCATGGGTATCCTTATGTTATGCCGAGACTCACTATCCCACCACTCACCTGCCTATGTAGTATTGCCCAACAGGTGCAGTATCCCAATAGTGAGAATTCCGGTGAGAGTAAAGCCGATGGACGTTTACAGGGATAAGATAGTGGATGTGATGGGTTGCCGCCTTACCCCTGCTGATGGTCTACAAATGCACATTGGATCCAGAAGCTGGCCAAGCTGCCCTAGTGGTGTTGAGGACTAAACCACTGGCAGCATTCCCTGGGAGGCCCGGGTTCTGGCCTGCACTGTGTGTCCATTCATTATTTTATCCCTGTAACTAATTTTGTTTAACTCTGAGGTCCCTTCCCCCTCGGAGTTTGTTATTTTAGTTACTGGAGTGTGGGTTGGGGTCCTCCACATGTGGGGTTCGGGGGATAAAGGCCCTGGAATTGCATTTTGTGGTTTTCACTCAGATGCCTGACATTGTATTGTCCGGCATCTGATTGATTCAGGGGTATGTATTTCAGGTCAACAAACTCAGTATCCTGAGACTCAGGATCTCGAGTTTAGGGATAACATAATATATCCTTCACATGTCGCTGCTGGTGATGCATATGGGACAGCAGTTTTTGTGCCAATGAAATGGGGGGCTGTACTGCATGATTTCTGGTGTTGTAAACACTTGGACTTTGACTGAACATCACAATCTATGACTATTACTTCAGTGTCATCTACAGACACAGCTACATCAGAATTTTGAGGAGGGGGATTTACCAACAGACTGTTTACAAACAGCCACCTTCACTTTCTTTTTGTCTAGTTCCCAAATGGGGTCACTATCATCATCATCTTCCACAAATTCACTTTGGATGCTGTCCTGTGGAGATATTCCAACCACAGCCTCATTACGATCATCCACACTTTTTTCATCAACATCTGAATGTTTGGATGGCCTAACTTCAAGATCAGTGGAAACATGAGACTGCGAGTCATCAGCATGGTCAGAATCATATTCAACTGCTGTGGGGAGTGGGACATCAATTACACTGAAGTCTGCAGATTCTACAACATTTTTCCCACCTGATAACTTTGTCAGGGCTGAACTTGTAGCAATACTCATGCTGTTATCAAGTATGCAGTCACTAACTTTACTACCTGCAGGGACAACAGCATCTCAACCAGCATTGAAGTGACTGATTTTGCTGTGAAAAACATAGGAAATCCCTTTACTTGCAGCAACTACTACCTTTCCCTTCTGCTGCGTACTACCATGGCCACGATCACTCTCAATACTGCCAGACTTGCTGGAGCCTGATAAACCTGCCTCATCATCATCACAACAACGTCCACTGCTAATAGTCTTCTTGGCAGCAGCACCACAGTCAGAAACAGCTTTGCATGACCATCTCTTCGAGGGTACTTTTTAAGATTACACAGAAAATTAACAGTAACTTTATATTTCTGCAGTTTTTAGTGGATGGGAAGCTAAAAAAGGAGAGGTGCAGCTGCACAGGCACAACAAGATCTTAACCAGTGTTCAAAAATCCAAAATTCCAAAAACAATAACTTGTTTTGCAGGGGAGGGGGAACATCAGTAGCTACACCAAAGTAGGGAAAAATACTGCAGACAGGCTGAGAAATTCAGAATACTGCTATTGCAGGGGTGCAATAAAATGTGTATGAGTTGACAGCATGCAAACAGAGTAAAGGTCAGGTGCAGAAACGTTAACTGTTCAGTAAATTACAACACACAGACAGTCTTTTAAACCGACTGAAAAAATGACCAGCAAACAGCAAAAACTTGTAAAAAAATTAATATATTACTGTGTGTACCTGAATACAAAAATACTAAAACACTAGCCAACAACACTTGGAAAGACTGCCTTTCTCACTGTGGTCTGTGAATCTCCCTTCCATACCACAGATCCGCCCTTCCCCCGATGCACACTTCTACAGTGTCTGTCAGTACAGAGACTGAATGTACTAAATTAACATTCAATGTTCACACAAAATCAATAAATGCTCGATTATATAAACTCAAAAGGGTTTACTACAATCGATGTACTACATTTTTAGACAAAATTTAGTTGGAAAAATGTGTTTTTAAAGGTTTTAAACTGGTTTGATTCTCAGAGCTCTGGGACCAAACTGTCTCCCGCTTTCCACTACACACACTACGCAGAACTGAGGCTGTGCAAGACAATATAGAGCCTATATGACCTTACATCCCATGAATCACTGCAAAATTCACCTGAAACATCCAAAACAAGGTGAAGTAATGCAAAGTCCATAGAGAACAATGGAAACTTTGCATTACTTCGTGATGCGAAGTTATTCACTTTGCCTTGCATAATAATTTTACGAAATTCAGGTTAGACGCAAAATACTACACATAGGGAAGTTAATGGACTTCGCCCACCTCTAGTCTTTATTGATGATCATGCACTCATTCAAGCCCTTGGAAAGCCTCATGGATACCAGACATTTGGTGATTACACTGATATATTCATGCTGTCTGTGACACGACACTTCAGAGAACACACAACAAGAGTTGATGTCATGTTTGATCACTACATTGGAGTGGACTCGATAAAAGCAGTTACATGATCCAAGTGAGTGGGCAAGAAGAAGCCCATATGAAAGCTCATTGATGTACCCCATGTCCCACTTCCATAGGTTTGGAGCCAGTTCATTGCCTTAGAAGAGAACAAGGTCAATCTTGTCAAGTTTCTATGTGAAGTCCTCATGAACAGGGGTGAGGAGCTACATCAGCAGTATGAGCTGGTAACAGGTGGTAGCTTCTCTGATCTAACAGATGCAAGATCAACCAGGAGAGACAAAATCAGCCTTGGTGGTAACCATGAAGAGGATGACACCAGGCTGATACTGCGTGCATGTGAGGTAGTCAACAGAGGTTAGGAACGAGTGCTGGTCATCCCTAGAGATACAGATGTCATGCTGCAGCTGCTGCTGGTGCACTTGCTGTCCACAAATGCAACTCAACATGGATGATCTCTGGAATGGTCAGGAAATGAAGATGCTCCCAGTACATGCCATATCCAACAGGTCTGAACAGCCTGTGATGGACAGTTTTCTCAGATTCCATGCATAAACAGGCTGTGACACAACTTCATCCTTCAGTGGCCATGGGAAGAAGTCATGCTGGAAAATTTTCCAGAAACAATCCCTCCTTGTCAGCGGAATTGGCTATGATGGAGCTGTCACTGAAGCTGAGAAGTTTGTGCATCACCTGTATAGCACTCCTGATGTGTCAACCATTGACCATGCTAGGCTACAGCTTTTTACCAAGGCTAAGAAGAGTCCAGAGGTGTTACCCCCAACAAGAGATGCCCTGGAACTTCACATTGCACATGTCAACCACCAGGAAAAGACATGACTGCAGGTAGACCAAGAGTTGATAGAGGTCACGTCTCCTGTTAACACCTCTGCCTGGAAGAAAGAGTCAGCTTTCCCACAAGTTGTCTAGACAAGACTGCCCCCATTCCATATGCCTGTCTAGAAATACTGACTTGTGGGTGCAAATTAAAGTGCAGCACAGCTAGATGCACCTGTTTCAGGAATGGCTTGATGAACACTACTGCCTGCAGCTGTAGTGATGCAACTAACTGCTGTAACCCAGCCAGCTAATAGACCTCCATACATGGTCAAAAAGATAAAATTCATGCAGATTGCAATTGTAGGGTGATAAACAAAGGCACACTGAAAGCTATATGAGTGCATTGCAAAGATTTGGAACAACTACAACTCGTACAACTACATTTTAAGAAAAATGCACTTTTGTGTTCAATTTTGCTCTACATTCATGTGTAAATTCATAGAAATATAGAATCTGATGGCAAATAAGGATCATATGGCCCACTTAGTCTGCCCATTTCCCTACTCAGTGTTGACAGCCCAGATCCCATTTGATCTGCAGCATGCCTTCTTTGCCCATCTCCAGGGTACCCTTAAGTCTATCCCATGTGCTCTTGAACCCTCATATTGTTTTAGCCCCCACCACCTCTGCTGGAAGACTGTTCCATGGATCCACCACCCTTTCTGTGAAAAAGTACTTCCTGACATACCCCCTGAGCCTTTCTCCCTCCAGCCTCATATCATGTCCCCTTATCCTTGTGCAATGCTTCCTCTGAAATATGCTTCCCTCCTGTGCCCTGTTTATACTCCTACTTTAACTGTTGATCGCACATAGTATATACATCTAAGGGATAATAAAGTCAGTTTTTGAAGAAAGATATAGTGAAGTAGATGTCAATCTAAGTGAAATTCAGAAAATACCCATTTTGACCCTGTTTGACCTTCTTGACCCTGAAAATGAACTTCAAGGTCAAAATTAAGGATGGCATCCACCCACATCTTTTTCCTTATCCTATGTATAATTGACATAGCATGGATATCTGCTTTTAAAGCAGCAGTACTAGTTAGCTAGCCAAAAAATGCCATCCTATCTTTTTTAGCAATAATATATTCCTGACAATTTTAGATTCTTCATTCAGGTATTTTAAATTCAATCAGCTATTGAAGGCTCAAAGGCTAAATATGTACACATTGGAAGAGAGAAGGGACTGGGGGGACATGATAGAGGTCTTTAGGTACATGAAGAGGGTAAATAGGGGAGGAACAGTTGGGGTGCTTCGAAAGAAGGAGGAAGGGGCCACTAGAGGGCATGGCTGGAAGCTGGAGGGGGGAAGATTCAGGGGAGAAAGGAGGAGGTGCTACTTCACTGAGAGGGTGGTGGAGCCATGGAATGCACTGCCTTGGGGGCTGGTGGAGGCAGAGACAGTGGAGGGGTTCAAGAGGGGGTGGGACAGGTACAGGGGAAGGGTTCTGGAAGCAAAATCCAATGCAGCAAGAATATCCGGAACTGGGAAGGGAGAAGCCAGAGAAGGCGAGGGGTACAGCAAGGTCAGCACCCAGGTTGGGGACTGACCAAACGAGCAGACACGAAAGACCGTTAGGCCTATTCTGCTGGCATTTTAGTATGTTAGTATTTTTAAGATTGTGTTAAATTACAACATCTGTAATTTGCATGGCTCTACAATACAGATGGCAGCCCCAGCAACTTCCAGAAACCTTCTCCCCAGAGATCACACACTAATTGCACACACTGTATTTATAATACAGACATGTCAGGGTCTTGCTAACAAATGTTTCTGCTAGTCAACATCACAGCACCTCCCAGATCTGCTTACATCTCCGGTAGTGGACCTGGCAAAGGACCAGTAGTTTTTAAAGTGCTTTATGGAAGTTCCACAACTGCCTTTTCAACATAGTATGCCATTGCCAGCCATGCTTCTGATGCTGAACCTGCAATTTGTTTTATAAAAAAATCTGTCATAGTCATTGTTTAATGTTTTATCATCACTTTGTTTCTGGCTGCTTTCCAGTTTTCTCTGTGCGGCCACACCCCCAGAATGATGTCGTGCAAGAGAAGCTGTCAATGTTTTTACATAAAACAACAAGGAATTCTGGGTAAATGATAAATGTGACTTAAATGTTCCTTACTCATAGCTGCAGGCTCTTTCTTTGGTAGCGGCGACTGCACTATAGCACCTAATACATAGATGTACATAGCAAGGCATTGTGGGTACAATAAGAAGTTGTTTTCCAATTTAATTATTGTGAGGTGCAGTTTCATATTTATGTAGTGGCTTCAACAATACAAGTTTATTTTCAAAACAAGGCATTGTGCATACAGTATCTAGCTCACAAGATTTCTTTACTGAGTGATGCAGTCTCCTATTTCTGTAGTGACCACAGAAATATAATAGCCTAAATACTAATTTACATAATAAGGCATTGTGGGTACAGTAAATAGCTGCTTTTTCTGTCTCCCTGATCAAAGTGCAGTCTTCTATTTTGGTAGTGTTTACAGCAATACAGTCAGTAGAAAAACTTCTGGAAAAATGTTTTTGTGATACAGACAGGCCAAAAAGATAATTTGCCATTCTGTGTTGATGTTTCACTTTTACTGCCTGCTGGTGAAGTGAAAGGTCTGAAGTGATAGCTCCTGTCAGAATGTGGGAGTGTGATGATACTTTCCTATGTTTATGTTATTGGACTTGAATGGCTATAAGTAGTTCAAGATTGTAATTATGGGCCAGTGATTACATAGCTCTGAGCTGCTTTCAGATATTCAAAGCACTAGAATTTTTCTACACGTTATAATGCTAGATATAGCAACCTGCAAACAATGTAAACAGTCAGCTTAAAACTAAAAGTGTCCCTTTAAAACTTTGTTTCCCTTGCATGATGTCATGGTTGGGGGTTGCAGCACTGAGAAAAAAGGGGTGGGATTATGAAAATGAAACAGACAACAGAAATAAAATGATTTTTTTCATGGAAAACATCACTTTTTGGCAGTTTGAATGGTAGGAGACTGATTCACAACTCTTACATGTTACTACTCTCATTTGCTATGGCAAACTTCCATAAATCACTTTAAGAACTTCAAAATCCTCTATCTTGCCACAGGAATGAAATAAAGCAAAAAGAAAATCAGATGTGTTGAGGTTTTGGTTGGTCTTGACACTAAATTATTTAAGTTTTTGTTAACTAATACTACTGCTTTAACAAGCAATGCCATCACAAGTCTAAAATAACATTTTGGCTTGTCTACTATAGGATCCTCATTCTTACGTGGTTTGTCTCTATTCCTGTCTTATTGGTAAACTACACTGTGCAGTGACTGCTGGTATTTATTTACTGAGCCAAAGCTTGTTACCAGGAATGACCTGAGGAAAGGGAAGAGGGAGACAAAATATACAAAGTATACATGATGGTAAAGCACAGAATATCTAAAGCATACAAAACAGTATGGGGATGTTACCTAATAATAAAATAATAACTTTTATTTCACATACACGCCTTTCCATTACCAAGGCACTTTACAAAAGATAAAACCAGAATAATAAAATCAATAAATACAGTAAGAGACAATAACAAAAATCTGAATGAGGTTATTCAATCAACTCCGTTAAAGGCCTGGCACCATAAGAAGGTCTTCAACACCAGTTTAAAACCTCCCACAGTTGTGTACTCCCGCTGCCAATGGGGTAGAGAATTCCAGAGGGTAGGGGCCACATACATAAAAGCACAGGCCCCAGAGGACTTCAAAGACACCCTCGGAATCTCCAGACACCCCTTGTCAGCCAAACGGAGCTGTCACTTGGAGCAAGAGGGAACAAGAAGCTCTTTCAAGTAGTCAGGGTCAAGTCCATGTAGGGCTTTATACGTCAGCAAACCAACTTTAAAGGTGATCCACCACTGAATCGGCAGCCAGTGCAGAGTGCGCAGCACAGGAGTAATGTTAGAACGTCGAGGAGTCCCTATCAACAATTGTGGTGCTGCATTCTACACTAGCTGCAGGCAAAGGATATCAACCCCAGGAAGCCCTAAGTACAGGGAGTTACAGTAATCAAGGCACGAGGTCACAAAGGCGTAGACCACTGTAGGTAGGTCTCAGGACGGAACAAGGTGCTTGATCCTGGCAATGTTCCTAAGATGGTAAAAGGATGACTTGATGACTGCTGACACCTGCGATCGTAAAGTCAGCCCATCATCAAGCACTACCCCCAGGTCCTGCACCCATTCAGAGGTACAGATTTGGATGCCCCCCCAGATAAATTTCAGAGGGCTGACCAGTCCTCAACCCCTCTAACCAATGACCTGGTACCACAATCATCACCTCGGTCTTTCCCACATTCAACTTTAACCAGCTCTAATTCATCCAGTCCTAGATTTCAGCAAGGCAGTTGTTGAATACCGAGAGCACACTATCCTGATCAGGTGCAAAAGACAAGTAGAGCTGGGTATCATCAGCATAGCAGTGAAACCTCAGTCCATACTATCTTACAATGTCTCCGAGGGGCAGCATATACACTGCAAACAACATGGGGGACAGCACTGAACCCTGAGGGACCCCACATGACAGAGAGAATGGATCTGAGGAAAACATCCCAGGCACCACTCTTTGAGTTCTGCCTTTGAGGAAAGAAGTAAACCATCTGAGGACCTTATATGTCAGACCATAGATGGCACTCAAATACTCAAGCAACACCCCATGGTCAACAGTGTCGAAAGCTGAAGAGAGTTAAAGGAGCACCAAGATGGAACAGCATCTCCGATCTCTCGCCATCAGGAGATCATTGAGCACACGAACCAGCATGGTCTTGGTACTATGCCTCTTTCAAAAACCGGACTGGAGAGGTTCATAGATGTTATGGATGGTCAAGTCATTCTCCAACTGTACCACCACTACTTTCTCAATAACCTTCCCTATAAAGGGAAGGTTAGAGATTGGTCTGTAGTTGACCAGAGAATCCAGGTCCAATGAAGCTTTCTTCAAGATGGGTGTTACCACCGCCTCCTTCAGGAAGCTTGGGAACTCACCTGAATCAAGGGAGCACCACACTATCTGTGCCAGGACTGGGCCAATAATATCATAACAACCAATAATCAGGGAGGTTGGACCCGGGTCCAAACTACAGCATGTAGGGCACATACTCTGGACAATCCTCATGACATCCGCAAACTCTGGTAGGTCAAAGGAACTCCAGAAAGCATAAGGTGGAGTGACCAAGCACCGATCACCAGCACCCTCCCATAGAGCACATCAAGAGGATCTCTGACATGGTATCGGCCACCTTATTCGCAAAGAATCTTGCAAGCTTATCGCACTCCACTTGCAAAAAAAGGTCTTCGGCACTGCAGACAGGACGGGTTGCACAACCTGTCCACAGTTCAGAATAGTTGAGCTGGTTGATTCTGAGCAGCAGCAATCTCCCCAGACAGAAATTCTGCCTTCTTACAGGAGATCGCTGATTGGTAGGTCTGATAATGCTCTACCAATCTAAGGTAGTTGACCACTAGGGTGGATTTCCACCAACATCACTCTAACCTATGTCCTAGTCACCACAACTTTCTCAAGGATCCATCAAACCAAGGGGCCCGAGGGCGGAGGGGGGGAGGGCTCAAACAGACAGGAGCAATCGAGTCCAGGGCCATGGAGATGGCCTTATTATAGGCCAAAACCAAGGTCTCTGGACTCATGCTGGCCACTGGAAACTCTGAGAGGTCAATCACCACCGTCAGGCCTTCAGGACTCACCTCCCATAAAGGGCAGTAACTGACCATCTCCTAACTGGCAATCCCCCCAAAGGGGGGAAGGGGTTAAGGAGGGGGAAGGCAGAGGGGAAGGGAGAAACTGGTGGAAGGCGATGTGTATGAATGCAAGGAATCTAAGCAACAAACTAGTGGATCTAGAGGCCACAATAATGGAGGAGGAACTAGACCTGGTGGCCATCACAGAAACTTGGTGTACCAAAAACCAGGACTGGGAGATGGCCATCCCAAGCTTTAATCTTTTTAGGAGGGACAGGGCAGGAACAAAGGGAGGGAATGGCCCTATATGTGAGGGACAGCATACAGCCGTCAGTGGGACAGGAGGAGCAATGGGAAGCGGAGGTACTGTGGGTCACACTGAAAAAGTGGTCAGGGGACATTATGAGAATAGGAGTGATTTACAGGCCTTCAGCACAGGGGAAAGAAGTAGACAGGGAGCTAATGCAAACAGTACAATGAACAACCAGAATGGGGGAATTGCTACTGGTGGGGGACTTCAGTCTCCCTGATGTAACCTGGAGCCTGCCAGCAGCAACAACAGCCAGGAACAAGGAAATACTAGACTCCTTACGTGGGCGTTCCTCCAGCAGCTTGTACGGGAACCAACTTGAGGAGAGGCAATACTGGACCTTGTATTAACCAATGGGGACAGTGTTGCCGATATCACGGTGGGGGGCAATCATACTAAGATTCATACTAAGATCGATAACAGCCAGAAAGCCAGATAGGCCCATAAATGCTCTTATTACTAGTAATAGCTACAAATTGATACAGATAGTATAAGTTTGTCAAGTCTTGTTTTGAAAATTGATTTAAAGCTGCTAACAATCATATCTATAGGTGAGGAGTTCCATGGTTTAATTACACAGAGAGTGTAAAAGAATTTCCGAGGGAGATAATTAAATTTCTTTAACTGCAACTGAAGAGGATGTCCCCTAAGATTATATGCTTCTTCCTTAAAACAGAAGCCAAGAGTTACAATTAGATATGGGTCATTTATAATATCATACATAAGAAGTATGTCTCCTCTTAAATGCCTAATGTAGAGAGGCATCAAGTTCAAAACAGTAAGTCTAGTTTCATAGGGGACATTTGTAAGACCTTTAACCATCTTGGAATATCTCCTTTGAACTTTTTCCAATTTAGCAATGTCCTGCTTTTTAAATGGACACCACAATTGGGATGAGAAGTCCAGATGGGAGATAACATAGGATCTACAGAGAGGCATCAAAACCCTCCTATCTCTAGACTTAATATTTTGTTTAGTGGACCAGATGGCCTGATTAGCTCTGAGGATGACCTCATTTATTTGAGTGCATGAAAGGAAGTCATCAGTAATCAAAATTCTCAAGTCCTTTTCAATGTCAGAAGCAACTAACACCCGACTATCTAAAGTGTATATATGCCTGGGATTAATAGTGCCAAAATGCATAATTCTGCACTTGTTATGATTAAGTTTCATCCCCCAAGTGGTGATACATTAGGACAGTTGACAAGGTCATTCTGGATAGAATTGATTTGAGTAGGGTTAGCACTTGGTCCACCAATTTTGATGTAATCTGCATATTTTACCATGTTAGAACAGCTAGATTAATAATATCAGCTATGAAAAATTGAAACAAACAGGGGCCCAAAACAGAACTCTGTGGCACGCCACTGGTAAGCAGACACACATCAGAGAAATGGCCATTAATCAAAACTTGTTGCGATCGATGGTCTAGCCAATTTGCTATCCACATAACTAAATTTGAATTAATACCAACACAGTGTAGTTTATGTATTAGCACCCAATGTGGGAGAGAGTCGAAAATCTTGCTAAAATCAACACAGATAACATCATATGGAACGCTGTTATCTAACTGTAGACTTAAACCATTGTAAAAACACAGTAAGTTGGTAAGGCAACTCCTCCCTTTTTTAAATCCATGTTGTTCATTGTCAATCTGATCGAGTGATGGAGTAATCATATCCCTGATTAAGCCTTCTAAAATTTTACCCATAGGGGAAGTGGCGCTAATTGGTCTATAGTTTTCCCATAGATTTTTTGGACCCTTTTTATGGATCGGAATTACATAGGCGATTTTCCAAAATGAAGGCACATAATTAAAATTCAAACAATGTTCATATAATAATTTGAGTGGCGTCGATAAACAGTCAGATAATAAAAACAAAACGTGACCGGGAAGGTCATCAGGGGACACACTTATTTTCCTTTCAGGTTAAGTAATTTAGTATGAACATCAGAAGCTGATATAGAAATATGGTTACCTAACAGTGGATATACTCTATTATAAACCTTGGTTGTTTGAAACTGTTTTCAAAAGTTAGTATTGAAAATATTAGCCATTTCTGAAGGGTCATTTATCTGAGTGTCATTAATTAAAAGGCAACCAACTTGACAAGAGGTTTTTTTTAGGGAGTTTATGTATGCATAAAATGATTTAGTATTATCCTTACATGCTAATTTTAACTCCCACTTCCTTTTAGCCCTTCTAATACTATATTTAACTTTCTTTTGAATATTTAAATATGCTCTCCAAATTGGAGTAGAAAGAGACCGTAGATAGGCAGCATGACATCTTTTTCCTTGATAAGTTTATGAAGCTCCTTAGTCATCCATCTAGGTTTATGATGATAAGAATTTGTCTTAGTTCTAGAAGGGACATACGTATTTCTCAAGTTGATGACTTTGGAAAGCAAGGTCTCATAATAATCATTTATATCCATAGAATTAAACATAGATACCCAGTCAACACTGTTCAGTTCTTTTTTTATACTATCAAGGTCTGATATATCATACAAATAAATCTTTGAGGTACTAGATATCTTTGGAATAGTGAGCTCAAGTGAAAAACTAATTGAGCCATGGTCACTGTTACCAATAGGTGACAGAACAAAGATATTATTGACTGACAAGGTACTAGTGTAAAAAACGAAATCAAGAATATTAGTACCTCTTGTCGGAAGCCTGACCCCCTGTACCGAGTTACATTGTTCACACATATCTACCAGTTTTCTAGTGGAGGAAGATGTAGCCATCATCTTGTCCCAATCTATACTAGGCAGATTAAAGTCTCCCGTAACAATAATGTCCCCTATCGAGCAAGCTGACTCAATTTCATGAATGATGATATCAAGATATTCACTGGGGGCACTAGGTGGATGATAACAAACCTCTATCACTATATGTTGAGAAGTGTTAGTCATTAATTTTAACCACATGGTTTCAGTGGTGCTATTTGCTTGTTTAATTTTATCAGAAATATCAACTGCCAGTACTGAATCTCTAAGGAAGATAGCAACGCCACCCCCTTTTTTGGCCTGTCTAATATAGTTAAACAGCATATATCCAGTAAGGGAAAAGGCCCCACTGGATTTAGCATCCCCCCCAAGTCTCAGTAATGAAAAGAACATTCACATCTTCATTGCACAACCTAACTTCTACTTCATCAATTTTGCTCTGGAGATTCCTGGCATTAAAGTACAGACATTTTAATGTACTAAAAACTTTACTTTTGGAAATAGTTTTTTTAAGGGAAGAAAGAATTTTCTCCCCTAACTCAAACAGTTTAAATGACTATTAATGTATTCCAAGATGTGCTGACTCAACAAAAGATTACCCTTATGACTCAAGTGCAAACCATCTCTACAAAACATATCTGATCTTCCAATAAAATCTTCCCAGTGGGTGATACAAAACTGGTTTTGTTTGAGTCATCTAGCACATAACCAGTTGTTGAATGAACGTATTTTGCTGTTGTGATCAGCAGATGCTCTAGGGACTGGCAGGACCTCAAAGAAGGATATTTCACAACCTAAATCTACAAAGGTGTTTGAAAGTGCAACCAAGTCCTTTTTTATATCTATACTGTTGGAAAGCATAAAGTCATTAGTCGCAACCTGGATTACCACAAGAGGATTATGACCCCCACTAGATAAGATATTGCGAGCCATGCTAATAATATTAGCTATTTTTGCACCTCAAAAACTAGAACGTGTGATTTGCCTTGCCTGGTTCACAAATAGCACTATCAAGATGCTTTACCATAGAATCGCTTAACAGAAAAACCTGCCTCTGTGGAACCTCTGGTGAGTTGGGAACTTCACCAGTGCAAATCAAATCAGGGCCTAAGCCTTGACGAGATGGAGAGACATCAAGGGGTATAAGCGGAGTATCTTAAGTATAAGGACAACCAATTATAGGAGATAGGGAAGTGGGAGACATGTTAGATAGATCAGACTCACACAGTGTGGATAAACTGGTGAGCATCCCCTGTTGATCAGTGTTATACAATCTACAGTCCCCAAGTCCATTCAAAATTGTAAACCTATTTGTGGTAGTCAAGGAAAATTGAAAGGCCTTCCTTCCTTTTTTATACACACATTTGCTTTGAACTTCGTACCACTGTTCGTCAGGGCTATCAGCACAGTCTATGTCACGGGAGCCTTCTGGTGATCCCCCTCTACTGGACCCCCCCCTTTCCCCACCAGTCTCACTATCCCTGTTCTGGACATCCTTTTCTCACTGATGTATCTGAAGAATGTTTTATCACTTTTCTTTACTGACTTGGCTATCCACTCCTCCATCACCATCTTCGCCCTCCTATCTGCCCTGACACCCTTTGTTTCTCCCTGTACTTCATCTTATTCTCTTCTCTTCGCTTTTTTTATCTTTGTACCTCCTGAAGGCTTGTCTCTTTTCCCTCGCTGATTTTTCTACCTCTCTGGAGAACCAAAGTGGCCTCTTTCTTTTTTTACCCTTGCTGACCTGTCTTATGCATTGTTCAATAGCTCTTTCAATTCCCCCTCTGATTGTGGTCCACTACTCCTAAACTACCCCCCAGTTCCTCTATGCCTACCAGGGCACCCTTGAAGATTACTCTCATTTTATTAAAATTTTCATGTTTGAAGTCCATGACCCTTGTCCTTGTGTGACTCATATCTGTCCCCACTCTTATATTGAATTTCACCATGTGATGGTTGCTGGACACCAGCATGAAACATACCTAATTTTGTTATTTTAATATACTTTCACTTGTTTTTACTGTGAGTCCCAGCTCCCTGTTATGGGGACCTTGGTAGAGAGCCTGTGCATAGTGTTCTGTTATCCTGACACGGACTGCAGACTGATTGTTAGGGCTGCTAGCTTTACTGCATCACATATCACTCTTGTGAGGTGCAGTATAGCACTTATATTTGAATTCATTTTAGTTTTGGGTATAGTTTAGGTGAGTGATTGCAGTAACCCGTGGTTAGCACTTCCGGGTTCGGCAGCTTATTTAAATCAGCTGCTCGGCGAGCGGGGCACTGTATTACAGACTCCTAGCTGCTGCTGAGTTTGTAGTGCTCAAATTCGGGAATGTACCTTATGTGCTGAATGAAACATACCTAATTGTGTTATTTTAATGTACTTTCACTTGTTTTTACTGTGAGCCCTAACTCACTGTTACGGGGACCTTGGTAGAGAGTTTGTGCATAGTGTCCTGTTGTCCTGACATGGACCGCAGACTGATTGTTAGGGCTGCAAGCTTTACTGCATCACATATCACCCTTGTGAGGTGCAGTATAGTGCTTATATTTGAATTAATTTTAGTTTTGGGTATAGGTTAGGTGAGTGATTGCTGTAACCCATGGTTAGCACTTCCGGGTTTGGCAGCTTATTTAAATCAGCTGCTCAGTGAGTGGGGTGCTCGTGGAGACACGCATAGAGACAGGCACATCTGCACATGTTCACCGTGTTCAGCAGGTTCTGAGGTATTCCTATGTAGCTCGTCGGTGTCAGGTAATACTATATAGTAGCAGTTTGTTTCAATAAGTTGTTTCACTAGTGCATCAGAGACATATATTTACTCTTATCCCTGTGTGCGAGGTGCTTGGCTTGCCTCTGTATGCTCATAGTTGCTTATAATGGCCCAACCAAGTGTACAATCTGTTTTATCAGGAGGTGCCTTATGCGTCTCATGTCACATGTATAGTACTGTAGTGAGTGCAGTTCAATCCATCAAGTTTACTTGTCCTAAATGCATGGAAAACTCCTCTTTAAAACATGTTGTGCCACTATTTAATGTTAGGCTTTCTGAACTGGAATCAAGTCACAAGCAAATGCAAACCCGTTTTCTGGAACTTAATCGCACCCCACCACCTTTATCTGGGGATACCCCAATTTTTGCTTCCAAACAGTTGTCTGATCAGTCCCCTCTACTCTCTGCAGTCATTTCTGGGAGCAATAAAAAAACGCCCTCATGACAGACTTACTGAATAATTACTTCTGTTCAGTTTTCACAGAAAAGAGAGAAGGTATGGGTACGGTGTTACATAAAAAGAGCATATAGGGTCGAGGAGTGAATACTAGGCCATTCACAGAAGAAAGGGTCCACAAAGAACTGTCCAAATTAAGGGTAGACAAGGCAATGGGTCCGGATGGAGTACACCCTTATTTGCTGAAAAAGCTAAAGGAGGTGCTGACTGCACCGTTGGTGGCACTGTTCAGCATGTCATTGACATGGGGAAGGTTCTGGGGGCAGGACAAGAACAGTTGTGGGACCTCTGCTCAAAAGTGGTAGTAAAGAAGAGGCAGGTAATTACCAACTGGTTAGCCTGACCTCGGTGGCAGAAAAGGTAATGGAGTCACTGTTAAAAGAGAGAATTGGATGAATACCTTGCAGCCAGTGGTCTCCAGGACCATGGACAACATGGATTCATTGAGGAAAGGTCCAGCCAGATGAACCTTATCGAGTTTTTCTACTGGGTGACGAGGGTGGTGGACCATACAGGGGTGGTGAATGTAGCATATTTGGACTTCAGCAAGGTGTTTGACACTGTTCCTCACAGGATGCTGGTGAATAAATAGGACAGTATTGGGATTGGCCATAAATTAGCAAAATGGGTGGAAAACTGGCTTAGTAGTGGAAGCCAGAGGGTGGTGGTAAATAGGGTTCACTCAGGGGAGGGCAGGGTGACAAGTGAGGTGCCACAGGGGTTAGTATTGGGTCTGGTCATCCTTAATATCTACACTGGAGATATCGCAGACAGCTTAAAAGGGAAAGTGTGCCTATTTGCAGATGACACAAAGATCTGCAATTGGGTAGACATGCCGGGGGGGGGTAGAAACAATGATGGAGAACCTGGTGAAGTTTGAGGAATGGTCAAAAACCTGGCAATTGTAAGTTAACATGAAGAAGTGCAGAATTATGCACTTAAGACATAAAATCCCAAGGGCTGTGTATGAGCTGGGGGGGGGAGCATTCACAGTAACAAGGCAGGAGACGAACCTGTGGATTATCATATCAGATGAACTAAAGGTGGCAAAACAATGTGATAAGGCAGTAGGAAGGGCAAGTCACATGTTGGGCTGCATAGGGAGAGGTATAACCAGCAGGTGGAGAGAGGTGATAATGCGCCTTAATAAATTACTGGTGAGGTCCCAATCTTGAGTATGGTGTGCAGTTCTGGAGGCCTCATCTCTGAAAGGGCATTGACAGGATAGACAGGGTGCAGAGGAGGGCAACTAAAATGGTGCAGGGCCTGCAGCAGAAGCCCTACAAGGAAAGGTTAAGGGATCTTGATCTTTACTCCCCAGATATCAGGAGGGAGATGAGGGATATGACTGTGACATTTAAGTACCAAAAGGGGATAAACCGGATACAGGAAGGGAGCATCTGCCACTATACAGATCACTAGTCAGGCCACATTTGGAGTACTACTTGCAGTTCTGGCATCCCTTTCTGAAGATTGATATCAGATTGCTGGAGGGGGTGCAGCATAGGGCAACTAAGGTGATCCAGGGACTGGAGGGCAAAACCTATGAGGACCGATTGACTGAGTTGAATATGTACACCCTGGAGAAGAGGAGAGATCAGGGGGATATAATTGAGACTTTAAAATATTTGAAGGGGATGAACAAAATGGACACAGAAGGGATATTTAAGCTGAGGAGAGGAAGGGGTACCAGAGGGCATGGTCTCAGGTTGGAGCATGAAAGATATCCGAGGGAGATGAGGAAGCATTTTTTCACAGAGAGGGTGGTGGAGAAATGGAACACTCTACCTGAGGAGGTGGTATCCTGTAGCACAGTGGGCAGTTTTAAAAGGGCATGGAACAGGGTGCAAGGGGGGGTAAAGGTGAAGGGGGAGAGGAGGGTAGGGCAGCTGCAATATAAGGGTGCTAGCTGTGCATTCAAACAGACTAACTTGATAGACCATAAGGCTTGTTTCTGCTGGCAGATCCATATGTTTATATGTTCGTATCTTTCAAAAAAATAAATGTCCAAAGGCAAGACGGTCAATATGAAATTGGAGTGGGGGTGTGTTCATAGGGAACAAGAGAATGTGCTTATTCACAGAAAGGGTGGTGGACCCCTGGAACAGACTTCCAGAGGAGGAGGTGGTGGGGGCCTAAAACAGTTACTGGTTTTAAGAAAGCATGGGATAGATACATGGGCATCAACAGAACTGGCAGGGAAGAAAACCCAGAGCCCGAACAGAGACTGGTGACACTGCTGGCAAGGGTAGGGGAAGGGAGGGCAGAGGCTGTGGACATTTAGGGTCTGCAGGGTTATATTAGGTAGGGAAAAAGGGGCAGATTGGATGGGCCTGACCATCCTTTTCTGCCATCAGCTTCTATGTTTCTATGTTAGTAAGGTAAAGCAACAAAAGTACAATAAGCGACATATACATACTGTAAGCTGTGTGATGGCTAGGCAGCAGAGCAAAGTATTATTGCAGTGTGCACTGAGACCAAGTATGTGAGAGTAATATGGCTAAATCAGCTATGGCTAGACAAGAGCAGGAAGGGGCTGCAAGAGGTTTGAGCAGGCATTTGAATGAGAAATGGGAGGGGAAGAGCTGGAGGGTGGGAAGGAGACTGTTCCAGGTGGATGGAAAATGAGAGGAGAAAGCAGATTGCCCAGTCACAGAGTTGGAGTGTGCAATAAGGAAGGTGCAGAAGTCACAAAAGCAAAGAGCATATGAGGTAGAAGGAATAGGAGAGGGGAGAGATACCCAAGAGACTACCCACTTTTTATGTCTACAATGCTGTCCCTATTTGTAAGCACCAGCTCTAGCACTGCCCCATCCCTATTGGGTTCTTGACTAGCTGTCTGAGAAAAGCCCCTTGTACGGAGTCAAGGATGGCACTACTGCTTGCCAATGCTGCAGTTGGAAGGCTCTACTCCTTTCCTGGAAGATTGTGGTCACCAACTAGCAGCACTTCCCCCTTACTTGCTAGTTCTGATGATGGCTTCCCGAAGTTTTTTATCCAACTCCTCTCCCTGTGCTGGAGATCTGTACACTACAACACTATGAATAGTGGCCCAAGAGCCTATCTCCAGGATGATCCACAGCACCTCCAGACCCTCCTTTTCCTCCAACTGCCCCTGTATCTCTGTGGTCTTGATTCCTCCCTTCACATATACTATAATACAACCCCTCCTCCCCTTCTCCTTTTCTTGAGTCCCCTGAACAGAGAATAGCCCAGTATGGCTATTTCCCAGTTGTGGTACTCATGCACCACGACTCTGTTACAATCACTAAATACTGGCCAGTCTCCACCATGATGGCTTCTAGATTTGTTTACAAGATGCTGGTCATTGGCATACATGGCTCTCCAAATCTTAGTTCCCTCTGCCTGCTTCCCTGCTTCCTCCCTTCTGCCTGTGTTGTTCCCTGATACTCCCCCTGGTCAACCTTTTCCCTTTTTACCTTCCCCGTTCCTTATCTTTTACTCCTTTACCCTTTCTTACCTGATTTATTCCTTCCTTTTCCTCTGACTTGTCCTCACTCCTGCCATCTTGCGCTCCTACCCTAGGGAAGTTTACTCTTCTCAGGCCCTCCTTCCCTAATGCTCAGTCATCTTGGGGGATTGCAACTGTTGCCTCCCTTGGTTTTACTGTCTCCCCTGGCTAGTTTAAATGCTCAAAAAGCAGCATTTAAACCTCCCACTAAGGACTATAGCCCAGCTCCTGGAGAACACAGGTCATCTCCCTTATAGAGGACCACATTCTCCCAGGCTGACCCCCAGTTCACGATGTAGTCAAAGCCCTCCTACACACACCATGCCTTCAACAAGTTATTAAATGCTCTGGTGCAGAGTACTCTTGCCTTTCCTTGGTTGTACACAGGTAACACCTTGGCAAAAGCCACTATGTGTGCCAACTACTTGAGGCCCCTACTCAGTTCCCTGAAACTACCCTGGACTACTCCTACCTTGTCCTTTGCCAGGTCATTAGACCCCAGATGGGCAATGACATCTAGCTCCCTCTGCTGCTCTAGCACTTCTTTAGAAATGCTGTCCATCCTTCCAAGCCAAAGATCCACCCAGGCATGCCACCTTCCTACCCTGTCTTCCCCCTGCAGCCAACTCTATCCCCCTAGCAATAAAGTCCACCACCAATAACTGCTTTCTCCTTGGCTGGGGCCTGTTCCACTCTCCTAAGTGCCTCCTTTTTGAGGACCCCCTCTGTTTCTACTGCAATGAGAGCTTACTCTTGGCTGTACCATCCTGCCAGCATGGTGAAGGAGTTCTACAGTGGTATAGGCTGAGGAGCATGCACCCTTCCCACCATCCCTACTTTCCTGGAGCCAATCAAAGCCCATCCACTCTATCTATGTCTATGCATCCTCTGGGTGGCCAGAAGGTCCTATGTACCATTGCCAGTTCAGTTCAGAGTCCAGCACCTGTGCCCAGAACCCAGAGAGGTGAGTACATATGGGGTAGTACCCCAGTCTCCAGAAGGTGTCCTAAAAGACTGTGGCCTCACAACCATTGCACTGCACTACAGATGTGTGGAATATAAAATTCAGCCAATGGAATACCCATAGTTTTACCATTCTGATTCTGCAGAATTTCACTGAATTTGCACAAAAATTCAGTGCAGTTTTGACAAATTTTAAATTTCAGTTGTTTAGGTCTAGTTCACATATACCAGCACTTGTGCCACTCATAAATGTACAAAATTTCAGAGCCCTAGATTGAAAGGGAGCTAAGTTATGGGTGTCCAAACATTTAATCAACATTTAATTTTCAGTTATTCCCATTTAATTTAAAAATTTTGCATCCACATTTCTCCAGTTTCAGGATTTAGAGAGGCATGCAACATGGGTATGTGCACCAAGTTTTATGTCTCAAGCTTTAAAGGATGCTGTGCTATAGATAGCCAAACATTTAGCAAAAATTTAGATTTGTAGTTATTTTAGCACAATTTTGAAAGCATTAATTGAAATGTTATAAAACTTTGCAAGTTTATGGGTTATTACTATATTTATATATGTGCATAAAGTACAAGTCACATTAAACTGTTCCATTAACTCACTGGTGTAGCATTTTTTTTGTGATTCTACTGCAGTGGCAACTTGAATTGTTGAAGCTTTTAATTCTTTTCCAACCATTCTTCACTGCCTATTCAACTCACTTGTACCAGTTTAGTGATATGGCAGCAGCTGTTTTGCAGTGTTTATGTAATGCATTTTCATGGCATTGTTGATAAATATCACAGCATTCTTTAAGAGCATTTTTTATAAATATCACAGCATTCCTTAAGAGCATTGTTTATAAATATCACATCATTCCTCAAGAGTTGTTTAGTCTGCCTTCTGAAATGAAACTCATAAGCACTCAGCTGAAAATAAAGCTTATAGTCCTAACAGCTAGTTGCAAACCAATACTAAACTTTAACTAATTCATTGAATTAAACACTGTACAGAGTAGGAAACTCATTGAACAATGCTACACCAGTGAGTTGAGGGAACAGTTTAATGTGACTTGTACTGTAGTTTCAGATTTCTAGCCCCAAAGGTGCCTGAATTATATGCAGATAAACATTTTCATTAAACATCCAACAAACACATAAAATGACAGACTTTGAGTACCTATAATTTTGAGATGATGCATCCTAATGTTATGTTATTCAAGAAATTGTTAGAGCACCTATCAGTAAGAATCATACTAACTTTCATATTTCAAGCTCAATATACAGCCGGGTTATGACCAAATTAATAAATTTCTAAAAATCCATGAAATTCCAACAAAATTATGTGGAAGCTTGCAGAATTCCATTGGAATTCCACAAATTCAGAATTTTCTCATTCAGCACAGCTCTACACTCACTACTTCCATGATATTTCCTTCTTTATCCTAGAGTCTATTTAAGCTTCTCTGTACCCTTCTACCACCTTTCTACCCTGCTGTAGTCCTACCTCTCCCTTCTGCTTCCCTGAAGCTGTTTTGTTACCCTGCCCTAGATGGTGTGTCCTGCTTTCACTTTTGATATCCTTCTTACCTGCTGGGCATCGACTGCCCCTTGCACACTTGGTAAAACAAAAAAATGCAACACAGCAAAGAGGATACTATTTAATTTATTTGCTTAGCTCGTATTACCCATCAGGCTGGCATTATATTTATAAAGGACACATGGGATGCATAATAGTATAGATATATAATGTATTTATTCTAAATCTTACAAATCATTATGGTTTATATGGCTATCAGGGTGGACCTTCGCCACCTGCAGCTGGTGCAGAATGCAGCTGCGAGGTTGTTGACTGGCTTACTGAGATCTTGTCATATCACACCTGTGCTCCGCGGTCTGCACAGGCTGACAGTTCAGTGGAGGATCTCCTTCAAGTTCAGGTTGTTGACATATAAGGCCCTACACGGACAGGACCCATGGCACTTGCAAGATTTCCTTTGACCTTACCTCACCCTTCGTCCTCTCCACTCCACCAATGAGGGATTGCTAGAGGTTCCCAGGGTCTGTCTAAAAACTTCAGGAGCTCTATCATTTGTATTTGTAGCTCCAACCCTGTGGTACTCTCCACCTCATTGGATTAGAGAGTGCTCGACTGCTGAGGCTTTTAAATCTGCCTTAAAAACGTATTTATTCAGTCTGGCATTTATTTGAATTTTGAAATGTGGCTGCCTATGTTTAATTGTTCCACAGCTGTTTTATAGTTTTATATATGTTTTTTAGCGTTTTGTGTAAAACACTATGATCTTGATTGGAATAGCATTTAACAAATAAAGACTGCTTTGCTTTATGTATTTATATTGATTTTTAAAGAGGGTCTTTGGTAAACTGACCTGCACATGTCCTCTGCATCGCTCTATGGATTGGCCCAGTTTTCAGTACTTGAATCGTCACAGAAAAATAAAATTTTATAAAAAACTGTTGATGAAACTCAGAAGTGTCCATGCTGAATGTCAAGTGTGTCATGCTGAGCAGAGCTATTCGTGTGATGTATGCTCCTGATCCTCTTCCAATCTGCCCAGAGTGAGTGTCATTGAGATGTGCTGCCTGCGAATGATAGCTGTCGGTTTTTAATTGCCATCAATGTTTTTTTATTATGGGGGTAATTCAGCTGGTAGCGTGCTTGTGCAAAAAACATTACATTCTGCCAGTTGCATACCACAGGGAATAAATAATACAATAAATTCTCATAATTGTGTTCACAAACTAGTGTGTGTGTGTGTGTGTATGTGTGTGTATGTGTGTAAATGGTATTTTTTTAAGACTGCCGAGCTGCTGGTTTTCAGGTGGTGTCATGAATATTTGTTTGGTCTCTCTTACAGAACAAAGCAAGCAATCATGATCTAAAGTCCCTATGATATTAATGACTATGTCAGTGTTTGAGTACAGTTCATTATGCTGTACTATTTTAGCAGTTTCTGGTTATCAAAGACATATATGTGTTGAAACTCCAGTTTCAGTCCAAATACCTGACTTGGAAAAATTAGCCATCTGACTGTGAATTACTTAATTATTTAGCAGTGCCCTTGATATTTTTGCTGACTTTATCCTTAATTGCAAAACACATACTGTACCTGGGACTGGTGTCTCATCATATTTTGTTTCCACATCAGATTTTCCTACCAGCAGCAAATCTAATGTTGCCATGATTCCATTGAATGTAGTTCTACAATTCTAACTCCACCATACCATGGACTGTGAATGAAGTAGGAATGTTAGACAGTAGCAAAATATATAAAACAAGTTATTATCATATGTCCGAGAGCGAATGACTTGGAACTGCAGGAGATCTGCTGAATCTACAATATATTCCTTCTCTCTGACCCTTGTGGGAAGAGACCCAGATTCTCAGATGAAGAAAACAGACTGAAAGGGGTTATTTTTCATGGGTTATTCATGCCTTTCCTTTTAGACAGTTCACATAACAAGCATAGTTTCCCTGCAAAGCCCCCACCCCCCAAACTGTGGTTCTCGATCCCCTTTTGCTTGAATGTATGATACGTCAGGAGAATCATTCTGAATAATCAAAATAGCTAAGACTGGGTTTTCTCCAACGGCAGTTTTACTTGCCCCCCTTTACATAAGTAACTGAAACAGAGATCACATAATGCCCTCCACTGACAAATGCGGTGCTTCATTTCTGCTTATAATTATTTCAATCAACAAAGCATTCAAGATGTTGACAACCCTTTGAGTGAAGAAATATTTCCTCTTTGAGGACTTGCGTTTCTGTCCAACAACATGGAGAGCATGGTCCCTCATGCAGATGTTCATTTCTATGAATTCAATGTTTAATTCTGTTAGCAATTAGGGGTCTTGCATTATGTTGAATATCATCAGTAGGTCCCCCCGGAGATGGCATTGTTCAAATAGCATTAATTTTAGTTCTGTCAGTCTGGTACTATATGATTTTTCTTTCATATAATATATTGTTTTGGTTGCCCTTCTCTGTACCTTATCAATTTGATTGATACAGTTTTTTTTTTATATAGGAACCACAAGGGGGTGGCAAAATCTAAGTGAGGCCAAACATAAAACCTATAGAGGGGAGAATGGTTATTTGGTCCCTATCTTGTGGAGGTGCACCATATGTGTCATTTTCCAGTCGTTCTGCACCATGCCCAACTACAGTGAAAAACAGAACAGGTCCGCCAGTGGCTCCACAACCACCCCCACTAGTTCCTATAATATTACACTTTCTATTACTCAGGATGAACTATTGCCTCAAACAAGAAAACACTGCTTCCTAAATTAAACTGCTATATTATTCTGGCTGTATTAAAATAAAAATAAAACTTTCCACCTGCCAGAAAACTATAAAATAACTTTGGTATTGTGACAGCCCCATAATACTGTCAAGCCAGACCTTCCATAAGATTACATTGTTTGTCACTCATGATGAACTGCTGCCTCAAGCTAGAAAATGCTGCTTCCAAAATTAATGTTAGCCAGGTCAGAGGGGAAACGACACCACAAGGACAGACAACACAGTGATTAAAATAATATTTATTATAAGGGATAACATAAAAACTACAGGAGCCTCAAGGAAACTGAAGGTGAAGTTTCTGCTAACTGAATGGGCACTAGCACTAAGGACAGGATTGGTGGATCAGGAGCATGTGTCACTTCCATCAGGCAAACTGAACTGTTCGAGCTGAACCAGCGGCTCCAAAATGGAAAACAAAATGCTGGAATATCAGGAAAATACACATTACACTGAGGAACTTTGTATTCCCTGGGAGTTATTGTGACCTGGTCTGTTACATGGTAAGCCTAGATTTCATGACTGAAACCTTGGGAGTCCCTCTTTAAAGCAGCACTGCAATGAACACACCCACCACAAAAAACGTTCAATTTTCACCTGCCAGTTTAATAAGTTAACAGTTCCGATTTCCATTTCTGTATTTTTTCTGTTTTCAGTCAAGTTTTGTTATTGGAATAATGTGGTGTTTGACATTAATTCATGCAAAGTAACTTGCCAATGTCCCTGCTTGTTTTTGTTTCTTGTATTCCCACAGTACTTCTGTTCCTGCCATGATTACCGTGCGTGTGCATGAGGTATTACTGCTGGGTGACTTTAATATCCCAGAAGTTGATTGGACCATCCCAGCAGCTACTTCAACCAGCAGCAAGGATATCCTGGATTCACTGCAGGGAGCAAGACTCAGACAGCTGGTAGGAGACCCTACAAAAGTAAGGGCAATTCTGGATCTGGTACTGACCAATGGTGACAGCATCTCTGATGTCCCGGTGAAAGGGCAGCTGGGATTCAGTGACCACAACATAGTGTGGTTTAATATGGGGACAGAGGCACTGTCTAGTCACATTAAGGCAAGAGTTCTGGATTTTAGAAGGGCAGATTTTGATGAAATAGAGAGGTGTATCAAAGAGGTTCTGGCAAGATGGGAGATAAGAGGGGAGTACAGGAACAGTGGTAACACTTGAAGGGGGCCATATAGGAGGTGACAAACCAGTGCATCAAGGTGGTAAGCAAAGGCAGGAAAAGGAGAAAACCACTATGGTTCTCGAGAGAGGTAGCAAACAAAGTAAGGGCCAAAAGGGCAAGTTTCAGGAAATACAAGGAAACTCAAAGGGAGCCAGACAGGGAGAAGTACCTAAAGAATCTTAAAGGAGCAGAAAAGGCTGAAAGGAGAGCAAAGGTGCAGGCTAAAGAAAGATTGGTGAAGACAGTGAGGAAAGGGGGCAAAACTTTTTTAGGTATGTCAGCAAAAGAATGAAGGCTGAAGGGGATTGTAAGCCTCAGAGGGGAGATAGGAGTGCAAAGAGGGAGACCTAGAAAAGGCAGAAATACTGAACAAATATTTCTGCTCAGTATTCACTGAGGAGGGTGAGGGTCACAGACCACATCCAAGTAGCAGGAACAAAGGGAAGGGTGAGGTAAACACTAGTCCATTTACAGTGGAGAGAGTGTCCTGAAGGAGCTCACAAAATTATGGTTGGACAAGGCAATGGGACCAGATGGCATACATCTTAGGATATTAAGAAAATTGAGCGGGGCTTTTATTTGGTTATTTATTGCTTTGAGATTCATTTTTGTTTTTCTTATTCTTTCTTTTGTTTTCAACACCCTGAACTGTACCTATGGTTTGGTATTTATTGTTGTTGTACTTTTCTAGAATCTAACACAGCTTATTAAATTGCAAAAAAAAAGATAAAAATAGAATTGAGAGCGGAGCTAGCAGTGCTACAGGCAGCTTTGTTCACTGAATCAATTAACACAGGTGTGGTTCCAGTGGACTGGAAGAGGGCACATGTAGTCCCTCTACACAAAAGTGGTAGTAGGGAGGAAGCTGGGAACTATAGACCCATCAACCTCACCTCCATAGTGGGCAAGATTATGGAGGCATTGCTTAAAGAAAGGATAGTGAAGCAACTGGAGTCCATCAGGGCCCAGGATCCAAGGCAGTGTGGATTCACAGCAAGAAGGAGGAAATGGGGGGGGGATGTCACCTACCTTGATTTCAGCAAAGCCTTTGACACCGTCCCACACAAAAGTCTAGTGGATGTCACCTACCTTGATTTCAGCAAAGCCTTTGACTCCATCCCACACAAAAGGCTAGTCAACAAAATGAGTAGTCTGGGCATGGGGCACATGGTGGTAAACTGAGTTAGGAATTAGCTTACAGACAGGAAGCAGAGAGTGATGGTAAACGGGATCCAGTCAGGGGAGAGGGAGATGACCAGCAGGGTACCTCAGTGATCAGTCCTTAGGTAAGTCCTGTTTAATGTCTTCATTAGTGACATTGCAGTAGGACTGGAGGGAAAAGTCTGACTGTTTGCAGATGACACCAAGATCTGCAACAGGGTGGATACTCTGGATCGAGTAGAGAGAATGAGGAGGGACCTGGAGAAGCTTGAAAATGGTCTGAAGTGTAGCAACTAAAATTCAATTCCAAGAAGAGCAAAATAATGCAACTCGGAAGAGGGAACCCTGGGGAGTTCTACAGGATGGGGGAGGGAGAGCTGATGACTATTACAAAGGAAGAGAGGGACCCGAAGGTTTTCATTTCTGATGCCCTAAAGGTGTCTAAGCAAAGTACAAAGGCTGCAGGGAGGGCCAGTGACATGCTGGGATTCATAGGTAGAGGTATTATAAGCAGAAGGCGGGAGGTGGTTATGCCATTATACAAAATGCTAGTGAGACCTCACCTAGAGTACTGTGTGCAGTTCTGGAGACTGCACCTTCATAAGGACATTAACAGGGTGGAGGCAGTCCATAGAAGGGCAACTAAGATGGTAAAAGGATTGCACTAGAAAACATATGAGGTGAGACTAAAGGACCTCAATATGTACTCACTGGAGGAGAGGAGGGATCAGGGGGACATGATTGAAACATTCAAGTACCTTAAGGGCATAAACAAGGTGCAGGGGGAGACATATTCCTATATAAGAGATGTGCAAGAATAAGGGGGCACGACAAGGAACTGGAGGATGGCAGGTTGAGGGGAAATGTGAGAAAGTTTTTCATCACAGAGAGCATGGTGGATGCATGGAATAAACTGCCTGAGGAGGTGTTGGTGCAAATACAGTGGACGGTTTTAAACATGCATGGGACAGGCATAAGGGTACATTAGTGGTGGGAAGGAAGGGGGGAAAGCAATTGGCTAGGTAGGATCAGTGGAAACAAATTAATGTAGGGCTTTCAGGCAGACTGGATGGGCCTGGTGGTCCTTAGCTGCTGACAATTTCTAAGTTTCTGTTTCTACGTGCTTGCTCCCAAAATCAAGGCAAAAAGTCATTTGTTTACAGTGCACACCTCGCTATTGCCCATGTTCTCGACTGGTTTCAGTTCAAACACATAATGATTTCCCATAGTAGTTATACTGTCTCATAGAGTGGGTTTATCGTTTCTGAGCACATTACTGTTTTGAGTGAGCAAGCTTAAGTTTGAAGCAAGTGAAGTTGAGAGACCATGGCAAGTGAGTGAGCGAGGGTGCATAATAGAGCAGGGAGCATGTTTTATTCAGTCGATTTACAAATTTGTTTTAGTAGACAGCTTTTTTTTGTAATTCATACAGTCTGGTGTTTGAAAGAACTAAGATACAAGCTTCACTTTTTCATTCTGCTTCAGATCAGTATATCAGCTGTGGACACAGACACATTTGCTCGGCTGCCAGGACAACATGGAATCACTGTACTTGACAGAAGTGTATGTGGTCTAAGCAGCTGATCTACTGATCTGAAACAGTTGGCAAATGGTTGTGCCTGAAAAAGGTGCCAGGCACTACAAGTGCATTGAGAGAAAAGAACAACAGAAGCAAGGTAGATGGTACAAAAAGTATCACAAATTTATATAATACATATTTACTGGTCACTAGGTTACATTGAGGAGAATGTGAAGCCATTAAAGAAGAATTTAACAACTGGGACTGGAAAAACTCATTAACATGGCAGTGGAACACTGCTGGGAAATATCCAAACATAAAATCTTGGAACAAGAAAAAAAGCACATACTTACCAAAAAATTATACAACAAAAAGGGTAAGATCCCACAATAATACATTAGGAAAATTACAAAACAGCTTAAATGAAAAGAAAGGCATACGATATAATGAAGAAAGCTCAATCTGTACTGAATGTCAAACAATATAAGGACAAATTAAAAACAGCCAGTAAGATAATTAGGCTGGAAAAAAACAAAAGTAGAATTTAAAATATCTTACAGTAAAGATAGTGCAACACAATTTTATGCATAAACAAAAATATAGATAGAGCAATAGGCCCAATAACAATTAACGGTAATACTACAAATGATCCCTTGGAAATGTCTAATAAATTTAATGATTTCATATAGTTTTTGGTTTTTTTTTACAAAAAATGATGCTACAAATTCAATAAATAAAATTTATTTATTTATTCAACTCTTCAGAAATACCTTTGAGCTTGGAGCTCATTTAAAAAGGTTCCATGTCAATAGACAAGAAAACAGTTACTTTTGCACAAATTACAGAGACAGGGATTAAGGTAACTAACATTGGTATACTAGCTGGACAAGATAGTTGACAAGTAATTTGTTACAAGTAGTTGCTAATTACATGTCAAAGAGGTATCGACAGCTGTCTTGGAGCCTGCATTGTCACTAGAATTGGGTACTGTTTCTTTATTAATGGTTGCCAGTAGAGGAAGAAAAGAGAGGGGTATGAGCAGGAGAACAAGAGGTGAGTGGGGAAATTAAGGAAGGTATGTAGGAGGAATGGGCAGGTTTGGGTGGAGAGAGAGTTGGGGGGGTTAAGGAGGGGGTAAGAGCTGGATATGAGTCCCAGTGATGGAATGAAATTATTGGAGCTTAGGGCATGCAGTGAGAGGGCAGGAAGGAGCATGTGTAAGAATAAGAGCTAGTTCATGATGGAGTTTTATCCATTAGAGAGGAGTTAGACAGCCATTTTAGCCCACCATTTTGTACTTATGGGGCCAGTGAGTGCCTATCAGAGGGGTGGAAGTGCCAGTTGTGTGTCTACATTCACAAGTTCTAGTGTTAACTAGAAAGTGGTTCAGGTCATGCTTACAGGTTGGGAAGTTCTTGGCATTGTTTATTTAGATCAGGAGCTCATTTAGCCAGAGAGGGGCATTGTATGTGAATGAGCACTCAGTCAAAGGATAAAGGAAACTCCTTTCTTTAGTCAGATATAGATATGTAATATATGGAGATGGCCTAATAATACCATCTCATCCCATACAAAAATTTTCTTGTAATAGCACAGTACTGAAAGTGATAATACCATCGTTCCAAACTGATAATACTATCGTTCAGAGCTGATAATACTACAGTTTCAGCTCTCAACGATAGTATTATCACTACAATCACAGAGCGCATGTCCAGATCTTCCTGCCAACAAACCCAGTTGCCATGGTCACATCGCCCTTCCTGCACAACCGCTCACTGGCGTGCTTCTCCATTGGCGGTTTTTCTTTAGTAGGCGGGCATAACAGCATCAAAAACATGGCATCTTTTTCCTCTCACTTAGCGAGAGGAATCTGTTCAATTTCTACTTTCATTTTTTTGAACAAATAATGACTATGTCACTCATCCTGCATTTCCCGAACGACAAAAAAGCTGAAAGGTAGGACTGCCTACTAAATGAAGGGAAACCAAATTTTTTTTGAAACGAGCGATGGGACACTCGTTAGTGCTGTGGGCAGTTCAGAGACAGCGCGTGCTGAGTGCGTCGGCGGGCCAGCCTGTTTAACAAAAAGCACATCAGAAAAAGAAATTTCCTCAATGGGGTCCATATATTACAAAAATAACAAATAAAGGACTATGTATTATAAGGCAGTCAGACCATCTCGAGGTTTTGGGGACTTTAGGAACCTCTCGAGCTTGGTTCTCGAGGTTCCAAGTCCCCAAAACTTCTCGATGGTCTTACTGCTATATAATAGTCTATCTATTATTCTATTTGTATATATATATTGTATATATATATATATATATATATATATATATATATATATATTTAATTTGAGATCTTAACACAAGTAAACCAGCCAGACGCATGATTTTGCATCCTAGGATGCTGAAAGAAATAATAGATCAGATTGTTGATCCCTTAACTTATATTTCTAACAAATCATATGCTGACCAGAGAAGGACAATTGTTGCACCACTGTTTAAAAAAAGGAAATACATCATCAATAGAAAACTACAGACCAATAAGTCTGACATCAGTCCAAGGAAAAACAAGGGTTCAGTTGATTGATCACAACATGGCTTCAGGAAAAACAGGTCCTGCACATCAAGCATGCTTATGTTCTATGCAAAGATTAATGTAGATCTAAGCAACAGTAGACCAAAGGATAATATATACTTGGACTTCAGGAAGGCTTTTTATGTTGTGTCACAAGACATCCTGATCAATAAATTACAGTCAGTCAATATCAATTCTAATATCACAATCTGGGTCAATAACTGGTTGAAAAACAGGTACCAGCAAGTCAGAATAAAAGGAGCATTGTCAACGCAAAAAGTAGGATGCCTCAGGCTTCAGTATGGGGATCAGCCCTGTTTTCATTCTTCACATCAGATTTAAGTAAAAATGTGAGAGGTTGTGGTAAATTTGCCAATGGCATAGAAACTATCATAGATAAATAGAAAGAAACTGTCAGCAGAAAAGGACATCCTGGCACCTGATACCAAATTAGGAGGTAGAGTGGATACAAAATTGAATATAGATATTATTATTAGAAATGACCTGGAAGAAATTGATAAATGGGCCAAACATAATGACATGAAATTCAATGTTAGCAAGTGTGTGGTTATTTACATGGGGAAAAACAATTCAAGACACATCTATGTATTAAGTGATGAACCAATTAAAAAGGCAGAAACTGAAAGAGGCCTGGGTGTGATTGTTAATGAGGATTTAAAATTTACAAAACACTGTGGAAAACAGCACATACAGTGAATAGATTACTATCAAATATAAAACAGACTTATTAGCAGAAATGAACAGTGTATTACACCATCACATAGTGATAAAACATATATAAGGTCATATTTAGATTATGGGTCACAAATATGGAGTCCATATCTAAAGGGAGAAATACAACTATTAGAAAAGGTACAGCACGGAATTACCAAAATGATGACCAGATTAATAAACAATAGCTACAAAGCCAGGTTAAATAAACTAGGTATATATTCATGTGAAGAGAAACGTATAAATGTTTAGAAGTTATACATGACAAGGAACTTTAAAAATCAATGAACATTTCATTTGAAAAAAAAGTATTTAAACTACGTTCTCACAATAAACAGATTAAACTGGATCAAAATACCAAAAATAATATGAGTATTTTTCACTCAGTGAGCAGGAAGGGTTTGGAACAGTCTGTCATGTGAAATTATTAAAGCAGAAATATACTTACATTTAAAAAGAAACTAGTCAATAATATCATTGGTAAAAGAGAAGTTGTTTGGACACACTAGTTGAGAGAGAGACATAATGGACATATTGCCTTCTTCCATTTTATTCTCAGTATAGCACTTAGTACAGATCATTCATGGCGGAAAGTCTTTGTGTTAGAAAAGTAGGGAAAAAAGGGAGTGGAAGGAAACCAATGTGGTACACAAAGGAGTAGGGGAGGCACTGAGGGAGAAAAGTAAGATTTTATAAGATACTGTACAAGGCCAGCCACACAGATGAAAACAGGGAACAGTACCTAAGCATATTTAGGGACGCCAACAGGAAGGTGAGATGGACAAAGTCAGATGCTGAGTTAGGAATAGTGGAGGGGTGTAGAAGGAGGGAAGGCAAAGAACTCTTCTGCTGGTTGTCACCACCCCCCAAGGCTCTCTCTTAAAGGGCCACTGGTCTAGTTAGTCCCTACCACTGCTGTCATTGAATTATAGCCGCCTGGAGAGCAGTCAGCTCCTCTCTACAAGAGCTAACTGTTCAAACTAACCCCCCACCACCATTTCCTGCAACACAGTCACACTGCTAATAACACTGCCACTGAATATCATGGCAGCACTGTGGCTCTAACGGCATACCCTGTGCAGACTAAGGACCAGAGCTGGCTCCCCGAGTTATTAATGCACAGTTATTTCTATTCCTGATGGTAACCCTGACTTTGATGGGCCTGACCCCGGACTCCGCATCCACTCACCAAGGCTGCACATTTGCAATAAAGAGTACACCAGCCCAGTGGGAGACCAGCATTAATACGCTGCTGAACAACCTACCCTCTTGACCCCATGTCAGAAGCCATAGCTCCACGGGGCTCACCACACCAGTATTAAGCTTATACCCAGGACTATTTAGCATTGTCAGAAGCCATAGCTCCATGGGGCTCACCACACTAGTATTATGCTTATACCCAGGACTATTTAGCATTCTTGGCACCCCACCCACCACACACAGGACACAGACTCAGCAGAGGACAAGGATGACTTGCCCATTCCCAAAAATATCAAGGAAGCTCATTTTGATCCTACTACTGATCTCAGGAAACATTCACCCCAACCGTGGCTCCATGTCTGCCAACAGGTCGTGCCTGAAAATAGTCATTTTATGGCTAGTGCACGTACCCGGTTAACAAAAGCTAAATAAATAAATAAAATAAAACATTCAGACCCGGCCACCTATGGGGAAGTTAAGGATTGTGTCCTTAAATATCAGCAGCCTTCTAGCAAAGCTTACTCAGTTTGAAGCCTGGATGGCACTTGTGCTGCCTGATGTTATCATGCTGACTGAGACCTGGCTCACGTCCAGAACAGCCGATATGGTAGTCTCCCTCCCTGGGTACAACTTGTATAGGCTTGATCGCACTGGAAAAAGAGGGGGTGGATGCTTAATCTACACCCACAACCATCTATAGTGTGACAAACCTACTGAGTCAGTTTACTGTATAGAGAACGGCGCATGCTAAAACCGTGCATCAGAGAGAGCACGGGCGGAAATAGCGACAGGGTGCAAAACTGCTAAAGGATCTATGTGCAATTGGGCACCATGTCTCTTTTCCCTTTCAGAGGAAACGTTCTCTGTTTGAGGAGGGTCCACCAAGCAGCTGCCGTGGCTTGATGGGATGAGCCACAGGCAGCAATGGAGGTGGAGTGTCTGCGGACCAGGTATCAAATCCCGGTCCCAGACACACATAATTTTTCTTTTATTTGCACTTTGTGTGAATTAAGTGTTCAACCCCCCCCCCCAAGTTGATTATTTTAGTTGGGGGTGTTCAGGAGGCACAGACCCCCATATCAGGGGTGCGGGGGGCTAACACAGACATATGTCGCTGGCAACATATCACACTGTATTCGCAGCATGGTATATTGCTTCGGCATAATGCCTTGCAACATTATGACCCCATGCCTGCCACAAAGTCCAACTGGCAGCTGCCAGCAATGGCTGTGAATGCCTTGCAGTAAAAATCCTCCTAGGCAAGGGGCAGAAAGGGCTCATTGTGATTGGCAGTGTACATTCCTACATTCTGCCAAGCGCCAGCAAGCAGAGCTAAATGACTTCGTCAACCTCTATTCCCAGGCTAGTCAGAATAAGGAAATTATTGTGCTAAGGGACTTTAACTCAAACTGGCTAGCCAGCTCCAGTTCCCCTCACAGAGACCTGATAACTGGACTGTACCTAAAGCAGGTGGTCCAGAATTGCACAAGAACTAACTATAGAATGGAAACAAATACCTTGATCAACTGGGTGTTGACCTCCCACCCTGAAAGGCTTACCAATGTTCAGGTGCTCCTGGATGCACTGAGTGATCACTCTCCTGTACAATGCGAATGGTTCTCTAAGCTGCCTAAACTACCCCCAAGGCTAGTGAGGAACAAAGTCATTAGAAATTGTTCCATGGCAAATTTCAAGAAACACCTGGCTAGTATTGACTGGAGCTTCCTGGACACCTGTCCCTCGGTTGACACAGCCCTCCAGCTCTTCCTCAATCATTTCAACTCAGCTGCGGACATGTACACCCCTTATCATAAGAAAATGATAAAACAGAGGAGCATGGACTGGATTACCCCCAAATCCTTGGTATGATGCAGGAACGGGATCTCTTCTGGTACCGAGCAAAGGCATCAGGGACAGTCGAGAATGTCCAAAACTATAAAGCCGCTAGAAATAGGTGCACATGGGCACTACGGCAAGCCAAGGCCTCCCACCACAAAAATCAGCAGTCCCAGTGTCTGAAAGATGGCAAAAATTTCTGGACCTCCATCAAGGACCTCCTAGGGACAAGTGACAGAACCTCCCCTACCATGCTCAATCACAGTGACAAAGTCATACTTGATGAAGTCACCATAGCCAATATTTCCAACAAGGCCTTTACAGACTACAGTGCAGTCCTACCAAACAAACCAGCTTCTCATGGGGGTGAAACACTGACCTCTGAATCCCTGTCCCACCATCCTTTCACCAGTCCAAAATTCTACTTTTTCAGGTGACCACCAGGGAAACCTCTAAATATCTTACAAGAGTGCTGGGCAAAATGAGGATGGGAGTGGATGGGGTTGATATGAAGCTTATCCCTATCGCCCTTCCTGAAGTGGTCGTACCAATCACCAAGCTTTTTAATATGTCACTCCGGATGTCAGCCTTCCCATCTACCTAGAAAACTGCCCTGGTCACTCCTGTGCTAAAAGGTGGGGACCGCTCACTGGTATCCAATTACAGGCCCATCTCCATTCTGTCTCCACTCTCCAAAGTGCTGGAAAGAATCATCGCAGATCAGCTCTCTGCCCACCTACACTGTACATAAATACAACCTCCTCAGTCCCCAGCAACATGGATTTCTCAAGTGGCACAGTACTAACTCGGCCCTCTTTGAGTTCACAGGCTATGTTCACGAGGCACTCAACCAGGGACAATTAGTTGGGGCAATCTTTATTGACTTATCCAAGCTATTCAACCTTGTGTATCACCAGCTGCTGCTCCACAAGCTAACCTGCCTTGGATTGTCCTCTGATATGGCTGGGTGGTTCTCTAGCTACCTGTCTGGGTGCTCACAGCAGGCAAAGATTAATGGAGCCATCTCTGAGGCCAGGAAAGTTACAGTAGGGGTCCCACGAGGGTCCATGCTGGGCCCATTCCTGTTTAGCCTCTTTGTAAACGACCTCCCAGTTGTGTGCCCCTCTGCCAAAATTATGCTCTGTGCAGACAACACAGTATTATTCCTTCAAGGCTCCTGCCAAGACTCGCTGACCAGGAACCTGCAGCACAATTTTGGCCTACTACAGGAATGGTTTAACACCAGCCTCCAAGTACTCAATAGCAAAAAGACAAAGACAATGCTCTTTGCTGGTTGCAAGAAGAGAAGATCCACCACACCTTTCATAGTCACACACAACCCAGACTCCACTCTCGAACAGGTCCACTCATTCTGGTATCTGGAGGTTACAATTGATGAGTCCCTTTCCTTTGATGAACATATAAGTAATATCACTATGACCACAAACAGGAAGCTGGGGCACTATATAGACTATGTTCCTGCCTCACCCCTGAAGCCAGGCTTAGGCAGTCAATGGCACAATCCTGCCAAGTTTGGATTATGAAATTGTGGTATATGGTGCAGCCATGGACATCAGCCTTCACAAAGTCCTCTTGACCCTCAACAAAGCCTGCAGATTCATCCGGGATGCTGATCACCTCGAACATACTTGTGAGCTCTACATTAGGACAAAGTGACTCCCCCTCCTGGATAGACTCAAGCTCCAGACCTGCCTACTAGGAAAGAAAGCCCTTCTAGGACTTGCACCTGCCTCCCTGCAGGCATTATGCAGACCTGCCCCAGGTGAGCATGCCGCAAGAAGTGTCACCAGACATGCAATAGCTGTACCCTTCAGGAAAACAGCTCTGGGGAGGTGTGCCATTGTGGTAAGGGCACCCACCTGGCTAAATTAGCTGCCTAATACTGCCACCAGCCTTCAACTTCTAGGGCACTTCAAATCTGAACTCTGGAAGTCCATCTTTCCACCAGTCCACTGCTTGTGCCAAACTTAACCCCAGCTAAAAACCAGCATACCATTTAACTGCCTCTCCCTGCTTTGACTGGGAGTGCTTTTGTCCTCCTTACACCCCCTTTCTCTCCCCTACTCCACCTTGCCAGCTGCCCCCTCCTGTCCAGTATACCCCACACTGCCTCTTGCTTGAGTCCCACTCCTACATTCCCCTCTAGCCTCCCACATCCCCTGCCCACCATAAACTTCCCTCTCTCCCCCTCCTTCCTTACCACCCATCTGCCCTTGCCCAAAACCTCAACTTGGGTCTTTACACTTATCTTTTTAATTTGTTGCTCATTGTGCCCTACCACTGGGAAACTTACAATGCCTCCAGCAGCTTCATTTGTATTTCAATATGTAAAATTTGTATCATGTCTTTTGTTGCCCTTTTCTATATAAACTCTATGTTAGTTTGTGTTACTACTTTGCCAAAACTGTCTGCTGCGGCTGGCCCAGTGGCACTGAGGGTTGAGGCACTGGCCACCACACCTTGCGTCATGCCAGTGACCCAGGTTCTGGAAAGGACTTGGGACACTTTGGGGTTGGCCGGGGAGGTAAGGATTGAGCGTCCACTGGACTGCTCTCCTTCCTTGGGGTGGGAAGTTTGTGCTGCATGTGTCAGCACAACAAGAGGGGTTAGGTCTGTGTCCAGGGTGCTTAGCTGCCTCCACAGAGGTGGAAACAGCTGCTGCACCCATTGCATGGGCAAGGACGTGGGGGAGAAAATGAAGGAAAAATACCAGGACCCAGCAGGACTCATGACGGCCTCAATGGACCGGAGGACATATCCCTCCGAGAGGGGTGTTGTTGCCCCTGCCAGGTCCATGGAGGTGTTATAAATAATGTTGTGATAAAAAAAAAACTGTCTGCTGCACTTCTGCTGTTGCAACAAAATGTATCTTTTAAAACTGTTGATGAGGATCCTTTGTAAATGAGCTCTTAGCTCAAAGGTTGTAATTCTGACTTTTCAATAAAAAAAAAAAAAAATGTTCAGGAGAAACACATATCCAAGAAGGGTATAGTTAGACTAAACAAGCATTTGTCAGTATCAAACTTTTGATGCTTGTTAAACAATTTTTTTGTTAATTTTGACCCCAACTTTTGAAGATACTTGTTTCAGAATTTGCCTTATAGACATGACATGTATCATTTATAGTATATTGGCCAAAATGTCATTTTGTACCAGAGGTGCGAAAACACATCTTGTCCAGGATTTTAAAAAGAACACATGTCACATTTATGAAGTGGTGTGGAAAATGGCTATGCTGAAAGTATGAAGTTAAAATATTGAATATTAGCGAAGTTAAGAGTGAATGCTGAAATGGTGTAACGTTCAGTCATACCCAGGGCATTTTATTATATTTGTACACCAAATTTTCAACATAGTCTTCTTATTAACCCACCAAATGAGCCCAGTAGGTGACAAATTTCCAATCCCCACCAAAACATCATTCTGCGCCACAGGTATGAAAACACATTTTGGCCAGGATTTGAAAAATGACAACTGTCACATTCATGAGGTGCTGTGAAGAAAGAGCTATGATGAAAATTTGGGGTCAAAATATTGAAAATTACCAATGTTATGAGCCTGCATTTACAAATTTCAATGCAGGCTCATAACTTTGTAATATTTTTACACCAAATTTTCAACACAGCCTTCTTATGACCCCAAACTCATGAATAATGGTGGAGAAAATGTTCAACTCTTGCTCAAAAGGTGATTTCATGCATCAAATGCAAAATCACCATTTGGGACAGATTTGCCTAATTTCACTGTCATTGTTCATGAGGTGGGGTCCTAAAAAAGGCATGCTGAAAATTTGGGGCAAAAATATTCTTAAATGGCCAAGTTATGCCTCAAGTTCAAAACCCCATTGAAATACATTGAACTGCATACCTGATTTCCTCAGTTTGTGGTTCAGCATTAAAGAGTGAAGATGTGCCTGCAATCCAGGGACGATTATTGTGTAGGACCCACAGTGGGTATGTAAGGGCTTGGAGGGGTGGGGGGGTGAGTGCTAAGTGGGAGAGTTGGGTGGGGGGAACAACAGATATTGATGGATGGTTTTCTTTTTTACACAGTTAAAAAAATGAAGAAGGGCAGTTTTCTTTATTACAGGTGGTGACACTGGAGGATTGGGCACCGTAGTGTCGGTGTCAAGTTTGGGGGTGGTGGGGACAGTTACAGGGGCACCAGCAACAGACATCAATGGATTTTTTTCTTCTTTGCAGGCTATATATACTTTAAAAAAAATGCAAGGTGGCGATACTGGGGGATTGGGCACCCCCAGTTTCAGTGTTGTATTTGGCAGCACCTGGGGTGACCGTCCCTGGTGCTGCATAACTAAATTGGGCAGGGTGGGGGTAGCAGACAGCATGGGGGATTGGACACCCCCATGCTGTAATAATAACATGGGTTGGGCTTGGTGGTGGCAGTTATGGCAGCATTTGCAACAAACATCAATGAATGGTTTTCTCTTTGTTTGGGGGGGGGTAGCAGCTGGCAAAGGGGACTGGGCACCCCCTTGCCATAATAGTAGCATAGGTTGGGCTTGGGGGTGGAAGTTATGGCAGCAGCTGAAACACACATCAATGAACGGTTTTCTTTCTTACAGGTTCCTGACATTGACCTAAGATGAAGCCGCCCAAAGCTCAGCCGACAAGCAAGGAGACTACTGTGCCCTTTTGGGCTGCTCCTCTCAAGCAAACTGCATCTGCAGTTTGAAAACCTGCCTAAGGTAAAGTTGCCCGAAGTTCAGCCGACAAAGGAAGGGGACTACTGTGCCCTTTCATGCTGCTCCTCTCAAGCAAACTGCATCTGCAGTTTTAAAACTTGCCTGAGGTGAAGCTGCCCGAAGCTCAGCCTACAAGCAAGGGGTCTATTGAGCCCTTTTGGGTTGCTCCTTTCAAGCAAACTGCATCTGCAGTTTGAAAACCTGCCTAAGGTGAAGCCGCCCGAAGCTCAGCCTACAAGCAAAGGGACTACTGTGCCCTTTTGGGCTGCTCCTCTCAAGCAAACTGCATCTGCAGTTTGAAAACCTGCCTAAGGTGAAGCAGCCCGAAGCTCAGCCTACAAGCAAGGTACGGGTTGGAACTCTGAATTTTGACATCTACCCCTGGAGGAATCTCACTTGCTCCTGTTTGCCAGCTGTTTTTCCCCACACTATGTGCAGCAATCCAGAAGTCCTCTAGGAACTGCTGCCAAGAAATTAATGCAAGGACTGCTCTCTGCTTGAAATGTTTTGATTTCTCACTTTAAGCAATGTTTAGTCTGATGTAGAGATTTCTTAGAGTTGATTTAAGTTTTGATACAGTTTTTTTTTTTTAAGCTAGTGTGATGCTATCTGTCCTGAGCTCTGTGTCCCTTCTCTTAGAGCTGTTATAAGTCTGTGGGCTGCAACTTTGATCCTGTGTCCTATAGAGGCTACGGCAGTCCCCCAAACTTGCTTCAGAACCTCCCTGTATGTCTCATTTGTTTAATTTTTCAGCTCTGGCCCTGGTTTAAATCGGAGCTGCTTCCACAACTGTAGAGAGCCTATTTCTCTCTCCTGTAGAGCCTAATGCAGTGTCCTCCCCAACCCCCAACTTGCTTCAGGATCTCCCTGTTTATTCTTTGTTTAATTTTCAACCCCTCCCATCCTGTTCATTTCTCTCTTCAAGTGTCCAGTTTCCCATTTGCAGTTTATACAGATCTGCCACTAGATGCACCTTATTTTTTCCTATTAATCCTCCAACCTACTTGTCCAATTCACCTCTGCCTCTCTCCTGTTCTAATCACCATTATCCCCCTTCTTGTTTCTCACTCTTAGTATATTGTACTTGAGTGGAAAAAATATAAATACTTAAAAACCCATGGGTATAATTACTTAGTAGTTCTCTGCCCTCTACCGCCTGTCCCATACTCTGGCCTCTGTGGTTTAGCTACCTTACTCCTACCCCAGTGACCTCGGGCAAGCATGGTCTCAGCAGTTTTGTATGCCCACTCTCCATGTTTCTTGCTCTACTGCTTCTCAATGTATTAACTCTATCGTCTCCAGTGCACTACACTACTGGTGCAACCACAATACCACCCACAGATTTTTGCTTCTCCAATCTGATTGCTAATTCTCAAACAAAGCCTGCCTATCATATCCTACTATTACAGAAAGGATGTTCCTACTTTGCAATCTCAGTGGTTATAAAGTGTTTTCCAAAGTGTGTAGTTCCTCAGCTCTTTCTAAGGGTCAACTCTGGTTTGTTGTCCTACTAGCCATCCTTCTTTCAGGTGATGTAGAACTAAATCCGGACCCCTCAGTCCACTACTCACCAACTGACATATCCACAATTTCAATCAAAGGGCTCTTTATTGCCCACATGAATATTCTAAGCATCACTCATAACCTCCCAGATCTAGAAGCATGAGTTGAAGTCTATAAGCCTGGTATTCTCTGCCTAACTGAAACTTGGCTCAAACCAGTGTTCCTGACTCCATCTGCTCTCTGGCTAATTACTCCCTAATCCTCAGAGATAGGCCATCATCTAAGCATGGTGGTGGGGTTGTCATTTTCCACAAAACCCATCTTATCATTGAAGTTGTACCTGTCTCTGCCGCCGTCTCCTCCTGTGAATCACTACACTTAAACCTTGCCCTGGGTGCAAAGAAACAGCACATTATCTGCACTTATAACCCACCCTCTGGGGGCACAGCCGGCCTACAGGAAATACTAAACCAAATATCTGCTGGCTCTAAGCAGAATGAGTTCCTCATACTCGGAGACTTAAACCTAAACTGGCTAGGGTCAGCTCAAAGCTTGCTCATATCTCTGATACAAAGTTACAACATGCAACAGCTATTAACTGAACCAACTAGAACTACCCCAACCCTGAATCCCTCCTCCCTCATTCACTGGGTACTGACTAACCATCTGGACCACATACCCATAGCGGGTATGCTGGCTGATGCTATTACAGATCATAACCATGTATGCTCATTTTGTATGTTTAAACTGTCTTCTCCCAGGTCGTGCCTGAAAATAGGCATTGCTATGCCTAGCACACTCACCCAGTTACCAAAAGCAAATAAAATAAATAAATAATAAATAACCCTACTTTCTGCATTTGGAGCCATACAGTAACACCTTTCCCTCCACCTCACTATGTAACATTTACAAACTTTGCTTACCTGGATGCAGAAGCATTCCTATGTGATGTCTCAAGCATAAACTGGTTGGGCATCTATCATTCCTGTGATGTTGAGACTTTACTCAATGCTTTCTTGGACAAATTCCTGGCCGTTTGGGGTAAACATGCCCCCAAGGTAACCTGGAGGCTGCGGGGTAAACAATCTAGATGGCTTCGCAAAGAACTCCTGGCAAAGCTACGGGAAAGTGATAAATGCTGGAAAAAGTTCAGACTGTCTGGGCTCCAAGCTGACTACAATTCTTACAGAGAACAGTGGAACTCCTACAAAAAACAAGTTCGCACTGCCAAGAGTACCTTCTGCAGAAACCTACTACAAAGTTCTGCAGGGGAGCCCAAGAAATTTTGGGCGCACATAAAGACTTTCCTAGGGGCTTCTCAAAAGACTACTACTGGAGACATGTTATTAAATGGAGTACACTGCAATGACTCAAATACCATTGCAAACTCCTTTAATTGCATGTTCTCAGATCTATCTCAGTACACCTCATCCTTCCCATCACCTCCAAGTGGCTCACAGTCATCCTTTATGACTGATTCGCCTACCCACAACCCTCTTCTTAGCAAACAGCATTCTACACCTCCATTTCTTTTCAAGAAAATATCAAGGACTGAGGTCCTAAAATTGCTGCAGTCCATCTCGGATAATACCAGCTCAGGTTCTGATACCCTTGAACCAAGGCTCCTAAAGCTAGCTGCACCTATTATTGCCTTCCCATTGGCTGAAATCTTCATGATGTCACTCTCCTCAAGTCTTGTTCCTGACCTCTGGAAGATTGATTGCATTACAACTGTCTTTAAAAAAGGAGATCCTGCTGAGATAACTAACTCTAGGCCCATAGCCATCCTCTCGGTCCTTAGTAAAATTCTCAGAAACTTGTTGCCAACCAAATTATAGAATACCTAATGAAATACAGCCTTCTCTCTGACACACAGCATGGCTTTAGAAAAGGACATAGTACTTTGACAGGCTCTCCTTAAATTCACTATGGCTGTGCTTTCAAATATGGATGCTGGATTATTCACGGGGGCAGTTTTCATAGACTTTACCAAGGTATTTGATCTTGTTGATAAGCTCCTGCTCCTTTCCACTCTCAAAAATATGAACTTCTCTCCCTCTGTAATCAGCTGGTATAGCAGTTACTTGTCAAAAAGGTCTCAGATTGTGAAGTTTAACTCTTCTCTGTCTGACAGAGCCGTTATCAATATTGATGTTCCCCAGGGGTCCATCCTGGGACCCTTACTCTTCTCCCTTTTCATTAATAATATCACTGACAAGTTTCACTCATGCTCTGCCTTACTTTATTCAGATGATCTAGTCCTCTATTCCAGCGCCAAAAATGTCTCCGTATAAACGCTTCACTCTCATCTGTTTTCAACAACATTCAAAACTGGCTAGCAGCTCATAAACTTGTCCTGAATGCAAAGAAAACTCAAGCCATGCTACTGGGCTCTGCCCCCAAACTCAGGACCTGTCAGACTTCTCTGATTATATGTGACTCAGGCAGCTCATTAATTGAATGTGTATTCTCCTTTAAGTACCTTGGAGTCCTCCAGGATCAATCCTCGGATTTCAGTATGCACAACCTGTCTAAGGCTGTAAACATGAAGCTGGGAATTGCTTACAAAACAAGCTATATGCTAAACCCCTCTGCTAAGCTGGCCATTGCCAGAGGTATCCTCCTCCCTGCCCTCACATATGGTGCTCCAATCTTTGTTTCGGCCAATAAAACTACCCTGTACAAGTGGGATGTTACCTGTAACCACATCTGCAGGTATGCCTCTTCGTCTCCTAGGCTAAAGCACCACTGCCAACTCTACAGTGACTTAGGGTGACTCTCCCCTCTGCCTGCCGACTATTCTCCCTTGGCTTGCTTACTGACTCAGTAATCAGAAACAAAACTCTTATCTTCTCTTGCAATGATGCTTGTAGCCCAATCCCCCTCCTATGGACTACACTCAGCAGATCAGTCTCTGCTCAACATGCCAAGGTGCCAGACATCTAAGGGCTCCAGTGCCTTCCACCATGCTGCCCCCAAGTTCTGAAACTCCCTTCCCCTGGCTCTTCATCAGACCACATCCCATCTTGGTTTTAAAAGAAAGCTTCAATTGCATCTATCTCTAGTTGACGCCTGCACTTGTTTTGACCGTACCTAATTCCTCTCTGCATCCTCCTGTCATGCTTATCCTCTTTCTATACCCCCTCTTTTTTTCCTTCACTTGTGAAACCTATCTTATCTACCCTCAAGGGCATTTTTCATTTATAACCCTCCTATCTTCACCTATAACACCCTGTTGGATAGTTCCTTCCTAATTATGTTTCCTTTCTCCCTCTTTTTCCCTATTTTAGCTATAACTGCAATCTGCATCACTTTCTATTGTCTGCTGCCTTACCTATATTTATTGTTGTGCTATGTTATGTTTCCCATTATATCTGTCACCTTGCTAACTGCTGTTTACTCCATTGTGAGTGCACAGTGTCCTATCTGATTGTATGCTATGCTTACCATTTTGTATTTACTTTTACTGTTCATCAATACCTGTAACTACTGTACTGTACATGATGTTCCTGCACTGATGTAATGTACTTGTCTTACCACTCTTTTTGTACTCTCCCGGGTCATGCCTGAAAATAGTCATTGTTTCGCTAGTGTACTCACCCAGTTAACAAAAACTAAATACATAAATAAATAAATTGAAAGCTGATCAGCTGTTGCTGACAGGCTTCATGCAAATAAAAGGACTGAAGCCCTCTCTGATTGGAGTGGCTTGGTCCACTGAAGTACAAGACGTTTTCGCCCATCAAGCAGTGAGTGATGTCACAACCACAGTGTGTGGTCATTGGTCTAAACTGCCAAGTCCCTGCTATTTTGAACTGCAATGCGCTCGGCAATGACACACCCCAGAAATCCCCTTCCAGTGTAAAAAGATGTTTGGTAAGCATGTGCATCAAACATAAAAAGAGGGAAGGTTGGGTGGAGGAGGATAAGGGTAAAGGGAAATGATTAGTGGTTCTGCTAAGTATTCATGGTAGAGGACGAGGGGCCACCATAAGAATTTTATTTCAAGGCTAGAAAAGCTGGGGGGGGGCAGATCAGCATGGAACATATCATTGAGAAAAGCATGCCAAATGGTCTAAAAGCCCTGAAGACTGACAAATCATTGGATCCAGATTGGTTGTACCCTCAAGTGTTTAAGAAATGGTGCAGGAGCTGGATGCATCACTGGTGGGTCTGTTCAATAGATTGCTGGAAACAGAAGTAGAGCAAGTGGAATGGAGAACAGCTGATGTGGTACCCCTGTACAACAGTGAAAACAGGGATGAGCTAGGGAATTATATACCAGTAAGTCTGATGTCTATTGCAGGTACGCTACTAGAAGCAATTATAAAGGCAAGATTAGTGGAATTCCTGGAAGCTAATGAATTCCAGGAAAAGAGGCAGGGACTTATGCTCCCATGAGCTAGCAAGGGCCAATATCTCTTAGTCTGTGGAGAGTGAAACACTGAGGTCAGTAGTGCAGGGCCTGTGATAGGCCAGATATTACACTGCATGGTTGCATTTTGTCTTCCTGATTTTCTCACAGGGCCAACAATATGCAATGATTTGCTGTATCTGACACTGCTCCTACCTTTTGGGTAGTGTGACTCCAGCTACATTAGCCAGGTTGCAGTCAAGCACGGAGTGCACTTCCTCCTATCCCTAAAGAAGAACAGTCCATCATAGAAACATAGAAACATAGACTTTGACGGCAGATAAGGACCGCTTGACCCATCTAGTCTGCTCATTTCCCTACCTACAGGATGCTTAATCCTCCTTCCAACAGACAGTCTCCTCTGTGAAAAGGTGAACCCCTTCTGGGCAGCTATCCAGGCTTGCCTGGATCCCATGCTTGGTCTGTCTGAGGCATTTACCCCCGATATTTGCCTAGTGGGAGAATATGAGAATAGACTAATGGGTAATCCAAAACCATATATTATTCTTATATTGATTTGTGCTAAGAAAGTTGTATTTCGACAATGAGCTAACCAGCATACCCCTCAATGTATTGAATGATACAGGGAGATTCTCTTTGCAATACAGGCAGAACGGCTTGTAGCAAGTATGATAGGTAGATTACCCAAATTTCAGAGCATCTGGGAACCACTATATGTTTTATTAACAACCTGAGGGTTTCTTTCTTCTTGTTTATCTCCCGGTCCCTTAAAGGTTTGTTTTCTTATAGTAGCTTATTTACCCAAGTCATACTAATATTTAATTTGCTATGGTGGTCTTATCATAGCCAGGTTTTGTAATCTGTTATCATTTGATTTTCCCATCCCTGTATATGTCCCTGAATATCTATTTACTAATTTGTTCTAAAGCTTTGGTATCCCAGATGGTAGGGTGGTAGGGTGGAGCGGGGGAGGGGGGTTGGGAAGGGGGATACTGTTTTGTTTTGTTTTTTGTAGTTGTTCCTATGTTAGAAACTGTACAGAATTAATATGGTTATTCTGACTTGTTTTTTTGTATCTGTGTTGTTTCTAATAAAGTTTATTCAATTTGAAAAAAGTTCTGGAGACCTTACCTACGTAAGGACATAGGCAGGGTAGAGAATGTTCAGAGGAGGGCAACAAAGATGGTACAGGGATTGCATCACAAGTCCTATGAGGACAGGTTGAATGACTTGAATATGTACACCCTGGAGGAGAGGAGGGAGAGATGGGATATGATAAAGACATACAAGTACCTTACAGGGAGGAACAGGGCGCAGGAATGCACTATTTTCCAGTGAAAAAGATGTTCCAGGACTAGAGGGCATGGAATGAAGTTGGAGGGAGGGCGATTCAGAGAAAACATGAGGAAGAATTTATTCACAGAAAGGGTGGTGGACAAATGGAATACTCTGCCAGAAGAAGAGGTGGGGGCTGAAACAATCACAGAATTTAAGAATGCATGAGATAGACATAAGGAAATTCTGGAGGTCAGGGATAATGGACAACAGACTTCTAGAAAAACATAAAAGGAACTTACAAGCTCAAATGGGCAGACTGGGTGGGCCATAGACCCTTAGGTTTGATTCATTTGTGGATGATAAATAGTGTCAGTTTGTGTGCCAACACTCCTTGAGTTTTCAGTGGAGCACAGGTATACCTGCTGATATAATTAAGCAATAAGGCATTATCAGGGGTTAGACTAACAGTCTGTTAATTGCCCACTGGGGGTGTAATGTGATAAGATGCATGTAACTAATTGGCAGACTTTCCTGGGGTTCGGTGGGGCAACAGGCAACCTTACCATGCCCCCAAAACACTATAACAGTGTGCACATCTAAGCATCTTCTGGATGCTTGTTTTGTTGCAGCGACCATAAAGCTACTGGCTTCTTGCCCACCCACTCTGTCTACTTACCTTGCCATACATCCACTGCATCCGAGGTCTCTGCTGCATTTGGGAGCTGTCCTGTTTCTCCTTTTGCCATCCACCATGGTGTGTAGCTCCTTCCTCTGCACCAGCTACCAGGTAGCCTGCCTGCCTCCCCTGTGCTGTGGTTTCACCTCCTGGTTCTACCACTCCTGGATCTTTCTGTGTTTTCTTTTCTGCTTCATGTCTGCCGCTGCTGGTGCACTCTCCATGGGTCAGCCATCCTTCAGGTTGCCCCTGGTGGGCCTTGTGTCACTTGGATGGTCCTTTCTCCTGTTTTTGCCAACCACCCTGCCTAGACCCTGCTCATCTCCTGCTGCCCACCCCTCATTGTTGCTTGTGCCTGATGCAGCTGCTCTGTGACTCCTGCTGAGTCATCCCCCACACTTCAGCCTACTTGAGATTGCTTGTTTGGGCAGGCTGCTCTTCCTGCTTGCCCAGCCTCACTGTCTCTGCCTGGGTCTCCCTTCCCCACTTTCTGTGGCTGTTGCTGTGGCCATGCATCCTCTGACTCAATGGGCCATCTTCACTATTGCTCTGTTCTTTGCCTGCTTTTTCTCTGCTGTGATGATGCCCCAATGGCCACCAAGCTACATCCTATCAACCACTGACCTATAGACTCATGCCCACTGCTTTCCATGCTCATGCCCCAAAATCCACTGGGCTGATGCCCCAAGACCAGTGGGCTAATCTACCACTATAGGCTTATGTCCTACTCACAATCCAGTTTCACCCCACTGATAATCTCGGATTCTGTATGCATTACCCCTACTGGCATCATACCACAACTAACTGAGCCCTTCCAGGGCTTACTACTCTTATCTTTATGACTGTATCAACTGACCCTTGCCTGACCTGCCTCTGTCTGTGATCTTTCCTTCTTGCACTACCTGTACACCTCCTGGGATTAGTTCGGACCTACTGTGACTAGAGTAGCTTGAGGGACTAGTTTTAAAGGGACAAGTGGCAGTCAGATTTCTTTTCTATGCTGTAGTTCATAGGTCTAGCTTATGCAGTTCTGTAGCCTGAGTGGTAGTTTGGGTGTCCTGTAGTTTGAGCTTAGTGCAGGGGTGGAATCCACTGCAAGGGTTCCTTTGGTTATGTGACTGCAACTCTGTGATACCCTCTACCTATCAAACCCAGGAAACATTTTGACAACTTGTTTACCTGGCACTGATTTGTCCACTGCACCTTCAATGTACATGCCCAGTCTCTACCTGTACCCCTTCCTTAAGTGGGACCTTGCTCCCAGGGACCTTCCTCCCTAACCACAGGGTGAAGCCCCAACACTTAGGTCTCCTTTAGTTATATGAATGCTACTCTGTGACACCCATCTAGGTTTAGGCTTCCTACTAGTGTGTAAGTTGAGTATCCATCAGTAGCAGAGTTCAGCTCCTTGTAGTAGGCTAACCTCCTTTATTCCAGGAGTCAAGCCTCCTTTCTCCAAGGGTGAGGCCTTCTGTCTGGGCCCTTTTAGTCATACAATATCAGTTTTCTGACACCTTCAAGGATGAGCATCCCATTAGATGGATGGAGAGAGTTTCTACTTCCTCCAAGACTTGCAAATACCCTTTTCCTTCTTCAGTTACACAAAATCTCAAGCCATTCAAGTTGCTCAGTTTTCCTCATCCTCTCCTCCATTGGTTTTCAGTGTTTCCTATTAGACCTAGAGGGAAATACAATTAAGTGGCCTGGAGAGATGGCACCCTATAGCCATGGATCCTTAGAGGTTTCCTCCACAGGAATTTTTTACCTCTCTTCCATGCTGAAAGTCATAAACATTAGATAGGTAGCTTGCATTTTTAGTTTACACTGCAGGTTGAGTTAAGATTCAGATGGTGGCTTCTTTATTCAGTTTGGCTATGGCCTTCCCTTGCTCCTTAATGGAATGATGTCCAACAGCCTTCTAAACCTTAGACTCTGAGCTTTTAAGCATCTTCTCTAAGGTATCTTTAGTCAAGTGACCTAGCTTCTGAAGCACCTATTGGGGTCCTGCCCATAATATTAGGATGGTGCACAGACCCTTGTCATGGGATGCCCACATGGGTGCTGTCCACAGGGAACTTCATTGCCGTGCCTTGTGTTTAGCCAGGTCAGTTCAGTGCTTCATGGAGGAGGGGCACTGAGCAGTGGCTGCTAGCACAGCTATCACCAGTCCATCAATGGAAACAGAGATATATTGAAACAGAATTTGTCTGCATAAAAGGACCATTTGGCCCACCCGATCTGACAAGATGGTCCCTGCCTTGTCTATCTCCGCAGACCCTAACTGGTCTCTGATGAGTGACCCTTCCACCTCCTTGACTGTTTTCTAATACACCCCTTTGTCTATCCCATGCATGTTTGAAACCTTAAGTGTTCTTGCCTCCACCACTTCTGCTGTCAATCTGTTCCAGGCATCTACTGTTAGAATCTACATAAAGAGGTCATAAAAGGTTATGAGCATGTTATTAATTAGATGTATGAGCACAACAAACTGTTGAGACAGTTACCTTTTATATTAGTTTGATTCCATGAACTCAGCATGATCATAAGTGGTGAGGCAGGTAGGAGTTATATTCTTTTATTAGATTCAATGAGCACAGTCCACATATAAGGTACTGTGACAAGTACATTATTAGTTAGTTTTTATGAGACCAATATATGATGGGACAGCTATATCTTCATATTATTAGTTAGATTCTATGAGCTCAGTAAGCACTGAGAAAGACAGAACAAATAAATACAAATGCTTATATGAAATACATAATTATTTGCATACTGGATACCTTAATAGGTCTTAGACACACACACACAGTATGCTAGGCCATTAAGGACAGACACACACTCTCAGTATGCTAGGCCATTAAGTAAATACATTTTCTTTAAGAATAGGCATAGAAGTTATTAATACTTACACTATTAGGGTTTTAGAGGTTTAAATATATTATAATCACATAAGGGTTAACACACCTAAATAAGAGAAAAATACATTTAATTAGAGTACAACCTCAAAGATCTGAACTTCAGTAATCTGGACTGGCCAGTCAGCCGAATGGGTACTCACCCCCACCACCACCACCACCACTCAGCAATTAGCTAACCTCTAACACCTGTAGCACATTTTGTGCACAATATAAAAGGCATTAATGTGCAGCATTAGTGCTAACAGGGTGTTACAAGCATGGCAGGCAGCAACAAAAGAAAATGAGTCACGCTGTCTATTAAGACCAAACTTGAAATAATTAACATGCTGGAATGTGGTGCAAGCTTCAGTACTGTTGCTGAGGAATATGGCATAGGAAAATTGGCTGTCTTCAATATTAAAAAAAGCATTTGTCAATGCCGAATGTTGATTGCGTTGGTCCGTTGAGCTCGCTCACTGCCCCTGTGTCACTCGCTCATTCTGTGTCTCCCGGTGCTGCAGGCTGCTTTTTTGTACTGAGCTCCTGCCTGCATTGGCACATTTTTCTGCCCACAAAGAAATCTGCAGCTGTCCCAACAGAGCTTTGTTGAGGTGGGTCACTCCCCCTCTCTCACTTGCTCATTCTGTTTCTGCTGGTGCTGCAGGCTGCCCTTTTGTACTGGGCCGCTGCCTCTGTTGGTGGCTTTTTCTGCCCACAAAGAAATCTGCAGCAGTCCTGACACAGGTCCTTTGAGCTAGCTCACTCCCCCTCTCTCACTCATTCCATTTCTGCCGGTGCTGCAGACTGGCCTTTTGTACTGGGCTCCTGCCTGTGTTGCCACCTTTTTCTGCCCACAAAGCAATCCGCAGCAGTCATGATAGAGGTCTGTTGAGCTAGCTCACTCCCCCTCTCTCACTTGCTCATTGTGTTTCTCCCGGTGCTGCAGGCTGCCCTTTTCTACTGGGCTTCTGCCTGCACTGGCGCCTTTTTCTGCCCACAAAGAAATCCACAGCTGTCCCGACAGAGCTCTGTTGAGGTCGCTCACTCCGCCTGTCTCACTCGCTCATTCTGTTTCTCCTGGCACTGCAGGCTGTCATTTTGTAGTGGTCTCCTGCCTCTGTCGGCGACTTTTTCTGCCCACAAAGAAATCTGCAGCAGTCCCGACAGAGCTCCGTTGAGCTCACTCACTCCCCTCTCTCACTCACTCGTTCTGTTTCTGTCAGCTCTGCAGTCTGCCCTTTTGTACTGGGTTCCTGCCTGCGTTGGTGGCTTTTTCTGCCCACAAAGACATCTGCAGCAGTCCCAACACAGCTCCGTTGAGCTCGCTCACTCCCCCTCTCTCACTCACTCGTTCCATTTCTGACAGCGTTGCAGGCTGGCCTTTTGTACTGGGCTCCTGCCTGCATTGCCACCTTTTCCAGCCCACAAAGAAATCTGCAGCAGTCACGATACACCTCTGTTGAGCTCACTCACTCCTCCTCTCTCACGTGCTCATTCTGTTTCTTCCAGTGCTGCATGCTGCCCTTTTGTACTGGGCTCCTGCCTGCGTTGGCACCTTTTTCTGCCCACAAAGAAATCCACAGCTGTCCCAACAGAGCTCCATTGAGGTCACTCACTCCCCCGTCTCACTCGTTCATTCTGTTTCTCCTGGCACTGCAGGCTGCCCTTTTGTACTGGGCTCCTGCCTCTGTCGGCATCTTTTTCTGCCACAAAGATATCTGCAGCAGTCCTGACAGAGCTCCGTTGGCCTCACTCATTCCCCCTGTCTCAATCGCTAGTTCCGTTTCTGCCAGCGCTGCAGACTGTCCTTCTGTACTGGGATCCTGCCTGCATTGCCACCCTTTTCTGCCCACAAAGAAATCCGCAGCAGTCACTATACAGCTCCATTGAGCTCAATCACTCCTCCTCTCACTCACTCATTCTATTTCTCCCACCACTGCAGGCTGCCCTTTTGTACTCAGCCCCTGCATGCACTGTTGCCTTTTCCTGCCCACAAAGAAATCTGCAGCAGTCCCAACAAAGCTCTATTGAGCTCACTCACTCCCCCTCCCTCACTTGCTCATTCTGTGTCTCCCAGTACTGCAGGCTACCCTTGTGTACTGGGCTTCTGCCTGTGGTGTCACCTTTTCCTACCCACAAAGAAATCTGCAGCAGTCCCGACAGAGCTCAGTTGAGCTCGTTCACTCCCCCCTCTCTCAAACACTGATTCCCGACAGCAACTTCAGTATTCTGTGCCAGAAGCGCAGAAATACATTTCAGCCAGGATGTGAGAAATGACAGCTGTATTGTTCATAAGGAGCTGTGATCACCAAGGGACCATTTCCTTTTTTTACAGGTTAAAAAAAAAAGATTGTGGGACCGTTTTTAATTTTACAGGGGCATGTAGCTGGGGTGGGCTCCCAGTGTGCCAACCGAGTCTTTTTTGGGGTGGCAGCTGTAGCCAATAGGGGATTGGGCACCCCCATCAGCACACAACAAAAGGGGGGATTTACATTATGCAGACGGGGATTGGACACCCCTATCGGCACACAACAAAAGGGGGTGTGACATTATGCTGACAGGAATTGGGCACCCCGTCAGCAGACAACAAAAGTGGGGGGGTTACACAATGCCGACAGGGAGTGGGCTCCCCCATCGGCAACATAAACCTTGGGCCACTGAAGCCGACAGGATTTGGGGGCCCCATCGGCAAACAAACATGGTGGGGGGGCACATGCTGCCAAGGGGGATTGGGTCCCCCTCTGCAGGGTGAGTTAATATTGTTTGTGAACATGGTGGCAAGACACCGCCATGTTCACAAACAATATCAGTGTTTCAAGGTTCCGCCCTGCAATGATGGTTCACTCCCTCATTGCAGTGAATGGCTGAAACTGCAATGATGAGGTGGCCCCTGATTGCAGTGGCTACATTTTTACAAGATTGTGGCACGCTGGCTGAACTAGTGTCAGCAGCAGCGTGCTGTGGCATTGGGGGAAGCAGGCCAAGCCTTTAAAGGCTGTGGGGGCATTGTCCACAACATTGCCGTGCCTCCACAACCTCCGTCTGGAGAAAGCTGCTGCAATATGTTTCTTGCGCATGCGCACAATCAACATAAAAAGGACAGGACAAAATCAAGCAGTTTGCAAGGGAAGCTAAGGACATTGGTGCTTCACAGACTCACTGCATTGTCCAAAAAGCCACAGATGAAGATTTTGACAGAGCCATGCAATTGTGGTTTGCCCAGGAATGCCGTAAAGGGCACCCCGATTAGTGACATTCTTGTCACTGAAAAAGCGTAGCTGCTGTTTAAACAGATGTATCCAGAAAAGGAGGAGGATGATTTTAAGGCCAGTTCAAGGTGGTTACACTGATTCAAAAACCAACATGGCATATGCCAGTTAAGCATGCAAGGGGAATCACTTTCAGCTGATTCAGTTGCTGCTGACACTTTCAAAGTGACCCTACAACAGTTCATAAAGCACCACCAGCTCACAAGAGATCAAATTTTCAATTGTGATGAAATGGGCCATTATTGGAGGCTGCTGCCCAACAAGATTCTTGTGGATGGCACAGAGAAGCAAGACTCCAGTGATGGTAACATACAGTGCCTGTTTATGCCTCCCAATGTTACCAGCATTCTCCAACCCATGGACCCGGGCATCTTGGAGAGCCTGAAGCGGCACTAGAAGAGTGATTTGCTGTGTCACCTGCTGTTGTGGATGAATGATTTCAAGTGCTACACAGAGTTTTGCAAGCAACTGTCAGTGAAAGATACAGTTTACCTGAGTGTGAAGACTTGGGGTGAGATCAGCTCAGAATCCCTTCACCGGTCCTGGAATAAGCTGTGGCCAGTTCAGGAAGTGGAGCAGAAGCAGAAGTGTGTTGACGTCACACTAGCTGACAGCCAGGTACACTTCACAGAAGAAAGAGCAGCACTTCAGCTCACGGAAGAAGAGCAAGAGGAATGGCTGAGAGCTGATGATGAAGAAACAGGGCACAAAATCCTGTCAGACACTGAGATCATAGATCTCACCAGAGTGAGTATAGAACATGAGAGTTCGAATTATAGTGAGAGGGACAAGGACACTGTTAAAATTCCTCACAGCAGAGCGGAGGAGTGTTTCGCTGTGTGTGTTCAGTGGATGGAGCAGCAGCCTGAAGCAAACCCCATGAACCTGATGCTGCTTTAGGAGCAGCAAAATCTGCTAAAAAGTGCTACAGCTCGTTGAAGCAGAGTGCTATCACTAATTTTTTTTAAACTTCTGAAACATGAATACAATAATAAAGCAAATTTTTTAAGCTTGATAAATAAAAAATGAAAAATAAATGATTTTAAAGCCTAAAACTTGATATCTTTGTATTTTTGTCATAGAAATTGGTAATGTTTCAAAGCTACAGATTTTTCAGAGATATGAACACCATTGATTCCCATGGTGTTCGTATCTCCAAAGTTGCACTGTGCAAGGTTATGAGAAAAGCCATGGTGAAGGTTGTTTCGAGAAGAGGCACGTACTTATGTACCATTGTTATGGCTGTATTATAACTTTCCTCTGAGAAAATATCTTATTTTTAATAATGCAGGTGCCAATATTGTTTTGAGAATGAGACCTTGTTTTTGTGCTAGCTGTCCTGACAAAAGGGACTAAATATTATAAGAGCACAATATATTGTTATGAGAACATAGTATATTGTGAGGTCACACTGACCAGGGTCTGTGAAGTCAGCATTTTGCATTTAGCTCAATGTATAATTAAAGGTATAAGAAAGGCTGGCTTTTATTATTAATCTGTCAAGCAGTTGATACAATGGTATCTGAAGTTCCCCCTGCATTGACCATACTATGTAAGTACATTTCATATTAATTAACAAAAAAGTTCATTTAAAACAAAGTTAGGGTTCTAGACATAGGTCTTCAACCAAAGTGATACAGGTCAGGAAATTAGATATTAGGGTTTACAACTGTTATACCCCTCCCCCACCAAACCCTACCATTGGAACTGCACCCCCCACCCTCCACACACCAACAAGCGTCGGGGTGTGACTTAGGGTCATGGGTCCCACCCCACTGAACTCTACCATTGCAACATCACCCCCACCCTCCACACACCAACAAGCCTCCTCTACTTTGCTAGGAATACCTCCTTGTCCTCTTCCCTCTGTGTTTCCTTATACCTCCTAAATGCCACCCTATTTCCTTCACCACCTTTGCCAGGTCCTTAGAAAATCATAACAATCTCTTTTTCCTTCTTTTTTTCTAATCAGTAGTTTTTCCTCCAGCCCTCTAGGTTTGCCCGACAGCACCCCCCCATCACTGACATCCTCATGGACTTACTGATTATACTCCACATACACAGGACCCTATTTGGTAGATTGCCAATCTTGTCAGTCATTTGAAAGCCTGCTGGTGTTGCCAGCATGTTGCAGCTCAACATTTGCCTCCAAAGTTTTCTCTTCTGAACTCGAGCATACGGATGTGTGTGCGGCAGCATGTCATGTTCCAGGTCTATCCCACTGCATGCAATCCTGCTGCGCTGTCACCCGGCCTCTGCCAGGTGGCAGTCCCTGCAGCAGGAACTAGAGATCTGCCATCTGGTGCTTGATCCTCCCTCACCCCACCGTCCCACTGATCAACCTTTCTCATTCCCGAACCTGGGTCTCTGGCATGGATGGGTGGAAGTGCAGCCTTTCTTCCACTGGGTCAGTCTTTTTCTTCTGCTTTTACTCACTTCCTTCAGCAGAAGTTAATTGTTTTAGTTATACCCTCCCTCATTCCTGCCCAGTTTGACCCCACCTTCCCTGACAATACCCCTCTTAGAGGCATTTTCTTAGATGGTTCCAAATTTCTTTAATATCTACCCTCCTAAGTGTGTCAGCATGGCTCAATTGGTAGTACATCTGCCTCTGGACCAGAAGATCATGGGTTCTCGTCCCTCACCACGATTGGACTTGCACCTAAAATTCACTGGCATCTGAGTGCAGTATTGGGGGGTGCTGTACTGCTGGGGTGTGCCATCCTTTGGATGAGATGTTAAACCGAGGTCCCTTCTGCCCATCCTGGTGTTATCCTGGTGGGTGTCCAGGTGGAAGTGAAAGAACCCAGGGCACTCTTCGCAAAGAGCAGGGAACATTCCCGGTATCCTGGCCAACATTCCCCTTCCCATAAACCGGTTCATGCAATTGTCCAGGCTGTGTGTGGGTGATGATGTGCGATATGGCTGCCACCACACATTCAGTCACTTCACTACCAGTCTAGCATTGCTTGTAAAACACTTTGGGATACTGTGTATGAAAAGCGTATATAAATGCTGATTATTCTTCTTCTTTTTCTAAAGTCCAGGACCCTTGTCCTCATTTGCTTAGGCTTTGTTCCTGCCTTACTGTTTAAACCGCAATCCACAGTGATCACTGGTACCCAGTGGACTGCCCACTGTGATGTCTGCAACACCTTACTTGTTTGTAAGCATCAGATCCAGCACTGTCCCATCCCTAATGGGTTCTTTGGCTAGCTGCCTGAGAAAAGCCACTTGTGGAAGCTGCAGTTGGAAGGTTCCACTCCACATCCAACAGATTAACTAGCAGCACCTCTTTTTCACTTCCCATTCTGATGATGGGTTCTCAAAGTGTTGTATCCAACTCCTTTCCCTGTGCTGGAGGCCTGTATACTATGTTGGTGTGGATAGCAGCCCCAGTGCCTTTCTCCAGGGTAACCCTCAGCACCTCTAGGTCTTCCATTTCCTGCTGGTGCCCCTGTATCTAAATTGTCTTGATTACCTCCCTCACATATAAAACAACTTCTCCTCCCCTCTTTTCTGCCCTATCTCTCCTGAACACAGAGTAGCCTGGCATGGCCATGTCATGGTGCTCAATGAACCATGATTCGGTAATGGCCATTACATCCAGGTGAGCCTCCACCAGGATGACTTCCAGATTTTTGTTCCCTAGACTTCTTGCATTGGCGCACATGGCTCTCCACACCTTTCTCCCCCTGCTACTGCCTTGTGTGCCCCTCCCATTCCTGACTGTGTCTGTCCCCATCCCTGCCTTTCTGCACTCCTGCCCTAGGGGACTCCCCAACCCCCGCTACTCCAGCATCCAGGAGGGGTACATTTTTGCCTCATTTTATATTACTGCATCCTCCACTGGCTAGTACCAGGTGACTGGTAGGTATGGTTCCCCACTGTGCTTGTTCCACACCTTCAGTCGAGGCCTGCTAGGTCTCTACAGAAGGGGTTAGACACTTGCACCTCTGGGCAGTTAAAACTGTAAGGACATAGAGGTACAGGAGTGTAGTGTGTTTCCTGGGTGGGTGCCACCCTAAAACAGTGTGCTTTGATTGCTTTCAGGCCTGGCCGGAATCCCTGAAGTTTGGATATCTGAGAACAATGCAAGTGCAAAGTAAAACACCTGGGAAACAAAAACCCAGGGGAAGAGTACACAATGGGGGGTGAGATACTAACAACAACAAAAATGGAAAGGGACCTGGGGGTAGTCATATCAGATGACCTAAAGGTGGGCAAGCAATGTGAGAGGGCAGTAAGGAGGGCTGGGAGGATACTGGGATGCATAGTGAGAAGTATCACCAGTAGAAAACAAGAAGTTGTTATTCCTCTGTACAGACAGCTGGTGAGACCCCATCTGGAGTACTGTGTGCAGTTCTGGAGATCCAATCTCCGCAAAGACATAGACAGGATGGAGGCAGTCCAGAGGAGGGCAACTAAAATGGTGCAGGGTCTGCACCAGAAGACATATAAAGGGAGGCTTAAGGAGCTTAATATGTATAGCCTCGAGGAAAGGATGGAGAGGAGAGACATGATAGAAACGTTCAAGTACCTCAAGGGAATCAACAAAGTCCAAGAGAGTAGCATCTTTCAGAAAAAGAGGTGTGCAAGAACAAGGGGGCACAATTTGAAGATAGAGGGGGGGATGGCTCAGAGGTAATGTGAGGAAGTATTTTTTCACAGAGAGGATTGTGGATGCATGGAACAGTCTTCCTGAGGAGGTTTTGGAGTCAAAAACAGTGGTGAAATTCAAGAATGCATGGTGCAGTCATAAGGCAATTCTAGGGAGTGGGGTAGGAAGAAGTAGACTGTTGGTTAACTAGGATCTGCAGCTTATCCATTAGGTAGGGAAATAGGCAGACTGGGTGGGCCAAGCGGTCTTTATCTGCCGTCAAATTCTATGTTTCTATGTTTCAATGGCAGAGAAGCTGGGCTCTGAGAACTGGTAACTTCCTGTGTACATTATCATCTGGCAGGTATAGCAAAAAGAAGCAGAATGTTAGAATGTGGGGTTCCCAAATTCAGGGTCTGCCTGTCTGCACCATTGAGCTGGGAGAGAGTGACAGAGAGAATGAGAAAGAGAGAGGGAGGGAGGGAGGAGAGGAAGAGAGAAGCGAGAGAGAGAGAGAGAGAAGACCCAAGAGATCTGGTCTGCAGGGCTTGTGTCCTACCCTAGCATGTCTGTGGTGGTGCCTTATAGGGAAAGTGAGACCCCAGGATCAATAGGATATCACACATTTGTGGAAAAGATCCATTGGACAAATAGCTAATCTTAGTGAAGCTTCTAGGCAATATTATATTTGAACATATGAAGGCATCAAAAAGAGGGCTGAAGGAGAGCCCCTTAATGTGGCTAGTAAGTCATGCTTCAGACTAGAGGGATGAGACAGTCCATGAATATGTGTGCGGAGTAAAAGAAGAAGAAGAAGAAGAAGAAGAAGAAACAGCATTTATATAGCGCTTTTTCATACACAGTATCCCAAAGCACTTTACAAGCAATGTTAGACTGGTAGTGAAGTGACTGAATGTGTAGTGGCGGCCATATCGCACATCAACAACTGCACACAGCCTGGATAATCGCATGAACTGGTTTATGGGAAAGGGAATGTTGGCCAGGACACCGGGAATGCTCCCTGCTCTTTATGAAGAGTGCCCTGGGTTCTTTTACTTCCACCTGGACACCCACCAGGACAACACCAGGATGGGCAGAAGGGACCTCGATTTAACATCTCATCTGAAGGACGGCACACCCCTGCAGTACAGCACCCCCTAATACTGCACTCGGATGCCAGAGATTTTTAGGTGCAAGTCCAATCCCAGTGTGGGACGAGAACCCACGACCTTCTGGTCCAGAGGCGGATGTGCTACCAACTGAGCCACGCTGACAAAAGGCTTTGAGATGACTGCCATGTTATCATAGCTACTGATACACCATATGATAACATATCTGAGCCCTAAGCTGTGTGTATTTTAAGATGAATTTACTGTTTAAATGAGTCTTCTTGAATGAATCTTCCCTCAGTAAAGGAAATGCTCATGAATTGTCACTCTAGTTGTTGAGTGTTTATTTCCCCAAAGTAGTTCCAATCATTGTCTTGGGAGGACATGAAAGGACAGCAGCTGTGCCGTAACTGTTTGCAAGGGGATTCCTGGCAAGCCAAAACATCTAATTACCCCTTTTCATGGGAGTTATCCTGGGCCATGCCCAGCCTCTTCAGGGTATATGCAGGATCCACTGTCATGCTTAAGGGGGATTGCACAGTGGGTTCCCATCTGGGGTGTGAAGTTTACGAAGTAAAAAGCAGGACAGAAAAAAGTGAACATAAGCATTATGAACAGGAGGTGGACAGTAGCCTTTGCACTCAGCAGACAGTTGGAAACCAGAGTATGCATGTTGTTTATTCTGAAGGAGAAGTACTAATATTTCTGTGATGGAGGGATTGATTGAACATGATACAGGGTTTGGATTGTGGCACAGTAAAAATGTGGTGCCACGTGGCAAGAAGCGGCATGTGTAGATATTTCTGCCAGCTGCTGAAAGTGACAGCCAGGTGAAAGTGATATTTTCAAAGGACCAATCAGGAAGCAGCTTCAGTAACAATGGGCTCAGACTGGTTAAAGAAAATTCCACCAACCAAATGTTGGTGCACATGAGAAAATCTGCTATAAAGGCCTGCAGCACAGACCTCTCGTCACTAGGTCCACAGGTGTGGTGGCTGAACCCTGTTGTGGAGGAAAGCTGCATTATTATACATTTGGAGGAGATAGATCAGTAGTCCCAGTGTCTTGAAAGAGAAGATGCAGTGTCATTTCAATGGTCAGCTTCTCACTGTGGCAGAGAGAGTTGCCTAACTGCAATCAGAACTTGCGCAGCAGCAGTGAAGTTGGTGGGCCAGGTGGTGCCTACCCTGGGCATAATAAGGGGACTCCTTGCACAAATAATAGTGGTGGCCAATGGCACACAAAAGTCATAACACAGAGCTATTTTCAAAAGTCAGACTTACCTGCAGAATTCCTAGCTGTTTTGTGGTATTTTGCATAACAAAATTCTAGACCTAAATGTAAATGACAAAGGTTACACTCAGTCTGAAAATTGTGTTGAGGCATATGTACCATACACCTGAGCTTTGCAAGCTAGACATAAATAAGTCTGAGTTTTTAAAAATTGGACATAGGGATACCCTAGCATTGAAAAAATGAAAAAGGGAGAATTTTGCTGATTTTCAAAGTTGTGCAATAGAAAACTGCATCTAGACGTAGGCTTTGAAAATACCTCCGTTAATCTTCTGTGATTGTTTGTGGTTAAGTATATTTACATTGAACACGTGTTTATTATTGTTGTATCTCAGGAAACCATTGTAAGTAAGCTATTGCTTAATTGACATTGAGTCATCTTTCTCCTGTTTTAAATTAAAATCTTGAATTCCGTTATACTGTACATGGGCCTGTTCAACTGAGAAGTTGGGGTTCAGATCCTTAAGTAGAACTGTACTTGTTCAGCACTAATGCAATGTGCCAAATGTTGCAGCAAGTCCTTATGTGTATGTGAAAAATGTCAGTCACCATACTACAGAATACTATTCTTTCAGTATTAAAAGACAAATCTTTTTGGGAAATTCTGTGTGTGACTCTCTTCCATGAGGGAAGGAAAGTGGTTCAGGGTGTACATTTACTGTGGGCACTGGGTTAGTGGGATACCCAGCACAGGTAGGTAGTGGTCTGGAGTGGTAAGGGGCACAGTTTCAGGGTATTGGACCTTCCAGACACAGTCAGTGTGTCTGTTGGAAGGAAAGATCCATCCATGGTTGGTAAGGTCAGGACATGCTACTCTGCTCTTGGGGATGAGAGGCCTAGTCTTGGCCAAGATGCTGCAGGACTGGGAATGGTTCAGGTGGTGGGCTTAGTATAGCTAAACAGGAGGGGTGGTTAGTACCACTTACCGGGTCAGTAGAGCCAGGAAGGAAGACTGGAGCCTCTGGTGTGCCAGTTGATGTGACTAAAGTAAATTTATGTGTGTTTGGCATCATAGTCCTGCAAATGGGAGGGGTCACATATATAGGGAGCTGACACCTGACAGCATCAAGAGAAGTGAGGTTGATTTGTGAGATTTGTATTAGCTTTGGGAGGAGTTCTGTCCTGGGGAGAGAAGCCATGTTACCAGTGACCATGCTGGACATTGGGCAAAGGGTGGTTTGATCAGCCACCTTATGCAGCATAGTCGGGCCCATTCCATTGGCCTCTTGCCCATTATTTCCGAGGCCAGAAACATTTAACAATGGGAAGAGTGTAACAACTCCTTTACCCACAGTACAGGGCAAGGTTGTTACTACCGGTGCCCATCAGAGTGATTTACCTATAGCGCTGAGACAGCGCAGATGCTGACATCCCTCACAGTGACAGACACAGTGCTGAGTGTCAGCATTGTTCTGTCAGGGATGTTGGCATGTTTCCATCGGGGGGCTCCATCCCCCACCCCACCCCGGTCTCTATATATACAACTCTGAGTTGGAGTTGTCTTGGGGTGGGGGCACAGCACCGGGAGAGCACCACCTTTATCTGCAGGGACTAGCACAGTGACCCAACGATTTTTGGTGAAATCTGTTGCTGTGCTGGTCTTCGAGGTGGCGGTGTCGCTCTCCAGTTGGTACACCCATCAGAGCACTGGGTTCAGTGGTACCATCATTCTGTCCTTATTCTGTGGGGAGGAGACTAGGGACAGGTGTATATATATGAGAGGTTTGGGTAGAAAGAAGTGCATTCTCAGGGTTTCTATGGGAGCTAGTACCACTGAAAGTAGGGCATTTATTCAGAGTGGGGGCATTGCAGTCTGGTGTGGTCTGTTGGGGCTGGCTGAGAGGGCACTAGATCTGCGGTAGTGGCAGGGTCCTAGATCTGGGATGGCATGGGAACCATACAGCCCTCCCCTGCCCATAACTTTAGCAGGGGGTGCATGCAGCCTTGTATTGGGATACCTGCATGGGTGCTGGCCAAGGTGGGCTATGTTTCCATGTAATGTATAAGGCTGAGTCTGTTTAGTGCTTAAAAGAGGAAGTGCACTGAACAGTAGGATGCTAGACAGGTACAAGTCTATCAGTGTTCTTCCATGGGATAGAATGGGTTGGTTCCCCATTTGGCTGGGTTTGGTCCAGGCCTGCTGCATCTCTATGGACAGGATGGGCATTAACAGTTTTGGGTAGACCAGACTTTAAGAGAGCTGCAGGAATGAAGTGACTTTCTGAGTGGGTATCTCCTCAAGGAGTGTGAACTGATGACTTTTGTGCCTGGAGAGGATCCCTGAAGATTGGATATCCAGGAGGAAGGGAAGCAAGACACCCAGAAGTGGTAACTACCTCAGACCCTCATCCTCTGGCAAGTAAAAAGCAGAAAGCTAGAATGTATGGTTCCCAAATTCAGGGGCTGGCTAGCTGCACCATTGGAAGAGAGGGGGAGAGAGAGAGAGATCCTGGAGAGGGTCTGCTGGGCTAGTGCTCTGTACTAGCACATCTTCAATTATGCCCTACTGGGAAGATGGGGACATAAGATTGTTAGAATACTGCAGATAAGTAGAAAAGATCTGTCAGATGAATACCTGAACTTAGTGAATCTCCTAGTCCAAATTGCATCTGAAAGTGTGGAGGTATCAAAAAGTAGGCTGCGAGAAAGTCCCTTAATCTGTCTAGAAGCAAATGATGTGATACCTTTTATTGGACCAACATAGATGTAAAAAAAAGAAGAAAGTGCTTTAGCTTTTGGACCAACCCAGTCCTTCCTCAGAAGCTCAATGGCAGTTATTTAGAAAATCCCATACTTTGAACACTCAGATCATGCAGAAAAAAAAAGAAAAAATTCCCATTGGTTTGAAATACTCATACTGCCAATTTATATTATCATGTATAAACTCCTGTTACAACACCAAAGGCCTTAAGGTTTATGGAGCATAATAACCAGTTTGAGAGTATAGCTGGGTAATGTTTCCAGCTTAGTTTTACATTCCATATAGTGTGAAGCTATTGCTCACATTAGGTAAACTTTACTTTAAACCCTTTGTATGCCATGTGTATTTACTTTTTGTAGTTCTATTTTGTGGAGCTTGGTTTCAATTTACAATTATGTCCCATTTTAGCATGTCTTTAATCCTAGTGGGTTTTGACTCATAATTGGGCTATACAGCTCTATGCTGGAGATATTGTTATCTTACTATGAAGGTATCTCTAAGTCATTTTAATTTATGTGCAGTGTACTGAGTATACATGTGATACCTCCCTCTTTGCGCAGGAGACTCCTGTTTTTTGGACTGAACTCCCTCTCTCCATCCCAGAAACAAAATCTCCTGCTTAAGTAAAATTATGTCCAAAATATCCATTCATTTTGTTTTTGGTAGCTAAAGACACATAAAAAGTAAATTAGTGATGAACAGTGTAAGTAATAACATTGTACAACTAGTTGTTGATTCATTTTAGTGCTTATTCTTGACAAAATGAAATATATTAAATGCTTTTATTCTTATTTTTTAATGCCATATAAGGACAAACTCATGACGTTACGGTATCTCCCTACTAGTAGGCCAATCTCCCTACTAATTTGACTCAAATCTCCCTCTTAAGCAAGTTGGACATATCACATGTATGGTACTCCCTGCATGTTTTTATGCTCTAAGCACATCTGACCTTTAGGCCCTTTCAGCTGAACTGGTACTTTTCAGCTTCTCTGATGTGTCTTGTGTTATTGTTTAAATGAGTATTTTAAAACAATGGGAATTTTTCCGGGGGGGGGTTCTGCATGATCTGGGTGTTAAAAATATGGGATTTTCAAAATTATTGTCATTAAGCATCTGAGGAAGGACTGGGTTGGTCCAAAAGCTAAAGCATGTTGTTCTTTTTGTTACATCTATGGTGGGCCAATAAAAGGTATCAAATCATTTGCTTCCAGATCTGTTCTTACAAGGACCAATACGGCAAAGACTAAATCTGTATGCTAATCTGTCTAGTAAGGTATGCTTCATACTAGAGGGGCGAGAGAGTTCACAAGTATGTGTGTGTGGTGGTAGAGGCCCTAAGGTGACTGCCACGATGCAGTAACTTCTTCTGTACCATATGATGAAATATCTGAGCCCCACGCTCTGTGTGTTGCAAGATGAACTGACTAATTAAAAGAACTGTCATGCATGAACCTCTTTTAAGTAAAAGGAATGCACATGAACTTCCTTTCTGGATGTTGAGTATTTATTTCACCAAAGTTGTTCCAGTCAGTGTTCCAGGAAAGTGTATGAAAGGACAGCAGCTGTGCTGCAACTGTTTGCAACTTGCAAGAGGACTTCTGGTGAGACAGAACATATAGCTACCCCTAGACACAAGAGTTACCCTAGGCCATGCCCACCCACATCAGGGCATATACAGGAATGGCCGGCAGACCAAAGAGGGGCTGCATTAAGAACTCACATTTTTTACAGTACATCTGTATTAAACTATAGGTCTCTGTGTTTGAAGAGAACAAAAACTATATCACATAGTTCTAAAATGGTACTGGCCACCTGTGTGTTGATCATAAATGTGTTTACAAAAGAGTCCACTGAAGACAGAATAATACTAGAATGTAATCCAATATATGAAAAACAGATCCTACAGGAAAACATGACTTACAGGTTCAATGCAGTTCTTTAGGAGTGTACTTTACGATGGCTAGGCTGTACAGACTTCTGCTTTCTCATTCTGAGACATAGGAAGTGTGATCAAGGAAACATGGAATGTATATAACTAAAGTAACTTCTCCATACTGATGTCTCTTTGTTGTTAACCAGCAATACTGTAAAATGCTACTATTATGGTGTTCCCAGTTGAGTGAAAATGTCTCTTAAAATCATCGTCTAAACAAACGCTTCAGAGGAAGTTCCCTCATTACTTGCAGATCAGAATACTGTAATTATTGCACATGGATTATGAAGATTTGGAGTGAAGATTATCTCAGAGGCTACATCTTTTTCATGTTTTATTCGAATGTATGGTGTGACATGCTATGAGCCTTAGGGATAGGGGTCTATACAAATAAAATGGTATTGCTCACCAGGGTTTTTAGGCCTCCAATCTGTTGGTATGTAAATAAATATTTTTTTAATGACCAGTGCCCTTGGTATGTGTGGTTGCGTGTTACTCTGCCTTTCTGTGTTTTTTTTAAATGGTATTGCCTAGCCTTATTCCTGCATTTACGTGACAGTGCTGCTGAAAGAACATTTATGGCATGTGTTAAATCCCATCAGCTTGCTCACTTTCCTTGACCTGCCCTTTGTGGAAATGATGGAATGTTAAACATTTCTTGTGGGTCTGTCCTTGCAGATGTGTTTTTTTTACACCAATTTACAATACCAGGGGTAGCTGTTTTTTGTGACAGCTTTAAAGACCCATGATTTATTCAGTTCAGTGAAAATGAAATTCTGTTACTAGGATTAAACAGAAAATACGACTGTGTTGTAAATGGACCTTATAATGGTAGGGCACATAGAGTACATACATTTCAAAATCAAGTATAAAATGTTTCATTCTTAGATAAGTAATTTACTAAATACAGAAAAGGTACAGCTGTTAAAAGATTCACTCACTGCCAAAAGCATGTAAAAGTAAAAGCATTTTAGCCTTTTTTGTTGAACTCCTGTGATGGGCAGCTCCTAAGACAGAATGGCAGCGAGGTCAAGATAGAGCCACTAACATGAATGTCCAGTCACCTGACTGTTCAAGTCAAGATCTCTGGATGACCAGAAGAAACTAATTGGTGGAGAGGAGTGAGCGACCAGGAGTATAACAAACTAAGATATCTTTTAGGTAGCTTGGATTCAATTCATGCAGGGCTTCATTAGTTAATAATACAGTCATGATTGGGGTGCACCAGCAAACTGGTAGTCACTGCAGATGATGCAGCACAGGTATGATATGTTCTGAGTACACCACTCCAGTAATCATCCTGTTCTGGAGGAGCTTGTAGGTTATGCTCCAACCTCCAGATAGACCTAGGTGTAGAGCATTAGAGTAATTGAACCACAAAGAAAAACAGGAACCCTTCCCTGAGCCTGGGATATGAATTATTTTCCCCCTTTCTTCCCCTCCCCTGCCTGCCTGTCTGGGGCCACTTCTACTGCCTTTGTTTAATTTGCACCTTTAGCACATCAGGGAGTCCAAAGGACCAGACAGAGCACTAGCCAGAGACCCTCTCCCAGAGCATGAAAGACCCAATCTCGTAGCTACCAGGCAGGACATCCTCCCCACCCTAGAAAAGCACCCTGGGAGTGATCTTTGGCAGGAGTAGTGGCTTGGCTGGCAAGGGTGGAGGACGCATGGAGCTTGGGTACCTGACCTTACCTCCAGCAGGTCTGTGGCTCCTCCAGCATTGCTTCCCTCCATTGTGAGACCAGTGGTCCGAGCAGCAACAGCTTTTTTTCCCATTCCTCTCTTGGCAGCGGCAGTTAGTTGGGTGAGAGCAGCAACTCCCCAACATCATCAGTCCATCTCATCCTTCCTCCACCAGCAACAGCAGCAACAGTTCAGGTGGGAGCACTCGCTGCCTGGACCATTGGTGCCTCAACTTCCGCCCTCCTCTAGAGGCAAGAGTCCTGGGCCATAGTGGTGAGTGAGACAGCATGCCCATAACCTTTTAATCTCATACCACTGGATCATTAGAAGGGGGGGAAGAGAAGAATTAGTCTGAGCACTCAGAAGCATTATTTTTTTTTTTGTTAACAGGTGAGAAGGGAAAGTGCTGTAGGGGAAGGGGGGAATCTGGTGGTGGGCTGAGTGCCTGAGTCCTTTGGAGGGGCACTGGTACTGTTGGGGTGAGTGCCCATAAATTCACTGGTGGCACTGACTAGCACAAAGGGTGGCAGGCTTGAAGTACAATGTTTGAGGATTCGTGCTATGAGCATGAGGGGTGGAGCACTAAGCCCCACTGACTTTAGCCACTGAGAGGTGAATTGGGAGAGCAGGAGCCCATCAATCTAAGGCTTGTGTTAATATTTATTATGGGAGTTGGGGCCAAGCATAGAGGCCCAAAGGAAGAGGGGCAGGGTCAGCAGTAGAGACCCTATGAATATTAACTAAGGGGCAGTGTTGTCCCTAGAGAGGGCTCTACAGAAGCAGCCAGAAGAGGGGAAAGACATTTAAAGGCACAGCATCCTCTTGGGGAGGAGCAGTCCAATGGCCCTAGGTTGTCTACTGAGTCATGTTGCTTTGTGCTGAGCCCCTGCACCTGAACCAGACTGTGCTCTAGCATTCCTGGTGCTCCCAGAGACTGAACTCTTTTGCCATGGAACTGAACTGCATTGCTTACATACTGAACTGTGTTATTGGACTGTGTCCCTTGTGTACCATGTGCCCTGTGCTCCAATGATGTGCAACCAGAGGCAATAACTACACTGGGAGGTAATTATTTATTGCTCATCCTTGATTCCTGCAACAGGTTCCTATGGTGTCCCCCCCCGATTCCTCCCAGAGTAATGTGACAATGCCAAGACATTTGGGCTAGTCATAGAGGTAGTTAGCCATTAGTGAGGGCCACTGAGTGAGTCTGCTTAGGAGCCACCCTGGCTCAAGCATTAGGGCCTTTGGTTGTTCAGTAGGCTAAGAATTCTTCTTCCAGGCTCTATTATTTTGATGTCAAGTGTTGCATTAGTTCCAGGACCAGCTCCTTCAGTACTCAACTCTGACCTAAAGAGGTACCTGGCCACTCCTCCATCTTCAGCATAGCTACCTCCAGCACCTTCAACCTACTTTGAATCTCTGCCAAGGTATTCCAGCACTGGTCCCATGGTGGTAAGTTGTAGAGATCCACTAGTCAAGTATCCAGAAGTGAGTCCACTTAGGAGTCATCCCAGCTCAAGAGTGAAGGACCACAGTTGACATCATGCCTGACCATTTTCTTGTTTTGAATCCTGTTCACAAATCATACGCATACCAGTGCCACTCCACAGAGGCTGTGCCAAGAATTGCATCATCAGTAGCTTTTCCATAGGGAGATGGTCAGGGTGTCAGGGCCCTACCAGTGGTCATTGATGCAGATCATCCAGTGAGCCATCTGTTCAACCAGGAGACTTCAGCTCCTCTTCAGTCAAGACCTTCAACTTCTCACTAGGACTCACATAGGATCGCCAAGTTCTTCAACATACAGCTAGCAGCATTCTTCTTCATTTTCTGTTCATCCGGGGGATGCCCCATTATGACCTGTTTATGTAAAGCACTTTGTGGTGTCTATCCCATTGCTGATCAGCCAATGCCTCATAAAACCCAAGCTTGGTTTTTCAGTTGCCTTATTGGATCACTAGGTCCTCATCACCCCTGTAAAATGCACTAAGAACTTGGACTGAAAGGGTTAACTCACTACTACTGGTAAGGCTAATTGTTGCTTCTGATTATGTTGTTCTTGCTTGCATGCTCTATTGTCTTGTAGCATAGTAGAATAATAGTTATTATGTTGTTCCTTTTGTCCCCTGTAAATAAATCTTTTGCATCTTTGACCTGAGTAAGCTTCCTGCCTCCCCTTCCAGATTTGTCTGGCCTATTCTAAATTCAGAAGAGAGACACGAACTTCATTCCACAGGAGCTTCATCCCCCTACAAAAAAAAACTGGTGTTGTTGGCAGGATAAGAAACATCAAGGAATCCAAAGCTCGAAGCTACCCATACCAAGATGCCCACAAGGGGAGAGAACTGCCTTAGAAGAAGAGGAGAAGGATCATCAGAAGAAGTCCAGCACATTTGGTTGATGATGATTCCCTACTATTATGGAGTGCCATGACTCCCATGATTCAGGGAATATGAAACAGATCAGAACACTGACAGGCTGCATGAGTTCACTGATGAGATGAAAGCATTCTCTTGATTATACAATCTACCTGAAACTCAGAGAGTTGAGATCTTGATAGGGCAACTCTGAGGTACAGTTCACCAGGACACATCCTCCTGCCCAGGTGAAGAGAAAGTAACTGCAGAACAGATTTTTGGAAAACAGAACCATATCTTTGGCCCCAAAAGTCTGTTGATGCTGATGGTTCAATTCTTCTCTAGGATACAGGGAGAGGATGAGACCCTCCATGACTATGCTCTCAGCCTACTGAAGATCTCTGTACAATTAAGCAGGTCAATCACAAAGTATTCCCCAAACAAGATGGAATCCTGATGGACAGATTCATGGAAGGGGTTAGAAGTGGAACTGTCCAAAGTGAACTCCGTATGTTACAAAAGCAACAACCTGAGGTAGCATTCTCTGTGTTCAGACAGAAGGCCATCAGAGTAATTGAGCCTCAGCAACTTGGAAGCAGCAGTCTAGTACAGCACCAAAGCATGCCAGCAAGAAGAAAGGCATGGTCCAGTTTCCACGTGGGAGTCCCCTGGTGCAGACAGTCAAAATATGATATACACCAGTCAATAAAATGGCAGGGCTGTTTCTTATGTAACAATATGAGAACTTGAAATAGATGGATACAATTATAGGATGTGTAGAACAAGTCCAGAAATGTATAACAGTTACAAGAATACTATTGCAAAGTAGAGGTAGATGTCTCTTTAAGAATAAATAAATTCCATCAAGAACATTAGAATTTATTAACAAAAGTAAGTGTGTTTAAACATAAAACTATCAGCCTGCAAATGTTGAGAACGGGGAGTTACCAAGTGTTTAGTATAATAATGTAATATAGCTGTAAATATTTGAACATATTGAGTAGTAATAGATATTGGAATTAAGGGACAGTGCCCAAAATGGAGTTGTTGGAAGAAAAAAAAATCTGTTTTGAAGGAAAACAGATATAATTTAGTGGACTGTGTCTACTGTCACATTACAAATGAATATTTTGTTTTATATTTAGATTCTCAGCCCCTGAAGAAGCCCACGTCAGGCGAAACATTGGTCAGTAGCAGGGGATCTGTGTTTTGATACATTTTGAAAATAAATCTATGGATCTAAAATATTTTTTAGTGGCTGGTGTATATTATATCTTGACTGTCTGAATCATTCTGCTGTGACTGGCCCCACCTAAGACGTCTCTTACACATATGAAGGGGACCCACCCAGCTCAGTCATAGTGCTGGTTTTCCCCAAGAGAGATGGGATTCCCACCATGAAGTGCAAGAGGAGCTGACATGGTTGGCACATCAGTTACTGGATGCACAAATGGGAGATTGGAGACTCAGGACAGAGACAAAGCAAGAGGCCCCGGATTCCAGGTGTGCAACATTAACACAGATCCAGGAGAAGGGACAGAGGATGAAGTCACATGGATAGACTAGAGGAGCAAAGCAAACTCATGTGCCAAGGTGCAGAAACCATTGGTCTGTTCAGCAGTTGTGTTAGGGGACCTATTTCAGGAGCAGCGAGATTAAAAGAGCTCAGCGTCACCAAAAGTGGAGATGGAGAAGATTAATCAGAACAACCAAGCTGTCTGAGTACCTTTGGGGAATCCTCCAAGAGTTTGGTAGGCCAGAACAGAGGAGCATGCAAAGATGGTGAGTGCTCTCACCCATGATGTGAGCCAGCAGGTTCTTGTTCAAGATGCCTGAAGGGAGGCACAGTATGTTGAGCTTGCATGTAAAGCAGATGGCTGAGCTGCAGAAAGAATGTCAAAACCTCTGGAAGATTCTCTGACAGCAAGCTCAGAAGGTCAAGAAACAGTCCAAATAAGCTCTCCACTACAAAGTGGCAGGGGCATGTTACTCAAAGAGTAGTGTCTGACAGTACCAGATTATGGCCAGAGACCAGAACCATAAGCTGCTCATAGAAAAACAGGCCAAAGAAGATCAACAATGACAACATGTGGCACAGTTAGCAAACTACAGGTGCAGGCTGCCCCGTTAGAGCAGGAGAAGGAAGAGCTCAGCAGATATTTGATGGAGTCACAGGCATCCTTGCAGGATGAGAAGTATATCCGGGTGAATGCAGTATGCCCCCAGGAACTGCCAAGATGCCTGGGGCCTGACTACCGAGTAGTGTCTGATGAGTAAACCAACCAGCATTTGCATCCACAGGCTCCTGAATCCTGTGGCATCCAAGAAGGAACCAGAGAGACCCAGATCCAGTCTTGGCCACAGCCACTGATATCAGTTGGTGGAGCATGTAAGCATCACCCTCCATTCAGGTGTCAGTCAAGGCAGTTGAAGCACACTGCCAGAATAAGAAAAGAATCCCTCCTCAAGCAGAGCTCAAGCCATCAGCCTGTCTAAAAGTGTGTACAAATCAAGGAGACTGGAAAAGGTCAAATGACGGTGTAATGGGAATTGCCGTCTGTCAGTTATATGAATATAATGTTGATATAAATATATGGTTTTGAATTCTGCTTGTGAAACATGGCAGTCAGCACAAGGCATCATGAGACACTGAATTTTTAAAAGAAAACAAAATGTTCTAGCCTTGCTTGCTGTCACAGCTAGCTTGTAAAAGCTAACTTCCTTGGACTATAATAAAACCAAGGTCATAAACCAACCACTGCTTTGAACCCAGGCAGCTTGTCATAAAACTTTGCCTTTTTGTGGTATATCAGGAGGGAAGCAGCTCTGATAGATACCTGTGAAAATTCACCCAGCTATGAGTAGTGTTTCCAGGATGTTTTCTGAAAGATCAAAGGAGTATTGTAACCTGCCATAAACCATACTCTGATGAAGACAGTCTGTCTTGTTATAATTAAAATATTGCTATGTTTGCAGATTTCACACAGGCATTAAGCTGAAACATTTGGTTATACACTGGTCATGTTACAAATGAATTACAGTGCTAAGAATGACCTCATGTGCTGTGACATCACAAGGAGGGTGGGACTTTGTCTCTGACATTAGTGAAGCCTAGTTGAGAGAAAATACACTTTTTGTTCTGGACTTCTAAGGGACACTCTGTTCCTGGACTCGAGATAGATCACTTCTGCTAAGACTGGTAATTCAAGTGTGAACCTTTACCAACTGAAACTTAGTTAGAACTAGTTAATTCAGTTACAAGGCACTTTGTTTTGTAATTGTCCATTTTTTCTGACTGTAATCATAGGTGCCGGAACCGGGGGGGGGGCGGAAGGGGCGGTAGCCACTCCACTTTTTATTTCTGAATGGCAAACACTAGTATAGAAAAAGTGCCCTTTGTACCCTTATAAGTGCCCTTTTGATTCTCAGCCCCCTCAGCTTTTACCATCTTCCAGCACCCTTGACTGTAATCAATATGTATTATGTATCATTCTGTGCTTTAGTATTGTAGTTACTATTTTTAATTTTAGTAAACTTTGTTTTTCCTTAAAACACTGCCTGTGACATGCCCATTTGGGTGTGAATGGTGGAACAGTCTTAATATTCTAACACAGCTGTTAAATGCTTATTGTGTCACCTTATGCAGCCACGCTAAAGAGGATCTGTGTAAAGATCCAACAAGGTAAGAAAATACCAGCATCTCAATTGAGTCAGCAGGGGGTTGTGACCTAGGTTGGTTGTATGCCCGCTGGGCCAAGTATTGCACTGCTTTCCCTGAAGAGAGTGTAATATTTGGACCTGTTACCTGGGCGTGCTTGCTAAAAAGGGTTCATAACTGACCCCAGGACTTGAGAATGTTAGTTTGCTCAGACCCAAAACAAACAGGAGTTGTCCCTGTTTGTCCCCTGATCACAAATCGCACTTCAAGATTGGGCACTGTGGGAGCAGAGCTCCTGACCCCCAGAGTGGATTTGTGACAATGTCCTCAATCGAACAAAGCCATTACTAGTAGGAGATCAAGTGATAATGAAGACATGATGCAGTGAAATGTCATCTTATGATTGGGAGCCCAACCCATATGTGTTATTTTAGAAATCCCATACCCTGGATTTCAAATGTACTGACTCCAAGATTTCAACAAAAAAAAGACTCAGAAGGTGGTAAACTAAGATCAGTTGAAGTCTTGTGTGGTTCATGCCAAGCCAGACAGATGGATCAGCAAAGAGAGACAGAACTGCTCCCAAAAAATGCCTCAATACTGTCCGAACTGACTCCTAACAGCTAACTAACAGTAAAAGAAAGATTTGACTTCAGCTTAAATATGTTAAATCATTATTCTTGAACTCTAACTTAGCTATTTGAATAACTGAAGTTTAGGACCAAGACTGAATTATAGAGCTGCCAAATGTTGAAATAAAAAAATAAAATGCTCAAAAGTCAAGAGATGTTTAGACTGGTGTGAATTAATGAAGATGTTAACTGCTACAATCAGAGTAATACAATTGGACTTGTATTGTTATGGGGGGGTTAGAATTTGTAGTACTCCAGAGCTGGGGGGCAGCACCAAGAAAAATGGGAACCCTTCACTGAGACTGGGATTTGAATTTTTTTCCTTTTCTTCTCCTCCCCTGCCTGCCTGTCCTGGGACCCCTTCCCCAGCCTTTGTTTAATATGCACCTTTGGTGCATGAGGTGGTCCAAGGACTGGAAACAGGCCCTGCTGGAGATGCTCCACCAGGTCATGAAAGGCCCCATCCCCTTGCTACCAGCCAGGACCTTCATTGACCTAGAAAAGGGCCCTGGGAGTGGCTGTTGGGGAGAGTAGTGGCTCAGCTGGCATGGGTGGAGGATGTATGGAGCACAGATTCCTGAACTTACCTCCAGCAGGTCCATGGCTCTACCAGCCTTGCTCCCCTCCAGCAAGAGCTCATGGACCAAGCAGCAGCAGCTTTGTATCTCATTCCTAACACAACAGCAGCAGTCAGCAGAGTGGGAGCAGCCACTCCCTGATGCCATCAGTCCTCCCTTTCCTCCATCCATCAGAGATGCCCCTTTATGGCCTGTTTTTAATAAGTGCTTTGTGAGGTTAATCCCCAAGTGATGATCAACCAATGCCTCATGAAGCCCAAGTTTGGGTCGTCAGTTGCCTTACCAAATCTCCAGGTGCTCATCGTCTCTGCAAAGTGCACTCAGGACTTGGACTGAAAGAGTTAACCCACTGCTATTGGCTAGACCAGTTGTTGGTCTTGATTGTGTTGTTCTTGCTTGCTTGCTCTATTGTCTTGTAGCACAGTAGCAAAATAGTTATCCTGTTGTTCCTTTTGTCCCCTGTAAATAAACCTTTTGCATCTTGGTCCCTGAGTAAGCTTCCCGCTTCTACTCCCAGATTTGTTTGGCCTATCCTATACTCAAAAGGGAAATACAAACTTCATTCCACCAGAGCTTTGTCCCCCTACCTCAAGCTAACAAAGACATGTACTAGGGCAGATAAATCCTTTTGTAAAAGATAAGATTTATCTGGGAGATATTTTGCAAATGGAAAAAGCCACAGCAGGCACATTATGTTCAAACTTCAGTCTACACTCCACGGTGACCTCCAGATTTTTTACCCTATTCACAACTACCACTGATGCTATTTAGAGATGACAAAACTAAAACACAGCACTGATCCACCAACCTGCAAGGACCTGGTTCCACTAGCAACAGCCCCACCTTGCCTGGAATAAGATAATCAGATGGACACCATCCAGTCCATGATTTTTTGAAGGCATCATTGCAGCACAGGGACTGCCACCAGTTCATCTGGTGTAAAAGACAGGGACAGCTGAGCATCATCTGCATAACTGTGATGACTAACCTTGTACCATCTAATGTCCCACCCTAGAGGCAACATGGGACTGCAAATAACATGGCGGACAGAATCAATCTCTGGGAAACTCCACAGCTAGCTTCAGTTGGCTGCAGTGACAAAGACCCCATCACAGCTTATTTGTGCTCTGCTGAACAGGAAAGACTCACACCATCGCAAGGCTCTCCCAGTAAGGTCCCAGTATTCTTAAGGCAAAGCCACATGCTCCATGGTGCTAAATGCAGATGCAAGATCAATGATAAGGACAATTGATTACTCCCTAGTGACAGGGTTAAATAAGACCCTGCCCCATTTGTTATGCAGAAAGAGTTTAAACGTAAGGGTCTGTTCTGTCCTCAACTTTTCTGTCTCTTCTCTGTCTGGTTGCGTAACCAAATTTGCTTGTGAGACCTAGGAACTGGTCACTTTGGCAGTTTTGCAATTCTCCACCTCTAGCTATCGCTCTGCCTTTCCTTGCTATTTCTGTTTTTTTCTTCCCCTTTGCAAGTCAGCGGGTATAAAAATATACGTGAATCTTGATGTGGAAATGTCACTGATACTGGGATCCCTTTGCTTAAAACTGTATATAGTAATATTGTTGAAATGATTGCAAAAAGCTATTTGAAACTCAAGGGGTTACCCTGAAATGCAGTTTTTAGGCCTTTTACATAGTTGTCAACATGAGGTCAGTTCTGGGACACCATGTACTGTTTTGATGCACCTGCAAGGAACAAAACTGACAAGAACATTCTTTAAACTTACAAGAACATTCTGTGAGAAGCAGGCTCTCTTAACAAGTTCACAAACAAAAACTTACAAAAAGAGCAGCAATACTTTTGCTAGAGAAACAAGGAGAGTGAGAGACTGAGAGACTGAAACTTGGAATTAAGAGATCCCCTCAGAAGAAGGACTTAATTTTCTCTGTTTGTACCGCCTCTGTAAATAGTTATACTGAATATTTTTTTATTTTTTTATTTTACTGTAATTGAGAAAAATAAAATGCTATTTGAAAATATTGCTGGTTTTCCTCTGTGTCCTGACCTGTGCCTCGATGACATCCCTCACATTCCTCAAACGAAGCAAATCAGTAAACCCCTTCAAGGGTGCTGTATCAGTCTGTGGTGAGACTTGAAACCCAACTGAAAAGGTTCATAGTTGTTGGGTTTCTAAAGGTAAGTCAAAAGCTGCACCACCACTGTCCTCTTGATAACCCTCGCCAAATAGAAAGGAGTTGAAACAAGCCAGGTCTAGACATGATTTCTTTAGCAGTGGTCTTACCACAGCTTTTTTATGAGCTGACAGAAAGCACCTCTGTGTAAAGGAACACCGGATGATGCCAGAAAACACTGTACCAAGAGCTTTGGGGCAGTCCACCAAAAGCTACATAGGCCCTGGATCAGACTCACAGAAAGTGGGATGAAGATCATAGATCACCCCAAGCACCTCCTCCAAAGAAATTGGATGAAACTCACTCCACATTACTGAAGTGTCCTAGTACTTATTAGCTCCACTACTGCCAGTCTGACAGGCTGCCTAGAGAGACTGGATTATACCCGCCTTCATCCACAAAACTGCTCCAATAAGCAAATTTCCAGTGTCACAATTGTAACAGAATACCGTTTTTGGCCCCTAGAATATTAGCTATTGTCAAAACATTCTGGCTGGCTTTGAAGGGAGACATTAATGTTTTTCAGTCTGTGAGAGACTGTCCCCATATGACATATCACTGAGCTAAAAATTCTAGCAATATGGTCACACATAATTTATTCAAAAATCCAAGCCCGGCCACACATCTTCAATGGCTGCCATCACCTCTGTCATTCCTGATACACTGATTGGCACTCTTTTTTTCTTTATTCCAGAATGGCAGTCCCCACTTTCCTCTTTTCATGGGATTGAACGTGTCCTAGTCCTTCTGTGTAGTGGGGGAGAATGCATCAAAATCATCTTACAGACAGAATCTCAATGAATTTACACTTTGAATGTCCTAGTCCCATATGACCTCCATGACAGTACTGATTAGGTTCTACTTGTATAACTCATTTTGTGAGCAGTCAGAGCTATATGTGATTTAACACCCCCCTCCTTTTTTCCTGCTTCTTACTTGATAATCATTTGGACTAAATTTATTTTATTCTGTTGTACTGCATTATTATATATTCTGAAAGATATAATGACTTATTTGTAAATATGATGGTCCTGCAATGCACTAATACATATTTGTATTTTCTTTATTTTCTGTGGGTTTTCTGGTTTTACGTGTGCTATATCACCATAATCTGGCACACTGGATTCACTTGTCTTGCTACTTGAATCCTGGGACAAGAAATGACATATAAATAATAATGTGATTTTTTTTTTTGGGGGGGGGACCTAACAGGTCTTCTACCTGCTAGCCTCTGTGCTTTTTAAGTGCAGTTTTGGAAATTACCTTTCTGACTCCACCTCTTTTGGATTTTTTAATATACTGGAATACCTTTCAGCTGTCACTACATATTTCTCTTTTCTCCTTCAGACTTCATCTCCTCTTGGATCCTCTTTCTTCAACTGTCATTTATGGACAGCAGATTTTCCTGGACCAATTCTACTTCTAGCATGCTTTTTTCATGTTCTAATTGCCAGTACTATACTCTCACCCTTTCTTTTCATACAATGAAACTACATTTTGGACTCATCCCTTAGGGCTTGTTTGGACTTTTATACTGTTCTGCCTTCAACACTTTCTACCTGAGCAGCTATGGCAACATGTCTTGGTACTTCTGTTGCAATTCTTCCACTCAGTTTTTTTTATACACAGTGTCACTTTGGTAGGGCAGCTTACATTCTCTGAAACAATAATGCTATGCAGAGCACACTCAGTGATGCTGGAAATGGGTGCTGCAGCAGGGGGCTTTAACTCTCTCACTGCACTTTACCTATGAATTTGCCTTTGCACTAAGGCCCATAACACACACCTCAGTACTTGATTGAAATGCACTTTAAAGTGGTACTGTGTCTTAAAATGAACTGTATGACTGCAGCACTTCTACCCCGGAGCTACACCCTCTAAAAGCATCATGGTTTGAGACATAAAGCACCAGGGTTTGTGCAATGCATTCATCTATGGCTTTTTAATAAGCTGTGTGTTGTTTTTGCAGTATGTTTGACATGTGTGCCATTTATTTTCCTGCTTGTCTGAGTGTGGTGTCTTGTGGTTTCTGTTGCATAATAATATTAATAACTTTATTTATAAAGCGCCTTTCAAAACCAAGATGCTGTACAAATTAAAACACATCAAATATAACATTAACATTCCATAAAATACAGTTAAAACATTTGTCAATAATACATTTTAAAACAGCAGCATAACATTAATGGCTAAAACTATCACTTAACATTATCTAGAAATGCTAACCTAAATAAATGGGTTTTAAGGGCTAACTTAAAACTTTGGATGGTCAGGCACTCTCTCACCTGAGAGATAGAGAGATCCAAGCCCAAGTGGAGGACATTTTGTCCACAATGAATTTATTAAACTCCTCACAACTTTCTTGAGACAAGTCCCATTCAGACTGTAGACAGGGAGGATGGTTTAACCTGTCCGCAGAGCAAACACGCTCAGCTGGTTTCTTCTTATAGATACACAGATACATAGACAGTGTCGGCAGATAAGGGCCTATGGCCCACTCAGTCTGCCCATTTGAGCTCATAAGTTCAGTTTATGTTTTCCTAGAAGTCTGTTGCCCCTTACCCCTGAACTCCAGAATTCCTTTATGTCTATCCCATGCATTCTTAAATCCCGTGATTGTTTCAGCCCCCACCACTTCCTCTGGCAGGGTGTTCCACTTGTCCACCACCCATTCTATGAAGAAATTCTTCCTCATGTTTCCTCTGAATCGTCCTTCCTCCAACTTCATCCCATGCCCTCTAGTTCTGGAACATCTTTTTCGCTTAAAAATAGTGTATTCCTGCACCCTGTTCCTCCCTGTAAGATACTTGTATGTCTCTACTATATCCCTCTCTCCTCCTCTCCTCCAGGGAGTACATGTTCAGTTCCTTCAACCTGTCTTCATAGGACTTGTGATGCAATCCATGCACCATCTTTGTTGCCCTCCTCTGAACCTTCTCTACCCTGTCTATGTCCTTACGCAGGTATGGTCTCCAGAACCGTACACTGTACTCCAGGTGGGGCTCACTAGTGTCTTGTATAGCGGAATTATGACCTCCTTTTCCTGCTGGTGATGCCGCTGCCTATACATCCCAGCATCCTATTTGCCTTTACCTGCTGCCTTGTCACACTGTTTCCTACCTTTAGGTCATCAGAGATGATAACCCAAGATCCCTTTCCTGCTTGGTGCATGCTATATCCTCACCCCCAACTGATATATTGTGCCAGGGTTTTTGTGCCCTATATGCATTATCTTGCACTTCTTTGCATTGAATTTCAACTGCCAACCCCCTGACCATTCTTCAAGTTTCTGCAGGTCCCTTCTCATTCTGTCTACACCCTCTGGTGTGTCTGCTCTGTTACAGAACTTTGTGTCATCAGCTAACAGTGAAATTCTGCCTTCTAGGTCCTGCGCAATGTCACTGATGATGTTGAATAGGACTAGTCCCAACACTGATCCCTGTGGTACCCCACTGGTCACTTTTCCCTGTGTTGAGTGACAGCATTTACCACCACCCTCTGTGTCCTGCCACCCAGCCAGTTACCTACCCACCACACTACTGTCCTGCCCACACCCATATTCCCCAGTTTGTGTAATAGTCTTCTATGTGGCACAGTGTCAAAGGCCTTGCTGAAGTCCAGATAGGCCATGTCCACTGCCCTCCCCTGATCCACCTCCCTAGTCACCCAGTCAAAAAATTCAACAAGGTTGGTCTGACATGACCCCCCCCTGGTGAAACCATGCTGCCTTGGGTCCTGTAGTCCATTGACAACCAGATGTTCCACCAATCTCTCCTTCAGTAGTGCTTCCATGATCTTCCCCACTACCGAGGTGAGGCTGACTGGTCTGTAGTTCCTGCTTCCTCTTTGTTCCCACTTTTGTATAAGGGACTACATCTGCTGTCCTCCAGTCTTTGGGTACCTCCCTGTTTCCAGTGATCTGCTAAACAGGATAGCCAGAGGTTCAGCCACCACCTCTCTTAGTTCTTTAAGGACCTGGGGTGCACCCCATCTGGCCCCATTGCTTTATCAACTCTTATTACTTCCAGTTCCTTTAGGACCCTTTCTCATGTAAAGGGACTTGTGTCCATTTCTGCACCATTCTCACCCCTTGTACTCCCTTCAGACCCATTACCCTCTGCTTCCTCAGTAAAGACTGAGCAGAAATACCTGTTCAATATGTCAGCTTTACTGTTGTCATCCTCCACATGGCCCCCATCATCCCCCTTCAGTCTCACTATCCCTCCCTTTGTCTTTCTTTTTTCACTTATGTACCGTTAAAAGGTTTTGTCCCCTCTACCCACTGATTTTGCAAAAAATATTGTGCTCCTCCCCAGCCCCGAACCCTGCACCCTTCCCACTGTAGCCAGTCACCCTCATCACCGCACCATGCAGCCAGCTTGAGGCAACAGCCTGTAACAGGAATTCTGCCTTTTTCAGGAATAGTGATGACTGATAGTCCCTATAGTAAGATCTCAGGGCCATCCTGTCATCCTCTGAGTCAGACTTTTTTTTTTCCAGGAATGCTCCAACCTCTGCCACATTGCCTTCAAGAGAACTAGGTCATATTTAGGTTTGTTTTAACAGACTTTGCAGGCAGTAGTTTTTTTTTTTTTTGCTTGTTTGTTTTGTTTTTGTTTTTGTTGATGATTACCATAATTTATACAGTACAATGGATAGAAACAATCCAGCAACTTGATAGGCTGAGACATCTTCTTACCCATGATTAAATCTCAACACATGGGTAAGAAAAAGTCCCAGCCAAAACATTTGTTTACCAGTTTTGAATCCCTCCACCCAAAAGTTTAGCATATCTTTCAGAAAAGCACAACCTGCTGGCCAAAACAGAATAAACAAGAACTAATTTGTCAAAAATGTATATGTATGCAAACAAATAAAACACTATAAAATATTTACAAAACTTTTTGTTTTGCTGTTCAAAACATAAACAACAATTTCATTGCATGATAGCAATAATACAGTCCAGAGTGTGGCATGTCATGGGCTATTGTCATTTCTCAGATGCATGATGCACTTGTTCTTTAGCATCAGGCCTCACAACATACATACTGTAAGGCATAGTGATATACCACACCATACAGTACAGTCAGCATTAAACTTTAAAATGGGTTCATTGTTACTGAGTTGTTACTCCGTTTGATATACCCATTTTCAATTAGCTGCTGACTTTAAATGTTGAAATTGTTCACCCAGTATGCAGTGACATGCAAACCAGTTGTCAGCTCTGTGATGTAATCATTACTATTAGAAACAGAGAAAACTGGTCAACAGCTGGTTAACAACGGATTAGGCTTTACTTTTTTATCAGACAACGTGTATTAAAAACCACCAACCAAATCAAAATCAACTAGTACTCAACTAGCTAACAACTCATTTTATTTAAACTTTAATGCTGATTGTACTGTATACCCTGTCATGTGTTTGGTTAACTGTTTATTTTATTGATGTATTTCAAAGGTTTTACCAGAAAAGACATACTGAGTTGGTAATGGCTCATTTCAGGTGTGTCCGGGGACATATACAAGTACAACACATTATGTAGTGCAATAAAACAGAAAATACTATTTCAAAGTATGCAGTCCATGAACACTTAAGAATAAATTGTCAAACAGTAAAACTACCATGAAGAAAACTTGTGTAATGGGCACATGAGAAATAACAAAAACAGCAACAAAAATAATCAGGGAGAAATGACTGAAACAAGGGGAGGGCACTGCTTGTGTCAGTGGCGGAAGGCAACTAAGAAGGAATCCACTGCACTATCAAAAGCAACTGCAGGTGTGAATAGAGACATCACAGAAGAGAGATTTCAGAGCAGTAAAGGAGGGGACAGAAGGAATGAATGGGGTAAGAGAATTCCCTAGTTTATGGAAACAGAATAATACAGCAGATTGACCAGCAGTAGATTTCACTTGAGAGCAAGCAAGCAGGCAAGAGCAAGCATTCTGAAGGGAATACGAGGAAGAAGAGGGAGAGGAAGAGAGAGAGAAGAGAAGCAAGATGAGAGGGGAGAGAGCTAAACTAATATTTGGAGACAAAGAAAACATTGTGGGAGAGGAGTGGGAGAATTTCACGAACAATCAAAGTTAATTATATTTTTTGAAAATATCTACAAAGCAGCAATGATAGGTTTCAGACTTTGGCTGTAAGCCAGCTGGAATTTAATTTCAAATGAGAAACCTTAAAATGTAGTGGAGAAGGCATTATGCTGCTTCGCTGATAAAGTACTAGCATTTCATTGCTTGGGACCAAAATGTGAAACAGGGCTCAGATAATGCTTCACTAACTTTGGTGGTCTTACCTCGGGTTCCATCATGAAAAAGCAGTTTTAAAATTCATATTTTAATGCCTTTTAGAATGTACACATTGAAGGAAATACTTGGGTAAATTATACATTTGAAAACAGAAAAAGAATTCAACAGCAAAATAAATTTTCCATAATTGTCAAAAATAGCAAAGGCATTATTTACAGTTGAGATGGTTAACTGCATTAATAATTGCAATAACAACATCGGGAACAGCATAATTGGCAAGATATGTCTTTTCACAGATGATACCAAGCGTTGGGAACAGCATCAATGGCAAGATATGTCTTTTCACAGACATACCAAGCATTGGGAATAGCATTAATGGCAAGATATGTCTTTTCACAGATGATACCAAGCGTTGGGAACAGCATCAATGGCAAGATATGTCTTTTCACAGATGATACCAAGTTCTGTGGAAGTGGAACACTGAGGAGGGCATAAGGGACCTGAAGGAGGACCTGGTGAGGTTGGTGAGGTGGCCTGGAATCTGAAAAGTGGCTTTGAATGCTAAAAAGTGCAAGGTAATTCACATAGGGAACAGGAATTCCAGGATAGTACAGACTTGGGGGAGTGGGTGAAGGTCACAGTCTCAGCGGAGAAGAAGGACCTGGGTATAGCAGTCACAAGCAACCTGAAGCCATCAACGCAATGCAAAAAGGCAGATGGGAAGGCGAACAATATGCTGAACTGTATATTGTGAGGGTTCACCAGCAGGTGGAAGGAGGTTATTCTACTTCTGTATAGGTCCATGATACATCCAAGCCTGGAGTTCTGTGTACAGTACTTGAGCCACTACTTCAAGAAGGACATAAATGAGATGGATTCTGTGCAGAGAAGGGCTACAAAGGTGATACAGGGGCAGCAGGATGTCCCATATGAACAGAGGCTGGTGAACTTGAGCATGCACCTGATGGAAGAGAGAAGAGAGAGAGAGAGAGTGGGGAAATGATCAAAAATGTCAAATACCTTAAAGGCATTAACAAGGTAGCCATAGGGGATTTTTTTTTTTGCAGAAATGAGAACCTAAACACCCAGGGACATGACTGCAGATTAGCGGGGGGCGGTATAGGAAGGAGGCCAGAAAACACTCCTTCACTGAGAGGGTAGTGCAAGATGGAATGCACTGCTAGAAGGGGTAGTAAATCACAGTTCAGCTGTGGGATGGATTCAAGGGGAAGTTAAGAATGATGGGGCAGAGCAATGTGTAGCATACACACATAAGCGCCTCACAAGCAGACTCAATATACTTCCAGGCCTTCTGCTGGCTTTTCATACATTTGTGCACTAATGTATAATATATAGTATCCAGCAGAAGAATAACTGAAACAAATACTTCTTTTTTAAACAAGTTACAAAGTGCTACCCTGCTAAATATTTAAATAAACTCAGTTTAAATTCACTTTTATTCTACTGTCAATGCTAAAGTGTTACAGACAACAAAATCTAGTATGACGTAGTGCTAACCAACTTTGAAACAACATATCATCTGTGCCCCTATGGTTAGGGATACACTAAATTACTGAAAAAATAGTCTATGACCAGCTTTGTGAGTACCTCACCCTAAACAATATTATCACTCCAACCCAATCTAGTTTCAGGACTGCACAGCACATCACTGCCCTAGCCAAGGTTAGAAGTCCTGTCTTGAAACAGAAACTCATGAATGCTATTTTTCTTGACATTAGCAAAGCCTCTGGCTCAGTTAGACCACCAGATCTTTCTGCACAAACTCTCTGGAGTTGGTATTGGTCCCCATGCTTTTGCCTTGGTTCAGTAATTATCTAACTGTTAGGCAGAAGCAACTCAGATTTAATGGTCATTCACCCTCCTGTTCCCAGGCACTTCCGAGAGTCCCACAGTGATCAGTCCTAGGACTTCTCTCATTTATGAGTTATACTAATGATCTGAGGGCAAACATACAGTATGTAATGCCAACATGCACTGTTATGCTGACGATACAGTACTATATGTTAATGTAGCTTTTATTTACATCTTGCTCCCTTCAGCAGAGTCTCAGGGCGCCATTACAATAAAGTGCATCAGTAGAAAACACAGAAGAGCAATCAGCAAAAACAATAATAAAGTAAAACAACACTAATAATAATAACTAGCTAGTAGTGTTGCCTGACCCACTCTGCTGCAATAACGAACCTGTAGTCAGCATTTGACACCCTAGAAATCAGTTTGTTTGCCCCGCCCTCAGTATCTCCACCATACTGAACAATGGATTGGAGCAGGTAGATACTTTTAAATACTTGGGTCTATGGTTAGACAGTAAACTCTCCTTCAGCACTCACTTTGATAATCTTCGTAAGAAACTGCGCCTGAAGTTAGGTTTTTACTGTAGAAATAAACATTGCTTCTCTGCTGAGTCTAGAAAAATGTTAGTTCAAGCTATGTTCTTGATGATGGTGATCTGGCATATAGGGATGCCATGGTGTCTCTGCCAGCTAGACCAGATATCCTTCCATAGAGCACTATGATTCATTTCTGGTTTGCCTGCTATAACCCATCATTGCACCCTTAACACCACAGTTGACTAGTCACCTCTGTCTATTAGAAGGCTAACAAATCAGTATCTATGGTCATATAAGACACTTCTTAATGCTGTGCCACCATATATCACATCCTTTTTCTACTGAACCAATAGCATGATGACTAATGACATCATTTTCTTGGCAGTCCCCAAGCACTTATCCAAATATGACAAGATGGCTTTCAGTCAGCTTACCCTGTACATTCTGGAAAAAGTTGCAAGATTACCTTAAATTAAATAGGTTGGTTAGCTTATATTCATTCAAATTGTTGATAGAAAGTCACTGTATGGGCAAATGTACTTGTTGGTAGAATTCTCAGATTGTTTTGATGTACTCCATAATTTCATTTATGCTGTTATACACTATGTTAACATGATGGATCAACTTACCAGATAACCTGGTTTTTGACAATTGAAAGGAAACCTGGCTAATGGCAGCACCTTGTTTACATGAAGGCAGTGTTACTGGGGAAGATGACTAGCAGGGCATGACTTTGGTGTAGAAACCTGGTAACTGGGCTGTTATCCAGCCGTTGTTACCAGATAACTCTGTTGCTGTGTTCTTTTAGTTAGAAACTAACCCACTTGTTTACATGCACCGGTAACTAACTCAGATACCAGATAATGTTTAAGTTATAGGTGCATTGTACAACATGTAAATGTACTGACAGTCTGTTTGTATATTGTTCTCTGTTTAAAACCATATATCATCCATGATATCTTAAATGTAACCATTGCTTCCTGAATTCTGTAACTTGCTATGCAATACCTCTGTTTTTATGAACTGTTGCTTGTCCTAACCACGACCTCCTTGCAAACAAGTACTGCTCAATGGAGCTTTTCCTAGTTCAATGAATAAATACAAAATACAAGTACTGTAGACACTTCTTTGTTAAGTTGCAGACTGTGGTGACTTTCTTTTTGCTGTCTTTAGACAACTGTAGATATTTAAAGTCAGGTGCCCCCTTCCCCCCACCACCACGTGTAAGGGTCTTAAAACATAGCAAATGTGAAATATAGTCAAGTAGTTCTAATGGTGGAGGGGGAGACAAAAAATGACAATTCTGTTGCGTTATGATTTTTGTGTGTGTGTGTAACATGCTTCCTGAAAACTGATAAAGATTTGAAGCTTGAAACATTCTGATTCATCATATCCTTCTCCAAATATTTTATTTTTCGAATTTATTTATTTAATTTTTGTTTACCAGGTAAGGTGCACTAGGCAAACATTTATCTATTTTTAGGAGAATGTGTCTCGCATAATAAATAGGTTATATGCATTTTTATATTTGCTGTCTGACCATGCATGTTAAGATTTATCATAAGGGGTTTTCCCAAGACCATATACTTTTATTGCAAAAAACATACACTTGCAGCCTATGTTCCATAATCATATGAAATAGTCATATAAATGGAGCCCACTTAACAACGGATATAAGAACATCCCATTTGTGAGAATAATTTTTTGATGTCCTGATTGTTGCCCATTACTTTCAATGGCAGTAAAACCCATTTATAGTAGCAGTCAGCCCCTTTATAAAAATGTTTTTTTTTTCTCCAGAGGAAGTGGTAGATAGTCATTATTTCCTCAGAGTGCACTGAGTCTAGGTTGAATCATGATCTAGTTTCCTTATTAACGGTCGCTCAAGTAATGAATGTGTGTGGGAAAGATGCCATATGAAGAAGGCAGCACACATTCCATCACAGTTAGCCATGACACTGAATCAACGTTACATCAGCACTCTGTTTGGACAAGAGCTCTTTTAAAAAGCCATAGTATACTGTTTTTAATAATGAATTCTCTAAAAACAGGTTTGAGCCCTGTTTCATTATGCTAACCATAGATTTTACATGGATTTTCACTGTTTTCAATGAAGCCCTCTTACATGAACATCCCGGTTATAAGAACATTTTGCTTGGCATTTAGGGTGTGCTTATAACAAAGCTCCACTGTAACTCTATTGCATTTGATTATATGAGAAGAAAACCTGTCCAGATGTTGTTGTTTTTTTTAGTCCCTGCTCACTGTTGCATATTCCCTACCTGCTCCCCAAATCAATCAGATGGCAATGATAATAAATTAAATCCCTTCCCTGTCTTGATGTTGCCTTTTCCCTTCCTACTCCACCAAAGATAATCAGTGAAATCCCTTTCCCTGCACCCCTGCCAAACTGCCATGCTGATTTTGCCATCTGGCTGCTGCCTGTTCTCTCCCTGCATGCCCTGTTCAACCATCATCATGAGTTAATTATAAGCATCCCCATCCCACTGTTGCTCATTCCCTCTCACTGCCTTCCAACATAACCTCTGCTGATAATGCATTAAATACCAACCACCATCCTGCTGCTGTACATTCCATTCCTGCTGCACTGAGATTAAATTGCATCCTTTCCCTGTCCCACTGCTGCCTGCTCCCTCACCAACTGATAATATATAATGAATACATGCCCCTGTCCGCTGCTGCATATGCCATCCCAACTGTCTCGCCTGAGTACCAATCCTCCTAGAACTCAGTCTACAATTCTATCACTTTTCATAACCCTTTTAGACACCTTTAAAGGGTAAACTTGGTATGCTACCACCACTCAGCGAGACTCTCACTCGAAGTATCACTAGGTCTGAATACCAGTACAGCTACTGCTCACACAGTGCAGTGTTCTTTCTCAAAGGGCAAAAAACCTATACATTTTGTCACAGCTGACAGCACTTTGCTTTAAATATGGTATCTTTGTTGCCTGTCTCTTCAGAAATGGATCACAGACTTGCCAGTTTACCTCTGATTAACAATACCTGAAATGACTCGGTCACAGAAAGCGTGAAGCATATAAAGTTAATATATAACAACTGGAGAGCATTTTCTCCCATAGAGGAAACCAGTTATAATTCGCTGTTATAACCTGCAGGTTATAACAGTGAACACGCGCTGGGTTTCTCTCGCACTAGGCATGTGCAGCCACTGCTTCTTCATTCCTCAGTGCCGGCTGCAAATCCCCAGCTCTGTATAGTTCACAGCACTCGGAGTCAGCAGTGGTAAGTTATTTACTGGGCAACTTTTCTGTTTTTTACATAAACTGGCTATAAAAAAAAAACAGGAAAAAAATGAGCAGTTGTTTTTATCAGGAGCCACAGACTGCATTGAAACCCAACCAGTCCATGGCTACATATGAATATCTTTATTTTATATAGTTGCTGTGGTGAGAAAACACTACCCAGCAATTATATAAAATAAAGGCTGAGTAGGGATGCATAAAACTCACATTTTACACACCCCCTAGGGGTGGGATGCCTTAGTAAACCCCTCAAAATTCGCTCTCAGGGTTTATGTGGCATCCCACCCCTGGGGTGGTGTAAAATCTCATTATAACCCCATACCCAGCCATTATTCTATATGCAATACTCCATGAGTTATACATGTTACAGGATAATACACACTAAAGACTATAGAGCATGCAGCATTTCTAAAAAGGTAAAAATAAACACATTTGAAAAGATAGAGATAACACAAGAAAAAAACTAACTCAAAGCTATTTAAATCTTCAAGTATAGTAGAAGACGCTTACTCCCAACTGGGAAATGACAAGTTATGGCAGACTTGACCTCCTAATATTACTAGTTAAAACCCCCAACACAAGACGATTCTCATTAACAATGTACAACAGAAATACCTTTGGCTGGCCAGCCCACAATACCCTCTTCACTAGACAAGCCTCTCTGACATCACACCCTGTCTCTGCTTTTGATTGCTGGTGACCAGCTCAGCTTTCATTGTTATCCTGGCCATCTAGTACAGCTGGAAATGTTTCATTCTGCCTTGCCCCTGTTTACATTCAAAGCATGTCTTTTTGTCCTATGAAAGGAACTAAGCCTTTTGAAGTTTACCCAAAACAAGTGGCCTTTACAGGACAGGAAAATGGCATTTTAAATAATGGCAACTTACAGTCAAGTGCCTTGAGGCATGGGCTACAGAGGAATGTAATTTTCAGTTTCCACCAGACCTTCCATCTCAGTTGAAATACTTTATAGATTATTTATTGATTTATTTATATAAATGTTTCACCAGGAAGACACACTGAGCAACAAGTCTGGCATCTCCCAGTGTGACCTGGGGGAAGGGGTACAATAGGAGTGAAACATTAAACATTCAAGTTACAAGATCAACATTAACATACAGTTCTAAGGCAGGCGTTACAAGCAGTGGTATAACAGTGTTACGCATAATAGGTACAAAGAGTGGACAATAATAAATGCCAGGTTAATAAGTAAACAAGTGCTTATGTGAAGAAAAGGGGTGGTGAGGGGAGAAGAGAAGAGGAGGGGTGAGGTGGGGAAGGGGGAAGAGTCATGTTCAAGTTACAGCCCAGTTACAAGATCAACATTAACATACAGTTGTAAGGCAGGTGTTACAAACAGTATAAAAACAGAGTTGTGCATAATATGTAGAAAAAGTTAACAATTATAAGTGCCGGGTTAGTAAGTAAACAAGTGTTTATATGAAAAAAGGGGGAAAGGAGAGGAAGGGGTGAGGTGGAGGTATGTAGGAGGAAGGGAGTAGATGGGGGATACAAGCTCCTGGTGGGGTAGGAGTGGGACCCATGGAGAGCATTTGGTGTCCCTTACATTCTGTGAGAGATCAAGGTAGGCCAGTAAGTGGGAGCAATTTAGTGGAAGGGAAGGAGAGATAGAAATTTGGGGGGTGGTGCACAGGGTAAAAATGAAGGTGACGGTAAAGGGGTAGGGTTATCCAGGGCTTAGAGGAGAGAATTAGGGAGGGACTTGGCAGGAGCAGCTAGGTGCAAGGTAATTTTTGAGGGAAGAGCTGATGGAGTAGGTGGAGGATGAGTGCTGGATTTGAGGGAGGAGTGAATTCCAAATTTTTGGGAGGTGGTGAGAGTAAGCGATTGGCCAATTAGGATGGATCTGTTGGGGACTACCAGGGTACGGGAGTTGGTTAATCTAAGGGAATGGGAGGATGGGGTTATTATAAAGGAGGAGGTTAGGTAGGAAGGGAGCTCACCCAGCCAGTGCTTGGAGGTGAATTTAGCACTGTGGGAGAGTCATCTATTTGTATGAGAGGGGGAAGGATAGGGCAAGATAAAGATTGCAGTGGTTGGTGCAAGGAGGGCATCCAGGGCAAAGCAGCAGAAGGAATTGAAGAGGGTGTCCAGTCTGGCCAGGTAGGACTTAAGGGCAGCACCATGGACTACATCACAGTAGTCGAAAATGGACAGTATCATCTTCTGAACAAGTTCACGCCTAGCCATAGGAGGGATGCAACTATGGTTCCTGAACAGGGCACCAAGCTTGGAGCACAGTTTTTTCTGGATGGCGTCAATATGTCCAGAGAAGTTTAGGTGTTGGTCCAACCAGACACCTAAGTACCTGAAGGAGGATGTGTCATCAAGTAAAGTCCCATCAAGGGGGTGGAAAATGGGTGGGGAGGGAAGCCTAGAGAGTCTCTGCCTTGTGCCAAAGGTCATGGAGACAGTCTTCTTGGAGTTGAGGAAAAGTTGATGGTCAGCAAACCAGAGCTGAACCTTGCTGAAGTCTTGCTGTAAGCTGGTTGTAACCTTAGCAGGACAGGAGCCAGATGCATACAGGACTGTATCATCGGCTTACATATGTATAGAGGTGGAGGGGGAGCAAACAGAAGGAAGGTCATTTAAGAAAATGGAGAATAGGAGGGGCCCTAATACAGAGCTCTGGGGGACGCCAGTGCTAATTGGGAGGGGAGGTGAAGTGGCATCCAAGATCTTAATGGATTGGGCTCTGCCAATAAGGTAGACCTTGAACCAGTTTGTGGCAGAGAGAGATAGGCCAGCTGCTGGGAGTGAGTTGATGAGAAGGGAGTGAGAGACAGTGTTGAAGGCCTTGGCCAGGTCAACTAAAATGGCAGAGGTAAATTGTCCATTGTCCATCCTGGTTAGGATGGAGTCTGTGAGCTGTAGCAGAGAGAGAGGTGGTGGTTGAGTGTTTTTTCCTGAAGCCAGACCAAAAAGGGGTGAAAAAGGAGGTGTCAGATAGAAACGAGGTGAAGTGGGAGAGGACAATGTGTTCTTGAAGCTTGACAAGGGTAGGGAGGAGAGAAATGGGGTGATAGTTGCCAGGGGAAGAGGGGTCAGCCCCTTTTGGTAGAGGGAGGACCACTGCATGTTTCCATGAAGAGGGTACCGAGGCAGTAGAGAATGAGAGATTTAGGATTAATGAGAGGGGGAAGGCAATAGTTGGAGTGGAGAGGAAGAGGAGTTTTGGGTCAAGGCCATCAGGGGAGGCACCTTTAGAGGGGTTGATGGTGAGGAGGGCACTTAGGGCATTGTTTGGGGTTACAGTAGTGAAAGGGAAGGGGAGGTGGGAGGGTGGTGGAGGGGGCACACCAGTAGAGGGTGGAAAGGGTGGTGGGTAGGAGAGGAGGGATTTTAGTAGCTCAGTGGGCAGGAGGTATAGTAGGAGTTAAATTCCACTCTATGGCTAGTGGGTTAGACACTAGTGAGCTATTTACTTTAAGTACTGGAGGGGGTGGGTGAGATGACGGAGTAAATAGGGCGTTTACCACCCTCCAGAACTTAGAAGGGGAATTTATGTTGGTGATGAAGGCAGATTTGAAATATTCAGACTTGGCTAACCTTGTAGCCCTGGTGCAAACATTTTGGAGCATGTGGTAGTTTGTGAGGTCACTAGGATGCTGGATAGCTTTATAATGCTTCCAGGCCCGATCTGTAGCCCTGAGATAGGCCAAAAGTTCAGGGGTTATCCAAGGTAAGTGGTTACTACTGACTCTGGTTTGTTTTAGTGGGGCAAATGCATTCCAGTTTACAAGAAAGATTTCTTTGAAGAAGGCAAGGGCCTTATGAACCGAGGGGCAGGAGGTTAGGGGGGACAAGTCAGAATTAGCAAGGTTACTCAGGAGATGTTCAAGGTCAAGAGACTTGAAAGAGTGTAGTTGTATGGTTTTGTGTGGTGATTTAGTTCTGTAGACATTCCTAACTATAAATATTGAGTTATGGTCACTGAGAGCATCAGGGAGGATGCCAGAGGTGATGACACGGTGGGGGTGGGAGGTAAGGGCCCAGTCGAGTAGGGAGTGTTGTTGTGTCTTATGGTTTGTGTGGGTGGGTTCAGAGATCAGTTGGGAGAGGTTTAGGACTCCAATTTAATTTTTAGTTTTGGTAGTTTTAGGTGACAACCAATTTATATTGAAGTCACCTAGCATGAATAATTCCCCAGAGCAAGCAAGGGAAGTGATGGAGGTTAGGAGGTCTAGCATGACTGAAGGATGGACATTTGGGCAGCGGTAAATGCTGGCTATGAAGATTGGGAGAGTGAAGGGGAGGGTCACATGGATAGCTAGGGCATCATGGGTCTCAGGATTGGAGGATGAGTAGATGATAGAATATTGGATGGAGACTAGGACATAAATGGCCACACCACCACCCCTGCCAGCATGGTCTTAATTTATCAGTGAGTAGCCAGGAATGGAGACCAAGTGGTCAGGGATAATGCTGTTTAGCCAGGTTTCTGAGATGATAAAAATATCTGGTTTTAGAGTGCACACCATGGTCTGAATCTGGTCTATTCTTTGCAACAAGCTGCGGGTGTTTAGATGTAGGGATCTTTAAGCCCTTTGGGAGGGCTGAGAGAAGAGAGCAGGGGGAGGTAGTAGAAGAGGAAGCACCAGAGGAGCTAGGGGCAATAGGGCCTGGGTTAGGGTGGATATCCCTGGTGGAGAGCAAGAGGAGAGTGAGTATGAGAAAGTGGAGCTTAGGGTAGTTAGGAGAGTTTAAAAGGGCTGGCGAGGAGGTTGGTAGATTTGAGGAGAAGGGAGTGGATGAGTGAGGAAGAAAAAGGTGGAGAACCGCAGTGAAAGTGGACACCATTATCAAAGCTGCATGAGGAATAGTGGTAGAGTGAGACCATATTTCAAATGAGGGGGTGGACAGGAGAGATGGCATTAATGTGGCTAGGGGATTGGGAGATAGTAATTGCTGGGGCTGGGAGAGCTATTAAGAATAGATGAGTAGTAAGCAAGTGGAGGTGGTAAGGAGAGGTATATGAGCAGAACAGGGGGGAGAGAGGAGAGGAGAGGAGAGTAGGGGATGCATTGTTCATAAAGGCAGAGAAATTGGTGAACAAACTAATTTATGAACAGGAGGAATTTGTAAGCAGGGAGCGCGGAGGGGAGCTGGTCAGATAGAGGGAGTAGCCGTAGTTTAGGAAGGTATCTATATGGACAGGCAGAGATCCCTTTAGATAAGGCTTGTGTCCCTCTAGTGGCAGTACAGTATAACTTGCTAATGGGAAAATGGAGAGAGTGAGAGAAGAGAGGAGAGCTAAATTTAAAAGGTAAAGTATTAATTTCTGAGAATTTACAAAGAAGTGGCTGAGATGGCAATACAAATAAAATCACACACACACAGACAAAACACAGTACATTGCAAGTTGTCACACTATCAAAATTAAAAAATGCTTAGAATCTCTGATGTCCAGTGTCCCCAGCATGACAAGCACACACACACACACACACACAGTGACTGGTGTAAACTTTCACTCAAATAGCATTTTTTCAATTTATTTATTGGACAGCAAGTTTAGCACAAGCCTCTATTGTTGTTGCAACCAGTATAGGAGAGATTTTACAGCAACTAATAAAAATAAAGGGTAAAATTAAGAAATAAATAAGGTTACCACAAAAAACATGTGATGCTATCACAAGGTATTCATTTAATATATTTTTAAATATTATACAAAGTATTGTGGATCACAGACTTAGATTTTGACATAGTAATCAACATTCCCAGCTTCAGAGATTTCTGTTAGGACCATGAGTGGGCTATTGAAAATGTAAAACTCATATCTACTGTTGGTTGCCATCCAATGAGAAAACTGTTACATTTCATTTTAAGGAAAGGATGAGTTTTCCAAACCTAGTCTTTCAATGACTTGAAATGTAGTACCATTATTTTGCATGAAGTGTGTGGAAGGTTGCCCAAATCAGCATTTTGGAGGAGGGTTTAATAGGCATGAGGGAATGAGGAGAGTTCAATCAGTATTTATTTTGGTGCCACTGAATCAGATGATAATGTTCACTAAACCATAGGGATTCATTTAAAAGAAAGAGGGAGGAGAGTGAATACCAGAGAGTGCTTTGAATGTGACAGGGTGGGGTAGGGGGACACTAAACACAAGGGAATGATATTAATTCAGATTAGACAGGGCTAGGGTGACACTAGACACCAGTAAGTGCTTGGAATGGGATAGGAAGGGGATGGTAACAGGACATAAGGGCAGTCTTATAACAGGACTGGGGTACGAAAGTGGTGCCAGCTGACTTCAGGGTATGCTTGGAACAAGATGAAGAGAGTAAGGGAGTACCACTTGGTATGAGATTGTGCTTGGAATGGGTTAGAGACATGGGAGTTGTGTCACTTGACACCAAAGAATATTTGTAATTGGACAGGACTGGAAAGGGATGTCACTCCCTAGGTGCACATAAAAATGATATTCCGCTCTGCATGTCTATCCCAGTCACCAAATGGTAAGGGTGTGTGAATACCTTATCCCAAATATTTGAGCTGAATATTATATTTGGGTCCCTAAATAGTCAAGTATTTGATATTTGGTATTCAGCTGGTTTATCTGTACACTAGAAAAAAAGGTTTCCTCCTCCCCAGCTGGTCAAGGATAGTATCATAGTCAGTTTTTCTCCCCATTTAAATTCATTCAAGGTTTCCACCCACTTTCCTCTTATACTGTGTCCCAGAACTTATAAAATCATTTTGGCATATTACCACCGGCTACTGTCACGCTGCCAGGACCCAACACCATCTTTGCATACCAAGCAAAGTTTCCTGCACCTAAGCCTGACATATTAGTCCCTTCCCCCATATACCCAAAAGCCATCAATATTCACACACCCCTCTGCCCCAATCCTTCATTTCAGGGGAAGGCTAGCAAAATGAAAACCGGTTAGCCAGCTGGAGCCCCCACCTGTCAACTGCAGTATATGCCTTTCCCTAACCTTGCCTGCTTGAATCAAAACAGATTATATAGTGAATAATGATGTGAGCAATGGTAAGAGGAAGGGCATGATCACACTGGAGTGGGAGAGGCAGGAGGAGCATTATTGGTGACACTGCACAGCCTGATTGACTCAGGCTGCCTAGTGTCACTAATAATGCTCCTCCTGCCCACCCTACAATCATGTCTCCCTCCTGTTACTACTTGCATCATTATTCACTAAACAATCTGGCTGCATTCAAATAGGTAAGGTTAGGGAAGGGAATGCACTGTTGTGGGATGGCAGTCTGACTTGCAAACCAGTTTTAATTTTGTTAGCTGCCCCTGAAATCAAGGATTGGGGCAAAGGGGGGGGCAGAGTATGGATGATGTCTGAGTGAATGTGGGGAGGGGACTGACATGTCAGGCTTATATACAGGAAGCTTTGCTTTATATGCAAAAACCATGCTGGCTCTTGGCAGTGAACCAGGAGCTGGCAGCAATGTGTTAATATGTTATTTGTTTTACATCTGGGACATAGAATAAGGGGGAGGTTGGTGGGAGACCTTGAATGACTTCACAATGGGAAGATGGAAGGCCAGGAGACTATCCCTGGCCACGCAGGAAGGGGGAAAGTATTTATTTATTTTTTTTGTAATGTGACAGTTTGTGAATAGGAATATGGGGGCTCATGAATATTCAGAAAGCCCATTATTTGAGGTTTTCAGGAAATACTATTCATTACTTGCACACCCCTACCAAATGGTAAATAAATCAATCAACTAAATATCAGAATGTGTTTGGAATGGGGCAGTGAGGAAGAAGCTTCCCACTGCACATAAGAAAGACCTTCATAAAAAATACTTATGACCAACACTGCCAGTACAAATTGGTTTGATTATGTCATTAAATAAAAATAGATGAAAATTACAAATGGTATGTTAACATGATTTTTCAGTTTTGAGTGCAGACAAAACTGATATTGCCAGGCCTCAAATCTCATAATACCACAAAAAAAATAAATTTCAGGATATTCCGTTCTTTATCACTAAAGAAATTTGCATGAAAAAAAATGATGTTTTGTCCCTTAAAACTCATCTGTCCCAACTGTTTTTCCAGTCCTAAAGTAATCATTCTTTCCCTGTGCAGCAGAATAATTTCTGGAGCAACAGACTGTGATGACATACTCTGCTCAGAAGATTATGACATCACAGCATGAATAAGCGACATGAATAGAAGAGGTCTACAGGGCAAATAACCTGATATGATGAAAATGTGTTCAGTAACCAAAAATGGAAGGCTGTGAAAACCCAAATATGGGACATGGGGAATTTATGAAATTGAGTTCTGCTGATATCATCTGATTTTTTTGCTGCAAATCAAAATAGTTTAAGTAACGTGTATTTATATTTTTTTGTTTGCAGACATGTGCAGAAGACAATTTGTTACAAGAACAGTATTGATGAGGTGTATTACTCACTGTTAGGTCCAATTCAGTTCACTCTGCAGTGGCTGTTGTGGGCTCAACAATGGCAGGCTACTGGTCAGCCAGGCTGATCATGACACTGGTTAGTGCTTGCGGGTTGGAACCGTCTTGTAGTTGAAAGGAGCTAGCTGATCCTATCACAGAGCAACTGGCTTCTTTCATCTACATATCATCCAACTTCTTTCATCTGCATGACACTGCTCAACAAGCAGCTGAGCGCTATCATGCTCAGCTTGTCACGGGGCCTTCATGGGGCATCATTTGCATGGGGGCAACAAAACTTGGAATCAATAAAGAATTTTTTCTGTTCTTTTTATGTTTGTTTCTGACTCCCTCCATTTCTGAGTGAATGAGTTATGTGACAAGACACTGCTGATCAGATTGGGAGGGCAGCACCATGCCACAGTCCATGCAGTGCCAATGGCATGGAGTGATTCCTTCCTTTCTTTGTTTGACTGCTAGCATATGCCTTAGGGTTGCAAAATCTCACACAGTTCAGGAAGAAACAGCCGGTGTCAGGGAGGCATGAATTTGTACTGGCAGTCTGGTACTCTGTACTGCCTCAGTAGCTGATTGGCTGAACTGATGCCAGTACAGTACTGGTTGAGTCTGTGATGGGAAAATGTGATCACTGACTACATACAGAAAGTGGTGGTCAAATCTGCCAAACTGTGTTGTGCAACTCAGCTAGGTAGAGGTTTCAGACCTTGTCCCTTTCCTCATTACAGCACTACTTTCTTCAGTTGAGTGAGTGGAGAGATCCTGTTATTAGACTTGGAACATGGAGCCAGAGCCAAACTGAGACAGCTAGTGTACAGGAGGAGAAGAACAATGATAAATAGTACTTCTGAGCCATTGTAGGATTCAAGAACAGAAGACCTGCTGACCTAAACTGAGCAGTGTACCACCACGGCTAGCCACCTGGCAGTCTGGTTGAGAGAGCAAATCAAACATGAAGCTGTGGTATCAGTCACCTGTGTGAAGCCTTACCCCTTGTTTGTTTGTGTCAATGCACTACAAGAGTGAGTCATACCAGAGTATGGGACCATATGATAGCAGCATAATTTGGGGTCTTCTTGAATAAACAGCAGGGGCAGTTGTATGAGCAGAAACAGGCATGGCAGCTCTGGAAGGAGAACCCACCCCTTATTTGTGTTCTAGTCTGAAAAGGTGGGCAAAAATATGAATAGGAGCAGTACAGAGGCATCATTTACAGATTGACAGGGTTTTTTGTGACCCCTACTGTGTGTTGTGACCATTAATGCTGTCTAGTGTGACTGCTTAACTCATTAAGCAGATCAGGCTTTTTTACACAGTCTGTCTGGCCCATTCCCCAGCCCTCCTAACTAGCACAGAGTCTGCTCTCAGCCACTCACATAGCGTGCTGGCATGCACAACACTCAGCAACCCCAGAGCTGCCTACCAAAAATTGCACTTAAGCCTGTGAGTGGCAGCACATGACTGAGTAGGACTGAGCTCACAGGAGGATGCATGTGAGATCCTATCTCATATCTTCGACATCATTGTTTCAGTTTAAGCAGAACCAATGAGGGGAGGCATCAGCCACCGAGGACCCTCAGCCGAGGTACGAGCGATGAGAGTGAGACAGAGGAGCACAGGGCCGAGGAGTGAACAGAGCCTTTGGGCCTGGCACTGTCTACAAGCCACCATGTGTGGGTTTGGAGAAGACGGTTGGAGCAAGCTGCAGCTTGCACACACAGCACTGCAGCTGTACTAAAAAACAATAATCTCATCTTCGTGGGACTACCAAATGGGAATGGGCCCTGCCTGCCAGTGCTAAGACTGATGACAGGACACAGAGGAGAGTCAACTAACCAAGGGAAGGACACAGAGACAGAGAGCACCAGGACAGGCCAGAGAGCAGGAGCTTCCTTTGAGCAGCCAAGCTGACTGGGTGTGTGTGTTCACAGTATGCAGAGTGACTGTAGTGTGTAGTGTCATCTGCAGGTATGGGCCATGCAGCAGGCAGGAGACCTGCATTTTCTTTCTATGTATACATTGCTGATTAAACTGGGGGATTTATGTTAAAAAAAATAAAGTCGAGCTGTTATTTGCATAATTTTGGACACTTTGCCCATTGCTCATACAGTTGGTATCAAGGGCTGTATCAGAATTATTTAGAGTCCAAGTCCATGTTATAACATGAATTAAGCAGACCACATCGAGGGAGGATTTTTGCTTGAACATGTATAACCTAAGCTGGCACACCAGTGCAGTGGTAGCACTACTGCTCATGACACTAGCAACCAGGGTTCGGAACGAGGCTGGGCTGTCAGAGGACTGGCCAGGGGGATGAGGATGAACTGAGCATCCAGTTGGATGATCTTCTTCTTCACTGAGGAAGTTTGGCTGAATGCTGCTCTACTGCCACCTGGGTGACCACAGTGTAAGGGAGCAGCATAAGAAGGGGAAGATGGAGTGTGTGACGTCAGTTAGATGCATCAGGTATGCTGGCATCTGGTGATACAGCACACTCCTGAGTAGAGGTATGTGAAAAAAAACTTCTGCTGGTAGAATTGAAGTGAAAGTCAGACTTTTGCTACTGCGAAAATTTGGAAATCCATTTCCGAACTTTCACAGAAATTCCACTTGCCGTGTATCACTGCCTGATGTTGGCTGTATAATACAAAATTTATTAATTAATTCCATGGTGACTAGTGGTCCTTCCCCTCCACCCAATCACCGGCTGCAGTAAGGTGTCTAAGATGGGTACTGTCCCCCTGCCCCCCATCAGTCACCTTTCACTGCCAATGTATTATAGCAGTCCCTCCCCCACCTGATCACCAGCTGCACTAAAGTGTCTACTAGTGCCCCCACAGGTCGCTGATTGCCGCTGATGAATTATAAATTAATTTCCTGGTGTCTAGCTGTCCCTCCCACCCAATCACCTGCCCCATAGTTGAAAAAAATCTCTGGTTTTAGCAGTCCTCCCACCACCCGATCACACACGGACCAGTCCAGGATGTCATGCCCTATTGTCTAGTGTAACTCTCCGATCCTGATCCCCTGCCATATAGTAAAAATAAATTCTCCCTGGTGGTCTAGTGAATCCCCCCTCCATATCCCCAGTCCGTGAATTAAAATGTTATTTCCTGGTGGTCTAGTGTACTACCCACCCACACCTGCAGGAAATGTCCCGCCACTCCATTCCCCCCATCCCAAACCCGAGCGGGCGACTGGCACAGCCCTCCTCTGTTCTCCATGGCCGGCAGCCCACTGAGCTGTCAGTGAATGAGTGAATGCTTGTACAAGCATGTGCTCATTCATTGACAGCTAAGTGGGCTGCCCGCTATGAAGGAGAGAGGAAGGTTGTGCCATTCACCCACTCATGCATGGGATGGGGGGGAGGGGTGGCGGGACATTGCCTGCAGGGGTTGCGGGGGTGCACTAGACCACCAGGGAGTAAAATTTTAATTCACGGACTGGGAATTGGGATGGGGGTTTACACTGAACACTAGGGTATGATGTCCTGGACTGGTCAGGTGGGTGATCGAGTGAGGGTAGGGACCACTAGCCACCAGGGATTCCAGGAATTTTTTTTTAAATATGGGGTGGGTGATCAGTGGGGAGAGGGACTGCAAGCCACCAAGGATTTATTATTTTTATTTCCAGCAGTGCATGGAGTGGCAGTACCAGACACCAGATAACGTTTTTTTTTCTTCTACCTATAGGTGAGTGGAACAGGGTGAAATTTTGCCCCTAACCTTTGGAAGTTTTCCAATCTGCCACTCTCAGAAGTTTGGAAACTTCTGCGAAGGTTGCAAAATTCACACCTCTACTTCCTGAGGGTGGGTAGGTTACAGAAGGGAAAATAGTGCCAGTTGGGCAGATGGTGCCCCTTCTGCTCACCACGTACCATGTCAGGTCCCAACTGTCATATGCTGAGAACACCCTGGCCTTCACCTCCACTATGCATGGATAGATGGATGCGAGGAAGAAATACTGATGTGCCTGAAGGTGTACCCAGACCCTGGGAGTAAGCCAGAGAGCAGAGTTGTGATGAGTTGGGGGTGTGTCATGGGGTCCCTGGATGACAGGCTGGTGAAGCATCAATGAGCAAAAATTAGCATTGGAAGGTGGTGGCAGTAGGTCCCACCTTTAGCTAGAGGATAAAGAAACTTGGGGGAGAATGTGTATGAACTGCAAGTGGATTGTTGCTGAGAAAATATTTGAGCATGCAAACCCTTTTCCCCTCTGTTTTTTAAATTCACTGGATGACATTATAGCCTTAATAGGTTCGAAAGCCCAACAGTGCCCCTTTATTTATTTATTTATTTGTTTGGTTTGTTGCTTGATTTATGTATTTATTTATTTGTTTCAAACATTGTTTATGCCCCCTCCTGCCATAGGTTAGATCCTCCCTTCACTCCAGCCAATGCTCATTTTCCGCCCACCGATGTGCCCCAGCTCTGTCACCAACCCCCCAAGTGCCCCAACCCACCCACAATTCACCATTATACTGTCCACCCCACATTCACCCGACCTGTGACATTTTCTATTTTCTGTCCTACCCCCAACATGTGCGGGCTGATGTCACGGGTTGCCAGCATGTCCGACGCACCCAGTTGACAGGCACAATCCAACATCCTTCTTCTCCTGTCACTCATAAAGATCTCTAACAGTAATACAGTAAAAGCAAACTGAACTTAATCAGGCATCTGCAGTGGACTGAGTCTTAATACTAAAATGAAAAAGTAATCTGGGATTTAAGTATGTGGCGTAACAATGGATGATGGCTAATAAGTTATTTTTATCAATGATCTTGCAACCTCTATGATTTTGGTGAAATTACTACTCATGAGCAGTATGTGACCGAAATGCTGGGAGGATGCTTTGACAGATGTACATGAAACCACATGGCTCCATAAGTTCCTGTTCAGTGTTCTTTCAGTTCAAACCCAGTTCAGGGTCCACAGTTTTTTTGTTATGTAGTGCTGGGCTGGCAGTGTCAAGAATATAAGAAATGATGTGGGGTTCCAGTGCAATTCAATTAAGCAGAGAACTGCTTGTTGTTGCTTACATGTGAACGTTTATGTGTGGATTGAACTGCAATTTGGATCTTTAGTAGGGCTGTGTGAACTTTTTGGGTCAAACCTGAAAACGTTAGACCATGTTCTGCCTGGTGCAACCAGGCAGAACTGGTAAAACCAGATTCTATTTGGTTTAAGCATATAGTGCAACACACACACATTTTGTCAAGTTTCAGGATCTAGCTGGTTCAAGCAACACAGAGCAATATAAATAACCCTCCCTCCTTATTGTTTAGGAAAACCAACCCTCCTATGCCCCCAGGTTCTAGCTGATTCAAGCCACACAGTGCAATTTAAATAATCCTCTCGCCTTCCCATTTAGTAAAACCAATCGCTCCCTCCCCCCCACCTTCGCATTACTGACTCTTACCACATCCGTGACATTGGGTCTCAGAAACTGTACAGCAGGCTATTTTGTTTGGTTATCCACATTTGGGAAATTAGAACAAAACTTAGCTACTGGCAAGAAAATGAAAATGTGGACTGTGGTGGGCCATGGACCCACCTCCCAGCCTCAGGTCACTAATTTACTTCCAGTGATAATGATAGGGGATAATCATCATGCTGCCTTATTTAATCATGCTGCTACTCTCCAAGGCTTCTCCAGTCCATCTCTCTATTGCTGTCTCTCCAGACAACAGGGTGATAGAGGCTGCAGACAGAACCAATCACCATCTGACTCCAACCCACTGACCCGCACGATCAAGCACAGCAGCTTAACTGCACTTGTCCCTATCAGCTGTGGTACCAGAAACAACATGGCCTTCATAACTCAATGTCCTACTGTAATGTGTACATGTACATTATAGACAAAATAGGATCTTTGGTGCCAGTCTGGCAGTGCTGACTACCACCTCACACATCCATTCCTTGTCATGACATGATGAGTCATGTTGGTTGGGAGTGGCTGTTCGAGATTGGTCACCAGGCCAGAAGAGGCTAAAAACAAAGTGTGAATGTTCATTAGTGTCATACTTACAAAAGCATCTGTGTTTGTGTTCTGTTTGTCTTCTGTCTGTCTTTCAATCCATCTGGGTTTTACTTAGTATGTTATAGTTACTTAGAAATTGACTTTATTAAATATTAGCATTAAGAGGACTGGGATACCATGTGTATGAACTGAAAGATTAGGACTAGGAAAAATGTAGGGCTAGATTCACAAAAAGAGCAGAAATTTAAACACATGCAGAAACACAAGTGTGGCATATACACAGTCAAACATTTCGCAGGTGCGGAAATTCACAAACAAGGTGAGTTAAGGAATTCTGCAGGATGTGCGGATCCACAGCAATGGAAATAATATAAAAGGCCCAGCAGACAGAACAACAGATGTTCCATATTAATTGGAGCAGGGAACTTTGACAGTCTTGCAAAAGATGCAGCAAAACCAGGACTCCCAGCAAGGCCAGCAGCCAGTTCCAAAACTGGGACCACAGCAGCACCACCTGTACCAGCAGGACCTTGCACCACAGCAGTGGCCCGCCCTTACAAAAATGAAATATATTTTTAAATATATTAACAATGTATTTACATATAGTAAAATATATTCCAATCTACTTGTTTTATAATATATTGAAATGTATTGGAAAATCAATACATTTCAATACATTTGGAAATGTGCAAATATATTGCAATGTACTGTACATATATATATATATATATATATATTCATGGCAAAAAACTCTGTTTAATACATCAGTTAGGGTTGTTCCACAGCAACAAAAGTGAGGAAATTCGGTGTTAGGGTTGAGAGCCCCCCTTGCATCCCCAGCTTGCCCCTCCAACGGCATTGGGGTGTGCATTGAGGTCATCGACCTAACTCTCACCCAATCACATGTAAACAAGCTGAGGTATAGAAGAATGGGGTGAGAGTTAGGGACCGACGACCTCAATGCACACCTCAATGCCAGCTGGGGGGTAGGCTGGTGGGTTCAAGGGGGGCTCTCTACCCTAACACAGAATTTCCTTGCTTTTGTCGCTGTGGAACAACCCTAACTGATGCATTAAATGGATTTTTTTGCCATGAATTTCCTTTCTTTTTGAGTGAGGACTGAAATAGTGAATAGAATGTGGTGGTGGGAGTGCAGGCCCTTCAGGCCCCACGCTCCCACCACATGATTTTTTGTGTCATAGTAAAGGTAAGTGGAATGGAAATGCAAGCGCTAATGGTTACACACATGGTGACGGAAATGTAAATGGTAAAGCAAACATTAATAGAAATGCAAGTGCAAAGTGACGTCAATGCAAACAGTGATGCAAACGGAGACGCAAGTGCATACGTAAATGTAACTGGTAATGCGCACAGTCATGGTACCGCTATTGTCAATGCAAATGGTAACTGTAAGAGCAACAATAACGCCAAAGGAAAAAGAAATGGAAATGCAAATGCAAGCGCGTATAGAAACGCAAAGTGTAACACGCACTGTCACAGTACCACAATTGCAAACGCAAATGGTAATGGTAACAGCAAAAAAAAACACCAAAGGAAACAGAAATGCAAATGTAAGAGCATATGGAAATGCAAACCATAACGCACATGGTCACAGTACTGCAATTGTAAATGAAAATGGTAACGGTAACAGCAACAATAACGCCAAAGGAAACAGAAACGCGAATGCAAGTGCATATGGAAACGTAAACCGTAACATGCATGGTCACGGTACCACAATTGAAAACACAAATGGTAATGGTAACAGCAAAAATAATGCCAGAGGAAACAGAAACGCAAACGCAAGTGCGTATGGAACAGCAAACCGTAATGCGCACAGTCACGATACTGCAATTTTAAATGCAAATGGTAACAGTAACAGCAACAATAATGCCAAAGGAAACAGAAATGCAAACACAAGCGCGTATGGAAATGCGAACTGTAACATGCACAGGAATGCAATTGGAAACGCAAATGGCAATGGTCAGAACAATGATGACGCAAAATGAAAGACAAACACAAATGGAAACAGAAGTGCGGTCACAAACAGAAATGGTAATGTGCACGGTGAAGCAAAGCAAAACACAAACAGTAGTGGAGACACAAATGGTAACAGTAACGCAAACGCAAACGCCAACAGAAATACAAAGGGTAATGCATACGGTGGTGTACACAGGAACGCTAATACAAACAGGTACGGAAACACAAGTGAAAACACTGCATGTGACAGTAACTGGAGTGCACACCCTGGTTTTCCCCAACAGCTGCATAGAGAAACACAGTGACAACAAAGAATGTATGCATAATAATGGGCCTCGGACCAGAAAATGAGGTCTTGGAATACTAAATTGCTTATATCTCATGAACTGTACCACATACAGAAAAAATTAGCATTTCATATGATTCATGACTTTCCTGGCTATGTTTGGACTGCATTCTTAGCCCCTTAAGAGGCTAAGCATTTTTCTAAGATACAGGCCCTGAAAGACGCAGCAGATGCCGCAATGTTAGTCTATGGGGAAACGTGTCAACTTCGGAGTACCGTAACTTTGCATCTCTGCAATATTTTTCACCAAACCACCAAAAGGCATATCTGTGAAAAAATATTAAACGGTTCAAAAGTTATTCAAAAAAAACAAGTTTCCCATTATAGTCATTGGGAAAAGTTAGCAAAAAGTTCGACAGTGTTGCAAATGCAGTTTTTAGTGTCGCAAAATTACCCCTGTAGTGTTGTGAGTCAGCCATTTTTTTTTCAGTTACTGGTCACAGAAATGCTTGGCATTTAAATTTGGGACCCTCTAAGGACACAATTCTTTTTGTTTTCACCTAGTCGAGCCCTGAAGATGCTAGCCATGTCTTTTTTGGTGGGTTAAATGCCCCAGAAATATGTTTTTGAAATTTTTGCAAACTATAGTGTCGCAAAGTAGTGTCGCACTTGCGACACTTTCGTGATTTGTTTTGCAAAAGTATCGTGATTTGCAATACTACTTTGCGACACTATGCCCGAAATGACAGGAATTCTTTGCCACCCTGTTGCAAAAGAACAGATTGGTCATTTGGGCTGAAATTTGGAGGAAAGAAAGCCAACATCCCACAGATGTGCCTTGTCATGGTTTGGTGACAAAATATTACAGGGATGCAAAGTTAGAGTACTCCGAAGTTGACTTTTCTTTCCCATAGACTAACATTATGGCATCCACTGTGCCTTTCAGGGCCCATATCTCGGAAACGCTTTGAGATACAGACTTTTCATTAGAAAAATGCTTAGCCCCCCCCCCACTAGGGGGCTAAGTACAAAACTAGCCAGGAAAGTCATTAATTATATGAATTTTAATATTTTTTCTACGTCGTACGGTTCCTGAGATATAAGCAATTTAGTATTCCAAGTGCTCATTTTCTGCACCAAGGCCCATTATTATGCATACTTTCTTTGTATTCACTGTGTTTCTCTATGCAGCTTTTGGGGAAAAAAAGGGTGTGTGCTTTCGTTACTATTACAGTTAGCGTTTCCACTTGCGTTTCTGTAACTGTTTTCGTTAGCGTTCCCGTCTACGCCACTGTATGCGTTACCCTTTGCATTTTCATTTGCGCTTGCATTTGTGTTACTGTTACCATTTGCATTTCCATTACTCTTTCTGTTTGCATTTCATTTTGCATCACCATGTGCATTACCATTTGCGTTTGTGTACGCGCTTCCATTTGCGTTTGCATTTATGTTTGTGTTTCCTTTGAGGTCATCATTGCTGTTTCCGTTAGCATTTGCATTTCCAATTGCAGTACCGTGACTGTGCGTGTTACCATTTGTGTTTCCGTATGCACTTGCATTTGTGTTTCCATTTGCATTACTGTTCACTTTGGCGCCATCGCTGCTGTTACTGTAACTGTTTGCATTTCCAATTGTGTTACCGTTGCTGTTTGCATTTCTGTTGCCCTTAGCGTTTGCATTTTCGGTTGTGTTTCCATTGTTGATTGCATTACTGTTTCCTTCTACGGCACCGTTGCCTTAACTGTTTGCATTTCTCTTTGCGTTTGTGTTACTGTTTGCATTTTTCTTACCATTTGTGTTTCCGTTGGCGTTACCATTTATGTTACTGTTTTCATTAACGTTTGCATTTCTGTTGCCATTAGTATTTGCATTACAGTTTGCGTTACCATTTCTGTTTCCATTAATGTTTGCGGTTGCGTTTCTCTTACCGTTTGTGTTACCATTCACCTTTGCATCACCATGTGCATTACCATTTGCGCTTGTGTTTGCATTACTGTTACCCTTACTATGTGACAAAAAAATCACATGGTGGCCCCGAGCTGCCACCACCAAATTCCATTCACTATTTATAGTGGTCATTCTCAAAAGGAAGGGAAATTCATGGCAAAAAAATCCATTTAATGCATCAGTTAGGGTTGTTCCACAGCAACAAAAGTGAGGAAATTCAGTGTTAGGGTTGCCACCCTCGCACCCCAAGCCCCCCTGTCCCCACCAACAGGCATCGGGGTGTGCATTGGGGTCATTGGTCCTAACTCTCACCCCATTCTCCTATACTGCACCACCTCAGCTTGTTTACACATGGGATGGAGTGAGAGTTAGGACGATCACACACCCAATGCCTGTTAGTAGGGATGAGTGGGCTTGAGGTGCAAGGGGTGGCAACCCTACCACGAATTCTCACTTTGTCTCTGTAGAATAACTCAAATGATGCATTAAACTGAGTTCCTTGCCATGAATATATACATATATATATATATATATATATATATATATATATATATATATATAGATATATAGATATATAACTATACCTGTGTAATAGATATTAATATAACTATTAACTTACCCAGACAAAAACAAAGGAAATTATTTATGATTTACATGTACCTCTATCTGTAGAACTAGAATTCATCTTATTATTAATCATGGAGATATTTACATTGAATTATTGTTTTACAGTGCAGCTTTAACGCAAACCTACATGTTATACATTTATACTTATACATATGATTTACCTCACAAGCTCATGCTTGTTAAAGGTTTAGATTAGTATTTATACCACCCCATTTTGTTTCACTTTTAGGTCAGGTGAGATCCTACATGTACTTGCTTTATACCTTGTACCTTTCTTTTCCATCTGTAAGCTAATGTTGTAAATTCAAAAGTATTGTAAAACTAGAAACTAGTATTCTGTTATTAGACCTATTCATAAAAGTGGTAATCCAGCCCTTGTTTCACATTACCATCCAATTTCTCTTCTCCCTCCACTGTCAAAGATTTTGGAAAGAATAATCTTAGACCAGAGTACCGACCACCTAACCAGATACAACTTGTTAACAGATTGTCACCATGGTCTTAAAGAGGGGCATAATGTTGAAATGGCTTTGGTGAGGTTCACCGGAGGACTACAGAGTGCCCTAGACAAAGGTCAATGTGTAGCAGCCCTCTTTGTGGACTTCACCAAGGCCTTTGATTTTGTAGAGCACGATCTGTTCCCTGATATTCTGGATAAATTGCAGTTTTCTTCTGAAGCCATAAAAAAAATTACTCACCTTAGTAATTATGTTTCTTCTAAAGAAGTCTTGCTGTATTCTGACTATTGCAGTTAGCCCCAGCACTCAAACTGCCCCGGAGAGAAGAGGGTTAATTTTCTATGCAGAGCATAGAACGTTGAGCTCCAGCTCAGTTCAAACCTCTGTCTGCTGCACTTAGAAGCACAACCATCAGATTCTTACAAGCTAATACTTACTAACTACTATGTGGAAATTGTAAAACTTTTACTAGCCAAATGGCAACCAAATATTTTGGATCCCCAAAAGACTCAAGTAAAGAAATCCAAAATTAAAAAACAGGTAGTGAACAACTTAAGACTGTTAAATTAATAATATAACCCACTCCCCTTCTCTAAAAGGAGGGAGTGCCCAAATGCACCCATGGGGTGCAACACTGCATCTGCCAGCCCACTTCCCAAAAACAGGTTCTGAGAGGGGAGGCAGGGAGGAAGGTCAGAATACAGCAAGACTCCATTAGAAGAAACATAATTACGAAGGTGAGTAATTTTTTCTTCAAACTACATGAAGTCTTGCTGTATTCTGACTATTACAGACTACCAAGCAGTACCTCCATGGAGGAGAGAATCAACCCTACCTTGGGAATAAGCTCTGCAGTACTGCTGTACCAAACCAAGCATTACTCCTAGCCTGGATGTCCAGGGAGTAATGTTTGGTAAATGTATGGACTGTTTTCCAAGTGGCTGCTTTGTGTATCTCTAGCAAAGGAATATGCCTGGCAGCAGCCAGGGAAACAGCTGTTCCTCTAGTCGAATGAGCCCTCAGACCTGAGGGAGGTATTTTGTCTAGCTTCTCATAGCAGAATTGAATACAAGAGACAATCCACCTGGCAATAGTTCTCTTAGTGGCAGGTTTGCCCTTCCCCACTTCCCCATAAGTGAAAAACAACTGGAGGGAGTCAAACCTGTGAGCCTTGGTATGCTCAATGTAGTAATTAAGAGCTCTTTTAACATCCAAACTGTGTAAACTTCTTTTTCCTGAAGAAGAATGATCAGTGAAGACCACAGGGAGAGACATAGATTGGTTCAGATGAAAATCTGAAACCACTTTAGGTAAAAACCTCCTGTTAGTTCTAAGGACCACCTTATCTCTATGGAATGAGATCAAATCAGGCTCCACTGACAGAGCTTGCAATTCATTGATATGCCTGGCAGAGGTAATAGCTACCAGGAACACAGTTTTCCAAGTCAAGTACTTAAGCTCTGCTGAAGACAAAGGATCAAAAGGGGGTTGCATAAGCTGAGCAATGCAAACATTAAGATCCCAAGCAGGGGTAGGATCCCTAAAGGGGGGACTGGTATGAAGCAATCCCTTGAAAAATTTACAGAATACAGGGTGAGATGACAGTGAGGAAGGCTTTCCCACTGACAGAAAAGCAGAAACAGCTGACAAATGTACTTTGAGAGTAGCTGGTCTGAGGTCTAGGCCATTAGGATGAACCATATAATCCAGAACTGTAGACAATTCAACAGTGTCTGGGGATATATGCTTCTTGGAACACTAAATGCTGAATCTTTTCCATCTGGAATTGTAAGTTTTTCTGGTGGCAGGCTTTCGAGAGGCTTTGAGAATATTCATAACCCCTTGGGATAGATGCAAATTTGCATACTCTAACTCTTCAAGAGCCATGCCTTGAGATTGAGAGACTGAAGATTGGGGTACCAAATCCTCCCCTGAGAGGAGGTTAACAGGTTATAATTCCTGGGAAGAGACAGGGGAAGATGGACTGCTAGTGACAGCAACAGGGGGCACCAAGGCTGCCTGGCCCAGTCTGGAGCAATCAGAATCACTTTGCAGGGTTGTGACCTTATCTTGACCAGAACCTTGAACAGTAGAGGAAAGGAAGGGAAGGCATATAGAAATTTCCTCTCCTAGTTCAAAATCAGAGCATCCAGAGGGACTGAGCCCAAGACTGGGGGTCTGCAACAAAACAGAGGAAGTTGGTGATTGTCTGGGGTTGCAAAGAGATCTATCTCTGGAGTGACCCACCTTGAAAAAATCACTTTTAACACCAGAGGGTCCAGGAACCATTTGCGATTGCCCTGGGAGATCCTGCTCAATGCATCTGCTAGCACATTGTCCTTCCCTGGAAGGTGGACTGCTATCAGAGAGGCCTGCAGAGAATAAGCTTGGGACCACAATTTAATGGCTTCCGTGCACAAGGCAGTGGATTGAGTGCCTCACTGCTTGTTGATGTACCACATGGTGGTGGTGCTGTCTGTCCTGGCCTGAATCACCTCATTCTGCACTGATTGAGAGAAAGCTTGCCACTCTAGAAAGACCACCCTGAGTTCCAAGAGATTGCTATGAAGAAGGTATTCCTGAGGGCACCACATTCCCTGGGCTGTGAGAGCCCCCAAATGGGCTCCCCACCCCAATAGAGAAGCATCCGTGGTTAGGACCACAGAGTGAGACTGAGTGATGAATGGGACTCCTTGTCTGAGGTTGCCCTGATCCTGCCATCATTGGAGAGCCTAGATCAGAGTCTGAGTCACTGGAACTAGTTTGGTTAGAGAATCTTTCTTCTGAGACCAAAAGGCTCTCAGGTGAAACTGAATGTCCCTCATCTGAAATCTGGCCCCTTGGACCACTGCTGCAGAAGCTGCCATTTGGCTCAGAAGCTGAAGGAAGTGCCTTGCTGGCCAAGAGACCAGAAGGTGGAATGAAGAAGCTAGCTCTACAATAGCCCTTGCCCTTCCAGCTGAAGAAAAGCTCTTGCTTTGACTGTATCCAACTCTGCACCTATGAAGGTGAGGAGCTATACAGGCTTGAGAACTGACTTGGGAAGATTGAGAAGGAATCCTAGGGAAGTGAGCACTTGCTGAGTCACTAGCAGATCTGACTTGACTTGGTCTGGGGACTGACCCACAATGAGCCAGCTGTCCAGGTATGGAAATATGGAAATTTCTTCTTTCCTAAAAAGGCCACTACTAGGCATTTTGTGAATACCTTTGGAGCTGATGTCAGGCCAAAGAGCATAGCTTTGACCTGATAATGGTCTGAAGCCAATTCGAACCTGAGGTACTTTCTGTGGGAGCACCTGATGGGAATGTGAAAGTAGGCATCTTTTAAGTCCATGGAGGCTAGCCGGTCCACTGGCCTTAAAGAGGGAAGGATAATTCCCAGAGTCACCATTTTGAATTTTGGTTTTAAAAGATGTTTGTTCAGGTATCTTAAGTCTAGGATAGGTTGCCACTCCCCTGTCTTTTTTGGGATAAGGAAGTTCCTGGAGTACAGACCTTTGTCCCTGTGCAATGTAGGAACTCTCTCTCTACAGCCATTAGAGCCAGTAGAGATGAAACCTTTGCCTCTAAGGCAATGGTTTCAGAGATGCTTGCAGGTAGAAAAGATCTGGCCCTCAGCTTTGGAAATTTCTTGAAGCTGAGAACCAGTCCCTGGCTTACCACCTCCAGGACCCACTTGTCTGAGGTAACAGACATCCAGTCCTGGACAAAGTAAGCCAGCCTGCCTCCTACAGGAACTCGGAGTCAACCTGGGCTGACACATCAGGGTGTCTGCTTGGCAGAAGCCTTAGGTTGAGGGATGGATGCAGCCCTGCTCATCCCCCTTCTGCCTCTCCCTCTGAAGAACCCCCTCTGAGGAAAAGGAGAAGAGGCCTGTGCTCGGTAGAAAGGCCTATGAAAAGGCCTGCCCCTAGCTTGCTGCCTTTGAGGAGTTGCCTGCCTTTCCTTGGCATGTGTACTCCTATAGGTGGTCCTATACTCATCCATCTTTTTCATGTAATTCTCTGTCTGCTCCCCAAACAAAGAATTACCCACCACAGGGAAATCCATGGCCTTAGCCTGGGTGTCCTGTGACAGACTAGTACATCTGAGCCGAGCCATTCTCCGAAGAGCCACAGGTGTAGCCGTGACTCTAGATGACATCTAATTGGAGTCCACAGCAGCATGGAACTATATCTTAGATGCCTCAATCCCATCAGCAGCCACCCCATCTAGCTCCAAGGCTAGCTAGGGGGAGGCCTGCTTAGCCAGTACCAGTACAGTGTCCTACCTGGACTTCTGGTACCTGGCTGCATAGGCCATATAATTAGCCTGACTGAGTCCCAAGGCCAATGCCATGTACTGTTTCTTTACCATGGCACCCAGCTTCCTAGAGTCTTTATCTGGGGGTGAAGCCAAGGGTATATTAGCCTTATCACAGGCTGCAGCCTGTACAACCCCAACAAGGCTGCATTGTTGATACAAGTACTCTGTACCTGAACCTGAATAAGGTGTACGTTTTGTCCATCCTTCTGTCGACAGGAGGTACAGAATTTGGAGTTTTTAAAATCTTTTGTGTCTGTTTCCCAAAAGACTTATGAAGGGGAATAGACAATCTCTTGGACTCTGGGATGTCCATCATCTCCTCATAATCAGGTTCCTCTTGTTCCTCCATGGCTTCCTTCACAGGGAGCTGGAGGGTTTCTGCCACTTTCCTGTAAAACATGTAGTGGGAAGGGGACTCAGAAAGCCTAGGAGGGGAAACACCAGAAGGCCTGTCTGGGGAGATGTCTGGTTCAATGTGCTCATCCAGACCTTCCACACCATCGTCATTGTCATCATCATCATCATAATCTTCATCCCCTTCCAAATCTAGTTCATAAAAATCTTCAGAGGCATAACCTAGAACCGGAGGAACTGACCGAACTGAGAGTCTGCCAGAAGGCGCTGGATCAGACGGAACCGGGCGAAGCAATTCTACAATCCTTATCGTTTTGGCAATCTCTTCGGCAGTCGGAAAATGGGTCTCTGGATCAGAACTGGCTGATTTTTCTTTTCTTTGTCTTTTTGTAGGAACCGATCCCTCAGGATCATCTCTCCTCTTGCCCGAAGAAGTATCTCCCTGGTCAGAGGGCACTCCCTCAGGTTCGGTCAGAACCAAACCTGGCTGGCCATCCAGGTCAGCGGACTTCATGGCCTCCTTATCCCTAAGCCTACCTAATCTTTTTTCCAGGGCAGACTTAGGGAAATTTTTACAGATTTGGCAGTCTGAATCTAGGTGGTCAAACCCAAGACAAACACAGGTGGTGTGGGGATCAGCCTTAGCAAAGACCTCCCCACACACACACTGCAGTGTTGAAACCTGGTGGGCCCGGTTTTTCTTTTGGGTTTCTCAGACATAGCCATCCTAACCACAAACTTACCATTTTTATGGCAAACAACCAGGCAAGACACCCTTACCGGTTTCTAACTGTGTCACGGGTATTGGAAAAAAACACAAGAAAATGATTTTTTTTTTAAAACCGATAAGGACCGGTAACCACACTCTAAGTTAAGAAACAAAGACAGACTATGTAATTCACTAAACAGCCGGTTCAGCTGAACTGGTCGAAAAATCAATTTTTTAAATTCCATAAGTTTATGTCTAGTTCACTACCTAGTACTTACTGTACCACAGACAGAGATCTGAATCAAAATTTGCGAAAAATAATCAGTAAAACCGAAGACATTAACCGACTTTCGAACCATGAGCAAAGGAGAAATCTCCGGAACGACCGTTAAGTTAGGCGGAATAAAGAATCTGACAGTTGTGCTTCTAAGTGCAGCAGACAGAGGTTTGAACCAAGCTCGAGCTCAACGTTCTATGCTGTGCATAGAAAATTAACCCTCTTCTCTCCAGGGCAGTTTGAGTGCTGGGGCTAACTGCAATAGTCAGAATACAGCAAGACTTCATGTGGTTTGAAAATAGTTTTCAAGTACCTCACAGACAGGATGCATGCAACCAGTATTGATGGTCATTATTCATCCCCCAAGTTAATTAAATGTGATCTGCCCCAGGAATCCATCCTGGGGCTGCTCATTTTTTCCTTATACATAAACACTGCTCCAACCTCATGTACCTCAAGCTCCATCACAATGTACTTACTGTATTTATGAATCTAGTCAAATGCCTAATGATGTCCTTCACAAAATCCAGATTAACTTTGATTCATTTCAGAACTTGCTTACCACTAATTCACTAGTACTCAATTCTGTTAAAACTAAAATTATGCTGTTTTCTAAGAAAAAAAAAACAACTACATAGTTGATTTTGCTCCTCTCCATGATGTAATGGGAAATACCATTTAATTGGTAGATACATTAAATATTTGAGTCTGGTACTCGATATAAAACTTACTTTTGAACCCCAAGGGCCAAATATTCAAAGCTTTGTGCAGTGCACAAACCGTTTGCGCAGGATTAGCGCAGGATTAACGCAGGTCTGCCATATTCAAAAGGCCAAATAGCGCACGCAAACTGAATTAGCACCGGGCAAACCATAATCATATGTAAGGGGCAAAGATAACATGAATATAGGCTCTATGAGATATTCAGCGACTAGCACTGCGCTAAGGTGTTTAGCGCGACATGCGTGACCCTTAGCGCGGTACAAATTACCACCCAGGAAAAGCTGGCCTTAACCCTGGGCAAACAGCTTTGCACGACATTGGTGCTTTGCACAGTGTTAACATGGGATTAACACGGCTTGCGAGACCCTAGCATATGATCATGACACTTAGAAAATGCCAGACATAGACACTGAATGCAGATAAGGATCGATTGGCCCATCTAGTCTGCCCATTTCCCTACCTACAGGATAGGCCGCAGATCCTAGTTAACCAACAGCCTATTTCTTCCTACCCCCCACAAGAATTGCCTTATGTCTGTCCCATGCATTCTTGAATTCTCCCACAGTTTTAGACCCCACAACCTCCTCAAGAAGGCTGTTCCATGCATCCACTACCCTCTCTGTGAAATAATACTTCCTCACATTGCCCCTGAACTGCCCCCCATCTTTAAATTGTGTCCCCTTGTTCTTGCACGTCTCTTTTTCTGAAAGATGCTACCCTCTTGGACTTTGTTGATTACACTGAGGTACTTAAAAGTTTCTATCATGTCCCCCCTCTCCCTTCTTTCCTCAAGGGTATACATAGTAAGCTCCTTTAGTCTCTCCTCATACGGCTTCTCTTGCAGACTCTGCACCATTTTAGTTGCCCTCCTCTGGACTGCCTCTACCCTGTCTATGTCCTTGCAAAGATGGGGTCTCCAGAACTGGACGCAGTACTCCAGATGGGGTCTCACCAACTGTCTGTACAGAGGGATAACAACTTCCTGTTTTCTGCTGCTGATGCCTCTCCCTATGCATCCCAGTATACCCCCAGCCCTCCCTACTGCCTTCTCACATTGCTTGTTAACCTTAAGGTCATCTGATATGATTACCCCAGGTCCCTTTCCTTTTTTGTTGTTGTTACTACCTCCTCACCCATTGCGTATTCTTCCCCTGGGTTCTTGTTTCCCAGGTGCATTATTTTACACTTCTTTGCATTGAATCCTAGTTGCCATACTTCTGACCATTCCTCCAACTTTGCCAAGTCCCTTCTCATTCTTTCCATGCCTCTTTGTGTATCAACCCTGTTGCAGATCTTTGTGTCTTCTGCAAAGAGGCATACTTTTCCTTCCAGTCCCTCTGCAATGTCACTTATGAAGACATTAAAAAGGACTGGACATAATACTGAACCCTGCGGTACCCCACTAGTAACCCCTCTTTCTTCAGAGTAGACTCCATTTACAATTACTTTCTGTGTCTTGTTGTCCAGCCAATGTTTTACCCAAGCTAACACTCTGGGACCCACTCCCAGGCTGGTTAATTTGACTATTAATCTTTTGTGTGGGACTGTGTCAAATGCCTTGCTAAAGTCTAGGTAGGCCATGTCCACAGCCCCTCCCTGGTCTACTACTTTGGTCACCCAGTCAAAGAAATCTATTAGATTCTGTCTGACATGACCTTCCCTGTCGAACCCATGCTGCCTTGGGTCCTGTGCTCCCAGTGGCCTCTAGGTACTCAACTATTCTTTCCTTCAGAAGTGACTCCATCACTTTCCCTACCACAGAGGTCAGACTGACAGGTCTGTAGATTCCTGCCTCTGTCTTGGTCCCACTTTGTGAAGGGGAATCACATTCACCTTCCTCCAGTCCTCGGTACCACACCATCCTCCCATGATTTATTAAAACAGTAGCCAGTGGTTTCACTAGTTCCCCCTTTAATTCTTTTAGAATTCTGGGGTGAATTCCATCAGGCCTCATTGCTTTGTCCACCTTCAGTTTTAGGAGTTCTTGCAGAACCCTTTCTTCTGTGAAAGGACTGGGATCAACCCACCTATCAAGAGTGCTTCTGTTAATTAGATCAGGCACTTCCCCCTCCTCTTTTGTGAATACCGAGTAGAAATATTCGTTCAGTATCCCTGCTTTTTCACTGTCCCCCTCTGCCCACCCACCGTTCATTCTATTCAGGCTCACTATCCTCCTTTGTCTTTCTCGTCTTGATGTACCTATAAAAGGTTTTATCCCCTTCTTAACTAGATGGCTATCTTTTCCTCAGTTTGGGCCTTTGCTATTCTGACTTCCCTCCCTGCTTCCTTCTGTCTTAACTGGTACAGCTGTCTGTCCTGCTCCTTCTGTGTTTCCTTATACTTCCGGAATGCTATCTTTTTCTTCCTGACTTTCACAGCCACCTCTTTTGAGAACCATAGTGGCTTTTTCTTTCATTTTGATTTGTTTATTTGCTTCACACAAAAGCTTGTTGCCTCTGTGATGGCAGTTTTGATGATTCCCTATTGTTGCTTCATACCTCCTTCTAGCCTGTTTGCTAGCGCTTTTCTGAGGCACTCTCCCATCTTGCCAAAGTCAGCCCTCCTAAAGTCCAGTGCCCTCACTTTTGTATGGCTTGACTCTGTAGCTGAGTTTAACGTGAACCACACTGTTTGATGGTCACTTGTTCCCAGATGGCAACCCACTTCTAGATATGAGATCCTCTCACTGCCCTGTTTGAGTACGAGGTCTAAGATTGCTCCCTTATGGTGGGTTCCGAAACTAGCTGTCTGAGGCCTGCCACCTGTACAGCATCAAGAATGGCCCTGCTCTTGGATGTGGCTGTAGCAAATGTGCTCCAGTTAACATCTGGCATATTCAGGTCTCCCATCAACAGTATCTCCCCTTTCTCTGCCATTCTAAGAGTGCCTTCTATCATATCCTTGTCCATTCCTTCCCCGACATGGGGTCTGTACCTAACCCTGTGGGATTGTGGTGCCTTTTCCAGTCTCCAAGGTGACCCACAGTGCCTCCTCTCCTCCCTATCTACTCTTTTGTTCAGTTGCTTTTATCCCTTCCTTTACATGAGAGCTACTCCTCCCCTCTTCTCCCTGCCTGCTCTCTCCTGTAGGTTATGTACCCTGGTATGTCATCCAGTCATGGTTCTCTGTGTACCATGTTTCTGTGACTGCTACGATATCCAGGCATCCTCTTCCATCAAGGCCACCAGCTCAGGGAGCTTGTTGCCCAGACTACGGGCATTGGTACTCATTACCCTCCATTTCCTGATGGCCTTACTCCTTTTTGCCCCATCCCTGTCCTTCTTGCCTTTGACATTTTCTCCATTTACCCCTGCCCTTCTCCTTATTGACACCTCTATGTTGTTGTTTACCACACTTACTACCATGATTTTTTGGGGGGGGCTAGGATTTCCCTGCTCCTTTCCAGTGCCTCCCCCCTTGGCTAGTTTAAATGCTTGCCAATGAAGCATTTAAACCTATCACCTAGGATCCTGGGTCCCCTCCTGAACAGATGCAGCCCATCATGCCAGTATAGGCTTGCATCACTCCAGGTGAACCCCCACTCCCCAATGAAGCCAAATCCCTGAGCTCCACACCAGTTTTTCAACCACTGATTGAATCCTATGGTCGCGAACACCCTAGCCTCTCCTCGCCATAGATGGGCAGCACCTCCGAGAAGGTTACCCGTGCGTGCTACTTGTCTAAGCCCCTCCCCAATTCCACAAACTCTTCCTGCACTCTCTAATCCCTTTCTTAGCCAGGTCATTTGTCCCTAGGTGGACAATGACATCCAGCTCCCTCCCTGTGCAGCTACTCCGGCAATCCTGAGGATTGCTCCCTGTCCCTCAAGCCATGGTGCCAGGCAGGCACCTTACCTCCCTCTCCCTTCCTCCCCAAGTTCTACCTTCCTAACAATGGAGTCCCCCACCAGGAGTTGTTTCCTTCCCCTGCGGGGTCCCCTGCCACCCTCCTGTGGGTCTCCTTTGTGGAGGTTCCCAGCATCCTCCTTGGTCTCCACTGCGGGTGCCTCCATAGAGGCACCTACATGGAGGACACATACTGCTCACTGATGGCACCACCATGATGCCAACATCTGCCACCAGTCCCAGCCAAGCACAGGCAGTAAGGGGTGATCTGGCCCACAGGGGACATCATGATAGTGTGGCCATACAGTACACACCTGCAGACCATACGTCTGTGGTGACTAACAGATGCCAGGACACACATGCAGCACTGTGGGCATGGTGGCAATTGAGAGGAGGGTGTACAGGTGGCCAGACCTCACCACAGCCCTGGTGTGACCATGAGGCTGGGACACATTACGCAATGCACGTGGGCCAGTAGTGGGAATACCCCACCACCTGTGTACCTGTTGGGTCTCACATGCCCCCCCAGCCACATACCGCACAACTGTACAGATGCCACAGCACACACAGCCGGCCATGTATATGTCACTGTGAGCATCCCATGCCACAGGAATAGCATCTGTGGAGCACACAACAGCGAAACAGTACTGTCCACTGTCAGTAATCACCTGCAAGCTGGGCCTGTCACTGTGTACAGTGCGGTAGTCATCACTGCCCTATATTCCATAGGCATTGGTGTGTCCCTCACACTACCGGCCCCCTTGCTACTGTAGTGTCTGCTGTGCACTGTAGCATGGCCTACAGTGTGATGGTTGCATGCAGCACCACCACCACTTGTGCCTATGCTGTGTTGTCCCCTGGGGCACACAATGCTATGTTGTACTGCATACATGTAGCCTGCAGCAACCATCATGCACTGTCAGACTGACCTACAGGTGGAGCTGCGGCCAGACCTGGCCAGCCCCTGTACTTCCAGACTGACCTACAGGTGGAGCTTTGGGACCCTGCAGTAACGCTGGGCAAACTGCATGCAAATCAGGGAATAACGAGATGCTAATTTGGCTGTTTGCCCAGAGACTACCTAAGTAGGCTTAATTGCATGTCACTTTTGAATATGGCAAATCTTAACGCCGGGCAAACAGCTTAGCTCTATGCTAAAGCTGCGCTTACATGTTAGCACAGCGCTAACAGTCGGGGAATATTATACAGTTCTGATCGCTGTTCTTTAACATCTGCTGCTGCCTGCAGCTGTACAGGGTCCACACATTTGCTGGCACACACATTGGCCACATAGTTCATCTCTACCTGCCCTCACGTCGCTGTGCACTGTGTTGTTATTGTGGTTTGCACTTCCTGGTTGCTATATTCAATGCTGTCTTATTCCAGGGCTATGTTTGCTCTGCACTCCCAGCCCAGTTTGCACGGTCTCATTCCCATGCTATATTCAGAAGCTGTTTGCCCCGGGCTATTCCTTTTGAATATAGTTTGCTTTGTGTTCTGGGCTAAGTTTGCCCGCCGGGCAGTGTTATCTTAGCCCAGTGACAAAGTTTTGAATATCTGGCCCCATGTCTCTTACATCATAAAAAAAAAAAATCCATCAAAGACTTAGGTGTTTATACAGAATTAAGCCTTTCTTGACCAATGAATCAAGAAAACCCCTGGTTCACAGTTTTTTATTTAGTGTCCTGGACTATGGACTTACAGTATACTCAGCTGTGAATTGTAATTCCCTAGATAGACTGAGTGTACCTACAACTCTATTCTGAGATTTATGGTCAGTGCATCTGCTACAGAGTATAACACATCACTGTCTTCTATTGAAGTACACTAATTGTCTCTCCCTTATCAATAGAATATATTTTAAAATGAGTACTTTTCTGTTTAAAATCAGAGCTGTTTTTTTTCCCTTAATCAATAAGTGTGCTTTTTCTCAAATATCTAAATCCTAAAGGTACTAGATCCCAGTCACTGTTTACATTTAGCTTACCTTTCTTTAAGAAAGCCTCAGGTCAACGTTCCTTATTATATAGGGGTCCATACTTTTTTAATTCACTCCCTCAGGAAGTGGTAAATTGCAATACATTATTGTCTTTTAAAACAAGTTTGAAAAAGTATTTTAATCTTTCTCAGGATTGTACATGTTGATTCTAAATCGTTAAATGTATGAATTTTCTATTGTTTTGTCCTCATATGAAGTTTGTATGATTTTGTAATTGTAATGTTTTTTGTAATGCTTGTCATCTGTGAAAATGGGCAGTTATGCTCATCAAACTTAAAGGATAAAAAATAAAATGAAATAAATCATGATTTTGGCTGATAAACTATGTTTTTGAAATATGCAAATTAGTTATGCAAATGTACACATGGGATGAAGCTAAGCATTTACAAAAATACATGTAACATATAAAGAAATACGTAACATATAAAAATACAGTATATGTAACATATAAAATATATGTAACATATAAAAAGATACATAACATGCAAAGAATACAGTATATATTTTGCAATATACTAATAACATATTTCAGACAATATATTACTAAATAGACTGACATGCTTTCAAGCAATGCATGAGGCAGAATATATGGTTTCAGTAAACAGTATGCTGAAATACGCTGTTTATCATATTTCATTGAGTCAATGGATTTCACGATATAGTGACATATAATTTTGCGTATTATGGGTTCGAAATATATTATGTCAGTATATTTAAAAATATATTTCATAATATATTATATAATATATTACATTGCGGCAATGCATTTCTTGGTGTTTTGACATAGACTAATGCATATTTTTCAACATATTGCAATATATTCCATTTTCATAGGGGAGGCCTGCCTTTCCCTGCTCAACATCAGCACATGAAACAATATGCACTGTTGGGCAACTTCAACCAGCCGAGAGCAGCACATATGTGGCAGCTGTGGTGCTCCTTGGTGTTGTCTATGTATTTCACTCCACATATAACAGGCCCATGCCCCCAGTGGTATTTTGTAACTGTTGGTTGTGTCTCTCTCTCTGGGGTTTTTATTTTGTCTGTTTCTGTAGCACACGGTTCTGGCTGTTACCACCTCTGGCTTTACTGCCTGTAGGATTCCTTTATGGGCTGGACTGGGTCATGTGGTTGTGGTTTGTTGTATTTCAGTTGAAATGTGTGCTATTTGTGCTCTAACATCTGATGCTACTAGAAGGCCCACAGATTTGCTGTTGCTTGGTGCCTGAACCCCCACTATAATTGTTTCTCAATAGAATGCTGCCTTTAGCTCAGGATGAGTTACAACTCATTCTCTTTGGTGCAGCATGTGCGCAACATTTTTTCCACAACTGCTGAAAAACAGTGGCTAAGAATAGCCTTTAAGGGGATATGACATACTTTTCAATGGCTATTTTTTTGTGAAAGGACTTCTGCAGTGCATTTTTTCTGCATATGTGGATGTTTTAGGAATATAACACAGCACAATTACCCTTTTTTCTGCAAATGTGGAATTTTGGGAGACTTGTACATTATTTGCACCTTCAGAGTGTTTTGAGAATCCAGCCTGCAGTTTTTAAACCATTGGGTTGTGGACCATTAGGTTTTTGTGTGTGTGTATATAGTATGCATGAGTCAGCTCCACACACCCAGATCTGGGGCTAGATTCAAAAAGAGAGGGAAAAAAAATCTGCACATGCAAAAAGGAGGCTTGCAAAACTGCAGAAAAGCAAGTGTGGCATATTCACAGTCAAAATTTCTGTAGATGCAGAAAATCACAAAAAACAGCGAGTTACAAAATTCTGCAAGTGCGAAACATGCACACGTGCGGATCCACAGCTGTTATAAACAGCCCAGCAGACAGAACAACAGATGATTCATATTAACTGCAGCAGGAAACTTTAACAGTTTTGCAAATGTTGCAGCAGAACCAGCACTCCCAGCAAGGGCAGCAACCAGTCCCACAACTGGGACCACAGTAGCACCACCTGTACCAGTGGGACCTTGCACCCAGTGGCAGTTTGTAACTGTTGGTTGTGTGTGTGTCTCTCTCTCTGAGGTTTTTCTTTTGCCTGCATCTCTAGCACACACTTCTGGCTGTTACTTCCTCTGCCTGTACTGCCTGTTGGGCTCCTTTATGTGCTACACTGGATCATGTGGTTGTGGTTGTTGACTGTTAATTGCAATGTGTTCTATTTTTGTTGTAACAACTAACACTATTGTACAGCCTATAGATTTTCTGTTGCTTGGTGCCCGAACCCCCACTATAGTTGTTTCCCAATTGTCAGTACACTGCCTTTTGCTCAGGGTGAGTTACACCTCAGAAATCCAAATCCAAATAATTCATAAGGAGCCAGCAAGTAGACACCACAGTCTCTCAATTCCAGTAGAAAACATTTATTATTTTCCCCTATGTTTCACTCAAATAGAGCTTGTTCATTCTGTTTTCAAAAGATTTTTTAAAGAAAAATTTGTTTTAGTATAATATATTATACATAGCTTTGAAATAATTCATTTCAATACAGATATCTATCATCCACACATATTTGAGTCACTACTTACTCCAAAGTGCCATCAACATTCAAAAAAGTTTTCTATAAGTTCTTATTCTTAATGCTTCACTATCCATTAGTTCCTCCTAGATAAACATAAAACATATACTGAGTACCTCATTCTCAATCTTATTTAATGTGTATAAAAAATGAGTTACACCTCACCCTCCTTGGTGCAGCATGTGCACAACATTTTTCTGCAACTGCAGGAAAACAGTGGCTGAGAAAAGCCTTTAAGAGGATATAGCATACTTTTCTATGGCCTTTTTTTGTGCAGGAACTTCCGCAGCTGCATTTTTTTAGCAGTCCACAGTGTATTTTTTCACAGCTGCTGACGTTTTATGTATATGACATAGCGCAATTACCCCTTTTTCCGCAACTGCACAAATTTTGGAGACTTGTACATTTTTTGCACCTTCAAAGTGGTTTGAGAATCCTGCCCAGTGAGCCACAAAATTCTGCAAGTGCAAAAAATGCACAGATGTGGATCTGCAGCTGTTATAAATGGCCCAGCAGACAGAGTAACAGATGATCCATATTAACTACAGCAGGAAACTTTGACAGTCGTGCAAAAGTTGCAGCAGAACCAGCACTCCCAGCGAGGCCAGCAGCCAGTCCCACAACTGGGACCACAGTAGCAACCCCTGTACCAGCAGGACCTTGGACACAGTGTCAGTCTGTAACCAACGGTCATGTCTCTCTCTCAGGATTTTCTTTTGCTTGCATCTGTAGCACACACTTCTGGCTGTTACCACCTCTGCCTCTACTGCCTGTTGGGCTCCTTTATGGGCTGCACTGGCATGTTTTTCCTGTAGCTGCGGGGGTTTTGGAACTTTTGGAACTCTAGCCCAAGGTGCATACAGGCCATATTTATACATTTGTAAACTGCATTTATGTGCCTGTTTGGCAGAGATTTGAGTTTTAAACTACCCAGGGAAATTATCTCAATCTGTTCCTGTCAAGCCATTGTTACTGTTCCAATATCCAACCACACCTCCTTCCCAAAGTATCTAGGTCTTGACTTACATGTTGTAGATGTGTAGTGGGGGCAGTCCCCCTCGGTTTCCCAGCAGTGCCAATTCCCCATCCATTAGTTGGACTGTGCTGTGCTAAATAGCAAATTGTTTTATTTTTCAAAGCCGTGCCTGCCTGATGTACACATGACCATTGCTTGGGAACACAGGAGTGAGCATGTTGTGAGGAGCAAGGGCAGATAGAATTAGGAGACTAGACAAAGAATGGTGAATGTCAGCACAGCACTACATGTGGTGGTAATGTGAGTACCGTTGGTGAGAAAAGGTGGAGTCTCCTTTAGCAGAGCATAAACTGCAAGCTTTGCTGCTTGAATGAGAGCAACAACTAGCACCCACTTACCCAAAGGAAAACTCACTACACAAACAAAGTGAAAATGTATTTTTCATGTAACGAGTTTTGCTTTGGTTACGTGAGTGCCAGTTTTTGTTCTCTTTCAAGCAGCAAACTTTGTAGCTATCTCAGTTGCAGACTGTCAGTTAAGCAGGCAGCATGGTGGTTGGGGAGAATAAATTAAACATCAAAGCAAACAGTACAGAGAGACAGAGAGAGAATAAAATGGAGCACAAAGGATGAATAGGGAGAAATGAACTAACCAAGGTAGGAGAGCAGGGTCAGGGACACAGAAACAATAAATAAGATGGCAAGAGTTGCAGAATAAGAAAGATACAGAAAAAAGACAGAAAAAAGAGTGGCCATTGCCATCAGGAGCTCAATTGAAAAAAGTAAGAATAATTATATATATGCAGACAGTATATCACATCCGGAATGATAGTCAGACCCTTGATGTGTCGACTCTGATGAATGGAAGCTTCTGGGAGAAAAACCAGTACAGGGCTACAGTTGAATCTTTTCCAGCAATGAGAGGGCCTACATGTGTCACTTTTATTTTTGTCATAATGTGTGTTTGTGTTGCTCTGTGTGTTGTCTGATAATCTGTTGGTCTGTCGGAGGAGTGTGCTTGTCTGTGCTGTGTTGAAAATGTGCGTCAACTCAAAACGCATGAAACAGTTATCTTTCATTTTAAAATCCTTGTATTAATAGTACATATCTTGTGTGTGTGTGTGTGTGTGTGTGTAAGTAAGGGAGACTCACAAATGATTTGTTTGTTGAGTTTTTATTTCATTACCAAAAATGTACTGTTAACAAAGTACTCTTCATTCTAAAGCAGTGTTTGTTTCAGACTGGTGGAATGGGACAATTGTCACACAATTTTTAGTTTGACCCACATTTTCCTCTACCTTGGGGATAACCTGCTCACTGTTATAAAGGTTTTAAACTGCTGTTATATGAAACTGGGCATGGCTAAACAATATAACCAATTACTGTTTTCATTTGACCCTTATTCTTTATACCCAGTAGGTCAGTATCACACATAGATAAATATCTGAAATGAGCCCTGCTAAGGATTAATAAGTTGTACTCATCCACATTTTGGTTTTACTCACCTCACTTTGGAAATGAGGAATATTGTATGTACTCCCAAAAATCTTATCTTGAGCACTGGGTTTGGAAATGGGTATGGGTAAAAAACAAACCACCTCAAAAGCATAAAACCTAAAGGAGCTTGCACTAGGACGGGGTGCCATGGAAAACATCTGAAGTGAAAAACACAAATCCAGGCACTCACCACCAAAAAATTGCTATCACACGAGAGGATACCATTTAAAAGATTGGTTTATTTAATCACCTTTCTTGACCAATGAATCAAGAAAACCCCTGGTTCACGGTTTTTTATTTAGTGTCCTGGACTACGGGCTTACAGTATACTCAGCCCTGAATTGTAATTCCCTAGACAGATTGAGTGTACTTACAACTCTATTCTGAGATTTATGGTCAGTGCATCTGCAGGAACACATCACTGTCTTCTACTGAAGTACACTAATTGTCTCTCCCTTATCAATAGAATATATTTTAAAATGAGTACTTTTCTGTTTAAAATCAGAGCTGTTTTTTTTCCTAAATCAATAAGTGTACTTTTTTTCCAAATATCTAAATCCTAAAGGTACTAGATCCCAGTCACTGTTTACATTTGGCGATTAAATAAACCAATCTTTTAAATGGTATCCTCTCGTGTGATAGCAATTTTGTGGTGGTGAGTGCCTGGATTTGTGTTTTCCACCTCAAAAGCCCAACATGATGTATGTTGTGTTAATTTTGCTGGTCCAGATGTGCCAGTTTTGTTTTTATCAATGTAGTCCAATCTGGTACCAGTGGTCCAGTTTTTACCCATGCTTGGACTTTGATCTTGGATACTGGGCTAAGTAAGAACTGCTGGTGCACATATTCTGCTGCATTTTTGATCTGTGTTGTATTGTAGTAGGCTACAGTGACTGTGTATAGTAATTTAACAACTCACTAGTTTCACTGCACATTTAAAACAGTTATTATAAATGTAGAAAGTGTTGCAATAACACATTACAACACACTTAATAAAACAGCCAAATTCCTGTTTAACCTATTGGATTATTTGCAGTCAAAGCAGGGCCAAGACAGTAATGACATCATTGCCTAACAGAAGCTGAAAACACATGGCTGCCCCCAGCCATTAATTACAGGCTGATTTACATATGAATAACTCTGGACTGCTAGCTCACAGGTAAGCAAAATAGCCCACTCAAAGTAGCTTTATATGGGCTTTCAGACATTAAAAAATTCTGAAGATGAGAGTTCCCCTTTAAATGTACACATTAGATTCATACTCTAGCTGTAGTAGAATAATGTTATGACATATTTGTTATGGTAACTACCACAGCTCTGTACCAATATATTTCGTATTTACCTAGCACCCGTGGCACAAGACTGGGAACTTTTAAAACCTTCAGAATCCTGTATGTTGCATAAGAAATGAAAACACATAAGATCAGCATTACCTCACTAACTCAATTGCAGACTCCCTTTTACACTCTGCCTTCATCATTCTGTACAACACAACCAAAACCTACCTGACATGACAAGCAAGCAAACATTTAATATTGACAAATGCTTGTTTTAATTTAGCTTTTTGTTGATAAAGAAAGGAGGGCTAAGAACAATTTCTTGTTTTCAGCCTCACCCTGGGAGGGAGGGGATACAGGTGCAAACTGATGATACTGAACCAGGTTAATCTGTTGGTGGTTTTAGTAAATGGGTTAAATTTGACCAGTACGCCAAGGAAATTCCCCCTCTCTTTTAAGATGTACAATGGGATCACTAATGTTGACCTGAACAATCACTAGATCAGACAGAAGACCTCAGTTTCTCATCACATCTGAAATATGACACCTTTAACAGTGTATTGTTCAACGAACACCATGCTAGGGCATTGGAATGGTCATTTTTAACCCATGGGAGAGTGCCCTCTTGCAGAGCTACCAAAAACACATGCTGCAGTACTTGGTGTTCATTGGCTGTATCCCATCCTACTACTGACCAGACCTTATCCTGCTTAGCTTTTAAGATCTGATAGGAACAGGCTCCACAGTGGAAAGCCTGCAGGCAGTCACTACACAAAGCCCCAATAGAAGGGTACTTCAGTGTGAGGGCACTGTCACAATATAGGCTGTAATTCTTGGAATGCGTTCCTCTCACTAGTGTCAACCAGGCTTAACTCAAGCAATTTAGGTGGACCAAAGCCACGTCAATTTCACTCCACATCCGTTGTGCCAGGGACTAACACTGGTGTTATGTTCAGCTACTGTACTAGAAATCAATTCCCCAGTGAAAAACCATGTAAAGAGAAAGGGTGATGATGCTTACAGGAAGTTGCAGAACATATGAAGCAAGAACAACTCAATAGTTAGGACACAGATTACTGATGTCAAGTAAAAATTCAGTATATTTACATACACTTCTATCTAAATGGCAATGCAGCAATCTCAGCATGAATACATAGCGTTACAATAAATAATTTCAATAAATTCTTGAATTTAAAAGCCTCAACTAATACTCTATCTTTCAAACATTTCACATACAGTAGCTTTACATTCAATTTACTCTTGTTTTTCAAATGCCTCAACCTGTACTATATGCTTCCAGAGGAACTGCTAGTCCTCACTCAGCCTGCTATAGCCCTTCTCCATGTTCTGTCAAACCTCCCTTATGTACTGATGTTCTCAGACCTAATCCAGCATTAGTCAGGTGTCTCTAACCTGCTCCAGACTACCCCTTACCAAATACTACACATCCACCTTGAGTATCTGAACACTGTACATTTATACTTTACAAGCTTAACTACAATTTAAGCATACATTCACGTTTGGCATTACAACATTTGCCCCATACACTGATAAATTCCCACCCTACACTCCTTGAGTTATTTAACTGGCGACACATAGTCCTGTGTATCCTCATATAAAATTATCACAGCCCTTTGCTGAAAAAGATGCTGATAATAACTGGAGAGAAGCAGTGGATTCAAACAAAGATGTATTGAAACATGAAAACATAGATGATGATGGCAGTAAAAGACTGACAGTCCATCTACTCTGCATCCATATTACTTTATCATACCTGGGAACTATTGCCTCTGTGGGGTCTATGCATATTCTAGTTCCCCTTTTGTTCTCTGTGTTTCTGCTTCCCTCATCCTGCTGAGCAACTGCTATATCCTTTGCCCTATCCCAGCTATTTTTGAAGCCGTTTATGGTTCAGGCACCCACCACCTCTGCCAGCAGACCATTCCATGGCTCAACCACTCTTTCTGTAAAATAATACTTCCTCATGTCCTTTTTAAATCTTCCCCCATCAACCACCACTCCTGACCCCATGTCCTACCTTCTCAGTTCCTGGTAAATAGCTGTTCACAGTTCACTTTGTTTATTCCTTTCAGGAACTTGAACGTCTCAATCATATCCCTCCTCTCTCATCCAGTTTCAAGTGAATGCATGTTCAATGCAGTTAGTTGATCCTCATAGGCTCTGCTTTTCTGGTCCTGAAATTATCTTGATCACCCTGTATTGTACCATCTCTAGTCTGTCATTGTCTTTTTTTTATTAGGTGGGAACTCCAGAACCAGACACAGTACTCCAGGTGTGACCTTACCAGTGACCTATACAGAGGCAATAGTGCCTTCTGCTTCCTACTGTTGTATTCTCTTCCAGTGCACCTTAGCATCCTGTTAGCCTTGCTAATGTTCTTATTTCACTGGCTGGTTTGCTTAAAGAGCTAATGTACTGTCTAAAACTAGTGTTAGTTCTTAAAGGCGGCCAACCATTACTTTTTATATCTGAGGTACTTTTTCTTTTCCCTTTGTTTAATTAGAAGATTGTTTATCTGATGTTAGTAGGTGTGATGTGTGGGACAGCACTCTGCCTGCCAGCTGAAATATCTATCTCTAGTGTACCCCACTACATCATCAGCACTGTGACCTCACTTACTGTGACATCATTGCTGCTTAGGAACAGCCACTCAGTAGCTGCCAGGTCAGTCACATGTGATGTAACTATCAGTAAGGTCACAATGCTGATGATGTAGTGAGGGGAAAGAGATAGATATGTCAGCTGCCAGGCTAAGAGCTGTTCCACACATCCAGCACAATATTATCACATAGAAGACTTTCTAATGAGCAAAAGGAAAAAGAAAAATACTTCAGAAATAAAAAGTTATAACTGACTACTTCATAAAATAAAATAAATAAAAATGCCTGTTTGGGCTCCACTAGGTCTTTAAGGGGGTCACTGAGGATGACTCCTAGGTCCCTTTCCTCTGATATGCTGTCCAACTGACCATTGGCATTGAATTTTAGTTGCCAGACGTTGGACAATTTCTCTAGCCTTTTCAGATCTCTCTGCATTTTATTTATCCCTTTCACATTGTCAACTCTACCACAGAGTTTAGCATCATCTGCAAATAGACACAGCATGCCCTGGATTGGATTCTCCCTCCTATGTCATTGATGTACATGTTGAAGAGGACTGGGCCCAATGCAGATCCATGTGGTACTCCACCGGTGACCTGTTTTCTCACTGATCTGACACCATTCACCACAACTCTCTACTGCTTCCCCTGCAACCAATGCCCTATCCACTTTACTATTTCCCTAGCTGCACTTGGTTCCCCAATCTACTTCAACAGCCTTTGGTGTGGCATTGAGTCAAATGCCTTGCTGAAGTTGAAGAATAGTAAGTCTGCTGAATGCCCCTTGTCAACTACACTGGTTACCCAATCAAAGAATACTATAAATTTGTTCTGACAAGACCTCCCTGCCAGAAACCCGTGCTGCTTAGTATCCTGAAGGCCATTGTTCTCTAGGTATTCCACTAGATCATCTTGACTAGTGTCTCCAACAGGTTCCTTACCACGGAGGTACGGCTGATGGGTCTATAGTTTCCTGGCTGCTCCTTGTCCCCTGCCTTTTCTAGTGGATCTATATCCACCATCATGCAGTCCTTGGGAACAACTCTTTGCTGCAGAGCTATTGAATAGTGTTATCAGGGTTCAGCTAACACTGATGCCAGTTTCCTTAGTACCCTCAGATGCATCCCTTCTGGTCCTGGAGCCTAGTTTACCTTCAGGGCTCCAAAAAATTTTCTGACTCTTTTGCTAGTATAGTTCTGCAGCCTCAAGGGACCCCTCTGTCAGCTGCTTTTATGCCACTCCCAGGCAAGGGCCCACTGTCCTCATTAGTGAATACTGAGCAGAAGTAGTCATTCAGCACAAATGCTTTCTGCCTGGCTTCCTCCATTGCCCTCTCTCCTCCTTTCGTCTGACAATCCTGCCTCCCTTATATATTTAAAAAACCTTTTTCCACTACCTTGACCCATTGAACTTGATCTGTGGAGTTAGAAAGCTTGTTTGTCTTCTTTATTGATTGGAACTGGCTGACTACAATGCTGTGAGCAAATGTTAACTTCACCCTGCATTCACTTGCTGCCCTACTGGCCCTGGAGTGGGATTCAATGGATCCCTTGTCACCTTGTTGTAGAAACAGAGAAATACAGAAATTGATGGCAGAAGGGGATTGCAAGATCCATCGAGTCTGCCCGATAAGGGTAACTGCCCTCCCCCTTCTATCCTTTCTGTGAAATGATACCTTTGTGCCTGTCCCAGGCATTTTTGAACCCATTTACTGTTTTGTCCTCCACCACTTCCCAGGGCAGCCAATTCCATGGGGTGACCACCCTCTCGGGGAAGAATAACTTCCTAACATTGCTCCTGAATTTATTTATTTTATTTATTCACAATTCGGATTTACAACCTTTGAGTCAAAGACTCATTTACAAAGGCACCTTGTCACAGGGAGGGGAGACAACATATTGGTGGAGCAAAACAGTGGGGAACAATACAGGTGAGATACAAAAGAGCATACAAAGCAAAGCAATTTCAGTGAACAATACAGGTGAGATACAGAAGAGCATACAAAGCTAAGCAATTTCAGTGACACAGTGGAGCATGCAGGTTATAGTGCATGGTGTACAGACTACAAGAAGCTATTCTAAATAAACTAGTACATATGTAATACTATAAGAACCCTAGGGGTACTAGCTGGTGGTTACTGGGGGGGAGGTCTATGTCTGCGGATTGGCTCAGGCGGAGCTCAATGGTAAGGCCCTATTATGGGCATTTACAGCTCCGAGTGTCAGTGAGATGTTTGCGTAGGACAATTTTGAAGGGGACGATTTTTGAGATGTTAGTGATGTGAGTGGGAAGGGAATTATACCAGGAGGGTGCTCTGTAGTGGAAAGACCTTTGGGCAAATGAGGTCCTAGTTCTTGGTACCTGGAAGGTGGCTTTGGTTGTATTACGGGTGATGACTGAGTGGGTGGCCCATTGAAGGGATGTAGCAACTCCTGGGGGGAGCCCAAGTAGAGTATTTTTGGCCAGTATACAGGTGTGGTATTGCAGGCGCTCTTCAAAAGTGAGTAGGTTCGAGGTGGAGTAAAGCTGGCATGTGTGTGTTCTGCTGGGGGCACCAGTCAGGAGCCTGAAGACTTTGTTGATAGAGGTCTGAACTTTGGTGAGGGCAGTGGGGTCAGCAGCTGCATAGATAGGGAGTCCATAATCAACCAAAGACAGGATGGAGGAGGTGATAGCCAGCTGTAGGGCAAACTCAGGGATGCAGTCTTTGTGGCGGTAAAGGAGTCCAATCCAGGCATTCATGGCAGAGGACAGCGAGTTAAGATGGGCATGGAAGGAGAGAGCCGAGTCGAAGGTGATGCCCAGGTATTTGTATGTTGATACCTGTTCAAGGAGGTGTAGGGTGCTTGGGATGATATGAAGAGGAGCATTTCTGGGGTTACTTTGGCGGTGTGCAAAAATCACAGATTTCATCTTCTTGTGGTTCAGAACCAGACAATGGTCGAGGAACCATTTTTCAGTTTGGCTGAAGGTGAGTTGCAAAGAGCTCTGGAGGGTGAGTGGGTTGGGGTGGAGGTGATGAGGACCGCATCATCAGTGTATAGAAGCATTTTGCCTGAGCAGGAGCTGGAGAGGGTGTTTAGAAAGAGACTGAATAATGTGGGGCCCAGGATGGAGCCTTGAGGGACTCCAGAGCGTACAGGTAAGGCAGTTGATAGGATACCATTGATTTTAACCCGTTGGGATCTGCCATGGAGGTAGCTGGAGAACCAGACCAGAGGGCCAGATGAGAAGCCAAGCTGACAAAGGGAGTCAAGCAATAGGGGGTGACACACAGTGTCAAAGGCCTTGGATAGGTCAATGAACACTGCCCCGGCAATCTCCCCAGAGTCAAGTGCAGAGTGTATTTGATGGGAGAACTCCAATAGGGCTGAAGTGGTGCTGTGACCAGGGTGGAAGCCATGCCGCTCTGGGAATAATATGTTGTACTTGGATAGATAATCCGTGAGTTGGGTGGATACTATTTTCTCCAGGGCTTTGGGTGGGGGGAGGATGGAGATTGGTCTGTAGTTGTTTGGTAATGTATGGTCTCCATTTTTATGGATGGGGTAATTTCAGCCAATTTCCATGCGCTCGGAAATTAACCGAGGCATAGAGACTGGTTAAGAAGGTCAGTAAGGGGGGCTAACATGACATCAAGTGTTAGACAGAGAATCCTGGAATCAAGGGGGTCACAACTCGGGTTGCACCTGGAGAGGGCTTTTAGTAGGAGTGGTTTGGCGTCACGGGGAGATATGGTCCAGAAGAGAAATGGGGGGGGAATAGCAGGGGGGTTGGATGCACAGGTAGGATCGAAGAAGTGGGCAGGAAGGACTGCACTTAGGTCAGAAAAGGTCATGTTGAGGCAGTTGGCAACAAGTGGTAGGTCAGTATTAATTGCGCCATTAACAACCATCTGGGGGAGAGAGCGGGTTTTCTCTTTAAGCTCCTTAATGTTATCACAGAAAGCTCAAGAAGAGCCCCAGGATGAGGCCAGGGTGGTTTGATAGTATCTGGTCTTGGCTTGCCTTATGGCCCAGGTGCATTGGTTGCGAGCAGCATTATAGGCTTGCCTGTCTGCTGTCCTGCTGGACTCGACAGCAATATGCCACAGATTATCCTGCTGCTTCAGTTGCTGGATCAGGAAGGGAGAAATCCAGGCAGCATTGTGTCTCTTGGAGTGAGTGCTGGTGACAGGGGCAAAGATGTCACAGGCCTTGCAGAAGTCTCTGGTGAGGAAGGCTAGAGCAGTATCTATATCCGTTGCAAGGGAGATCGTGGACCAGTTAAGCTGGGCTAGGTACTGCTTTAGTTTATTAAGGCCCCCGGGGTGAAAGCAGCAGTGGTGGGTGGCTTTGCATGTGGGATTGAGTGTGGGGGAAGACCAGAAACAGAGAATTGGGGAGTGGTCGCTAAAGGAGTTGCTAGGATGTTAACAGACTTGTTTTTGTGGGGGCAGTTGGAGAGTACTAGATCAAGGAGGGAGCTGGACCCACTTGATTGGTTGAATATGGTGGGATAAGTGACTAACTGAGATAGGTCAAGGGCTATGAAGTTGTCCTTAATGTGTGCTGGAGTTGAGCCAAGCCAGTTGATGTTGAGGTCACCTAGGATGAGCTGTTTGGCTTTGTGGGGCAGGGTAGAGAGATAGTCAGTGAGAGAGTAGATAGCTAGACTTTGGGCCTATGGGGGTATGTAAATGGCAGTAAGGTAAAGAGGGCCAGAGCCCAGGTCAGGGGAGATTTTTAGGGTGATGGCTTGGGCACTGTGGTTGAGCTTGGGGGTAGGTAGTGCGTGGCCCAGGAGGGAGTCATGCAGGTAGACTGCACATCTGCCACCACGCTTACCCACATGATCTTCTCTAAAAAGGGTGAAGCCGGGGAGGGAGACAGCAGAGTCAGGGGTTAATGCAGACAGCCAGGTCTCCACTATGGCAAGAATGTCTGGTGTGTGTTGGGAGACCCAACACTGGAGTGCAGCAGTTTTCTTTGGGAGACTGCAGATATTCATAGAGGCAATGCAGAGGCCATGCCCAGTAGGGGGCGAGAGGGGAAGGTCCAGGTCCGGGGTTAGGGTGGACATTCCCAGAGAGCATGAGGAGTAAGGTGATGAGTCAGAGAAGAGGACTACGGTGGTTGTGGTAGAAGTGCTTGGGCAGATGCAAGGATCTGGGAGGGCGGTGCAGGAGATGGGTAGGGAATTGAAGGCAGGTATGACTAGGACAGAGAGGACCCACCTTGCACTGTGTACAGGGGGCAGGGGGGTGGATGTTGGTGGGGGGTGTGGTGGGGTAACAGGGTGGTCCGGCATGTGAGGTGAGTTAGTGGTGAGCGGAAAACAGCTGGGAATGCTAGGAGCAGTGGGGGGATTTGTGAGAGGAGGCGGACATTCTAGCAGATGTGTGCTTACAACAGAGCTGAAGAGATTCACTGCAGGGATAGTGGGGGGCAGCACAGTGAGGAGCAAAGCAAGTATACAGAACACTACAAGGGACATACTTGTGTGTAGGATGAGAGGAAGAGAGATAAGTGGTGGTAGGCAGGATCCCCCTAGTGGTCAGCGAATATAATCTGCATGTGGAAAAGTGGCCTGATTGGTCAAAATGCACACGTCCCATGTCCCTATTGGCTAAGTCACCCTATAAACATGAGTGTCGACCAAGGGTGGTGGTGGGGCAGTGGGGAGCTGACGCGTAGCGTCGGCGGGCAGCACACTGATTTGAACTGCGCCACAGTCCTCCGCTTGTATGCTGTGCCCGCGATTCTGTACCTGCAGCAGTTTGGCTTCGGGGAGGGCGTCTGCACCAGGCCCTCACATCCTTCTGTCCAACCGGGATCAGGATCCAGGGAATGGCAGTGGAGAGGAAGCAGGTAACTCTTATTTATACTGTGGGAAAACGGCGTGGAGACTTGCAACACAACAGTTCTATCCGGACATGGCTGCACTGACTGTTTGGCTAGATTGCAGATGGTTGTAAAATGGCAGCAGTGTTAAGGCTACTAAACAGATGGCTGTAAAATGGCAGCAGTGTTAAGGCTACTAAACAGATGGCTAAAGTACTAACAGATGGCTAAAGTGCAGTTGTTAAAGTTAATTTCCTGAGCTCTTTAAGGTACATGATTAATTTATGATTCTGAGTAAATTAGTCTGCCAGCAATTGCTAAAGTTAAGTTCCTGAGCTCCTTAAGGTACAAGACTGAATTGTTTTTTTTTTTTTTTTTGTTCTTTCAATGCAGAAAATTTCTTTAAGGCACAGCATTAAATTAGTTAATATACAGTTCCTGGGCTCCTTAAGGCACAAGTAAACACCTAACAAGTAAACGCAATGGAGATTTGGCCGAAGTAAAAAACTATCTCCACTGCTATGCCAACAAAAAAGTATAGAGAGAAAAGGTGCCAAAACACACTGGTTTGAACTGTGCCACAATCCTCCGCTTGTATGCTGTGCCTGTGATTCCGTACCTGCAGCAGTTTGGCTTCGGGGGGGGGCATCTGCACCAGGCCCTCGTGACCGTCTGTCTGATCGGGATCAGGATCCAGGGAATGGCTGCAGCAGTTTGGCTTCGGGGGGGAGGGCATCTGCACCAGGCCCTCGCGACCGTCCATTCGACCAGGATCAGGATCCCCCCATGAATCACCTACCCTTGAGCCTCATATCCTGTCCTCTAGTTCTGACACTTTTCTTCTCCTGAATGAGCTACTTTACCCTACCTTATTTATACCCTTGATATATTTAAATGTCTCAATCATGTTCCCCTCTCCCTCCTCTGCACCAGGGAGTACATGTTGACCTCCCTCAGCCTATCCTCATATGCCATTTGATGCAGACCCTGAATCATTTTTGTGGCTCTCCTTTGCACCATCTCAGTTTTATCAATGTCTTTCATAAGGTGTGGGCTCCAGAACTGTATGCGGTACTCCAGGTGGGGGCACACCAGCGCCTGTAAAGTGGCAGCAGCACCTCCCTTCTGCGACTCGTGATTCCCCTCCCTATGCAGCCCAGCACACCACTGGACTTTAGCACAACCTTTTCACACTGCTTCCCCACCTTGAAGTCATCTGCTATAATAACTCCTAGGTCTGCTCCTGGTTGGTGCATGCCAGCTGCTCCCCTCCCAGGTAGTATCCCACCTTGGAGTTTCCGTTGCCTAAGTGCATGACCTTGCACTTTTTGGCATTGAACTTCAACTGCCAGGCATCTGACCACTCCTCGAGTTTCCTTAGGTCTGATTCCATGCACTAGACTCCCTCTGGGGTGTCCACTCTGTTGCAGATCTTGGTGTCATCGGCAAACAGACACACCTTCCCTTCCAATCTGTTACCGATGTCGACTTTGAACACATTGAAGAGTAGTGGCACTAGCACCGACCCCTGAGGCACTCCACAAGTCACTTCCCTCTCCTTCAACACCACTCAATTTACCTGCACCCATTGTGTTCTTCCCTTCAGCCAGTTGCTCACCCAACCCACCACTTCTTTACCTATGCCTATGTGGTCCAACGTCTTTACCAGCTTTCTGTGTGGAACCCAAGTTGAAGGCCTTACTAAAGTCCAAACAGACCACATCCACTGCTCCCCCTTGGTCCACTTCCTTCATTACCCAGTCAAAAAAGTTGACCAGGTTTGTGTGGCACAACCTTCCAGCCATGAAACCATGTTGTTTTGGGTCCTGTTACCTCCTGGATTCCAGATGTGCTACTATTCTTTGCTTGAGCAGTGTCCCCATCAGTTTTCCCATGACTGATGCGAGGCTTACTGGACGATAATTTCCAGCCCCCTCCCTGCTCCCTGATTTGTGAAGTGGAACCACTGTCGCCCTCTTCCAGTCTTCAGGCACTGTCCCACTTTCCACTGATTTGGTGAAGAGCTCCACCAGGGGCCCTGTTATCACACTCCCCAGTTTCTTGGGAATTCTTGGGTGAATTTCATCTGGCCCCATAGCCTTGTCCATCTTTAATTTATTTAGAGCTTCAAAGATCTGTCCCTCCATGAAGGTGCTCGAGTCTACCCTGGTTCCTGGGTGCAACTGCTTTGCAAGTTTGGGCCATCCCTTGTGTTCTTCCTAGTGAACATAGAACAGGCAAGCAATAACACATGATGAGGTGTGGGTTATCTCCTGATAAGAGCATGCCCAGGTGCATTGTTAGGCATGAGGCAATTGCACCTAGTGCCTTATGCACCTGGGCATGCTCTTATCAGGAGATAACCCACATCTCAGAGTGTGTTATTGCGCTTATAAAATGGGTCCTGTAACTAAATACTAAAAAAAAAAAAAGGAAGAAAGGAAATGTCCAAAATGTTTTTAAAAAGAGTTTTTTTAATACTAGTTCTAGGAAAAATAGTCCCCTATTACTGTATTGTGCTGTATTTCAGACTGGCTAGCTGGCCAGTAGAGGGCTCTTCTCCCTCCAAAACACACAGTGCTGAGATTAGTATCTCCCCTCCCCCACACCACACACACACACACACATACACACACACATGTGTAGAATATTTTTGTTTCTTTTTTTTTAAGAAATTAAAAATGCAGTATGTCCCACTGGTGCACATTTTTTTCACATATTGTGTCTCTGTGAGGAATGCTGAGCAGCTGTTGACTTGAGGGTGAGTGTCCCATCTACAACTAACGTATTCTGTGCCAGCTGCCGTACTTACTGCTTTCAGAATCGCGGTTTTGTACAATGGAGGCACTCGCTCAGTCAGATCGGGAAACTAGAATTTTTTTAATTTATGTTCATTTGAAAAAGAAAACAGCCAGTGGAGGAGCTTGTCTGTATAGTGAATTTCCGAGGTGTCCTGGCTGCATGCGCATAACTTGGCTTGAATGTGATTGCCGTTTTTTAATCTGAGCAGCACAGGTTAGTAGTTTTGGGGGAAACTTTTGCATTGAGCTGATTTTACATGACATTTTTAATGTGGTGGTGTAACCCACCTGCAATTCTCCCTGTTAGAGAAGTACTACTGAGGGTTACCTGTGTTGGCATTGCCAGACTAGATGCCTGGTGTTCTCTCACAAACTTCCATTGCAGCTGCTTGGGGGCGGGGAGAGCAGCGGGAGCTGGTGCTTGGTTGAATTTAATAATATTTTTGCTTAGAGAGGCACAGACAGGCTATGTGTTGCTTGCTGCCTTCTGTTTCAGGTCTGTGGCATTTCGGGATGGTGCCACTCATTGTGTGCCTAGTTGGTCCTTGGATGAATTTGTAGCTTGGTGGGTTAGTGATTGCTGTTTGTTGTGAGGTCGCTTAGGTGAGAAAAGTATCAGTTGGCATAGATACATGCTGATAAGGACACGGCTCGAAGGTCCTTTCAGCCAATCAAATTAAGAGATTTATTGTACCCATTTTATAAAAATAGTTATACTGTACTGAGTTGCTGACCCTGGGCTCCAACCCGGTCATCAGGCTGCAATACAGTAAGCTTGGTCTGGTCTGTCTAGCCTCCCTGCTCAGCCTTGATCCACCTCCTTGCTTACTCTCACTGATGCACTGGATGAGCAACTGTTTTTAAAGCCCCCAAATTAACTTCTGAATTCTCCTTCTCCTCTTAGGCAAATCTCTCCTCTATTCATACATCTCTACACTGCAAAACAATAATACATTTACAAGCTTAAATATTTTGTTTCAGTAATTAAAAATCCTGATTTTTAATTCCCAAGACTTTCTCTAAAATGTTTCTTATTTTGTTAAAAAAACTGAATATCAAGACAAATTGCCTTTTTATATCTTGTCAGCATAACTAGCTTATTTCATGGTATATATGTCTTATTTTATTTTTTTATCTAACTGACTAAAAATGTTATTTTATAGCTTAATGGTACCATCCTGTTTTCAGACTAAAATAGTAGTGTTGGGTATTTTCAGTTTTTTTCTCAAACTTGTTTTAATACTTCATGAGTAACAAGTCCTTTTCCTTTTATTTTTTTTTGTTGCTGTTTCTTCAGCTGAGTCTTACCATTGCTCACTTTCTAGGTGGCCATGCTTACATCTCACAATGCACCATGTTCCAAATCGGGTTATTGTCATTATCAGACTCCCCCTGGCTCTTTCCACTGATCCATACTACAGCACTGTGAGACTTGTGTTTGTATTTATTTATTTTATCAGGAAAGAGCTCCACTGAGCAAATTAGTACAGTTCAAATAGCACACAGGACACAAAATGGCAACATATACTGTATATCTATAACAGGTAATATGGTACTAATAAGAAATAGCTTAGTATAACATACAATGGTAGACAATGAACAGTTTTACATATGTCTTATATAAAAAAAGAACAGAGTGACAAGGTTACATTTACATTTTTACATAGATAATTGCAGTACAATAATGTAACGTGTCAGGAATTACCACGAGGTGTGGGCTGCAGGTATAATGCCAGTAGCAGGTGCATTTGTCTACACAATGTTGATCAAGCAGTGTTTGGAAGAACCAAGGGCTGACAAGTGAGGTCAGTCTGAAAGATTTTTGGAGGGCATTCCAGGCCATGGGAGCAGCCCAGCTGATGCACATCTTTCCATATTTTGAGAAATGCCTGGGGACATCGAGCAAGAGGACAATGTGCTTTTTAAGGTTGTATAGCCCTAGGGATCTGCAGAGGAGCATGGAAATACATTGAGGAAGAGACTTACTCAGTGCTTTAAAGGACTAGGTGATTAAGTGCCTAAGCCTTCTGGTATCAAGTAGTGCCATCCTACTTCCTTGTAAAGGAGACAATGATGAGTGTTGACAGGTAGGTTAGTAATAAAGTATAGTGCTCTATGGCACAGCACATCTAGACTTGCCAAATTAGAGACAGTGGCATTTCTGTATATAATGTCTCTGTAGTCAAATAAGGGGAAAAATGTGGTTTGGACCAGTATTTTCTTAGCTTCAAGTTTAAAACAAAATTTGTTTTGGAAATAAAACCCAAGCCTCTGTTGAAGCTTTTTACAGAGGTTTACTGCATGTATTGTGAACAATAGTCTGTTATCCAGCCACAAGCCCAAATATTTGAATGAGTCTACTGATTCCAGTGTTTCATTAGAAAGAGTGGTGATACCTAGGGTGAGGAGGAGACAGATGGGTTTGTGGGAGAGGACCATATACTTAGTTTTTATTGTGTTTAACAGGAGCTTCGATGCATGTAGGTTGACCTGAAGTTGATTGAATGCCTCCTAGAGAACAGTGTCGTCTGCTTGAAAGTGTAGAGTGGCATTAGATTTATTGTGACCTAGGTCATTAATATACACCATCAATTACAAGACAGTCCCAGTATGGAACCTTGTGGCACTCCATCACCAATATGTATGCAGGTGGAAGACAGACCCTCAAACTTCAACTGCTGTTGTCTTTCAGTGAAGTAGCATCTGAACCATGTGACAGCAGCTGAACCTAGAACAGCATTCATTAGTTTATTCTGTAGAATGATATGGTCCACCATGTCAAAAGTCTTGCTAAGGTCTAAAAATATTGCTGCTTTGGTGAGCTTGTGATTGAGGGCTATAGACCAATCATTTGTAACCTTTACTAATGCAGAGGTTGTGCTGTGTTTAGCCCGGAGACCTGATTGCATGGGGCTAATTACGTTGTACATCTCAAGGTATTCTTGCAGCTGGTAATGTATCAACTTCTCAAGCAACTTGGCCAATACTGGTAAGATTGAGATGGACTGGTAGTTGTGGACTGAAATTTAACCCCTGACTTGAATAGCGGGATTATATGGACAGTTTTCCATAGTGAAGGGACTTCACAGCTTGTGACTGAAGGATTAAAAAGGTGAGTTATAGGTGTTGTCAGTATGGGGTGGCCTAATTTTAGAAAGAGAGGTTCAATATTGTCAACCCCAGCACTCTTTTTAGGAACAAGGGTCAGGAGGAGCTGCTCCACCTGTTTGAAAGTGATCTGCAAAGTGGCCCTCAAATTCTGCCCTCTGCTGAATGAGACCCTTGGTTTTGCTCCAGTATGTGGTGATTACGTGGAATCAGCCTTTAGAGTGGGGCAATATTTCATTATAATATTTCATATGCTCCCTACAATGTGATTATATTCAGTCACAAATCTGACCATATTCTGTTTGATGTGTGCCTGATTTTAGGTTTGAACAACTCATTGCGATTTAATCTTTCAGCTCTTTTAAAGGCATCATCAAGAATATTAGGGCTGTAGCCTCTTTCTAAAAATCATTCCCTTCGTTCCTCCAATTGAATTTTAAAGGTTTCCTGTTCAGAACAGTTATGTCTCAAATGTAAAAACTGGCCATAAGAAAACGATTTTCTTAAGAACCAAGGGTGACAGCTTATGACTAGTAACAGGCTATTCAGGACACTCTGTGAGATGAGAAATTTTATATTGTTCAGTGTGCCTTTCCTGGTGAAATGATTCAATAAATAAAAAAAAATAAAAACATTTGTAGCCATCTGCTTTCTGTAGCCTTTTGAAGTCACCTGATTATTGCTATTGTGTGTCAGAATGACATCCAAGAAGTCAGTTTGACTGGAATCCATTTTATATGTAAATCTAAGATTCATGGGCCCGGATATTCAGACTGCCCCAGGCTGTGGTGCAGGCCTGGGTGCAGTGCAACTTGGCTGCGCAGGGGCATTGACTGGGTGATATTCAATGGAGCTGCACCATGGCACAGCATTGTTGAATATCGCACCCTGGCCACCCGAAGTGCTCATGGCACAGTAGCACTGCACCAGCGCAAGTGGCCAGAGTGGAGCAGGGGGATGCACTAGCGCAAGTTCCATTGCACTATGTGCAACAACCGCGATATTCAAAAGTGCACATGCAAATGGGGCCATAATGTATGCAAGGCACAAATGGGGCCATTTGCATGTCATTATGGCCCCATTTGCATGCAGGTGCACCGATCCCCGGCGACTTACACGTAGCGCCCTGCCAGGCAACAGCCATCAGGGACTGACACCCCCTGCACAGCGTGGCAATGCGCCCCTCTGCCCGATCGCAGGCATATGTAGAGTCAATTTAGCATCCAATATCCCTGATGGTCCAGTGGACCGCTTGCAGCCCGATTGCGACCATCTGTGTAAAGATACATGTCCAATATCCCTGGTGGTCCAGTGGACTGCTTGCAGCCGATCATGGGCATACGTAATAATAAGGAGAGCTCCATGGTACCCCTTCCCCACCCACCTTAGCCCCCCCACTCCCCGGTCAGCGGTGAGAGGCAGCACCCCACCCACCTGCCGCCACCCGCCTATGGTAGGGCTGTATGCCCATTGGTCCACAGCATGAGCCAATGGGTGTGCAGCCGATGCTACACTACACAGTCCAGATATGTGAATGGATCCATTCACACATCAGGAATGTGTAGTATGGTATGGACTGCATGCCCATTAGCTCATGCTGTGGACCAATGGGCGTACAGCCCTACTGTACACTGTAAGTCAGCAGGCGGCAGGGCAGCAGGCAGGTGGGGTGCTGCTGCCCACTGCTTACCAGGGGGGAGCAGGGCGGTGAGGCTCAGTGGGTGGGTGCAGAGGGGGCTACCGTGGAGCTCTCCTTATTATTACATATGCCCGCAATCGGGCTGCGAGCAGTCTACTGGACCAACAGGGATACTGGACATATTATTTTACACTGAAGCCCGCGATCAGGCTGCGAGCAGTCCACTGGCCCACCAGGGATATTGGACATATTATTTTACACTGAAGCACGCAATCGGGCTGTGAGCGGTCCACTGGACCACCATGGATACTGGAATTATTATTTTACACTGAAGCCCATGATCAGGCTGCGGGTGATCCACTGGACCACAAGGGATATTGGAATTATGATTGTACACACTGAAACCTGCAATCGGGCTGCGAGCGGTCCACTGGACCACCAGGGATATTGGACATATTATTTTACACTGAAGCCCGTGATTGGGCTGCGAGCGGTCCACTGGACCATCAGGGATATTGGACATATTATTTTTCACTGAAGCAATGCGATCAGGCTGCGAGTGGTCCACTGGCCCACCAGGGATATTGGAATTATTATTTTACACTGAAGCCCACGATCGGGCTGTGAGCGGTCCACTGGACCATCAGGGATATTGGACATATTATTTTACACTGAAGCAACGTGATCAGGCTGCGAGCGGTCCACTGGACCACCAGGGATATTGGAATTATTATTTTACACTGAAGCCCACGATCGGGCTGCAAGCAGTCCACTGGACCACCAGGGATATTGGACATATTATTTTACACTGAAGCCTGCGATTGGGCTGCGAGCGGTCCACTGGACCACCAGGGATATTGAACTTATATTTTTAAACAGATGCCCGCGATCGGGCATGGGGGGCGCCACCACAAAGGTGCAGCCGGAGCTCAGGTGGCCACCCACAGGTGGCAGCTGCCATGTTGCGCCTTGCAATACGACAGCTCACCTGTGGGTGGCCAACTGTTATTCCTTTTGGTTTGGCTCACCTGTGTGCAGCGCAAGTAGGGGTTGTGCATGCATGGATTCAGCACATCCTGGTCTGAATATCGGGATGTGCGGAGTATGCACGGGCACGCCCCCCCCACCTGCGCCACATACTTTACTGATGCGCCCGCATCGGGATTTGTGCCAGGCACAATCCCCATTTGAATATTGTGCCGGGCTCATCAGTGGGTGCGCATGGCGCAACAATTGCGCCACTCTCGCAACCTTCTGAATATCCAGGCCATGGTGTTTCATTAAGCCGTCTCATGATGTTAGGAGACACTGCAGACTGGGCAGAGGAAAGGTGGTGGTGTTAGGGGACTTAAACATGCCAGGAACAGACTGGGAGACTATGACATCCTCTGTGACCAGGGAACAGAGGTTGTTGGATGTCTTTCAAGACGCATTCCTAACTCAGCAAGTGAGGGAACCGACCAGGGAGGCACGGGTACTGGATGTGGTCCTGGCAGACAGTGACCAGATTGGGGCCTGGAGGTAAGGGACCCATTGGTGGGGAGTGACCATGCCAGGTCTGGTTCTGCCTGGACCTAGGAGGGGAGAAGGCTGCACAAAGGCGGAGTAACTGACTTCAGGGGTGGATTTTAAGAAATGGGAAGGATCCTTAAGGAGCATTTGGATGGGATTGGGTCAGACATGGACGCTGATAGTAAGTGGGAAATCATCAGGAGAGGGGTGCAGGATGCTACCAGCACCTGTGCAAGAGTAAGACGAAAATGCGGTAGTGCCCAAAAACCCTGTTGGTGGACCAGGGAGGTCCAGGAGGTGGTGCGGGGAAAGAAAGCAGCCTATAAGAAATTCAAGTGCTCAAGGAGTGAAAGGGATCGAGGGGAGTATGAGCTGTTGGCTAGAAGGGCCACTAGAGTGGTGAGGGCGGCTAAGGCAAGGAAGGAGCAGAACCTGGCCAGGGAAATTAGGAGAGGGAAAAAGGGGTTCTTTAGATACATTGGGGAAAGACGAAGGGTGAAGGGGCAGATTAGCAGGATTAAATCAGGGGAGAGATGGGCACAAGACCCAGGGGAGCAGGCTGAGGTACTAAATGAGTACTTCACCTCAGTTTTCACCAGGGAAAATGGGAATGCTGCATCATACATGGGAGGAGACAGAGATAATGAGGAGGGGGGGACCCTTACCAATCGGCAGGTCTGGGGAGGGGGCTAAGCAGGGAGAAGAGGTACTGGGTAAATCACAGCAGAGAGTGAGGAAGCCCTCAGCTCCCTTAAGACGGAGAAAGCACGGGGCGGATAAATTACATCCTAGAGTGCTGAAGGAACTTGCAGATGTCCTGGCGAAACCCCTGGCAGAGCTTTCACCATCTCTCTGAGGACAGGGTGGGTGCCCCAAGACTGGAAGGTGGCGCATGTAGTGCCTATCCACAAGGGGGATCAAGGAGGTGGCAGGGAACTACAGGCCTGTCAGCCTGACATCAGTGGTGGGCAAGGTGATGGAGGCATTGTCAAGGAGTGGCTAGGGGGCCCTGGATAAGTCAGGGTGCCTGGACGATAGACAGCATGGATTCATCCGGGAAATCGTGTCAGACAAACCTGGTGGAGTTCTATGACTGGGTGACAAGTGCCTTGGAACTGGGTAGACCAGTGGATGTCCTCTTTCTGGACTTCAGCAAGGCATTTGACTCTGTTCCTCACGGGGCCTGTTGGATAAACTAGGAGAAATGGGGTGGGAAACCAGATGATCCGATGGATAGGCAATTGGCTCCAGGACCGGACCCAGAGGGTCGTAGTTGGTGGGATAATCTCTTCCCCAAGGAGGGTCATTAGTGGGGTCCCACAGGGATCAGTCCTTGGGCCCCTTCTGTTCAGCGCCTACGTATCTGACATAAGGACAGGAATCAGGAGTGAGATGAGTCTCTTTGCAGATGACTCGAAACTGGGGGCAGTGGTGGATGGGGAGGAGGGAAGGGTGGCCCTGCAGGGGGACCTGGAGGCTCTGGAAAGATGGTCTAGAAAGTGGAAGCTGAGGTTTAATGCAGGGAAATGCAAGGTACTCCATCTAGGGGCCAGAAACCCAGGCCAAGTGTACACCCTGGGGAAATACTACAAGTCTCAATGGCTGAGAGGGACCTGGGGGTGGTGGTGGATGTCAAGATGAACAACTCTGAGACTTGTAGGAGGGCGCAGCCAAGGCCAACAGGATGCTGGGATGTATCGCTAGGGGATCACCTCCAGAAGGAGGAAGTGATACTCCCCTGTATAACTGCTTGGTGAGGCCGCACCTGGAGTACTGCGTGCAGTTTTGGAGCCTCATTTAAAGAGGACATTAACCTCCTGGAGAGGGTCCAGAGGAGCAACCAAAATGATTTGGGGCTTGGGGACAGGACCTATGAGGAGGCTCGAAGAGCTAAATATACACTTTGGAAGAGAGAAGGACCAGGGGACATGATAGAGGTCTTCAGGTACATGAAGAGGGTATATAGGGGAGGAACAGTGAGGGTGCTTTGAAGGAAGGAGGAAGGGGCCACTAGAGGGCATGGGTGGAAGCTGGAGGGAGGAAGATTCAGGGGAGAAAGGAGGAGGTGCTACTTCACTGAGAGGGTGGTAGAGCCATGGAATGCACTACCTAGGGGGCTGGTGGAGGCAGAGACAGTGGAGGGGTTCAAGAGGGGGTGGGACAGGTACAGGGGAAGGGTTCAGGAAGCAAAATCCAATGCAGCAAGAATATCCGGAACTGGGAAGGGAGAAGCCAGAGAAGGCGAGGGGGACAGCAAGGTCAGCACCCAGGGTGGGGGCTGACCAAACGAGCAGACATGAAAGACCATTAGGCCTATTCTGCTGGCATTTTAGTACGTTAGTATGAATTCCTCACATTCCTGGTTTGAATCTGACTGCATACATATAACGTTGTCAATAAAACAACACCATTTGACTATTTTGTTTAGAAAGGGATGGGAGTCCAGATTGATCACTACCTTTACTTCCCACAGCCCCAGTAATAAATTTGCACCCAACGCAGTGCACTTTTTGTAAGTAGAATTCTGAATCGAACTCAAAGTAATTATGAGTCAATGCGAACTCCAATCCCTCCAAAACAAGATAAATAGGCATATTGTCTTTTAGTGGATCTTGCAGAAGAAAATACTCACAAGCATTGAGACCATCTTGATGCATGAATCATGACAGATGTGTACAAAGTCTCCACATCTATTTCAAGCCATTGGTAATCATCAGATGAATTGAAATATTTAAATATTTCGAGTATGTGCATAGTATTACGCACATAAGAGCCCGAACAAATAACACTCCTTTTCATGAAAAAGTTTATGAACTCATATAGATTGTTTGTTAAGGTTCCCACCCCCAAAACAATGGATCTCCCAAGAGGGTTATGAAAATCTTAGTGGACTCTGGTCTCTATAGCATTGCTAGACCCCCAAAAAAACAAAATGGGGGGGGTAGCTTTGTGAAGCAAACATGAGATGCCCATGTGGTAGTGCACAGCATTCCAACAGTGCCACTGAACTGAACTGCTGTGAATGTTTTCTTAAAGTGATGAGATATAAATATGTAGCAACATAATTAAAATTGACTCTGTACTGACAATTTCTGTGTGCCTCTTTTCCACACCATTGGTTCTTTTCTCCACCCCCTTATTCCACCCATTCCCCTTTTGCCATCCCTATGGGAAGACTTTGCCTCCTTCTTTCACTGAAAGATCAACTTCCTCTGTTCCAGCATCACTTCCTTCTCTCCTCCCACTGCCCCTTCACACACAGTTGTATCCCTGCCTCTGCTTTTGCCCTCTGTTCAACTCTGCCTTGAGGACATCACCGCCATCATCCATTGCATGAAAATTATGACTACTTCCTTTTAACTTTTGGTGTGGCAGAGTTCAAAGCCTATGTCTAGCTGCAATTTTCTATAGTACAGATTTATGCACAAGAACAATTACCCATATGTCAAATCTGAAACTAAAACAGAGCTATGTCCAGCTTGCACAGTTCAGCTATAAATGTGCCTTGATACAATTTTCAGACCAAGTGTAACCTAATCTATCATTTTTTATCCAAAACTGAATGTAGATTATTGCATAACAGTTAGAAATTATGCAGATAAATCCAGCTTTTGGAAATAACTCCAAAATGATAGAACATTGTCTATACTCATCAGGGCAGTGTCTGACATTGGCATAACTAGGAACTGCATCCACTGTAGGATTTTTGAAAATTCTACCCAACATAACTGGGGCTGTGCACATTTTATGACTTTTAAAAATCCCACCCTTTATCTTTAAAGTAAATGTTGAAGGTCCCCATAGTAAATGGGAGTAGTAAACTGTAGGTGTTGTAAATCAGTTTCCTACCATTCAAACTGCCAAATAGTTCTGTTTTCCATGAAAAAAATCCTTTTATTTTGGTGCTGTGCTTCATTTGCATAACCCGCCCCCTTTTTTTCTTAGTGCTGCAACCCCTAACTGTGACATCATACCAGGGAAACAAAGTTATTAAAGGGACGCTGTCAGTTTTTAGTTTTAGATAGACAAATCAGCTATGTACTGTGTCCACAATGCCTCACTATGTAAATTAGTATACTGGGTATTATATTTCTGTGCTCACTGAAGAAATAGGAGACAACATCACTTAGTATAGAAGTCTTATAGCTAGATATGCTATGCACAATGCATTGTTGTGAAAATAAACATACAAAAGCTTATATTGTTGTTGACACCACTACATAAATATGGGACAGCATCTCACAGTAAGGACATTGGAAAACCAGTTCTTATTTTACCCACAATGCCTTGCTATGAATATTTACATATTAGTGCTCACCAATATCAACATACAGGACTGTACTTCTGAGTAAGGCACATTTAAGTCAACGTTATAAATTACCCAGAATTCCCTGTTGCTGTATGTAAAACATTGACAGCTCCCTTGTATGACATCATTCTGGGGGTGTGGTTACACACAAGGAACTGGAGGACAAAACTCTGATAAAACAAAAAAAAATGACTAAGACAGATTTTTTTTTACAAAACAAATTGCAGCTTCAACATCTGAAGCATGTCTACTACACCATATGTAAAAATGCATTTGGGGAGCCTTCAACATTTACTTTAAAACAAGTCATTTAGCTGCCAACGAGGCAAGATAATTATTTTAATAAGATTTTTTACCTAGAAATAATTCTTATTTTTAGACTTTCAGTTGTTTAGGAAAAGTCAGTAAGTCCTAAATAATGAGATTGTTCAGAACCGGGCAAGATATTAAATCATATTTCAAGATAGTATTTTTTTTTTTGAGATGCAAAATAAGATAATGTGGAAAGGGGATTTTCAAAACCTATGCCCAGATGCAAATTTCTATTGTACAACCCTGGACATAACCCAAATTGCCCCAGTTTCTGATTTTCAAAGCTAGGACATAATGAAGTCCAATTTTCAAAACTCTCACTAGGGTTATGTCCAGTTTGCAAAGTTCAGAAATAAATGTGCCTGGATGCATTAATAGGGCCAAATGTAACCTGGTCTATCATTTCCACCTATGTCTACTGTAGCAATTTTTTATCCAAAATTGGATGCAAAATGCAAAGTGCCATAAAGCAGCACGAAATGCTGCAGCTACTGTAAGTCCATCTTTTGAAAATAGCTCCAATGAAATATTGTCTAGACATATAAGGACAGTCTCTGTTGTTAACAGAAATAGGAGTTGCATCCATTTTAGAACTTGTTCAACCCCCAACCCCAGTAGTTTTGCCATTAAATGACTTTTAAAAATGCCATCCAGCGTAATTAGGAGTTGCATCCATTTTATGACATGTGAAAATACCACCAACATAACTAGGAATTTTCTCATTTTATGACTTTTGTGAAAACAACACCCAAGAGTATTATTTTAAGACCTTATTTAAAAAGGTGCTTATGGCAAAGCGTTTTAGTACAATGTGATTCATTCTATTCACTTTCATTCACATTTACTTTCTTACTCATAACCATCTTTGTATTACATACTGAATCCCAGATATGACACTCAGCATAATAGATATTATCTTCCTCTTCTCTTTATTGAAAGAGTAAGAAAATGACATATTGCATAATAGATTTATTTTGTGCTCAGCTATGTTCCTTATACAAATCACCTATTTTATTTCTAATTGTAATAGTTATAATTATTGGGATTATTTATATAAATTAAGGTATTACATAAGCTTTTTAACATACAAATTAGATTCCAAGAGCACAGCATATTTTCTTGTTTTAAGTATTTTTTTTAATTGTTCTCTTATTCTAAGTATCCTTTTCCTGTTTTAAGATGTCAGCGAATAGTATCTGTTATTGCCAGGAAATAATTGCCAGTCAAGCCAGAATGTCCATTCTGAAGGAGATTTAGGCAACACCCATCACCACCAAGCTCTGACTAGACAACAAAGGAATGGGGCCAGGGAGGGATGACGCCACTGTTGCAATACTAAGGACTTCAATCATAATCAAATGAGATTTCAGGTCCACTGGACCACCAGGGAAGACTGGAGAGGTAGGCCTTCAGGTATGGAGAAAGGAGCATTGGAGGAACGACATTAACAGCTGAGCTGTGTGCCTAAGGAATGGGTCATGATGTAGTACTATGCTCCTGGAGCCATGCCATAATCTGACCCCTGCAGCTACCACAAATTCAGCATGTCAGTGGTTACACAGCCTATGTCCAACCACTACCATTTGGATTGGTAATTTGCAAAATTCTTTTGCTGTGTCACTGTTACAGGGAACAATCTGTTCCCTGCAGAAAGTGACATCTGCTTGTGTATGGCAGATTTGATGGGTGGTGGTACGAGGAGTTTTGTGCACCCCCCTCCAAAAAAACACACCATCCACTGCTGTGACTGTGTATAGGGCCTCTGAATTATGAAAGTCACTGAAAGTCTGCATGCTGTATTGTTGTTGATCATTTTAAATGTCTGGTGAAGGCAAGTTTTGTATGTTTGGTAAAGAAATCAACTTAATAAGTTTAGAAACAATGATTTACGTTATGTTCAACAGACCACAGATGTATCATCTTATCCATGATATAGGAAGAAAAGTGTGCTTAATAGCAAATAAATATGATTATTACAAAAAATGTTTTTGATTGATTTTATAGCTGATAAAGATGAATTAAAAGCCAAGAGTTTGGCAATAACACTATTTGGTTGAGACTACACAGTATGCTTAATTACCAAGCATGCCTAGTTTAAAGAGCAGCCAAGTACATAACCACCCCAGGTATGCATACAGTACTTGAATGACAATGCAGAATGCACTGATGGTAGTAAAAGTAAAAGAAAATAATTGCTTGTATTGTAAATCCACAAGCAAAAATTGCCAGGTGGGGAGTACCCTCAAATGCTCAACTCACACGGTGATGTGGTTTGGATCAGTGGGCTAGGCAGGGAAGAATGATAATGGGAATGGCCCAATGACCTAGTTAGGTACATGGTGCATTGTGAGGTGTATGCTTGGTCACCCTGAAAGTGACCAACGGTAAGACTCAGTTGAAGATACAAAACCAAAAACAGAGGGAAAAGACTGCCATTTAGAGAAGTATAAAGAAAGGTTGCCACTCACCAACTTCTTATACAGTTTACAGTAAAGACTAATTCTGTAAAAAAAAACTAGCATTTTAGTCTGGAAATAGGTTGATGCCAACATGTTATAAAATAAGACTGTTAAATAGTTAAACACCATTAAACAGAAATATGCCATATACCTATTTTTCTTAATCAATAAGAAAGAACTACTATAGAAAACCTTTGGGATTTAAATACAATATTTCAAACTGTGTAAAAAGATATTTTATCTAATCAAAATATTTTTTAGTGTTAAAAGTAAGAGAATATTTTATTGCAATCACATAAGAAAAACTGACCCTAGTGAGGGCATTAGCAACGTGCCTCATGATGCTGCAGGTCCAGATCTCAAGGAGGTAGGCACATGGACAGCAAGTATGTGTTTTGGGGAGGTAAAGACAGAAAATTAGGTGCATAGTGAAGCACAAACACTTGACAACATAGGAAGTGAGTAATGAAAGATAAGAACCAAAATCAAAGTGAATATTACAAGTCGCTTGGAAAAAGTAAAAGCTTTCCAGTCATAAAATCCTAAAACTGGTTTGTGTAAAAATGAAAACTCTAAAAACTAAATATTTTAGTCTAAAAGAGAGTAGTGCTAGGGAAGCTACAAACTATGGACACTATGCATGAAAGGTGTGGAGTGGCTACACGCGCATATCTGGGGCACGTAGGCACTCCACCCCCACTATGCTCCCCATGTGGCATTCAGGAAGGAGGCATGCAGACCCACTGCACCTGATCCCCCATCCGCGGACAGCACTGTGCAGGGAGCATTCTGGAAGCATGCCAGAACTACATGGGATTCACTACCCCGCTAGTGCTGGCCATGGGGGTGCATAGGGCAGTGCAGGGTATGCCAGGGAGTACCCTGCCATAAACACCCTACACACCCCACACACACCCCACTGAACAGGGTGAATAGCCCACCCATCCCCCAGGGCCACAGAACCAGGATGCTGGATGCTACCCACCTGCCCCAGCATACAGGGGTGCATTTGGTGAACCCCAACCCCACATCACACATACCACACACAGGGGCATGGGCACCAGCAAAGTACTGCTGCCCCCCCACCTGCACCACATGGATACCCCCCTTCCAGCGGTGTTATCACCCCAGTCTCCCTCCTCTGCCCACAGGCATGCTCCCTACCAGTCCTACTGCACTGATTGGGGCTGGTGGCATTGCCCACCCTCACCTGCCACTGCCATTGGCTGTCAATATTCTGTGGGGTGTGCTGCCAGCACGTGCCCCCCAGCACAAGGGATTCGGTGCGGGTCCCGGTCTGGTCATCTGATTGGATGCCCGGCCAGACCCACGACCCTGCCTCTGACTGCCCTGCAGAGTTCTGCATGCTGGGGGGGTGGGGCCACAGACAGGTGACCAGCGGTCATGCATACCACTAGTGCACATCTGTCCATCAGTGTACAGGGGGACGTGCAGTGTACATGCATTTTCAGCGTACCTCCACACCCTTTGTGCATAGCGCCCTATGATTTTTAATCAGATTAAAAAACTTACAATAAAAACTATATCCTATGAAATACGCTTGTTTTTCTTGACCAGATGACACAAGATCTTGATATCAGACAATATTTTTATCAAATATGAAACAAATCTAGAGAAAATCTTGATGGCTAAAAATCAAGTTTTTAGTTAATGAAATAAGATATTTAAGTGACTGTATTATTTCTGCAGTGAATTGTTGACCAGTAGGGCTGTGAAAATACCTTTTCTCAAATATATGGTGTTCGAGTCCTGGGTATTGGATATTTGGTATTCCGTATTTAGCCAGGAAAGGCACTTTTTTATTAAAGAAATGTTCTAAAAGACCTTAAACAATGCCATGAAATCCTTTTTGATCCTGGTGTTCCAGAAACACCTCAATCACACATCAATAAATAGACTCAGAGTTTTCATCAATACATCACAAGGTATTCAAAGTGTCCCAGTAGAACATTATTGTTATTTAGTGTTGTAACTAGGCCAGGAAAGGTGACTTTGTGAAGAACAGTTTTAAAATCAGTTAAAGGATACCTAAACCATCCTTTTTACAATTTTTCTTTATTTTTTTTTTTTGTAAATTACTCCATAGGCTTCTAAAGGAAAGGCTGTTGTTTACATTTATGTTGAAACTGCATTTATTAAAGTAGGATAAATGCAGTTTCATAGAATTTGAAAATTGTAAACAAAGCCTCTTCTGATTCAAAAATCCTGCTCTCAGAATTCTAAAAAGGCTTCCATGAAGATGCCACTCAAGACAGAACTGATAGCTATGTTCTAGCTCTTCTAACTGTTTTCAAAGTGAATAACTTTAAAATGAAAAATGATAACCTGGAACTGTGAGCATGAAAGCTGTTCAGCACAAAAATATCTACAAAATGAGTAGTGCTTCATTTATACATACCTTTTATTTTTTTTAAATTAGCAAAATAAAGGCAGTAGAAAATTCAGTTATTTGTCACTTTTTAAACAAACAAATGCAAATAACTTTAAAACAAAAATGATAACATAGTACTGTGAGCATGACATTTGTTCAGCACAAAAATATCTACAAAATGAGTGGTGTTTCATTCATAGATACCTTTTATTTTTTTATAATTAGCAAAAAAGCAGACAATTCTTTTTTTTTTCACATTTTGCAACAAACAAATGCAAATAGCTTTAAAACAAAATGATAGCATGGCACTTTGAGCACAAACATTGTACAGTACAAAAATATCTACCAAATGAGTGGTGTTTCATTTATAGATACCTTTTAGATTTGTTTATAATCAGCAAACAAATGGCAGCAAATTAAATTGTTTCCACTTTTTTGGAGGCATGGAATAAATGGATTATGCTACCTCCATACTGGAAATATTGTTGATGTTTTTTTGTCACTGAAGGTGGACAAATCACCAGGCCCAAACAGAGTACATCCAAGGGTAATAAAGGAACTAGCTGAGGAGCTGGCAGGGTCACTGGCAGACCTATTTAATAGTTCACTAGAGACAGGCATAGTTCCGCAGGACTGGGGAACAGCACATGTAGTGCCACTCCACAAAAGTGGTCCCACGGATCTCCCAGGGAATTACAGAACAGTCAGTCTGACCTCTATTGTGGGCAAGCTCATGCAGACCATACTAAAGGAGAGGTTGGTGGAATATCTAGAGGAGCATGGTCTACAGGATGTGAGGCAGCAAGGGTTCATGGGGGGAGATCATGTCAAACAAATATATGTGCTACTCCTGGTTAAACAATTACAAAAAAAATCTGATTTACTTCTTTGACTGTGTCACTAAGACAGTAGACAGGGGCCAAGTAGTAGACATCCTCTATCTTGATTTCAGCAAGGCCTTTGACTCTGTGCCCCACAAAAGGTTGATCATGAAGTTGGTGGATCTCGGGGTTGGGGAAAAGATGGACAGATGGGTGGAAAACTAGCTCAAGGACAGAACTCAGAGGGTGGTTGTGGGGGAAGAGTTATCTGGCACCAGAAAGATAACCAGTGGGGTCCCGCAGGGCTCGGTGCTGGAGCCGGTGTTGTTCAATGTCTTTATCAATGACATTGGAGATGGCATTAAGGGAAAAATGTGTCTATTCACAGATAACACCAAACTCTGTGGGAGAGTGAACACAGCTGAAGGGATACAGGACCTACAGTAAGATCTGAAAAAGCTAGGGAGCTGGTCCAGAATATGGCAACTCAGCTTCAGTGCCAAGAAATGGAAAGTTATGCATATCAGAGCCAAGAATCCTAGGAAAGAATACTTCCTGGATGGAGTCCATGTATCTGCATCAGAGGAGAAGGACCTGGGAGTGATGATCACTAGTGACCTAAAGCACTCCACGCAGTGCAAGAAAGCAGCAGCAAAGGCAAACATGATGCTGGGATGCATATCTAGGGGGATCAATAGTAGGAGAGAGGAGGTTATACTGCCCTTGTACAGGTCACTGGTAAGGCCGCATCTAGAGTATGGGGTTCAGTACTGATGTCCACACCTCAAAAAGGACATTAACCTGCTGGAGAAGGTCCAGAGGAGGGCTACAAAGATGACAGCCAGTCAGCAGGGTAAGGCATATGAGGAGAGGTTGTGGGCACTGAACATCTACTCCCTGGAAGACAGAAGAGAGAGGGGACATGATTGGGACTTTCAAGTACTTGAAAAGGATAAATAAGGTTGATAAGTAGAGTCTCTTTAAGCTGAGTGGCAACCATAACACAAGGAGAAGCAGTCTTAATCTGGAGGGTGGGAGGTTTAGGAGGGAGGTCAGGAAGCACGTCTTCACAGAGAGGGTGGTGGACACTTGGAATGCACTGCCAGAAGAGGTAATCTCATTGAAGACAGTGGGCAGCTATAAGAGAGGCTGGGACAGGCATAGGGAGAGGATAAGGGTCATGGGTAGGGAAGATAGGAGGAGTGGGGAGGGAGGGCAGGGACATTAGCTCAAGCTATGGACCCTGCAATATGAGCAGACTTGATAGACCAAATGGCCTTCTTCTGCTGGCTTCTTCATATGTTCGTATGTTTTTGTTCTTATGCCGATTGACCTGATGACATCACTTGTGGTTTTGCCACTCGTGATGTCATTAGGTCAATATGCACTTGCACAAAAAATATCAACAAAATTTCCAGTAGAAGGATAGCATATCCCTTATATATTCTTTGCAAAAAACTCTGTTAATGCATCAGTTAGAGTTGCCTTTAAAGCTGCAGTAGTATGAAAATTTAGTGCTAGGGTTTTCAACATACTGCAATTTAGTATTGTTGCATACCCTGCCATATGTTAGTGCTTACTGTTCTTACAATTTACATTGTCATCCTATGGGAATCATATACCACACTTCACAGGTGGTTGAAGGCATTCAGCTGTGCCTCATGTCTCACAACCCACCTTGGGCATGTGGTAATTTAGCATGATATCACACCCTGTCATGTGTTATTCCTTACTTACAATTTGCAGTGTGATCCTAAGGGAATTTTTTAGTGCACTTCCCAGGTGGTGTGCAACTGTGCATGTGCAACCATGGCTACAGAAGCACTGGTTTGTCTTTACCTGATGATGGATGTCTGTGGTTGCTTGTGTTTCCTTTCCCCCTTTGCTGCTTTGGGGGGATGTAGAGTTAGGGCTTAAAACCCTAACATCACAATTCCATACTATTGCCACTTTAATAGCAACTCAAACTGATGCATTAACGGAGAATAAATCATCAGGGATATGCTACTCCCCTACTGAAAATATTGTTGATATTTTTTGTTTGAGTTCCAATTGACCCAACAACATCATAAGTAGCGAAACTACAAGTGATGTCATCAGGTCAATCAGCATGAGAACAAAAAGTATCAAAAATATTTCCAGTAGGGAGGTAGCATAATCTATTTATGCCATACCTCCAACACAGTGAAAAAAAAAACAAATATTTAATTTGTTGCCATTTTTTGCTGATTATGAGAAATCTAAAAGGTATCTATAAATGAAACACCACCCATTTGGTAGCTATTTTTGTACTGAACAACTTTTGTGCTCAAAGTATCATGCTGTCATTTTTGTTTTAAAGCTATTTGCATTTTTTTGTTGCAAAAGGTGAAAAAATGACTTTTCTGATTTTTTTGCTAATTATACATAAACTAAAAGGTATATATAAATGAAACACCACTCATCTGTACATATTTTTGTGAACAAATGTCGTGTTTACAGTACCATGCTATCATTTTTTGTTTTAAAGTTATTTGCATTTGTTTCTTTTAAAAGTGACAAACAATTTAATTTTCTGCTGCCTTTTTTGCTAATTAAAAAAAAATAAAAGTTGTCTATAAATGAAACACCACCTATTTTGTAGATATGTTTGTGCTAAACAACTTTCGTGCTCACAGTACCACGCTATCATTTTTCATTTTAAAGTTATTCAAATTTGAATACAGTTAGAAGAGCTATAACACAGCTATCATCTCTGTCATGAATGACATCATCATGGAAGCCATTTCAGAATTCTGAGAGCAGGACTTTTGAATCAGAAGAGGCTGGGTTTACAATTTTCAAATGCTATGAAACTGCATTTATCTTACTTTAATAAATACAGTTTCAGGATGAATGTAAACAGCAGCCTCTCGCCTATGAAGTAATTTACAAAAAAAATGTGTAAAAAAGATGGTTTAGGTATAACACCACTGAATCATCTTTCAAGAACCTAGTGTTCCACAAACATCTCAGTGACAACACAATGAGTGATTAATGCAACACAAGGTGTTTGGGTCCCATGTATTATTCATTATTCACTGCTATTCATTCAAAAAGCTGCCAAAGAATAGTTCTAAAAATCATTTAAATTGTGCCATTAAACCATTTTCTATGTAAGGGAAGGAATAAAAGCAACTAAATGAAAGAGTAAACAGAGAGGAGAGGAGGCACTGTGGGTCACCTTAGAGATTGGAAATGGCACCACAGTCCACACAGGGGTTGTATACAGACCCCCATGTCAGGGAGAAGGAATGGACAAGGATATGATAGAAGGCATCCTTAGGATGGCAGAGAAAGGGGAGATACTGTTGATGGGGGACCTGAATATGCCAGATGTTAACTGGAGCACCTTTGCTACAGCCACATCCAAAAGCAGGGCCATTCACAATGCCCTTCAGGTGGCATGCCTCAGACAGCTAGTTTTGGAACCCACTCATGAGGGAGCAACCTTAGACCTCCTACTCTCAAATGGGGACATTGAGAGGATCTCAGATCTAGAAGTGGGTAGCCATCTGGGAACAAGTGATCACCAAACAGTGTGGTTCACAATAAACTCAGCTACACCATCAAGCCATACAAAAGTGAGGGTTCTGGACTTCAGGAGGGATGACTTTGGTAAGATGGGAGAGTGCCTTAGAAAAGCACTAGCAAACAGGCTAGGAGGAGGGGTGGAGCAGCAATGGGGAAACATCAAAACTGCCATCACAAAGGCAACAAGCCTTTGTGTGAAGCAAATAAACAAATCAAAATGAAGAAACAGAGAAACATAGGCGTTGATGGCAGATAAGGACATAAGACCCATCCAGTCTGCCATTTCTTTTCTACCTTATGGAGTGTGCCATAGGCCTTTGCTCTGTCAATGGCCTATCTATTCATACTCATCTGTATTGCTCCTTATGCCTATCCCATGCCTGTTTGAAGCCCTGCACTGTATTTATATCCATCACTTCCTGAGGTAGGCCATTCCATGTATCCACCACCCTTTCTGTGAAAAAGAACTTCCTCACATTACCCCTTAATCGGCTTCCCTCTAATCTCATACTGTGTCCTCTTGTCCTGCTATTTTTCTTGTATTTTTTTTTTTGGTAGGGTGTCACAAATAAAATCTTTTGTGGTTTAAGATTTTTATTATGTTATTATTATGTATCAGGACACATACACGTACGTTGACAGATCAACAATGCTCTGAACCATACCGCAACATTTGGTAAGGGCAGAGACACAAAAGAAATTGAAATTACATATGAAGGGGAAGAGAAAAAGGGGGGAAAAACCCAGAAAAGGGAGTACATCCAAAACATGACATTAACCATCTTGGGAATTATATAGAAACAATACGTACAATATTGGCTGGTTACCAATACAATGCAGGCTCTAGGCATATCTGTCTGCCCCCAATAAATAAATGGGGCAAGCCAGGAGATAATGATATATAACTAATTCATAGAAAAAAAAAAGGAACCATAACCAGAACATTAAGATCCAATTATATATAGGTTATTTCCATGATGTGTCCTACTCAGACTTGAATAATCTTAACTATGTACAAGGGAAGAAAAAATAAAGCATTTCAAGAGAAAAAAAAACAAAGGCAAACTGATCTCAAGAATCCAATAAAGTCTTGAGGAAAAGCAAGACAAGGTGAGATTTGCACTTTCATAGATGGAAAGGGAAAAGCAACTGGATCAGGGAAGCCTTAAAAAGATTGGATTCCAGGTGGAGTATGGGAGTTATAACAGTACTTGGATTGTAAATAGGGCTGCCAATGTTTCTCAAACTGAGCCAGGTCGCCCTCTGCAAAACTAGAGAGTCTCTCAAATGTGACCCCTTGGGAATAACGCCAACAGGAATTCATGGAGGGTGGGGACATCTGTGGATCTCCATTTCAATAAGATAAGTCTTTTAGCTATCGCCCCTACTGTTGTGACCTATTGAGCCCCGGGTTATATTTAGGAGTATTAGGTCGAGCGCAACCTAGAAGGAGGAGAAGGGAGATTATGTTAGGAAATATCTGGCTGCACAGATCTTGGATTGATGTCCAAAACCCCCAGAGGCTGGGACAATCCCATAATATATGGAACAAGTGGGCCCCTGAATTACCACATCTCCAGCAAGTGTCCATCTGGAGTAGTCCCATTCTATTAAGTTTAGCTGGGTCTCTGTACCATCTGTGGAGGGTTTTGTTCATGATCAGGTGGGTATGCCCATCTCGGCAAGCCAAATGTTTTCTCGACCAGGCATGGCACCATTGATCCTCAGAGATGAGAGTTTGAAGATCCTTCTCCCATTGAACTCTAGCTGACTGGGTAGGGTCTATTAAGTCATCCTGGAGGCACCTGTATATATCACTAGCTATGTGTCTGGAGCAGTACTACCATATACCCAAAGGGTGTGGGGGTTGAGACAAACCTTTGTTTGTGGAAGAATTAGGTAGATGTGAAATGGCATCCCTGATTTGGAGGTATCTCCAGAAATGAGAGAGCAGAAGATGGTATCTAACCTGTAAAGCCTCAAATGTGTCAATGGAGCTAGTTTAGGGGAGTAAAAGATCTTGTACTGGAGAGGTACCATGAGCCTCCCACAATTTCCAGTGGATTACCCACTTGCAGAGCTCGATTATTCCATAGTGGCATGTATTTCCAGGGGGTCGGGTCATGCCCCAGTCAGAGTAAAATTTGGTGCCAATATTTAATCGACAGCAGGATGGGGGGAGGGAGATTAGGGTATACTGTACAAGACCACCGCTGGGGCAGGTGCTTGGAGTAAGGACGCCTCTAGTGTAAGCCAGGTTGGAGAGGTAAGTCGGATCCTGGAAAACCATTTGACCATTTGGGCTGAAATAAGGGCCATGTGATAACCTTGTAGCCAAGGGAGCTCCAACCCACCCCTCCTCCAGTGCTGACGAAGTTGAAGTTTACTGTAGCGGGGCCGGGATCCTTCCCACAGAAAGTTACCCATCAGCGCTTCCAGCTTTGAAAACCATTTCTGTGGAATAGTCATAGGGAGATGGGCCAACAGATATAAAATCCTAGGGCCCACCATCATCTTGATGGAATCTATTTTACCTGCAAGGGAGAGCCTCAAAGCCTTCCATCGATCCATATCCTGTCTGAGAGATTCCAGTAAGTTAGAAAAATTAACCGGAAGCATTTTTGGCAGGTTAGGGTGTAGAAGGATACCTAAATACTTTATGCCATTAGGGGACCACTTAAGGAAAAGAGTGACAAAATCTGTATTGGAAGGTACAGAATTCAGGGGTAAAACTTCTGTTTTAGACTGATTGACCTTAACACCCGACACCTTGGAGAACTCAGACAGGATATGAAAAATAGATTGAAGCACCTGGGGATACATTCCGTGGTGACAAGGAGATCATCAACATATAGGAAGGTTTTAAGGATAGTATCCCCCACCTTTACACCGGGTATAAGATGAGATTCCCTAAGTGCAATGGCCAAAGGTTCAATTGCCAAAACAAACAACAGGGGGGAGAGAGGGGGTAGCCCTGTCTCATACCTTTCTGTAATTGAGAAGGGGAAGATGACATACCGTTCATCACAACTCTAGCCAGAGGGGAGGAGTAAAGCAGTTGTATCCAGGAAAGAAAACCTGGTCCCACACCCATTCGGGAGAGAGTGTGGAAAAGGAATGGCCATTCGACAGAGTTGAATGCCTCTTCAAAGTCAATGGCTAGAGCAACCGAGAATGCCTCAGTCCGTTTGGTATAATGCATTAGGGAAAGCAAAGTTCGATGGTGGTCAGACCCCAAACGGCCTTTAAAAAACCCAGCCTAAGAGGGGTGAACCAGACCTGGGAGCAGGGGTTCAAGCCTAGATGCTAGAACCTTGGCTAAAATTTTAGCATCTGCGTTAATGAGGGAAATGGAGCAATAGCTACTCAGAGAAAGCAAATATTTTCCATTTTTAGGTGGGACTGTAATGGCTGCTTCTTTCATGGGGGGGGAAGGAGCCCCATATGTAGGGAGTGTTGGAAGGCCCGGACCAGATAAGGGGCCAGGTTAACTCCCTGGACTCTACAAAAATCGATTGGCAGCCCATCCATTCCAGGGGCTTTACGAAGATTCATGGACCGGATAGCCTTTTCTACCTCTTCTAACCCAATAGGGGCTTCCAGTGAGGTAGAGTCAGTTGGAAGAAGTTTGGGAATAGGTAACAAATCAAGGAAGCCTCGGATCCTGAGTGGATCTGGGGGAAGAGGGGAGGCATAGAGCTGCTCACAGAACAGTTTCATGATCTCATTCACATATTTACCGGAGTAACATGGGGTTCCTCTGTCATCTATTAAAGCATGTATTCTCCTGGACATTTGTTGCTGTTTAAGGTGATATGCCAGGAGTTTACTAGCCTCATCACACTCCCCCCCCCCCAGTAAGCATACCAGATTCGCCTAAGGTTCAGTTCAGCCTGATGGGTTAAGTGGGCATCCAATGAAATTCTAGTGCTAGCCAGTTGTGCAAGCAGAGGTGCTGAGGGAACCCCAGGGCTGAGGGATTTATATTTGCCTTCTAAGAGATGCAATTGTTTCTCCAAGGCCCTCTGGTCAGCCTCTCGGTGGCGTCTCCTGGCCGATGCAAAAGCAATTATTCTGCCTCTTATAGTCACTTTAAAGGCTTCCCAGAGGGTCGTATCAGAAACCTCTTTATTATCATTGTTTGTCCAATAGTCCACTATTTCAGGACCTAACCACTACTTAAATTCTGGGTCTTTGATTAGAAGGGGGTCCAGTCACCAGGTGGGTGAATGGGGGATCTGGTCCAAATCTGAGCAGTAGCTCAAAAGGGCATGATCTGACACACAAATTGGGTGAATATGAGAGGTGACAACCTTATCAATAAGCCGGAGGAGATCAGCCATAGATCAATCATGCTGGATGAGCCATGAAATTGTGAAAAACATGAATAGTCGCGCATCCCAGAATACATAACCCGCCATGCATCCAACAGGCCATGTTCCATCATTAGTCACTGAAGAGCTTTCTTAGCTTGCCTCTGGGGCTCAGGAGATTTATTACTTCTGTCTAGAAAATGATTGAGAAATAAATAGAAATCCCCTCCTAAAAGGACTGGGGCCTTGTTTGGGTTAAAATCTGTAAGGGCCTGGTTAACCGAATGAAAGAACTGGGGACAGTCCTGGTTAGGGGCATAGTGATTGGTCAGAACCAAAGGATCCTCTGGAGTCTCCACTTCGGCTATGATGACTCTCCCCTCTTTATCCTGAGCGTGACGTTTAGATTTCCATCCTAGATTTTTATGTAATAATATCGATACTCCCCGTCTATGGGAGTTGGCCACACTATGGAGTTCCTCCACTACCCACCCTTGGTGAAGCTTTTTGGATTCACCCGAGGATAGTTTTGTTTCTTGTAGGAAAAACTATCATCGGTTTCAACTTTTTCAAGTGCAGCAAAACTTTTTTCGTTTAATGGGAGAATTAAGGCCCCTGACATTCCAGGAAATGAAACTAGTCTCCATCTGGTCTATGGTATAACATGGTCGAAGGGAAAGACCACAGGAAACTCCAAGAACGGAGACTATGATCTATAAGGAGATTAGCATTCCCCCATGGAAATCCCACATAAAATAAAGATTTCATCTCATAGATCAGAATGCCAGAACATCTAACTTTATGCAAACAAACACTTTCCTTATTATCCCAGTATAATGTCTGAGAAGAAAAAAACACAACAATAACATCATTAAACAGTAACCCCAAATATCCCTCTCCCCCACCCCAACCTCCACCCCAAAACTCTCCCCATTATCAGACCAGCATCCGCTATCTGCATTGGCCAACCTGTAGCACAGATGCCAGCGGAGGTCGCTGGGAGGTAGATATAAATTCTCACAGGGCAGAAGATAGGACACCAGAAGCTCCTGTGAACTCTCTGCACGGCATCCTCCCAACCCAGAAAAGAAAAAGGAACAAAAAAAAAGCAATTCTGCATTTGCCCAAAATTAAGAACACAGACCAAACTTGGCATGAAACCCTTGGACCTGACTGTCCCTTCCAGGGGCTGTATAACACAGCAGGGGTAACTGGGGCAACAGGAAGGAGGGCCCCAGCAGTGCCTCCCATACTACATGGTTGCCCTCCATAGCCACCCACAAATATTAATAAGGAACACAAAAGGAAGGAGATTGGCAGAGTACGCTTGGAGTAGGACCCCATCCTTAACCACAGTCTTATTCGAACTCCCCAGAACCTTAACTGACTTAAAAGACCTTCAAGTGGCCATTGGTACACCTATAAAAGGAGAAGAAAACAAAACCAAAGCGAATCATATAAATTAGGTGCACAGTCCATCAGGCACAAAAGAGGACTTGTCGGCATGTACCTCCCTTAGAGAGCTGGAGTAACAGTTACCATCAAATAGTTGTGTTTCCTTACATTCACCCCACAGAGGTAGAAGTAGAGAGGGAGGTGGTCTCCAAACAGTCAGAAGGTGGCTCGGAGGACGTAGTCTTGATGGATGTGAGGGAATCCAGAGGAACAGGCTCCGTGTCATCAGCCCAAGAAAGAGCCCTCACTGTGTGGGATTTATTGCCCCTGTGATGAGAGAGCCTAGGGGACAGAGGGGGGGTCTTGCAGTGAGCCATCCGTCAGAAGATCCATGAGAGCCCTATATTGGTTGTTGCTCATGTCAGGAAGCATGGAGCAGTGTGAGGCGACTGAATCAGGGCTCGCACTGTGGCTCCGGGAACGAAGCCTGGGAGTCTTATCAATGTGTGCCCCTTCAATCCAGGCTCTCCTCCTGCTCTTTTTCTTACTCCCAGGGGACTTCTGGTTTAGGGATCGGGCTGGAGTCCAAGGTAGCGGAACACACTGTGTGGTAGGCAGAAGGGATGAAGCAGTTGGCTGAGGTGGCGAAGTTTCCATCAGGATAGACTTCTCAGAGAAGGCCTCAGTATTGCAGGCCTCTTTCAGTCTGCCCCAATTTAGCTTAGGGGCTAGGGCAGCCAGGAACTTTTCAGCGGCTGACGGATTGTCAAATATCCGTGGTGATCCATTCACCACCATCATTAAGCAGGCATGGTAGCGTAGAGAATATTCCAACCCCAGCTCAGCGCAGGCTCTACGAGCAGCTGTGAAGGCCCTGCAACATGTTGTTAGTTCCTGGGAGTAGTCTGCAAATATTTGAATTTTGTGCCCTCTCCATATCAGCTCTGTTTTTTGGTGAGCTAGTCTAGTAATAGTGTCCCGATCCTGAAATCAGAGAAAGCGAGCCAAAATAGTGCCAGGGCATTCTCCGGGAGCTGGGCGAGGGGCCAGTGTTCTGTGGGCTCTATCTCTGGGGGAATGTCACAATGCCAGTCCAGTAGTGGGGGCAGTTCGGTTTGCAGAAATATAACAGCATTATTCCCCTCACTACCTTCAGGGAACCCCACAAACCTTAAATTGTTCCTACAACTGCAATTTTCTAAGTCCTACACTCTGTTCCTTAATAAGTGCATCAACTGATCTTGTTCTTGCATTTTTTTTCAGCCTTACGCCAGCTGTCTTCCACCTCAGCTAATTTATGTTCTGAAATACAAGCCCGTTGAGAAAGGTTCACGATATCCTTGGGGTTCTTGTTAGTAGCGATATCAAGATTATCCATTCTGTGGAGTATTTCATGAACATTTGCTGGATTTCAACCCTGCTGCCTTCCGGCTGCGAGGATGCTCGGGTGGGATCCATCTCGGCATTGACTAGGCCTGGATTGGAATGCAATCAGTGGGTGAATCGGCAGCTTTCCCCTACAAAGAAAGCAAAAAAAAGCATGGATCCTCAGGCGGTTAAGTTTAATCAGAGTACCGCTGACTTCAGCTCGCTTTAAAATGCAGAATCACCACGGATTTTACAGGGATTACGGTAGGGGGTACAGAGAGCGCTGAGATCAGGCGTCCATTAGGATCGGCGGTTAGCCACGCCCCCCTATTTTTCTTATATTGAAACATGTTAGACTCTTTCACCTTGTTAATGCCCTTAAGGTGTTTGAATGTTTCAATCATATCACCTCTCTCCTTCCTTTGCTCTAGAGTATACATATTGAGTTCAGTTAATCTGTCCTCATATGTTTTCTGATGCAGTCCCTGCACCATTTTGGTTGCCCTTCTCTGGACTGCCTCAATCTGGTTAATGTCCTTGTGAAAGTGCGGCATCCAGTACTGCACACAGTATTCCAGATGGGGCCTAACCAGCGTCTTGTAAAGGGGGATTATTACCTCCCTCTTCCAACTTGTGATACCCCTACTAATACACCTCAACATCCCTCTAGCCTTACCTACTGCTTTAGAGGTCTGCTTGGATGATTTAAGGTCAGCAGTGATGATGATGCCCAAGTCTCTTTCTTCCCTTGTGACTGCCAGCAACTCCCCTCCCAGCCTATAGGTGGCTTCAGGGTTTCTCTTCCCTATGTGCATGATCTTGCACTTCTTTGCATTAAATCCCAGTTGCCACTCTTCTGACCATTTTGCTAGTTTATCCAGATCTCTTCTCATTCTGCCCACACCATCTGGATCATCTACTCTGTTGCAGATCTTGGTGTCATCTGCAAACAGACAAACCTTACCCTCCAGTCCATCTGCAATGTCACTGATGAAGATATTGAAGAGGACTGGCCCTAGGACCGATCCCTGAGGTACCCCACTTGTGATTTGCATCTCTTCTGACTGTATACCATTTACCACCAATCTCTGTTTTCTGCCCGTCAACCAGTTTGCCACCTAGTAGACCAACATCTGACCCACCCAAAGCCTATCCAGCTTATTAATCAATCTTCTATGTGGAACAGTATTGAAAGCTTTGCTGTAGGCAAGGTAGGCAACATCAACTGCTCCCCCTTGGTCCACCACTCTGGTTACCCAGTCAAAGAAATCTATGAGATTACTTTGGAAGGACCTTCCTTTTGTAAACCCATGCTGTCTTGGATCCTGTTCTCCTATGGATTCCAGGTGTTGCACTATAATAATAATAATAATAAAATTTATTTGATTAAGCACCTTTCAAGTATTTCAAGGCGCTGTACAAACATCATTGCATTCAACATAACCAAACAAACAATGACAATACAACAAATAAAATATATAAAATAAACAATTTAAAATACAGCAGGGAAAGCCTGATTCCATAAAAATTACTTTAGGCCTTCTTAAATCTATCCACAGTTGTACTTTCTCGGAGCTGGCGGGGCAGAGAATTCCAAAGGGTGGGAGCCGCAAAGCCAAAAGCACGGGCTCCAGAAGACTTCAAATTCACCCTCGGAATCTCCAGCAACCCATCGTCAGCTGAGTGAAGCTGTCTCAGAGGGGTGTAAGGCACCAGAAGCTCTTTCAGGTAGTCGGGACCTAACCCATGTAGGGCTTTGTAGGTCAAATGACCTACTTTGAAGGTGATCCACCACTGTATAGGCAGCCAGTGCAGAGTGTGCAGCACAGGGGTAATGTGAGACCTTCTAGGCACCCCAGTCAACAAATGTGCTGCAGCATTCTGCACTAGCTGCAAGCGGCAGATATCAACCCCGGCAAGCCCTAGGTATAGGGAGTTACAGTAATCAAGATGTGATGTCACAAAGGCGTGGACCAAAACCGGCAAATCGCCTGGTGGAACTAGGTGCCTAATCCTGGAGATGTTTCTGAGATGGAAAAATTAAGTCTTGACTACTGCAGACACCTGATAACGAAGGGTCAAGCCAGAGTCAAGCTCCACACCCAGGTTACGCACCCGTTCAGAGGTAGGGATCTGGTCTACCCCAAGAACTAATCCAGAGGGGGATCCTATCCCTAAACCCTCAACCCTGCGACCAGGGTCCACCACCATAACCTCAGTCTTTCCCGGGTTCAACTTTAAACCACTGATATTCATCCAGTCTTGGATATCAGCAAGGCAATTATTCAGCACCGAGATAGCACTAACCTGGTCAGGTGCAAAAGACAGGTAGAGCTGGGTATCATCAGCATAGCAATGAAACCTCAGCTCATACCGTCTTACAATGTCTCCGAGGGGTAGCATATATACTGCAAATAACATGGGGGAGAGCACCGAACCCTGAGGTACCCCACAAGAAAGAGAGAAAGCCTCGGATGAATGTAGACCAGAAACCACTCTCTGAGTTCTCCCCAGGAGGTAAGATGAAAACCATCTGAGGACAACACCTGAAAGCCCACAGATGGACCTCAGACACTCGAGCAAAACCCCATGATCCACAGTATCAAAAGCTGATGATAGATCAAGGAGAACCAAGATAGAGTAGTGTCTCCGATCTCTCACCATCAGGAGATCATTGAGCACCTGAACCAGAGCAGTCTCGGTGCTATGCCTCTTATGAAAACCTGACTGGAGAGGCTAGTATGAACTATGGATGGTCAAATGGTTATCAAGTTGAGCCGCCACAACCTTTTCAATAACCTTCCCCAAAAAAGGGAGGTTAGAGATCGGACGGTAGTTGGCAAGGTCGTTCGGGTCTAAGGAAGCTTTCTTCAGGAGGGGAGTCACCACCCCTTCTTTCAGAGAGCTGGGGAAAACTCCCATCTCCAAAGAACACCGAATTATCCAAGCAAGGACCGGGCCAATAAGTTCACTACATCCTACAATCAAGGAAATGGGACCCGGATCCAAACTACAACAAGTTGGGCTCATCTCAGAGACAATCCTCATAGTGTCCACGAGATCATGAAGATCAAAGGAACTCCAGGAAACTCCGGGCTCTGGGACAACACCTTGATCAACTGCAACAGCCATGGAGTGAGGTTGGGGACACTGCCTCCGAATGTCTTCCACCTTATTCACAAAGAATTTAGCGATCTCCTCGCAGTCAATCTACATAAAAACTCAACGGACCTGCCGACAGGCTGGGTTGCACAGTCTGTCAACAGTACTGAAGAGCTGAGAAGGTCGATTCCAAGCGACGGAGATTTCCCTGGACAGGAATTCTGCTTTCTTAAGGGAAATTTCTGTTTGATAGAGCTTATAATGCTCTAGCAAAATAAGATGGTTGGCATCCGAGGCAGTCTTCCTCCAGCAACACTCCAACCTACGCCCCAACCTCCGCAACCCTCTCAGCACCCCATCAAACCACGGGGTGATGGGAAGGCTCAGAAGGGGGCAAACACGGGATGGAGCTATCTGGTCCAGATCATACAAGATGGCCCCATTATAGGCCACCACCAGTCGCTCGGGATCAGAGCACAATTCGTCACACAATGAGAGATCAATAACCACCAACTATCCTTCTCTTAAGGACTATCTCCATAATCTTGCCCGCTACTGAGGTAAGACTGACTGGTCTGTAGTTCCCTGCCTCCTCCCTGCTACCACTCTTGTGGAGCGGGATCACATGAGCCCTTCTCCAGTCTTCTGGGACCTCTCCTGTGCTCAGAAACTCACTAAACAGTTCTGATAATGGCTCTGCTAGTTCCACCCTTAGCTCCTTTAGTACCCTGGGATGTATGCCATCAGGTCCCATTGCCTTGTCTACCCTGAGCTTATCGAGCTCTTGTAGGACCCTTTATTTTGTGAAAGGACTAGTGCACACTTCCCTCCCCCCTGTGTCCACGGTGCAGAGCTGTGGGCCCTGCCCTACCTTCTCATCAGTAAATACTGAGCAGAAGTATCTATTTAGGAGAGATGCTTTAACATGGTCCTCCTCCTCATACTCCCCCTTATCCCCTTTGATCTTAGCAATACCCCCTCTGGACTTTCTTCTTTCACTAATGTATCTATAGAAAGTCTTGTCACATTCTTTTACTGTTCGTGCTAGTGTTTCCTCAGTTTGGGCCTTTGCCTGCCTTACTGCTGTCCCTGCTTGCCTTAGGAAAGTTTGGTATGCCCCCTATCTTCATCCTGCTGCATTCCTTTATATTTCCTGAAGGCCAGCCTTTTGGCTCTGACCTTTTCTGCTACTGTGTGTGAGAACCAAAGTGGTTTCCTTCTTCTTTGCACTTCCTTTTCTCACTAACACAATGGGATGTTGCTTCAAGTATTGCATCTTTAATGCTTGCCCACTTTGCCTGTACCCCCTCACCTGTATTTCTTTTTGCCAGGGCTAGCTTAACTCTGTTGGCCACCTTATCAATGTCAGCTCCTCTGAAGTCCCATATTTTTGCCTTGGAATGGGATGATGTTGTTCTAGCGGCCAAATTGAACCATACCATGTGATGGTCACTGGCCCCTAGGTGACCTTCTACCTGGAGATCTGTGATCCTTTCCCTGTTAGTCAGTACTAGATCTAGGATAGCCCTGTCTCTAGTGGGTTGTTGTACTAGTTGTTTGAGGCCTTCCCCCTGCAGGGAATCCACCATGTGTCTAGTTCTGGCAGATGTCCCTGCTGGTATTGACCAATCTGTATCTGGCATGTTGAAGTCTCCCATTATCAGAAAAAGCCACTATGGTTCTCAAAAGAGGTGGCGGTTGAAGGTTAGGGAGAAAAAGATAACATTTAGGAAGTATAAGGAAACACAGAAGGAGCAGGACAGAGAACTGTACCAGTTAAGACAGAAGGAAGCAGGGAAGGTAGTCAGAATAGCAAAGGCCCAGACTGAGGAAAAGATAGCCAACTCAGTTAAGAAGGGGGATAAAACCTTTTATAGGCATATCAGGGAGCATAGAAAGACAAAGGGAGAGACAGTGAGGCTGAATAGAATGGATGGTGGGTGGGCAGAGAGGGACAGTGAAAAAGCAGGGATACTGAAAGACTACTTCTGCTAAGTATTCACAAAAGAGGAGGAGGGGAGGTGCCTAATCCAATTAACAGAAGCACTCTGGATAGGGGGGTCGATCCCAGTCCTTTCACAGAAGAAAGGGTTCTGAAAGAACTTCTAAAACTGAAGGAGGACAAAGCAATGGGGCCTGATGGAATTCACCCCAGAATTCTAAAAGAATTAAGGAGAGAACTAGTGAAACCACTGACTACCCTTTTTAACAAATCATGGGAGGATGGCATGGTACCTGAGGATTGGAGGAAGGTGGATGTGATTCCCCTTCCCAAAAGTGGGAGCAAGACAGATGCAGGAAACTATAGACCTGTCAGTTTGACCTCTGTGGTAGGGAAAGTGATGGAATCACTTCTGAAGGAAAGAATTGTTGAGTACCTAGAGGCCAGTGAGGCACAGGACCCAAGGCAGCATGGGTTCACAGTGGGAAGGTCATGTCAGATGACTCTAATTGATTTCTTTGACTGGGTGACCAAAGTAGTAGACCAGGAAGGGGCTGTGGACATGGCCTTCCTAGACTTTAGCAGGACATTTGACACAGTCCAACACAAAAGATTTTATAGTCAAATTAGCCAGCCTGGGAGTGGGTCCCAGGGTGGTAGCCTGGGTAAAACATTGGCTGGAAAACAGGACACAGAAGGTTATGGTAAATGGAGTCCACTCTGAAGAAAGCGGGGTTACTAGTAGGGTACCGTAGGGTTCAGTACTGGGTCCAGTCCTTTTTAATGTCTTTATAAGTGACATTGCAGAGGGACTGGAAGGAAAAGTATGCCTCTTTGCAGATGACACAAAGATCTGCAATAGGGTTGATACACAAGAAGGTGTGTAAAGGATGAGAAGGGACTTGGCAAGGTTGGAGGAATGGTCAGAAGTATCGCAGCTTGGATTCAATGCAAAGAAGTGCAAAATAATCACCTGGGAAACCAAAACCCAGGGGAAGATTACACAATGGGGGGGGAGTAACAACAACAAAAATGCAAAGGGACCTAGGGGTAATCATATCAGATGACCTTAAGGTTAGCAAGCAATGTGAGAAGGCAGTAGGGAGGGCTGGGGGGATACTGGGATGTATAGGGAGAGGCATCACCAGTAGAAAACAGGAAGTTGTTATCCCTCTGTTCAGACAGTTGGTGAGACCCCATCTGGAGTACTGCATCCAGTTCTGGAGACCCCACCTCCGCGAGAACATAGACAGGATGGAGGCAGTCCAGAGGAGGTCAACTAAAATGGTGCAGGGTCTGCAAGAGAAGCCATATGAGGAGAGACTAAAGGAGCTTAATATGTATACTCTTGAGGAAAGGAGGGAGAGGAAGGACATGACGGAAACTTTTAAGTACCTCATGGAATCAACAAAGTCCAAGAGGGTAGCATCTTTCAGAAAAAGAAATGTGCAAGAACAAGGGGAAATAAATTGAAAATAGAGGGGGGACAGCTCAGGGGCAATGTGAGGAAGTATTTTTCACAGAGAGGGTGATGGACACATGGAACAGCCTTCCTGAGGAGGTTGTGGGGTCTAGAACTGTAGGAGAATTCAAGAATGCATGGGACAGACATAAGGCAATTTTTGTGGGGGGGTAGGAAGAAATAGGCTTTTGGTTAAATAGGATCTGCAGCTTATCCTGTAGATAGCGAAATGGGCAGACTAGGTGGGCCAAGCGGCCCTTATCTGCCATCAGAGTCTATGTTACTATGTTTCTATGTTTCTAAAAACATGGTGTTTCATTAACACAACACCTCAAAGAGTGATACGGAGCTGTCAGTAACATAACACAAGGTATTTTATTTGCGACATCCTTGATCAACCATCAAAAGCATACCACCAGTGCAGTGAATGGCCCACCAGTGTCACACATCAAATTCAATGGCACTGCATTAGTAGAACATGACTGCTCCTTGACTGTACTGCTAATCTGCATGCTGCATTAAAATGCCACCATTGAATTATTCAAGTAATCTTTTACAATTAAATCTAATCTGCTGCATAATCTATGTTGTTGAATATGAGTACATCTGATACTAACTGCCCTATTTTGGTTTTGGATGTTGCCTCCTCACATCATGGTCCTCCTGCTTTCCTTTTGCTTTGTGCACTCCTGTACCACTAGCTCCATTGTACCAAAATTCATATTACAAAGTCTTCTCTTCACCCCTTATTTTTCAAAGAGAACTTCTGAAATATAAGTGAACTTGTGGTGCCCATTCAAGCATTTATATATCTCATGATGCTTACACATGAGGTCCATTCCCATTCCAAGTGTATCTCTTGATTGTTAATAAGTTGAGTGGTAGTCTTCTTCATCTTCTATCTAAGGAAAGGAACAGAGCTGTCAAGGTCCATACTCCCAAGCATTGCCTATCACCATCAGTACGTGCATTATGTAGACACAGCTAAATGTTGGAGAAAGTAAAAAAAGAAGTTAATAAGCTGTTAGAGTCAAAGATATCTATGGACTCTTGGTTACTAGTTATGACATGAGCTGTTCATTCTACAGTATGTGAGTGCATGTAAATCAAAGATCATTTTCAAACATGTGGATCTGGCTGTCATCCTAATTAATTTCATTGTAATCCACAATAAGGATGTCTCCTCCTGTTACATTATGTTATTCCTCAGTTTAGGATATGACATCCATTCCACATAATATTTTTATTGTACACATATTCTCCAGTAACAATGATCTGGACTAGAACTGCACAGCAACATGAAGCAACATGAATCAATCACCCTGCATATATAATACCTGAAGATACAAGAACTAACAGGAGCAAAATATATCTAGAGATAGTGTTTGCTGATACCATGGTATACCCTCCTCCCTCTTACCCCACCATCCACACCCCCTTGAAAAAAAAATGAGTAATCACCTGGGAGTATAGCCTAGAGACTAGAGTAATGAGTTGTGAATGAGCTTGGTACATCCAGCAGACAGACCTGGGTTTGATTCCCACAACCTCCACTTGTATACTATGTGACTCTGAGCAAGTCTCTTAGCCTTCCCAGTGCTCCCGGTTCACCTCTGAATACAAGCATTTGTGCCTAGTGGGCCTCACCTGGTTACTAAAGAATTAAAAAACATGAAGAAAAAAAATACCTTTGCTGGGAGGGCACATTGTGTTACTCAAAGATCACAAACACATGGATCTGTTTGGGTGGATCCTTAATATCCCACATTCATCAGTACAATTCTGTGCTGATGGAACATGGTCATGATACTGGTCTGGAGTGGACCGGAGGAAATCATCATCATCATCATCATCCTGCCAAAGTAGAAACACTTGGGGAGTTGTGGCAGTATAGTAACTGATGTATTTCATGAGTGGAACATTTGGAGTCTGGTGGTGGCATTGTAGTCTGCTTATTTTAGGAGTAGAACACTTGAAGACTGGTGGCGGGCATAGTAGTCTGTCTATTTCAGAAGTAGAAATATTTGGATATAGGTGGTGGGCATAGTAGCCTGATTATTTCAGGAGTAGAATACTTGGAGACTGGTGGTGGCATGGTAACAGTCTTATTTCTTGAGTAGAACCCTCGTAGACTGGTGGCAGGCATAATAGATTCTTATATATATTAGCCTGCTTATTTAATTATTAATCTTTGTAAGCTATGTGACTTTGCTTGGCTCCTTCACAAGGCATCCAGCTCCTCCTCTTGTCTGAGGCATAACAAACAGCTTAGAAATGCCTGCACCAAAGCCATTAGGGAATGCAAATTACATTACTTCTCTGTTAACCTCAAGATCAGTCATTACTCCCAAAATATGTTCCAGAAGGTCATCAGGTCATCAACTCACTTTTTGATCCCCCCCCCACCCAGTCTATCACTCCTAACCTAATTTCTGGAGAGTCTTGTATTTCTGACCCTGGGTCATGGCTACTGTGTTCAATTCATTTTCACTTCATGTGTTACTTTTATTCTTCCTCCTTAACCCCTTCTCCTCATCCCTGATTACTTTTAATTTCCTAAATATCAGCCCTCCCCTTGTCTTTTTGTTCTCCCTTCTGTCACTTCCTCATCCACCCTATATGTGTTATTGAACCTAAACACCTCCAAGGGTCATAGTCTTGACGGCCTTGACCTAATCTGCTTATCCTCTCTGCTCTAGTTACTGCTGTCACTATCTTTAGCCTCCACAATCTCTCTTTCACTTTTGGGGCAGTTTCTCAGCTTTGTAAGCAGCCCAAGGTCCTCTCCTTGCACAATTATTTGACCCATCCTCCCAGGGATCTACTTCCTCATCTCTGTCTTTTCCTCCTATGCTAGTTAAGCTGAAGGGATGATTTGTCTACTACCAGCTCTCTTCCTTCCTGGATTCTACTGGCTTCCTCTATCTGTTCCAGTTTGGCTTCCAGAAACACCACTCAACTGTTTCTTACTTACTTACTCAGAGTCACTGACCACATACCCCTTGGAATGGACCAGGGTCTCATCATATCAGTCATCTTTACTGACTTCACTATGGCCTTTGATTCTCTTAACCATCCACTCCTGTTAGAGTCCCAGCAGTGAATTGGTTCTGCTCCTATCTCTCTGACCATCACCAGTTAGTTCTGGTAGGGGGCTCTGTTTTTCCACCCACCCATCCAGACTGGTGCGCCACAAGACTCAGTTCTTGGTCCTGTTCTATACTCCGTGTTCTTAAATGACATCCCATCTGCCTGCGTCAACACCATCATAAATATTATGCTAATGACATAGTCCTCCATTCCTCTGGTCCCTCTGCCTGGGTTCTTGAACCACTGCTTCAACAAGAATTTGATAATGTCAGATGTTGATTCATCTCAAACTAGCTTCTAGGGTACTTGAACCACTGCTACAACAGGACTTTTATAATGTTAAATGCTGATTCTTCTTGGCTTCTACTTATTTGCCTCCATGTCCAGTGGTACTAGGCATAATCTTGCTATGCTCCACCCATCCCCTCTTTCCCCACCCACGATGGCTGCCCACTGGAGGTTGTCCCCTCCTTTAAATACCTTGATGTGTAACTTGATAAAAACCTTGATTTCTCCCAACATATTGATGCCATTCACAAGAAGCTACATCCCAAACTCAGAGCCCTACTCCACAATAAGGACTGTTCTGCACTCCTGGTCCACTGCAAGATCATTATTGAAATTATCTTGCCAGTGTTTGACTACATTGACATTTAAGGGGCTGCTCCTGACACCTCCCCGGCTGGGCTGGATCCTCTCTTCCACACCTTCTGCCTCTTTGCTTCAAACTCCCTTCCTCTCACTCATCACTACCTTCCCCACCAATCCCTCTCCCTGTTATCCCTGGACTCCTGGAGCCAGATTTCTATGGTCCAGAATTGCCACAAACCCCAGGTGTGCCAGAAAATATGGTGCACTGGCATGTAGCAAACTAAAGGATTTTCTATCCCTTGCAGAAAGTGATGCTCACTAGAACATCTTTTGTGACCTAGCTTGCATCAATACTGAGTACCTTTTATATGCAGCTTTCAGCTGATGTTTGATGCAAGCTGCTGTAAATTGTGTTAATTGTTACGCCAGCACCCAAGATTATAAAATCAGGTGCAGTTTCAGCAGTCGGCAATGCCATGGCTGTGACAGCACAAGGGTTTGATGCAGGGCTCGACTCCAGCCTTGTTTCAAACTTTAGAAATCTGGTTGCTTTACTGTGCATCCTTTCTGTCCCAACTCTAGTTCTACTCCCTTCCTCCCTACCTCAGTTGTCTCTTACTGTATCCTCTCTACCACCTTCCAACTACTCCCTCTGTTCCTCTGATTCTTTAACCCTTTCTGTTCCTGCCTGCTGGATATACTCCAGCCAATGTGCCTTCTTGTTCAGGCTCCCTACTGTTGGGAACAAATACCCTGTCTCCCTTAACCTTCCCTCTCCTATCTATCCCTTAAAGTCTTGTTGCTAAATGTTATTTCATCCTCCTGCTTCTGGCCATAGCACATCCTTCCTTCTTGTTCTTGTCTGTCATCTCTCCCTTGTGCCTCTGGGCTCTCATATTGCCATTCAACTGGATTTGCAGTCTGCCCTGCACCTTACCTATAGCCCTTAGTTCTTGTCCCTTACTATTCTCTGTATAGTAAATTGCTCTAGGGCTGCTCTGATGTGTAGTATTTTGTACTTTATAACCACTGAATGTTTGTGCCTGCAGCTCACTGTTGTCTTGTTTACTCTTGCTATTACAGTTTCACATTGTTCATTGTTAACCTTGTATCGCTTTGTCCCCCTCTCCCAGGCCAAACGTGGAACTGAGCTTTGGCACAGTGTGCCTTTACCAGTTGCCAGTTTTAAAATAAATCAATAAATGAATGAATGAATGAATAAAATACAGTTGTAGACTGGCGGCATCACATTAACTGGCAAGTTTCAGTAGTGCAACACTTGGACACTGGTAGTTTACTTAGCAACCTGCTAAGGTGAGGAGCAGAAATACTTGGAGACAAGTAATGGCAGAGTGACTGGCTTATTTCAGAAGTAGAACACTTGAAGACTGGTGGTGGGCATGGTAGCCTCCTTTTCAGGAATAGAGACACCTGGATACTGATGGCAACAAAGTAACTTGCACATTTCATTAATACAGCACTTAGAGACTGGTGGCAAGTATAGTATTTTTTATTATATTTAGGAATAATCGGAATTACAACCTTTGAGTTAAAAGCTCTTTTACAAAGAATCCTTGTCAGATAAGGGAGGGTAAACAAATGCATGAGCTGGGGAGAAAGAAGCAACCAGTTGGCATTGTCGAGAATCAGCAAGTAAGAACAAAAAGTAATCCAGATACATGGATAGGCGAGACAGTAGCAGACAATAGGCATTGTCATTAATCATCAAATAAGGACAAAGGGTAAATCGATACAGTATAAACCAACGCAAACGCATAACACATTACAGTGAATGGGTGCAGAGTACATGGGAATGCCGCTCCCACAGCAGCCTAGGTAAGTAGAGTGCACTAGTCCGTATTTGTACAAGCTTGGATGATCATAGGAAGTAGATATACAGCCTTGTCAGTAACCTATTACGTACAAATGTAACAGCCAGGAGAGTCAGTATAGTCATTAGGGAAGTAGTCTAAAAGTGAGGGGGGGCAAGGGAGAAGAATCAGAGTAACAGAACTTGAGTTAAGAGAGGTAAGCCAGTTGGGCACATCAGGGAACATGGGGTGAGGGGTAAATGGGTAGGCAGGTGAGGGCACATAAGGGGGAGGTGTTGGGAGTGGGGTAGGAGTACAAAGTAGGTGGGTAGGGGTAAGTGGGGAGTAGTGTATTTCAAGGGCCACATGAACAGTACGAGGTGAACCAGGGCATGACCAGGGGTACAAGGGGGCTAGGTTACAGTTGGGTTAAGTATGACAGAAGCAGCATACGGGTGGGGAGATAAAATTCCTGAGCTCGGACTTGAAGGTGCTGAGATGTGTGAGGCTTGTGGTGGCATGTGGGAGCTTATTTAACCAGGTGGGAGCCTGATTATTTGCACATAGGAAGCAATCCTGCCTCAGGGGTCTGTCCTGGGTCCCCTTTTGTTTTCATTATACATGAATGATTTGAAAGATCATTTGAAAGGAGTCCAATGTCATCTAAATGTGGGTGACACCATATTGTAATGTTCTAGTAGAACTGTGGAGAAGGTTAAATTTGCTCTGCAACAGGAGTTAAATAAGGCTCAATACTCCATGGAAAGAAATGGGCTGTACTGAATTCAGAAATGCAGTCCATATCATTTGGTATGATAAATAAAGGTCTCAGCCAACTTTACAAATGATAACTACTTTGGGAGTTAATATAAAGGAAACCTCCAGTTACAACTCTTTGGGCATATTTTTTACCCTAACTAAAGAGGGATGTGCATTTAAAGTCATATGTAAAAAGACTTGGATACAGATTAGATTTCTTGTATAAGCATATAGCCTCTGTAGTGCAAAATACTAAACTGAAAATAAGTACTGTAATACAATAGTTCTATCAATAACTGACTATGGAGGCATTATCTATGGCAACAATCGTGCATATATTTTTAAAAGATTGGTGCTCTAGTAAACAGACTAGCTATATTAGAAACACAGAAACACAGAAAACAAATGTGGCAGAAGGAGACTAAGGGTCCATCTAGTCTGCTCATGTGTTCCTTGGACCTTCTCAGATCCCAGTACCTAACCCCCCTTCTGCCTAATGTCTCCTAATTCTCCTCTTGCTTTTGATCATGCTTTAGCCCTGTCCCACCCCAGCTTGAATGATGTCATGCACTTTGCTTCCACTACCTCAGTTGACAGCTTATTCAATGGCTCCATGACTCTTTCTGTAAAACAGTGTTTCCTAAGCTCCCTCTTGAAGCTCCCCCCCTTCAACTTCCACTCATGCCCACTAGTTTTAGAGTCAGAGACTCTGTTGAACAGTTCCAAGGATGGCACCTTATTTATTCCTCTCAGGAACTTGTACTGTATCTTTCAATCATATATCCCCTCTCCCTACTTGTCTCCAGTGAGAACATATTTAATGCTTCCAGATGCTCCTTGTACTAGTGCCCTTGAAGGCCCTGGAATATTTTGGTTGCTGTTCTCTGAATAGCCTCCAACCTGTTAATATTGTTTTTCAGATGTGGACTCCAAAACTGGACACAGTATTCCAGATGAGACCTTACCAGACTTTGGAAAGGGACCTGTAGAGTGGCAGTATTACCTCCTTCCTCCTGCTGTTGAATCCCTTCCCTATGCACCCCAACATTTTGTTGACATTGCTGTAAGCTTTGTTGCATTGGCTTGTCTGATTAAGGATGCTGCTTATGATGACATCTATGTCCCATTCTTCCTGTGTGGTGCTGAGCTGGACTCTGTTGAGGTGGTACACTGTCCTTGGGGTCCCATTACCCAAATGCATCACCTTACATTTTTTTGCATTGAACTTCAGTTGCCAGATGTTGGGCCATCTTTCCAGCCTCTGTAGGTCTTTTTGTAGGTCCTTAACCATCTCCTCACTGTCAACCCCTCCTCCTAGCTTGGTATAGTCTGTGAATAGGGCAATTTTGCCCTGAATACCTATGCCGATGTCACTGATAAAGGCATTAAACAGGACTGGCCCCAACACTGAGCCTTAAAGCACACTAGTGACCGCACCTTCATCAGACCTCACCCCGTTGACCACTACTCCCTGTTTTCTGTCCCAAACCCAATTACCTACCCAACTGACTATGCACTTGGCTGCACCTAGGTCCTCCAACTTTGTCAGCAGGTGGTTGTGCAGCACCAAATCAAAGGCCATACTGAAACTGAAGTAGAGGAGGTCCACTGGGAGACCTCTGTCTAGTTTGTCTAGTTCCCTAGTTACACAATCAAAAAATGTGATTAGTTGCATTTGGCATGACCTTCCCGCCATAAACCCATGTTGCCTGTCATCCTGCAGGCCGTTCTTATCTAGGTACTCAACCAAATCGTTTGATTAAAGTTTCTATCAGTTTTCCCACTACCAACATAAATCTGACTGTTCAGTAGTTGCCTGCTTCCTCCCAAATACCTCCCTTGTGGAGAGGTACCACATCAACTCTTCTCCAGTCTCCCGGCACTACCCTTGCCTGAAGTGATCTGCTGAACAAATGTGCTAAGGGACCTGACAATTCACATGCTAGTTCCTTTAGCACCCTCGGGTGTAATCCATCAGGTACTGGTGACTAATCTTCCCTGAGTTGATCCAGGGCCTCTCTAACCCTGCTGTTGGTGACTGATGGTGCTTCCACTTGTGAAACACCTTTGTCAGCAACCTTGATGCCACTATCTGGTACTGAGCCTTTGTGCTCCTCGGTGAACACTGAGTGAAAAAAGTTGTTCAGAACCGTGGCCTTCTGCCTATCCTCCTCCACTACTCTGTCACTATCTTTGAGTCTAACTATTCCTCTTCTTGCTTTTTTTTTCTTTTATATATATATCAAAAAACATTTTTGTTCCCGTCTTTAACCCCTTCGACAAGCTGAAGCTCCTTTGTAGCCTTAGCTGATTTCACCATACACTTTGCTTCTTTGCTCTTCTGAACATAGACTTCCCATGTGCTGTCTTCCTGAGTTCTTTTATAGTTCCTATAGGCCTCTCTTTTCATTTTGATTGTAGTCCATACCTGGTTGCTGAACAATATTTTTTTTTGTGTTTGTTCTTTTTGGTCACTGTTCTTACGCACTTCCTGGTAGCCTCTAAAATGGCTAACTTAACCAGCCCCCATATTTCTTCCACATCTAAATGCTCCTGGATCCTTAACAGCTTATTTCTGACTACATCCCTCATTTTGTTAAAATTGCCTCCTCTAAAATTTAAAACTTCTGTCTTAGATTGTGATTTTTCTATCCCTAGGGCTAACTCAAACCACATAGAGTTGTGGTCACTGTTGGCCAGTGGCTCCCCAACCCCTGTAGCCCTTACTACCTCTGAATTAGTGAGGACCACATCCAGGATGGTTTCCAGCCTAGTTGGGACACTAAATCTACACTTCAAACACTGTGCTACAAGTAGGTGGGAGGGTGCAGGTCAAAGAGATGGTAGACCATAGCACAAAACAGACTATACTCTTTTGCTGTCAAAATATGCAAAATGCACAAATGCAGGATTTTCAAAGCACGCCAGTGCAAAAAGATTTATTCATTTTATTTATTACACCTATGTGGATCCTCCCACCATTACTGAGCTGAGTAGCATCCACAGGGATTCCACACTCTACTTTTTGATGCCATCTACTGAGATGGCATCTATCCCATCCTTTACATATAATGCTACCCCCCCCAAGCCCTCCCTCCCTCCTATCCTGTCTGAACAGGACATAGCCTGGGACTGAAAGTTCCCAGTCATTTTTCTCTGAGACCCAAGTCTCCATGATGGCCACCGGGTCCACTTGGGAATCCACCATTACTGCCTGCAGGTCACTTATTTTGTTTCCCAGGCTTCTGGCATTGATGCATACCCCTTTCCAAAGTCTGGTACCCCTGCTGCTATTTGCTACTGTTGGTTCTGCTCTTGGGCCTGCAGATGTGTGGCCCTGAGTTCAGTTCCCAGTAGTTTCCAACCTTTTATGACATGTTCTCTTAAGTTGTGGGAGAGAAATTCCTGCTTGTGGGGGAGTAACGACTAAGTTCCTATCAGAAAAGTATTTCTGATATGTTCTCTAGTGTTAGACTCCCCCTCATCTAGTTTAAATGGTTGAGATGGACATCGATTTTCTGCCCAAGTGCACTCATTCCTTCCTTTGTTAGGTGAAGTCCGTCAAACCTGAATAGCTTTCCTTTCCCAGAAGCTCCCCCATGAACCTATGATGTGTTCTCCTTTTCCACAACACCAACCATGTAGCCAAGCATTGAATTCCTTGATGTCCTTATTCCTGCTTTTGTCTTTACACTAAGTATTTGTACTAAGTGCCCCATGAATGATGCACTATTGCAATTTATTTGATCAGCTCAACTGGCTCACATTAAACTTCAACAGGGATCAACATTTGTTGAAATGCATGCATTCTTGTGTGATAATTGGGCTGTACATTTGCCTCAGAACATTTTGGAGAAAACTGTGGTATTGTCATGGTCAAACTGACAGAAATCACGGAAAAGTCAAGGCTCTATCATGTGTTAAACAATTTACCTCTATTTTCACATACTTGTTTGTATACAAGCACATCATCAAAGATTTAAATGTTTAAAAAATGTATTGTTTGGCTGGTCCAATACCAGGAAGCAACACATTATGCTAAAAAACAAGGGGGGAAAATATAATTGAGCTGCAGGTTCTAGAGACTTCAATTATTCGCTATTCAGAATTGTTGTTTAATATTTTTAAAGAATGGAACCTCAGTTGTCACAGTTCTAAGTCCCCAAATATCAAAATCAATTTCCCTCACAATCTGAGTGGAGGCCAACCAACTGCCAACTTCTGTGGCTTGGCACTTGCAATCTGCAGCAGGGCTGATTGACTACCATATTCTATGGATTGATATATAAGTGAAATCGCTCAATAGAATTCTGTGGTTTTCTTCACTTTTTTAGTGTGGTACTTGTGTCATATTCTGGAATTACATATGAGAGAGGAGTGGTGTGACATTTGGGATAAAATCAAAAACATATGAGGACAGGCCCAAGGATCTGTCAACTTTTCTTGCTGGAAAACAGATGCCTTAGAAGGGATACGATCCAAGCATTCAAAATGAAGAGGCTTGCAGCCAGAGGATCAGCCATGTCTATTTGTATTGGCATAAACAGTTGAAAAAAGGGGCATGAGTCTACACTGAGATAAGTAAGGTTCAGAAGGGATCATCAAGGCAAAATAATTTACAGTGATTTATGTTCTGTTTGGGGGTGGGGAGATCACAACTTACATATTCTTCTATTTATTTATTTTTTCTTTTGCCCTCTTTTTGCCCCTGCAGCCAGCCACCATACATCAGTCTGGTCACGGTGCCCCTGAGCTTCCACCTCCAGGCCTTATGCACTTTCCCCCAGTACCTCTGCTTGCCCCCCAGAGGGAGGGGTTGTGGCACCCAAGTGCCTCATGATTAGTAACTGCCTGAGGAGAGCAGGTCCAGAGGCTAATCTAAGCCGGGGTCAGGCTTCACAAGCATGGCCAGCTGTGAGGAGTTTTCCTTGCTGTTGTCAGGGGCGGGGACAAGCAAAGACATCCAGCATCCACCCCACCCTGCCCCTCAGACTGTTGGCGCCAGAAGCTGCACGATCCCCCAGCTTCCACCAGGGGTCCATCGAGTGCTGTGCATGACCCACACCCTCCCCCCCAGAGAAGGACAGCAGTCCATGGGATGCCCTATCCTACTCTTCCCAGCTGGCCCTCCAGTGACCCTGGTCCATTCCCAAACCCGGGTCGCTGGCGTCAAAAGCGGAAATCCAACTGCTGCGCCGACAGGCTGGCCCAGCTTACATATTCTTGTTTCACTACATGGTATTGCATACATTATGCAATATACAATTATATACAGTAATTATGGCACTGTAAATCCTTCTGCAAATTTGAGAGAATAAAAACAAATGCCACCAGAGGAAAAAGGGTCTGTAGACATTAGAGAATCAGTTTTTTTTTGCTGGAACCAATGAAGATTTTCAGAACTCATTTCATTGTTATTGTGTTTTTTTAAGTCCTCCACACTAATTCTGGTTACATTCCCACCAAAGACCACATTACCATACCAGACAAACAGTATAGCAGAATGGCATATTATCATGGCTGCATCACTCTAACAAAGCAGCCATGGTGAAGCACCTGTAGTAGCTTTAGTTGAAGAACACTATAGCTTGAGATTGCTTTTTATGGCTCATTCCCAAAATAGGCAATAATTCCATGCTGAAAAGGAAAACTGTTGGGTGGGTCAGGATACAGTTACCACTGGTATGTTGAGAAAATAACTCCAGGCACTGTGTGTATAAATAAGATGCCATTGGTGAATCTAGGCTTTGCCACCCACAGATATTTTAGTTTTTGGAAACCAGGGTGGTGATTAGCCATAAATCCACCGCTGACAGCTACTTGGAAAAGAAAATGCTAACTCATTGCTTGAGTGGGAGAAGCTGTTTGAGTTCATCCCCCAGCAAAATAAGCAAGTGTAAGGGCAATGTGGGAAAGGGCACATTAAAATAAAAGTGTAACAGAAAACAAGGAAATAATTATAAATATAATATACAAGTTTGTCATTTTGGAGAAAACCTCTGAAACCCTAAGAAGTGCAGTAAAAATTAGAAGTTTGAATATTTATTATGAATCGTAGCCTTTATAGTTATGTTATAACTTCTACAGAGGGACATAGTCCACAAAGTATTGACAATTTCCCTTGTGAGGAGCTTGAGTGCAAATCTCAAATTAAGATTACAAGTTCATTTAGTTTTTGGATTTCCTTTGAAAATTGACCGTGTCACCATACATGTATTTACAGAAGAAAAACACTTTCTATAAAGAAGGTTGTGGTAGAAATAATTAGAGACTAGGGGCTAGCATTGCCTAAGTATTGCACGCCTAAAAGATCTGGAATGGAGAGCAGAACCAAACCAGCATATTGGTACAACCCCATGGTGCGTCTGAGGTACCTTTTTTTCCTTGTTACTTAAGCACAGTTTGTGTTGCTACAACATGCTACCAGTAATATCAAAATCAACCTCCAGCCCCCTTCCAATCTGGTCCTCCCAGTCTCTGTCAACCACCTTCTGTAGGGTTTATCTCACCATGTGAGTCCCCCTCCCTTCCCATTGGCAGGGCATTCAAGGCTACCCTAACCTCTCTGGAGCACAGTTCAGATCCTAGGGGTGGTGCCTAGGTGGTGGTGTGGGACTTGCAGAGAACCTTTCTTTGTCTGACCATCATTGGGAGATTTTACTTCTAGTTTTCTCCTCAAGGGCTGCCAATCATGCAATGACTCATGTGTCAGCATCTAAGGACTTGAATGCCCCAAGTGTGTATTTTGGCTTTGCTGCCACCTGGCTTCTGCCGAGTGGCAGCCATGCAACAGGACACAGTGTCTTTCACTCCCCAAAGGTGGTGAGCCATCTTTGAGCTGCTCAGTCTTCCCACCACTGGCCAGCCCTCAAGTGTCTCTGGTCCTTTCTAAAACCTGGGTCACTGGCATAGTGAGTGGTAACATTACTGCTGCACTAATGGGCCAGCCTATTTCCAAGGATCTCTAAGGGAAATCAGTGGGGAACTGTCATCTACTTAATGATTCTGAAATTACAAAACTTTCTACATTTATAATAATTGTTTTGTATGTGCATTGAAACTAGTGAGTTATCACCTTTATATTTTAAACTGTTGGTAAAAATAATCCAGTAGAATTCTGGAATTGTTACAGTGGAAAATCCCATTCCATCCAAAGTAATTCAGTAAGAAACTGTTATACTTTTAACTTCATCAAAAGTAGTAAAATACTCGTTTAATAGTGCATTTCAGGTTATACATGTTTAACAATGTTGTCCATCTATGTGTTTTTGTAATTAATAAACAAGTAATTGTGTTCTATTTTTTTCTTTTCAAGTCAAATCTGGATAGAAAGAGCATAATATTTTCAGAATCATAACACGTGCTCAGATTGTTTTTACTGTCTTTGTCCAGGAAAGGCACACTGAGCTACAGTTTGTTCCCGGGTGTGTTTTGGGAGCACAGGGAGGTTAAGGGCCTTGCTCTGTTCACACAGTATACAAGTTGAACATGTTGGAATCAAAACCCATTCTGCTGGATGAATGAAACTTGTTCACAGCTCTCAAGACTCTACTGCCAGCTGATAATCAAAAACTACACATTTCAAGGCTGGCCCCATGATGCCCGGCCAGTAGATATGGAGCCACATTTGCATTTTGAAGACCTGAGTTCACATAACAGAAAAAGGCTGTTAGAGAGTGAATGAAAAAAGAAAGAAGTTGGTGCTGTGGCACTCCCAGAAATCTGTAATGACATGAACACAGCCAGGGTTAGATATCCTGATTTGGGGCCCCAGTACCTGTTGGCAACACAGAGCCAGCCATGAGATGTGTAGTTTTTGATGATCAGCTGGCAGTATAGCCTAGAGGTTAAAGCAATCCTGAAGATGGATTATTTTTACTAACAGTTTGAAATGTAAAGGTGATAACTTACTAGTTCTAATGCACGTACAAAACAATTATTATAAATGTAGAAAGTGTTGTAATAACACCTTAAAACACACTTAATAAAACAAACTATTTCCTATTTAACCTTCAGTCAAAGGAGAGCCTAGGTCATCGGTGACATCATTTCCTGTCAGGAGTCTAAAACAGATGGCTGCCCCAGCGCTTAATTACAGGCTGATTTGCATATGAATAACTCTGGACTGCAAATATTCACAGATAAACGCAATTGCTCACTCAAATTGGCTTTATGTGGGCTATCAGACATTAAGAAATCCTGTAGATGACAGCACCCCTTTAAGTTACATAATACTTGAAACATCAAGCTGTGAGCCAGTTGTTTTAAGACTGTGGAATGCAAGAAAAGATCTGAAATTTGTATCAGCCTTCATGTGTATGCCTAAAGGAGAACAGTCAGCACCAAGAGCCCAATACGCAAGTGTGGGTGTGGTCCCAATTTGTACCTTGTGTCCAAAAACAATTTTTTGTAAACTTACAGTTTACTAGAATATAATAGATTGCATCAGACTAATTTTACTTACTTCCAGGCATACATAATCCTCTGCAGCTGACATCAGAGCAGGACTGCAACAGTGGGAGATGCAATAGCCTATAGTACATATTAAATCCAATCAGATATTTTCCAGACACACTGTTCTCCCAGGGCTGAATACAGTCCTCTGTGACTGTACTTAGCCCCAGGAAGACACCAGGACCAGAAAATAAAAGATTTGGGGACAGATATTTAAAACTTTGCTCCAGCGCAAAACTCAGTTTGCCTGTGTAAGCCGGGTTTTGCGTGGAAGTGCCATATTCAAAAGCTCAGGTTGCGTGGGTGCACTGGGCTTGCCTGGGGGTAAAGAGTGTATTGGAGTGCAAGGTAAAACTATGCAAATGGAGGGGCAGGATCCTAAATATTGGTGCAGTCCGATATTCACAGTATTTATCCCGTGCAAATGCACCTTGCGTGGAGAAAATACTGCTGAACATAAGCAGGTCTTAACATGGCACAACCCTAGTGGCAGCTGGAAGCAGTGCATCAGTGTCCCCCCAACACAGTAGGCCCTGATGTCAAGTGGCACCCACTCCCTCTGATGCCAGTCTCACAGTTCAGTGGTCCCACCCCCCTCCCACATTCACCGAGCCTCGTCCCTGTATAAAAAAAACTACAGTCCCTTGTAGTCCAGCTGTCCCTCCCCCCCTCCTCCGTTCGCTGATTGCCATCCCCATATAAAACATAAATTCCCTGGTAGTTTATTGGTTCCCCTTCCCTGATCCCCAATCACCGTCCCATTATTTAGTCTCTCAAAATGTCCCTGGTAGTCTAGTGGTTCCTCCCCATCCCTGATCGCTGTCCCATTAAATACTATGTAACATATCCCTGGTGGTCTAGTGCACCCTCCACCCCCAGCCTGACAGGTAGTGACCCACCACCCCACTCCCCCCCATCCTGACCCCCAGCTGATGACTGGCACAGCCCTCCCTCTTGTACCTTATTTATTCCCTTGAGGTATTTGAAAGTTTCTATCATACTCTCCTCTCCTCTCCTCTCCTTTCCTCTCTCTCTGTCCTCCAGGGTATAAATATTAAGCTCCTTTAGTCTATCATCATAGGGCTGAATGAATCGCCGACCTGATAGCAGCAATCTTATTGGCGAAGAATCGAGCAAACTCACCACACTTAGTCTGTGAAAATGCTCCCCACGGCTGAAGACAGGTTGGATTGCACAACAAGGAGTCATGATATGAGGCTGGAAGGGGTAGACTCAGGGAAAATGTGAGGAAGTATTTTTTTCACAGAAGTGTGGTGTATGCATGGAATGGCCTCCCAGAGGAGGTAGTGGGGGCAAAAACAGTAGGGGAATTCAAGATAAGCATAGGGGAACCCTAGCAATAGGAAAGAGGGGGTTGCTGTATTGCAGTAGGTAGGGAAAATGGGCAGACTAGGTGTGCCCTGCGGTCCTAATCTACTGTCAGTTTCTGTTTCTATGCTTCTAAAAGAGGTATTAAATAGGTCTGCCGGGGGGGGCTACAAGCATGTCCACTAATTCCCTCAGGACCCTTGGGTCTATGCCATCTGGCCTGAGGACTTATCCACCTTCTGGGCCTTTAAACCCTTCCTCACACTATTAATGTCTAGCTCCCCATCCATGTCTCCTCCCCTTGTTACCCCCCTTTCCCTGAGGGACTGGGTCATCCTTTTCTTTCATGAAATCTGAACAAAAGTACTCATTAAGTACTTCTGCCTTTTCTACACTACCCTCCACCCACTCTTCTCCCTTCTCCAGCTTAACTATACTGTCCTTGATAACCCTCTTCTCCCTGATGTCCCTGATTTACACTGGAGGAAGGCCTTCTAGACCATTTTCACCCCCAAGCCAGTTGCAGTTCCTTCTTAGCCTTGACAAGTCATACTGCCCTGCTCACTTCTTTAGCTTTGCTGTTGTATTTGTCCTTATCCTCATCCCTCACGGAGCTTTTATATCTTTTGAAGGCAGCCCTTGTGCTCTTAACCACCTAAGCAACCTCCCTGACAAACCAAATGGGCTTCTTGGTTCTGGATTTTTGCTCTTCACTTTGGTGTACACATTAGTGGCTGCAATAGCCTTTCCTTGATGACATCCCATTTGTGGTCCATCCCGATTTCTTTCGCAATTCCATGAAGAGTTTTCCAGAATACCCCCATCTTCCCTACTGAAAGCCAGTACTCTTGTCTTAGTTGCTATCTTCCCTTTGCATGCGTCCTGTTGAAACTACACTGTGTTGTGGTTGCTTCCTGCCAGTGGTGCTTCCACCCTCACCTCCTAGACATGCACACCATTTCTCAAAACCAGGTCCAATGTAGCCCTGTCCCTGCTGGGTTCCTGGACACACTGTGAAAGGAATCCACTCTGGAATACCTCTAGCAGCACCTGTGTCCTGATACAGGATGTAGCAGGGATCATCCAATCCACTCGAGGTAGATTGATGTCTCCCATGATCACTACCTCCCCCTTGCCAGCTATCTCCACAGCTTTGATCCCAGCTCTCTGTCTAGCTCCACCTCCTGGTTCAGTGTCCTGTATACAGCTTCTATCCTTAGTTTACTGCCTTTTGATGACTGTGCCTTAACCCACAGAAATTCTCTCCATCCTACTGTCTTCTCTTCCCTAGTGCAGGTGATGCTTTCCCTTACGTACAGAGCCACTCACCCCTTCTGCCTACCCCCTATCCATTTTATGTAGTTTGTATCCCAGCTCGATGAGATCCCAGTCGCCCAGATCTCTGTGATGATAGCCATGTCCAGTTGCCCCTCTGCTATCATTGTATGCAGTTTGGCCTTTTGTCTCCCAAGCTTCTTGCCTTTAGAGACACCACCCTCCACCATGACTTGTGTCCCCCTCCACCCTTGAACTGCCTGCCTGCCCCTCTCTCCCATACCTGGTCCCACTCTCCCTGCCCTTCCTATCATGCCCCACCACCTCTATATCCTTCTACCCTGAATGAGGAAGAGGGTTAATGTCCTCCTCCATTAGGTCACAACAGGTACCATGACCCCTACTGCCCCCTCATCAGTTTACATTTAGTTCCCTGCTAATATAATTTTTGAACTCCTTCCATTAGCATCCTCGCTCTCCCCTTGTTGAGGTGCAGCCTTTCTGGTACATACAGATCCTTGTTCCCCCAAGTGTTCCCCAATCACCAATTATTCCATAACCCTCTTCTTTACAGCACCCCCTGAGCCAGACATTAAAATTCCTCTATCCTTATCTTCCTTGCAGTGCTGGTCCTTGGCACTGGTAACACTTCTGAGAGATACTGACCTCCCCAGCCTCCTGCAGATCTGTACCACTTCTTTGAATCTGCTCTGGACCACCTCAACTCACTGTCAGTCAGATTGTTCATACCTAGGTAAATGATGAGGTGCTGCTGGCCCCCTTGGCCCATATCCTCAGCTATTCTTGGCCCCACCTTCCCTCTCTATGGTCATACTTCATATACAGTGCACTTTTCTGAAGTTCCCCTTAACCCTTGTGTCTCCCCATCTCACTCCTTTGAACATGGAGTCTCCCAGGATTACAACTGTCTTTTCCCCACCTTCTGCCTGATCACCAACCCTGCTCCACTTCTGCCTGCCCCTCAATTGCTGATCCTTCCTCCCTTCCTCCAATTCTCCCTCTACTCTGACCACCTGCCCCCTGATCAACCTTCTGCCCTGTTTTCTCATTCTTCCCTCCTGCTCTGGGCCCATTCTCTGCTTGCCTCATCCCCTCTGTGTTCTGCCTTTTTTTACTTGCTCCCTCATCCATTCCCTTGTCCATCCCTGTGTGTACACCGCCTATCATTCTCCTGTCTCTCTTTTTACTCACTCCCCCATGTACACCTCCCATAGTCCTCATATCTCTCTCCTGTTGCTGCTTCCCCATATATCCCTCACCCTTCTAACCTGTACCTTCCATGAGTAGTGGGAGGGAATCTATTCTTCAATGGCAGTTCTGGGGGTTCTCCCAGTGGCCTCCCTCCCTTATTTGCCCTTACTGTTCCTCTTACCAATGTCCATCCCTTTTTCTGAGCCCATCTTCCCTTTAGGGAAGTGGGCTGCAAGGAACTTGCCTTGGCCCCCCTCTGTTTCCCCCACCTGTTCCTTCTCACTCAGTCTGAGTTCCAACCCTTGTCCCCCTCCATCTGACACTCCTCTCTCCGCCCACACCCAGTTTTGGTTTACCCTATCACCTAGCACTCTTAACTATCCTTATAAGGTACCACATCTCTGCCCTCAGCTGGTCCAGACTTCTGCAGACTAGACACCCCCAACCTCCCACAGAGTTCCAAGGAAGACTGCTGCCCTGCATCCCCTGTAGCACATTACCCTATCCACCCCCTCTCCCTTTGGCAGCTTCCCCTCTCCACATTATGCTTATTAATTTTCCCCTGTCAGCATATCTGTCCTGCCCTTGCAACTTCTGTGGCTCTCCCTATGTAGGGTGCTGCTGCTTTCCCCACAGAACTTTTACTAAGACCCTGGTACTTTAACCCATTGGAGACTGGACCTGGTCATCCTTCTGGGGATGGAGATCACTGACCTGGTGGTGGAACCAGTCAGTTGGTCGGACCATCACACTATAAGGTTCAGATTCGAGGCACCCCCAATAGACCTGCTCCTACAGAGATGGTCTGGTACTGCCCTTTAAGGGGTTTGACCCCTGATGGTTTTATGGTGGTGCTGAACCTATAAGGTGTGTCGAGTGTATGCAGAGAGCCGGAGGAACTGGTACTAGCCTATAATAATTCAGTGGCAGGTGCCCTCGATTCTCTAGCTCCTGTCAGTGTTCACCCTCTCACTCTTCACCCGAAGTCCCTCTGGTTTGATGGGACTTTGAAGGAGTTGAGGTGGGGGGTTTGAAGGTTGGAGTGACGCCGGTGAAAATCTGGCCTGATGGTTGACAAGCTTAGATTGATAGCCCATTATACTGTAAAGACTATCAATCGGTACTCTACTGTAAGAAGGCACAATTCCTGTCTAAGGAGATTGCTGTGGCTAGGAATCAACCTGCTCAGCTCTTCTGGACTGTTGACAGGTTGTGCAGTCCATAGGGCTTTTGGTGAAGACCCTGCAACATTTTGGTTGCCCTCCTCTGAACTGCCTCTACTCTGTCCATGTTCTTCTGGAGATGCGGCCTCCAGAACTGGACACAGTACTCTAGGTGAGGTCTCACCAATGATCTGTACAGTGGCAACACCACTTCTTTTTTTCTGTTGGTTATTCCTCTCCCTATGCACCCCAGCATCCCACTGGTTCTCCCCACTGCCTTGTCACACTGTTTTGCCACCTTTAGGTCATCAGATATGATTACCCCTAAGTCCCTTTCCTGCTTGGTGGTCATAAGTACCTCCCATCCATAATGTAATCCACCCCTGGGTTTCTGTGCCCCAAATGCATGATCTTGCACTTCTTCACATTGAATCTTAGCTGTCACTCTCTTGACTACTCCTCAAGCTTACTTAGGTCCCTTCTCATTTTCTCCATCCCTCACCCTGTTGCAGATCTTTGTGTCATCTGCAAAGAAGCATACCTTCCCTTACAGCCCCTCTGTAATGTCAAATCAAAAGTTAGGAGTTTTGTATAGGTTGAGCGACTACTTAAGTAGAGAAGCTAAGGAGGCCATTTCTATGAGTGTATTGTTATGAACTCTTTATATAACTCATTTCTACTTGCAAAGATTGCACAAAATGATTTGGATTTAATGAATAAGACATTCAATGCTGTGTGCAGATTTGTTACATCCAAACCATATAATATCCACCATTGTATATTATATAGGGATACTGGGTGGTTGCCTCCAAGTTTAAATTTGGTGTACCATTTAGGTTGTCTGATTGATAATGTATTGATTAAAACATCTGTCTCTCCTTTTTAAGTTTAATGAAATCAAAAAAGGAAATAGAACACTAAGATCCTCCACAGGTAACAGGCTGTTTATACCAAAGATTTCAACTCAAATGGGTGAAACAGCCTTCTCTTTACAATCTGCAAAATTTTGGAACTCAGTGCTTCAATCTTGTATGCATGCAAACAGCCATACTAATTTTAAGTTGATGTTAAAATCTCATTTTCAACAACAAATTTGCTGTAATTATTAATGTTGTTTTGTAATATATGTATATTTCTTGTATGTTTTACTTATGTGTATTGTATTGTATTGTACTGTACTTGTTTGTCTATCTGCAACATATTTTGCCACAACCCAGAAATGGGAGAAAGAAGCTGGCCTCCTGGTTAAGTCTTGGGAACCGGGCATGCCAGGCAGCAGCTAGGATCACCAGCTTCCACCTGTGGAGGGAGTACTCATGGAAATAATTAGTGTGTTACCTTCACACACACGTGATTTCTGCCTACCACCTCCAAACTTGAGAAACTTCCTGCTGGCATAATTGATGCGAACAAACTGCAGCGCGCACACATATAATGTGGGCATGCTACTTTCAAGATCTTTAGAGGGAACTGGAGGAACTATTTTGTAACGCACTCCCCCCTTAACCACAGACTTACACCTGTTCCTGCATTATCCCAATGGATTCTGAGACAAACACACCAGATACTTGTTGGCTGTTCTGACTGTGGCAGCCAAGAAATCCATTACGAGGCTCTGGCTCATCCCCCAAATTCCAGAAATACTGGATTGGTGTGCCAGAGTGCCTTAGATTAAGGGTGAATGAAGTGTCCTGGCGGGGGTGTAAAATTGGTTTGGCTTCAACACATTTCAGCCAAATCACTTCAGCTCCCAATGTAGTAATTGGCATAGGGCATAAAGACACACTACAGAAAAAAAGGGGAGAAAAAAGCCTTGAGGTCAGCAATGGGTATAAATTACTATAGTTTATGTGTGGCAGGTGGTGTTGGCATGCCACAGCTGGGAATAGCCACAGTCCCAAATGCATATGACTGCTAAGCACACCAATCAGAATTGATAGCTTCCTTTGCCTTCTTGCCACTTACTATGTTTCCTTGGCTGAGCTCAAGGTCCCCTCCCATAGTCCCTACTTTTTGGTTTTTTTGTAAATATTTTTAAGGTTTTTTTTTCTTGCTAACGTAATGCTAAGAGCTATAGAAATCCTTAGTTTCCTTGGCTGAGCTCAAGCTCTAACTCTCCCATTGCCCCTACATTTGTTTTAATTTTTTGTATTTAATTTTTACATTTAGTGCTTCACTGTAACAGCTGTGGCACAACGGCAGGGTCATTCTGATGTCCTCCCAGACTTCTGCTAATTCCATGCTGCCTAAGGTGACCATTGTTATCCTTTGCCAGTGCCAGTGATTTAGGTGACATCACAGGCCTGATTTAAGTAGCACTGACTGCTTGTAAGCATGTGAGGCTGATGCTGAGTTGCACAAGGCAGGTGGTATCTACCACCTGCCCAAATTGAGCTTGCTGGTGATTAACATCACAGGCCTTATTTAAGTAGCACTGATTGTAAGCATGTGAGGCTGAGTTGCACTGAAGCAGGTGGCATCTGTCACAAATGCACTCAGTAGGTCAGGCCCTCTGCTCCCACAGTGCCAACCTTCGAGCACAGTATTGTGAACAGGTAACAGAACAGGGTAACCCTCCTGTCTGCTTGTGGGTCTGAATCACCTTTGGTCTCAAGTTCTGGGGAGATTCAAACTGTGAACCTTATGCTAGCGTACCCAAATGTACAGGCTCAGATAATCTACTCTTCAGGGGATGCCAGATATCTTTCGCCTAGGGCACCTAACCAGGTATCCAAAATGAACCTTTAAAACTCTGTAAAAGACCTTAGGTATATTCTTACCTTTTCCCAGTTTGATAACACCATCAAGCTATGAACAGTTATAGTCAGTCTTAACCATCTATACATCACATGCAAAAGAAAGAACTTGAAGACACACCCAGGCAGTCTTTTTAAATGAAAGGTTTACTAAAAATGGATAAAAATATGAAAAATGTAAACACAGAACACTATATCACAAAGCATACAATCACTTAAAAGAAAACAAGGAAATGTACAAACATAAACTCCTACTACAATACAATTAGACTTTTTCTATCCATGGTATTACCTTCTTACAGTGCTTAAGTTAGTTTTGTTTCTTAAGAGTCCAACAAGAAAATGTGTCACTAAGATTAGACACAGAATAGCTTAAACTGTCTCTTTCACACACACACACCCTTCCATTATGTCATCTAGCTCCTTCTTTAGAATATAAAAATTATACAAACAATGATCTTCCTGTCTGGAGCTATTTTAAAATAATGTGACTTCAACAAAAACTAATTTCCCAAATTATAAATCTGTGATTTCCCCATTCCTTCTCTTTGATCTTTGAGCAGTTCCTATTCCCAGGCCATATCAAAGGACCTTTACAACCCTGTAGTTTCTCACCTAGATGCAATATAGCTTTTTAACACCAGTTGATATTAAATGTTCGTCTTCTTAAGACATCATAAAAGTTTATGATCTTCATCCTCTGGCAGACTCATAAAGTCCCATTTCATTTACACTTCAAAGCAGCAACAGGCCATAAAATGCAATGTTTTGGAAGTTAATCACATTACAGAGATCTGATGTTTAATACATATCCTGTCATTTTAACTGAAACCTGGGGGGGGGGCATCCCACAGGCTGTCTCATGAGAGACACTCACATACCACATTCTATATACAAATATCATACGGCAATCATAACCAGCTGGCCAAGCATCACAATCTTCCCCACCTAGACTGAATTTGGGGGCTCTAACCCCTGCATGGGATGAGCTTCCCAAATCAGTTCACGCCTCATAAACCCACGACAGGCCATCTGCATTCTGATTGGCCACTCCAGCCCTATGTAAGATTGTTATGTCATACCCTTGCAAGGCAAGACTCCATCTTTATAGTCTACCATTAGTTTTTCCCATTTGGGTCAGCCAAACCAGAGGGTTGTGGTCCCTGTGTACCTCAAAATGCTGCCATATAAGTATGGATCTAACTTCTTTAGGGCCCACACTATGGCAAGACACTCTTTTCCACAGTAGAGTATGCCTGCTCCCTGGGAAGTAACTTTTTACTCAGGTACACTACAGGGTGATCTTTCCCTTGGTTGGATGTCTGACTCAGTACTGCTCCAATACCCATGTCTGAGGCGTCAGTCTGAACTATAAAGGGTCTGCTATAGTCAGGACTTGTCAATACAGGAGCACTTCACAGTGCCTTCTTCAGTCTGGTAAAGGCTTTTTCACAGGCTGGTTCCCAGGTAATTTTCTTAGGCATCCTTTTCTTTACCAGGTCAGATAGGGGAGCAGCCAGGGCACTGTAAGTGGGTACAAATGTCCTATAGTACCCTGCTGTCCCTAGAAAACTCCTGACCTGCTTCTGCATTTCTGGTCTGGGCCATGCCTTGATCACCTCTATTTTACCTTGGTTAGGATGGAGCTGTCCCTGGCTTACAACATGCTCGAGGTATGCCACTTCAGCCATGGCCACCTGGCACTTCTCAGCTTTGACAGTGAGCCCGGCCCTCTGTATCCTGCCCAGCACTTCCTTAAGGTGGGACAGGTGTTCCTCCCAGCTGGCACTAAAGATGGCAGTGTCATCCAGGTACGCCACGGCGTACTCCTCAGCACCATTTAACACCTGGTTTACCAACCTTTGGAAAGTGGCCGGGGTGCTCTTCATTCTGAAAGACATTACTTTAAATTCAAATAAACCTATCGGAGTGATGAAGTCCGACCTCTCCTAGCTCTGTTCATTAATTCTACCTGCCAATACCCCTTTGACAGGTCAATAGTTGTAAGGTAGGTCGCCCCTCCAAACTTGTCCAGGAGTTCATCCGTCCAGGGCATCGGGTGGGCATCTGACTTCATGACTGCATTCAGTCCACAATAGTCCACACAGAAATGAGTAGAGCCATCTGGCTTAGGCACAAGGACTACGGGTAAGGCCCAGGGGCTATGGGATCTCTGGATTACCCCTAAATCCAGCATTTCCTCCACCTCCCTCCTAATGTCCTTTTGGACAGCCTCTGACACCCGATATGCTGTCCACCATATGGGCGTCTGTGTCCCTGTCTCAACATCATGTGTCACTAAGGGGGTTGGTCCAGGCTTGGCACTAAACAGTGGGGCAAAGTCTGCTAAAACCTCCCTTACTTCCTGGATCTTGTCTGGGGCCATCTGGGGAGACAATTTTACTACCTATACAGAGAACTCCCACTTGTTTTGTTCCAGCAAGTCCAGAAGGGGGTCTCCTTCATCCGTTCCTTCCCCAGGACTACATACTGCAAACACCATGTCAGCCCTATTAGCATATGACTTCATCATGTTGACATGGTACATTCTTTCTGTCTGTCTTCTGTCAGGTAACTCTATGATATAGTTCACATCATTTACCTTCCTAACTACTTTGTACAGTCCTGCTCACTCAGCCTGCAGCTTGTCTTTCCGGACCGAAATAAGGACCATGACTTCCTGACCCACTGTGTACAAGTGAGCTCTGGCTCTGCAGTCATACCACACTTTTTGTTTCTGTTGGGCAGCTGCCAGGTTGCTCTGGGCTGTCCCCATAAGCTCCTTCAGCCTTTCCCTAAACCTAAGGATGTAATCTACTATGGGAGTTCCCTGGGTGGCACGCCTGTCTTCCCAGTCCTCCCGGATCAAGTCTAGGGTCCTATGTACCCGGTGTCCATATAAGAGTTTGAAGGGGGAAAATCCTGTCGACTCTTTGGGCACCTCCCTGTATGCAAACAACAGGTGGGGAAGGTATTTCTCCCAGTCTCTCCCATGCTGTTCAGCAAAAGCTTGGAGCATTGACTTCAGGGTACCATTAAATCTTTCCACAAGACCATTGGCTTGTGGGTGATAAGGTGTTGTGCACCTCTGCACCACCCCACACTTCTCCATAAACATTTCATCAGGTTTGACATGAAGGAACCCACATGATCGGTGATAACCTCCTGTGGAAACCCAACACAAGAGAAAATCCCAAGAAAGGCATCTGCCACTTTGTCTTTCCTCAGTGAGGATAGGGTGACTGCCTCTGGGTACCGGTGGCATAATCCACCACAGTCAGGATGAACCTCTTCCCGGAGGAGCTGGGGTATATAAGGCCCCACAATATGCATTTCCACCCTCTAGAATGGCTCCTCCACTATGGGCAATGGAATTAGGGTGTCTTGGGTTTCTTACCTGCCTTCTCTATTTCTTGGCACTGGTGACAAGACCTGCAATACTCTCCTTCACCTGCTGGGTGAAGCTGGGCCAATAGAAACTATGGGCCAATCACTGCATAGTGTGCATGATTCCCAGATGACCAGACAAGGGAATATCATGTGAAATATTGAGCAACTGCTCACGATACCCCTGGGGAACGACAAGCTGCCTGCCTATCACCCCTCCCTCTGTCTGCACAACCTGAGTATACATCAGTCCATTTTCCCAATAAACCTTGGGTGGAATATTCAGGAATGTGCCAGACACCAGTGCAAGGCCAGTGCAGTGCAAATCCAATGCACCATGGTCCAATGAGTGCAATATTCAAAGCTTGCGCATGACAACATGAGCCAGTGCAACATGACTGAATATCGCAAGGATGCACCAGATCGTAGTCAGAGGTGCACCAGGGAACAACCCAACATGCACAATAGTGCAACCATGGATGCACAGGTGGCTGAGGAAGATGCGCCAAGGCACAATGAGACCAGTCACAGGCACAGCAGGGATCAAGGCACCGGGGAAGGGGGTGTGGCCACTGGGGAGGTGGTGGAGCGAGGCCGGGAGGCACAGCTGGCCCACAAAGGAACACCACTCAAGGAGTGCAGGCATGTAGCCAGCCCCCATCCACTAGCACCAGAGCAGTGGACATATGAAACAGATGGCACCAATGGCCAAGGGTGGACCACCACTGGCCACCCCTCACTGTACAGCATGCCCCCACCCACCCAGTCCACAGCCAGCCACACCCTGGCACATGGCACCCAACACACACGCAACACAGCCCGAACATCCAGCCCATGGCCACCCCAAGGCACAACCACTGACCGATGGGCAATCACCACCATGCATGGCCCACAGAACAACACAGGCACACCACACAGCTACCCACCACATCACTGCAGCATGGCTCCACTCACCAGCCACAATGCAGACATGGACACAGATGGGTAAGCAAAGAAAACTGTATAAAAGAACTATGTACAATACAAAACAGGGAACAAGGCAGGGAACTATATACAAAGCAGGGATAGGGTAGGCGAGGAGGGATGGGGACAGGGGACAGGGCTTACAGTGGGACAGGAAGGCAGGGGAAGGGCAGTCAGGGGCAGGAAAGGTAACTTCGGCCCCTATGGGTGGTCATGTCCTGCCGCCGCCTGGCACTGCCTCTGCGCTGCCCCCACAGCAGGAGCCTTCTCATCCACCTCGCTATCTCCAGGGTGGTGGTGGTGATGGAGATTATGCACTGCAGGAAGCTGCTGTAGACTGGCAGGCAACCACCACATTGGACACCTATGGCAAAGGAAGGAACAGGAGATCAGTGCATGTCCAGGGCACCTAGCCTTCCCACTGTGTGCAGCAGACAGTGGGGACACACACCCGGTGGCACCCTGGCAACCCGCGGTGGGTGGACCTATGACTGCCACCGACCTGGCATGCCACAGCTGTGAAAGCACTGGACACCGCTGCCCAAGGGCCATCCACCAGCACAGTGTCAGGCAGGTGGCATGGTGCAGCAGCAGAACAGCAGTGCCACTGGTGGCAGCTGGATGCACCCACAGCCCACCAACAGCTGTCACACATGTGCAATGGCCGCCCCACGGTGCCTTGCACACTGTGGGCTAAACACAGCTGCCACGGCTCAGCGACAGGGGCCAGGTAGTACCCCCACCGACCACCCTGAACAACAATGTTTAAATGCATAGTGTCTACCCACCCGCTGTGGAGCTGCACACACCAGTCCTGCTGCTCCACCCCTCAGTCCCGCAGCACCTGCAGAAGGGCCCGCAGCAGCCTGCTGTGGCCTACCAGGTGCCTCCACCGCCCTGGCTCTCCTCCAGTCTTTAGGGCCTAGGATGGGAACACAAACAGGCACACATGAGAACACAGCCACACCATAAGTCCACTGCCCTCACCTCCCAAGCACAGAGTACATCCTGGCCTGGCAAGGCCACAGGACATTGGCACAGCACACCCAGTGACTGGCAATGCCAAGCCACAGGGCACGCACTGACAGTGCACCCCCTGGCATGGCATGCAGCCCTGCCTGCCCCATGGAACACTGGATGTGCACAGATGCAGGAGGAGCACACTTACCAGGCCGTGGCAAGGCCCCCCTCCGGACAAGTGCCTGTAGTGAACTGAGCCTCTCCGGGTCCCTCCTTAACAGGTCCCCATACCGGTGGTGACACCGCTCCCTTGTGCACTGCACACCGGTTGTCTGGACAAGCCCATCTGCAACTTCTTGCCACACCTCAGTCCTGGCCATGTTGAGGGGCTGCTGGCCAAACAGGCTGGCAGCAAGGGGCTCCACCTGGGCCACCAGGTTCACAAGCTCGACCTGGCTTCAGTTTTGAGAATTCAGCACTGTGCACTGTGGCATGCTTCCTCTGCAATGAAACAGTCCAAAATGATGCCCTGCAGTGCATGAGCAAAACATGCTCGGGATGCGTGCCTTGCACAGAGATGCACTGCCTGTGTCAATCTCGCATCTCTGGGGATGTGCGGCATGGGCATGACCACACTGGCATGTGGGGCAGAGGTCCCTGGGGGCATAGGGCAGGGTGGGGGTCAGGGGTCAGCACATGCAATGTGCACGTGAGCACTATTGGGGCCATGACACATGTTGTGCAATAGGCCCCTGAGGGCACCATGCCCCATAGGCCTTATAGTGCCGAAGCACCATAGGCCTTATAGTGCCCAAGCCCCATAGGCCCTATAGCGCCCCAGCACCATAGGCCCAATGATGTCAAGTGCCATAGGGCCTATAGCACCCCAGTGCCAGGGGCCCAATGATGCCCCAGTGCCATAGGCCCAATGGTGCCAGAGCGCTATAGGCCCTATAGCACCCAAGCACAATAGGGCCCTTGGCACATAGGGCACATTGGCCACCAATAGCGCTCCTAGCACACATTGCGCAATAGGCAGTAGTACATGCTGTGGTGCATGCATGTTGATGGGTGCACTGCGCACGTCACAGCATTGTACCATGAATTGTGCCAGAGCAAGTCCATTGCGCAAGGTGCAACAACGTGATATTTAGCCGGCATATGCAGATTAGCTCATAAGCCTATCCGCGGTGCACTGGGGGCATTAGCATCTCATTACTGTTGCGCATCAGCCAATTTGCATGTGATGTGCTATAAAAGCGCCGCACAACAGCATAGGCCAGGACCGGTATTGCAACCATCCGAGGTAAGTTGCACCTGCCGAGGGGATGGAAAGCACAGCAGGATGGATGGCTGGATTGGGCAACTGCAGCCACTAACCACATGTCCCTGCCCACAGGTAGCAGCATGTCCAAACATGAGGAGAGTGAGGAGCGTGGGCCTACCCAAGCGCAGGCCCAACTTTATGAAGATGGAGCGGATGCCCTGTTCAAGCGTGCCGACAGGGAGCCTTTGCTGAGTGGCACCACTGGCACACCCAGGCCAGGGCCACAGCCTGGGAGGAGGTGGCGAGGCTGTAAACCAGTAGGGCAGCCACCAGCGATCTGCACAGGAGTGCAAGAAGAAGGTGGGCACCGACAATCATTGGATCAAGGAGAAGGTGGCGCCATATGGGCCACCAGGTCAGCCACAGGTAGGGGTCAGGCCAACATGCCACAGCTCATGCCGCAGGAGGAGCTGGTGGCAGCCACCATGCGGTGCAGTGCTGTCGAGGGTGTGCCGGGCGGTGGCTTCCAGACTGGAGGAAGCCCATCACTGCATGGTAGGTACGGCGGTGGCGGGGGGTGCATTGTATCTTTTCAGCACTGGAATGCCAGCATGCAGTGGCAGGGGCACCAGCATCTGCTGTGGGGGCATGCCCAGCCCTGGAGGACCAGCAATCCACCTCCACTGGCAGCCGGGGGCCTGAACAGCTGCAGCACACCACCGCCATCTGGCTGGATGACCTGGGCATGGTGGCAGACAAGGCCCTGGCTGTGTTCCAACAGGATGCCAGCCACGGCATGCTGTGTGCGAGACACAGATCAGGGAGGGTCCACTGGTGACGATGTGACCATTGTCCTGACAGCGAGTGACTTGTCGGGGAGACACCCACCATCCACCATCCCTGGCAGTGCAGCCAGTGGCCTGTTGACGTGGGACAGCCGCCCGCCACTGCCCCTGGGTACCACTGTGGCTGCGGCGGTGTGGCGCTGGGGGCCAGTGGTGGTAGTGGTACAACCGCGCACAGGCGCTGGCCAGCACAGGGGCTGGAGGGGAAGCAGACGGCTGGGGATGTTGGGAGGCCGGGTGCAGCATCCGCTGCTGGTGCACCTGTCATTGAGCAACCCCATGGGGACTCTGCTGTGCAGCGTCCACCTGAGTGGAGGGGGCAGTGCAGCGCGGTCGTACGACACCGGAGGGTCAGTGCCATGCCCATGCGCCCTCAGGCATCGACCCCTTGCCCGAGCACACCCGATTGCTGCGGGCCTCCGTGGACCAACAGGTGCTGCTCATGGCTGAGGTGTGTGCACTTCATGCAGAGGTGCACCAGGCAGCCGAGCAGTGTGACAGGGGCAACGCACAGGCCCAGGAGGCCATACATCACCTGCAGGAGGACACGACTGTGGCCCTGGACCACTTAGCCACTGCGGTCATGGTTGGCCTTGTCCTACTGGCTGCCACGGGGTATGACCACCCACCACAGACCCTGAGGAGTGCATTGTCCACCCCATGGACCCGGCGTTGGGCGACCCCCTTGGTGTCAATGCCGTGCTCTGCTGTGGGCATCCCAGGCACTCCTAGTGTGGGCCTGTATGGGAGCTTGCAGACTCCTGCAAGGACACGGTCATGTTCCCACAGTTCCACCCCGGGGGACGGTCGCAGACCCCCCCCCATGGCTGTCATGCAGCCTGGGTCTGCTGGGTGGCCGCAGCGTGGCCATTCTCGTGTCCATGGCAGCCATGTAACTGCAAGGCAGAGCTGATGTGCCTGCCACCGTGTCCTCTGTCCACTGCCGCTGCCCTGTGTGCACATGGGCAATGTGTGGTGTATGCCATGGATGTGGCATCCATGGGTTGTGTCATACACTGGCTGTGCCAAGACCTGCCCGGCTGTTGGCCCATGTGGCATGTGCATGATGATGCCACCACAGCACTGGCTGCACATGTGCACTGGTGCCCTGCATCTGATCCACACCAGGTGCTAGCACCGGGCATGTCCTGCTGTGCTGCACGTTGTTCCATGTGGATGTGTGGCATGTCCCACGCCTGCCCCTGCCCCGCCTCTCTGTGCAAGCCACAAGACACACCCACACATGCCTATGTGCCTTGCCACATGTCCGTCCTGTGAATGGGTGCTTGTCCACCTACCTGTGTGCCCGTAGTGCTCCTCTGCTATAGTGTCTCGATGCTGGTGTGCCATCCTGGTCAGCCGGGGATCCCTCCACCCGGGGGGCTGCCCACCGCCACATGGATCATTGGCTGCATCGTCCCCACTGCTGTTCCCCTCTTTGACCTCAACAGCTATCCCACGGTCAGTGGCCATGTTGTGCAGCATGCATCAGGCCAGGAATAGGCCACAGGCCTTCGAGGGGCTATACTGTAGGGCACCACCAGACCTGTGCAGGCAATGGAAATGTGCCTTCAGCAAACCAAAGAAATGATCAATGATGTTCTGCATGCTATCGTGTGCCTCATTGTACTGCTCTTCTGCTGGGGACGGCAGGTGCCAGTAGGGGATGAGCAGCCAGGACCAGAGTGGGTAGCCACTGTCACCTGTGTGGATGGAGATATGGTTAGCCTGGTGTCCTCTGTCACTGTGCCCCTTGTCCTTCCCAACTGCACCCTGCAGCGCCCCTACCCTGGCCGCCCCCCTCCCATGCCCTGGTGTACCCAGCTACCTGTGGTCTCAGCATACTCACCCACTAGATGACCAGTGGGGATGTCCCCACTCTCAAACTTGTGGCACAGTGCTGAGCTGTGCCAGATGAAGGCATCATGTGCTCCCCCAGGGTGTGTGGCACAGACATTGGTTATGCGCCCCCTGGCATCGCACACCACCTGGCAGTTGATACTGGGGTAGCTCTTTCTGCTGATGTAGGTTGCCCCCTCCAGGCCAGGTGGCATGCAGATGCCCAAATGGGTGCAGTCGATGGCCCCTAGCATGCCAGGCATATGCTACCCTGTGGAACTCCTGCATGTTTGCTGTACGCTCTGCCTTTGTACTGGGAAGTGGATGTATTCACAGCTTGTGGCAGCAGGGGCTGAGGAACTGTGTGAGGAGCTGTGATGCAGCCGACTGGGTTATGCCTGTGGTGTCCCTGTTGGTCTCTGGAAGGTGCCCATGATGAGCAGGCACATGACAGCTGTTACCTTTGTCTCCACTGTCAGGGCGTGGCTCCGTCTAAAGGGTGCCTGCATCTCCTTACTGCATAGCTCACAGAACTGCCTCAGAACTGCCCAGTTCAGTCAGTACCAGCCCACGATCTCTGTGTCAGTGTAGGTCTCATAGCTGATGCGGGTCAGTCCCACCTGTTCCGGGTGTACTGCCGACAGGCCCTTCCACAGCTGCAGCACTCTGCCTCCTGCCCCCCCCACATGCCTCATTAAGGCCTCCATCTGGAATATCACACTGGCCATGGCCCCTGTTGTCCTGTCACCCCTTGGGCGTCTGGCTCCACTGGCCCACCCGGCTGTGTGTGTGGCTGTGCATGCCTCTCAGCAGGGCCCCCTCCTGTGTACCCTGCCCTGGCTGGCTGTTGCCTGTGGCCTCTGTCTCCCACCCCTGTGGGTGCCTGTGTCACTCCACTTGGGCCTGATGACTCTGTGTCATGCCCACACTCTCTCACACTTGCTGTCACCTCCCTGTCAGTCACATCTCACTCACACTCTCTCTCACACTGTCTCTCCCTCTCTGTCCCTGTCTCTTTCTCTCTCCCTGTCTCCTTCTTCATCGGCAGCCTGTCTGTCTCCTTCTGTCCTGCTCACCTCTGGCGCAAGTGCCCTCCTCCTACTTGCTCCCTGTTTTTATAGGCTCAAGTCTGCTCATGTGCAACTGATCTGTTGCTCCTTCATGCCATTGGTCGGGGGTTGAATATCACACTGTGCCACACCTGCTTTGAATATCCCACCCCTTATGTTTACCGACACCTCCCTGTGCTCCGTGAGAGTCTTCCCAAGCACTCAGCTTCTCTAGACTAGGGTCACTTCTCTGAGCAGCTGCAAACTCCTCACACATTCCCAAGGCATGGGACAGGTCCCCTTCAGTCTCTAAACTAGGGTCCCTAGCACTAACATCAGGGCACTCAGGATCACTATCATCCCTAACCCTCTGACAATGGGTCACTCCTCCTTCTTTGGAGTAACCCACCATAGCTGTGTGGTTAACTGCTGCTGGGGAAATTTCTACTCCTTCATTTGTCTCCATATCAGAAGACACAGGCTGGGGAATTGGCCTCCCAGTGATTTCCACCATGGCTTCCGTGGGGTCCAGGGAACTACAATTTTCCCTTGCTGCTTGGCTACGGGTAACTGCACACTCCATCCCCTGGTTGAGATTGTTGCCAAGGATGACATCCACTGCTAAAGTTTTGGCTACAGCCACCTGTTGCACAGTTTCCCCTGTTTCACCCCAGTCTAGGAGAACACTAGCGAGGGGCAATGTTTTCTCCTCACCAGTAAAGTCTTGTACGGTGACATATTTATTGGGTATAAGCTAACCAGTCTCTACCAGATCCCCTTTTACCAATGTCAGGGATGCCCCTGTGTCCCTTAACCCTTGTGTCTGTACACCATCCAACGTTTTAAAAATTGATGTTGTTTCATGGCTAGCTCCTCATAGCTCATATCAGGGCTTCTCCTGAGCTTATGGAATTTAGCTCTGTATACTTCAGCAGTTAAATCAAACTTTTTTAAAAGTGCAGCTTTAAGTTTGCTGTAATCATTACTGTCCTCATTGTCCATTTGACCCAATGCATCCCGAGCTTTCCCGGTAAGTAGAGGGGATAGCTGGAAGCTCCAGGACCCTCTAGGAATTTTAGCCTGAATACAAACTTTTTCAAAGGAATTTATAAAGGCATCCATATCCTCCCCCTCTTTAAATTCAGCTATCAATTTGGAATTCAATTTGTAACCCAGTCCTGAAGTTCCAATTAAACACAAGCCACTTACCTGCCCTGGTGCTGGTGGTTGGAGTCATAGCTTCTCCAGTTCATGTCACCTCTGGCGCTCATGCTCCTCAGGATCTGCCTCTCGCTGTTCATGCTCCCTCTTCTCCTCCGCGGCTCACTGTTCTTGTTCTCTTTTCTCCTCTGTGGCTTGCTGTTCTTGCTTCTCCTCTCTCTGGAACTCCAGCTCCATTCTGGGCAACTCAGTCTGCAACCTGATTGCTTCTGGCTCCAGAATGCTGGTGACATTCCCCTGCTGCTGTGGCCCTTCGCTGGCACTGGCCCTGCTGTCATCCTCAGCAGATCTGGACACTGCACTGGCCGCTAGCCCCAACATGTTCAAGATTCAGACCCTTACAGTCACAGTCTGTGACTCGATGCTCTGGGCATCTGCTGCCATTAAGGCATTCTGCTTGGGGGCTCTCACCTCGTACAGGACTCCTCTGTCCTGGCACAACTGCCTCAAGTAGTCTGAAGTGTACCTGCTGTAGTTGGAAGCCATCTTCTTCCCTAACTATGGCTACTCTAACTTGCACTTTAGAAAAAAAAATAAAACAGGTAGGAACTTGACTGTAAGTAAAATGATATAGTTCTGTTTCCTCTTTAAAAAATAAATCACTGTCTTATTTTGCAAGTGAGCTGTACAGTATCAAGCTGACACACTGAACAATTACAGCCTGTGTTACCAATTTTATCCACACCGCTGCCAACCAATCTGTCACAAATGCACTCAGCAGGTCAGGCCCTCTGTTCCCACAGTGCCAACCTTCGAGCGCAGTATTGGGAACAGGTAACAGAACAGGGTAACCCTCCTGTCTGCTTGTGGGTCCGAATCACCTTTGGTCTCAAGTTCTGGGGGGATTCAAACTGTGAACCTTATGCTAGCGTACCCAAATGTACAGGCTCAGATAATCTGCTCTTCAGGGGGATGCCAGATATCTTTCACCTAGGGGCACTTAACCAGGTATCCAAAATGAACCCTTACAAAGCCACTTTAGTCAGTGCAGGTCAAATAACTTTTCTGTCCTGACAGAATTTGATGGCATCCGTATTTCAGCTAGACAGTGGCTCTGCTAAATATGCCTCCATCATGTAGTCTGGTGTCATGTCCTTGACTTCATCCATAATATCTGCTTGACATTGGTATTGTGTGTCAAATAGCTCCCATATGTCTTTTGCTGTGTCTCCTGGAATCTGATCATCAATTTCTTCCTCTTCCCATCCAATGCCATCATCTTTATCATCACCACAATGATGCCACTGGCACTGGAAGCATGGAAAGTAGGCCCAAGAGGAGGAGGAGAAGGAAGGGGCTTGGATACTCGCAAAAATGCAACCTAAACCTTTTCCTCTGTGAGTCCCCCATCAGTATCCAGCAAAATCCATCACTGAGTGCTAGCCATTTATAATCATCTTCACACTATTAAATAGCTGCTAACCTGCTGAATTGATCAATAAGTGGCAAATGGTGGCACGGAAACTTGACAGCACTGTCTTCTCCCACCCCAGTTCTCTGTCTGGACTGCATGGGAAACAGTTTCATCATGGTCTCATCTAGTAGCACCTCAGAGAACTCAGACTTAGCAGAAATAAAAGCAATGTTTAATCAATTAATGGTTCAGATGAGCAACCTGGAGCTGGAAACTCAGTGGAAAAATGCAGACATTATTGAAATGTCAAGCCAGATTAACATTTCAGAACAGAAGATAGCTGACATGGGGGTTCACACAGACACATTGATAGCATATATTCAAGAGCAGGACTACATGATTCACCTTCTATGGGACCATGTGGAGGACCTCGAGAAGCACAGCCGGCACAACAACTTGAGGGTCATAGGCTTCCCTGAGGGCTGCAAAGGCTCCAATACTATTAGCTTTCTTCAATCAGCTCTCTCTGAGATGTTTGGCCATCAGTGGCCTCCGATCTAGATCGACTGAACCCACTGGTCCTTGGTGCCACGGCCTCCTCCCATGGCCCATCCTGACAGATTCTGGTGAGACTCCTCCAGTACACAGACAAAGAGGCAAATATTCAGGCTGCCTGAGAGAAACTTTTACTTTCCTGGAAAGGGCACAAGATACAGGTTTTTGTGGACTACTCCAAGCTTTGTCGCTTTGTCTGAGCAGTGAAGGATCTTCTCCAAATCCCACAGAGCCTGCATGGACTTGGACCTACAGTACTCACTATGCTACCCCACCATGTTGAGGGTCAAAGTGAATGAAGCTGAACGCTCCTTTGACTCCCCAGAGGCAGCAGTGTCATTCCTACAAAAATATTCTCCACATCCCAATGTGTCCAAATACCGACCCCCCAGAGAGAGACAGAGGCAGCAGACCAGGCCCCTCAAAAATGAACATTAGCCTCACCCCAGAGGGTGCTTCAAGAAAGACCAAGCAGAACGGTGTTTCTCTGCCATTCCATCCTCAAGACGACGATCCTTGGCTTCCCTCCCTGAAGCAGCATCGCAAAAATAAAAACACTAAATAGGGAGCAGGTCGCAGAAGGGAACGATCTCCAAGAGCAGTAGTGGCAGCAATGATTGTCAGGATTCCTCTGGCTCTAACAGGCCTGTGGTGACCAACAACTGTTTTGCCCTGCTCCTTCAGGAATCTGTAGCCAACAACCCCCTCCAACAAACTCTGCACCTCAGTCTTCTACCAACTTGCCCCCTACAAAAACCTGGGCTGAAGTGGCTGCACAAGCTCCCTGATCTTCCATTAGGTTGCTTAGTGCTGAAGACACTGCTAGACCATCCTGGTCATGCTGCAGCCACTGAAATCCTGACTGCATTCTCTTCTGTTTGCTAACTGCTGGACTGTGGATGCAATCCTCCTTGATATACTGCTCACAGTTATTTTTTTCCTCCTTTCCAGTGCAGAGTTACGTGTCTCTACACCACGTGAGATTTGGCAAGTATTATTTGCAGCAGGCCTATCAGGACCCTCCATCAATTAAGGACTCAAACTTTTAAAGGGACAATGGATGGGGAAGGACAGACGGGGAATGTGCTATGTTGCCATGCGGTACTTTCTTACTTTTTAATTTTGCTTAGCCAGGTTAACAGCATATGAGACTTCCTGCTTGTAGATAACCCTATAGGCTTAGGTGTTGCTCTAATTTTGGCCTTCTCCCACCCCAAGAGGTTGCTTCAGGAGCACTCACCAAGAAAAGCTAGGCCTGGTATGGGAGGGAGGTGAGGAATACACCCTATCTACACTATCACTCCCCTCTCTTATGATGCCTGGCTGATGGGTGATCCAGCTCCTACAGCGTGTTCTGTTATGCAGTCTCCTACTGAACTTGTGGAAGCCCTGTTTACATGTGCTGTTTGATTAGCTAGAGGTCCCCTGACTGTAGGTGGTCCGCTGATCTGAAGTGTCAGAGAGTGGGCATTAGATAAGATGGAGGTGAGAGCATTTACTACTGTTATTCAGTGCATAGGGGCTCCTCCTCTGTAGATGACCTATTACTGATGTCTGAAACCTTTCATTAGCAGGAGTACTGTGGCCAATAGCCACCCAGGTCTATAGAGGACCCCGCAGGGTCTGTGTATTGTGCTCTCTTAAACCTTTGATTCTTCCATATTGACATGCATTGATATCAGCCTCCAGATACTTACAGCATACAATGGGGGAGGGGCCTATGCTACATTAGCAGCTGTACCTTTTGCCCTGAAGTGGGCTCAGACTACCAGATCACTTAGGGGATGATTGGGAAGATTGTACTGCTGGAGTCATCTCTCCCCGATAGGAAACGGTGCATGCTTTGTCATATAGGGCACCTGCAGACTACACAGTTTTGACTCTTTGGTGTTTGAGGTGGGTTTGGGGGGGAGCAAGTGGGAACATTTTTGTGTTTACTGTTGCAGTATGTTTGGATATGTGTAGGGGATTTAGCGTACAATCTATGGTGGCTGTGGGTTTCATGTGTGGGAGGAGGTCCTGGTTCTGTATGATGGGAGATCTGGCTATATGTAAATGATGCGTCCATTAGGTATTATGCACTAAGCTCCAATTGATCTTAATGTCATCAGCTGGAATGTGTGGGGTCTAAATTCTCCTGTTAAGAGGAAGAAGACACTGAGTTATCTAAAAAAATTAAACCTTTACTTGCCTTCCTTCAGGAAACCAAACTTTCCAGTCAGGAGGCCATAAACTACAGAGGGACTAGGTGGAGGAGGAAATCCATAGTGTGCAGCCATCCAGAAAGGGTGGGTTTCCATATTCATTCATAAAAGTATTGCAGTGGAAAATGTGTAAATATAAAACAGATAAGTAGGGCAGGTGGATTTTGGCTACAGCGACCACTTCAATGGGTCCTTTAATATTGGGCAACATTTACAGCCCAAAATTAAATAGTCCCACCTTTTTCCACTTACTTTCCCAGGAATTAAATGATTGCTCCTCTGACAACATACCTATCTTGCTGTGGGAGATTTTAATGCCCCTCTGAATGCTGCCCTGGACAAAATCTCAGGTAGACCAGAGCCACATATCCAGGCAGTTAAAGCTCTTGAGTCCCTTATATCACAGCATGGAGATGCCACTTACCCAAGGAATAAGGACCATACATGCTTTTCCACTATCCACAATATGGCTAGCCAGGCAGACTCATGGCTTATGTCACACTCCCTGCTACCTCAGATGGTGAACACACAGATTTACCGTACTTTTATTTCAGACCGTGCCCCAGTTACCTTAACACTTCTTTGCGGTCCCAAGCAGCAAAGATCCCTGTCCTGGTGGCTGGGCCCTCTGCTTCTGGAGGACTCCCACTTTCAAGTTTGGATCAAGCAAGAAGCTAAGTCATTCTGGGAGCTCAGTGACACAGGAGACGTGTCAAATTCCACCCTGAGGGAGGCTTTCAAAGCCATCATTTGAAGGTGCATTATTACATAAAAGGCACTCCGGTGTAGGGAATCGGAGGCTGAGCAAACGAACCTTGAACAAATATTCCGAGAGTTGGAGGACTAATATAAAAAAGGCATCCCCAATGGTCCCTCAATCTCTGATAGCGGAGATTCTCAGTACCCTTGCAAGGTTGAATGCCCATCTCGACAGGGAGGCTGAGCTAGCCCTCCACCGCCATGCCTTTTAGGAGGAGAGAAGTTGGGTAAGCTCCTTGCATACTGCCTATAGTGCAAATGGGCTGCTCAGCTTATACCAAGGCTGCGGGATACTGGTTTTATGTGATAAATAATGACACGGAAATGGCAAGTCTGGAATGCAGGAAATAAGGCGTGACAGAAATGGTGACTATATTTTGGGGCTGCCCTGCACCCCTTACATATTTAACCAACTCTGAGATCATAGCACTCGAGGAGGTTTGTCACCATGTCGTCCTTACCAAAATTCCATCGCCGACATTTGGACTTGCCATTTCAAGGTCGCTGACTTCACATGCCATGGGGATATTGTGGGCACAATCCACCACTCTCCAGAGGCCAATAATTTTGTTATGAAAATATTCTATGAGGGCCTATATGCATCACCCTCCCCACCTGACCCTAATGTAGTCAGAGTCTTTTTGGACTTCCTGCACATCCCTAAGGAAATCCAGCAGGCCATGACCTCCATGACATCCCATAAGGCACCTGGGGGGTGGCATCCTGGTAGACCTGTATAAACTGATGGGGGATGTGGTCACACATTACCTAAGGAGGGTTTCTGAGGACTCTCTCCAGAATGGTACATTACCCCCTACTCTGAGGGAACCCGTGATCAGAGTATTTCTAAAGAAAGGTATGGACCCTATAATCCTGGTAGCTACCATCCCATGTCCATGATTAATGCTGATGCCAACATTTTGGCAAAAGTCCTGGCAGCTCAGCTGGAAACAACTTTTTCTCACATTATGTATCCATCCATCTCAGGTGTGGTTTATCAAGGGCCAGCTCAGCTCCGACCACTTGAGGTCTTTACTTGCCCTTATTCATTTTTTGCGAAATGGCAGAAGTCCTATGGCCATTTTGCCAGCAGACTTTGAGAAGACCTTTGACTGTCAAATGCTCCGATCGCATGGATATGCTAACTAAAATGGGCATAGGCCTGGGCTTTCAACACTGGGTCAGTCTCCTTTATACATCCCTCACAGCCTCAGTAGTAACCAATGGCCTGAAATCCATCCCCTTCTCCCTGTCTCTGTCAGGTTTGTGCTCCCATTACTCCAACAATTTGCAAACATCTCAGGGTGAAGGTTAACCAATCTAAAAACAAATTCCTACCACTTAATAACCTGTGTTCCTCCTCCTATTTAACAGACCTCGGCCTTCAATGGGAGAAGGATGGCTTTATATATCTAGAGGTCTGAATTCACTGGGGCACTAATAAAATAGTGCCTATGAACCTGGAGCCCTTATTGGCATCCACTAAAAATGAGTTTCAGCGATGGCGAACCCTCAGCCTTTCCTTAGGGGGAAGATTGGGACGATCAAACTTATGGCGACACCCAAGTTCCTCCATCTTCAGGCACATCTCTCAGTCCCTATCCACTCAAAATGGTTTATTAAAATTGATTGGATGGTTGGTAATTTTCTATGGGAAAACAATCCCCCCTAGATATAACAGAGCCAAGCAGAGAGGGCATTGGAGCAGAAGGTGTTGGGGGCTTCCATGATGCCTAGGGTATCACATGGCATTTGTATCGATGCAAACAGCCCAGTGGTTCTCTTTTTCCCCAGGGACTCATCCCCAGTGGCTGGGTATTGAATCTAATCTCCTGAGGGGCACCTCTCCAGCCACTGTTCTATATGCCCCCACAAAGCAGACCCTGCTGTCAACTCCCACAGTGAAATTATCAGTACAATATCGGTCCAAAATTCTTCACAGGTTTGGGAGGACCCAACTCCATTCAAATTTATCCCACTCTGGAATAATCCAAAGATACAGATAGGTGGCACCATGATACACTGGAGATACTGTGAATCGCAGGGTATAAGATGTATCATTGATTCATACCAACCTGGTACAGAACACATTGACATCTTCCCTGCTATTATGGAGAAATACCACTTACCCTGGACTGACCTCTGGAAATACTTCCAGATCAGAAGTGGCATCCAGCAGGACCAGCTGAAGCCCTCCCAAGTTCAGGGTCATTACACCAGTCCTTCTATGGCAGGCTGAAGCAAGCTTTCCCAGGGACAGGCTAGCAAGATCTATTGGGCTACTTGTGATGCTCAACCTGACTCCACTCAGGAGTTCAGAAATTAATGGTAGTCAGACCTGGACAAACCATCTCAGAGGGGCAATGGCAGCACTGTTGGGATAGGTGGCACAGAACTTGTAGGGATAGAAAAAGCCACCTTCTTCTCCACAAGACATTGCTGCTGTGGTATGGCATCCTGTGAGTTTTAGCCCACTGGGGGCTAATGGACAATGACAACTGTTGGAGATGCAGCCAACCTGAGGCTACACTTTACCATGTCCTGTGGACCTGTACCCATAGCCAACCCTTCTGGCAGCAGGTGTTGATGGTCTACCAAGAGATTGTTGGCACCATGATCCAAGTTGATGCTCAAGTCCTCTGGCTGGGTTGTTGTCTAGAAACAGTTTCCAGGCATCTCCCTCAGGCCTAGTAGTTAATAGCTGTAGGAGTGGCTGCCAAGCGATTGACTATGTGCAAATGGAGAACCACTAACACCCTCGCTCTGACAGCATGGCTTTTAGCAGTGGGTCAACTAGCCAGATTGGAAAAAATGTCCAATTTTGCTAAAGGGTCCATGATATGGTTTGAAAAATTCTGGACCCTTTTCCTCCACTCAAGGTACTGCTGTAACTGGGTTGTCTTCTACTTCATAATTATTCTACACACTCTCACTGCCACCCTTGTCTACAGTACAAATGCTATATGTAACTGCAGTGGTTAACTGTTTTGGAGTTAAAGTTTGTAGTTTGTTGTTGGTTATCTTGTTTGTCTTTATTGCACTTTTTGGGGGTTTGCAGATAACTGTTCTATCCAGTGGACTCTAGTACAGAGGGCTACAGTGCAGACCTCAGTACTATATGGGGGGTGGGGGACTGGATCAAATCCTTTTGTTTGCTTCATGGTACTTTGTTTTGTTTATTGCCCCTTCATCACCTAAATTTTGTCTTTGACATATGTAGGTCAAAGGTAGACTGCATCATTGTTACAAAGCTAATCCGTTGTCTGTTATATATGTCACCATGTAATTTTGTGTGTTTCTTGTGGTTCTTGTTCAATAAAAAGATGAACTTAAAAAAAAAAAGAAGTGGAGGAGGAGGTTTAGTTTTGGTTTCTGTGCATTATCTGCATTGCTCTGTCAGAACTGTCTGCAAGACTTTCTGTTTGACATAGTCAACGTGTGTATGATGATGCAGACATGTTTATATCTGGGATCCAGAAATATTGGCATGCCAAATTAGGTGTCCTGTCGAATGCTTTGAAATCATTCTTCAAGTTGTGTCAGAAACCTCTTCCACTTCCCCAGTAAGGATTCCATCCAGTTTCGGATGCTGTGGAGATGATGAACTAGTAGTGTCACAACCACCACCACCTTGTCTAGTACTAGTATCCTGATCACCTCTGCTGAATTCATTATCATTACCTCCTCACCACTGATGCCACAGCCACCACCATGTCTACCTGTACCACCACTGATAACATCATGACCAGTCTTGCTTTGTTGGGTTGTTGTTGTTGTGGTAGATATCACACATCATTGTGAATGTTGTTCAAGTACAGTACCATAGACATGACCGTGCTAAATGTAACAGATTCAGCAGGCAGTTCTTTGGTGGCCTGTTCATAAGGTCTCAGATGCAGAACCAGCCTTTGCAGTACACACCACTGCACCCGGGACAGGTATCCCCCACAAGCACATCATCAAATTCCATGGCCTAGAATACAGCTTTCTGTTCCACTGGTCTTTCCACTACATAAAAGACAGAATTTCACCTTCCTTATTGCCAAGTCTTTAATTAAGCAGTGTTGTAGGACATTGTACTTCTGCTGGTAATGTTGGAGGAGCTCAGCACATTTGGGGGAACAATGGAAATATCTTGCAATGTCCCTAATGGTGTCCAGTATTTCTTTTAACAGTGCATGTTTCTCAAGCACATAACTCACCACCAGATTCAGTGCACATGTGAAGCAAGGTGTGTGGCAGAACCCCCATCATTTATGGTCTTCAGCCTGTTACTCCCACTGTCTGCCAAAAAACTTCCCACCTTCAGGTTATGAGGGTATATCCAGATGTCCAGCATCAATTGTATGAAGAGCAGAATGTTCTTCCCACCATGTTTCCCCCTCCATGACCGACACATTATGTAAGGAACTCCCTATAGCGCTATTCCTCTGTGCGACTGTCTGCTTCATGATAACTCCTGCAGGAGCTGCTGTTGGTGGTTAAGGTGGGTCATCGGTGGTCCTGCTGGTGCTTGACACAACCCAATGAGCAGTGAGATACAGGAAGCTTTGGTTTGCAGTACTGCTCTAGATATCACTACTGAACTGCACATATGCCCCTCTGCTGCTTCAAAAGTGTCACCATCTGCATGCGTACGGCTTCATACCTTGCAGGAAGAACATACCGAGAAAACGTGAAGCATGATGGAATGGTGTATTTGGGTTTTGAGTCATTTAACAGTCATTGAAATCTGGTGTCTTCCACCATGGAGAATGGCTGCAGATCAAGTGCCATCATCTCACCTAGTAATTGAGTGATTCACACAGCAGCTGGATGTGTAGGTGGCATTTTTGTGTGGGCATCTAATGACTCCTGCAGTGTGGTTTGCTTGGTGGTAAAAACATTCTTGACTAGCACTAGTGCTGGTACTGCATCCACTACCACTATTATCCATGCCTAGTGGTGTTGATTTTGGTTGGTGTGGTGTCCTGAAAAGAGCACCTCTGGTGTCAGTTGACTGACTGCTACCACCAATGGGGTTGCATAATTTGAACAAACTGTTTGATCCTGCCGCCTATACCTGGCTGCTGCTGAGTCTGACTTGTGCATGGATTGTGAAGGGATGTGACTGGTAGCAAGATGCCATGTTCATACTTTATATGATCAGCCAGAACACTGGTTCCTAATGTCTGTGTGGATTTACCCCTGGCTGATCTTTTTCCCACACACGTATTGCAACATGCTCTCAGTGGATTTGTGAGATCATCCCTAAAATAGTCCCATACCACCAAACATCTCTTGGATTTCTTAGCTATATGACCACCAGACTGGGGGGTCGAAGGGGCCTTAGAAGAACTAGGGTGACTGCTGCGGGATTTCTTTTTCCTGATCCTGGGGGAGGAATGATGTGGCTGCTCCGCATGATCACCAGAAGCAGCAACAGTAGCAGCAGTAGCACATTTATCAGGTGGGACTGGGAACTTGGCCTGAGATTTGGATTTCCCTGCTTCATCAAGTTACTTTTGTTCTTTTATTTTCTTCATTGCTTTTCTTACTCCCTGCACCTTTCTATCCCAGTACCTCTGCCTTTTCTCTTTACCTCTGCATTGTCCCCCCTCCCCCTAACCTTAACCAGTTTCTTTGTGTTTCAGATCCCCAGTGCCATCTCCTTGGCACCTTCTGACCACAACTGCCCATTGCTTGTCCTCTACCCTTCCTCCTTTTCGCACTTACTCCCCTAGCCTTTTGTTTTACCCTAGTCCCACCCCCAATTCTCTTGCTGAGTCTGTCTGCTATTTCACTGACCTCTCTCTCTTGTTTTCTCTAGGAAGCTCACCCCCCAACTGGACACCCTGCAGCTTATGCACTGGCCCCGGACACAAGCCGGCCACTCTTCACCTTCCTGTCATCACCCAGAACCAGGTACATCGATATAGACACTAAGGGCCTCTGCTCTCATTCAAGGGACTCTGGATTGGCTGCTACCTGGTCCTGGTGCTTCATTAGCCGATCTGCCACAGCCCTCCCTGATTGGGCCTACTCCCAGAGCCCTGCTTTCAGCGCTATTTTCTTGTTTTTCAAATTACTAAATAGCTCTGTCACTAACTAAATTTCTCTGTAGCCTATATTTTGTCCAGCCCGCTCTCCCGGCCCTGACCTCTATTAAATACTCGTTCCTAACCTTGCCTTCCTCTCTCTCTCCTCCTCTGGGCTCACCTTAGTTTAACCTCCTCTTAAAGTGACCACGCATTTCACAGTTGTCACCCTAGCTAATGGATCTCCCTGTGGTTCCTATTACCTAATACTTTGGCGACATATGGGTTTGAACTACAGCCACGCTGAATCTCTTTCTCCCTCTCTTTCAATCTCGCTCCTCTCAGTCTATTTAATAATTCCTTCTGGCTACACCTGCTTGTGAACCAATTCCCTAGTGGCCCAGTCACCAGTCAGCCACCCACCTCCCTAGCGGCCCGGCCGTTAGTCAGCTACCCACATCCCTCAGCCTTGGGATTGTTTCCTCCTGAGCACCCAGTACACTCTTCTATTATGAAGTCCTTATTCCTACTGGCTGTGGTAGTCTTCATGACAGGCACCCTTCTGCTATTCGACTTCTCTGCTTACACGCTATCCCTTGACCAGGTGGACCTACTCCACTTCAATGACAACACCTACCCTCCACCCCCCTCCCTCTTCTTAGGTGAGACTTAACCCCTGTCAGCACCCTCACACTTAGCCTCCTAACTAACCAAGAGTGCCACCTACTAGGTTTCTCCATCTGTACCACCCAATCTCTCTTTTCCCCTCTCTTACATCTGCTATTCCCCTACCGCCTTCTTTTCTCCCCGCTTTTACTGGATGGGGACATTGAACCCAATCCCAGGCCTGACCCCCACCCAGCCTCTAACCTTCCCCCTGCTCATGGACTGAGCATACTAACATACTAAAATGCCAGCAGAATAGGCCTAAGGTCTTTCGTGTCTCTTTCGTTGGTCAGTCCCCAACCTGGTGCTGACCTTGCTCCCCTCACCTTCTCTGGCTTCTCCTTCCCAGTTCCGGATATTCTTGCTGCATTGGATTTTGCTTCCAGAACCCTTCCCTGTACCTGTCCCCCCTCTTGAACCCTCCACTGTCTCTGCCTCCACCAGCCCCTAGGCAGTGCATTCCATGAGCTCCACCACCCTCTCAGTGAAGTAGCACCTCCTCCTTTCTCCCCTGAATCTTCCCCCCTCCAGCTTCCACCCATGCCCTCTAGTGGCCCCTTCCTCCTTCCTTCAAAGCACCCCGACTGTTCCTCCCCTATTTACCCTCTTCATGTACCTAAAGACCTCTATCATGTCCTTGCGGTCCCTTCTCTCTTCCAATGTGTACATATTTAGCTCTTCGAGCCTCTCCTCATAGGTCCTGTCCCCCAAGCCCCAAATCATTTTGGTTGCCCTCCTCTGGACCCTCTCCAGGAGGTTAATGTCCCGCTTTAAGTGTGGCCTCCAAAACTGCACGCAGTACTCAAGGTGCGGCCTCACCAAGCAGTTATACAGAGGGAGTATCACTTCCCTCCTTCTGGAGCATCCACCACCTAAATGCAAGAAGCCTTCTGTCCAAGCTTGATCACGTCAAGGCATGGATATCCCAATGCTCCCCAGATATCCTCTGTATATCAGAGACTTGGTTATCAGCCAAAGTCCTTGACTCCTCAGTCGCCATTCCAGGGTACTCTAGTTTTCGACAAGACAGGGATAAGTGTGGTGGAGACGTTGCTGTCTAGTCCACAAGTCCCTGCATGCCTCCACCATCTCCCAAGAGGTTACCCCAAAATCATATGACGTCTTTCTTATCAAGCTGGTCTTCCCTTCCTCGTCACCCCTTTTTGTCACTGTCTGATACTTCTCTCCCAGCACCTCTCCCTCCTCCTTGGTCTCCAGTCTCACCACCCTAACATCTTCTGCTGCCTCAGGAGAGCTACTAATCCTGGGCAATTTCAACATTAACTGGCTTGCCCGGCATTCCGAGGCTGTCGTCCAAGAGACTGAGGCCCTCAATCTCAAGCAACTCATCACTGACCCTACCAGACTAACCCCCCACTCCTCCAATCACTCACTGTTGGACTGGATTCTAACCACCCACTCTCAAAAATTCTCCTCAGCTGGCACCCTCCCTGATGCTTTCAGCAACCACTGTATTACTTTCTGCCTCAGTAATCACCGATCCCCCCACCCCGTTCCACCAAAGTATGTGCTGTTCAAGCCACTAGGGTCACTCAACCAGCAGGCACTGCAAGCCGATCTCCACATGGTCGACTGGTCCAGAGTCTTTACTGCCCCAGACATCGACTCCGCCTGTGGCTTTCAACCCACTTTCCTAGATATCTGGAACTCGACACCACCCTAAAAGCTGCTTCTCCAAGTGCAGGCACATTTCCTGGCTCTCCCCACACCTAGTGAAAGTTTTCAAAGCTAAAGACAAAGCTTGGAAAGTGTTCAAAGCCTCATCCAATGCCTCTGACCTCCTTACATACAGATCACTAAGGAACGCTTGCACAAAGGCTGTGCGCTCCACTAAAGCTGGCTTCTTTAAGTCTCAGCTTGAAGAATGCCGCCCCGCATCAACTGCTTTCTGGAAAATTCTCCATTCCCTGCTAGCCTTCGCTCAACACGCTCCTTCCCCTGGCACTGACTCCATTGATGATAGCTCCAAAGCAGTTGCATCTTCCATAAATCACTTCTTCACAACATGTGCCCTACCCCAAGGACAACCACCTTCCCCTCTATCCCTTCCCCACTGTTATCTGCACATCCCTTCCCCTCCCAAGACTAGCTGGACTTCAGACTGCCCCACCTCCCCTCTCCCACCCCAGTTCCCACGCCTGCTATTCCCAACCCGCCCATACCTTCCCCCATCACCTCCTCAGAGGTGCTTCATGCACTCAAATCCTTAAACTCCGCCATACAAAATCTGGATGGAATTAACCCCATCCTCCTAAAAATCTTGGCTTCCGCCATAGTCCATCCAATTACACCCATTTTTGACCTCTCCCTCACCACTTGCTCCTTGCCGAAGGCTTGGAAGTTAGCCAAAGTCATCCCCCCCTGCATAAAGGGGGGGACCCCTCCATTCCTGGCAACTGCAGACCTATCTCTTTCCTTCCCTCCCTTTCCAAAATTCTGGAATCCTCATTTCAAAAGATTAAACCAATTGCCTCCAATGACATTTTGTTGCCATTCCAATCTGGTTTCCATCACCTCCTCCACTTCATCCTCCCTCCCTTCTTCATCTCACCAACCACGTCTACTCAGCCTTGGATAAGGGTCTTCTGACACTTGCCATATGTATAGATCTGGCCAAGGCCTTTGATTTTGTGGCTCACAAACTACTCCTTGAAGACCTTTTAGCTTTAGGACTATCCCCAATCTCTACTGATTGGTTCAGGGCCTACTTAACTGATAGATGTCAATTTGTTCAGTTAAGGGAAGCCAAATCTGCTCCTCTCCCCATCCTGGCTGAAGTTCCACAGGGGTCGATTCTTGGACCTACCCTATTTTCAGTCTTCGTAAATAGTCTCACCTCTGCTTGTTCTGTCTTGCACACTCAAATGTATGCCGACGACACTGTTATCTTCACCTCTGGTACCTTTTTGGCCCAGATCAAACCCATCCTCCAAGCCGACTTCATGAGCACCATAAAGTGGCTAGAAGACAAATCGCTTAAATGCAACACTAAGAAAACAGTTGCCATGGTTTTTGGCTCTGCCCAGAAACTAGCCAAAATAGCAATTCCTCCCACCATATACACCCTCGATGGCTCCAAAATCACAGTAGTTGAATCTTATAAATACCTAGGAGTTTGGCTGGACCCCAAATTAGACTTCTCCCTTCATTTGGACATTATACACAGCAAACTGCATCCAAAATTAGGAATGTTCTATAGGCACAAGGACAGTCTCTCCTCCCCATCAGGAGAGAAATAGGTTCTAAGCTTATCTCCCCCCTTTTGATTATGCTGATGTGTTCTATAGCCCAGCACCACAATCCTTCCTCACCAAATTAGACCCACTTTTTCACACCTTTTGCAGATTTGCTTCAAACTTTCCGTACCGTACTCACCACTGCCTCCTTTACCAATCTGTCTCTTTACCATCACTCTATGACCGTCGCTTGGCACATTGCACTACTTTCATCACCAAGTACTCGTTCAATACCCTTCCCTCTTACTTCTCCTCCTTACTAGCCCCCCTTACTATACATAGCTTACCCACTGTATTATCCATCAAAAGGTTTTTCAAACATCTCCCACTCTTGTCACTGTTTCCACCCCTCAAATGCCAAACACAAATAATTTTCTGACCCTATCCCCTTCTTTTTCCTGCTGCTCCAGCCCAACATATATAGTATATTTGCTGCACAGCACCTGTGCTCTTGAGTCTGCCTCAGTACTCCAAGCCTGTTTTGCTAGCCGATGTATTGCTTCTTCCTAGTATTCAACTGTTCACTGGTAGAGATGTTGTTGGTCCCTACTTCTTGTACATGGTATTTTTCTTTCTTTTTTTTTTTTACTGTACACTTTCCATGTACTCCTGTTTATCTCATAAATGTGTATATATATGTATATTTATATTTTTGTGTATATTGTACCCTTTCCCTCTCCCGAGTGCGCACCTGGAAATGAGCCTCGACTCAGTGTGCCTTTCCGGTTACCAATCTTTAAATAAATAAATAAATCTTACTATCCTGCTGTTGTCCTCTAATACTGGTGAGGTGGCCTCCACTCATCAGAATCATAGTCCTCATCAGAGGGCGTGTTGTATCTAACAACAGACTTTCAACATCCACTCCCTCTTTCCCTTCTGTTGCTTTCTCCTCCAATGTTACCTGCTTCTCCTCTGCAACTTCTCCTCCCCATCTATCTCCACCTCATGCTCAACTGATGCTTCACCCTTCCCATGCCATTTTCTGCTTCTTAGAAACATAGAATTTGACAGCAGATAAGTACCGCTTAGCCCACCAGTCTGCCCATTTCCCTACCTACTGGATAAGCTGCAGATCCTAGTTAACCAGCAGCCTACTTCTTCCTACCCCAACCCCCTAGAATGGCCTTATGACTGTCCCATGCGTGCTTGAATTCCACCACTGTTTTTGACTCCACAACCTCCTCTGGAAGGCCGTTCCATGCATCCACAACCCTCTCTGTGAAAAAATACTTCCTTAAATTACCTCTGAGCCACCCCCCATCTTCAAATTGTGCCCTCTTGTTCTTGCACATCTCCTTTTTTGAAAGATGCTACCCTCTTGGACTTTGTTGATTCCCTTGAGGTACTTGAATGTTTCTATCATGTCCCCCCTCTCCCTCCTTTCCTGCTTCCTCCTTTTCCACTGCTTCTGCTTCCCCCTTCTATACCACCAGTACCTTGCCCACATCTGGTACTGCCACTTCCATATCCTCTTCCTATGTGGCTGTCTCCGCCACTGCAACCAGCTTTGCTGTTGGTGGACATGCTGTTGGCTTGCTTTTATAAAACAGAGGGGCTGGTATACTATAAGCAGCACCTCACCCATTTATACCAACCAATTATATGACAGGATAACAGTAGTGTCAGCCTCCCTCAGGCTCACTCCCTGATTTGTGACCTGTGGGTACACTCAGAGAAGGAGCATCATATAGTGCCTCAAGCCAGCAATGGCCAACAGGAACTTGCCCATGTTGCTCACCATGGTGCAGGTTTACAGGTTATTTATTTATTTATTCATTTATTTAAAATGTTTACCAGGAAAAGCATACTAAGCAAAGGCTCATTTGCTGAGGTTGCTGAGTTGGCACAACACCGGGCACTGCCAGCTGCTGTTGTGTGGTTTGCACAAGAGGCACAGGTGGAGAGCTTGCCTGTATATCTATGGAATGGGATGGAGGAGCTCTAACATCACCACCATGAGTAGTAGGGGAAAGTAAGGTGCTTGGAGGAGGACCACGCGTACTAGAAAACCTGAGTATTTCTGCTGCCCTGGTTAGTTTCAGCACCACCAGATGCACCACTGGACACTGACTATGACTGACTGGAAATGCTCCACATTTGTGTCCCAGTGAGTGAGTGAAACAGTGAAGGAGTGGAACAGGTGACTGGCATCATAGGCATCAGCAGAAGAAAGCAGAAGAAAGCAGAGAAGCAAGGGACTCTGCCAGTTGACTAGGGCAAGAAGCATGTTCACTTCTGTGTAATACTCACTGCTGGGAAGGATGAAAGGTCAAAGGTAGGCCACAACTGGGAATAGGAGCAACAGCCTGTCTAGGGTAGGAGTAGAAAATATTTAAACATGGGGGAGCACAAATAAAAATAAACAAAAGAGGGGAAACTAGAAACACCCTATCAGGACTACGGGTACAAAAGTATCTCCAGGTAACACAGGGAGAATAGAGGATGAGAATGCTGGGAGTGGTGCAGTGCAGTGGCTATCGGGTGGCAGTTTTCAGAGAGACCTTCTGGAGACTGCAGTGCTACCTCATCTGCACACACCTTTCTGGGTTGAGGAATGAGGTCTCTAGACTCCAGACTGAGCTAGCTAGGATTTGGGGGACATTCCCCCTCCCACTCAGAGGCCACCAAGTCAGCCAACATTACCTCATAGAATGCCAGTGAGAAGGAATGGCTGGACTATGGGGGGGACTCTGGAAGGGTGAGGGTGGTGAGACAAAGGCAAATTATTCAACTGGTACCAGTATAAAATTCTTACATTGCTCTGGTGGGGCGGGACCACCAGGAGGAAGCACCCATGGTAATGACCAAGCACAATGTGGGTGCCCTCCATCAGGGAGACCCCCCAAGGAGATTGGTAGAGGACCCAGAGAAGAAGGAAACAACTTCTGGTGGGGGACAGATTTGGGAATAGGAAATGGGGAGAAGCAGGTTATATGCCCATGGTGCCATGGACTGGAGGGATGGGAAGTGAATCCTGTGAATCACCAGGCAGCAGGATGGGAGGGAGAGCTGGATGTCATTGTCCACCTGGGACTAATGACCTGCCTAGGGACAGGGCTGGGATAGTGCAGCAAGAGTTTAGGGAGCTGTGGAGGGTGTTAGACTGTAGCTCACTCAGTGGCTTTTGCTGAGGTGCTGCCTGTCTATGACAGGGGCCAAGAGAGGGAACTTTGCACCTAGAGTTTCAACTCATGGCTGAAGGAATGGTACAGAGAGGAAGGGTTCAGCTACATTGGGGACTGGGGACCCACCTAGGATAATAAGGGCCTATACAGGGGTGATAGCCTGCATCCATCTGGGAGGAACAACAAAAATGGAAAGGGACCTGGGGGTAGTCATATCAGATGACCTAAAGGTGGGAAAGCAATGTGAGAGGGCAGCAAGGAGGGCTGGGGGATACTGGGATGCATAGGGAGAGGCATCACCAGTAGAAAACAAGAAGTTATTATTCCTCTGTACAGACAGCTGGTGAGACCACATCTGGAGTACTGCATGCAGTTCTGGAGACCCACTCCAGAAAGACATAGACAGGATGGAAGCTGTCCAGAGGAGGGCACTAAAATGGTGCAGGGTCTGCACCAGAAGACATATGAAGAAGAGACTTAAGGAGCTTAATATGTATAGCCTTGAGGAAAGGAGGAGAGGGGACATGATAGAAACTTTCAAGTACCTCAAGGGAATCAACAAAGTCCAAGAGGGTAGCATCTTTCAAAAAAGAGGTGTGCAAGAACAAGGAGGCACAATTTGAAGATAGAAGGGGGGCTCAGAGGTAATTTAAGGAAGTATTTTTTCACAGAGAGGGTTGTGGATGTATGGAACAGCCTTCCAGAGGAGGTTGTGGAGTCAAAAACAGTGGTGGAATTCAAGCATGCATGGGACAGTCATAAGGCAATTCTAGGGGGTGGGGGTAGGAAGAAGTAGGCTGCTGGTTAACTAGGATCTGCAGCTTATCCATCACGTAGGGAAATGGGCAGACTGGGTGGGCCAAGCGGTCCTTATCTGCCATCAAATTCTATGTTTCTATGAGAACCACGGTCCTCAGTTGATGGTTTAAATGTTATGTTGATGAACATTTAAACTAGCCAAGGGGGTGGCAGAAGAAATCAAGGAGTCAGAAACTGCCTCCTCCCAAAGGCTGAAGTAGAGAGTTAAGAGAACCCAGGGAGTGAGTAATTCCCCAGGGTGCAAATTAATAAAGGGAGTAGAGTGGTAGAGATAAAGGAGGAAAGGAACAGGAGCAATAAAAAGGGAGGTGGGAAGGTGAAAGGGCAAAGAGGGAAAAAGGGGGGTGCAACAAGCAAAGTGAAATCAAAATCTGGAAGACCATGTGTGCAAATGCTAGAAGTCTAGGAAATAAGATTACAGACCTCGAGGCTATCATGGCAGAGGCTGACCTGGACATTGTAGCCATTACTGAGTCATGGTGCACTGAAAACCATGACTGAGACATGGCAATCCCGGGCTATACTCTACTCAGGCAGGACCAGGTGGGAAGGAAAGGAGGATCTGTGGTGCTTTATGAGAGGAAACATAAAAGCCACAGAGATGCAGGAATACAGGGGAGGCAGAGGAACTGTGGGTCTCCCTAGAGATGTGGAATGGAGTCACTATTTGCAATGGAGTAATCTGCAGACCTCCAGCACAGAGGGAGGAATTAGGTAAGGTACTTGTGAAACTACTGGCAAGATGGCTGAAAAGTGGGAGGTGCTGAGAGGAGTGAGGAGTCTAAAAGCTTCATTGGCAAGCATTTAAACTAGCCAAGGGAGAGAGAAAGTAGGAAGGAAGAAGCTAACTGCCCCTCCACAGAATGAATCAATCAGTAGGGAGGACCCTAGGGTTGGAAAATCAACACTAAAACCTAAAACAAGATAGGTAGAATGGCAGAGATAAAGAATGGGAGTATGCAAGAAAAAATGAAGAATGGGAGTAAAACAGGAGGGAAAGGGAGGAAGACATGGGGATAGGAGGAAGTTACTAAAAGGGTAGGTTGCAAGACTTGGAATGCCATGTGCAGGAATGCCCACAGACTGGAGAAAAAAATCCCAGACCTTATAGCCTTGACGGCAGAGGCAGACCTGGACATTGTCACTGTTACTGAGACATGGTACATGGGGAACCATGAATGGAATATAGCCATACCAGGTTACACTCTATTTAGCAAAGGCAGGGTGGGAAAAAAGGGTGGAGGGGTGGATCTCTATGTCAGGGAGGAAATTATGACAACTGAAGTTCAGGGAATGCAGGAGGGAGTGAAAGCACAGTGAGTCACCCTGGAGACAGGAAATGGCACCGCCACTCACACTGGCATGATCTACAGACCTTCAGCACAAGGGGAGGAGATGGGCGGGGTACTAGTGGATGCCATTCATAAAATGACAGCCAAAGGTGAAGTGCTGCTGGTGGGAAACTTTAATTTGCCTGATGTGGATTGGAACACCCAGGCTGCAGCCACAGCCAGGAGCAGAGGCATCCTGGATGCCCTGCAGGGGGTGTGCCTCAAGCAGCTTGTGGTGGAACCCACCAGAGAAGGAGAAATATTGGACCTGGTACTGAACAATGGTAACAGAGTCACCAATGTAATGTTCGGTAGCCACCTGGAGTCCAGTAATCCACCTGGAGTCCAGTGATCATCGTACAGTGTGATTCAGTGTGAGAACAGCAGAAGAGTCAAACCAAATGAAAGCAAGGGTCCTAGATTTCAGACAGGTCAACTTTGCAAAAATGGGAGAATGTCTCAAGAAAACCCTAGCATGGGAAGAAGAAGGGGAGGATGTGGAGAAACAATAAGCTAACCTTAAGGAGACCATGCAGAGTCAACAAGCCTTTCTGTTAAGCAACTAAGCAAAACAAGAAAGAAAGAAAAACAGTATGGTTCTCAAAGGATGTGGCTGGGAAGGTGAGAGAAAAGGACAGCTTTCAGGAGGTACACAGAAACACAGAGGGGGAAGACATGAAACTGTATCTGGAAAAGCAGTCAGAGGTGGGGAAAACAGTCAGGAGTGCAAAGGCACAGAGGGAAAAAATAGCCCAGGCAATTAAGAAAGGAGACGACTGTTTTCAAGTACATTAGTGAAAGAAAGAAGAGCAAGGGTAGGATTGTGAGGTTAAAAAGGGAGGGAGGGTGGTGTGTGGAGGGGTACCTAGAAAAGCAACAATCCTAAACAAATATTTTTGTTCAGTTGTCACAGGATAAGGGAAAGGAGAAGGACCACTATTGGGCAATAGGAGCACCAATGGGAGAGAGGTGGACACCAACCCGTTAATGGAGGAAAGAGTCCTAAATTAACACTAGAATTTGAAAGGGGACAAGGCTATGGGGCCAGATGGGATATAGCCCAAAATATTAAATGAACATAGAGAGGTACTGACAGTACCACTATTCAACAAATCAATAAAGGGGGATGGTCCACCAGCACAGGAGCAGGGTGCTCATCTGCGACACCGATGAACCGGGTTCAGGAATAGACTTGGGACGTTAGAGGGCCAGGGGAGAAGGATCGAGCATCCCAGGGGCTGCTCTCCTTCTCTGGGGGAAGGGGACAGAGTGTACAGCACAACACAGACCCCCAGGTGAAGGCTGGGGGTACCTCCATGCCACCTGTGTGGGGTGGGGTGGACATGGGATGTCATTGCACATTCCCCCCAGGAAAAAAACAACAGACATCATAGGCTGCCTATAATGATTCCTGCCCCTGGTCCCAATCACTGTCTCTGGCTGTCCCTCCGTTGACCAATTCTGGTGCCTGCAACTCCAGCTGACTTTGAACCCCACCCTGGGAGAAAGCCAGGGAGGCAATGTCAGTGGGTGCCCCCTGCCAGCACCTTGTCCCATCTCTGACAGGTCCACTTGGTGCCATGGCCCCACCCTGGGGGGTAAGCCGGGGGGGTATCTGTGGGGAAGGTAAGTCCAGGGGAGCGGGTTAGGGTCAGGAGTTTGGGCGGGGGGGCAGCTTGTAAACAAACAAACAAAAAAAAATGATAGAGACAATGGTGGTTCCAGGGGACTGGATGAGGGCAAATGTAGTCCCTCTCCACAAAAGTGGGAACAGGGAGGAGGCTGGCAACAGGCCAGTCAGCCTGATCTTGGTGGTGAGGAAATTAATGGAGTCACTGCTAAAGGAAAGGATTGTGATATTTCTTAAATCCAGTGAAGCACAGGATCCGAGGCAGCATGGATTCACAGTGGGATGGTCTTGTCAAACAAATCTGATAGATATCTTTGACCTGGTAGATCAGGGAGGGGCAGTGGATTTGGCCTACCTATATTTCAGCAAGGCCTTGGACATCATCCCACATAGGAGGTCAGTAAATAAGTTGGGCAGCCTGGGAGTGGGCCCCAAGATGGTAAACTGGGTCAGAAACTGGATGACTGACAGGACACAGAGAGTGGTGGTAAATAAGATTCAGTCTGAGGAGAGGGGGGTGACCAGTGGAGTGCCACAAGGATCCATGCTGGGGTCAGTCCTCTTTAACATCTTTATAAGTGACATTGCAGAGGGGCTGGAGGGAAAGGTATGCCTCTTTGCAGATGACACTAAAATTTGCAACAGGGTCGACACTCCAGGGGGTGGAAAAAATAAGAAAGGACCTAAACATGCTTGAAGAGTGGTCAAGAGTGTGGCAGCTAATATTCAATGCAAAGAAGTGCAAAATCATGTATTTGGGGCACAGAAATGCAAGGGAGCAGTACAAGATGGGGGGAGAGGTACTGATGGCTACTGATCAAAAAAAGTACCTTGGGGTAACCATATCTAATGACCTGAAAGTAACCAAACAATGTGAGAGAGCTGTGGGGAGCACCAGTGGGATGCTAGGGTGCATAGGAAGACGTATCATCAGCAGAAAAAAAAGGAGGTGGAGTACTGTGTCCAGTTCTGGAGGCCACATTTCTGGAAGGACATAGAAAAAATATATGTAGTCCAGAGAAGGGCAACAAAAATGGTGCAAGGACTGCACCAAAAGTCATACAAGGAAAGACCGGAGGACCTCAATATGTAAAACCTGGAGGAGAGGAGAGAGGGGGACATGATAGAGACATTCAAGTACCTCAGGGGTATAAACAAGGTACACTAAGGTAGCATCTTCAGAAAAGAAGGTGTACAAGAACAAGGGGACATGATATGAGGATAGAGGGGGTAGGCTCTGGGGCAACATGAGGAAGTTCTTTTTCATAGAAAGAGTAGTGGATGCTTGGAACAGCCTCCCTACAGAGGTGATGGGGCCAAAAATGGTAGGGGAATGCAACAATGCATGGGCTAGACATAAGAATACTCTCACAGTAGGGAAGAGAAGGTAAGCTGCAGATCAGCTAGGGTCTGCAGTATTGCATTCAGAAGGGAAAAGGGGCAGACTAGGTGGGCTACACTGTCCTTATATGCCATCTCCTTCTATGTTTCTATGCTGCTGATGGGTGGCTTCTGTCGCATTATAGACCTAGATCCATTTATGTGGGTTCATATTGTATATGCTGTAATGTACTTTAGAATTAAGACATTGTCCCTTTAACAGGTAACTAAACATAACTGTTACTTTTATAAAGGCTAGTGTGGGCCTGTTATATCTCAAGATAAGGGAGACAGGTATATAGCCAAGGAAGGCGTAAAATATCCCACTGTGGCTTTCCATGACAGGGAAAGGTAATGTAGTGACTTGGGGTCAGGGGTTAAGCCAAATGCATGGACCAGAAGTCACTGTGATTGACATGGAACCACAGTTACACCTGCAAGAAAACTCAAACTGTTGTACCCTACTATGTGCATTGTCTTGGGACCATTTAACCCCATCCCAGAGAAAAAAAAGGTGGGTGTGTCCAAAAATGACCATCATGTATTTATCAGACACACATTTTGGATTCAGAGCAGCTGAATAGTGTTAGGTTGAGTCAGGTTGTCTAGCCCAGCTGGCGTATACTTTTACACCAGAAAGTATATGTGTAGGTCTGGAAAATCTCTAAAACCAGACCCAGTGTGGGGAATTAGACTCTTAACATACTGAACAGAAAATTCTGATTTTAAGTCAGAATTTTGAAAAACGAGACTTTTCACGAAGGAAGCATCTGAAGTATTTTTAAAAGGATATTCAGAGAACTGTCCTGAAATACAACCTTGCTACAAGATTGTTACTTAAGGACTCATCTCCACAAGGACATTTAAAATTGTGTCTGAACTCTAACATCAAAACAAGGTATAGTTTAGAATACAGCATCTAGTGTTTTCTGTAAACCATCCAGTTTTACTTTTGTTATTGTCTGCATTTCAAAATTCGTCCAAACTGTAGACTTTTCTGTATTGCTTTTACTTTAAGTAAACTTTTATGATTTCCTTATCAACTGTGCCTGGGGATCTGATTGTGTGATTTAACATTTTAAACAGAAGGGTTTTGAAAAGACTGTGTGCCTGAAAGATAGAACCACTCGGCTATCGTATAAAACAACTTAGGCAAGACATAGCCAGTGGCTGTGGTGGGATTCAAATACTGAAAGTAGTGCAGAGTCAAGGGAACTCAAAACTACCAAATCCATCCTCCCACTGGGAAAAGGAAGGTTGGGAAGTCTTCCTGAATCCTTACTCTTGCTCATGAGTTCTTAAAAAGGGTGATCCTCTCTGCAAACAGGAGGTCCTGCTGGGCTGCCTGGGGTTTGGGGGCCAGGACTTGTGACAACTTCAGCCTGCCAGATGTGCATTGGAGCCTCCCAGCAGTGGCTTCAGCTAGAAGTGACATCCTGGACTCTCTGCAGGGGGGCATTCCTCAGACAACTAGTCAGTGAACCCACTCATGATGGGGCAATACTGGACATGGTACTCACTAACAGGGACAGTATTGCAGATGTCAAGGTGGGAAGCCACTTGGGGACCAGTGATCACTGTACAGTGTGGTTCAATATAAAGATGGCTGCAGAATTGAACCACACAAGGGTGAGGGTCCTGGACTTCAGCAGTGCAGATTTTAAAAAGATGGGTGAATGCCTCAGAGATGACCTAGCAGAGGTGGGTGACCTGGGTGAGATGGAAGAACAGTGGGTGAAAAAAAAGGGAGCATAGTAAAGGCAACAAACCTCTACATCAAACAAGTGAGCAAAGCAAGAGGAAAAGAGACCACTATGGTTCTTGAAAGAGGTGGCTGAAAGATAATAGCTAAAACAGTAATATTCAGAAGGTATAAGGAGACCAGAGGGAGAAGAATAGCGAAGTGTATCGGGGAAACAGTGGGAAGCAGGGAAAGCAGCAAGAGTGCAAAGGCACAAATTGAAGAGAGAATAGCCCAGGAGGTAACTAAAGGGGACAAGACATTTTTTAGATATGTAAGTGAAAAGAGGAAGAATGGGAGTGGGATTGTAAGCTTAACAATGGAGGGGGAGGAATGTGCAGGGGGCACCAGATAAAGGCAGACATCTTGAACAAATACTTTTGTTCAGTGTTCAAGAGGAAGCAGAAGGAGAGGCCACAAAAAGTAACAAAAGCTTTGGAAGGAGGGAGGTGAACACTAGTCCATTTTGGAAGAGAAGCCCTAAAGGAACTTGTTAATATGAAGTTGTGCAAAGCAATGGGGCCAGATGGGGTACAGCCAAGGGTTGAGGAAGCTCAAGGAAATATTGGCTGCACCTCTGACAGTTCTATTTAACAGCTCACTGGAAACATAAGTGGGCCCGGAGCACTGGAGGAGGGCAGATGTAGTCCCACTACGCAAAAGTGGCAGCAGGGAGGAGGCTGGCAATTATAGGCCAGTCAGCCCGACATCGGTGGTGGGAAAGTTAATTAAATCACTGCTGAAGGAAAGGATTGTGGAATATCTTGAAACCAGTGGGTTATAAGACCCAAGGCAGCATGGTTTCACAAGGGGAAGGTCATGTCAAATGAATCTGATAGATTTCTTTGACTGGGTGGCCAAGGAACTAAATCAGAGTTTAGTGGTGGACATGGCCTACTTAAATTTCAGTAAGGCATTTGACACCGTTCCACATAGGAGACTAGTAAGCAAGCTGGGTAGCTTAGGAGTGGGTCCAAAGGTAATAAATTGAATATGAAATTGGTTATGGGACAGGCAACCGAGGGTGGTGGTAAACAGAATTCACTCCAAGGAAGGGAGGGTGACCAGTGGGGTGCCTCAGGGATCAATGCTGGGACCGGTCCTGTTTAATGTCTTTATAAGTGACATTGCAAAGGAGCTAAAAGGGAAGGTCTGCCTCTTCATGGATGTCACAAAATCTGCAAGGGATGGACCTCCGGGGTGTGTGTGGAAAGGATGAACAAAGACTTGAGAAAACTAGAGGAGTGATCAAGGTATGGCACCTGAGTTTCAATGTGAAAAGTGCATAATAATGCACTTAGGGCACAAGAAACCCAGGGGCAGAAATACAAAATGGGTGGAGTAGTACTGGTGACCACCAAGCAGAAAAGAGACCTGGGGGTAATCATATCCAATGACCTAAACATGGCCAGGCAGTGTGAAAAGGCACAGAGAGAGAGAGAGAGAGAGAGAGAGAGAGAGAGACTCACTACAAATTACTTCTCTTGCACCAGAGCTGCATTGGTACACAGAGCTGCAGAACGCTTGGTTTTGCTCAGATTCCACATCCCTGATTGCTTATGTTGAAGGTCAGGTGACTGCCAGAAAGTGGTGCATATGCTCAATGTCAGATAGCTGCATCATACTAAAGCGCATGAGCTGAACTGAAGGAAGTCTTTGGGACTGGCTTCAGCCAGGCAAAACCATCAAAGTTCAGCAGTTCACTGAATGCCCTTTCGGTTTTATGCTCACCCTTACCTCACATATATTTATTTGTTTATTTATTTAAAAGTTTCACCAGGAGACATACTACAAAAACTGCTCATTTCACATGTGTCCTGGGGAAGGGTACAGCAGGTGGGGAAGAACAATGAAATAACATAGCAAATTGGGAACAACAATGGTATAACATAGCAAACAGGTTACAGTGGTACAGAGCATTAAGTGCTGAGCATTACATTGTGACAGTAGCAATATACAGTACCACAGGAATAATATACAGTAACATTGGGTACAGAGGAGATAGACATGAGTAAATACTCCAATGAAACAGCAATAACAAGAACTTGTAAACATAAGTTCAACCAGAGATACAGCAATAGCAATAGCAAGGAACTGTAGACATAAGTTCAACAATTAGTGGATAGTGATAAGTGCTAGGATGCCTTAATAGGATAGTAGTTGAGGTAGAGGGGGACCACAGTAGGTCACTTGGTCATCATGGTGGACAGGTGAGATTAAAGACAGTTGCAATTAGGGGCAGTGGAAGAGCGCATGAGAGAGGCAAGGGCATGGGATGATGAGGCATTTTGAATGTTTGTGGGAAGCGAGTTCCAAAGTTTGGGAAATCAGTAGGAGCAGGATGCCTGACCAGATGATGAAGATCTATGTGGGATGGCCAGAGTGTGAACGTCATGACTCCTGAGGGAGTGGGGGAGTGATGAGGATAGGTAGGAGGTAGTACACTGAACCAGAATTTGCCAGTGAAGGTGGTGCAGTGAAGCATGCGACAGTCAGTGAGGGAGGGGAGAGCAAGAGATTGGTAGAGAGAGCAGTGTTGAGTGCGGGGAGGGCAGTTGAGGGCAAAGTGACAGTAGGAGTGGTAGAGTGTGTCCAGTCTGGATTGGGTCTTTTTTGGGGGCAGCACTGTAGACTACGAACTGTAGTTGAAGGTTGGAAGGATCATTTTCAGTAGAATTTTCTACAGGCTAGCAGCGGGATGCATTCACTATTCCAGTTGAGAGTATCTAGTTTAGGTAGTAGTTTTTGTGAATAGCATCAACGTGACTGGAGAAGTCAAGGTGTGGGTCCATCCAGACCCCTTGGCACCTGAAGGAGGTAGTGTCTTCCAATGTAGATCCATCAAGTGTGTGGAAGGAGGGAGGGGATGGGAACCTCGAGAGTCTCTGCCTTGTACCAACGGTCATGGAGACTGTCTTCTTGGCATTTAAAAACAGTTGGTTGGATCATAACCACTGCTGAACTTTGTCTAAGTCCTGCTGTAGGGTGGACTCCACCATGGGGAAGGATGGACTGGATACATACAGGACGGTGTCATCCACATACTTGTTCACACCAAGGAAGGTCATTAAGAAAATGGAGAAGAGAATCGGTCCAAGGACTGAGCCTTGATGGGACCCCAGTGTGGATGGGAAGGGGACAAAATAGAGTCCCTGATTCTCATTGATTGTGATCTGCCCACTAGGTAGGATTTAATCAGTTGGTGGAAAAGGGACATCCCAATGGCTGAGAGTTTGTCCAGTAGAAGGGTGGGAGACAGTGTTGAAAGCCTTGGCAAGGTTGACAAAGATACTGGAGGTGATAAGCCCTTGGTCCATGCCCGTGAGGATGGAGTCAGAGAGCCAGAAGAGGGAGGTGGAAGTGGAGTGGTGTTTTCAGAAGCCAAGCTGGAAGGGGTGGATAAGGAGGAAGAATCGAGATGAGAAGTGAGTTGTGCAGTACAATATGCTCTTGAAGTTAGGCAAGGGTGGGAAGGAGGAGATGGGGCTGTAGTTGCTGGTAGTGGATAGATCACCACCTTTATGGAGATGGATGACAGTAACACGTTTCCAAACAACCAGGACAGAGGCTAGTTTAAAGAAGAGATTGTTAGTGCAGCAATAGGGTATTAGATGGCAGGGGCAGATGAATGTTAATTTTAGCATCAAGCCATCTTAGCTTTTGCCTTTGGATGGGTTCAGGGCAAAGAGTGCCTTGAGTGCCACAGAGGAAGTTATAGGGGAGAGACAGAGGGGTGTGTCTGGAGATGTAGGGAGGGGGCACGGGGGAGGTAGCAGGTAGATAGGAGAAAAGGGTGGAAGCACAGGAGGTAAAGAAGTTATTGAACTCAGTGGCTACTGAGGGGTGGTCCGACAGGCTACAGTTTACTATCATAAGGATTGGGGCAGGGGGGCTGTTTGAGGGGGAGAATAGTGCATGGACTACCTTCCAGAATATATACTGTATAAGAGGAAATATTCACTGTCTTTTTATTTTCACTATATTAGCTGGTTTCATATTAGCATGGAAATAAAAAGGCTGTGAATATTAGTAGAGCACTATACAAACAGCAGTACTGGTGTGCCACCAGTTAAAATAAGATGGAGTGAATATGTCTGGTGTGTTTGGAGCTAAATATAATGGGAGTGAATTAAAGGTGTTATACAATAAAATTGAAAAATTACCCATTCCCTAAATTACAAAACAGAACTGTGAAACTCAAAGTGAATGAAATGGTTCCCTCGTGCAAAGGTAAGGATGAGGCACAGTCCCCTCAAAAGTTGCACCATCAGGAAAGGTGTGAGCATGTGACCAAGTTGGGGATACCTTCTATCCGTAGTACTATGGAACCCTGCTCTCTAGGCTTATCTGGTTCTGGTCCAACCCTTCAGGGTTCCTGTTCCTCTAGCCACTCCATTCTTGTACAGCTGCTACAAGATTGTTTTATACTAGATACTGTCTGACTCACCTCTAGTTTAACTTTATTAGACTTGTTATGGTCCCCTCTCATGCTGTCACTAAGAGCAGGGGATCACTTTGATTAGGATCTCGCCACTGCCAGTTTGGTGCCGATGTTACCTCGTGGGGTTGTGTTCATGTCTACTCTATAAGCTGTAACCTGAAATGCTAATTTCTATTTGCTGCACCATGCAGACTTGTTTAATAAAAATGCATTTACAAACAAATGTGGTTTAAAAGGAATATTTTTCCCAGAAAATATTTCAGAACCAACTTCTAGCATTACAGCAAATTTTAATGTTTATTGCAGAGAATTATAAACGTGTCATAATGGAACCAAGTTCCGCTGTGAGTGTACTACCGGAGTGTGTGTGTGTGTGTGTGTGTGTGTGTGTGTGTGTGTGTGTGTGTGTGTGTGGCTTAGAAACTTTATGAAAACATTTTTTACCATTTATCATCTTTGCAGCAGCTCTTAAAATGCAAACCCTGTTAACGACTACCCACATCTTGTTTTGGATGTCAAGCTACAGAAACCACATGTCCAAAAGCAGGTCTGCATTGTGTTCTTTTGGGGCTTATCTGACATTGGTTAAAATAAGCTACAGTATACTTTTAGGAAGACAAGAACTTGTGTGTTTTTCTAACTGATAAAGGCAATGAGTATAAACCTGGTAAAGTTAGACTTGAGAACGGAGAAGCAGGGACAGATATGTTCAGATCAGATTATTGTTATGACAACAGGGGATGCCCAATGGCCAAGCAGTAGTACACTGCACTGCAATGCAGGTGATCCAGATGTGAGGGTGGACCTGGGAATCTGCTGCCAACCAGTGGACTGGCTAGGAGGAGCACTGCCCACTTGCCTGTAGACGTAATCCCTTGGAGTCTGATCCTGTTGGATCTCAGAAGTTAAGCAGGCTCAGGCCTGGACAGTAGAAAGTTTGGAGACATCCAATAAACACCATGTGCTGCAGGAAGTAGTGTTGGTGGCTCTTTAGGGGGCACTCTCCCCTTTGTTAAAAGTAACCATACTGATGCCCCAACATGTCAGAGGTGCTATCTTTTGCATGAGTCATTAAAAACCTGAGGTGCTGACTACTTGTTCTGGAGGTTGTTCAGGTGGACATTTTGTATGCCTAGTTATACAGTAGAAATGATGCAAAGAAAATCATCAATCTCAAGAGAAAAACACTGTCTGCAAGAGTTATCTAAACTAGAAGTGATACTGAAATTAAATGGGGTCCTTGAGATCTTGTAATCAGACCCTCATTATGTGGCTGTACTTCACACTATTTTTTTTTTTTTTTACACATTAAGATTTATTAAAGTAGTTGAGCAGTTAAAGTACTTTCCTGTGTCAAAAAAAAATAGGGCTGACAACCTGTGACCCTGAAACATTCTTTCCCATCTGTGCACACATCCATAGCTTCAATTGCAAATAGGGTTGTTAGAACCCAGTAAAGTACTGAGTTCTGGTCTAGAACTGCTCAAATAGTTCCAGGGGTTTAATCTTCTTCAGAACACAAACTAATTGTGCAATACAATGTTAGTAGGTACTCTTATCACTATAAGAACACTTTCACGCACAGTCTTTGGGTGTGAGAACAGTGAAGAGAAGCTGAGAAGACAGATAACGTGAGAAGAAATAACTGAAAAAAAAAGATCTTCCCCCTCAGCACAGCAATAATATTCTGTTTCACTGCACATGCAGAAAAGAAAAAGACTATGTGCCATTCAAAATGCAAATGCCAAAGGCTCAATTTTCAAAACCCCCTTAGAACAGCACAAGTTGCACTGAACCCCTGCTGACGACACACTCTGGGTGTGCCAGGGACCCTGCACTGGATTTTAGTATCTGAGTGGTCCCAGCACCAAAGTCCCCGATGCAGTCACAAGCAGATGCTTGCATTAAACAATAGGCACAAGGGAGACAAATGACTGAGGCTGTGTGTAACCCCTTTCTGTCTAATAACCTGGCAAATGACTGTGAACAGTGGAATGAGATGGGGCCATGCTGTTCTAAGGGGGATTTGCAGAGTCTGTAGGCACAATTTTCAAAGGGCTTAGAGGGACACAAGGGGCTTGTGTCCCAAGAGTTTGACACAAGTGGTGACTTGCATCCCAACTTGCATCAAATGCAGTTTTCAAAGGCAGCCTGAGTCCAGTGTAATGCACCTGCAGCAAAGCCCCTGCACCACTGGATGCATCACACATCCAGGTGCAGCAGGTTGCAGGGGGGAATTTCAGAGCCCCATCATGGACGCAGCTAGGGGCACCACTTAGACCAGCCTGGAGGTGGTCTAAGTGGTTGCGCCTCTTGGACTTGTAAAGAAGAACAAGAAAAATAATCATCAGAAGCCCAGTGACAGTTTTAAAAATCTGAAAAGTTTGAGCCCTCCCAGTTACAGTTCATCATGTTGAAAACTGAGGAAAATGAGGACGAATAAACAGATGGAAAATCTAACTACACTAAAGATGAGAAATGATAAAGTTAAAATCATTCAAGAAAATGATTGGTACCAAACAGTGAGAACACAAATTATAAAAAACAATACTAAAATTTAGTTTAAGACAATAAAACTGTCCTTATTAGGTCAGCAAATAACCTAATAGGCTAATCCAGATGGTTTTCCTCAAGTGGCAAAATGCGGCAAACCTTCTAAAATAGTTACTTTTGCCCTTGCCAATGCAGGTGACTTTGAAAATTGGGCCCTGTGTGTTTTGCTCACAGACAGAAATTGAAGAAGCTTTTTGAAATAATGCAAGTAGAGTAAATTGTGAAGAAACTTGCTGAAATAGTGTCTTTATTATTGTCTGTAGAGTAAATTGAGACCAGCCACAGTAGCCCACATGGGCTATAATAAAGAGCTGTGTCTTGCCCTGTAGTTTGTGGGCTGGGTGAGAATTGTTTGGCCTGGAACCTCAGCTAAGTAATAATTGCAGGAGGGGCTAAGTGAGTCGCATTTCTGATTGCAGGTTAGTTTTGGATTGCTAAAGACTCGCTCACAACAGCCAATTGGAGCTGTCCTCAAGAGAGACAATCAGCCACTACTTGATATATAAGGAAGTATCCATCATGCAGTTCTCTGTGCTGCGGACCTCTGAAGAACTGCAATGCAAAGGACAACACAGAGGAATCCACCAGGAGGTAATCAGCCAGGGAGGCAGCCGGTGGCCATACACTCTGCCCCTCAAACTGTGAGTAGGTAAAAGGGGTAAGCAAGTGTCTACAGCCACAAAGCATCACGTAGGAAAAAATATGTAGCAGCCTATACAGGGCTAAGCTACACTAGAGGTTCAAAACTTACAAAAACCTAGAGGTCATTGAAACTCCATATATAGGGTAGAGTAATAAAGGGAAATTAAAGGGGTAAAATAGCAGAGAAAGCATGTAAGGTAAGATAAGATGATAGGAGTGGTGCAGTGCAGTGGTTGTGGGGTGGCAGTCCTCAGGGAGATGTTCTGGAAGCTGCGTTGCTACCCTATCTGCATGCATCTCTTCGGGCTGAGGGAGGACATTGCCACACACAAGGCCAAGTGGGCTTGGGTTCAAAGGACCTTCTCCCCCACCCAGGGACCACCTAGTTCACCACCGCTATCTCAGAGGTTGCCCAGAAGGAGGAGAAACTGGACAACAATGGGCTCAGCAAGGGTTAGGGTGGTGGGGCATGGGCACATCTCACACCCAGTTCCACTGCAAAACTCCTACACCACACTGGCACAGCGGGAATCTCCCACAGAGGCACCTGAAGAATTGACTAGGGTAGATGTGGGGGTACTCCATAGTGGAGACCCCAAGGGGGGTGGCAGAGGACCCCAGAGGAAGAGGAAGAGGAAGCGAATCCTGGTGAGGGGACTCCATAGTGAGGGGGATAGAGTTGGGAATAGGTAAGGATGAGGAGAGGGAGGTTCAGTGCCTTCCCCATGCCATGGCTTATAGAGATATAAAGAAAATCAAAAGGATCTCTGGGGCAGCAGGAAGGGAGAGAGAGCTAGACATCATTGTCCATCTGGGGGCTAATGACCTGGCTAGGAATTAGCCAGCCATAGTACAGGAGGAGTTCAAAGAGTTGGGGAGGGGTTCTTAGGAAGGTGGCATGAACTGTGACCTTCTTGGAAGTTCTACCTGTCTATGACAGTGGGAAGAACAGGATTCTCTGCACCAGGAATTTCAATGCATGGTTGAAGGAATGATGCAGAGAGCAGGGTTTTGACTTCATTAAGGACCAGGGCCCCACCTGGAGGGATAAAGGCCTGTATAGGGGCAATGGTCTGAATCCATTCAGGAGGGGAACTGTGGTCCTCAGTGCATGATTTAAATGCTAGACTGGCCAGCATTTAAACTAGCCAAGTGGGAAGGCAGAAAGACAAAGATATACATAAACTGCACCCCACCAGGCAAATAAGGTCTGAAAGGGAACCCAAAAAACAAACATATAACAAAGGAATCTGGGGATAGAAGGCAAGAGTAAAAATAAGATAGATAGTGGAGGAAACAAAGGGAAGGGGGGCAAATGGTAAACAAGGGTATAGCAGCACAATCTAGAGAGCCATGTGTGCAAATGCTCAAAGTCTAGGCAACAGGATTGCAGACCTAGATGCCACCGTGACAGAAGCAGACCTGGATATGGTTGCAATTACTGAGTCCTGGTGCAATGAAAACCGGGATTGGGATGTGGCCATACCAGTGTAGACTCTGTTCAGAAAAGACAGGATAGGTAAAAAAAAGGGGGAGCAGTGGTTCTTCATGTTAGGGACAAAATAAAAGCCACAGAAATAACAGGGAAAGCAGGGAGGAGCTGAGGTATTATGGCTTGCTCTGGAAACATGTAAGGGGACTATTATTTACATACTGTAAGAGCGATCTACAGACCTCCAGCAGAGGCTAGAGAGGTGGATAACAACATGATGGAAGCCATCCAAAGGATGGCATGCAAGGGGGAAGTGTTGCTGGTGGGGGATTTCAATCTACCAGACTTGGATTGGAACTTACCAGCAGCAGAACAGTCAGAAGTAGGGACATCCTGGACTCCCTGCAAGGGGCTTTCCTCAGGCAACTAGTTAAGAAGCCCACTTGTGGGGGGGGGAGTCGATACTGGACCGGGTACTGAGAAATGGGGACAGTGTTGCTGACATCACGGTGGGTGACAACCTGGGGTTCAGTGATCACCGTACTGTGTGGTTCAATATAAGGACTGTGCCAGAACCAAGCCGCACTAAGATGAGGTTTTTGGACTTCAGGAGGACCAATTTCAGGAACATTGGAGAATGCCTCAGGTCGCCCTGGCAGAAATAGAGGATGGAGTGGAATAGAGGAACTATGGGCAAAATAACATGGGCCATTGAAAAAGCAACAAATCTCTGTGTCAGGCAGGTTATAAGGGCAAGAGAAAGAGACTGCTATGGTTCTCTAAAGACATAGCAGAAAAGTAAGAGCAAAACTAGCATTTAGAAAGTACAAAAGACACAGAAGGAGGAGGAGGAGGATACTATGAGAAACAAAGGAAGGCAGGAAAGGCAGTTAGACTTACAAAAGTACAAACAGAGGAGAAGATTGCCCAATCGGTAAACAAAGGAGATAACATTTGCTTTAGATATATAAGCAAGAAGAGGAAGACCACAGAGTGAATAGTAAGGATAAAAGGGAAAGAAGAAGTTTTCGAGGAGGAAGACCAAAAGATGGCAGACATATTGAACAAATACTTTTGTTCAGTATTTACAGAAGAAGGGGCAGGTGACTGGCCAAAGATAAGGGACAAGGACATGAACAGAGGGAGACACTACTCCTTTTACAGAAGAAAAAGTCCTCAAGGTACTAGCACAAGAAAATGTAGACAAGGCAATGGGACCTTATGGATTGTACCTCAGGATATTGAGGGAGCTCAAAGAGGTGGTGGCTGCACCTCTGACAACTCTTTTCCACTTTTTATTAGAAACAGGGAAGGTTCCGAGGGACTGGAGGAGGGCAGATGTGGCCCCATTTCACAATAGTGGGAACAGGGAGGAGGTATGAAACATCCTGTCAGCCTGACTTCCGTAGTGGGCAAAGTAATGGAAACACTATTGAAGGAAAGGATAGTAGAATACCTTGTAACCAGTGGATTACAAGATCCAAGGCAACATAGTTTCACGGGGGTTGAAGTCTTGCCAGACAAACCTGATTGAGTTCTTTGACTGGGTGACCAGGGTAGTGGATCAGGGAGGAGTGGTAATGTGACCTACCTGGATTTCAGTAAGGCCTTCAACACTTTTCCCACACAGAAGACTGGTGAACAAACTGGCCAGTCATGGAGTGGGTCAAAAGTTATAAACTGGGTAAGAAGCTGGTTAGCTACAGGAGTCAGAGGGTGGTGTTAAATGTTGTCCACTCTGGAGAAGGGAAGGTGACCAGTGGGGTGCCTCAGGGCTCAGTAGAAGACCCAGTCCACTTCAATGCCTTAATTAGAGACATTACAGATGGACTAGAAGGGAATGTATGCCTGTTTGCGGATGACGCAAAAATCTGCAACAGAGTAGACACACGGGGGGGGGGGATGAGAAATGATTTGAAAAAGTTGGAACAATGGTCAAGGGTTTGGCAGCTGGGTTTCAATGCAAAAAAGTGCTAAACAATGCACTTGCAGCATAGAAACCCGGGGGTTACATACCAATTGGGAGGTAAAGTACTGGCAACCACCAAATAGGAAAGGGACCTGGGGGTAATCATTTCTGATGACCTGAGGGTAGCCAAGCAGTGTGATGAGGCAGTGGGGAAGGCTACCAAGATGCTCGGTTGCATAGAGAGGGGTATCACCAGTAGGAAGAAGGAGGTAATATTACCCCTGTGCAGTTCACTGGCAATGCCCCACCTTAAATATTGTGTTCAGTTCTGGAGGCCCCACCTCCAGAAGAACATTGATAAGGTGGAGACAGTTCAAAAGAGGGCTACCAAAATGATGCAGAGCCTCATCAAAAGCCCTACAAAGAGAGACTCAAGGAACAGAATATGCATTGTCTGGAGGAAAGGAGGAGAAAGCGGAGATTTGACAGAAACACTCAAATACCTAACAGGTGTTAATAAGGTACAGAAGGAAGCATTTTTCATAGAAAAAGGTTAGGTACAAGGGGTCATGCTGAAGTTGAAGGCTCACAGGAAATGTGAGGAAATACTTTCACGAGAGTATGGTGGATGCCTGGAACAACCTTGCAGCGGAGGCTGTGGGTGCCAAAACTGTGATGGGACTCGAGCATGCATGGGACAGATACAAGGGAACTTTGATAGTAAGGCAGGGAAGGAAACAATTGGAGATTTAGTGGGGTCTGCAGTGGCACAGTAGGCAGGTAAACTGGGCAAACTAGGTGAGCTAAGAGGTCCTTATCTGCCAACAACTTCTATGTTTCTATGTTCTGTTTCTATGTTACACAAAGGTACATAGATCTAGGGAAAATGAATGCAGTTTAGAGCAGCTTGCTTTCACAATAGAAAATACTACTGATATAGGAATGTTAGTAATATCTGCATTATATTAATGGATGGTAAGATAGACACAAAGGTTGAACTGTGCTTGTCACACTAGGTAGTTTAATCTAAAAGCACATGAGAACATAACTCATGTGCATAACATGCATGTCAAACTGCTGCACATACAATCTGTTAACATGTGATCACTTGTCCGTAGTCTAACACTGAGCAATATTGCAATGTGCAGTTCTGTATAGATAGTGCATGATGTATGTGCATATTATTTTTCTCTGATTCAAATTGTTGTTGCTGGTATACCTTCTTCTGCATTATTACAAGGTGTGCCTACAGGTAAAGCTAACAGATTACTGCTGTAATCTTCTGATTCAAATTGTCTTTGCAAGGTATATCTTCTGTTACTGCTTTATTTTTCTCTGGAGCAAAGTGTTTCTTACAGGGTATATCTTCTCTGAAATTATTACAGGTGGTGCTTTACAGGTTTTACAGTTTTATCTAACATTAGGATAAGCTTTCAGGTTACTGCATTTGTTGTTGACTGATTGTTTCTGCTCTTACCTCCTTGTTCTTTCGTCCGTGGTTCTTCTTTTTAGGCAGGGGAAGGGCCCAGCCACCCACCCCCAACCCCAACCACCCCACGCCCACACCTTTTATAGGGTACCACAGTTGTGACATTTCCTGTGGCAGAGCAGGAAGGGGCGGATCAGTGGGGCCTCCACAAGGTGATCTCATTTACAGGGCACTAGTAATTTAACTTGTTATAACAAGTTAAACAAAGCACAATTAAACCATTACTTGCATTTTTTTCCTTTTTTTTCCTTCTAATTACTCTGACTAGGTTACAAACCCAGCAACTTATTTGGAATGGATTTCATTAACTGCAGGTACTGGGAACAATTTTCAGAAGGACAGTCTTACAGGATTTAGGACACTGTCCTACATGCTGGGCCTTTGGAGATCTTAGGTCTCAGCTCCGGGCAGCATGGGCAGAGATTGCACGCCTCAAATTTCATATTGAAGAGGAAATACATTATAAGAACCACCCGCCATTTCCAGCATCCAACAGAAAAACCTCGACCGCAGAGGGTAGTTGGTCCAGGAGGTTGGCAGGTGGTTAGGAGGAGCAAATCAGGTGCCCCATCACTCTCTGCTCTCCAACACATTACCTCCAAAAACCATATAAACACTACAAACAGGTATCTGCCTCTATCTCTGAAATCAAATAAAGAGGCAGAAGACACTGCAGAGCAGGACACTGCGGCACAGGAGCTAGCACAACAATACTCACCCAAATCAGGAACCAAAACTAAACAAGCACAAAGGAAATCCAAAAAACTTCTGATCATAGGAGACTCCATGATTCGGGGAGTTGATACCCATCTCCAGCCAGGGGTGATGGTCAGATGTCTCCCAGGTACATCAGCATGGAGAGACACTGACCGCATTGCTAAAATTGTTCACAAAGCAGGAGAAACATTGATGTCCTAGTACACATAGGGACTATCGATCTCGCCAGCCGGTCAGTTGTGGAGACCAAGGAACACCTGACTAAGCTGGGTGACAAACTATCATCTATTTCGTCTGCATCTCCTTCTCTGAGATCCTGCCAGTCTGGGAGAAGGGAGCAGATGGACGGAAGGTCAGAGAAGGGGAGATAGGGAGCTAAACACGTGGCTCAAGGACTGTTGCCAGAAAAAGGACACAGATTTGTAGGAACTGGCAACAGTTCTGGGAGCGAAAGTTCTTTAAATTTGATGGACTGCATCTGACTAAAGAGGGAGTCAGTGCATTGGGGCAGAAGTTTGACGTCTTTGCAGAATATTTAAACTAGCAATGGGAGAGGGGTGCAGCACCCCATACGTCGAATGGGAAGAACACCCTCCCCTCAGCTAGTGGTCAAACAGGAATTCAGCGTGTTTGCCATTCAATTGCATCACCAGGTAAGAAAAGGTTTGTCTCCCATACAATGCACAGGGTAATGCCAAACTTCACCCAACAACTAACACACCAAAATCTGGCCAATGGAAAATCATGTACACAAATGCTCACAGCCTGGTAAATAAGATCCCAGACCTGCAGGCAATAATGTCAGAGGCTAAACTGGACATAGTAGCACTAGTGAGACGTGGTTTACCAGTAACCACACTTGGGAGACTTCAGTACCTGGCTATGTATTGTTCAGAAGAGACCGAGGTGCAAAAGGGGGAGGAGGGCCTGTATGTCAATGAAAATATCAAAGCTACAGAAATTCAGAATACACATAAGGAGCCAGAAGAACTGTGGGTCACCCTGAAACAGGAAATGGGACAGCCATAAGAACTGGGGTTGTCTACAGGCCCCCAGACCAGAGGGAGGACATAGACACATTACTGTTAGAAGATATACAAAACATGACAGCTAAAGGGAGGTTCTGATAATGGGAGACTTCAACATGCCAGATATAGATTGGTCAATACCAGCAGGAACATCTGCCAGAACTAGACTCATAGTGGATTCCCTGCAGGAGGGCCTCAAACAACTGGTACAGCAACCCACAAGAGACAGGGCTATCCTAGATCTAGTACTGACTAACAAAGAAGGGATCACAGATCTCCAGGTAGAAGGTCACCTGGGGCCAGTGACCATCACATGGTATGGTTCAATTTGGCTACTACATCTAAATCATCCCATTCCAAGGCAAAATATGGGACTTCAGAGGAGCTGACTTTGATAAGATGGCCAACAGAGTTAAGCTAGCCCTGGCAAAAGAAACACAGGTGAGGAGGTACAGGCAAAGTGGGCAAGCATTAAGGATACAATACTTGAAGCAACATCCCATTGTGTTAGACAGAAAAGGAAGTGCAAAAGAAGAAGGAAACCACTTTGGTTCTCAAATACAGTAGCAGAAAAGGTCAGAGCCAAAAGGCTGGCCTTCAGGAAATATAAGGAACACAGCGGATGAAGATAGGAGGCATACCAAACTGCCCTAAGGGAAGCAGGTAAGGCAGTAAGGCAGGCAAAGTCCCAAACTGAGGAAACACTAGCACGAACAGTAAAAGAAGGTGACAAGACTTCTATAGATACATTAGTGAAAGGAGAAAGTCCAGAGGGGTATTGCTAAGCTTAATGGAGAAAAGGGAGCATGTGAGGAGAAGGACCCTAAAGGCATCTATCCTAAATAGATACTTTTGCTCAGTATTTACTGAAGAGAAGGTAGGGCAGGGCCACAGCTCAGCATCATGGACACAGGGGAGGGAGGTGAGCACTACTCCCTTCACAAAAGAAAGGGTCCTACAAGAGCTTGCTAAGCTCAGGGTGGATAAGGCAATGGGACCTGATGGCATACATCCCAGGGTACTTAAGGAGCTAAAGGAGGAACTAGCAGAGCCATTAGCAGAATTGTTTAGTGAGTCTCTGAGCACAGGAGAGGTCCCAGAAGACTGGAGAAGGGTTTATGTGATCCCGCCCACAAGAGTGGTAGCAGGGAGGAGGCGGGAACTACAGACCAGTCAGTCTTACCTCAGTAGTGGGCAAGATTATGGAGGCACTTTAAGGAAAGGATAGTGCAACACCTGGAACCATAGGCACAGGATACAAGACAGCATGGGTTTGCTAAAGGAAGGTCCTGTCAAACTAATCTCATAGATTTCTTTGACTGGGTAACCAGAGTGGTGGACCAAGGGGAGCAGTTGATGTCGCCTACCTTGACTTCAGCAAAGCTTTTGACACTGTTCCACATAGAAGATTGATAAATAAGCTAGGTAGGCTGGGTGGGTCAGAAGTTGGTCAACTGGGTGGCAAACTGGTTGACTGGCAGAAAACAGAGAGTGGTGGTAAATGGTATACAGTCAGAAGAGATGCAAGTCACAAGTGGGTACCTCAGGGATCAGTCCTGGGGCCAGTCCTATTCAACATCTTCATTAGTGACCTCGCAGATGGACTAGAGGGTAAGGCTTGTCTGTTTGCAGATGACACCAAGATCTGCAACAGAGTAGATGATCCAGATGGGGTGGGCAGAATGAGAAGAGATCTGGATAAACTAGCAGAATGGTCAGAAGAGTGGCAACTGGGATTTAATGCAAAGAAGTGCAAAATCATGCACATAGGGAAGAGAAACCCTGAAGCCACTTATAGGCTGGGAGGGAGTTGCTAGCAGTCACAAAGGAAGAAAGAGACTTGGGCATCATCATCACTGATGACCTAAAATCATCCAAGCAGACCCCAAAGCAGTAGGTAAGGCTAGGGGGTGTTAGGTGTATTAGTAGGGGTATCACAAGTCGTAAGAGGGAGGTAATAATCCTCTGTACAAGACATTGGTTAGGCCCATCTGAGTACTGCGGCAGTATTGGAGGCCACACCTTCACAAGGACATTAATCAAATTGAGGCAGTCCAGAGAAGGGCAACCAAAATGGTGCAGGGACTGCATCAGAAGACATATGAGGACAGATTAACGGAGCTCAATATGTATACCCTTGAGCAAAGGAGGGAGAGAGGTGATATGATCGAGACATTTAAACACCTTAGGGCATAAACAAGGTGAAAGTGTCTAACATGTTTAAATATAAGAAAATAGCAGGACAAGAGGACACAGCATGAGATTAGAGGGAGGCCGATTAAGGGGAATATGAGGAAATTCTTTTCACAGAAAGGGTGGTAGATGCATGGAATAGCTTACCACAAGAAGTGGTGGCTATGAATACAGTGCAGGGCTTCAAACAGGCATGGGATAGGCATAAGGGAGCAATACAAATGACTATGAATAGATAGGTCACTGACAGAGCAAAGGCCGATGGCACATTTATAAGGTAGAAAAAGAAATGGGCAGACTGGATGGGCCTTGCGGTCCTTATCTGCCGTCAACTTCTATGTTTCTATGTTTCTATGTATCCAACATATTTCTGTCAACAAACTGACTTTGGTTAATAAAGTATCTTAGAACATCTCAGCCACAATACTCAGTTGTGGCTGCAGATAGAATGCAGGTCAGAATTTAGTTGATAAAGTAGTTTACTACAAATAATTCTCCATACCTTGGTTATTGCTGAAATTACAATGCAGTTCAACAGCTTGTACAGAGCAGACATACACACTGCTATTTACAACACTTTCTGCAGCATTTGCAGTGAGCATGACTGGTCACTGATGGCATGAGTAGGTGGTAGCAGCCAATGCCTACAGACAGTGGTGCAGAGCACAGGGTGTTAGACCAGCTCTGCCTGGTCTGATCAGCAGTGGTACCTGCATCCATGGTGAGACTTAAAAAATCCCAACAAAGGGGCAGTTGCAGTGCCATGCAAGCCTCCTTCCGGCATGGTGCACTGGTGCATCCCTCACAGCCCTCCCGACTGGTACAGGTGGCCCCCCATGTGTTGCAGGCTGCATCTGAAAATTGAGCATGGCACACAGTGCGGCACAAGGTGCCCCTTTTACCATTCCTTGTTGGCACAAACACCATGTACCATTCCCGAACTTTTGAAAATCAGGTTCCAAGAGTCACAACTGATGTGTTGTAGTTTGGCACAGCTGCATATACAGGTACAAGGTTACTGGGTTGCCAGCGGTTCTTTTTGTACATCACCACTGTTATGAAGGTATGACTGCTATATATGCCATTTTCTGCACCAGCTGCATTTCATATTTGCACTTTATGTATTCTATAGCACTTTAAAAAAGTTTGATGCTAAATAGTAAACTCTTGATGCCCAGAGCCATTTTTTTTGTCCCTGTCTTATGTTGTTACCTGGCATGAGCAGCTTATGTGGAGTGGCTTTCTGTTTGCTCATTTCCAATAATAAGTTTGTTTTCCAGAATGGCAGCTCCTGTTTTTGATATGTATGTATCTTAATATGTACAGTTCCAGCATGCCTTATTTATTTAGTTAGTTTTGTTTATCAGGTAGTTGCGCTAGACAAATACACAGCTTTTTTTCAGGCACGCACCTGGGAGAAGTGCAAACAATAAGTAAACACTGTTACATAGACTCATAAATGCATAGAACAAAACTGTACAGAAATGACAAGACCTTTGTCAACAATTTGAGCAACACAGACTTGCAGTTGGAGTTACAGATTATCAAGAGGCAAACATGAGGCACAGATTAATTTGGCAGAAACAGGAGTCAGTTACAGGAACACTTATCCAATGACGGGAGAAACATACGAAGCTCATTTTAAAAAAACTTGATGAGTATATGAAAACCTGAAATACAGTGGTAGCAAATTCCAGAGTTTAGGGGCAGACTGAAAAAGCCTGCTCTCCCATTTTTGAAATGCATTTCGCTACAACTGACATATCGTATGGATGTTTTAGATCGAGGGAGTGGTCCTGATCAATTGGAGCACTCCATTCTCTGCATGTGAAACACTCTTATTCTGAGAAGAGTGTCTCATGTGTGGCTGCCCTGGAAACAGCCATGTTCAGTTAAGGTTTATAAATGTATAGATTTTTGATCGAGCTTGATCAATAATATTTTTATATTCACAGCAACCACTCTTGTGGTTGTAAGACCAGTCTCATTGACATTCTTAGGGTATCAGAACTGCTCAGTTTTGGTTTGAGGTTCCCATACCATAAGAATAAACATTAGACCACTCTTACAGCTGCAAAAGTGGTCTCATTGTCAGTATTAACATACATAAGTGTGCCTTCTCAAGTTCTTTGGGTAAGAGACCTGTGAGGCAAAGCTGAGCCATTATGGCGCAAAAAGGAAATGAGTAAGCACTCATAACCATAAGAGATGTTGGAACTGTACATATAAACATATCATAAATTATTAAATACATTTCTGTTTTAAAAAAGGAAGTTACTTTTAAAATGAAAATATTTTACCTTTTGGAAAAAAGAGAAAACCTTGTGTGGGCAATGCGCCATGCCAACTGAACTTAGAACTTAAGAATTTTAGAACTGTCTGCATGAGATACCCTCTTATGGTTATATGGGTACCTGCAATGTTCAGAAGTAAACAATCTTGATTGTCTAAAAATTATGTCATAATTTAGAATGAAAAAATAAAGCATTTTATTAAGTATATATACCTATATTATTTAGAACCCATGTGCATTACAAAGATATATCAGTCCACGGCCCTGCAAAGGTTAAAACACAACCCAATTGGTTCTAAAATGTCCTGATGCTTCTAAAACTAATTCTGACAACCCTAACTGAAATGTACAGGCAAGAGGGAATGTCATTGGAGTCAAAGATCACAAGACAATGTGACCCATCCCTTATTTTCACAGATCATAGGCTTGATTTGGAATAAGAAAAAGTAGGGCTGGCAAACCACCCAAAGTTCATTCTGTGAATATGGACTGTCAAAGCAGGTAAAGTTCACCAGAGTTTTCTTATTGATGAACAGTTTGCTCTAGTTTGACCATTGTAAACCATTAGGGAATGGGTGTACAATCAAATTACAGACTGTACTGGGCCAATGAAACACACAAAAAGCAAGATGATGTAGTGGCCTAAAATGAAGGCTACTGATTCCAAAATGGTGTCAATTGGGAGAGTGCCATGCATGGACAAGGGTTCCTATTATGACATGGATCAATGTTGTATATACTGGTTACATAGCCAGTGTTGCCAAAAATGATCATAACATCACACAGAAACAGTACAGCATCCCACAGTGTGTGTAGGCTACTGGTTCCATAAATTGTGTTTATTAGGGCAGTGACAAACATGGACAAGGCTTCCTGTTATGCAGTGGATAAGTGTGAACAACTCTGTTTGGTTATATGGCCAAAGTTGCCCCGAAAATTACCAAGCCTATATAGAGCCACAAAACATTGTAATCTGAAGGCACAAGACAGCAGTGCAGTACCCCACAGTTACTGTGTGTGTAGACATCTTGTGCCACAAATTGTAGACTAATGGATGCAGAAGCCCACCCCATCCTCCTTGTCATTCTCTATCTTTAGCAAAGTTGAAGTGTAGAAGATTCATCACCCAAAAGGCTTGGAAAGTTGGTCTTTGTAAAAGGAGCAGGTTAATTGAAAGGTTATGTCTGTAGTTCAATGGGGTGAGCAACCAGCCATGCCCCTTCCTGAGCTATATAAGCAGTTCCTCCTAGCCTCCTTCTGAAGCATTTTTTCTTTGCCAGCTGAAGGCTCTGTCCATCTCTGCCTTCTCCCTGGGGCCTGCTGGGCCTTTGCCCTCCCCAGCGCCTGCCTTCCTCCTTCCCTTGTGCTTTGAGCTCTGCTTGGTTTGTGCAGGACTTCTGTTTGTTGGGTTTCTCTTGCTTTTTGGTAAGTATTGCTTGCCTATGGTTGCTGTGTCCTTATTTGTGTTGCTTGTTTCCTGTCCTCCTGTGTTTGTGTTTTTTGTTTTGCCTTTTTCTTTATTTTGGGGGCCTTCTTGTGCTAATCTGTGCTTGTGCTATTTGGGCTCCCATTTACTCACCAGATTTCAGAAAATGCTCAGTGCAACTGCAGTTGTTATCTGCATGTTTCAGTTCAGGTGCTGCTTCCCTGCTTCTGCTGTCTCTGTGCTTATCCACTTTATTGTTTGCACCTGTCCTAGGTTCGTTCTGCTCCAGCTAGCTGCCACTCTCTGCTGTGCTCTGTTTGTCTCAGCAGCTCTTCTCAATTCATCCAGTGTTAGCTCAGTCAGGCAGCTACTACTCCAGCTTTTAATCTCCCTGCTTGCCTTTCTACATTGTAGTGTGGCTCTGCTGCAGTTTATTGTTGTGGTAGTAGTAGTAGTAGATTTTATTTCTTTAAGGTGCCCTTCCCCAAAGGCTCATGGTGCCTTTACAAAATATAAATAACAAACAACATATAACAATATAATCATGCAACCAATATCAAATAAATATAAAATAACAAAATATAATAAATAGCATATACCCTACAATTTTAAAACAGGAAAACTACTTATCATTACTTATTCATTACTTAGTCCCCAAAGGCTTGTTGAAAGAAAAAAGACTTCCACTTTATTTTGAATATTTCTAGGGAGGGGCCTCCCTCAGGTGCCCTAGCAGCAAGATCCAGAGTTTGGTGAGCCACTGAAGCCGATCCCTGAAGACTTCAGTCTCACTCTGGGGACCTCCAGGAGGCTCTCCACCACTGAATGGAGAGAATGTCCAGGGGTATAGGGATACAGATGTTCCCTCAGGTAACCTAGACCCAGCCTGTGCAGGGTCATATAGGTCAATAGACCTATTTTAAAGGAGATGCACCAGTGCAGTTCACACAGCACCAGCATATTTTTGCTCTCTTGCCTCAGCAGCTTGCTATCATTTGGCTGTGTTGTTAACTAGGACCTTGACAGTAAAAGCACGTCTATTTGAGGGGCTCCTACCCTATCAACATTACAGTGCTGTTTGGTCTCATGGTGCTCATCTTGTGGCTTTCTGTTATTCCCATGGGGGGGACTGTGATGTCACAGTTGGGGCATCATGGCTCCAAGTTGCAGGAGCATGCTTTATGTAAGCTGTACGATTTTGCCATGCTTTCTTGCCTACATGGCTTTCAGTTAGCCATGCATAAATCATTAGCCTCACAGCCTAAATGGCCTTCAGATATTCATTGCATTCCATTACTGCGCTGCATGCTCCTTACTAGAATAACCTATCTCCACCTTAATAGCATTTAAGGTATTCATGCCAGTCTTATCAATCCATTATTCATGCAATCATTCAATTCACTATTCATGCTGAAACCATAGCATCAAATGCGTTTATTTAAATTATAATTTGCTTCTTTATGAAACTGGTTGGCCAACCTGGGTTGGCCAAATGTATACATTATTCAGCTTACCTCTTATGTGATGCATCATGCTTACCTATGCTGCTGCCCATTTTATTGTTGTTGCAAATGCTGCTACATATCTCCTATCTGCTAAACCTCATTGATTCATTTATGCTAAACCTCATTGATTCAATCACTGGCATCACAGCTTCTCACTGCCTAAACACCTACCTTCTATGTCACCATCAATTTGGCTTCTATAATGGAATTGGTTGGCTTGTTTTCCATTGGTTGCTACTACTAGCAAACCACCAAACATTGGCTTGAACTGCAGCCTCCTACCTTACCCAGGACCCGCCTTGGTAGTTTCTCATGGTTGCAGAGTTCACTCACAACCATTCAATCTCATGGTTGCAGAGTTTGTGTACAACCTTTCAAGGCCAGCCTCCTCATCAGTGTATACAGCCACTGGCTTCACCCGGCCTGCTCTTCAATAATCTGCTACCTAATCTATGGCCAGTGGCTTCATTTGGCCTCCTCCTGTCTAGCATTTAAAGTTGATTCACACTCGTATTCATACATTGGAGGCATGCCAACCATGTTCATTACCTTTTCTGGCTAAGGACTCACCCTGTAAGCAGACAGTCTCGCTCTGCGCTCATGAAGTCTGCATCTTGAACATGTGAACTTCGAGGCGGGATCCTTCTCATCTGGCCCATAGTGGGAATGTCCTCACTTCAGGTGAAGCTTTAGCATGCAGTCATACAGTGCACCTCTTGATACAGAAATTAAGACTTCAGCTGCCAAGGGGTGGGGCTTTTACAGTCCAAGAGCTCTCCTTTGGCTATAGCATCGCCATGGCACCTTCGAAAGCTAGTCTCCCTACGACCGCCTCTGGTTTGCCTGGTTTGTTTTAGTCAGTAGGCCAGCTGGGTGCCTCAGTGGTCATCATTCTCTTCCTCCTGCCTTTGGGGTCCACTCGCCCAGAGTACCCATTGTTGTAGAGATCTCTCGCACCATCACGGCGTTCCATTAGAGGGATCATGACAGCTTTCTACCAAATTGAAATATTTTCTCCCAGATTGGAGGGAAGGCAGCCTAGACCTTGAATCCCCAGAGTTTCCTCCTTTTCAAAAGAGTTTTTCTTCTTCTCCATGCCAAAGGTCATAATATGTAGTTAGTTGTTTATAGTATATTCTATAGTTTCTCAAGTAGGTTTCTGCTGTTGGATGGAGATGGATGGTGGCCCTAATCACCGCCTCCCTCTGTCCTTAGGAAACTCCCTAATGTCACCAGTTCAGTCCATTTTATCAGTGCAGTCCAGACAACCAACCCACCTCTTCAGTCTGGCTTTCGACTGTTGTCATCCTTAGTTTTGGCCAGTCCCTTGAAGTATGACTTCTGAAAAACATTTTATTGTCGTAGTATATTAATTTTAGTATGGTTTTAATGAGGGTTTATTATATGTTTAAATTTATTGTTGTATTTTTTGTTTATGTTCGGTGCCCAGAGCCTCTGGATTGGGCACCTTATAAATAAAGTTGCCCTGCCTTGCCTTGCCATCTCATTTGTGTTCATCAAGCTGTCTCATTGCTGTCAATCTGCTTCTCTACCTTGTAGTCAACATTTACTGCTTAATGTTCTTTATGGGGCTCCTTCCTAAGATACCTTTAGCCGAGGAAATCTTCCCGCAGGACCTCTAGGGTGGAACTCTCTTCAAGGGTTCCTTGCCTTCGGTACCCCTACAGGGTGGTAATTCCCTGTGGAATAGAGAGTGTGACTGGCCAAACAGTTATCACAGTTGCACAAGCATAACACTACTCTGGTTGCATAGGGCCATTGAATTGAAAGGCTATGCCTGTAGTTCAATGGGTGAGCAACCAGCCATGCCCCCTTACTGAGCTATATAAGTAGTTCCTCCCAGCCTCCTTCTGAAGCATTTTTTCTTTGCCCCACCATCGTCCCCCCCTCCTCCAGTGGCACACCTCTTTCCTTGGGGGGGGCTCTTTCTAAGGTACCATTAGCCAAGGGAATCTTCCCGCATTTCTTTCTAGGGTGGAACCCTCTTGAGGGTTCCTTGCCTTCAGTTTCCCTATAGGTGGTAATTCCCATGGAACAGAGAGTGCGAATGGCCAAACAGGTATCAGTTACACAAGCATAACACTACTCTGGTTGCCTAGGCCCATGGAACTTTTAAAAGTCAGCATCTCAACATTTTGGGTCAAAACACATATTCTCCTGTTGGTGACAGTATTGCCTGCAGCACTGAAAACTTTCTCTTGTGTATGTACTTGCAGGTGAACAACTAAGATGCCAACAGTTACTTCTATCAAACAGGGCCAAATGTTCTTTTTGGTACCAGTACAATAGACACTCATCTCCTTCTCCTAGTGCCATGCTCTGGACATACAGCCCCAGTACTTTGACCTCTCAGCCTTCCTTAGGGGTGTGGAATGGTGGAAGTACCAAGGCTGTGGGTTAAAGATGAATGAGATTCTTGTTGCTTTAAATTTCATGCATCACTTTGCATTTGCGCCAATAAATGAAATCACAAAGATGATTTTAAATTAAATGCTGAGTAAGCAGATGCATGTTTAAAGTTTATTCAGTTTTTCAAGTGGTGCACGATGTATTCTTGGACATTTTATTGTTTTTGGAACTGGCCCTCCTCACAGTGCACAGTTTACATTATGAGTACATCTTGTCCTGTCCTGTATTGTTTCTGCACCGTGCAGTGTCAAAGCTGGCAATACAGAAAGCTGTCTGCTTGTGGAGAATGGAGGGCTCTGATGACTTGTGGCTACTGCTACTGCTGCTGCTGCCACATTATCAAGGGGAAGATAATGACTAGTACGAAGGGAAACTGACCCAAAAGGTGGCCACTGCCATGTAATCACTGCACTGACCTCTCAACCACATGTCAGTGGTGATGTGAAACACTGGGAAAATATAATGTTTTCAGTGCATTTGCCACAGTCTTGTAAACCTTCTGATAGGAGTATGTGAGTAATGAATAGTATTTCCTGAACACCATGAATAGTGCAATATTCGTTATTCAAATACAGATAACAAATAGTGGCACTATTTATGCCTATTGATATTCAAGATATACAAAAAAACAAAACCAAGTAAAAAAAGAGCCCCCTACCCTCCTCCCCAGCTCACAGCCACAGTCCCCCTACCCTCTGCAACAAGCCCAATCTCCCCTCCTCCCCCCCAGCACCCACAATTTAAAATTTTAAAAAATTAATACCCAGGATGGGCAACCGGCACAACCCACCCTCTTCATGGCTAGCCGCTATCTCCTGTAACACTTTTTAATTAGTAACAAATCATCCACCCCCCCACCCACCCTGGAAGCAGCACCCAACTCCTATCTTCCTCTCCCACCAGCACCCAAATTTCCTTAGTAGAAGCCTCCCCCCTCGGCACGGTGAAGGTAACCAACACAACTCACATTTCTCATCCACCATCAGCTGTTTTATTATGCGAGCAATCATGGCAGCACTTTCATTCACATGAAAATGGCCCAGCATGGAGGAGGGTGGATGGTGTCGGTCACCTTCGCTGCTCCTAGGGAGCTTCTACTAAGGACATTTGGGTGCTGGAGGAGGAGTGTGGGAGTTGGATGCTGCTGTCAGGGTCAGGGGATGATGTGTTGCAAAATAAAAAGCACTACAGGAGATGATGGCTGGCTGTGGAGGTGAGTTGGTTGTGCCGGGTCACCATTATAGGAGTTAATTTTATACATTAAATTGTGGGTGCTGGGGCAGAGGTGAGAATGGGCTTGTTACACAGTGTGGTGGGATAGGGGCTGGAGTTTAAACACTGGCTTTGGGAGGAGGAGAAGGGATTATTTTTACCCTCCCCCACAGGTATACAAATAATGAATATGAATACTGAATTTCCCAATATTTAAGGCCTTGAATATGAATATTCAACTGAATATTTGAAATAAGGTATTTGCCCACCCCTACGCTCTGATGCAATATCTGAAAGAGCCATTCTGGAATAGTATGTACAGCTGGGCTCTTAGTTCCTTGGCACTGTAACTTGCATTCGTAATAGGACATATGTTTTAAATAAATTAATACATAAAATCTGCATGGCTACATTGCTCACAAAACAGGATAGGTAAGTTTTTTTATTGAAAACAAACAGGAAATATACCAGCCAACTGAGCCAGTGCTCATTCACAGTACTTCTCCACAGATATCACATCCTGTGATACAGTTTGCATGAGTTCTAAAACATCAGAGAACGGCAGCAAGTCTTTTACTTGTTGGCCTTTGGTCTGCTGCCTTTATATATCTGATTTCTGGCTCCATTACAAAGACTTGGCCAGAGACAGTTGGAGTGTTTTTTTGGCAGAACCTGATGGATGTCTCCTACTGCTGCCATCACTGATGGTGGAAGTGGATGCAGATATGTGGCCTCTCTGAAATATGAGAGTCAGTGGCTAAAGAATAAATATGTTCAATGTTTGGGTGAATAGAGTATGGGGTTAGAAGTGCTTATGTAACTGTAGTTTACTTTGGCTTGTCTCTATTCCCGCCCTTGGTAGGTAAGCTGGGTAGTGAGTAGGGAATAGAAAGCCCAGCACCAAGGGTGAGTAGAGTGCCAGAGAAGGAGGAGGCAGGGGTGCACGGAAGGTGTTTCACGATGTGCTAAGTGGAGAATCATCATAGGAGGCTGGCCTTTGTAGGAGATGTGGGAGGAGCTATTCCCCCACATTGAACCTCGAGCTATAGTCCTCCCATTCAATGTTTGGGTGAATAGAGTACGGGGTTAGAAGTGCTTACGTAACTGTAGTTTGCTTTGACTTTTCTCTCTATTCCTGCCCTTGGTAGGTAAGCTGGGTAGTGAGTAGGGAATAGAAAGCCCAAAAGGATTACCAATGAATGTAAAGAAAAGTAGTAAAAGAGACACACCAAGGGCTGGGTGCTCAGTGACACATAACTATTACAGTATAACCAGAGTCATGGCACACCTACACATAGTAATAAAAGAAGGCATAAAGTCCAGTACTTAACCAGTACTCAAACTTTTATTCGCCACCACAACAGTGTACAGGCCAGGAGAAATTCCAACACAGCTTCTGATGTTTCAGCCAATCTTGGTCTTTAACGAAGATAGTGCCCCCTTGTGAACACTCTGTTTAAATACCTTTTTAAATTAGTGACATGGTATGTATAAACCAATAAAGTGCTAACAGTGTATTTTAAAATCCACAACATGTATTACAACAATAATTTAATACAGAGTATACGAAACACAAGACACAACATCATCCATCCATCTAAATACATATTTTTTCATATCCATTTTGGTTCCTAAAGCTATAGTGGCTATGTGGTTACACTTTTAGTTCATACATACTTTAAAACATTTTTCCTTTTCAAAATTATTTTTACCACAAGCCTACTAGCTAATTATTACCAAATCTGTTCTAAGGCACTGCAAGTAGCTTGATGTGCATGATCACAAGCATACTTCAAATCACAAAAACATATAATTCATGCATACATATGTACCTGAAATAGTAGCCTAACAATGGAAGGGGAGGGAAGAAGAATACATACCAAGGTACCAAATGTATCTGAGAGGAGAAAGAAGCAATTAGAGGCCTTAGGAGGATAAAAGTATTGTTATTAGATGTGCTGATATGGGGACAGTGTTGTGGTACAGAATACAACAGATTATGTATTAGAAGCTAAAAGACACTTAAGGTGATTTTGTGAACTTTGCCATAGAAAATGGGATTAATAACCTGTAGTAACCTGTAGGAGTTGTAATTCAATCTGCTACCATTCAAACTGCCAAAAAGTGCAGTTTTATATGAAATAAATGCTTTTATTTCAGTGCTGTGCTGTGCTTCATTTGCATAACCTGACCCCTTTTTTTCTCTTAGCACTGCAGCCCCCATGTGTGACATCATGCAAGGAAAATAAAGTTTATAAGCACTGTTTTGAAACAGAGACCTCTATTGGTCAGTCTCGGTGTTGCAGACATTTACACTACCGACATAGGAGACTACATCTCTCAGTATAGAAATCCTGTCAGCTAGATACTATATGCACAATGCCTTGTTTGGAAAATAAACATATGAGAGCTTTTATTGTTGAAGCCACTACAGTAATTTGAGACTGTACCTCACAGTAAGGGAACTGGAAAACAGTGTCTTATTGTACCCACAATGCCTTGCTATGGACATCTACATATTAGGTGCAGTCACCACCACCACCAAAATAAGGGACTGCACCTCTGAGTAACTAACATTTACATCAAAATGATAATTTACCCAGAATTCCTTGATGCTGTATGTAAAGCACTGACAGTTCCCTTGCGTGACATCATTCTGGGGGTGTGACTGCATGCAGAAAACTGGAGGACACAGTGCTAATAAAACATAAATAAAAATAACTATGACAGATTTTTTTTAATAAAACAAATTGCTTTAATTTCTGTGCTCTGCTTCATTTGCATAGAAACACAGAAACATAGACGCTGATGGCAGATAAGGACCGCAAGGCCCATCCAATCTGTCCATTTCTTTTTCTACCTTATAAATGTGCCATTGGCCTTTGCTCTGTCAGTGGCCTATCTATTTATACTCATCTGTATTGCTCCCTTATGCCTATACCATGCCTGTTTGAAGCCCTGCACTGTATTCATATCCACAACTTCCTGAAGTAGGCCATTCCATGCGTCCAGCACCCTTTCTGTGAAAAAGAACTTCCTCACGTTACCCCTTAATCGGCCTCCCTCTAATCTCATGCTGTGTCCTCTTGTCCTGCTATTTTTCTTATATTGAAACATGTTAGACTCTTTCACCTTATTAATGCCCTTAAGGTGTTTGAATGTTTCAATCTCCCTCCTTTGCTCTAGGGTATACATATTGAGCTCCATTAATCTGTCCTCATATGTTTTCTGATGTAGTCCCTGCACCATTTTGGTTGCCCTTCTCTGGACTGCCTCAATTCGGTTACTGTCCTTGTGAAGGTGTGGCCTCCGGTACTGCACGCAGTACCCAGATGGGAACCTAACCAGTGTCTTGTAAAGAGGATTATTACCTCCTCTTACGATTTGTGATACCCCTACTAATACACCCCAACATCCCCTAGCCTTACTTACTGCTTTAGTGGTCTGCTTGGATGATTTCAGGTCATCTGTGATGATGATGATGATGCCCAAGACTCTTTCTTCCCTTGTGACTGCCAGCAACTCCCTCCCAACCTATAGGTGGCTTCAGTGTTTCTTCCTATGTGCATGATCTTGCTAGCTCTTCCATTTCCATGTGGAAACAGCAAGCTGGAACATGCAGATTAGATTGCAATAGAAGCAGCTGCTTGATAGGATACCATATGGGGTTCAACAGGCCTTTGTCACAGGTGGATTAAGAGCAAGGCTAAGCATGTGGCAGCAGTGATACAGTGTATAGTAAAGCATTGTTCTACAGCACATAGAAATCCATAGTTTTCAAACTGCTCTTCTACCACAGTTCAAAAGTCATGGAATGTGATTGTACCCTTCTGTGGTAGAACAGCACTCTAAAACCTCTAGAGACATGCACAAGTGAATTTCACTGTGAAAGAGAAATATAAAATAATGCATGGAGAAGTGTGGTTTATGGGGATTTTATGTACCCAGAGGTGTGTGTTGCCCCATGAAGTCTGAGGGGTTTATGTGGGCACCACACACCGAGGTGGTGAATAAAATCCCCATAGAACCACACTTCTCCATGTTTTATTTTTTCGTTTACTGTTTATTGGTTTCAGTTGTCTTTGACGCTCTGCGAGGGTAATTGTTACTGCTGACAAGCTTGTCTCACGCTGAGTGACCAATTGTGTAGCGCTTGTGAACGTCCAGTATAAGAACAGCTTGTTCGGTGGTTTTCTCAGGTGATGCTGCAGTACTGTTCTGCCCATGGTTTATAGAGCTCCATAAACATACAGTATGTGGTTTACAAAGCTGTTGGGCACTCACTGGTAGTGGTTTATAACTGGGCTTGAAGATGTGGTTTTTGTTCTCCTCTTAATATAAATTGGTTCCTGTGTGCTTCACTACTGTTTGTCTTTTCTTTCATGCTGATGTATTTCCTATCAGTTATTGTCATCTTATGGTATGTCACCACTGCTTACCCAGAAATCAGATTCTGAACTGTTTTATTTTTGTTTTTACTGACCATATATTCACTTTTTCTACCAATTATTGTACCTGTATGCTTTGTCATCCCTTTTATTGAACGCTGTTTAACATCGTCCCTTACAGGACCTCCTTGAAAATGAGTGTGCCTAATAGACTTAACTTATAACCACTAACCAGAAAATATAAAAACAATGCACATATTTCACATAATATACACTGTAAAAACACAGGATGAGCAACTTTATATAACTAGTGTGTTGCTAACTCGGGTTCTGATTCCACAAACCTCTTGAGCTTCATCCTCAGTCTGAGAGAATCACATGCCTCTGTGGCAGAAACACATTGGTTATGCATAGTTACCCATTCAGTATTTTCTATATGCTGAAGCTTGTCCAATTTTGATGGCATATGAATATGTCAGTTTTGTTTTGAGCATCATTTTCAAACTACTAGCAAGCTGGGAAGAGCTTTGTTGTGGAATTTTGCATGGCCATCATCAAGAAACACCCCACCCCCAGTTTGGAAGTCTTTCCTGTGCAAGACTGATGCCTCGTCTCCCCATCCTGTAACAGGCACTCCCTGCTGTACAGTGGAACCCTCTTTCCACCCATCCTATATGGACCATTCCCTGATTTCTAGTGGCACCTTCTTCCCATCACATGCAAAGTTTTCTGTTGTCTAGTGGTATTTGTCTGCCTTTCCCAGTATTGTGCCATTCCCTGGTGTCCGGTGGCCCCAACCTCCATCTCTATGATAAACACTATATAGTGTATTGTGGAGCGTCATCGTGTATGGAGATCTATACACTGTGGTATGGTCTGGCATGGAGACAGGGACTCACAGTTAAGTCACACAAGGGCAAAACTATTAGATATCAGGAGGGCAACTTTAAATGAAATGTGTGTAGATGTTTAAGAGCAGCCCTGGAGACAGAGGTAATAGAGGGGTGGGGAAACAGTGGGGGAGACCAAAAGGAGCCATTATGGAGGTAACTAGCCAATGCATTAGGATAGTGGCCAAAGGGAAAAGAAATCAACCACTATGGTTCTCTAAAGAGGTGGGAGACTAAGTAAGGGCTAAAAGAGTAAGTTTCAGAAAGCATAAGGGGACCCAAAGGGAGTAGGAAAGGGAGGTGTACGTTGAACGTCTAAGAGAAGCAGGGAAGGCTGTTAGGAGGGTTTCGCATGGACTATGAAAAAAAGGGGGTAATACATTCTACAGGTACATAAAAAAACCTGGGGGGGATTGTTAGACTAAAATGAGAAGAGGGAGAGTGTATGGGGGGGAGATTTAGACAAGGCATAAATATTGAAAAAATACTTCTGTTCAGTAATCACTGTGGAGGGAGAGGGTTAAGGACCACAGTTGGGGAGCATAGGCAATTGGGAGGAGACGTGGACACCAGTCCATTCACAGTGGAGTGAGTTCTGGAGGAACTCACAAAGCTAAAAGTGGATAAAGCCATGGGCTCTGATGACATATGCCTGAGGATATTAAAGGAGCTGCAGAGGGAACTAGTAGCACCTCTGGCCACACTTTTCACAGAGTTACTCAACTCAGGTGTGGTTCCAGAGGGCTAGAGGATGGTGCCTGTAGTTTCACTGCACAAAAGTGGCAGTAGGGTGGAAGCAGGGAACTACAGGCCAGTCAGCCTCACCTCAGTGGTGGGGAAGATCATGGAGTCACTGCTGAAAGAAAGGATAGTGGCACACCTGGATTCCATTGGTACTTAGGATCTAAGGCAGCATGGATTCACATCAGGAAGGTCTTTTCAAATGACTGATAGATTTATTTTTGATTGGGTGACTAGGAAATTGAATCAGGGAGGGGTTGTAGATGCTGCCTTCCTAGATTTCAGCAAAGCCTTCAATACTGTCCCACACAGAAGGTTGATTAACAAGATGAGAAGTCTGGGCATGGGAAATAAGGTGATACACTGGGTAAGAAATTGACTGATGAACAGAAGGCAGAGGGTGGTGGCAAATGGGATCCAATCTGGGGGGAGAGGGGTGACCAGAAGAGTATCACAAGGATCAGTTTTGGGACCAGCCCAGTTCAATGTTTTCAGGGTGGATACTCCAGAAAAGGTGTAGAAAATGAAGAGGGACCTGGAGAAGCTTGAAAGATGGTCAAGGGTGTGACAACTGAGATTAAGTGCAACAAAGTGCAAGATAATACACCTGAGTAGGGGGAACCCTAGGGAGAGCTACAGGATGGGGGGAGATGCTGTCACCAAAGAGGAAAGGAACCTAGGTGTTATCATACTGATGCCCTTAAGTTACCAAAGCAGTGTGCAAAGACTGTAAGGAGGGTCAGTGGCATGCTGGGGTGCATAGGCAGAGGTATTACTAGTAGTAGGTGGGGTGATGCCATTGTATAAAACACTGGTAAGGCTTTACCTGGAGAACTGCATACAGTACTGGAGACCACACATGCATAAGGACATTAACAAGGTGGAGGCCATCCAGAGAAAGATGACAAAGATGGTGCATGGATTGCATCACAAAACATGAGGAGAGACTAAGAGAACTTAATATGTATTCACTGGAGGAAAGGAGGGTATACCAGGAGTATAGCAACAGAATATAGGCGCCAGATTAAAAACAGAGACTCCTATTGGGCGCTATGCCTTTGGGCTACCCTGTAAGGGTGGTGACTGTACACAAACATGAGGGTAGTGGATGGCATCAGGAAGGGGGTGATAGTGAGGGGAAGGGGAGGGACAATGAAGGGGTTTTGAGGGAGTGGTGTTCCTGCTGCCACCGAGCTAGCCGTGTGGTGTGGTAGTGTGAGCAGAAAGCTCTGGTGCAGCAGGTATAGGGTTCGGGACTGGGTGTGCAGAAATTTTGCTGCTGTCTGTGGCACTTAATTTTTGTGTGCTATGGGATTTTGCCCCCTGCCCGACATGCACCCCCCCCCGAGTTGATACTCTATATTCAGAGAGGTGCAGGGGCAAAGCCCCCCAAAAAACACTTTTTACCCTTTCCAAATGTCAAGTCACCTGAATTATATATCGCCGGTTTGCTTTTCAGCAAAATACACGTGCCATAATAGCAATCAGTATTCTGCGATCGCTATTATGACATGGAACAGAAGAGAAAGGGGCAACATGATAGAAACTTTTAAGTACCTCAAGGGTATAAACAAAGTGCAGGTGGGGGTTCCTTTCCAACGTAGAAAAGATACCAGAACAAGGGGCATGATATGAAATTGAAGGGGGGTTAAGAGGTAACACAAGGAAGTATATCTACATAGAGAAGGTAGTGAATGCTTGGAATACTCTGCCACAAGTGGTAGTTGGGGCAAGCACAGTGGAGGGTTTCAAACATGCCTGGGACAAGCACAAGGTAACCTTGGGTGGGAAGGGAGTGATGAAAAGCCACTGAGTCCGACTGCTGGAGGTTTGACTCTGAGCAAATAAGAAGGAGGCTGCTGAGGAATATAGGAACTTACTGTCCCGGAACAGGAAGATCAGGAGCTTTAAGGAGGCAGTAGGAAAGCAGGGAAAAAAAAATATATATAAATAAAAAAAAAAAAAAATAAGAGAGGAGAGAGCAAATGTACAAAACAACAGTTAAGGGATCACAAATAAAGAGAAGATGGGAGTAGTGTAGTGCAGTGGCTGTGGAGCAGCAGTCTTCCAGAAGACGTTCTGGAGGATGCGCTGCTGTCTCATCTGCAAGCACCTCTCTGGGCTGAGGGAGGAGGTTGCTCATCTCCAGGCTGAGTTGGCCAGTATTCACTGGACCTCCTTTCCCACCCAGGGACCACCAGGGCCACCGCTGATGCCTCAGAGGTTGCCAAGAAAGAGGAACAGTTGGACCACATTGGGCTCAGGGAGGATGAGTGCAGTGGAACAGAAGTGCATCCCTCCAGTTATAGCTCTCCACAATTCATATGCCATTTTGGTAGAGTGTGGTTCATCTATTGTGGCACCTGCAGTGGAGACCAAGGAGAATGCTGGGAACTTCAAAAAAGGAGACCCACAGGAGGGTGGCATGGGACCCCACAGGGCAAGGAAACAACTCCTGTTGGGGGACTCCATTATCAGGAGGGTAGAACTGGGGGAGGGAGGAGAGAGGGAGGGAGGTAAGGTGCTTGCCTGGCACCATGGCTTGGAGGGACAGGGAGTGAATCCTCAGGATCATGGGAGCTGGATGTCATTGTCCACCTAGGGACAAATGACCTGGCTGGGAAAGGGATCAGAACAGTACAAGAGGAGTTTGTGGAGTTGGGGAGGGGCCTTAGATAAGCAGCACACATGGTAACCTTCTCAGAAGTGCTGCCCATCTATGGTATGGGTGCAGCTAGGGTATGCCACACCATAAGATTCAATCAGTGGTTGAAAAACTGGTGCAGAGCTCAGGGTTTTGGCTTCATTGGGAACCGGGGCTCCACCTGGAGGGATACAGGCCTATACTGACATGATGGTCTGCATCTGTCCAGGAGGGGAACCAGGATCCTAGGTGATAGGTTTAAATGCTTCATTGGCAAGCACTTAAACTAGTCAAGGTGGAGGCACTGAAAAGGAGAAGGAAAATCCTAGCCCCCACACCCTCAAAAAGTCAGGGTAGTTATGAGATAAATACCAAGATAGAGCAGTCGATAGGGAGAAGGGCAGGGGTAAATGGAGAAAAGGGCAAAGGCAGTAAGGACAGGGATGGGGTAAAGAGGATAAGGCCATCAAAAAATGGAGGGTAATGAGTACCAATGCCTGTAGTGTAGGTAACTAGCTCCCTGAACTGGTGGCCTTGAAGGAAGAGGGATGCCTGGATATCGTGGCAGTCACAGAAACATGGTGCACAGAGAACTATGACTGAGATGTCAACATACCAGGGTACATAATCTACAGGACGGACAGGGAGGGTAGAAGAGGAGTAGGAGGAGTAGCTCTCTATGTAAGGGAAGGGATCAAAGCACTGGAACTAACAGGTAAACAGGGAGGAGAGGAGGCACTGTGGGTCACCCTGGAGATTGGAAATGGCACCACAATTCACATAGGGGTCGTATACTGCCCTCCCATCTCAGAGGGAGGAAATGGACAAGGAAATGATAGAAGGCATCCTTAGGATGGCAGAGTAGGGGAAATATTGCTGATGGGGGACCTGAATATGCCAGATGTTAACTTGAGCACCTTTGCTGCAGCCACACCCAAGAGCAGGGCCATTCTCGATGCCCTACCGGGGGGCATGCCTCAGACAGCTAGTGCTGAAACCCACTAGGGAGGGAGCAGTCTTGACCTGGTACTCTCAAATGGGGATGGAGAGAGGATCTCAGATCTAAAAGTGGGTAGCCATCTGGGAACAAGTGACCACCAAACAGTGTGGGTCACGTTAAACTCAGCACAGAGTCAAGCCATACAAAAGTGAGGGTACTGGACTTCAGGAGGGCTGACTTTGGCAAGATGGGAGAGTGCCTCAGAAAAGCACTAGCAAACAGGCTAGAAGGAGGGGTGGAGCAACAATGGGAAAACATCAAAACTGCCATCACTGAGGCAACAAGCCTTTGTGTGAAGCAAATAAACAAATCAAAATGAAAGAAAAAAACACGATGATTCTCAAAAGAAGTAGCAGGGAAGATTAGGGAGAAAAAGATAGCATTCAGGAAGTATAAGGAAACACAGAAGGAGCAGGACAAAGAACTGTACCAGTTAAAACAGAAGGAACCGGGGAAGGCAGTCAGAATAGCAAAGGCCCAAACTGAGGAAAAGATAGCCAACTCGGTTAAGAAGGGGGATAAAACCTTTTATAGGTACATTAGGGAGAGAAGAACCTTTAACTTTGCAAATATGCCTAATTGCCTGTAATCTAAATGGTTATATTTAAGGTACTGTCTGTGTTATCCTGTACCCTACACCCCAGGACACATCCGGAATCGAGTGGTCCTCCACTCAGCATGCTTTCCTGGTTAAACTCTTAAATAAATAGATAAATAAATAAAGACTAAGGCAGGGATACTGAGGCTGAATGAAGAGGAGGGTGGTTGGGCAGAGAGGGACAGTGAAAAAGCAGAGACACTGAATGAATACCTCTGCTCAGTATTCACAAAGGAAGAGGACGGGGAGGTACCTAATCCAGCCAATAGAAGCACTCTGGACGGGGTTGGGGGGGGGTGATACCAGTCCTTTCACAGAAGAAAGGGTTCTGACAGAACTCCTAAAACTAAAGGTGGATTAAGCAATGGGGCCTGATGGGATTCACCCCAGAATTCTAAAAGACGTAAGGGAAGAACTAGTGACACCACTGAATACCCTTTTTAACAAATCTTGGGAGGATGGTATGGTACCTGAGGACTGGAGGAGGACAGATGTGATTCCCCTTCACAAAGGTGGGAGCAAAACAGAATCAGGAAACTACAGACCTGTCAGTTTGACCTCAGTGATAGGGAAAATGAAGGAATCACTTCTGAAGGAAAGAATTGTTGAGTACCTAGAGGCCAGTGAGGTACAGGACCAAAGCAGCATGGATTCACAGCAGGAAGGTCACGTGAGATGAATATAATAGATTTCATTGACTGGGTGGCCGAAGTAGACCAGGGAGGAGCTGTGGGCATGGCCTACCTAGACTTGCACAAGGCATTTGACACAGTCCCACACAAAAGATTAATAAATACATTAGCCAGCCTGGGAGTGGGTCCCGGGGTGGTAGCCTGTGTAAAACATTGGCTGGACAACAGAACACAGAGGGTAATAGTAAACGGAGTCCACAGTGAAAAAAGGGGGGTTACTAGTGGGGTACCGCAAGGTTCAGTACTGGGTCCGGTCCTTTTTAATGTCTCTATAAGTGACATTACATAGGCACTGGAAGAAAAAGTATGTCCTTCTGCAGATGGCACAAAGATCTGCAACAGTGTTGATACACAAGGTGGGGTGGAAAGGATGAGAAGGGCTTGGCAAAGTTGGAGGAATAGTCAAATGTATGGCAGCTTAGATTCAATGCAAAGAAGTGCAAGTAATGCACCTGGGAAACAAAACCCAGGGAAGATAATGGGGGAGTGGGGGGAGATACTGACAACAACAAAATGGAAAGGGATGTGGGGGTAGCTATATCAGATGACCTAAAGGTGGGCAAGCAATGTGAGAAGGCAGTAAGGAGGGCTGGGGGGATACTGGGATGCATTGGGAGAGGCATCACCAATAAAAACAGGAAGATGTTATCCCTCTGTACAGACAGTTGGTGAGACCATATCTGGAGTACTGCATGCAGTTCTGGAGATCTCATCTCTGCAAAGACATAGACAGGATGGAGGCAGTCCAGGGAGGGACCAAAATGGTGCAGGGTCTGCACCAGAAGGCATATGAAGAAAGACTAAAGGAGCTTAGTATGTATAGCCTCGAGGAAAGGAGGGAGGGGGGGGACATGATAGAAACGTTCAAGTACCTCAAGGGAATCAACAAAGTCCAAGAGGGTAGCATCTTTCAGAAAAAGTTGTGCAAGAACAAGGGGGCACAATTTGAAGATAGAGGTGGGATGGCTCAGAGGTAATGTGAAGAAGTATTTTTTCATGGAGAGGGTTGTAGATGCATGAACAGGCTTCCTGAGGAGGTAGTGGAGTCAAAAACAATGGGGGAATTCAAGAATGCATGGGACAGACATAAGGCAATTCTAGTGTGAGGTAGGAGGAAGTACTGTTTGTTAACTAGAATCTGCAGCTTATCGATTAGGTAGGGAAACGGGCAGACTTGGTGGGCCAAGTGGTCCTTATCTGCCATCAAATTCTATGCTTCTATGAGTGGGTGAGTAGATGCATACATTTATAGGGCCTACGTACAGAATGGATTGGGCCTTGCAGTCCTTATCTTCCAACAAATTCTATGTTTCTATATCAAACGTTGTTCTGCTATAGTTGTCCCATTAAGCACACTCAGGGTTCATTTTTGGGTGGGTGATTGAGACAACTGGCATGCAGTTTTTAATTTTGACCCACCTTTTGTTCTACATTAGGGACAACCTTGACACATTGTTTTTTAATTTTGATCCCCCTTTTCTTCTACCTTGGGTTGGGGACAACCTGCTCACTGTTATAGAGGTTTTAAATTACTGTTTCAAGAATCTGGGCTCAGCTGAACAATATGACCCTTTGTTTTTTTTTCATTTAACCCTTACTTTTTATAACCAGTGGGTCAGTGTCCCACATAGATAAATATCTGAAATGAACCCTGCAAACTATGGTGCCAGTAGCACCTCTCCTTCCTGTCCTGTACCACACACTCTCTGGAGTCCAGTGGCACCTCATATGTATGAGCATTGTATGGTGTCCAGTGTCACGCTGCATCCTATGACACTGTTTTCCATGCCTGTTATTGGAATCAAACTTTAAAAGGCCCCATCTACAAACTGCCTCTGCACTTGTCTGGAGTAAATGAAAACTGGATGTAAACTGCATCATCTTTATAGTGGCATGCACTATAAAAAGTGGTACCCTGGTTCATTTGCTCAGTCAGAAATAAACCTTTCCTTGCTTGTGACAATAAAAATACACATGCAAGGTGTCAATTACTGCCCTCCCTTAAAGCGAGGAACCAGATAATGGGTTTGTGACAAAACTGATTTTTTTTGTGTTAAATGATAAGGACACTGGAACTCTACTTTACTGCTTTTATTTATTTATTTATTTATTAGCTTTTGATGACCGGGTAAGTGCACTAGGCAAAGAGACCTGCCTATTTCCAGGCACGACCCAGGAGAGTACAGCACAGTAAAGTAAATACATACAAAACAGTAAAGACAACAATGAGGTAATAAAGCAGCACAGAATGCTAACAGAACACTTCTTCTTAAGTGGTAGTAACACAGTTAAGCAAACATATCTAGAGTAATTCAGATAGCAATTACAACACATTCCCATATTAACTAAACAGTTATCCAAGTTGGTTTACCAAGGTAGTACCACAGGAGCCCAGGAGAGTCACATACAAGATAGGGGAAGCAGAACATAAGCAGGAGAGTAGCTAGAGGACATGCCCCAGGCCCCCCAAGCACTAAGTGCAGTCGCAATAGTCAGGGGCATTAAGATGAGAGAAAAGAGCATGCTTGAAAGCTAGATGGGATAGGGAGTTCTTCACAGCAGGGGGGGAGTGAGTTCCAGAAATGCGGGGCAAAGAAGGAGAAAGCCTGCTCACCCATTTTAGTGGAGCAGGGCTTAACAGCAAGCAAGGGGAAGGTGGAGGACCTGAGTGCACGTGAGTGAGTGACAGGGGTAAGCATGGCACCAAGAGCCGCTGGGTGAGGCGTTTTGGTTAAAGAGTCAATGAAACAACCAAGTGCTTATGCCCTCAGAGAATTAAGAGGCAACCAATTCAAAGCGGCGTAAAGTTGACAGTGGTGGGTCAGACGTGGTGCAGATAAAGCAAATCTGCAGATATTATTATATGAAATGTCCCATTTATGGAGAACAGTGGTGTTGGCATTGGAGAGGACAGGGAGAGCATATAGCAGTTGCGGAAGCAGCACACCTCTCGCATCCGAGATCCTGGCGGCCAGAGTAAGTGAATGGTGAACTCTGTTGGCTGCATCAATCTTAGAGTTGACTTGGCGACAAACCTTGTTAACATGGGCAGTAAAATCAAGGGCCGTGTCGAGCGTCACCCCCAGGTATTTGAAGGACAGCATGTTAGAGATTGGGGACCCATCAATGTCATGGACCAAAAGCATGGGGGCCAAGGTCGATACCCGTCTAGAGGACCCGAAAAGCATGGCCTGGGTCTTAGCCAGGTTCAGAAATTGGTAGTTAGAGGAAAACCAAGATTGGAAGCATTGAAAGGAAGGGGATAACTGCTGGTAAGGCCGATAATGGACTTAGATGCAGAGTAAAGTACCAGGTCATCTGCATACATGATAGTGTTACAGAGTGAGGGAGTTCGGGGATATCATTCAGAAAAAGAGAGAAGAGTAAGGGTCCAAGAATGGAGCCCTGAGGGACACCTGACATGACAGGGGCAGGGGCAGAAAGCACCCTACAGAAGGAGACGGTCTGAGAGCAATTATCAAGATAGCTGGCAAACCAGGATAGGGTGGAGACGGAGGCACCAAGTGTATGAAGCTTGTCCAGTAGTAGAGGATGATGTGCCATTTCAAAAGCTTTAGAGAGATCAATGAACATGGCTCCAGTAAGAAGGCCTTTGTCCATATTGCATTTTACATCACTGGTGAAGTGGGTGAGGGCAGTAGTAGTGCTGTGTCCAGCCCTAAAGCCATGTTGTAAAGGGGATTGTAGGTTAGATTGGAGTAGGTACTGAGAGACCTGCCAATGCACAGCTTTCTCCAGCAGCTTGCTGAGCGCAGGCAAAAGTGAAATGGGATGCTAGTTTGACAGGAGTTTGGCGTCGCCTTTCTTAATCACAGGTACAGTTCTGGCAGATTTCCAGGCCATGGGGCAGAGGATGTGCAGATAGACAGATTGAAAAGCCTTGTTACTGGTGCAGCAAGAGGAGAGGCGAACTGTTTAAGTATCCTGGGATCAATCCCATCAGGACCAGTGCTGCCATGAGCAGGAATAGTCCTTAACAGTTTAAGGACTTCCTGGCACATAACAGGACAGCACCAGTGAGGAGGGAACAGCAATAGCGGGGGGAGCACTGGGAGAAGCAGGGAGAGAGGGGGGTAGGGGTGGGTAGAGGGGAAGAAAAGAGGGATAAGAAGGCGTCAGCTATGGTGTGGGGATTTTTGCAATGGACATCATTTATGAGCATATCATTTGGAGTCAAGGTCTTATTATTCCCAAGAATTTCCTTAATTCTCACCCAGTACCGTTTTGGGTTAGAGGCTGAGGCTCTGAGCAGGTTCCGGTAGTATGTACATTTAGCGAAGCGTATATCTTTTTCACAGGCATTGCGTAGCAACCTGTAGGCATCATAGTCCTCTTGATTTGAAGTGGATTTACGGATCGGCCAGAGTTTGTCCCTCCATTTCAGCAGCTGGAGAAGGGGCTCTTAAGCCATTTAGTGACCTTACCTTTACCCCGCGCTGATAATGGGAATGTGAGAATTCTGAAGTGAGAGAAGGATGTAGTTGAAATACTCAGTCGCAACAGTTAATATCATCGTTGGTGATGTAGAGAGGGGACCAGTCAACCAGATTTAGATCACGCAGGAAAGCAGCATTGTTAAGGTTGTAGAAATAAGAAAAGATATTAGTTTGGGGGAGGGAGGGCGGAGTCCCAGGTGCAGAAAACCGGGCAGGAAGCACATCCACATTTGGGAAGTTCTCCTTCCTATTGGTCAAGATCCAGTCTAAAAGGGTGCAAGAGGAGCCCTGGCTCAAGACTCTAGTAGGGGCCTGGATTAATTGAGTTAGGTTGGCCTTGCTGATTATGGATGAAAGGAGAGAGGAGCATGGCCCGGCCCAGTTGAGATTGAAATCCCCCAGGCAGATTACCTCATGTTTCTCTGATACGGATGGCACAAGCATTATGAATTCCTCCAGGCCTTGTTTGGAGTGTTTTGGAAGCACATACATGCAGAAGATGTGAAGAAATTTAACTCCACCAAGCAGTAGGCTGGAATGCAAGACTTCACAGTTAGGGTGGGACCCTGCATGATAGAAACATTACGATGAGGTTTATAGTACAGAGCCAAGCCCCCACCTCTTTTAGCACTTGGGCGACCAGCACGAAGCATATTGTATGAAGCACTGGGAATCGGTCATAGATGGCCTCAGCCAGGTTTTGGATAGGGCTAGGATATCAGGGCTATTGGTTGATACCCAGGCCTCAAGTTCAGGGAGGATGGCCAGGAGACTCCTCATGTTTAGGTGAGAAAAGAGGAGAGACCGTATGATTGAGGCATACAGTATGCGGGGGGAGACGGGGTAGTATTTGTTGGATTAAAAGGGCCAGGGTTGGTTTCAACATCGCCAGCCAAGATGAGGGATAGAGTTATTAACCATAAAGAGGCAGTGATTATCACCTGGGCATCGGACCCCGGGAAGATATAAAGCCTCCTCAAGATGAATCTAAATAATACCACAAGATATTTGGAAATGAGCCCAGGAGAAAGTAAGGGGTAGGGATCGGTCCCCACCAGCAAGTTCGAGTAGCAGAAGTTCACAAGGGAGTATGTTTGTCTATTAGAGGGAGGCACAGAGGGAACTGCTGTGGAGTCAAGTAGAACAAGCAAAGAGAGAGGTAGCAAGAAGGAGAATGAAGCACACAAATGCTTTATACCAAAGGAGAAAACAAGGGGAGGTGAGAAAGGAGGAAGTGATGTGAGAGGAGGAGAGAATGAGGGAAGAGTGTGGCTTTGAAGTACTAAGCTACCAGGATGATGCAGAGAGACCACAGTCAGAGAAGAAGTCAAACACCTAACAAGTATTCCAGGATAGGGGAGCAGCTGAAAGAGCAGAAAGAGAGAGGTTCAGAAAAGGGAGGGGGTGAAAGAGCAATAAACCATCTTAACCAGGAGAAGACTGCTTCGAATTAATATGTATATAAATCTGGCAAAGGAAAGCTGAGGTGAAATTCACAAGTACTTTACGACCTCTAGTGGAGAAGAGTTACAAAGAGCAACCGAGAAACACGGGAGATAGAGAAAAAAAGCAATCTTCTCTCTCAAGAAGTGGACTGCCTATATAAGTAACACTAGCTAAAGGTGGGAAGGTATTGGGGGCGGGCAGGGAGCAGTCACGAAGCAACTGCAGGGAGTCACCAAGTCAGCTCAATATCTATTAGAACAAGTTTTCCTGGCAGCTCCTGAAGTGCAGCTGGGAGCACTGCGAGCTGAAGCCAGTGCACAGGCAGTCTGCACGGTGAAAGTAGCTCACTGAGTAGCTGCAGTCCATGGAAAAAGTACAATCCCAGTCCCGAAGGAATAAACAGAGCTACAGACCCAGGAAAGCAGGCGGCAGAGGTCAGGGAATTAAGATCAACCTCTAGGCCATAAATTTTGCTTAAAATGAAGTTAATCTAGTAACAAAACTCTTGTACCAGAGCCCAGGATAGTAAAATCTGCTGTTCCAGCCTTGTTAAAGTCACAGAAAATGAGTCAGGGGTCGCGATAGAAAAGGCGCCAAAGTTTAAATCAGGCAGACAAAGGAGGAGAGAATTGCATTCTCCGGCGTACCTGGGCAGTGTTGGTAGGGCAGGAAAGGAGCAGCTCCGTGGGCAGTCCGGCCCCAGGGTCATCTGGAAAAGAAAGGAGGATCAGCCAAATAAATATCATCACAGGGTAGGGGCAAGGTAGAGAAAGCAGAGAGATGAGGAGAGGGGAGGAGTAATGAGAGAGGGGACAAGGTGAGGCAGGACAGAATAGACAAAGGTGGACGTGGGTAGAAAGAAATGTTTAGCAGAAGTTCGGGTGGAGTGGAGCAGGACTAGACTTGTTAAATAAGAAGCACAATTTAAGTTCAAATGCAAGGTTTAAAATAAAGCAGCAAATCAACATAGGCATAAATCATGAAGTTAGATCAACAGAGTACAAGATGCAGTTAAATAATCAGGCATACAGTTAGGCTACATAAGTTTATATAAAAAAACGCAGTCTCAGCTCAATATCTATTAGAACAAGTTTCACTGGCAGCTCCCGAAGCACAGCTGGGAGCACAGCAAGCTGAAGCCAGTGCACAGGCAGTCTGCACGGTGAAAGTAGCTCACTGAGTAGCTGCAGTCCATGGAAAAAGTACAATCCCAGTCCCGAAGGAATAAACAGAGCTACAGACCCAGGAAAGCAGGCGGCAGTCAGCGGCAGAGGTCAGGGAATTAAGATCAACCTCTAGGCTACAAATTTCATTTAAATGGCTATAAATTTAATTTAAAATGAAGTTAATCTAGTAACAAAACTCTTGTACCAGAGCCCAGGATAGAAAAATCTGCCATTCCAGTCTTGTTAAAGTCACAGAAAACGAGTCGGGGATTGTGATAGAAAAGGCACCAAAGTTTAAATCAGGCAGACAAAGGAGGAGAGAATTGCGGTCTCCGGTGTACCTGGGCAGTGTCAGTAGGGCAGGAAAGGAGATAAGTCTGTCAAAGTATTTAAAGGAAATTTCCGATATAAGGTATTGGACTTCATAACCCAATATCTTGTATCATCTAGAGTTGAAAGGCGCAAACATTTTTAAAAGTTTTTACTTTTTGCCTTGGAACAATTTGTATCTGGCACTGAAGCACTGACGCTGCAGTTGGTAAACTCTGCAAACACTGTAGTGCCACCAAACTCCACCAAGCAAATGCACCCTATTCTAGTCAATGTCACAGTAACACAGGGACTGAAGGACATTGGTACCTCCATCTCCATGGTAAGATAGGAGCTGATCCAGGTGGAACAGATTCTGCCAGGGCAGTTCTCCAAGATTCAGGGAGTCATAGATCCAGTGGTACATGGGCCAATGGCGCAGGTCTTCCTGAGCTGGAAGGGTGGCCATGGGGTGCAGGAGGTGGGATGTGGCATCTGATTTCCCAGTGGATGTGATCATGTGGAACGATTCTGCCAGGAGAAAACCTAGTATATGTTGCTACCTGTAGCCTGACAAAAGAGCAAGTGTCAGAGGGGGAGAAGGGGGGTGACGCAGCCCATACAGACTGATCCCTCAGCAGTGGAAGAAGTGGCTAGTATGGGTAAAGAGCTAGCTAGGAGCAACAGCCCTAAGCCCCAGCTGCAAGCAGAGAAGGTTGCCCCCAAGGACAGTTTTCCTTATGAAGGGGGACTAGGGAAGTTCAGACATGAGGAGCTGGCCAGTGCACAGTGAACTGATCCTACCCTCCAAAAACAGAGATAGCAGATAGTGCCGAGGCCTCTCACGGGAGTAAAAAGTCAGTTTATTGGGAAAATAGGTTGCTGTACAGGATGTTTACACTACAGAGGGGTCTAGAGGGAGAGGTACTCCAACAGTTGGTAGTCCACCTGGACTACCAAAAGCAGCTTCTGGCCCTGGCCCATGACATTCCACTTTCAGGACACCTGGGTATAAGCCACACAACAAATCAGCTTGCCAACATCTTTTGTCCACAGTGCCAGCAGGTTGGGAAGGCTGGGGACAAAGCTAAGGCAGCTTTTGTGCTCCTGCCTATTATTGATGAACCCTTCAGGAAGGTAGCCATGGACATAGTTGAGCCCTCAAGTAACCCAAGTCGCACAGACAAATGATACATACTGGCTGTGGTGGATTATCAATCAATCAATCAAAATCTTTATTTATTCAGGCGAACATCATTGAGCAAAGCTCATTTACAAGATGGACCTGAGTGGTCATACAAATGAGGATACAAATATTATTACATAGACAAGAATAGCATAAATAACAATATAATGGCAAGAAATGAATGTATACAACAATTTACATATATACAAGGAGCAGTAGAACCATTTTGCCTGCAAGAAAAATGTGGGCAAAGGGTATAGCAGGAATAAAATATAAAATTATAGGGTCTAACTAGCTTTTGTGAGAATAGATAGGTGAGTCGGAAGATAGAATATGAAACAATATAATGGACGGAAAAAGAAAGGTGGGTCAGGTAGGTAGGGTAGGGGATTATGGTTTATAAAAGCAATTGCAGAGCTCTGGAAAAAGGGCGGAGAACAGTCTTTTGAAGGATGTCAGAGGTAGAAGGCTATCTAGCTTCATGGATTTTTTGAGAGAATTCCATGCAACTGCTAAAGTATAGCTGAAAGCAGCCTCCCATACTGGGTGCAGGCAATGGGGACCTGTAACATGATAAGTTTACTGATCCCAAAGTGTATGGCCTAGTTGTAATTTGGGTAAAGCAATCAGTGATATAGGTAGGTAGTTTGCCTGTTAACGCTTGAATGTCCAGATAACAGCATTCCTAGTCCTTCTGTGCTGTAATGATGTCCAATTGACTGCCATAAAAGGGAGCAATGATGGGTGCTGGGGAAGGTCAGTAATAAATCTTATGGCCCCAGGATACAGGGTGTCCAGTTTTGTAAGAGATGACCTGGACAATGGCAGTATAGAAAATCAGCATAATCAATGAGGGATAGGAATGAGGCCTGAATTAACCTTTTTTTGGAGTCACTGTTTAGGTAATGCTTTATTCTAAAGAATAGTCCAAGCCTCTGTCTTAGCTTTTAAGTAGTTCTTCAATATGGACTGAATAGTCAAGCCTGTTATCTATCCAGACTCCAAGATATTTGAAATTATCAACAAATTCAAGTTTTTCTCCAAGTAAGGTGGATAAATGTAGGGTGGTGGATGCTAGGGTATGGGTAGAGCAACTCTTTGTGGCAAAAGAACATGGCTTTGTCTTTTGCATTTAGAAGTAGTTTTTGTCAAGTAGGTTGCGCTGCAGAATGGAGAATTGATTGTAACAGATCACAGGCTTTGGAAGGTGAGGGATTGCTGACATATAATACAGTATCATCAGCAAACAGATGAATGTTAGATTGAGTGAGGTTGGCATCAATATTGTTTATATAAATAGCAAAGAGGATAGGGCCAAGAATAGAACCTTGTGGTACGCCCCTTAGCAGTGGTTTTGAGGTGGATAGGTAATTTCCATTTTTAACCAGTTGTGACCTATTTGAAAGGTAATCCTTAAACCAGTTGAGTGACAGGGAATCCAGGCCTATTGAGTTAAGGGAGGTGATTAATAAGTCGTGATCCACAGTGTCAAAGGCTTTACTCAAATCCAGAAACACAGCACAGGTACAATTTTTCTTATCCAAGGTAGTCTGCCAATCGTTGGTTACCTTAGCTAAGGCAGTAATGGTGCTATGTTTTATCTAAATCCAGATTGCAGAGTTTAGAAGGTTGTTGTTATCCAAATAGTCCCTTAACTGAGAGTTTACTAGTTTTTCGAGCAACTTGGATAAAACTGGTAGAATGGAGATAGGTCTGTAATTGTTGAGATCTCTAGTATCACCAGATTTGAGTAATGGAACCACTTGAGCTGTTTTCCAAGTAGAGGAATGGATCCAGTAGTTAGGAAAGATTGAAGAGATGAGTGAGGGGACAGATAAGACATGTGAAGCAATTTTCAGGAAATAGGGATCCAGGGAGTCTGCACCTGCACTCTTATTAGTGTCTAAATTAGAGAGGAGATCTTCCACTTCTTTCACGGATATTGGGATGAAGGAAAAAGTTGAAGTGGCCATTTGCCCCACAGTAGTTTGCAGGTTCAAGGAAGATCTCAGGATATTTGCTGGTGAAGAGTCAAATGCTAGGCCAGCTGTGGTGAAGTGAGCATTGAAGGTATTTAAGATTTCTTGTTTACCTGTAATTTCTGTATCATTTAGTATCAGTTTGGAGGTTAAGGCAGGAGTAGACTTTGGCCCAGGAGTCCTTTTATTGTACCCCAGAGTCTGGATGGGTTATTGTAGGAGGCATCCAATTCAGCTGTATAGTAGGCAGTTTTGGCAGTTCTTATTTTTTTTGTACATGAATTCCTTGCTTTTCTGAAATTTAGCCAATCTCTGATGTCCTTTGTTTTTCTTGCCTTTTTCCACAGTTTGTCTCTGGTTCTCAAGGCTGCTTTAAGCTCAGAGGTGAACCAAGGGCAGGATTTTACCTTAGTTCTGATACTGGTGATAGGTGCATGAATATTGAGGGCATTATTGATAATATCCTTTAAAGTCTGGAGAGCTGTTTCAACAGAGGTTGTAAGATAGAAATCTTGCCAATGTATTGTATAACTCAGGTCATGGAGGTAGCCTGAGATATCAAAGTTCTTTTTTGACCTTTTGAGGACAAATTCTGCAGGATTTGGTAGTTTGGGTGTGGATCTTATGCCGGCTATATTATGCAACCAGGTACTTCCAATGCAGTGGCAATGTCCTTGAATTAGGGAGAAAATTTGGCTGATGAGCTCCTGGGAATGTTTAGCTGAGTGGGATTTCCCCCAGAAGATTCTGTCAGCTCAAGGAACAAATTTCATGTCGTCCTTAATGACCAGTTTGTGAGAAAAGTGCAGGATGAAATAGCTCCGTGCTTCACCCTATCACCCCAAGACAAGTGGCCTGGTTATGCGTTCAATGGGACCCTTAAAACTATGCTCAGGGCATTTGCAGACCAGCACAAAAGGGAGTGGGACAAATATTTGCTCCACCTTCTGTTTGCATACAAGGACGTTCCACAGGAGTCCCAGGGTTTTCACCCTTCAAGCTCCTGTTTTGTCAGACGGTGAGAGGGCCCCTAGATTTAGTCAGTGATGAATGGGAATGTACTGTAACCATACCACCCAAAGAGAGTACGTTGTGGACTATATCTTGAATTCCAGGGCCAGGCTTAAGGAGCTCATGGGGCCTGCCCAGGATCACTTAGCCACTGCACAACAGCAACAGAAATCCTGGTATGACCATGGGGCCAGAGTCCAGGAGTACGACACTGGACAGCAAGGGATGGTACTCATCCCAGTCTGACACAATAAACTGCAGGCAGCATGGGAGGGCCCATTCTACAGAACCCGGATGTGGAGTGATGTTAACCATGTAGCAGGACTGCCTGACAGAAGGTGCAGACAGAGGGTATATCATGTGAACATAATGAAGCCCTATTATGGGAGGGAGGAAATGATCCTCACTATGTGCAGCGCATCAGAGGAGGGGAACAAGGCTGATCACATGATGGCCTTCCTTGGTGAAGCCCGGGAGAGATCCTCCATGAATAATTTCACCCTCTCAGGGCAGCTGACACCAGCTTAGGCAGAGGGGGGTGGGGGGTGCATGACTTTGGGAACATGTTCACAGGGAACCCCGGTTACAACACAGTGGCCGAACACCATGTGGACACTGAGGCCGAAGTTCCATTGTGGCATTCACCCTACAGGGTACCCAAATGGGTTAAAAAGACCATGCTGGAGGAACACAGGGAAAGGCTGGCCCTTGGTGTGATTCAGGAGTCCTGTAGCCCATGGGCTTCACCTGTAGAAGTCCTGATCTCCAAGAAGGATGTTACCACATGATTCTGTCAACTACCAGAGGCTCAACAGCTGTACGGAGTCTGATGCCTACACCATGCCCAGAACAAAAAAGACCTCAATGGCTTGGGGTAGCCTGGTTCCTGACCACAATAGACCTGACGAAGGGCTACTGGCAGGTGCTGTTAAGCCCCACAGTCAGGAACAGGTCTGCTTTCATTACACCATTTGGCTTATTTGAAATCAAAGTAATGCCATTTGGGATGCAGAATGCATCTGCACTCTTCCAGAGGCTTGCAGATTGCATCCTGGCAGGGACAGGTGACTATGCACTGGCTTACATGGAGGACATCGCCATTTATAGCCAGACATAGGAGGATCACGTCAGGCAAGTGAGGGTGGTATTCTGCAGACTGAAGGCTGCAGAGCTGACAATTAAGGTGGTAAAATGCCAAGCAGACATGGTTGAAGTGTCCTACCTTGGGCACTGGGTTGGCAGTGGATGCATCCATCCAGAGCCAGGAAAGGTTGATGCCATCCAGGCCTGGCCCACCCCAGCCACAAAGAAACAGGTAAGGGCATTTCTGGGAATAGCCGGGTACTACAGGTTTGTCCCTCACTACAGTGATGTGGCCAGACCTCTAACAGACCAGACAAAGAAAGAGAATGCCTGAAAAAGTTCTTTGGACAGAGGACTGCAAGTCTGCCTTCCAACGGTTGAAGGAGACATTATGTGGGTCACCCATGCTTGCTATCCCCAATTATGACCTAAAGTTTGTAGTGCACATGGATGCCTCGGACCATGGGCTGGGTGCCGTTCTGAGCCAGGTTACACTGCAGGGGGGAACATCCCATAGTGTACCCGAGTCAGAAGCTGTTGCCCAGGGAAGAGTTATATGCACCAGTGGAGAGGGAATGTCTGGGGATAGTGTGGGCCCTTTAGAAGCTGCAGCCATATCTGTACGGGAGAGAGATCACCGTGATCACAGATCATAACCCACTGACATGGCCCTATTGGATTACTGGGCAAAACACAAAGTTAATGAGCTGGAGTTTGGTACTTACAGTCATATTTTATGATCATTCAGCACCGAAGTGGAGCGCAGAATGCCAGTGCAGATGGACTGCTGAGGCAGGGTTAGGTGCTTGGTATATTCCATTAGGCATTCCCCATGCTTTACATGAACACCAGTGTCTCTTGGGGGTTGCCCAAAAGAGACACACCTTCATTTCTGGAGGAGGGGGAGATGCAACAGGAAAGGGGACCAGAACCATGTATTCTTTTGATTGTTATTCCTTTTTGGAATATGCATCTTCTTCAGACAAGATGGTTGTCAGCTCACATGAGCGAGTGTATGTGGTAATCGTTCTCATGAGAAATTTAAACAGGAAAAGCCAGGCAGGCAGCAGTAAAGCAATAAACCCATAAACCCAGTGGAGGTATTCTTTCTGGGGATGTTCCCATGTTGAACAAAAGGAGCCAGGTGGGCATCATTATGGTAGCAAGGAGGTGCTGAAGGGTGGGAACACACACACACACACACACTCACTCAAAGAGGGCTGGGCAACATGGATCTGTCACTCAGAGGGAGTACAACTCTCCCCACTTGGGGCAAGGCAATATATTAAGGAGCTTATAACAAGCTCACTTTCTTGGACTGAAGCGCGTAAGAACTGTGCCCCTTCCATTACAAAGACTACCTGAAGTAAGATCACACAGTGAGGGAAAAGTGCTTCTTTAGCTAAGGCAGGTGAAGGATTTGTAGGGGACGATAGCTTAGACTTCTGCTGTACTATACCTATCTGTTTAATGTGATTTTATTTTCTGTTTCTTAGTAAATGTGCAACTCTTTTGTTTCCTGTAACTACATCCTGTTGTAATTGCTCGTAGTATTCTAGCAAACAGCCTATGTTAATAAAATCAGTGACTGCTTGTGTGTTATTTTAAAGGGTAATTCTATTTCTACTGGGCTCTGTTTGCAGTCAGTCTCTGAGACAGCACTCTACCCTCAGTTACTGCGTTGACCTTCCTGGCCTTGTGCAAAGGAAGAAGTCTGAAACAGGCTTCCTGGGCCCTGTTGGTAGAAAAACCTAGGTGGTAGCAGTGAACTGGAAGTCCCTAGTGAGGGATTTGCATCACAAGGCCCATCTAAAATGAGCCATAGTGGAGGCAACGACCCTTTGTATTAGGCAAATAAAGGCAAGAGAAACTATGGTTCTCAAAAGAAAGTGGCCGGAAAATTAAGAGTGAAACAAATTGGCTTTCAGGAACTACAAAGAAACAGAAAAGGGAGGAGGAGGGCAGTATAGTGTGTCTGGATAAACAGAGGGAGGGAGGCAGGCAGGCAGGGAAGACAGCCAGGAGTGCAAAGGCACAGAGAGAGGGAAAAAATAGCCCATGAAGTAAAGAAAGGGGACAAGACTTTTTACAGGTAGGTTAGTGAAAGAAAATAGAGGTGGGATTGTAAGGCATAAAGGGGAAGACAGAAGTGTGCGGAAGGCACAGGGTCATACTGTCAGAAGACATTATGCCTCAGCAATATACTGCATTGCTAATACAGTGAAATATATTGCAAACATCATAAGTCTTGTTTTAGCAGGGGGCTATGCCCCTTGTTATGAAGGGCTGCACCCTCAACCCTCCCAACTAAATTATCTAATTCGGGTGGGGGGTTACCAGTAAATATCATACAAAGTGGAAAAAAAAAAAAGAAAAAGAAATTTCATGCATCTGTGACCGAGAATCAAAACATGGTCCCAAATGCACTGCCTGCCTCCCCAGCTGCCAGTGGCTCAGTCTGTCAGGCCATGGCAGCTGCTCGGTGAACCCCTGTCCCAGCAGGATCCTTGACCTGCTAAGAGAAGAGTGAGAGGGTGCACTACCATGCATACATCCTCTCACATTTTGTACCCTCTTATTCTACCTTACTGTATTATTCCTACTATGTGGTCATATTGTGTGCTGTAAAGCGTGCAATATATTGACCCGGTAGGCGTGCGGAAGGGGACATGGAAAAAGAAACAATCATGAACAAATATTTTTGTTCAGTATCCACAGAAGAGGGGCAATGTGAGAGACCACAATTAAGTGGCAGAAACAATAAAGGGAGGGAGGGAGATAGAAGCCAGTTCCTTTGCTGAGGAGAGTTCGTTCTAAGGAAACTCACAAAACTGAAAATAGGCAAAGCAATGGGATACATCCTAGAATATTAAAGAAGTTTGGGAAGGTGCTGGCAGCACCACTGGCAGCCCTGTTCAATGAATCACTGGAACCAGAAGTGGCTTCAGAGGTCTGGAGGAGAACAGATGTAGTCCCGCTACAGAAAAGTGGAAGCAGGGATGATGCTGGAAAATATAGACCAGTTGGCCTGACCTCAGTGGTGGCAAGAAATAATGGAATCACTGCTAAAAGAAAGGATTGTGGAACATTTAGAGTCCAGCAGAGCACCAGATCTGAGGCAGTATGGAATCACAGCAGGAAAGTAATCTCAAGCAAGTCTGATTCTAGTCAGTCTGGTGGTTCTAAGGGTTGTGGCACTGGGTGCCACATGCCGGCGACCAGTGTTTGGGAGTGAGTGCAGGATGCAGGGGGTTGGCAGGGAAGGAGAAAGCTGGATCATCCATAGACAGCTCCCATTCTTCCGGGAGGGAGGGAGGGTAGCAGGATTTGGCATTTGAATACCTCCTGGTGGCAAATGGGAGGTACTGTGCCTGCAGCCTATGTGCAAGAGGGGAGGCAAAGCATGGTAGACATTAGCAGGAATGTGCACGGAAATGTGTATGGCCCTCCATCAGACATCCTTGCACATTCATGGCTACCTAGGGGAGAGCCAAGAAGCAGATCCACCAGAACAAGGAAAAGCCTCAGAGTGCTTGTAGGTGATGGCAAACCCTGGCTCCCACACCACCAGCCAAACTCTACCCACCTGGGTCCTGATCCACCATGCACCAAGTCTAGATGTAATTAGATGTCTAGAGCGCCTGTGGAAGTCACGGGCCCACCCTGGGGGATATACCAGGGGATTCCTCGCCAGGCAAGGTAAGGTGTCTTTGGAGCTCTGGGAAGGGATCCGAGGTGGGTTGGGGGGTTCAGGTTGGGTGGGAGATGGCTTGACATTGCTTGAGAAAGGCCACCACCCTGGTAACCAGAGTGTACAGAAAAAAAAATCTGATTCTTTGACTGGATAACCAGGGATTTGGATCGGGGGAAGCGGTGGATGTGGCCTACCTAGATTTCAACAAGGCCTTCAACACTATCCCACATAAAGTAGCTTGACAACAAGCCAGGCAACCAAGGAATGGGTCCCAAGGTGGTAAACTGGGTTAGAAATTGGTTGAGGGATAGAACACAGAGGGTGGTGGTGAGTGGAGCTCAAGCCGAGGAAAGGAGGGTGACCAGCAGTGTGCCCCAGGGATCAGTTCGGGGTCAGTCCTATTTAATGGAGGCAGTATAGCACAGTGGTTTAAAGCTCTGAGCTGCAAACCTGGAGATCTGGGTTTGAATGCCACAGCCCCAACTTGCATACTGTGTGACCCTGAGTAAGTCACGTAACTTCCTTGTGCTCCCAGGTCACACCTGTAAACAAGCTTTCAGTTTAGTGTCTCTTGCTCCTGGCAAAAAAAATAGTGTTTTCATACATGACACTATAGAGGGGCTGAAAGGAAAGGTATTCCTCTTTGCAGGTGTCACTAAGATCTGCAACAGGGTAGATACTCCAAAAGGGGTGGAAAAAATGAGGAGGGCCCACCTAGGTAAACAAGAGTAATGATCAATAGTTTGGCAGCTAAGGTTCAACGCAAAGAACTTAGAATCATACATTTGGGGCACAAGAAAGGGATCTGGGATAATCACATCAGATTGCCTAAAGGTGGCTAAACAATGTGTCAAGGCTGCAAAGAGAACCAGTGGAGTTCTGGGGTTCATAGGCAGAGGTGTCCCAGCAGAAGAAGAAACAAGATAGTGTATAAATCAGTGGTGAGACCTCATCTGGAGTATTGTGTCCAGTTCTGCAGGCCACATCTCCATAAGGACAAAGATAGGGTAGCGGCAGTTCAGAGAAGGGCAACAAAAACGGTGCAGGTCCTGCACCACAAGTCATATGAGGAGAGACTGGAGAACCACAATGTGTGTACCTTGGAGGAAAGAGGGAGGGATATGATAAAGAGACCTTCAAATATCACAAGGGCACAAATTAGGCATAGGAGGGCAGCATCTTTCAGAAAAAAAAGATGTTCTAGAACAAGGGGTCATGACACAAGAGGGTAACTGGAAGGACAAAATAAGTGTAACACAAGGAAGCATTTCTTCAAAGAAAGGGTGGTGGATGCATGGCACAGCCTACCAGTGGAGGTGTTGGGGCGAACTTAGTAGTGGAATTCAAAACAGAGAAACATAGGCTTTGACAGTAGATAAGGGCCGTTTGGCCCACCTAGTCTGCCTATTTTCCTACCTACTGGATAAACTGTAGATCCTAGTTAATCAACAGTCTATTTCTTCCTACCCCCACAAGAATTGCCTTGTGTGTGTCCCATGCGTTCTTGAATTTCCCAGCAGTTTTTTTTTAATTCTGAATTTATCTCCCCCACAGCCACTGACTGCTTGCCTCCAGCCACCGCTCCACCTTCGCCGCCGACCCCGGAGAGTGGTTGCGCCCAGCTGGCATATGCAGTTGTACCTTCGAGAGGGACTCCCCCATGTCCCTGCACCAGGCCAGAGTCCAAAACCGGCACGTGACTGATCCAGGCATCGTCAGCCGGCGAAGTAGCAGCCATCAAGCTGCCGTGGACAGTGCTACCATTTTTCTCTTTCTTTAACCCCTGTAGTGCAAGTCTGCAATGACGTCAAGGCACAATGTGCTGACTTCTGCTTGCACTCCAGCCCTTGCTTGCACCAGCTCTAGCAGTGCCCCTGGTTGTCACCAGGGGAAGCTGCAGAACGGTGACACCCCAGAGCCCTCCCCGGGATAGGAAAGCAGTCCTCCGGATGCTCAATCCTATCCCTCCCCTGCCAACCCCTGACAGCCCAGACTCGCGAATGAACCCGGGTCACCAGTGTGGTGCGAGGTGTGGTGTCCAGCGCCTCAACCCTCAGCGGCACTGGGCCGGCCTAAATTTCTCCACTGTTTTTGATCCCATAACCTCCTTGAAGGCCGTTCCATGTGTCCACCACCCTCTTTGTGAAAAAATACTTCCTCACATTACCCCTGAGCTGTCCCCCATCTTCAAATGGTGTCCCCTTGTTCTTGCACATCTTTTTTTCTGAAAGATGCAACCTGTCCTGGACTTTGTTGATTCCCCTGAGGTACTTAAAAGTTTCTATCATGTCCTCCCCCTCCCTACTTTCCTAAAGGGTATACATATTAAGCTCTTTAGTCTCTCCTCGTATGGCTTCTATTGTAGACCCTGCACCATTTTAGTTGCCCTCCTCTGGACTGTCTCCATCCTGTCTATGTCCCTGTGGAAATGGGGTCTACAGAACAGGACGCAGTACTCCAGATGGGGTCTCACCAACTGTCAGTACAGAGGGATAACAACTTCCTGTTTTCTACTGGTGATGCCTCTCCCTATACATCCCAGTATTCCCTAGCCATCCCTACTGCCTTCTCACATTGCTTACTAACCTTTAGGTCATCTGATATGATTACCTCAGGTTTGTTTCCATTTTTGTTATTACCCCCCACTGTGAACTCTTCCCCTGGGTTTTTGTTTCCCAGGTGCATCACCACAGTTACTGCTCCTGTAATTGCTATTGCTCAGGCAAGACAAAGACAGGAAGTGAGCTGGTTAATGTAGTTCACTGACTGAGAAGACTTCTAGAAAATGTAGTTCAGTATAGACTTTTAAAGAGACACTGCCAACTTTTTTTTGCATCATATTATTTCTAGATAAAAACACACATTTTATTGTTACTTACCTTCTCTAAACTTCATTGCTGTTGCTGATTGTTTCATGTCTCCTTGTTTAGTAGAACTGAAATGCATGGTAATGTACCCAGCCTTGATTGGTTAAATCCTTGAACTACTCAGCTGACTGTAATCTTCATTTATGATTCAGTAGTATTAAAAAAATGTACTTTGAAGAGCATTACAGTTTGACTGAGATGTATTAATGTCTTTCTTAGTATTCTTGATAGAGCAAAAGAGACTGTAAAACAAGTGATCATACTAAGGTAATTAAGGAGCTAGGAGGCTAATCATAGAATTGTAGAATCTTGTTGGTAGAAAAAGACCCTCTGGCCCATCTAGTCTGCCCTTCCCACTCTGTTTATTCAGTTATTCGGTCCCCTTCTCTACAGTCCCTTTTGTATTTCTATACAGTCCCTTATGCCTGCCCCATCGCATTCTGCAGAGAACAAACTAGAACGCATTTGAGAAACTGGGAACTTGGTAAAACATAATATTGTAGGGGACTAGGAAGGTAAGCTACACTTTCTACAGAAAGTTTAATTATTTTCTAATTGGCATTAAGAATTGCAGGATTCAATTAAAGTGTAGTAATTTTATGACCAGAGGGGTTGAAATACAACTGAAGTTGCTTGATTTCTGTGCTAGACACATAGGATTTGGAAGGATATTTGTGCAATATTTTAGAAGTGTCCTGCTGGCTAAGCAGTGAGTTTATCCCTGGTTTCAGATAAATGGTTTGTGTGTATATTGGAAGCAGACATAGCAAATTGTCTTCACTGAAAGGCCTGCTTACATCACAGGTGTCGCTAGTCAATCAGTTGATTCTGGGTGGGCATCACTGTGCTGTCTTAAGCAAACTACACAGAGTAAAACCAGTCAGAAAAGACTTCCCTGCTCCTGTTGGAAGCTGAGAAACTTGCTATACTGCAGAGAACAAACTAGAATGCATTTGAGGAACTGGGAACTTGGTAAAACATAATATTGTAGGGGACTAGGAAGGTAAGCTACACTTTCTACAGAAAGTTTCATTATTTTCTTATTGGCATTAAGAATTGCAGGATTCAATTAAAGTGTAGTAATTTTATAACCAGAGGGGTTGAAATACAACTGAAGTTGCTTGATTTCTGTGCTATACACATAGGATTTGGAAGGATATTTGTGCAATATTTTAAAAGTGTCCTGCTGGCTGAACAGTGAGTTCATTTTTATCTCTGGACTCAGTAGAGTGGTTTGTGTAGGAGCAGTGGTCTAGTACATTGTGGTGTTGGTTGACTTACTATAAAGGGCAGTACTCACCAGGGTGGTGAAGCAGTGGTGTATTTGATTGTTTCTAACAGTCACCGGTGGTTGTGGCTCTACCCACCCACCCTTCCCTCACCCCGCCCACCCCAGGAGTGGCATTTCCTTTATAGCCAAGGTTCTGACATCACTTCCTCAACAAGTCTTGCAGCAGAACTGTCATATTCTTAATTACCCAGCACAGTGCATAAAGGGTAAGTACAAAAAAAAAAATTATATATTACTCATTGTATATTATAAGGAAGAGGGACATGTGGGAAGTGGTGCAATGCACTGGCTGTGGGGCAGCAATTTTCCGGGAGACATTCTGGAACCTGTATTGCTGCCCTATTTGCAGGCAACTGTCAGCTCTGAGGGAGTAGGTTGCCCACCTCCAGGCTGAATTGGCAAGGACTAAGGAGGCCTCCCCCACCCAAAGAGCACCAGTTCCACAACCACTGCCTCAGAGGTTGCCATGTGTGAAGAGCAGATGGACCACAGTAGGTTCAGGGAGAGTGAGGGTGGTGGAACAGAGGCATAGCCCCCTGAGTTGCACCTCTACACAAATCATATGTCAGTCTGGCAAATCAAGGTTCCTCTATGATGACACCCTCATTGGAGACCAAGAAGAATGCTGGGGACATCCACAAGAGAGACCCACAAAAGAGTGGCAAGGGACACCACAGGGGAAAGAAACAGCTTCTGATAGGGGACTCAATTGTTAGGGGTGTAGACCTGGAGAAGGGAGAGGAGAGGGAAGTAAGATGCCTGCCTGGTGCCATGGCTTGGGAGGGACAGGAAGCGAATCCTCAGGATTGCAGAAGCAGTATCACAGGAGAGGAAACTAGATATCATTGTCCACCTCGGGACAAATGACCTAGCTAGGCATGATATCAGTGTAGTGCAGGATGAATTTGTGGAGTTGGGAAGGGGCCTCAGACAGGTAGCAAGCACGGTAACCTTCTCAGATGTGCTGCAAGTCTATGGCAGGGGTGAGGCTAGGGTACTGCACGCCATGCAGTTTAATGAATGGTTGCAAAGCTGGTGCAGAGCACAGGGCTTTGGCTTCATTGGGGACTGGGGGTCCGCCTGGAGAAATGAAGGTCTATACTGGCATGATGGTCTGCATCTGTCCAGGAAGGGAAACACGCTCCTAGGTGACAGGTTTAAAGGCTTCCTTGGCAAGCTTTTAAACTAGCCAAGGGGGGAGGTGCTGATAGGAAACAGGAAAGTTCAAGCCTCCCCCCACAAAACATGGCAGGTAGTAGGGTAAACACTGAGGTACAGAGCTTGACAGCGGGCAGGACAGGGTTAAATGGAAAAATGGACAAGGGCAATAAGAGCAGGGATGGGGTAAAAAAGGATAAAGCCAACATTAAATGGAGGGCAATGAGTACCAATGCCCGTAGTCTTGGAAACAAACTTCCAGAGCTAGTAGCCCTGATGGAAGAGGAACACTTGGATATTGTGGCAGTCACAGAAACATGGTACATGGAGAACCATGACTGGGATGTCAACATACCAGGGTACACAATCTACAGAAGGGACAGGGAGCATAAAAGAGGAGGTGGAGTAGCTCTCTACATAAGGGAAGGAATCAAAGCTACAGAACTAAAAAGTAAAGGGGGAGGAGAAGAGGAACTCTGGGTCACCTTGGAGACAGGGAATGGCATCACAATCCACACAGGGGTTGTATACAGACCCCCATCTCAAGGGGAGGAAATGGACAAGAAAATAATAGAGGGCATTCTCAAAATGGCTGAAAAAGGGGAGATACTGTTGATGGGGGACCTGAATATGCCAGATGTTAACTGGGCAACATGGACTGCAGCCACATCCAAGAGCAGGGTCATTCTCGATGCCCTACAGGGAGCATGCCTTAGACAGCTAGTGGTGGAACCCACTCAGGAGGGAGCAATATTAGACCTGGTACTCTCAAATGGAGAGAGGATCACAAACTTAGAAGTCAGTAGACATCTGGGAACAAGTGACCACTGCACAGTGTGCTTCACAATAAACACAACCATGGAGACAAGCCATACAAAGACAAGGATACTGGACTTTAGAAGGGCTGACTTTGTCATAATGGGTGCATACCTGAGGAATGCATTAGCAAATGGCCAGAAAGGAGGGGTGGAAGAACAATGGAGAAAAATCAAAACTGCCTTCATGGAGGCAACAAGCCTTTGTGTGAAACAAATAAAGAAAACAACGCGGAATAAAAAAACACTATGGCTCTCAAAAGAGGTTTCAGGGAAGGTTAAGGAGAAAAAGGCTGCATTCAAAAAGTATAACGAATCACAGATGGAACACGACAGGGAACTGTATCGATTTAAAGCAGAAAGAAGTGGGGAAGGCAGTCAGAAAAGCAAAGGCCCAAACCGAGGAAAAGATAGCCAGCTCAGTTAAGAAGGGGGATAAAACCATTTATAAGTACATTAGGAAGCATAGAAAGGTTAAGGGAGGGATAGTGAAGATTAATAAAGGAGAGGGGAGGTGGGCAGAGGGAGTCAGTGAAAAGGCAGATATACTGAATGAATACTTTTGCTCAGTATTAACAAAAGAAGAAGAGGAGGAGTTACCCAAACCAAACAGTAGAAGCGCTCTGGATAGTGGGGTTGACACCAGTCCATTTACAGAAGAAAGAGTACTGAAAGAACTCCTAAAACTCAAGGTTGACAAAGCAATGGGGCCTGACGGGATTCACCCTAGAATCCTAAAAGTGCTAAGGGAGGACCTAGTGACACCACTAGCCACGCTTTTTAACAAATCATGGGAAGATGGGGTGGTACCTGAGGACTGGAGGAGGGCAGATGTGATTCCCCTTCACAAAAGTGGGAGCAAGGCAGAAGCAGGAAACTACAGACCTGTTAGTTTGACCTCAGTGGTGGGGAAAATGATGGAATCACTTCTGAAAGAAAGAATTGTTCAGTACCTAGAGGCCAGAGGGGTACAGGACCCAAAGCAGCATGGATTCACAGCAGGAAGTTCATGTCAGATGAATCTAATCAATTTCTTTGACTGGGTGACCAAAGTAATAGACCAGGGAGGGGCTGTGGATATGGCCTACCTAGACTTTAGCAAGGCATTTGACACAGTCCCGCACAAAAGATTAATAATCAAGTTAGCCAGCCTGGGAGTGGGTTCCAGGGTGGTAGCCTGGGTAGCAAACTGGCTGCACAACAGGACACAGAAGGTTATAATGAATGGAACACATTCTGAAGAAAGGGGGGTTACTAGTGGAGTACCTCAAGGCTCAGTACTGGGTCAAGTCCTCTTTAATGTCTTTATAGGTGACATTGCAGAGGGTCTGGAAGGAAAGGTATACCTCTTTGCGGATGACACAAAGATCTGTAACAGAGTTGATACACAAGGGGAGGTAGAAAGTATGAGAAGGACTTGGCAAGGTTGGAGGAATGGTCAGACATATGGCAACTTAGATTCAATGCAAAGAAGTGCAAAGTAATGCACCTGGGAAATAAAAATCCAGGAGAAGAGTACACAATAGCAGGGGAGGTACTAACGACAACAATAATGGAAAGGGATCTGGGTGTAGTCATATCAGATGACCTAAAGGTGGGTAAGCAACACGAGAAGTCAGTAAGGAGAGCCAGGGGGATACTGGGATGCATAGGAAGGGGCATCACAAGTAGAAAAAGGGAAGTGGTTATCCCTCTATACCGACAGTTGGTGAGACCCCATCTGGAGTACTGCGTGCAGTTTTGGAGACCTCATCTACGCAAGGACATAGACAGGATGGAAGCAGTCCAGAGGAGGGCAACTAAAATGGTGCAGGGTCTACATCAGAAACCATATGAAGAGAGACTGGGAGAGCTTAATATGTATACCCTTGATGAAAGGAGGGACAGGGGGACATGATAGAAACTTTAAGTACCTCAAGGGAATCAACAAAGTCCAGGAGGGTAGCATCTTTCAGAAAAAGAGATGTGTAAGAACAAGGGGGCACAATTTAAAGTTAGAGGGGGATGGCTCAGGGGTAATGTGAGGAAATTCTTTTTCATGGAGAGAGTGGTGGACGCATGGAACCGCCTTCCTGGAGAGGTTGTGGGGTCTAAAACAGTGGGGGAATTCAAACATGCATGGGACAGACTTAAGGCAATTATAGTGGGGGGGTTGCAGGAAGTAGGCTGTTGGTTAACTAGAATCTGCAGCTTATCCAATAGGTAGGGAAATGGGCAGACTGGGTGGGCCAAGTGGTCCTTATCTGCCGTCAAAGTCTATGTTTCTATGTTTCTGAATTCTGTCACTGTTTTAGACCCTACCACAACCTCCAGAAGTCTGTTCTATGCTTCCACCACTCTTTCTGTGAAGAACTGTCTTCTTACATCTCCCTGGCTGAATCTCCACTCTGTAGTTTCAGGCTATAGCCCCTTGATACTACACTGTCCTTTCTGTGAACTACGTTACCTGTCTTAACCATACTGATCCACTTGACATACTTGAACATTTTGATCATGTCCCCTCTCTCCCTTCTAGTTTCCAAGCAGTACAACCAATGTTCCCTGCATCTCAGCTTGTATGGTTTGCCCAGCATTCCATGTAATATCTTAGTTACATACTAACATAGTAAAATGACAGCAGAGTAGGCCTCCTGGTCTATTGAGTCTGCTAGGGAATTAATACCCTGAAGGGGCACCGCTACTATCTTCCTGGTTCTTCCTCCCATGATTGACCCTCCCCCACCAAGGTTCCACCCCGGACAAGCATTCCTCATCTTCACCCCCTCCTATACCTGTTGCAGCCCCTCTTGAACCCTCCCACCGTAGATACTTCCACCAGTTCCTCAGGCAATGCATTCTATGGTTCCACCACACTTTCAGTGAAGTACCATCTCCTTTCAACTCTGAATCTACCAGCCTCTGACTGTGACCTCTGGTGACTCCTCCCTCCATCCTCTGAAGGATCCCATTTGAGCCTACCATAATTACTCCCTTCAGGGAGTTGCCCTTCTCTGAACCCCCACCAACTGGTCTCTGTCCTTGTGTAGATTTGACATGCAGAACTGGACTTCATACTCCAGACGATGCCTTACCTTGGCTTTGTAAAGGGGCATAAGTACCTCGCTTCACCTACTAATGATACCCCTGCTAAGACACAACAGCATCCCATTTGCCATTCCCACCACTCTGTTGCACTGGTTGCCTGCCTTGAGGTTGCTGGATACTATTACTACCAAATCCTTCCCTGCGCTGTCATCTTAATGTCTCATTCCCTGGCACATAACTTGCTTCCAGGTTGTTGTGCCCTAAGTGAATCACTGCACACTTTTTGACATTCAACTTCAACTGCCATGTCTCTGCCCATCCTTATAAAATCCTCATGTCCTGTCTCATGTCCTCCACCTCACTGCAGAGTTGCAGATATTTCTATCATCTGCAAAAAGGCCCACCTGCCCTCTCAGTCCTTCTGCTATGTCCCCATGTAGATGTTGAATAGGAGGGGACCCAGTACTGATCCTGGGGTACACCATCTCACTTCCCATCTCCAAGTACATTTCGTTTACCACCACTCCTTAGTTTCTTCCTGCCAACCAGTTCTCTACCCACCTGGTTATTTATCACCCATACCTGTGCTTTCAAACTTGTTCATTAGCCTTCTGTGGGGGATGATGTTGAATGCCTTGCTGAAATCCAGGTAGACCACATCCACAATCCCCCCTTTGTCAATTTCCTGTGTCGTACAGTCAAAGAATTAAAGTAGGTTTGTCTGGCATGACTTCCTTTTCATGAATCCATGTTGTCTGTCATCTAGGAGAACATTTTCCTCCAGGTATTCAATCACCCTCTCCTTAATGAGTGAATCCATGACCTTCCCCACCACAGAGGTGAGGCTGACAGGATGTTAATTATTCTTTCAAATCCCTGATGCCCCCATATGCAACGGCATCACATTTGTTTCTTCCAGTACTCTGGCACCCTTCCTGAATCCAGGGGCAGGTTGAACAGTCTTGTCAAGGGGGAAGCCAGGTCTTCTCCCAACTCCCGGGTTATTCTAGGTTGCAGTCTGTCCGGCCCCATGCCCTTATCTACCTGCATCCTGCCTAAATTCTTCCTAACCCTCTTGACTCTGAATGGACAGGTTAATCCCATTGCCCCACCTCCCCCTCCCCCTGAGCTCTGGACTCCTCCCCTCACCTTCATGAAAACTGAGCAAAAGTACTTGTTTAGTTCTTCTGCTTTCTTACTGTACTCTTCAAATTGAGTTCCTCCCTCTCCCTTTAGCCTTGTAAATGATCCCCTGCTTAGCCTTCCTAATGTTCCTCACATATCTAAAAAATGTTTTGTGCCCTCTCTTAGCATGTTTTGCTTTCTTCTTCTCATTCTCTGCCTTGCCCCTCTTTATTTCCTTCCCAACTAGCCTCCTCCTCTCTCTATAGGCTTCCCTGCCCTCTTCTTTCTGCATACTCTTGTATTTCCAGAAGGCTCTCTTCCTATCCCCTATCACCCTCACCACTTCCCTTGTGAAACACAAAGGTCTTCTCCTTCTTGTGCCCTTCCTTACCTCCCTTATGCACAAATCCATTGCTTTCTGCATCAGGGTCTGTAAAAATCCCCCTAGCTCCATGTTGTCTAAACCCTACATATCCATTAATTCCTTCCTCATCAGCTGTCTCATCCTGTCAAAGTCTACTCTCTTGAAGTCCAGGACCAGGACTGTTGTGGTTGTGCATCTTACCTTCCTCCCCACTCTAATGCTAAACTGAACCGTCTTGTGGTCATTGTTGCCTAGTGCCTCTCCCACCCCCACCTAATCCACAATTTCCCCATTTGTTAGGACATTTAGCAGGTTGTTTTCCCTTCCTGGGTCCTTGACCAACTGCTGCAGGAACGCACCCTGCAGCATCTCCATAAATACCCTGCTCCTTGCCAAGGTGGCCTCCAGGATGAGCCAGTCCACATCCTGGAGAATTAGGTCACCTACCGGTAGTGTTTCTCCTTTGACAGCTATTCTTTCTATAGCATGCACCAGTTTTATCTCCTCTTCTTCCCCTTACAAAGGTGGTCTGTATACCACCCCTAGCCTTAGGGATTCACCTGTCCCTTAACTTATAGAGCCACTCCCTCCATCCCTCTCTTCCTGTCCCCCCTGTCCTTTCTAAACAGTCTATATCCAGGGATTGTTGTCTCCCATGTGTGATATTCTGTCCATCATGTCTCTGTGACTACAATTAAGTCTAGTTCCTCATCCTGTATGATGGCCTCTAATTTTACCATCTTATTAGATAGGCTCCTAGCGTTTGCTACAAGCCCCCTCCAACAAAGTCCCTCCCCAGCCCCCTTCCCAGAGGTGTGTCAACCCCCATTGTGTCGCCCTTATCCTGGGGTCCACAGCCTCCCTTATTTGCTTTCCAGAGAGTCTTTAATCCAGACCCCTCTTTGCTTAGTTTAAGTGGCAGTATAGCCTAGAGGTTAGAGTAATGAGCTGTGAACGAGCTTGGTACATCCAGCAGATCAGACCTTGGTTTGATTCTCACAACCTCCACTTGCATACTGTGTGACTCTGAGCAAGTCACTTAACCGCCCAGTGCTGCCAGGTCACCCCTGAAAACAGGCACTTGTGCCTAATGGGCCTTGCCTGGTTACTAAAGACAAATAAATAAATAAATGATATGACTCTTCAGTGAACCCCCCTAGTCTACACTCATGGGCTAATGAATCACATGTATGCTCCAATCATCTGCAATGCATAAAAATCAAGGTTATGCACCATGATCAGAATGAAAATTAACAAGTTTGCCTAAGGGCCAAGGAGCAGAGGCTGCTGGATGGCTTCCAGGATGTGTTCTTAACACAGCATGTGGTGGAGCCCACAAGGGAGGGGCATGTCCTGGATGTGGTTCTGGCAGATGGGGATCTGGTAAGGATATGTTTGTACAGGACCCCTGACTGGGAGCGACCACAATACTGTCTGGTTTCAAATAGCATGGGGGGAGGGGTGAGATCTAGGACACTGGCAGTGGACTTCAGGGGGCAGACTTATGGGCATGGGAAATATTCTCAAGAATCACTTGAAGAGGATTACCTCAATGACAAGTGTGTGGAAAGGAGATGGGAGGTCATAAAACGGGACTTCATGAGGCAGTCAGGATCTGCGCTAAGTTGAAACGTAGGAGCAAGGCACATAAACCATGCTGGTGGTCCAGTGAGGTACAGGTAGCAGTCAGAGAAAAGAAGGCGGCCTACAAAAATATAAACAACAAGAGGATAGGGATAAGGAAATGTACCAGCTTGCATCTAGAAAAGTCACCCGTATGGTAAGGGGAGCAAAGTCCAGTAAAGAGCAGCGGCTGGCACAGGGGATACATGGAGGGGAAAAGGGGTTCTTCTGGTACATTGGGGAGCGGAGCAAAACTAAGGGCCATCTCAGCAGATTGAGATCAGAAGGAGGGTGGGTGGAAGAGGCGAGGGACCAGGCAGAGGTATTTAATGAGTACTTTGCCTCTGTGTTCACTAAGGAGGGGGATGGATATCTACAAAGCAAGGCATGAAGGGGATAGAAGCGGCAGTAAGTGGGATCAGGGGAGCAACAGAAATGGAGCAAGAGGAAGGATAGGTACCCCAGGGGTGTCATATCTCTGTAAGGATAAAAAGGCCAGTAAGGTGGAGGGGACGGATGATGCTATCTCCGCCAAAAGGGTGTGGTTAGCCCTCAAGGCCCTAAAGAAAGACAAATCTCCTGGGCCGGATGGCATTCATCCGAGAGTACTATGGGAATTGGCGGACATACTGGCTGCACTCATGGAGCTTTTCAACAGGTCACTTGAGACAGGAGGGTAATTTAGGATTGGCGAGAGCATGTGGTGCCAATCCATAAAGGGGGTCGAGGGAAGTACCAGATAACTATAGACCCATCAGTTTGACCTGTGGTGGGAAAATTAATGGAGAGTATACTAAAGGAACGATTGGGGTGTACTTGGAGGAGTGGAGGTCTGTAGTTGGCAACATGGGTTTGTGCTAGGTAGATCATGTCAAACCAACCTTGTGGAGTTCTATGAATGGGTAACATCAGAACTGGACAGGTAAGCTTGTGGATGTATTATTCTTGGACTTCAGCAAGGCGTTGACTTGTCCCCCACAATGGTCTGGTGGAGAAACTGATGGGGTTAGGAGTAGGCCCTTTGATGGTCAGATGGATTGAAAACTGGCTAGCTGGACGCACCCAGACAGTAGTGGTCTGTGGGGAGCTCTCGAACCCTAGAGAGGTTGGTAGTGGGGTACCGCAGGGCTCGGTCCTGGGTCCGATTCTGTTTAATGCATACATATCGACATCAGGGAGGGTATACGGTGTGAAATGAGTCTGTTTCGGATGACTCCAAGATGGGAGCAGTAGTTGAGGAGAAGAGGGAGGTTGGCCCTGCAAGGGACCTGGACACCCTGGAAAGCTGGCTCACACATGGAAATTAAATTTCAATATCACCAAGTGCAAGGTGTTGCATCTTGGTCGGGAAACCCTAAACACAGGTACACCCTGGGAGGAGACACTGGAGGCCCTCAATAGGGAAAAAGACCTAGGGGTCATGGTGGATGCATGTATGAATAACTCTGAGCAGTGCAGGAGAGCGGTTAGCAAGGCAAACAGGATGTTGGGATGCATCGTTAGGGGGATCACCTCTAGAAGCAAGGAAGTGATTCTGCCGCTGTACAATGGACTGGTTAGACCACACCTTGAGTACTGTGTACAGTACTGGAGACCACACTTAAAGAGGGACATACAGTTCCTGGAGAGGGTACAGAGGAGGGCAACAAAGATGATATGAGGGCTAGGGGATTTGACATATGAGGACAGACTTGAGGAGCTCTGCCTGTTTTCATTGGAGGAGCGGAGAGACAGGGGGGACATGATTGAGGTCTTCAAGTACCTCAAGGGAATAAATAGGGTAAACATGGAGGGGATCTTTAGACTAAAGCAGGGAGGTATCACCAGAGGGCATGGTTTGAAGTTGGAAGGTGGAAGGGTGAGGGGGGAAAAGAGGAGAAGGTTTTTCACTGAGAGGGTGGTGGACCCTTGGAATGCACTGCCTGGTGAGCTGGTTCAGAGATCCACAGTGGAGGGCTTCAAGAGAGGGTGGGACAGACACAGAAAGTGGATGTATCAGATGATGGTCTGTCCCAGGGGGGTGGGGATGGATGATAGGGGTTTCTGGAGCACAAGGGATGGGAGGGTCTCGGCACCCAACTAAGGATCTAAGGTTCGAGCAGACTCGATAGACCATAAAGCCTAATCTGCTGGCAAATAGTATGTTTGTATAAAACAAAAGTAGTATTGGAAAGTCTTCATTATCATTCGAAAGTATTCAATAGTTTGTACTTCTATAGTCTGTGTATAATATTCATTTAGTATTAATTTACTATTAAAAAACAATTACAGTTGAATACTTCTTAAAATTAAGTAGTCCTAGAGGCAGTATTCTTCTTCTGCAGATTACAGAAGATTAATAATTACTAAATGTAGGGGCGACTCTGGTGCCAAGCAAAGGTGTTTGCTCTCTATGCTGGTGACCCAGGTTCATACACCAAGCCTGGGTCCCAGGATCGGAGGCCAGGAGAGAGGGGTGTCACAAGTGTCTATCGGATGCTTCCCTGCCATAGCACACCTGCCCTCCTATAGCACACCTGTGAATCATGTTTGTAACCTCAGCAAGAGAAAGACAGGCTGAGGTTGCAACAGTGGCCAGCATGTGATGGATGACCATGAGTCATACTGCTTGGCCAATTTGTCAGGGGTACAGGAAGGTGGAAGAAGTCACCTAGCACAAGGCAACCCTGCACACCGTGCTACAGTTGCTTGTGGGGGGGGTCACAGTTGGTGGTTAAGTAAAAAAAAAAAAGCAGAGAGTTCATGGAAATGGGGGGGTTGTACAAACACCAGCTGTCAATGGCCCTGCATTAAATTTCCCATTACATAAGGGAACAGCATGGTACTCTCACCATAATTTGATGTGCAGCCTTACATCAAGGATCACAGTCTGCCACACTGCTCCCTTCCTACTTTTACTCACCTACATAAAGCTTGGTGTCACTTCTGTTCATTTTATTCCCACTCATTCTGGTCACTCCTTGTTTAACTCCTTGAGGTTGATTTTTTGCATTAAACCAGCGTGCTATGTCCCACATGTCCTCCCATTTTCACCAACCATTACTACAGTCTTTCGAGTTCTGCGTTCATGGGCTACTGAACTGGAAGTCCAACACTGCAATGTTTCCTGACCAGTCTTTGGAGTACTCAGAACTCCAACACTGCAAAGCTTCCTGGCCAATCTTTATTTCTTTCAAGTTCCATGAGAAACAAGTATAATATAAAAAAGATGACTCCAGGTATGTACATATGCTGTTCCAGGCTGACAAGCTGGAGTCTTGTCCACAACACGAGTCTCAGTGGATCATAGAATATAATTTAATATTTATTTAATGCTTTATGCAGGCAAACTTTCTGGGACATTGCCTGGGGTGTGGAAAAGAAATCTGGCAGAGGGGTGTGCAGCATTTGCTGTGCAGGAGTCCTAATGACGGTCAGTGCAGGCATGGAATAGATCAAAATCTAAACTATAACATAAAAGTGCCCAACAGGGTTAGACTGTGGGAAGGGGACAGAATTGTTCAAGTTGAGCAAAGAATACTGGCAACACCTACCCGGCCCCCAAAAACTCTGTGCAGTAGAGGTGCAGCAATTGGAATCACAAAGGCTATGCAATATCCTCTGGAAGCATGTTTTCCAATTCTGGAGCAGTGATTGGGGAAAATATGGCTGCTCCCAGGCAAAGGTGTTGATCAAGGGGTTAAGACTAGAATCCCCCACCCCACCTGCTATTCTGTAACAGAAGAAATGGTTTGGGGTGCATAGCTGGTAATCATCTCCCCTATTCTCCTGCCATTCAATACCTTGGCAGTCACCAGGGCACAAGACTGCAACCCCTCCACCATATAGGACAGGTAGGATGCTGGTGTTTCTTCTGGTGGCTGAGGGTTGTGGAGGCAGTTCTAGCATTGATCAGGCATATCCAACATTGTTCAGACAGAGTGACTGTTGTGCATGCTGGTGTTCCAGCTTAATTCTATTCTTTTGAGACTTGTGAAACTTTGTGAATGACAGGGTACAGTACACATTGCAAGTCCATTGGTCTGCAAGATCCACCAATGGGCTTTCAGGTGTACAGTAGTTGTCATTCACAGACAGCTCTGTTGGCAGGTGGCTGTGGCAGCATGCAGGTGGGTTGAGCTGCCAAATGACATTAGAACCATGCCGTGACGGGGGAGCAGGGTGGGGCAGGGGATCCTGAGTGGGTGAGGGTGGTCCACTGGACCACCGGGTTGACTTAAGGAATTACAGTGAATGTGTAATCAGGTCAAGCTAGCGGGGGGAGAGGACAGTTATTATTCCTTTACCACCACAGTGTGTGGCATACAATCAGAGTGGCGGACAGGAAGGGGGTTTATATATGTTTTATTTACTGTTGCAGTGTGCGGCATATAGTTGGGGTAGCAGAAAAGGGATTCGCATATGTTTTATTTACTTCTGCAGTGTGCGGCATGCAATTGGGATGGCAGGCAGGGAAGGAGGCACTGGACTACCAGAGTTGGAAGGCTGCTGTGCTGCTATCTGCAGTACAGTGGCCTGCCAGTGGGTGAACACCCACTTACTCTACTTGTTGTAGACTTATCTTGAGGAGGTGCATCTACAGACTTGCTCTGGAGGATGTGCCTCCATTGTGGGTTGTGAATGCGGTTATGTACCATATGCATGGGCATGCCCCCTGCACAACCTCTCCAGATGCGTTACTTAACATTAAGGGTGGTGTGTAATGTGCTTCAGACCCTTGCCAGAATCATGCCAGTACACAAGTTGGGGTTGCGCTTGCACATCTTGGATGCATTGGGTGCATCCTTTTTGTGAATCCTGCCCCGAAAATGGACCCTACTCCTGGACAGGTGAGTCCATTATCAAGTAGCTAGTGACTGCAAAATATGCTAACTTAAAATCTCAAGCAGTTAATAACTGAGTCATTTCTTGCATGTCAAGTAGAACAACTGAGAAATTTTCTAAGTCATATAAACAACTAACTCTCAAGCAAGATTATGTTTAAGTCACAAATTTCAATTAATTCCTAGCTACAGTATTTTTCAGACTCATCTCTCAACTAATGAATAAATAAACAAACAAAAATTCACAACTAATTGCTAGATGGCAAAAGTTAAACATTAGTTGAGAAAAACTCCTCAATCAATGGTCCAGCTTAATGCTTAACGTTTTAGTTAGCCATTACCTAATGAAAAGGTAATCACTAGTTATTTGCTCACTTATTTTTTTGTATGGGCATTTAAACAGAGTGTTCACAAAGGGACACTATCTTTGTTAAAGACCAAGACTGGTTGAAATGTCAGAAGCTGTGTTGGAGGGGGGGCGCTGTTGAGCAAGATGGACGCTCATAGATAGTGCTCAGCAATGCATCGTGTTTTGGGAGCTAAAAGTGAAGACTTCTAGGCTGACCAGGGCAATTTATTTGTGGATCTATCCGTGTAGGAGAATTAGAGGAACTAAATGGGTAACCCTCGTAAAGATCGGAGCCAGCATGAGGGAGCAAAATCCAAAACTGTTTCCGCCTCTACAGCCACGCGGTCTGTACTCCATCATCAAGCCACAGTCACAGAGACAGAAGGTGAAAAAAATGCTGCATTCACTTGGTCTTAAAATTAATAGACTAATATTGTCAGTCTCCGGCCTATCGGACAAAATAGATGGGATTTCCAATAGAGTTTCAGCTTTGGAAACAGCTCTGGATTCAGTGACGGCGGAATCAGTAGAGGTTAAAAAGTGCTCCGATGCAGCTATGGGAGCAGTAACCAACTTGATCAAGGAGACTGGGCCGTTAAAGATGAAGTTGGAAACCCTGGAAAACCAATCCAGGGCAATGAACATACGCATACTAGGTCTCCCGGAGGGTGCTGAAGGAGACCATTTGATCCTGTTCCTTCACGATTGGTTACAGCAGCAACTGGGAGAAGATGCAGCATCACGAATTAAGGGACTACAGAAGGCCTACAGAGTTGTGGTCAGAGGTAAACCCAAGAACCCTGAGGCTCCGCGTGCAGTCCTGGCCATAACGGATGGAGTGGCGACTAAAGACTATCTCCTGGCTCTCGCTAGGCAACAAAAAACATTCCTGTGTGAGGGAGAAATGGTGCATTTGTACCCAGACATCAGCTTTGCCACGAGGCATCGGCGGAAGCAATTTGATGGCACAAAAGCACTTCTGCAAGAGGCGGGGATCCAGCATAGTATCATCTTCCCCGCGTGCCTCCGCATTATCCACCAGAGCAAGATTTTTATCTTTTCTGACCCCAAGGATGCCCTTAGATAGACTCAGAAACAAGCTCCATGGAGACGACTGACGGAACAGGAGGACAGCGCCTCGGAAGACAAGTCATGAAAACCCAAAAGAATTATTTCTTGGGAGAGAGAAGAGAGATGAAGTAACATTACATGAAAGTGCTGTAACCCTGGATTAGGTCGTGAGTACCTATCCTGAATTCTGTGAACATAATAACCTCAAGACTTATCCTGGTTATTATAATATTGGCTCCAGTTGAGCTCCATTTAAGTGTTTAACTTTAACTCTCTGTTTCTGTTCAATAAAATAAAATATCATCTGCTGGCCTGTTTTAGGTTAAGCTTGGCAACCGTATGTAGCTAATGCAGTTAGTCAGTAATTATTTTGGCTCCCAACACAGTCAGATTGAATATATGGTTGCATTATCATTATGGACCTGGCACTCTTAGTACTCTTACAATGATAAGGCATGTTTTTTTCTTAGTTCCTCTTAAGAGGAGACAGAATACTTGGAATTTATGTAGATTGACCTGTTTAGTATTTTGCCATGCAGCTCATGGGCTTTGGTTTCAGCTATATTGTACTGACTTTATTTTGCTTAACAGACTGTACTAACCCCTAGGATGTATCTTAAAGCAGTAGAAGCAATTTTTTTGTATGTTAAGAGGTGTGGCAACGTCAAAGCATTCAGTTTATATTTTCACTTGACATTTCACTGCTTGGAATGTATTCTAAAAGTTTTTAGAAAGCAATACTAAAAATAAAGTACAAAAAAAAAAAGAAGCTGTGTTGGAATTTCTTCTGGCCTGTACACTGTTGTGGTGGAGAATAAAAGTTTGAATACTGGTTAAGTACTGGACTTTATGCCTTCTTTTATTACTATGTGTAGGTGTGCCATGACTCCGGTTATACTGAATTACCAATGAATGTTCAAAAGAGTATGATTACCTCCTCCAACTCACGGAGCGTATGATCAGTAGCACACAGAAAAGGAACCCCCCCCCCAGGTGGAGGAAACCTATGAGGACCCATGGCTACTGACCTGCCCATCCTCCAGGCAAATTAAGAGGAGATGAACCTATGTTCCAGCAACCATAAGCTAATTTTGGGAGAAAGGTGAACTGACTGGATAGCTAATGGTCCATCTTCGAATCCATGGATGATGCATTCTGGAAGGATGATTCTGAGGTTGAAGAAGCAGGTCTATTCTGAAGGAGCATCTGAATTCTGAGAGTAGAGTAGGTTCAGTTGAAAAGGGGTGAATGTAGTCCAAGTTTCGAAGGTGATGATGGATGATGTCCAGAGGGATTACAGAGGCTAATGAGTAGGAAGAGCATGATGTGATAAATATACTACCAGGCTTTGAACGGTAGGAATATGATGGTTATGAAGTCATAAGGTAAACAATCTAACTTTGTAGAAGGTTTGATGTTCAAGTTAGAGCCTGGAGGTGAGGAGTTAAGCAGTGAGCAGTAAGTTGCAATGTAAGCATCCATGAAGCAGAAGAAGGAGTCGGACAGAGTCTTTATGTATCTGTTAGGAGTAAGTGACGTGAATGATTTTAGACCAATGAAGGAATTTTGGTAGATGCAGTAGAGATGGTAACTGAATGTATATGGAATAATTGGAAGTTCAGTACAAGAAATTTGAGAGTTGATTTGAGTATTGATGTCGTAATAATACTTGTATAGGCTCTTGCTGGTTCATCGGTAGAAAAGTAAATAGGGGTATTTCTGTGGCGCAATTGTTGTGATATGCACTGAGGTGGCTATGACTGTTTTGCCTTACAGGTAATCCAATGTCTAAATACTGTGGGAAGCCTGGAAACTGGTATATGAAAGAGTCTATAGACTGATATGGCAATGGGGAGTCGGGAGCAGTGTAGAATGCCAGGGGTGCTCAGCACTGTAGTAGAATATAGATCTGTCGAGAGGCAAGATTGGGGTAGTGAGACAGCCAGATCGGTTGCAGATGTTCAGATTGAGAATCAATGGAAGTCTGCACTCGGTGAAAATCTGTACTGGAGGGAGTATGGGAGGTGAATCATGAGGGATGAGCTAGAAGGGCTGATGGATGGGCAGCTGACCTGACTGATGGTAATATGATGAAGGAATGTAGATCATTGTATTAAGTATGGTGACATCCAGGAGCTAGATGACAGTGGTTTGGATAGAATGCCTTTAGTAAGGTAGCTAGGCACCGGAGATCCAACAGTAGGAGTTCTGGGAAGGTATCTGTGAAGGTCTTAGGACATCCAATGGCTATTGAGGACAAAGGAGTCGAGTAACATGATCAACAGAGTCAGTGTTCATAGGAGAAGCTACAGAAAGGTAAAACGGATGATGTCGGTACTGCTATGAGGTAGCTTGTGGTTCCTGTTATCCGTAACAGTGATGATGATTACAGAGTCATTGCATGACAGAAGGAATTAGGTAACTTTTCCATGTAAAAGATATCCTATGAGACATGGTGGATAAGGAAGCCATAGTGCTTGAATTGACAGGATGCATAGGGAGTATCCAGTGGAGTCAGATGAGGGATGAGATCTTTCTATAGTCCAGTCGAATGGGATTCCGAAACTGATTCTAGGAGGATGACTGGGAACTGTAGAGAGTTCTATGGTGACGTAAGAGTCTATGAGGCATGTTGTCCAAGGAATGTTTGCTAGAAGTAGTTTTCCTCACGTGAAATGAACAAGTGCTCCATCGAGTAGTGGATGGGAGCTGTTAGAACAGCCAGAGTAGGAGTATGAGATAGATAAATGGGAGGAGTAGTTAACCGGGTAGGAATACTGGCTGGAGGTAAGGTAATATGCCCCAAAAGAGCCACAGCAAACAGGATGAAGCCCTGAGCCACTAGGGCAATGAGAAGACAGCCGTCCAAGGATGGAGAGGAAAGTCCGAAGGGGATGTCAGAGGACTGGAGGAAGATGTCCTGGAAGAAGACAGCAAAGGCCAAGCCATACTGATGTCGCAGGTGCAGAAAGGAACAGAACTGGGGTCAGCACCACAACAAACCGAAATAGGATGTAGCAAAGCCACTGCAGGCCATGAGTGGCAGATCCAAGGAAGATCAGAAACGAATCCAGGTACCAAATGCTACAAAGTTGAGATATGAAGGTCTCACATTCACAGGAGATGGTGAACAGCAAGTGTAGAGAACAGAAGGCGCTGCAGCGATAAGGCACGAGGTTTCCACCTCCAAAGGAGAACTCGCATGGTAGACAGGAAGAGGCAACTAGCAGTATGGAAGTCCAGGAGGCAATTGAACTGAATGGAGGTAGAGACTGAACAAGCTGGTGGAGTCCAAGTCCAAAGCACAAGGAGGCAAAGGCAGAGGCGAGAACGATGAGTCCATGAACGTGTAGGATGTAGACAGGTGAAGTAGAATGTGGAAGGTGAATAGGGTATAGTGGTTTTGTTCCCGAAGGGAAGCAGCAACCAGTTATCAGGTAGAGAATGCAGAAGGCTGAAACAGTCAAATGCAGACACAGGCTCCCACCCCTGGCAGTTGAGGTGAGAAGACCATTACATGATGCCGCTAGGCAGAGGTAGGATGGTAAAGGCAAATGGGGTAAAAAGAGGTCCCCATCCTGAAGGGAAATGGCAACTGGGTATTCAGGTAGAGAATGCAGAAGGCTGAAACAGGCTATTGCAGACACAGGCTTCCAACCCTGGTAGACGGTGCGAGGCAACCTTCATTCAAGGCCACCAGGCAGAGGTAGGATGTTGAAGGCAAATGGGATATAGTGGTCCCATTCCTGAAGGGAAGCGTCAACTGGTGTATTGGGTAGAGAATGCATAAGGTTGAAACAGTCAAACATAAACTCAGGCTCCCATCCCTTGTAGCTGAGGTGAGACAACCTTGAATATAGGCCACCAGACATAGTTAGGATGTTGAAGGCACATGGGATAAAGAGGTCCCATTCCCGAAGGGAAGCAGCAACCAGGTATCAGGTGGAGAATGCATAAGGGTGAAACAGTTGATGACAGGAATAGGCTCCCATCCCTGGTATTCAAGGCAAGAAGTCCGTTAGTCAATGCCTCCAGGCAAAGGTAAGATGTTAAATTCAAATGGGTACAGTGGTCCCATTCCTGAAGGGAATTGGCAACTGGGTATTCAAGTAGAGAATGTACAAGTTTAAAGCACTGGAATGCAGACACAGGATTCCATCCCTGGTGGACGGTGCGAGATGATTGCCATTCGATGCCACCAAGCAAAGGTAGCATGTTGAAGTCAATGGGTACAGTGGTCCCATTCCCGAAGGGAAGCAGCAATCTGGTAGTTAAGTAGAGAATGTACAAGGTTAAAATGGTGGAATGCTGACACAGTATTCCATCCCTGGTATTTGGTGTGAGATGACCTCCATTCGATGCTGCCCGGCAAAAGTAGGATGGTGAAGGCAAATAGTGTAAAGTGGTCCCATTCCCAAAAGGAAGCAGCAACTGGGCATCAGGTAGGGGATGCAGAATGCTGAGACAGTCGAATGTAGACTCAGGCTCCCAACCCTGGTGGTCAAGGTGAGATGACCTTGAGGCAGCTAGGCATAGGAAGGATGTTGAAGGCACATGGGGAAAAGAGGTCCCGTTCCCGAAGGGAAGAGGCAACCGGCATCAGGTAGAGAATACATAAGTATGATATGGTAGAATGCAGACATGGCTCCCATCCCTGGCAGTTGGGGTGAGCTAACCTTCACTCAATGCCACCAGACAGAGTTAGGGATGGAGGATGTCAAGTTTGTAAGTAGTAGGTAGTAATGAGTGAAATAGAATCCCATCCCCAGTAGACAAGGCAAGCCTACCTTTGCCCAGTACCTCAGAAGGTACGAGTTAGGGATGGAGTCCGGAAAAACTGCTGGTATGGGCTGAGCAAGGAAAGGGCAGCTGGCAGCGTAATATAGGAGGTAAACAGATAGGCAGTATAAAGGGAAGGCAACAAGTCAGAGTGGGAGAACGTGAGGAGGAAGTCATCAGGAATGCCAGTAAGGGAGAGTTTGAGTACTCCAGGAAGGAATGCTGGTAGCGATGGAATGCAACGAATGACTGAAGGCTGAGTAGGCTGGGTAACATGGGTCAGGGCGGGAGAAGGGACATAAATTGTAGATGGAATATTGGTGTGAGGAGCAAAAGGCCCAAAAAGAGAATGAGGAGGGCATGGGACAAGGGTAGGAACAGGGGATGGAGGGGCCCAGAAAGAGACAGGAGGGGCAGATGAGGAGCAAGGGGAGAAGGAAGGAAGGGAGCCAGGGGAGAAGGGAAGGGAAGGGGGGTGCAGAATAGGAAGGGATGAGAGAAGCAGCATGGGATAAGGAAACTAGAGGGCCACAGGGCCCCCATGTTGGCAATTAGCAGGGAACAGGGAAGAGGTGAGAAAGGGGAGAGAAGGCAATCGAAGGGTATGGAGCACAGGTGGGCTGGAAGTGACTGAGACACAGATTGTGAATACAGAGGTATGAGAGGACCAATGAATAATCATCAGGCGGTCATGACATGGAACTCACAGATAAAATACCATGAACTACTGGAATTGATCCTAGAACCAAGCAATAGCAATACCAGTGGGCAAAACCTGCCATACCGTACAGTGCAGGGCTGCACCATCAGCAACTTAAGTGTATGAGGCGGAGCAGTAAAAACAAAGCAAGACTGGTTCCAGCACCCATTAGGGAACAGGACATGGACCAGTATGGGGCAACAGGAGTAGTCTCATAGAAGTTGCGTAGGGAGAGAAGGCAGAATGGTGCGAGCACACAGCAAAACTACGGACCAGTACACTCTGGAAATGGGAGGGCGAGGAGGGAGTAGAGTAGAGCAACAGAAACACTAACCAGTAAGTAGGCAAGCTGAGCAGTGGCTCCGGAACTGCATAGTAGTTGCAGGGGTATGACATTGGACTGGGAGGGCAGAAAAGGGGGGCGGTGGCCCCATATGGAAAGTGTCAAATGGAGAAACCATTCTGGAGCCACTACAAGGAGGGAGAGAAGCAGCAATGAGGTACAGGGAAGGGGGAGGTAGAATGGGAGAAAAAAGAACACCAGAGGAGGGAGAGAGGGGAAGGGGGGAAATGCAGGTCAAGACAAATAGGTAGCAGGAAAAGGCAAAGAGGGCAGAGGTCCCAAGGTAAACCACAGAGCAGGGACCTCTGGGAGATCAGAGAAGAAAGAGCTAGGACAGAGAGGGGGAGGAGGCTCAGCCCATGAGCCATGCAGGAACCCAGGTGGTGTTGGTTTCACAACACACTAAGTGGAGAATCGTCATGGGAGGTTGGCCTTTGCAGGAGATGTGGGAGAAGCTATTCCCCCAGATTGAACCTCGTGCTATAGCCCTCCCATTGGAGTTGTGCTTTGGCTGCCACTAAAATGACTTCCTTTCTCTTCCTCTCTATCCTCAACATCACCCCCCCCCCCAGTCATACTGCTCCTTATCATCAGCTTCACTGCCTAACAGTGCTGCTGCTGCTGTTACCATTTATTGACACTTCCTCTCATACTGAGATCTGTGAGAATTCAGCACATGCCTTTTCATAGTAGACATTCCCAGCCTTGTAAAATTGCTGTCTGCAACACAGGAATCTGATTGGTTATTCACAGTGCAACATGGGAGAATGTTGCACTACAAATAATTAGTACCTGTACAAAAAGCCTCACAACCGAGCCAAATGGCTCAAAGATTCATTTTGTGGCATTCTCAGCAGAACATTTAAAAAGTTAGAAGTAACCATTTTTTCCCCCCCATCATGTGCTGCCATCTATCTCAGTACTCTTAACAGCCTCATAATTAAACTAAACATGCAGTTCTTCCGGTAAGCTGAAAAAAATAAAATAAAATAAAATCTGTTGAGATAGTGTCCCCACATGTCACCCTCCCACACACACACACAAAAAAACAGCAGGCAGCAGGCGCATCAGCGGTAGCTAAGGACAGTTCCATACCGCAACTTGGAGCCTGCGATCAGACACTACTCATGCCCACCTCAGTGCAAAATCCAGGCCTATCACTCGCACTACCCACGGAATATGGTGTTACTAGGAATAGAAAGGAAATCATCCACAATCGCCAGCACACTCCTTATTCGCATTCTCTCAAATTGAAATTGTTTGCACAAATCACAGAGCATTTCAAATAAACCGCAACAAAGCAGCATAGCTCCTAAGACACTCACAGTGTTCCGACTGTCTGTTCGCAGCTTCGCGTCGCCACCTTGAGCCACCAGCGTTTATCTCTACAGAGGCCATAGTAGAACCTTTTTCTTCATTGTAAATGAAAGACTATTAAAAAACCTGCCACAGACAAGTTGCTAGCCCAGTCTCCATGTAGATCGGGGGTCTCGGCAGTCACAACAGGAAACAGAATACCCATAGTAAATAAGAAAAAAAACATAGCTTTAACCATAACTTTAATAGTGCAACTCCCCCTCAGGCAAAGCATAAACTTGAAATAAAAAAAAAAATTAAAAATCGCATCAATGGCAGCACTTCAGAAACCATTTCAGGTGCTATAAAGAAATTGTTGTATGACAGCTAGCCAAAAAAAAAAAAAAACTTTCGGTGCAGCATAGGCGGCAGAACCCTCAGCTTGGAATGTTCAAAAGAAGTAAACAAGCTGGAATCTTGCCGTTTTCAGGCGCAGCCATTTTAGAATGTCACTGTTACTACAGTTAACATAAAAATGCAACTTTAAAATGGAAATAAACTTTAGCATTCCTCTAACTCAGGAGATTGGAGATTTCATAAACCATCAAAATGACCACAGTAATGCAGATGAGGCTACAGGGCTCGAAGCTTCAAATGAAGGTATGCCTGAACAACTAGCACCTACCATAATAGATGAGCCTCCTCAGATGTCAGCTGAAAATCCAGAGAATGAAACTACGGGTAGTGTTCAAATTAGTGAGCCAGAGGAACCCAGCACAAGCAGCACAGCAAATGTAAACAGCAGACATGCTTTACTAACTGAGGAGGAAGTCTCAAAAATAGAGGAGGAGCGTCATGAGAAAAACACACTAAAGACCACCTCCTGGACTGTTAATGTGCTGACTGATTGGTGCAGACTTAAAGGGGTACTGTCTGATTTTCAATCAATTCCAGCCAGTGAGCTAAATAGTTTCTTAAGAGAATTCTATGCAAGTGTGAGGAATAATTCAGGTGCAAAATACACAGTAAACAGCCTCTGCAGCATAAGAGCAGGTATTAGCCATTTTTTGACATCCGCACCAATTAGCAGAAAAGACAATATCATAACAGACCCTGCATATGAGTTCTAGCGATGTATTTATTTATGTGTTAAAAAAGTACAGAAAGCAGCAAAAGGACACAGCAAAATACCATCCAGCTCTATCCAAAGCAGACTTAACGAAACTCAGAAATTCCCCAGCCTTGAGCCCCAACACAGCTCCAGGACTGTTGCGTAAGGTGTGGACAGACATACAGCTGATGATGGCCTGGTGTGGCAGAGAGGGGCTGCATCAGTTAAAAACAACCAGTTTTAAAATCCTGCAAGATGAAAATGGACAGGAATATGTGTCACTTGCATTTAATGAGCACACAAGAAATCATGGGGACCCCACAGAACAGAGTAAGGACAATTACAGGGGCATCATATGGGCCAGACTTGGGGACCCACTATGTCCCATAGCAAATTTCAAAAAGTATGTCAGCAAGCTTGATCCTGAGTCACCAGCTCTTTACATGCACCCAAGATGTATGTCGCAGCACTTCCTCGATACTGAACCAACATGGTACACAAAGGAGCCACTGGGTGTAAACTACCTTTCTACAATAATGGCAAGACTCAACAAAGAGGCTGGACTGTCCCAGCAGTACACCAACCATTTGCTCAGGGCCACCGCAGTACAACTCCTTTCAGATGCTGGTTTGGACAGTCGTGAGATAATGGCAGTAACAGGGCATCGTAACAAAGCCAACTTAAGGAGCTATTGGTCAGCAAGCATGGATGATCATAAAAATGGAGTGATGTCCTGTCTGGTGAAGAACAGTCAAAGCCTAGATCACCAATGCAGCATAAAGATGCAAATGCAGCTCAACAAGCCACAAACGATGTGCAGAGTCAGAGTCAACTGGGCCCTTCAACCTGCCAAACTGTGTATTTAATGCACCTGTGAATTTCATAATCTATAGCGAGTAACTTCAAGTGTATGGTAAGACATTTTTTTCTGACAGAATCTGATGTATATTAATATCTGAAATATAACAGGCTAATGAAATGTTTCCTTCCCTGTTTCCACTTTCTGTCTCCGCAGTGACATCACATGAGACATCTCTGTGTCAGTTATCCAAATTCAGCAGACTTCTTGCCAGCCAAACATTAAGTTTTTATTTTATTAATTTATGTATTAATTACTTATATTTTATATAGTTACTGTGTGTTTTAAATGTTATTAGCATAGGTTAAGCAATTAGTTTGACACACTAAACCCAATTTTTGGGACTATTTTTTCTTTCACGCTTTAAATAAAGCAAATGTTTTACCACTATAAACTGCTCTCTCTTGTATTTTTTTTTAGGTCAGCTATTTTATACTGTAAGTGCAATAAGACACTCTTGGGTAGTACGTTACGGTGTGCTAACCGCACTCCTAGGGACGACCGGCACTCAGCCTTCGGTCTCGTGCCTAACTACACCCCTAGGAGTGCGGTTATCACACCGTAATGCACACCCCGTCGTGTCTTATTGCTTACTTGTTCCCTTCTCACCTCTACTCAGCTTGTCCATACATATAAGGCACACTAAATGTCTTTGATTCTTTATCCATGCAAAAGAAATCCCACCACTGTCACCAGTCAGTGGAACTCTGCTGTTCGATATGGGGCTGGCTACCATGGCCTTCTTCTTCCATATCCACCCACCCATCCACCAGTTGATAAGGTTCAAGAAATGGTTCTTCTTCTGCCTCTAACTTGTGTTTTCCTGGACTTGGTGAACAGTACTACATGTCCTTTCCTTCTCTTTCTCTGCTATTTTTTAGATACTTGTTTTCCCGTACCCCATCGATTTTTATTAGCACCTTGATAAAGTGCCGATTTTTTGGTACCAAACATCAGTCTCCAGGCATAGGTGGCTCACTTATCAGCCACAGTGTTTACCTTGCACTTCAATAAAGCCTGTTTTTGCACCTTATATTGTTTGTAGTGTATGTATTTTCCAAGGCTACAGTGAGAATGTGCCCATAAAACAGATGGGATAAGTGCTGGTCTCTTTACAAGCCCCCACCCCACCCCACCCCATGTGCTGCTTTGTGTGAGCTTGCTTTTCCCTTTGCCTTTTACGTTTTTGTTTCTTTTGAGAGTCAGTCTTTTTTGATCCCTTACATGCCCCTGTCCCAGGTCTGACTCTCACCTCTTCAGCCTCTTCCTCCCCATAACTGCTGCTGCTGCTGCTGCTGCTTTACTTTAATCAGGTATATCCTTACAAACTGCGTCTCTCTTACCAGGCTTCCCAAATCATTTTGCTTCTCCTACATTGCCAGTGTTACTACACTCTGACCCTTTTCTTTATGCTTTTCTCAACAAATATTGTTTGAGTTGCAACCCTTGCAGTACCACTGTGAGCATTCCTACAATTTCAGATACTTTGCTGACTGTTCAAGAGATTTACTCTACACTTATAGTTCCCATTAAGGCAGAGGGGATTTAGTCAACCAGAGACCGATTTGATTTTTCTTTGCTGCTTCTGGATGATTCCGCCATGCCCCCATTTCCTTGCCCACTCTGCTGCTCCATTGCCTTAAGCAGGTCCACCCCACCAAAAAATATTTTTCCTTCATATTTTTTTACTTTAGTTTGTTATTATAATTTATGTTTTTGATGCTACAAAAGTGCTATCTGGCAGCAGCCAGGCACCAGAAGGTTAGCAGCTGGCACCCACTTACTGCCCACTGACCAACTCACACTACACCAGCACAGCTCAGAGGGACACCCACAGTGCTACAGGAGGAACCCCAGGATGTGGGAAGCATCTTATTTGCATTTTTTAATTGTTCATGGGATGCCACAAAAGTGCCAAATGCAACTTTAGAAACATAGAAACATAGAAGTTGATGACAGATAAGGGCCACAAGGCCCATCCAGTCTACCCATTTTTTTTACCTTATGAATGTGCCATAGACCTGTACTCTGTCAATGGCCTATCTATTCATATTCATCTTTATTGCTCTCTTATGCCTATCTGATGCCTGTTTGAAGCCCTGCACTGTATTCATATCCACAACTTCCTGAGGTAGGCCATTCCATGCATCCACCACCCTTTCTGTGAAAAGAACTTCCTCACATTCCCCCTTAATTGGTCTCCCTCTAATCTCATGCTGTGCCCTCTTGTCCTGCTATTTTCCTTATATTGAAACGTTAGACTCTTTCACCTTGTTAATGCCCTTAAGATGCTTGAATGTTTCAATCATATCACCTCTCTCCCTCCTTTGCTCTAGGGTATACATAATGAGCTCCGTTAATCTGTCCTCATATGTTTTCTGATGCAGTCCCTGCACCATTTTGGTTGCCATTCTTTGGACTGCCTCCATTTTGTTAATGTCCTTTTGCAGGTGCAGCCTCCAGTACTGCACACAGTTCTTCAGATGGGGCCTAACCAGTGTCTTGTAAAGAGGGGATTATTACCTCCCTCTTATGACTTGCGATACCCCTATTAATACACCCCAACATCCCTCTCGTCTTATCTACTGCTTTAGTGGTCTGCCTGGATGATTTCAGGTCATCTGTGATGATGATGCCCAAGTCTTTTTCTTACATAGAAACATAGAATTTGATGGCAGATAAGGACCGCTTGGCCCACCCAGTCTGCCCATTTCTCTACCTAATGGATAAGCTGCAGATCCAAGTTAACCAGCAGCCTACTTTCTTTCTACCCCCACCCCCTAGAATTGCCTTATGACTGTCCCATGCATGCTTGAATTCAACCACTGTTTTTGACTCCACAACCTCCTCCGGAAGGCCGTTCCATGCATCCACAACCCTCTCTGTGAAAAAATACTTCCTAACATTACCTCTAGAGCTGCCCCCTCTATCTTCAATTGTGCCCCTTGTTCTTGCACACCTCTTTTTGAAAGATGCTACCCTCTTGGACTTTGTTGATTCCTTGAGTGTACTTGAAAGTTTCTATTATGTCCCCCTCTCCCTTCTTTCCTCGAGGCTATACATATTAAGCTCCTTAAGTCTCTCTTCATATGTCTTCTGGTGCAGACCCTGCACCATTTTAGTGCCCTCCTCTGGACAGCTTCCGTCTTGTCTATGTCCTTGCGGAGACTGGGTCTCCAGAACTGCACACAGTACTCCAGATGGGGTCTCACCAGCTGTCTGTACAGAGGGATAACAACTTCCTGTTTTCTACTGGTGATGCCTCTCCCTATGCATCCCAGTATCCCCCCAGCCCTCCTTACTGCCCTCTCACATTGCTTGCCCACCTTTAAGTCATCTGATATGACTACCCCCAGGTCCCTTTCCATTTTTGTTGTTGTTAGTATCTCACCCCATTGTGTACTCTTCCCTCAGTTTTGTTTCCCAGGTGCATTACCTTGCACTTCTTAGCATTGAATCTAAGCTGCCATACATTTGACCATTCCTCTAACTTGCCAAGTCCCTTCTCATCCTTTCCACCCCACCTTGTGCATCAGCTCTGTTGCAGATCTTTGTGTCATCTGCAAAGAGACATACTTTTCCTTCCAGTCCCTTTGCAATGTCACTTACAAAGACATTGAAGAGGACCGGTCCTAATACTGAACTCTGCGGTACCCCACTAGTAACCCCCCTTTCTTCAGAGTGGACTCCATTTACTATTACCCTCTGTGTCCTATTCTCCACCCAATTCTTTACCCAGACAATCATCTTGGGACCCACTCCCAGGCTGGCTAACTTGTATATTAATATTTTGTGTGGGACTGAGTCAAATGCCTTGCTAAAGTCTAGGTAGACCATGTCACAGCCCTCCCTGATCTATTACTTTGGTCACCCAGTCAAAGAAATCTATTAGATTTGTCTAGCATGACCTTCCCGCTGTGAATCTATGCTGCCTTGGGTCCTGTGCCCCTCTGGCCTCTAGGTACTCGACAATTCTTTCCTTCAGAAATGATTCCATCATTTTCCCTATCACTGAGGTTAAACTAACAGATCCGTAGTTTCCTGCTTCTGCCCTGCTCCCACTTTTGTGAAGGGGAATCACATCTGCCCTCCTCCAGTCCTCGGGTACCACCCCATCCTCCCATGATTTGTTAAAGAGGGTAGTCAGTGGTGTCACTAGTTCTACCCTTAGTTCTCTTAGAATTCTGGGATGAATCCCATCAGGTCCCATTGCTTTGTCCACCTTCAGTTTTAAGACTTCTTTCAGAACCCTTTCTTCTGTAAATGGGCTGGTATCAATTTCTGTATCCAGAGTGTTTCTATTGTTTGTTTTAGGTACCGCCCCCTCTTCATTTGTAAATACTGAGCAAAAATATTTGTTTAGTATCTCTGCCTTTCACCGTCCCCTCTGCCCACCCCTCCCTTTATTAAGCCTCACTATCCCTCCCTTAGTCTTCCTTCGCTCCCTGATGTACCAAAAGGTTGTATCCCCTTCTTAACTGAGTTGGCTATCTTTTCCTTGGTTCGGGCCTTTGCTGTTCTGACTGCCTTCCCAGTTTCCTTTTGCTTTAACTGATACAATTCTCTGTCCTGCTCCTTCTGTGATTCCTTGTATTTTCTGAATGCTTTCTTTTACTCTTGAACCTTCACTGCCACCTCCTTTGAGAACCATAGTGGTTTCTTACATCATTTTGTTTTGTTATTCTTCCCTTGTGATTGCCAGCAACTCCCCTCTCAATCTATAGGTGGCTTCAGGGTTTTTCTTCTCTATGTGCATGATCTTGCACTTCTTTGCATTAAACCCCATTTGCTACTCTTCCAATCATTTTGCCAGTTTAACCAGATCTCTTCTCATTCTGTCCACTCCATCTGGATTATCTACTCCATTGTAGATCTTGGTGTCATCTGAAAACAGACAAACCTTATCCTTCAGTCCATCTGCAATGTCACTCATGAAGATATTGAAGAGGACTGGCCCCAGGACTGATCCCTGAGGTACCCCACTTGTGACTTGCATCTCTTCTGACTGTATACCATTTACCACCACTCTCTGTTTTCTGCCCGCCAACCAGTTTGCCACCTAGTTGACCAACTTCTGACCCACTCTGAGCCTACCCAGCTTATTAATCAATCTTCTATGTGGAACAGTATCAAAAGCTTTGCTGAAGTCAAGGTAGGCGACATCAATTGCTCCCCCTTGGTCTGCCACTCTGGTTACCCAGTCAAAGAAATCTATGAGATTAGTTTGACAGGATCTTCCTGTTGTAGACCCATGCTGTCTTGGATCCTGTGCTCCTATGGATTCCAGGTGTTGCACTATACTTTTCTTAAGGAGTGCCTCCATAATCTTGCCCACTACTGAGGTAAGACTGAGTGGTCTGTAGTTCCCTGCCTCCTCCCTCCTACCACTCTGTCTTGTGAAGTGGGATCCCATGAGCCCTTCTTCAGTCTTCTGGGACCTCTCCTGTGCTCAGAGACTCACTAAACAGTTCTGATAATGGCTCTGCTAGTTCCACCCTTAGCTCCTTTAGTACCCTGGGATGTATGCCATCAGGTCCCATTGCCTCGTCCACCCTTTGCTTATTGAGCTCTTATAGGACCCTTTCTTTTGTGAAGGGACTAGTGCACACCTCACTCCCCCGTGTCCATAGTGTTGAGCTATGGGCCCTGCCCTACCTTCTGCTCAGTAAATACTGCTCAGAAGTATCTATTTAGGATAGATGCTTTTCCTTGGGTCTCCTAACACTCCCCCTTATCCCCTATGATCTTAGCAATACCTCCTCTGGACTTTCTCCTTTCACTAATGTATTTATAGAAAGTCTTGTCACCTTCTTTTACTGTTCATGCTAGTTTCCTTGGTTTGCGCCTTTGCCTGCCTTACTGCCTTCCCTGCTTCCCTTAGGGAAGTTTGGTATGCCTCCCTATCTCCCTATCTTCATCCCACTGTGTTCCCTTATATTTCCTGAAGGCTAGCCTTTTGGCTCTGTCCTATTTTGCTACTGTTTTTGAGAACCAAAGTGGTTTCCTTCTTCTTTTGCACTTCCTTTTCTCTCTAACACAGTGGGATGTTGCTTCAAGTATTGTATCCTTAATGCTTGCCCATTATGCCGGTACCCCCTCACCTGTATTTCTTCTTACCAGGGCTAGCTTAACTCTGTTGGCCATTTTATCAAAGTCAGCTCCTCTGAAGTCCCACATTTTTGCCTTGGAATGGGATGATTTAGTTCTAGTGGCCAAATTGAACCATACCATGTGATGATCACTGGCCCCCAGGTAACCTTCTACCTGGAGATCTGTGATCCTTTCCCCATTAGTCAGTACTAGATCTAGGATAGCCCTGTCTCTTGTGGGTTGTTTTACCAATTGTTTGAGGCCCTCCCCTTGCAGGAAGTCCACTATATATCTAGTTCTGGCAGAGGTTCCTGCTGGTGTTGATCAATCTGCATCTGGAATGTTGAAGTCTCCCATTATCAGAACCTCCCCTTTAGCTGTCATGTTTTGTATATCTTCTTACAGTAATGTGTCTATGCCCCCCCCCCATCTGGAGGCCTGTAGACAACCCCAGTTCGTATGGCTGTCCCATTTCCTGTTTCCAGGGTGACCCACAGTTCTTCTGGCTCCTTATGTGTATTCTGAATTTCTGTAGCTTTGATATTTTCATTGACATAAAGGGCCACCCACCCCCCCACACACACTTTTTGCACATCGGTCTCTTCTGAACAGACATAGCCAGGTACTGAAGTCTCCCAAGTGTGGTTACTGGTGAACCATGTCTCACTGATGGCTATTATATCCAGTTTAGCCTCTGTGATTGTTACCTGCTAGTCTGGGATCTTGTTTCCCAGACTGCAAGCATTTGTGTACATGATTTTCCATTGGACAGATTTCGGTGTGTTAGTTGTTGGGCATGGTTTGGCATTTCCCCTGTGCATCGTATGGGATGCCGGACCTTTTTCCTTACCTGGTGATGCAAATGAACTACAAACATGCTGAACTCCTGTTTGATCACTAGCTGAGGGGGGAGGGGTGTTCTTCCCATTCGACATATCGGGTGCTACACCCCTCTCCCCATTTGCTAGTTTAAATATTCTGCAAAGACATCAAACTTCTGCCCCAATGCACTGACTCCCTCCTTAGTCAGATGCAGTCCATCGAATTTAAGGAACTTTCGCTCCCAAGACTGTTGCCAGTTACCTACAAATTTGTGATCTTTTTCCTGGCACCAGCCCTTGAGCCACATGTTTAGCTCCCCTATCCCCTCTTCTCTGACCACCCGTCCATCTGCCCCCCTCTCCCAGACTGGCAGGATCTCAGAGAATGAGATGCCGGATGAAATAAATGACAGTTTGTCACCCAGACTGGTCAGGTGTTCCTTGGTCTCCACAACTGACCGGCTGGTGAGATCTTTAGTCCCCATGTGTACCAGGATGTCAATGTTTTCTCCTGCTTCCTGCACGATTTTAGCAATGTGGTCAGTGTCTGTCCACGTTGATGTACTTGGGAGACATCTGACCATTACCCCAGCTGGAGGTAGGTATTAACTCCCCGAGTCATGGAGTCTCCTGTGATCAGAAGTGTTTTGGATTTCCTTTTTACTTTTTTTGTTTTGGCCCCTGTTTTGGGTGAGTTTTGTTTTGTTCACTGCTGTGCTGCAGTGTCCTCTGCCCCTTTGTTTGATTTCAGAGATAGAGGCAGATACCTGTTTGTAGTTTTTATGTGGTTTGTGGAGGTGATACATCGGAGAGCACTGAGTAATGGGGCACCCGATTTGCCTCTCCTACCCACCTGCCAAACTCCCAGACCAACTACCCTCTGTGGTTGAGGTGCTTCTATTGGATGTTGGGGAAATGGCGGGCGGTTCTTATAATATATTTCCTCCTGAATATGCAATTTGAGGAGCACAATCTCTGCCCATGCTGCCTGGAGCTGAGTCCTCAGATCTCCAATGGTCCAGCATGTAGGACAGTGTCCTAAATCCTTTATAACTGCCCTTTTGAAAAGTGTCCCACATTACATGCAGTTAATAATATCCATTCCAGATGAGTTGTTGGGTTTATAACCTGGTCAGAGTAATTAAAAGGAGGAAAATGAATGCAAAAGTTTGATTTTGTGTTTTTTGTTTGTTTTTGTATAACATTCTTAGAAACATAGAATTTGTTGGTGGATAAGGACCTCTTGGCCGTGCTAGTCTGTATGTCCCTGCCTATACTCTCACCGCAGAACATACCTGACCTGTAGCTACTCTCCCCCCGCTTTCCTACTAAGATTTCTTTGTGTCTATCACATGCAAGGTTGAAACTCACCACTATTTTTTTCTCCCACCTCTTTCAGTGAAGAACTACTTCCTCACATCCCTCCTAAACTTCCCCACTCCAACTTCATTGTATGCCTTCTTCTCCTGGTGCACTTTCTCTTGTGAAAAATGCTCTCCACTTGTACCTTGTTCACCCCTGTGAGGTACTTATAGGTCTCTTTCATGTCCCCCTCTCCTTCCTGTCTTCCAGTGTGTACATATTAAGATCCCTTGGTCTCTCATTATAGGGATTTTGATGCAATCCCTGCATAACTTTAGTTGCCCTCCTCTAGACAGCCTTCACCCTGTCAATGTCCTTCCTGAGATGTGGTCTCAAGAACTGGACACAGTACTCCAGGTGGGGTCTCACTAAGAATCGACACAGTGGCAATACTACCTCTCTGCTTCTGCTGGTGATTCCTCTGCCTATTCACCCTACCATCCTGCTGGTCTTGCCTACTGCCCTGTCGCACTGCCCTGCCATCTTCAAGTCATCAGATAAGATAACCCCAAGGTCTCTTTCCTGCTTTGTTACCATCAATACCTCCCCCTCCCTCCCCATTTTATACACTTATACATTTTATACCCTGGGTTACTGTGTCCTAGGTGTTTGATTTTGCACTTTTTTGTGTTGAAATCCAGCCACCATACCCTCAACCACTCTTCAGGTTTTCTCAGGTCTCTACTCATTCTGTCCAACCATCTGGAGAACCTACCATTTTGCAGATTTTGGTGTCATCTGAAAAGAGACACACCTTCCCTTCCAGCTCTTCTGCAATGTCTCTTATGAAGACATTGAAGAGGACTGGTTCCAACACTGAGCCCTGAGGTACCCCACTGGTCACTCTCCCCACACCTCTGACTGTATGAAAAAGAAAAGGTTACACATCAGTGGTACACTGAGGAATGCAATGCATTTCTTTGCCTTTATTTACATCCTATTTTCCCCATACACTGTGTGAGCTGGCACCTTCTTGTCCCACATTTACATGTCCATACCATATAGGTGTAAAATGGTGATTGCAGCCAACTGTTGTTTTGACTTTCCCCTGGCAATACACATAACAACCTTTTTACTTTATCATGTGAGTCACTCAGCAACCACTAAGGCAGCTTAATATAGAAGTCTGCTACAATTCACTTGACTACTAAAAGGAGGAATAGCCAGCTCTGTGGCACAGGAGTTCACTAGCTATGTTTTATATAAATTACTTACAGGAATATTCTTCAAAATAGGTCCCTCATTCCTAAAGTGAATGACCTTGCATAAAAATTACTTTCTACCCTACCATACCATATCTTCAACCATGTGCTTAGCATTATCTAGACTTCAGAAATTAAACTAAATTTTAGGATTTACACTTGCCCAAGTTCTATACACTAGTGATTGCTTGAAAATGCTGCTAAACACATGAGGTTCAAGTAACCAATGATTTGCAGGAATGAAATAACCCACATTATGGGGAGGGGGCATTTTTTTATTACAACCAGATTGGCTAGTTAATATTAGGAGCATGCAGATACAATCCATCCACTTTTGCATATTTGGTTAGAGTAAACTATTCATATCTTCAAAGCAGATAGTGTACTATCTGACTCAATTATTTGGGCTAAACTGATTGGATACATTTGGAACGAGCACTTCTTGAGCCATCATATTCTGGGGAGAGGGGGAGGCATCACTGGCAGGTGGGGGGAGGGCTAAGCAGGGAGAAGGGGTACTGGAAGTGGAAATCACAGCAGAGACAGTGAGAGAAGCCCTCAGCTCCCTTAAGACGGAGAAAGCACCGGAGCTGGATAAATTACATCCCAGAGTGCTGAAGGAACTTGCAGATGTCCTGGCAAAACCCCTGGCAGAGCTTTTCACCATCTCTCTGAGGACAGGGTGGGTGCCCCAAGACTGGAAGGTGGCGCATATAGTGCCTATCCACAAGGGGGGATCAAGGGAGGTGGCAGGGAACTACAGGCCTGTCAGCCTGACATTGGTGGTGGGCAAGGTGATGGAGGGCATTGTCAAGGAGAGGCTGGGGGGATCTGGATAAGTCAGGGTGCCTGGATGATAGACAGCATGGATTCATCCTGGGAAATCGTGGTCAGACAAACCTGGTGGAGTTCTATGACTGGGTGACAAGTGTCTTGGACCTGGTAGACCAGTGGATGTCCTCTTCTAGACTTCAGCAAGGCATTTGACTCTGTTCCTCACGTGGGCCTGTTGGATAAGCTGGGAGAAATGGTGGTGGGGAACCAGATGATCAGATGGATAGGCAATTGGCTCCAGGACTGGACCCAGAGGGTCGTAGTTGGTGGATAGTCTCATCCCCAAGGAGGGTCATTAGTGGGGTCCCACAGGGATCAGTCCTGGGCCCCTTCTGTTCAACGCCTACGATCTGACATAAGGACAGGAATCAGGAGGAGATGAGTCTCTTTGCAGATGACTCAAACTGGGGCGGTGGTGGATGGGGAGGAGGGAGGGTGGCCTACAGGGGACCTGGAGGCTCTAGAAAGATGGTCTAAAAGTGGAAGCTGAGGTTCAATGCAGGGAAATGCAAGGTACTCCACCTGGGGGCCAGAAACCCAGGCCAAGTGTACACCCTGGGGGAATGCTACAAGTCTTGATGGCTGAGAGGGACCTGGGGGTGGTGGTGGATGTCAAGATGAACAACTCTGAGACTTGTAGGAGGGCAGCAGCCAAGGCCGACAGGATGCTGGGATGCATCGCTAGGGGGATCACCTCCAGAAGGAGGGAAGTGATACTCCCTCTGTATAACTGCTTGGTGAGGCTGCACCTGAGTACTGCGGCAGTTTTGGAGGCCACACTTAAAGCGGGACATTAACCTCCTGGAGAGGGTCCAGAGGAGGGCAACCAAAATGATTTGGGGCTTGGGGGACAGGACCTATGAGGAGAGGCTCAAGAGCTAAATATGTACACATTGGAAGAGAGAAGGGACCGGGGACATGATAGAGGTCTTAGGTACATGAAGAGGGTAAATAGGGAGGAACAGTCAGGGTGCTTCTAAGGAAGGAGGAAGGGCCACACAGAGGGCATGGGTGGAAGCTGGAGGGGGGAAGATTCAGGGGAGAAAGGAGGAGGTGCTACTTCACTGAGACGGTGGTGGAGCCATGGAATGCACTGCCTAGGGGGCTGGTGGAGGCAGAGACAGTGGAGGGGTTCAAGAGGGGGTGGGACAGGTACAGGGGAAGGGTTCTGGAAGCAAAATCCAATGCAGCAAGAATATCCAGAACTGGGAAGGGAGAAGCCAGAGAAGGCGAGGGGGACAGCAAGGTCAGCACCCAGGTTGGAGGCTGACCAAACGAGCAGACACGAAAGACTGTTAGGCCTATTCTGCTGGCATTTTAGTATGTTAGTATATTCCATGGAGGATTAAATAGTGTGCTATCCATCCAGCCCTATTGAAGGCGTCACTTTAATGGTTATGACCTGTGACTGAGCAGTGTAGGATAAAGAAGTGCTATAGAGGCCCTCAAATCAATTCTGTGCTGTTTCAAGAACAACAGGTGGGGTACACATGCACCAGTGCAGGACCTTGCTACAGGGCTGAGGGATAACTAGTCTCCATGACTAGTAACAGGAAACAAAAAAGGCCCACCCACACTCTAGGCTGCAAAATTAACTGCAGAAGGTATAACATGCAGGAGACATGAATACCCACCTGGTCAAAGCACTGGGGCACATGCTTGTAGTGTTCATCTCCCAACTCGCACTGTTACAGCTGTATGATGTTCCAGAATTTGTACTACTAACTTTTGGCGTATTTGGTGAATTAAACACCTCAGCATTATTTATGTCTCCTACATTTTGCATCTGCTGCAGTTAATTTTACAGCCTAGAGTCTGGACCTTTTTGTTTCCTGTATTTTTGCAAGTCCTGCAGCTTCAAACAACAAGGTACTCTGAGCATCGTTAAAACACATATGTATATATTTCTATTATTTCTTTATCTGCCTCACACTCTGGTAGTCTCTGTTATAGCAGGGGCCCCAGCCCCATCTCCCAACCTATTCAGAACTTACCCCCTTACCTTTTGAACTGCCGTGGGTGGGTGAGTACCATGGTGGGTAGTGTGGAGTCATGGGAGGGCAAAACCATCATCAGACACCTAAACTGTTTTCCCATTTACTGCCTGTCCCCTGGACATGCATACATGCAATGGCATTCACATACTGCATGAGAATGCAGTGATGCTAAGTTAGTTTGGCAACCACTGCTGCACCACCTAGCCTCCACTGGGTGGAGGCCAAGCAACTGTACACACTGTCCCCCCAAAGGAGAAGAACTGTTGTAGGACACTTAATACTTCCCCCTGGCTGGCCTCTGAGTGACCCAGTTTGTTTCTGAACCTGGGTCTCTGGTGTTGCTAGTGGCGAGGCCCCCTGCTTCAGCCAACTGTGCCAGTGTGCCGGCATGTTAATATATACGTAAAGAAATATGATACGCAGAAAGAGCCCATGACACTTTGTACTTGAAAGTATTCATAAAAAAAATGTTACCTTGTTTGAACCTTCTGGCTTTGTTGACCTTTGTTCCTTCCATGCTCCAGCACTGTGGCTTATATACAACTTAGCTGATGGAATGAGGGAAGGAGAGGGACTACTGGCAGAAATGGGGATGGGGATGGAAGTACAATCTTCAGCAACTGCTGCAGTCATGCTAAAGAAGTGGGGCACTTTGATTATGACAGCATAACATCCATGCTGCACTGCTCCCCTGCCCAATAATGAAAACCCCAAAGTACGGTATAGAGCTTTTAAATCCATGGTATGCACCCTGCTTTCTTCACTGACTAAAAACACATGTGTAATGCCGTCAAATCTCAAAAAGAAGCATATTAAAAAAAGGATAACTCACAACACAGACATTGTCACCTGACTCGCCAGTAGTCTGTTGCTCTCCATTCTGACCAGCAGAGAGTGAGACTACCAGCACTTTCTTCAAACACAGAACCACAGACAGAAGTATGCTGCTAGCAAGATCACAAAGAAATGTTGGTCTTGCTGGCAGCTTAGTGATCCGTCACAGTTGCGCTGTCAGGACAGCAGGTGGGACACAAAACAATGAATGATTGAAAAAGAATGGTGAGTGGCAGAGAATGAGTGGCAGTCAGATAAAATTCTGAAACAATGAAAGGGAATGATGGGTGGGAGAGAACAGATGGTGTACAAAATATAGAAAGCTGTTTCGTTCCTACTGAGAAGTGAAGGGACTATTTTCTTTCAAAAAAGGAAAATATTTGGGGGACAGAGCCAACTGCCAAACTGAGCACACTAATGTGCTTGCAGCTCTAGAGCAGACCAGCAATATTTTATTGAAAATTAATATTTCTACAGCAAATTAGCAGTTCTACTTGCCATACTCAGGTGTCTTGATTGTAGCTGAACAGTTTGATACTAAATTTGACACCATGGGAAGAAATACATATGGAAGTACAGTGCCTGAAGGAGCCCAACTGAAAACGGACAAGGCCCAAATCAGCCTGCACCATCAACCTCTACATTGATGGCCAACACTGCGCAGCCTACTAATGCAGCCTTACTTCAGGTGATAAAATCAATGGATGCCAAATTGAAAGCCCTGGTAGGCAAGTCACTACACTGGATGCCACAGTAATTGGGGTGCAAGAAGAAGTTAAGACTGATTCAGATTCTGCAGCTAATGCCATTATGACAGCAGCAGGCTTCATTAAGGAAAATTCAGTGCACAGGTTGAGACTTGAGCATTTGAAAAATCAGGCAAGAGCCACATACGTCTTCATGGCGGGAATGCCAGAGGATGCAGGAGAAGAGAATTGCGAGGCATTAATCAACCAATGGCTTATAGGAGGCAGTATAGCACAGTGGTTTAGGGCTCTGAGCTGGAAACCTGGAGACCTGAGTTTGAATCCCACAGCTCCCACTTGCATACTGTGTGACCCTGAGCAAGTCACTTAACTTCCTTGTGCTCCCCTTTTGCACCTGGAAACAAGCTTCAGATTAGTGTACCTTTCCTGGTTAAACAATTTCTCCTTTCCCTTCCTTTCCCTTATTAAACATTTGAACTTCCAGGGATTTCACATTAAAAGACTTATAGAGTCATTCTCCAATGCTCCCTGGGAGATGATCCCCTGCCTCAGACAGTGATGATCATCTTGGCAGATGACATTGAACGCGATGAGATGTTGCAATCTGCAAGTCGGCACAGTAAAGCCATCCGCCTTTTCTCTGATCTTATATTTTCCATCCAATCAAGAAGGAAGGTGTTTGATGGAGTCAGAGTGCAACTCCAAGCACTGGGAGTTCAACATGTCCTGATGCTTCCTGCCAGACTGAAAATTCTGTATGGAGGCAGAACCTATGTTTATACTGACCCAAAAGATGTAGGTAAAACTGTTGCCTGAATCAGCTGAGAATCTGCAGCCTGAGGGACGGAATCTGAGTCTGAGGAATGTAACTAAGAAGTTATGGTTGCATTTTCCCACTTTGGTTGGTACGAGATTGGGATCCGAGGTTGGTTAGGGAAGGGCCAGATAACTTTAACCTGACTAATACTTTAATGCTTGCTGAGCTCCACTGTCTTCTAATAGTTTAGTTGTTTTATTATTAATGTCATAAACAGTTCTACAAGTTATAGTCAGACTGGTGACTCTGCATGAGTTGATTCATATAATTAAAATGGCACCTTCCTGCCGCTATACCTAAGAAGGTGGTCTCCATCTTGGCACATTGTTTTGATATTTTCATCATTGCACCCGCATTGTTTCAGAAAAGCAAGGACTGGGCATGGTTGAATTGCAGCACGTACGGACTCTGTTTGGGACTGTCTTTTTCTAATATGTGTTGCTACTGTCTGCAAGTAGAATCTGCTAGTTTACTCTTTTAATATGCTGCATTGCTCTTTTTTCCACATTTAGATATTAGTGATGTGCATGCTGTATAAAATAATATATCGGGACATCTGCTGTTAATTTTTAATCTGGTCCCGATTAAGAGCTCTAATACATGCTGTAATGTTTCTTCTCCTAACAAGCTATCAGAGGACACCCAGTCCAGTTCATGGATGGAATGTTACTTAGTACAGCTCTCCAAACATGGATTGTCCTCATTCTTGGCAGTGCTAGCTCTTTCTGACAGAGTTACTGTTAGTTTTATAAAATGGTATTACCCCCCCCCCCCGAAGTCATAACAATATCTGGAATGTATCAAATCCTATCGTTGCATTGCAGCTATGTCTTTTTCTGTCAGAAATTCTGGATGTACATGCTTGTTTTTTATGTGTAAATACTAATAAAATATAAGTTTAAACAAGGAAAACCTTTAATTTTTCTTTTTTAATTTACAATATTTGTCGACATATACAATTTTATTAGCGCAATAAGAGGCAGTCTCATGCCTCCCTACACCATAGGCATGCATTTATCACAGCATAACCTACATCCTGTCATGTGTTATTGCTTACTTATTTAATTTATAATAGAAAACATAACCAGATGTTCTATTGACAGTCCACTGAGCTTTTGCCTTCTGTTCTGAATTATTTTCCCTGAGGGAAAAATTAACTTACAAGGGGAGTGTGAATACTATTTTCCAAATGCTTGCCCAGTATTTGTATTCTGGACTCCAGATACTCAGTTATTCATTACTTGCAGTCAGGTATTTGGGGATATTTTCTTAAAACCCCTTCTAGCCCTCCTCATGTGGTAAGGGCTAGTCCAGACCATGAACAGCCCCCTCCCAATATTATTAATGTCCCAACCTCCATTCCCCCTTCCCATCATCGTCTTCCCTTTCTAGAAGGAGGCCCCTGGCTGGGCTCTCCTGTCCATGGACACTAGGACATGGCTCTAATTCTGGCTGAAATCCACCTTCCTTCCTCCCACCCGCCAACCACTGCAAAAGAAGGAGGCCTCTGACCAAGTGTTCCTGTACATGGACACCAGGACACAGCTCTGATTCTGGCTGAAGTCCACCTTCCTCCAGCCCACCAACCACCGCAGAAGGTATGGTATCTGGAGCTCGCCTTGGTCTGCTTGACTCCTGAGTGCTCCCAGCAGGATCCTGATTGGCCATTATATGCTGGCTCGAGCTCCTGATTGGCTGCCTTTGGAATCCTCGGTAGAGACTTAGCTCCTACACAGTTATGCTTCTCCCTTGCTGGATACTTTTCATATCTGCCTTATTCTCCAGTGCTGTGTCTCTCATTTTATTTTAAAACTGTTTACAGAATTTACTGCTCTGTGCCTAGCGAGAACAGAGAGTCCTGATATAGTGCATTGTTAGATGCCCAAACTGCTTAGTGCCAGGTCCTAAAGTGCTTAGTGCCAGGTTTCTGTTTCTTTCTGTTTGAATGTTCTCCCACTCCACCCCTGACACTCTTTGAATCCACTTTCCTCCCAGTGGACCCCACCCAGTCCTTTCTGCCACTCACTCATTGGTGATTCTAATTGCTATCTACCACTCCTAAAGAGACCGCCCCAGAATAAGACCCTGTCCAGTAGGGTTGTCAGAACTAGTTCATCAAAGATTCAAACCCTTCTCGAACCCTGGTGTTCAAGTTCTAACTTAGAACTCAAACACTAAAAGGTTTGCAAAAGGGTTCAAATCTGAGTCCCAGTTGATGACTTGTGTCTGTGGAGAGGAGGGCAGTGGAGGCACATCCCAGCAGGCAGCCCCGATGTGGGGAGTGGTGTAGGGGTATGTGTGGGGACTGGAGGAGGCATGTCCCAGCAGCAGCAGGCAAGTGGCAGCCCCGATGTGGGGGGGGGGTGCAGCAGAAGCAGCAGCAGTGTTGTTGGGGTTGCCAGTCTTGTCAGATCCACCTCGAGTTGTCTCACAGTTTGCGCTTGCGTAACATACTTATGTACTCTCAAGTGAATATCCTCACCACCTGACCAATACTGTGTGGTCAGGTGGGGCTCGAGTAAGCTGCACGAGCCGCTGGGATCTGTGGGGGAACTATTTATTTAGGCAGGTGCAAGCCGAGACAGAGTGCCATTTGCTGAGGATTTCAGGAGGCAGCAGCAGCAGCCTACTTAACTGTAGTGTACCGCTACTACCGCAGCCAGCATTCTTGCCCGATACTACTTACTAGGCCAGGGTCCAGGCCGGTGTGGCCGCAATCGGACTGCAGCACTTGCTAGTTGCTGCAGTGCTTATTGAATTATTTAAAAAATTCCATCATCCATTTTCCTGTGAAAAAGGGCTAAGCAGGCCTGAGAGACCAAGAACGAGAGAAAGGATGAAAAAAAGGCTCAAATTAACGGTCGGGTGTGAGACTGGGGGAGGTTCAGGTGGAGGGATTAATCAAGAATTGGGAAGGGAATAGGGATCGAGACCGAGATCAATATCAGGACTCAGGAGAGAGAATAAAAAAATAAAAAGAAGAACCTTTGTGAAATGTGATTGTGATTGAAACTGCAACACTGCAGTTTGGTGCACACTCAGCAGCTGCCAGCAACAAGCATATAACAAGGGGGCCAAAAAAAAGGCAAATAAATCTGTACCCTACCCAGTGTGTGTCACAGAGAGAAGCCCAGTGGCCAGTTGTGTGGTGGCATTAACCTTATATGACAGAAGCGTAGAAATATAATTCTCATTCCCTGGGTTGTATATGCGACTCCATCTCCTGTGGTCAGCCCATCACCCTGCTGCTGTGTGCCCCTTGACTGCACTGTACCCTACCCAGTGTGTGTTACAGAGAGAAGCCCAGTGGCCAGTTGTGTGGTGGCATTAACCTTACATGACAGAAGCGTAGAAATATAATTCTCATTCCCTGAGTTGTGTGTTATGTATGTCACTCCATCTCCTGTGGTCAGCCCGTCACCCTGCTGCTGTGTACCTCTTGACTGCACTGTACCCTACCCAGTGTGTGTTACAGAGAGAAGCCCAGTGGCCAGTTGTGTGGTGGCATTAACCTTACATGACAGAAATGTAGAAATATAATTCTCATTCCCTGGGTTGTGTATGTGACTCCGTCTCCTGTGGTCAGCCCATCACCCTGCTGCTGTGTGCCCCTTGACTGCACTGTACCCTACCCAGTGTGTGTTACAGAGAGAAGCCCAGTGGCCAGTTGTGTGGTGGCATTAACCTTACATGACAGAAGCATAGAAATATAATTCTCATTCCCTGAGTTGTGTGTTATGTATGTGACTCTGTCTCCTGTGGTCAGCCCATCACCCTGCTGCTGTGTGCCCCTTGACTGCACTGTATCCTACCCAGTGTGTGTTACAGAGAGAAGCCCAGTGGCCAGTTGTGTGGTGGCATTAACCTTACATGACAGAAGTGTAGAAACATAATTCTCATTCCCTGAGTTGTGTGTTATGTATGTGACTCCATCTCCTGTGGTCAGCCCATCACCCTGCTGCTGTGTGCCCCTTGACTGCACTGTACCCTACCCAGTGTATGTTACAGAGAGAAACCCAGTGGCCAGTTGTGTGGTGGCATTAACCTTACATGACAGAAGCGTAGAAATATAATTCTCATTCCCTGAGTTGCATATGAGACTCCGTCTCCTGTGGTCAGCCCATCACCCTGCTGCTGTGCGCCCCTTGACTGCTATGTGTATGCCTATGCCCAGCAGCCCAATCATTCTGTAAGCCTTGAACCTGGGATCCTTTAGTTGCAAACTGTCATATTCTTTAATTACTTTCAGTCTACTTCATCACAGTGTCACACAACCAAAATAAAATTTTGGAGTTGTAGCCAGCAATCACAGATCACATTGCTTTCTTACACAGGAATTGTTTGGGTGTGGGTGTGTTCACCGCAGTATACTGGTACTGTTATGGCTGACACCAAAATAGATGAAGCATCTGGTGATGGTGTTGGAGTAGGTGTTGGTGTTAGTGGTAATCCTGGTGCTAGCAGAAATAACCAAAATGTTTCATGTGATAAAAATTCAAGAAACGGCAAAAAAAGCAACAGTGAAGTGTGGTAAAGGGGGACCTTTTAAGAAAACCTGTACAGCTGCTGGGGTCACATGGAGAGGCACCATAAGGTATGCCATTCATGCTTTTAAGATCCCTGTGACTAGCAGCAATAATGCAAGTGATAGTGAGTCCCTCTCTGACTCAGACAGTAGCTCTTTGTCTCAGTCTGACACTGTTGTGTCTCGCGACTAATCATTACTTCCTCAACAAAGTGAAATGAGCAAGTCTGCTGACAATGAATCGGGTAGTGCACTTGCAAATACATCCAGCACTGTTGGCAATGAAAAGAACATATCCATTGAATCCACCACTTCTGTGTTGGCCAGCAATGGAAATCCATCAGAGTCTTCTGCCCACTCTTCTAGCACCAAGGAGCATGTCCTGGGTTCTGTTAGGACAGATGAAAAGACACAAACAGTCTTTAGCTATCTTCCTAGCACTCGAACAAAATCTGTCACATCTGAGGTGTGGAATTATTTCTCTGTCAGTAAAACTGATCCATGCAGAGCAATTAGTTCCCTGTGTAAACAGAGTGTAAGCTGTGGTAAAGTTGTGTTATACCTTGGCACTACAGCTCTTAAACACCATCTGAAAAAGCATTCAGCTTTGCTTGATCATCCAAAACCCATGTCCTCGATCTTCCAGACCGCACGTGAGAAGGGTCAGGAATCTGAAATGGATACTGAATTGTCTGAACTTGATGCGGGCAGAACCACTGCCAGCCCTAGGATCACTGTTACCACCAATGCCAACACCATTAGTACCAGTTGCACATCCAGTGATGGCACTGAATGTATAAGTCCTAGTCCACCATCTCTGTGTCCATCTGCCCATCGAAGCACGGTGTATAATAAACCAGCAGGGACATGCTGTAAACAGCTAACACTGTCTCAGGCATTTAAAAGGAAGAATACCTTTACTAGAAATCATCCAAAGACCCTTCATCTTAATCACAGAATTGGTGAACTGTTAGCCGGAGCCCTTCTCCCATACTCTGGTAGATCATGAGGATTTTAGGGAGCTCATGACATTAGCAGAGCCTCCTTACAATGTTCCTTATCGAAGGTACTTTTCCTATGTTGAAATACCAAACATTTATCAGGCTTTAAAAGTGACAGTGATGCTTGCACTTAAAATTGCGGAGGGTGGGGTTATTCATGTCACAACAGATATGTGGACCATCACTCAAAACATAGATTACATGTCCCTTACCGCTCATCTGGTCACGTTTTCTTGTGCTTCTTCAAAAACAAAGACACCCCAAAAGATGGCGCTGCTGCATATAAAGAAGTTTGGGCAAAGTCATACTGCTGCAAACATCTTGCAGGAACTAAATTACCTCCTTGACTAATGGGTTTATTCTCACGGTCTAAAATGTGGCTTCATAGTAAGTGACAATGAAGCCAACATCTTGAAAGCAGTACAGGATGGAGGATTTATGCATGCTTCTTGCTTTGCACATTGCTTACATTTAATTGTCACGGGATTTCTCAGCAATGAAACACAAGTGGATGGTATGATTGCTGTTTGCAAAAAAATTGTGACTCACTTTTCACATTCAACCAAGGCTATACAGACATTGTCCGAACTGCAAAAAAAAAACACAAGCTGCCCCAGCAAAAGCAGATTCAAAATGTTTCCACTCGTTGGAACTCAACGCTTTATATGCTGCAGCACCTCTTGGAGAAAAAGCAAGCTGTACATGAGTATTGCTCCAGTTACATTATTGGAGATGGCATTATGCTGTTTGTGCTGCAGTGGAAATTAATGGAGACAGTGTGCTGCATCCTAGCTCCTTTTGAGACAGCTACAAGGGACATGTTTTCTGAAGGCGCATCTGTGAGTCAGGTTATCCCACTCATAATGCTCATTTCACATCATCTTAGTGTTCTAAATCTACAAATAGAAAAAGACAGATCTGAAGCACAGACAACATGTCACCTGTATCATGGGAATCTCATAAAGAGAATGAGCGAGCACTTCAAAACCAATGCCAAATTAGTTGCAATGACGAAATCAAAACACTACATCCCTGCAACTCTCTTAGATCCCAGGTTCAAGGCTATACATCTTCCAAAAACAGATGATATAGAGCAGTACAAATGTCTGTTGCTAGATGAGCTGCAGCATTCACAGGAGTCAAACACAGACATGCACAGTACTCTCAGGTTGTCATAACCACAACATGCAGGTTCATCTTCATAAAAGGATACAGAACTGGAAAAGTCACCAAACATTAACAGTAGTTGTTCCACAACTGCCACTTCTTCAGCCCTTAGTAGCAAGCTAAATCTGTGGCAAAACCTTTCCCAAATTGCTTCCATACCAGCTTCTGCTGATTTCTCTTCTGAGCGGTCTCTGTCCATCATGGTAGACAGTTACCTGCAAGAACTGCCTATTCCTATTGATGCATGCCCTTTTGAATACTGGAGATCAAAAAAGTCAATTTGGACAGAGCTGTATGATGAAGCCTGTAAATATCTTGGTTGTCCTGCAACAAGTGTCTCTTCAGAACGATGTTTAGTACAGCTGGCAATATTGTGACAGACACCAGAAATAGGTTGCTGCCAGAAAATGTACACACGTTAACTTTTATTAAAGTTAATAAGTCAAGATTTTCGTATCCCTACAAGAGTATACAAACTGATCCTGAAGTGATTGATGTTGTGGATGTTGATGGTGATGACAACTCAGATGGTGGTGGCTGGTAAATACTGTGTGGACAGAGCTCTCTCTGCACCAAAGGGAAACTTTACAGACTGTGATGACTTTGGTTGTCTCTCTCCTTTCTCGATCTAATACCTTGACTATATACCCTCCAAAACTTTCACCATTTCATGGCAAACTGCTTTGTAGCTAGGGTCTAAACTGAAGTCAACACGTTTTATATACAGGGCAATTTTAACATCAGTGGGAACAGGCCCAAATTTGGCATAAAAGGGACACTGTCACATCAATCCTTTCTGTATCATATTATTTATAGTTAAAGTGCAAACATATATTTTTGGATTTACCTTCTGTGACTTTGTGGTGCATCAGTATGGGCTGGGACCGGGGGCGGTCTATTTTTCAATTTTAAAGAGGACAAAACAATGAGTTCTAATTGGTAGCTGTTTATTATTTTTTCAATTACAGAAATGTTAGCCATAAACCAAAAATGGATGCTAGTACATGGGTGAGGGTTGTGGGTTGGTTTTAACATGGGTGTAAGGGTGGTATGGGTGCTACTGCACAGATGAAGGTGGTGGAAGAAAAGTGGAATGGGTGAAGGGGTGAAAGGTGGGTATTGTTTTAGTCCTTTCATTTACAGATTTGTGATCGGCTGGGGATGGTGAGGAAAAAAATGATGACAGACCGAACCTACTGTACATATAATATATATATATATATATATTTTTATTAAATACATTGCAAACTGCTGCCACCTAGCACAATTGTCCTGTCCTCTTTAAAAAAAGAATAAAGGAATCAGAAATAAAAGTAAATCTGCATCAGCAGTTTTCACAGAATGTGACCTATCATAAAGTGTTTTTGCTTTACAAGTAGTGATAATTTGATACATAATGGGGTTGACAGACACTGTCCCTTAAACAGCACATGCCAACTGCTGCAGCTACATTAAATGTTCCTTAAGTTAGTATGTGGTGAGGAAACCACTTTTTTTATTTATGTGACTGAAATACAGATTTTATTGACGTATCAGCTGCAAAAATGCATCATCTTAGAAAGTTGTATGTGTTACTTCAATTTGCCAACAAAAATGTTGGTATATGTATGCATTATCTTAGAAAACTGCATGCATTTTTTGCCAGCAACAATGACTGGCATATTTTTTTTTATTCAAATGTCTTGACTGACTACGTTATGACATAATATGTTTTGCAACAGTTCCACATGCTGCTGCTGTAGTACCTTGGCTTGACTTTGTTATAAAAGCTTTCTTTTAAACATAGCAACTTTTGATTTACTCATTTAAAACAGAAAACAGCAAATAGCTGAGATTAGGTAATATCAGTTATTTTTTCTCATAATTCATGACGATGAGTATATATAATTGAGTACATAAATGGCTAATGTGCCTCTTTCCTTCACTAAGGAACTATGATGCAGCTGCAGCAGGAAAACTTTTAACATATGGGTGGGTGGGCGGCCTGTTACATATTGTTGCTGGCTTTAGCAAACAGAAGAATCCATAGATAAACCTAGTTGTATTCCTATCAGTGTCACACATGATAATTTCTCTCCCCCTTATATTGAACAGTTTTTCCTTTACATGTATTTTATTACTATCTTCATTACTGGCAACACAATAAAAAAATAGGGTTCGAGTTCTAAAAAGTTCTAAAAAAGATTAGAACCCTAGAACTTTTTCAAAAGTTCTAGACTAGAACTAGAACCCAGAACTTCAGAGGGTTCTGACAACCCTACTGTCCAGCTTCTTCTCCCCTTCTTTTCAACTCCCATAGCCCTATTCTTTTCAATTCCAACTGTTAGCATAGTTAGCTCTTTCACAGAGGAACAGATCCGTCCTTGTTAGGACCTTTCCAAAGCTTTCCACTCTCTCTTATATCCCCTGACCTCTCTAATCAACCCTAATACTTTCTTACTGATCTCTTTGCATCGGTATCGATCCTCACTGCACTGTACTGCTCCATGCACCCTCGTGCACCAACCTTAGAGCTATACCACGTCACCGCCCATACTCACCGTTCTCCTATTCCTTGTCTTGGTTCTGCAACCCTGCACACTTATGGGTTGCTATAGGACAAATCCTGTTAGAAACGACACCCTGCCTTGTGCCAGCTGGGATGTGCTGACTATTCCCGTGGCAGGGACTTCAACACCATGTGACAAACTTAACATGCCTAAGCTGCCTGTGCCCCAGATTAACAACACTCACCCCCCCCAACTAAACATGCTCATATTCACATGCAAATCTGGCAAACTCAGAGACATAGCCCACTCTCGCTCACAGACCTTAAAATGTCTAAAATGGCACACAGTAAGGCTAGCCTGGTTGCTACTAATGTTGTCCGGAAATATCCATCCCAATCCTGGATCCACACCAGAAACATCCAAACCCATAAGAAAACATGGTGACTTAACTATCGCCTCCATCAATATTTGCAGCCTGCTGGCTAAATATGACTCTCTTTAGGCATGGGTTTCTCAACATAACCCAGATGTCCTGTCTGTAGTAGAGACCTGGCTTACCCAAAGAGTAATAGACGAGGCTAGCCAAGTGGAAGGTTACTCTTCCTTCAGGCTGGATAGATCAGGCAAGTGAGGAGGAGGCTGCGTCATCTACCTTAGGGACACCCTCCGGGGACATGCCCTTCTGCAACCTACAAGCAGAAGTAATACCCATATGCTTACAATAAACTTGCGTGGAAAATCTCTCACCCTAGTATCAATGTATATACCTCCCAAAGAACAGGCCCTCTGGCTTTAAGTCAGCATTGTCATATCTCTCTGAACTCCACGACAACTCTGAGATATTAATGGTAAGGGATTTCAACATAAACTGGTTATCCCCAGAGGCGGCACCTTACAAAGATGCCATCTCTTCTATTAACATGGCCCAACTAGTAGAATCCCCCACCCGGGTAAACTACCAAACTAGTACTAGCACACTACTCAATTGGCTAATAACCAATCGACCAGAAAGAATAACCAGTGTAACTGTTTTTCCAGACGTCATTAGTGACAACTCCCCTATCCTCTGTACTTGGACCAACAAGTCTTCCAGAATCTCCCCTAAAACAGTAATCACTAGAGTTCTAAAACAAGCATTTGTCAATGCCGAATGTTCACTTGCAGGTTTGTGCTGGGATGGGTAACAAAGGGTGTGGAACAGCACAGGGAGGGAGTGGGAGGGTTTAATTCAATGTTGGGTTTGGTGGGGGAATGGAGGGTGTGGGGCGGACAGCACACAGAGAGAAGGAGAAGGAGGGTTTAATTGGATGCCAGGTCCGGTGCAGGAATGGGGGGTGCGGGGTGGACAGCACATGGAGGGAGGAAGCAGGAAGGTTTAATTGCATGCCAAGTCTGGTGGGGAAGCAGGAGGGTTTAATTGGATGCCGGGTCTGGTGGGGGAATGGAGGGTGCAGGGCAGACAGCACACTGAGGGAGAGAGCAGGAGGGTTTAATTACAGACCTGGCATACTGCTGCAAATCTTCCATTTATTACTGGCTTCAAAAGAGCAGAGTTGTACACACATTTTGTCCATGTGACAAAGAGAGTGGGTAACCCATATCTGGCCAGGACTGTAAACAAAAAGTTGTATATTACGGTATCAAATGTATTTCTTTGGTGTACGGATAAAATAAATGCCAATGAATAATCAGACTTGGCTCTTTCTACAATTTCCCAGATTTCCCATAGCTATATAGAATTATCCTGGATTTGTCTTCCTTTCACTGAGCAGGCCTATGAAGGTGAAATTACTAGAGATGCTGCCATAGCCAATCTGGTCACAAGTATTATTAACAATATTTTTAAATCTATGCTAAGGAGGCTGATTGGTCCAAAGTATAGGGGAATATCCCCCTTGTCCTGGCCATAATTTCCCCCATTCACTAAAAATACCATCAACAGCTAAATGTTGTTCAAGTCAGTTGATTTCTATCTGTATGCCCCCCTCCCCCCAGATGAGGAAGAAAATAGGTAAAACTACCTAGTCCTCCTTTTCCTTTCAATAAAAATTAAACAAACAAACAAATAAATAAATACTTATTGACAGTTACTCCAGCAAGGTGGGGGGCCATTCGTAAAAGACCCCCTTCCCTACCCTCACCATCAATCGTGTTGCTAGCCAGATTTGTCGTCAGAAACCACCGATCCAAAAGTATTGTGCCAGAATGGATTTGGGAAATGTTAAATAAAGCCCCCCACCCACAAGGTACACTGTAATATTGGTCAGGCTGAGCCCGCTCCCACAGAATATTGCTGGAGCCCGGATCCCACAGGCCCATATAACCTGGCAACGCAGCAAGGGTGCAGGGCCGGCAGCACACAGAGGGAGAGAGCGGAAGGCTTTATTGGATGACAACTGGGACAGGAACAGAGGGTGAGGGGCAGGCAGCACACAGATGGAGGGAGTGGGAGACTTTATTGGATGCTGGCTGTGATGGGAATGGAGGGTGCGGGGCAGGCAGCACACAGAGAGAGGGAGTGGGAAGGGTAAAAGCTGTAGCCATAACTCCAGCCATGCACATTAGTGTCAATTGTAATGCGCATGGCCAGAGTTATGTCTACAGAAAGAAATTAATTGCTTTCTCATTGGCGCGGTTCATTTCTTTCAACTAGACAATGCGCCATGTCAGCAAAGCTTATCTACTGTCATGACTGGAGTGCCTGGTCATTGGTGTACACTGCCAAGCCCATTGCAGTTTCAGTTATAATGGGCTCAGCAGTAACACACCTCTCAAATGCTGTACAGTCCCAAGATGTTCCTTGTGCAAACGCAAGTGAACACAAAAAGGGCAGTTTAGCTTACTCAAAGCACACTTTAGTCAGCTAGACTTGTAAGATGTCCACAATGCTGCAGATGTTGACACAGCACTTGAGCTCTTTATTGACACTTTCAATGCTGCCTGTAACTTATATGCACCCCTCAAAAAAGGAAAATTAGGGGTTCAAGTAATTCCTCGGTCACACCATCACATCACCCAAATGAGAGAAAAAGACTACCTGTGGCACAAAGCCAAGTATACAGGGTCTCAGATTGATGTCCAAAATTATAAAGAAGAAGAAGAATCAGCATTTATATAGCGCTTTTCATGCACAGTATCCCAAAGCACTTTACAAGCAATGCTAGACTGGTAGTGAAGTGACTGAATGTGTGGTGGAGGCCATATCGCACATCATCACCCACACACAGCCTGGATAATTGCATGAACCGGTTTATGGGAAGGGGAATGTTGGCCAGGACACCAGGAATGTTCCCTGCTCTTTACGAAGAGTACCCTGGGTTATTTTACTTCCACCTGGACACCCACCAGGACAACACTAGGATGGGCAGAAGGGACCTCGGTTTAACATCTCATCCTAAGGATGGCACACCCCAGCAGTACAGCACCCACTAATACTGCACTCGGATGCCAGCAATTTTTAGGTGCAAGTCCAATCCCGGTGTGAGACAAGAACTCATGACCTTCTGGTCCAGAGGCGGATGTGCTACCAACTGAGCCATGCTGACACACAGAGGGAGAGAGCGGGAGGCTTTATTGGATGACAGCTGGGACAGGAACAGAGGGTGAGGAGCTGGCAGCACACAGATGGAGGGAGTGGGAGACTTTATTGGATGCTGGCTGTGATTGGAATGGAGGGTGTGGGGCAGGCAGCACACAGAGAGAGGGAGCGGGAAGGTTAAAAGCTGTAGCCATAACTCCAGCCATGTGTATTAGTGTCAAAGAAGCCCATAGTAAATGTACAGGGGCCATTCGTAAAGCAAAAAGCCTCTACTGCAAAAATTAACTTAGCAAATCCTGGGGTGACAGCCATAAATACTGGGACAACATTAAGACCCTAACTGGTAAGCCTAGTAAAGCTCCACCCACTATGCTTGATGTCAACAGAAATATTACCAAGGATCCCAAAGAGATTGGTAACATCCTCGACAAGGCCTTTACTGACCTTAGCGGGGTGCTCCCGACTACCTTTGTCCTCAGAGCTATACTGCTACTCCTCATAACAACTCTTCGCCACCAATCAGCTCCCCTCCCCCTTTCTATCTTAAGATTGTCACCAAATCTGAGGCCAATAAGTATCTCTCACAAGTACTTGGAAAGACTAGAACTAGTAGAGACACTCTCGATCTTAGGCTAGTCTTGCTCACCCTTGATGAGCTGCTCTCCCCTCTAACCAGTATCCTAAACCTATCACTTATAACTGTTAAATTCCCCTGGACCTGGAAAGAAGTGGTGATAACCCCTGTCTTCAAAAGCGGGAACAGAACAAATCACTCCAATTACCGACCTATCTCTATCCTTCCCCCATTCTGAAAAGTGCTCGGGAGGATTGTCTACAACCAGCTCATTGACTATCTTGACAAGAACATATTTTTATGTCAGCAACAGCATGGCTTCAGGAAATGACACAGCACTACGATGGCGTTAGTGGAATTCACTGGCTTCATCCACGAGGTGCTAGATCAAAGGATCTTGGTGGGGACAACCTTCATAGACCTCACCAAAGCCTTTGACCCAGTTAACCACAAGCTTTCCCTCAGTCAATTGGCCAATGCAGGTCTATCCTCAGAGTCACTGGAGTGGTTCGGGAGCCACCTCACTGGGCGAGTGCAACAAGTAAGAATACTTCTCTGGCCAATGTAATGTTACCTCTGGGGTTACCCAAGGCTCTATCTTGGGAGCACAGCTATTTAGTCTTTTCCTAAACAACACCCCTAAGGTATGTCCCGACAATGTCCTATTGTACGCAGATGACGCTGTGCTGTTCACAAGTCATCCCAACCCCGAAGGCCTTGAACGGAAAATGCAGTCTAACTTCACATCAGCAGAGGCCTGGTTCTGCAGCTCTAAGCTCCTTCTAAACTACAAGAAAACAAAGGTCATGCTGTTTGCTTCTCCACAAAACAGACATAGGTCTTATCACCTCAAGATTTTAAACAGTTGTGAAACTGCTTTAGACAAAGCCTATAACTTAAATACCTTGGGATCACCCTAGACTGCTCCCTCTCTTATACTCTACACATTGGCCATGTAGCCAAGGCTGTGAACTCACATATCAGTCAGATATATAGGCACAGGCATTGCCTCACTGATGATGCCCTCAAGCTCACCGTCACTAGCTCAGTCCTGTCTATAATTGATTATGGCCTGGTAGTCTATGGGTCAGGTACTGACACAGCTCTCCAGAGAATCAAATTGGCTTTAAATAAAGCCTGTCACCTCATACTAGGAGCTCACTGATTAACCCACTCCTGGAAGCTCTTCACTGGCTATGGATGGCTCAGTCTGCAAAGTAGGATCCAGTACCAGGTTTGCCTGCTTGCCAAGAAGTCCACTTTAGGCCTTACTCCTCCAGGGATACAGTACAAGGCATCCTCTGTTCTTCCACCAACCACAGGCTTACCAGAGGTACTAATGAGAATTTACTTCCAGTCCCCTTCCACCAGCCTTCTCGAGGTCAATGATCCTTTACACACCGGGCCCCCAAATGGCTGAACTCACTCAACCCTGACCTTCAACTGGAACCCAAACTCGGGCCTTTCAAAGCTAAACTTCATTCCTATCTTTCCACTATCAGCACCTGCGACCATGACAACTAATGCTCGCAATGTTTATTCCGCCTTCTTGGATTGCTAGTCTACAATAGCACTTATTTATCTGCCCTCCTCCACTGTTGCATCCTGACACCAATCACTTCTCACCTTCTTTCCCTCCACCCTTCCTTCTGGCTTCTACTGTCCCTACCTGTCCCTAGTGGAGTGTGACCTTACTTTTTGCCATGAGTTCCCACCTCCCCTGGCTACTTCCTGCCCTCCACATTCGCAACAATAAGACCCTCTGGGCTGCTCCAACTAATAACTCCTTAACCTTCTTCCACTTCAATAAAGTTTTCATATTACTGATAATCAGGAGCTTTTAAATGTTCTCTATTCTTCTCTGATCTGCTCTCCTTTATCTTTTTTCCCCTCTCCTCTCCCTCCCTCCTGTTTCCCCTGCCTTTCAACAGATGCTCTGCCTAAAGCATTGACATATGGTAATGATTGCAATGATTGTGCTAACTGGTGTATTTAACTTTTGTACTGCACTTTGTTACCTATCGACAGACGCTCCACTTAACACATTGATGAATTGTAATGATTTCATCTAACTGTTTTATGTAATTACTGTACCCACATTGTTGCCTATTTTACTGTTTTGTCTTCTGATCTCCAACGTGGAACATTTGTAAAAGAGCTTTCAGCTCAAAGGTGTTAATCTGAGATGTCAATAAATACAAAAATATAAATAAAAAGACAGTACTTAAACAAGATACAGCCCCTGGATGATATGGTACCAAGAGCTAACAGTGTAATTTTAAAAGAACTGTTCATAGGTTCATAGGTAGTATTCACGATCTTGGGACAAGCCCATAATGATCATGCCACTTATGCTAAGTGGGTAACGAACTTGGAAGCTCCCATGTGTATATCTAGTTGTGTTTTAAACTGATTTAAATTTGAACTATACACAATATCATAAGGTAAAGAATTCCATAATGGAACTATACGTTGGGTAAAGAATTTAGTTCTTTTTGTGGTTCTATTAATGGGTAAAATTAATTTTAAATTATGAGAACGGGTTTGAGCTGTAGAAATATTCCATTTTAGGTGTAATGTTTCAAACAGATATTCATCTCTGGTAGCTTTGTAAAGCAGACAGCGATCCCCACGAATCGATCTGTATTCCATACTATACAAATTAAGCCTTATAAGTCTATCTCTATATGATAGATTATTTAAACCATTTAAGTTCTTAATAAATCTCATTTGGACCTTTTCCCTAGATACAATGTCCCCCATCAATATTGGAGCACAAAAAGAGGAACAATACTCAAAGTTTGTTCTTATAATACTAGTATATAGGGGAATCATTATTGAAGGTTCTCTGCTTTTAATGTTCCTAAATATGCAATTACTAAGTCTAGAACATTTTTTAATGGTGATATATAAGTGATTAGTGAACATTAGCTTATTACTTATAAAAACACCCAAATCTTTCTCATCTGTAATATGTTTCAAGCAGTAGTTCTCAATAAAGTAATTAGCACATACATTATTTTTACCGAAATGCATCACCTTGCATTTATTGATATTAAATTTCAATTTATGCCGTTCTACCCATCCAGATATATAATTCAAATTATCTTGAAGAGTATTTATAGACTCGGGGTTATTGACAACCCCAGCCAATTTTACATCATCAGCATATTTTACAATCCAATTACCACACTTGATGTCCATTCCGGCTATTAAGATGTTAAACAGCACAGGCCCCAGGACTGATCCCTGAGGGACTCCACTAGTAACAGTGGTCCATGGGGACAAGAAACCCTTTAAAGCAACACGTTGATGCCTATTGGATAACCAAGTCATTATCCATTTAATTATGTATTTGTTAAGGTCTAAATTTATTAGGCAAATATATAGTATATCATAAGACACAGAATCAAAAGCCTTTTCAAAATCCAGATAGATAACATCGACAGGTAAGCCATAGTCCAAGGCTTCACTCACAGGTTCAAAAAAATCAATCAAATTAGTCTGACATGGTCTACCAGATTGAAAACCATGTTGAGTTGTATCAGTGAAATTGTTTTCCAAAATATGGGAATTAATTTTACCTTAAATTAGCCTTTCCATGATTTTACAAATAGTAGAGGTAAGACTAATAGGTCGATAATTATGTACCTCCTTCTTGGATCCAGTTTTATGTATAGGAATGATCATTGCATCACACCAATCCATAGCCACTTGTCCCTTATGCAATGATTCATTATACAGATAAGTTAATACACCAGCTAATTCCCTTGATAAATTTTTAATGAAAATGGCTGGTATACCATCAGGCCCAATCGATGTAGAAGGTTTTAAAGAATTTAAGATATCAAAGGTTTCTAGTTTAGTAAATTCAATTAAAGGTTCAGAATTAGATGGATTTATACAACCATATAGTCCCTTTTTTTGAAAATGCTAGAAAAATATCTATTAAATTCATTAGCCATATTAGACTCATCACTAATATCAACATTATCAATTCTCAATGGTCCAATTGAAACAGGAGTGTTTTTAAAGGACCCAATATAGTTGAAAAACCTTTTCCTGTTATCATGATGAGAGTTAATTAGGCTACTTTCCACATCCTGCTTGGCCTTTCTAATAGAATTTTTAACCTGGTTTGATTTCTTTTTCAGTTTAGTCCAATTAAATGCTGATTGGTGTTTCTTGAATTTATTGTAAGCTTTTTTTTTGGATAGAACTAATCTTCTAATTTGATTTGTAAACCAAGGTGGGGATCTCTTCTGTCCAATATACTTTGTTCTAGTTGGTACCCATTCGGAGATACAATATGTTAATTCCTCTTTAATTCTTAGCCATATATTTTCCACTGATTGGCCAGTAAATTCATATTGCCAATTCCAATTCAATAAGTAGTCCTTAATTGCCTTATAGTCAGCTTTGTAAAAAATTTTAAATGTAGTTTTCCCACAGGATTTTCCTATATTAAGATTAAATGACCATTTAATAATTAAATGATCACTATTACCCAATGGAGTCATTGTGCTAGCAGACTCATTTAAATTTTTAATGTTAGAAAAAATTAAGTCTAGAATATGGTTATTCCTAGTAGGTAATTTAACATATTGGTCTAGTCCCAAATGTGATATAGTACTAATAAATCTTTTTTCTTTGGCGCCCAGACCAGTTCCTTTTAACCAATTTATACCAGGAAAATTAAATTCCCCCATAAGAACAATATCATTCTTGAAGTTAATATTCTCAAGATAATCACACATCATAGCATTGTTGGCAGTATCCATAGATGATGGTCTATAACATAGACCTATCGTTAAAGGGAGTTGTTTAGTGTTTATTTTTACCCATATAATATCTAAATTAGTAGGATATTCTATATTGGGTTCAGCTTCAGAACAAGAAATACTATTTCTAACATATATAGCAACTCCTCCACTATTAGAATATAGTCTATTTTTATTAAATAATGAACATCCATTAATATTAAGTCCCCAGTGACCAACGCTGAACCATGTTTCTGTCACACCACATATATCTATATCTTCATTCTCTAAAATAACCTGAAGTTCACTAATCTTATTATTTAAACTCCTAGCATTTAAAAGAAGTAACTTAACTTTGTGACTATTGCCTTTTAAGGAATTATCTGATTCAGAAACTAAAGGTTTCATAACTAGCTTAGGCATAACAGGACCTACAATGATATTTTGCCTAAAAAACATCTATATATGTATTGATTTGAAGGCCCAGAATCTCTTTACCCAATCTAGTAAGAGGAAGGCCATCCTTTGCATAATATGCCTTATTGTCAACAAACTGTTCCCAATGGGTGAGACATTTAATGTTTTGTTTAAGACACCAGGCTCTAAGCCATGAGTTGATGTGTTTAATTTTATTTGTTAAATATGTGTTTGCCCTAGGAACAGGAAGAATTTCAGAAATCACTACATGGACCCCCATCTCAGTCAAAATATTAGCCAAACCAACAAATGCTTCTTTGATCATTTGAGATGGCTGATACCAAATATTATTTACTCCAATATGGATAATGACTAAATCCTTTTCTTTACTTCCTGCAAGGATTCTCGGACTCATTTTAGCAATGTCCCCAATAGTGGCACCTCGAAAACAAGATAATGTTTGGGCAGTTTTATCCGGATTGCAAATGATTCTATCTAAATTAGATAATAAAGAGTCACCTAAAACAAAAATGTCTGGTGTACAATTACCATCATGATTTATATTGAATCCTTCAACAATGGTTTCAATGTCCACACAATTTTCATTGAAATTTATAAGGTCACCTAGTGCCAAGTTATTTATTGGACTAGTTTGAGGGACAGTATTAATTGGCTTATCAGTGCAACCAGGATCAGAAGCTACATCAGTTAGAATATCAGTATTCGTAGTGTTCATTAGAGAGGAGAATTTATTATAAGTTGGTATCACAAAAGTATCAGCTTTTCTCCCCCTTTTCAAAGTTTTACTGTGCTGAACTGTGAACCAATCATTGTCAGAATCCCTGACATCGTCTAATCTGGGTCTTTTTCTAGAAACATGCTCAGTTTGAATAGTCTCATAAGTTTTATTAGCTCCAGATCTTCCAGAGTATAGTTGCTTATCAATAGATAGTGTGCAACTTACCATTTCACTAGGAGTTTGTAAAACATCAAAAACTATGTTGTTACCTGGACTATCAGAGATTGTTTGAATATTATTGTTCTGCAGCCTTATAACTGTTTCTTGTTGGCTGTTTTCCAAACTGCTTAATCTTTTATCAAACATTATGATTTCATTTTCAAGTTCTTTAATTCTAATACATTTATTACACATAAACGCAGTAATTATCTCGGGTCCCATATCAAAATCATACATATGGCAGAGAATACATCGGGTACCCACCTTGCCATCAGTAGTAATAATGTTAGCCATATTAAGATGACAAATTATAGAAAACTTATACTGTAATATTATGTATAAAATCCAACTATTAAGTTTAAAAAATACCTTTAGCCAACACGCTCAACACGCATAACACGTGCAGACGCGTGTGTCTTAGCGCGCGTCTTTGCGAGCTCATCCCGCTCATACCTGCCCTGCTCATATCAGGGCAGGCTATTTATAGCCTAAGTTACCAGGAAGTTACGATGCAAAGTCGTGTTTACCCCAGTATTAGTTGTCAATTCAAATCTCACATAAACAGGTGAAAGTGTATTTAAAAGTAAAAAGCACTATAAAACAGTGAAAGATATGTTTTTAAACCAATATTTTGTCAGGCAATTGGGCTGAGCTGAGGGAACCTCGTAGCACAGACCCCTCCACCTAGCTAAGAGATGGCTAGGGCTCCGGGTAGCTTATATAGTAATCAACTTCAACAAAAAAGATTTTAATACAGCAGTTTGGTATATCAACTCTTGTAGTCAAGTCCATCCCAAATACCTTCTTTTACAAGGTGGCCCCTTTCCTGACCCCAGATCTGTGATTTTTCTTGTGGGGGCAACACTAGTAAACTTCAGGCTACCTGTAACTCATTTGCCCCTTGAAGCAAAACAGCCATTTATGTTCCCTGTAGCAGCCTAGCAAAAGATAGGATCAGGATGCAACAGTTAGAATTTTTCAAAAAATTGTGCTAAATGAAGTAGACATATTATTTAGCAAAAATGGCATTTGGCACCACAAAATGTGTCAGAAGGGAAAAGAACAGTGATAGAAACTTTATAAAAACAAAGTAACATCATCTTTAATGAACAAAATGAAGGGGACAACACTATCATACTTAATAGATGTGACTACCCTGAGGAAGCAAATAGGTTGCTATGAAATTTTACAAAACAACCCCAGTGTAAGATACCAAATTGAAATGTTTGAAATGTTGGATGAGGTTTTAAGGGGTGGGCATACTACACAACAGGAAGCAGATTTCCTATGAGTCAAAAAATTCCATTATTCCCATTTTTACTACCTCCCTAAGACCCATAAGAGTCTAATAAAACCTCCTGGTAGACTTATGCCTCAGGTGTAGGATCCCTCATGAAGAATCTGTCCAAATTTACAGAGTTATTTTACAACCAATAGTCCACAGTTTGGGATCCTACACCTGGGACTCTATGCATGTGCTGGACAAACTACAGGGTACCACTTGGCAAACTGACTCTCTGTGGATCACCATAGATGTGTCATCCCTGTATAAATGTATCCCCTTCAAATTAGGACTGGAGGCTTTGAATTACACTACTTTTTGCAGACCCACACCTGTGCCAATGCATCACAATTCACTTTTCTGATTTCAGCAGTAAAATTCACACTGACCCATAATGTTTTCACTTTCAACAAAATAAAAATCTTTGTACAAAAATGTTAGACAGCTGTGAGTGCCACTGTAGCTCATAGCTATGCAAACTTGTATTTGTGGTGGTGAGAGGAGAAATTTGTTTTCCAATCGAAGAAATGGTATCTACAACACATAGTTCAATAACACATACATTAACAACTTGTTGATTTGAAGGGGCACTGAAGCGAAAGAACTAAAATTATAAGAAGTGATCAACAATAATGAGTCAATTCTAAAATTTAATTCTATGATGAATGATAGAACTGGTGACTTCTTGGATCTGTGCTTATTTGTGAAAGAAGAAGGTAAAACTCAATCTAAATGTTACAGAAAGGAGACTGCAGGTAATACTACATTAAGTGCAAAGAGTACACATCCTCCTTCCTTGATATCTAGAATACCATATGGGCAATTTACAGACCCACACCTGTGTTGTACAGAAACTGTTCTTGTGAAAATAATTTTATGATTCAGTCTGAGGAAATGTACAGTAGGTTTCTAAGTAGAGGCTATGGCAAGGACTCTCCAAACAGTGCTTTGCAGTGGGCCAAGAATTTAAATCAGTCTGAGTTACTGGTTCCAAAATGTAAAAATTCACGATCCAAAAATTGCCCTTTTCCTTTATCCTTAAATATGATAGGATTTCTCCCAAAATTGAAAACATAATACTTATTGTGGCAGTCTGAGTCATTGTAGTGTTCCAGGCCTGTTGAAATATATGAAATATATTCTCTGTCATAGTCACTACCAACCAGATCCTGTCCAACAACCAACTTCATTACCACCAAAACCCAAAGGATTTTCCACATGTGGTTGTTGTTCAGTTTGTAGATATGGCAGGGGTTAAACTGGGCAGAAGCCCCCAGGAACTCAGTTCTACCACCTCTTAAAATGGTATGTAGTCTAGTAGGAAAGGTCAAAATAGTAAAATAATCATTCAAAATGTGAAAATAAAACATGTAAATTGGCCTATAGGTACATATTTGTATGCTCTTTCATATAAGAGCAGGACACAAATGATCCAGCAAAGTTTAGGGGTTGCAAATGGGGGTTTTATTTATATTTGTCCAGCAAAATATTGTAAAAATTGTTCAAAATGTGAAAAAGCATGAAAATTGGAACATACTGTAAGAAGGTCTTTATGTTTTCTTTAAAATCAGGACACACATGATCTGATGATAGTAAGGGTGCCAAAATACAGTTAATGTACAATTCTGTGAAAAACACCAAAAATATGCATACATTTAACTTATTGGTCCACGAATATGTATCCAGATTATTACAAATTACACCAGCTAACCTTTTACACTTTACATCACTACTTTACACCAAGCATGTAGACCTTTGGTTTGAAATGAATCTTGTATCATGTGAAAAAATGTTCAAAATTATTGTACAATTTGATGTGATCAAATCAAATCATAATTTATTTATATTGTGCTTTTCAAGTGCCAAAACGCAGGTACAGAAAAAACATACATCGATAATAGATATTATATAAAATAAAAACATAGTTAAAAAGACAGCAAAGTCGGAACTAATCAAAAGCCGATGCAAACAAAAAGCTCCTCAATGAAGCCTTAATAATGTATACAGACAATTGATGTAAAGATGTGCTGAAGACAAGCAAACACTCATTATGTTATCTTTACAAATATGTATTACATATATATGCTCAAAATGGTAATGAAATGGAAACAGGATATGTTTACAGTCATTATCTCACAAACCTGTACTTCACACAAATAACATTCTGTGTTCATACTTAATCAGGTTACAAACATTCAAAACGTTCAGTATTAAATACCTATTACAGTTAAGGAATGAATGAAATTAAAATTCTCATACTTGTTCACAGAAATTACCAAAATACTTAGTTATCATTATCATTGTCTCTGTAGCATAATCCTGCAAAAGCACACAGATCAGTATATAGAAATGAGGCATTGAAACATTTCCAAGGTAGTCTGCAAGTCTTTCTACAACCACATTTGATCAACTCTTTGCATGATTTAGCTGCATCTGGAAAGACTGTCCAAATGAGGATCCAGTATTTCTCACTGTCTGGTTTCCAACCCCTGCATCCCCATTTGGACAGTCCTTCCAGAGGCAGCTAAATCATGCAAAGAGTTGATCAAATGTGGTTGTAGAATGAGTGGTAAGAGTGGGGAGTTAGGGTTGAAAGCCCTAACACCACATTTCCCTACTTTTATGATGTTAAATTGAACCATAACTAGTGCATTAATGCAGGTTTTTTTTGATGAAAAATATACAGAATATAGTGTGTGTATAGATATATATTTATTTATAAATAGATAGATAGATAGATCTTATAAGGTTGAGAGGCTGTTTGATGTTAAACCCACATTGTTGCCCCTTAATAGCTTTGGTCTCATTCAATAAAATTACATGAACTTTCCCAAGTGCGGTCAGGGTGGTAAGTTCTTATGACTTAGGCATGTCTTGCGATGGACACGTGTCCTGATTCCAAGATCCATTAAATGAAAAAACATGTGTAAATGCACATTTTGTCCATTTTGTGCTCATCTGTAGAGCAAAAAAAAATGGTTTGGAATTTTGTTCTGAAATCTCCAGGGTAGAAGTGGTTTGGCCCAAGGGTATAATTTAAGGCTTTGTGAAAAAAACTTCAAACAGTTCTCGAGTTACCATATAATATTTTAAAATTTGGATTCTGAGAATGCTCAGTTGGGTTTTCAGGATAGCTGTTTGGTGCAACCAAACAATTCTGGGTTACAAGCCAATTTATTTTGTGGTAAGTTTTTATGACTTGACAAGTTCTGAGATGAATGCTTGTCCAGATTCTGAGATCTAGAAACTAAAAAGGCCTGTAAAAATGGCATTCTGGCTGTTTGTTTGTTCACCTGTAAAGTAAAAAATTGTTGGCATTTTATTCCAATATTTCCCAAGTAGAAGCTGAGCCCAAGGGTGTGCTTTTTGAAAGTTTTGGTTTTCTGAAAAATCACCAATCAGTGCTTGAGTTATAACATTTTAAAACTGCTTCTGAGCATACTCAGTAGATTTTTTTTTTTGGGGGGGGGATAGCTGTCTGGTGTGACTAAATTTTTTATTGCAAGCCAATTTTTATTTTGTGAGAAAAATGTTTATGTTGTGAGCTTTAAGCCTTTATAACTTTGGCACTGTTCAACAAAAGTGTTGGATGTACAATCAGGGTGCAAGTTATTATGATCTGGCAAGTTTTGTGATGGCTGCTCATTTATATTCTAAGATCCAGAGAGTATAAAAATAAGAAAGGAACATTCTTTATGGCAATTTTCCCTCAGGTCTATAGCAAAAATGGTTTAGAATATTGTTCTGAAATGTTCTAGGTAGAAGCGGCTCTGCTAAAGGGGGTGCCTTTTGAAAGAGTTCATGAAACCATAGTTATAGGTTTTTGAGTTATAAGGTTTTAAACATTTGGCTTCTGAGCTCAAGTTGAGTAGTCATTTTAATGTTAAATCCTGATTTTTGCACCTTAATAACTTTGGCACAGTTTGAAATTGGAGAAGGTTATTTATGCTCTGTCAGGGTGCCATGGTCTTATAATTTGGAAAATTTTGTGACAGTTGCTTGTCCAGATTCTGAGATTCAATGACTGTAAAAACATTAGGAAAAAAACACACTTTTTTGACTTTTTTGCTCTCATCTAGATGAAAAATGGCTTGGAAGTTTGTTACAAAATTTTCAGGGTAGAAGTGGCCAGGCCCAAGAAGATGCCTTTCAAAGATTTCTTGAAAAAATATTAATCTGTTCTTGAGTTGTAAGGTTTTAAAACATTTGCATCTGGTCATGCTCAGTGGGGTTTCCAGGATAGCTGTTTCTTATTATACAAGCATGGTAGCACCTGTATAGTTAGAGTTGAGAAAGCTGTTTAATGTTAAACCCAAATTTTTGCACCTTAATAACTTTAGTGTCATTCAATGAAATTGAATGAAATTTTGCATGCACATTCAGGTTGGCAGGTTCTTATGACTTTATAAGTTTTAAGATGGCACTTGTGTGGATTCCATGGGCTCAGTTCTCAAAGCTCAGTGCAAGCCACGCCAATGGCAGCTTGTGCTGATTGCCAGTGTGGGAGTGCCCCTGCACCTCATTCACTATCAGGTAGGGTCCTGGGGCCAATGTTCCACAGTTTGCATCAAATGTGGCAGTGCACCAAAAAGGCAGTGCATCTGAGAGGTTTTCTACAAGCTGGGAGTGGTAAGGTGGCACCTGGACCCATAAAAGAGACTGGACAGGAGGCTTCCAGGGTCATGGGGACAGGGCAGTGCATGGGGAGGGCTGGTGGCATGCAGATGGGTGACAGGAGGGGTGGCACCTGACTCAATGGGGCTACAGTTGGGCCACCGTCTTGCCAGTGTGTTGGGTGTGCCCACATGCTGGCACCATGGGGAGACGCTGTGGGCACTGCATCACAGAGGGCCCCAGAGTGATGCACTGGCCATATACAATGCCAGAGCACATACCATGCTGTAGTGGGGGCATGGGAGACCTCAGGTGGGCAGCAGCACATGGCCCCTCCCACCCAGGGAGGGCTCTGTAGATGGCACATGGATCATTAGACCAGCCCTGGCTGATCTAATGATGCTTGAATGTGTGCCCTCTGGGGGGTATTTTGAACCCCAATGTTGGGGATACAGCAGCTTGCATCTGCCACAAGCCCCCTTAGCACCCTGCTACACCCAGCTGCTTGACACAGGTCTGGCACAGGGCCAGTCTGGTGTACTGGGTCCTGGTTCAGTGCAGTGGGTCTTTGTGAATTGTGATCTCTGCAAGTTTTGATGCTAGGTGCCCCTTGTGTCACTGCAGTGTGATGCAGGCACCTTGGATCAACTTCAGTGCTTTGAGAATCAGGCTCCATGATTCAGATTGTGAAAAAGTTTGTAAAAATGCACTTCTGTGGCATTATTTTACTCACATGAAGAGCAAAAATGGTTTAGAAGTTTATTCTGAAATTTTCTGGGTAAAAGCAGCTCAGCCCATGGGTGTGCCTTTTGAAGGTTTCCTGAAAGAAGATCAATCAGTGCTTGAGTTATAAGGTTTTAAAATGTTGCTTCTGAGCATGCTAAGTGTGGATTTTTTTGGATAGCTGTCTGGTGTGACCAAGCAACTTTAAGTCATGAACTAATTTTTATTTTACCAAAAAATATTATGTTTGCAAGAAAAAAATTTATGTTATGAGCGTTGAGCCTTAAAAACTTTGGTGACGCTCAATAAAATTACATGACATTTTGATTGTGCAGTCATACTGTAGTTCCAGGTTCTTATGAATTGATAAGTTTTGTGACCGCCTGTCACCTGGATTTCAAGATCCAAGGAGTATAACAATAAGAAAAAACACTATTTTTCCCATTTTGTTGTTTGTACCTAGAGCAAACACAGTTTTGAACTTTGTTCCAACATTTTTACAGTTGAAGGGCTTTGGCTCAAGGAGATGCCTGTTGATGATTTCATGAAAAAATATTAATCAGTTCTCAAGCTATAAGATTTTAAAAATGTAGTTTTTGAGCATGAATTGAGTACATAGTTTAATGTTAAAGCCCAATTTTTACAGCTTGATAATTTTGTTGCTGTTCAGTGAAATTGCATGAAAGTCGGCATGCCTGGTCAGGATGCAAAGCTCTTATGATATGGCAAGTTCTGTGATGGTCACTTGTCTGGAATCTGAGATACAGGGAGTGTTAAAACCATTTTTTTAAATCACTTTTTTTTTTAATTCTTTTGGTGAGCAAGTAAAACCCACTAGGCACAAGTGCCTATTTTCAGGGGCAACCCGGTAGTACGGGGGTGGTTAAGTGACTTGTTCAGAATCACACAGTATGGAAGTAAAGATTGTGGGAGTCGTACCCATGTCTGCTGACTGTACCAAGCTCATTCACAGCTCATTACTCTGACCCATAGGCTATATTGCTAACCCAACATTGTGGTTATTTTTTTCACATGTCTAGACCAAAACTGGTTTGGAATTGAGTTCCACAATTTTCAGGATAGTAGTAGCTCAGCCCAAGGGGTTGCCTTTCAAAGATTTCTTGAAAAAATATTAATCAGTTCCTGAGTTACATAGTTTTCAACATTTTGCTTCTAATCATGCTCAGCAGAGTTTGCAGGATTGCTGTTCCTTATTATTTAAGAAAGCAAAAAGTTAGGCAGTTTCCCAAACTTACTAGAGCCATGAGATAACTTGAAGAATGCTCACAAAAACCAAAGCCAGGCTGCCTGGTACTGAATAAATGACCATAAAAACTGGTACAGTTTTAAAAAATGTTTTATTTTAAAAATACTTAAAATCAGTAGCACTTCTTAAAATAGCACATACTAGCACCCATGTACATTAAAGACTTTCGTGTTTCTCATGCACTTTTTTCAAGGCACCTCAATACAGCACACGAGAAGTGCAAAAGGCCTTGATGTACATTGGTGCTAGCACTTATTATTTTTGCCAGTGCTATTGATTTTCAGTATTTATAAAATAAGTCACTGTTTTTTATCCGTACCAGATTGAATGGTCATTTATTGAGTACCAGGCAGCCCAACTTAGTTTTTTGTGAGCATTTTTATTATATAGGCCAGATAATGCTGTGTAGTTAGGGTTGAGCAGGCTGTTTAATGTTAAACCCAAATTTTTGCACCTTACTAAGTTTGGTGCCATTCAATGGAATTGCATGGTATTTCACAGGCATGGTCAGGGTGGCAAGCACTTATGACTTGGTAAATGTTGTGATGCTGTTTGTCTGGATTCCAAGATTCAGAAAGTGAAAAGTCCTGTAAAATGCAAAGTTTGGTAATTTTTCTTGCTCACCTGTACAGCAAAAAACATTTGTGAATTTTTTTCTGAAATCTTCAGGGTAGAAGTAGCTGGGCACAAGGGTGTTCATTTCAATGATTTTGAGAAAATATATCAATCAGTTCTTAAGGTAAGATGTTTAAAATGCTGGGTTCAGGACAACTGCCTGGTGTGGCCAGAGAGTTTTTGGTTTTGTGCTGCTTTTTATTTCATGAGAAAATATGTTTTTATATTCTGAAGAAAGATATTTAGCTTGTAAGTGCCACCATCTTGTTTTTTAATTTGGGCAAAATAAATTTTTAGAAACCCATAAAAATGATGCTTTTTCGACAAACTAACACCTGAATCAAGTTAAATGGGACACATTTTGCAACATTCTGCAGCTTGTTTGATAAAAAAAAATTTCCCAAAAATAAATTTTGTGGGCACTCAAAAATCTTAGTTCACCAGCTTAGTGAGGATTGTTAATTCTTGTGTCATGAGCTGAGAATGTTTAGATCACAGCCCTTTGGGCCCTATGCAAATTTTGAAGATGCACATAGTGCCTTGGAAGGGGAATTGCATGGGGACCAAAGTGTGCTACTCAAATTGTGTATGCATGGAATGGCCTACATGCATATTCAGCTAATCTATATAAGGCTGTTGTGTGGTAATTGAATAGGGCCAGTAGGGTCCTATGCAAATCATTCACCCACATCATACATGAGAGGGTCTGCACTTCTGCACCCAGAAGTGAGTTGTACTTTGGGTATCATGGATTTCTAGCTACAGCCAGACGTGGCTGTGTAAGTCTTGCAGTATGTTTGTGTACTGTATCTGCAGCCAAAAGTATTGTTCTAATTTCTGTTGATTAACTTTTTCAAAAACAAAGGAAATTCATTGCAAAAACTATGTTAATGCACCAGTTAGGGTTTGTTACCATCACAAAAGTAGGGACATGTGGTGTTAGGGTTTCCAAACCTAGCTCCCCACTCCTCCAAGCAGCAAAAGTACAAGACAACAGAAGCAATCACAGACAGCCATCATCAGGTAAGATAAACAACATACAGTGGTTTCCAGATAACACAAAAACAGTAGCACTGATGGTACGATCTTTGAAAATATGCACAAAGCATGCTACCTTTAAAAAAAAAATACTCCACAGTGTTGTTTAGAAATGTAACAGTGTGACTGCAGAAGTGGGTGTGTATATTTTGCAGTGTGCATGTGTATCTACAGACAGAAGTAGTTTTGTAATTTGGGTATTGTGGATTTGTATCTGCAGCTGCAGAAGTACAAGCCCTGCAGTGACCAGTGCTTCTGCAGTTGGAAGTGTGTGTGTGTGTGTGTATGTCTTGCACTATAAATGGGTATTTGTGGCTGCAGAAGCGCTGGCCTGGCAGGGTCCTGCACTTCTGCAGACAGAAGTAGTGTTATGATTTGAGTATCATAGATTTTTATCTGCAGCCAGCAGTGGGTGTGTATGTCTTGCACTGGGCGTCTGTATTCATGCCTGCAGAAGCAATAGATCCTAAAGATGGATGTCTTTTGTATCATCTGGAAACAGCTATGTGTTGTTTGCCTTCTCCAATGGAAAATTGTCTAAGGTATGGCAACTGAAATTCAATGCCAAAATGGGCAAAGTGATGCACTTAGGGAACAAAAACCCCAGAGCAGAGTATTAGATAAGAGGGGTTTGGCTGGATACAACATCAGAGGAAAAGGACCTAGGAATCATCATTAGCGACTCCCTTAAACAAGTCAGCCAATGTAACAAAGTCTTTACCAAGGCTAACAGGATGCTAGGGTACATTTGGAATGGGTTTGGTAGTATAAAACAGGAGGTAGTGTTACCACTGTATAGGTCACTGGTGAGGCTGCACCTGCAGTACTGTCCCCAGTTCCAGAATCCCACTTGATAAAGGGCAGGGACAGGCTGCATATGGTACAATGCAGAGTGACCAAGATGATTCAGACCCAAGATGAAAGATGCTATGAGGATTGGCTAAAGGCACTTACAATGTATTTATTCAAAACTAGATGAGAGAGGGGGAACATGATAGAGACCTTCAAGTTCCTGAAAGGAATAAGCAAGATGGACTATGAAGTGCTATTTCCCAGATACAGAGAAACTAGAGCATGGGGTCACAAGAGGAGTTTAATGGGGGGGGTGGAAAGTTTAAAAAGGATGTAAGGAAAGATTATTTTTCAGAAAAAGTGATTGAGCCATGGAATCATCTGCCAGTAGAGGTAGTGAGTGCCAAAACCATAAATGGCTTCAAGCACAACTGAGATAGAGTCAAGACTATAGTAGCTACTCTGAGTGATTACAAGGGAGGTGGAAACTTAGAGAACAACAGGGAGAAGGACAGCAGGTAATATGGACAGACTAGATGGATCATCGGTCATTTTCTGCCATCATCGCCTATGATTCTGTGATGATCATTATCTGTGGGTGCTTGTGTGGTCTTGTCCTTTTGCTGTTTGGGGGGGCTACTGTAGGAAGTAAAGGTTGGAAACCCTAACACCAAATTCCCTACTTTTATGATATTAGATTGAACCCTAACTGGTGCATTAATAAAGTTTTTTGTAACATATGTATAACTGCATACATGCATGCACAGTGGAAAAATTATATATGTGCAAGAGGCAATGATGTTGACCTGCTACACTGATATCTAATAGTCAACTTCTATTGTATGGCAGATTTGAATGGTACCGGGTGAAAACATCGTGGACACAATATCACCACACAAAACAAAGTAGGCTACATATCGCCGACTACAATGTCAGCATGAAACCGTATCACCCACCCAAACCCCATGGGCAGTGCACAGCATGAATTGGCAAGCTGCCAACCGAGACCCCGCCCACTGAATGGTGCCCCAGGCACCATAACTGCAGCCAGTGACAATGTGTTGGCCGGTCCCCCCAACTCACCGTGATGCAGTAGACTATTTCCCTGGTGTCTAGTGGACCCCCCTCCCCTACACCACCCCAACAGGTAGCTGCCCACCCCCGTGCATTCCCCCAACATACCCCAGCAATGGGCAGCACAGCCCTCCACACACTGCCATGGCTGGCTGCTCCACTGAATGAACTGCTACACGCTCATCCAGTTTGTTCAGTGGAGCGGCCAGCCATGGCAGTGTGTGGAGGGCTGTGCTGGCTGCCTGCCCATTGCTGGGGTATGTTGGGGGTGCAGGGGTGGGCAGCTACCGGCTGGGGTAGTGTAGGGAAGGGGGGTCCACTAAAAACAAGGGAAATAGTCTACCGCATCGCAGTGAGTTGGGGGGACCAGCTAACACATTGTGGCTGGCTGCAGTTACGGTGCCTGGGGCACCATTAGGTGGGCTGGAGTCTTGGTCGGCACCTTGCTGATTCATGCTGTGCCCTGCCCACAGGGTTGGTGTGGGCGATACAGTTCCATGCTGACATTGTAGTTGGCTATATGTAGCCTACTTTGTTTTATGCGGTGATATTGTGTCCGCAATGTTTTCACCCGGTACTGATTTGAACACTGCCAGAAGACCATTAGTGATTGAAGTTCTGGGAGTATGTTGCTCCAAGAGCTGGCTACACTATATGGGAATGTCATTCCTCCATAGGACGTCTTCAGTTTGGGCTCTCAGAATTCTCTTGTTTGTTTGTTTCTTTCTTTCTTTGCTTAACGGGTAAGCACACTGGAAAATTAATTCCATTTACAGTTGTCACACACGTTCAATACAAGAAATACAATAAACACATAACACATAATTAACATAATAGAACAGGAATAACAGTTCCACATCAATTAGATTATAAAACATTAGTTAAAACACCCACATTCAGATAATGTCATAAAATGCAGAAACAAAGCAGATGAAAAAGATTTAAAGGTCTTGACATTCCTAATGGCAAGGGGTAGATTATTCCAATTTTGGGGGCAGAATAAGCAAAAGCCCATTGACCACTTGCAGATCTCATAAAAGGTAACTTCAAAACCATGTTATCAACCCTTTGTCTGGAGTAAAAACTAAAATCATAATACTGAAAATATCTAGACAAACTCAGTGGGGTACCAGATGAGATAATTCTATATGTAAATTTAGCCATTAAATATTTATAGTTTAAGTGTACCGGTAACCAGCCCATGAATTTTAAAATCTCACAATGATGTGTAGTTCTGGGGTCCATTAGCGCAAATTTACCTACTAACTGTAATAGGGAAGATTTATTAGACACTATGTTAGATGAGGCATTGTTTGTAACCAGAGCAGCAGCATTTACAATCAGAACTAAGGATTGTTTAGCTATTGCCATTCTTGTCTCATTAGTAAACAAGCATTTATCAATGCCAAATGCTGACTGCTTTGCTCCGTTGAGCTCGCTCACTCCCCCTCTCTCATGTGCTCATTCTGTTTCTCCTGGCACTGCAGGCTGCCCTTTTGTACTGGGCTCCTGCCTCTGTTGGTGCCTTTTTCTGCCCACAAAGAAATCTGCAGCAGTCCTGACAGAGCTCCGTTGAGCTCGCTTACTCCCTTCTCTCTCACTCACTCGTTTCATTTCTTCCGGTGCTACAGGCTGCCCTTTAGGCTGGGCTCCTGCCTGCATTGCTGTCTTTTCTGCCCACAAAGAAATCTGCAGCAGTCCCAACAGAGCTCTGTTGAGCTCACGCACTCCTCCTCCTCCCTCACCCGCTCATTCTGTTTCTCCCGGCGCTGCAGACTGCCTTTTTGTACTGGGCTCCTGCCTGCATTGGCACCTTTTTATGCCCACAAAGAAATCTGCAGCAGTCCCAACAGAGCTCAGTTGAGCTTGGTCACTCCCCCTCTCTCACTCGCTCGATCCTAGTCTGTCCCAAACATTGATTTCCGAAAGTGACTGCAGTATTCTGCGCCGGAAATGCAAAAACACGTTTTGGCCAGGATGTGAAAAATGACAGCTGTACTGTTCATAAGGAGATGTGAAAAAATGCCAGTGTTGAAATCTGGCGTGAAAAAATTACTAATTTGCAAAGTTGTAAGGGTGCATGGAAACTGCACAACGCACACTTGTAACACAGTCATTTTATGGACTTTCATCACAAAATTTTCAACACAGGCATTTTAGGACCTCTGCTCATGAACAATGTCACTGTAATTTTTGTAATGTGTCCAGAACACTGATTTCCCACAGCAACCATGCTATTCTGCTCTGGAAGTGTGAAAACACATTTCAGCCAGGATGTGAAAAATGACAGCTGCACTGTTCATAAGGAGGTGCGAAAAATATTCAATGTTGAAAATCTGGAGTGTTAATATTGCAAAGCTGTGAAGTTCCGAGCGTGCATGGAACATGAGCAACGCACGCTCGTAACACACTCATTTTATGGACTTTCATCACAAAATGTTCAACATAGGCATTTTAGGACCTCTGCTCATGAACAGTGTCACTGTGATTTTCTTTAATGTGTCCTGAACACTGATTTCCCACAGCAACCACGCTATTCTGCGCCAGAACTGAGAAAACACATTTTGGCCAGGATGTGAAAAATGGCAGCTGTACTGTTCATAAGGAGGTGCATAAAAATAGCAATGTTGAAAATCTGGAGTGAAAATATTGCAAATTGGAAAATTTACAAGTGTGCGTAGCATCTGCACAATGCACGCTTGTAAAAGTCATTTTTGGGATTTTTCCCACCAAATTTGCAACATAGACTTTTTGAGAGCCCACCTCATGAACACTGGCACTGTCATTTCTTAAATCGGTCCCGAAAGGTGATTCCGTGCAGTGACCATGAAATCACCTTTTGGGATCGATTAACGCCATGACAGTGGCTGAATTCATGAGGAGGGGCCCCAATAACCCCATGTTGAAAATGTGGTGCCAAAATTCCAAAAAATGCCTGAGATATGCAAAAAAGTTGAAAAAGCCCTATTTATGCCATTATACAGCTTACCAGCATTTCCTCAGTTCACGGTCGGCTTTGAAGAGTGCAGACGTTTTCCCAGTCCACCGAAGATCATCGCACCAGACTCCACAGGTAAGTATGGGGTGAGGGGGGTGTGGGGAGGCAGGCTGCGCAGAGGATGGGCGCGGGTTGTGGGAGGGGGCAGGGAGACGGTGAGGGACCATTTTCTTTTTCACAGGTTACTAAAAAAAAAAATCACAGGATTTTTTTTTTGCAGAGCCATTTGGCATGCTGGGGTGGGCTCCCAGTGTGCCAACAGAGTGTTTTTTGGGGGGCAGCTCTAGCCGATGGGGGATTGAGCACCCCCATCAGCACAAAAGGGGGGTCCGCAAGAGCAGAGGGGATTGGGCACCCTCAGCACAACTGCACTGCATGTTTAGGGGGAAATTATGTTGGCAGGGAGGGCTTCCCTGCAGAAATGTAAACTGGAAGGGGGACATAATGCTGATGGGAGTGGGTCTCCATTGGTAACATGAATGTTATGGGCACTGAAGCCGATGGGGATTGGGGCCCTGCTGGCAAACAAACACTGTGGTAGGGGCACATGCTGCTGAGGGGGATTGGGCACCCCCTCAGCAGTGGGGATGCTTAATATTGTTTGTGAACATGCTGGTAAGCTGCCACCATGTTCACAAACAATATCACAGTAGCAAGGTTCCGCCCAGCAATGACAGGTCGCTCCCTCATTGCAGCGGAATGACTTATGCTGCAATGTCAAGGTGGCCTCTGATTGCAGTGACTGAAACCTTTCAAGGTTGTGGCACACTGGCTGAACTAGTGTCAGCAGCAGAGTGCCACCCCATTGGTGAAGCGGGCCGTACCACAAAGGCTGTGGGGTCGCTGGCCACAACAGTGCCGTACCTCCACAACCTGCTTCTGCAGCAAGCTGCCACAATATGTTTCTTGCACATGCACACAACCAACATAAAAAGGAGTGCAATCCATACAACAAAATGTACCCTAGAGGTCAATTTAGCAAGATGCGAGTCAAAACTTAAATTGGTATCCAATATGACACCTAAATATTGAAAAGTATCAACATTCTCATAACAAGTTCCATCTAAAGATTTCACCTACATACTCCGTCCCCCTTCTCTCATTCTAGCTTTTGTGCCAAACAACATTGTTTTAGTCTTCAATTTGTTCAAAACCAACCTGTTAGAGATAAACCAGTTCTGAAGGATACCCATTTCGGTAGTTAAGTTGTTATTCAATTCAACAGTAGAAGCTCCTTGGGTATAAATGACCGCATCATCAGCATATAACATAAGCTGAACATTCCCTACTACAGAACTAATTCCATCAAAGAAATGAGGAAACAGGACAGGGGTTAGTATGGAGCCCTGAGGGACTCCATACTTAACAGGTACACTGTCTGAAACTGCATTCCCATACCTAACCCTTTGGTATCTACCGCTGAGGTAATCTTCAAACCACCTCAAGGCAGCACGACCCACCCCAAGAGATCCAAGTCTTTTTATCAACAACCCATGGTCAACTAAATTGAATGCCTTAGTCAAGACCATGAACGTCACCCCAGTCTAACACCCTCGCTCCATATCCACAAGGACTGTGCCCATGAACTCAACCAAGGCAGCCTCTGTCCCTCAACCTTTTCTAAACCCATGTTGACACTGGGACAGTAATCCTGACTGTTCTATAAATTCAATAAATTGATTATAAACAATTTTTTCTTGGACTTTGGCCAGGGCTGATAAAACAGATCTTGGTCTGTAGTTTCCAAATTCATATTCAGAACCTGACTTGTGGATTGAAACAACCAGGGAGAGTTTCCATATATTGGGAACTTGCCCCAAGATAAAAGACAAATTAAAAGGAATACTTATGGGGAAAGCTAATTCCACAGCAGCATCTCTTAACAAATTAGGAACTAACCCATCACTCCTTCTTGAGCTATCAAGTTTTATATGCCTATGCAATTTCCTTCCTTCATCAGGGGTAGATATTTTTAAATAAAATTTAGATCTCCCACTAGAATCAACAATATCTCTGTCTGAATCACCATCAGCACCATCTACATGGTACATATTTGGATTAGTAAACCTTTCGTTACATTCATTGACTATACTCTGAGGACAAGTTAACATATTCTCCCCTAACTTCACTGACATTTCTGAGCCATTTGTATGTTTAATTAAACTATTAATTGTTTGTTATTGCTTTAAGTAACTCATCTTTGTTATTTTAATCTGTGATTTGCATTGATTCCCAAAGCAATGATAGCTCTGAAAATTCGACTCCAATTTATCCAGTTTATATCTTTTCCATAATTTGTCTCTGCTTCTCATTAATTTAAGTAATGAAGAAGTAAGCCAATTAGATTGTTTCCCACTCATGGGACAGGGACTGCGGTATTTACAAGATCTCTTCTGCCCCATCACCTCCTTCGTCCACTCCGATCCACTCACAAGGGATTGCTAGTGATACACAGGGTATGTCTGACTACCTCTGGAGCTAGATCATTTACTTTTGTAGCCCCGATCATGTGGAATTCTCTACCTCGTTGGATTAGAGAGTGCCCGTCTGTTGAGGCCTTTAAATCTGCCTTAAAGACTTATCTTTTTAATCTTGCATTTTATGATGCTTGAATGTCCTGCTACTTTTATTATCTGGTTTTAAGTGTATGTTTTGTGTTATTTATGTTTTATTTATGTTTATGTATAATGCTATGGTCAATTTGGAATAGTGTTTTATAAATAAAATTTGCTTTGCTTTGCTCATCCCACGCTTTAAAAAAGGGGTATACTAATCCAAACCTACAGTGAATTCAGAGATAAAAAAAGTCAAGTGCACAGTTAATATCAGGAATGGAATGCAAATAAGACCAATCAATGGTACGTAATTTTGCACGAAAGTCCTGCAAATCAAAATTAGCAAAATTCCTAAAAGTACAAATAATCGGTTCTGGTTTCCTAGAACTACTACAGTATGTTTTCACAGACAGAAAATGGGGTGGTGGTCACTCACCAAATCAGAAATTCTTCCGCATTTTAAAATATGATTTGATCTGTTTGTCAAAATCCAATCTAATACCATGTGTCTATTCATCCTGTTATTTAATCAGGTATGGACAGTAATCATCTGCTGTAAATTAGTATGAGCCAGAACCCACCCAATTTAGTAATCTCAGTACCACCCAAGTAGAATTAAAATTACCTAAAACCAAAAGTTCCCTCACTGCCTTAATATCCAAGTTATCCACAAATTCTTGCAGACCATTCTTATATACTTTGGAGGGACATATATGCAGCAAAGTGACAGTTTTTTTTAAGAACCCAATACAAATTGAACAGTAAAATGTTCACAGTACACCAAATCATCCAGCATTATTCCTTTTTCCACCACTAGATAATCATTTTTTATATAAAACATAATCCCCCAAAGGTATGATCCTTCCTAAATATTTTATAACTAAAGATGTTTAGTTCAAAGTTTGAAACTGTTGGGTTCAACCAGGTCCTGCTTAAAGCCAGAACATGTAGTAATAGTAAAATCTTTACTTTTTTCATCAGGAAAGGATGACATATACCATTGGGACAAGTCCCATTTACAAGGTGCCCCTGGATATCAACTTAATAAAAGTTTCAGTTCCATGACATACAAGCTTACTAGAAATACAGTAAAAACATCAAGACCACATATTCGTGGGACAGAAATTATAAAACATTTCATGTGTACATAAATGAATTCAGGACTCAGTTATAGTAACAACATCTAGTGGTCAGTTCCTGCCTCAAGGATGCATTGAACTGATTTCTATTTTCATATAGTTTCTAGTTTGTAAAGTTAATTCATTCCAGTATTTTATTGATGAATATAAAAATGACATCTCTCCATATTTTGTTCATGGAGTTATAATGTATAGATCCCTCATTTGTCCCTTTGCCCAAAGGTTATGTGTGGTTTAACCTTTGTATTCTTTTAGATAGGTAGACAGGTTTTCCTTTTACCATAATATTTCTTAATTGATTTACTGAGGTTCTTTTTATTTTATTCCTAATTGTGATCCAGTTTACCTCAATCAGTATATCACAATGATTAGATCTTCGATCCACTGACAAAATGAATTGAGCCAGTTTGTTATATAACACTTTCACTTTTTTAATTTGTGTATTTGTTGCATGCCTATGGTTTTCATAAGCAATTATTGGAATCAACATTTAGTTTACTATTATCTGTCTCACAGTGTGGTCCATGCAATGAATAGTTCATACTAAAGCACCTAGTCTGGAGCTAACTGTTTTAACTAATACATTAATGCGGTAATTCAATTTTAAGTTGCTATCTATCCAGAGGCCCAAATATTTGTATTCAGTGATCCACTGTCAAAGTTCTCCGACTGTGGTTTTTACAACCAGTGCTGGGGGAGAAACTGTACTCCTATGCTCTTTTGAGAACAGCATTACTTTTTGATTTTCTGCCATTCAGGACTAAGTCTGATTTCTGAAACCACTCCTGCATGGCTAACAAATCATTCTGTATATTTGTATTGATTTATTTTAAGTCTGTTCCCATAGTGAGAAGTGCTGTGCTATCTGCATATAGTCTGACTATGGATTTCCTGACAACAGTGGGTACTTGAGTAGTATAAATTAGAAACAACAGGGGACCCAGTATTGATCCCTGTGGTACACTTTGCTTAACCTCAAGCTGGTTTGAAGCTATTCCTCCCAGTATACTCATTTGTTTTCCTTCTGGTTAGATATGACTTAAACCATTTACATGTCTTTTTCAAGACCCCTATACACCTCAGTCTATGTAACAAAATCAGATGGTTTACTGTATTGAAGGCTTTTAACAAGTCCATGAGCAACGCACTCACAGACTCTCCTCAATCTAAAGATGTTACAGCAAGATCAACAAGATCCATGAGCAAGGTGCCCGTGAAGTGTCCCCTTCAAAAGCTTGATTGGTGATCAGTCAGCAACTCATACTTTTCTGAATATTCGTAAAGCTGACCATGTGCCAAATGTTCCATGCTTTTTGATACGACTGGTAGTAGGGCAATGGGTCTATAGTTGGATGAATTTGTTATTTTTCCTGTCTTAAAAATAGGGATTACTTTGGCCTCTTTCTATATCACCAGGATTTCACCTTCTTGTAGGCTCCAGTTAAATAATCTTGTCAAAACTGGAGCAATAACATTTAAACCATCTTTTAAGAACCTGATTTCTATTTTATTATTCCCCAGTGTTTTGTTTGAATTTAATTTTCTCATTATGTTTTTTACCTCTTTACACGTCACACATCTAAATCTAAACTGGGGAATAGACAGGTTTTCTTCGGGTTCCTGTAACTCTTGATCAGGGCTAGTTCTGTAGCAGGGAATGTTCAGCTTATGTTATATGCTGTTTTGTATGGTTCCATTACTCTGTTATTTCTCTCATTACATACGTGTATTGTGGTTTAGTCAACTTATCCATTAGATGTAGAGGCTTGTTTAGCATTGACATACTGAATACTATGAGTAAATTCCAATTTGAAATTTGATATTAAAAGCTGCACTGAAATATAGCATTTCTAGATTTGGTCATTGAAAAAACAGAAAACAATGGCATAAAAACAAATCTGTATAGAAAAATACAGACAGAAATGCATTATTGACATAATAGCTGCCATCCCAGATAAACAGTATGTAACATTCTTAAGGGCCAATTCATGAGGCTAAAAAGAAATACATGTAAACAAATAGATTATGATGAAAATGCAGACTTGTTAAGTAAGAGATTTTATGCTAGGGGATATGATAAAGTTAGTGTCACTAAGGCTATAAATGTAGTTGAGAATATGGAAAGATCTGAACTCCTTAAAACAGTAATAGACAAAGCAGCACTAATCATTTAAATTTTATTATAGAATTCACACCACAAAGTTATAAAGTCAGAGAGATCTTGAATTCAAATTGGAACATTTAACGTTTGGAACCTAAACTGGAGAGTCATGTGAAGGATTCCCCCCCCCCCACACACACACACACATGGTTTATCAAAAAGGATGTAACATTGGAAATATGGCAACCAGAAGTTTATGTCCCAGATATTCAAACTGCGCCAGGCTGTGGTGCAAGCCTGGGCACAGCTCAACTTGGCTGCGCAGGGGTGTGGCCTGGGAGATATTCAACGGAGCTGCGCTATGGCTCAGCAGCTTTGAATATCGCACCCTGGCCACCCCCACTGTACATGGCGCAGTGTCACTGCATCAGCGCAAGTGGCCAGAGTGGAGCATGGAGATGCGCTAGTGCAAGTGCCATTGCACCATTCACAGCACCTGCGATATTCAAAAGGGGACATGCAAATGGGGCCATAATTTATGCAAGGCAAACATGGGGTCATTTGCATGACATTATGGCCCCATTTGCATCCCATTAGCATGCAGGTGTGCTGATCCCCGACGACTTGCGCCTGGCGCCCTGCCAGGCAGCAGCCATCGGGGACCGATGCCCCCTGCAGCCCGATCACGGGCATTTGTCTAAAAATAGACATCCTCGTCCAATATCCCTGGTGGTCCAGTGGACCGCTATGTGCCCGATCGTGGGCATGTGTAATAATACAAAATAAATCCTCATCCAATATCCCTGGTGGTCCAGTGGACTGCACTCTGCCCAATTGTAGGCATCTGTACAACATACAATGTCCTATTACCCTGGTGGTCTAGGGTACCCCTCTCCCCACCCACTCACTGAGCTCTCACCGCTCGCCTCCCCGGTCAGCCAGTGGCAGCAGCACTTACTCACCTGCCACCCCTGGCAGCCCAAGTCGACTGACACTGGTAGGGAGTTGCACGCCCATTGGTTCACAGCGTGATTAAATGGGAGTGCAGCCTTATCCACATTACGACAGTCCAGATATGAATGAAATCATTCATATCTGAATGTGTATAGCTAGAGCCTGCACGCCCATTGCTCATGCTGTGAACCAATGGGCGGCAGCCCTACCAAGGTGCTCTGGTGGGCGGCGGGTGGCAGGAGGGTGGGGTGCTGCCACCCGCCGCTGACGGGGAGGTGGTGGAGCCCAGTGGGCGGGTAGGGAGGGGTTACCCCAGACCACCAGGGTAATAGGACGTTATATGTTGTGCAGAAGCCCACGATTGGGCAGAGTGCGGTCCACTGGACCACCAGGGATATTGGCCAGGGGGGGTATTTCAACAATTGCCCACAATCGTGAACATTGCAGTCCACTGGAACACCAGGGCTATTGGACAAGGATTTCTTTTGTATTATTACACATGCCTGCGATAGGGCACATAGCGGTCCACTGGACCACCAGGGATATTGGCCGAGGATTTATTTTGTATTATTACACATGCCTGCGATCGGGCACATAGCAGTCCACTGGACCACCAGGGCTATTGGAGGGGGGGTTTATTTAAACAGATGCCCGTGATGGGGCAAGGAGGGGTGCCGCCAGGTGCAGCAGGAACTCAGGTGGCCACCCACAGGTGGCAGCTGCCGTGTTGCACCCTGCAATGTGGCAGCTCACCTGTGGGTGACCATCATTTGTTCCTTTTTTTTTGGCTTAACTTTGTGCGGGCACAAGTAGGGGTTGTGCATGTATGGCTCTGCACATCCCGGGCTGAATATCGGGCTGTGCAGGTTATGCATGGGCACGCCTCCCCACCTGTGCCTGCATACATTACTCATGCGCTCCGGCGCATTGGGATTTGTGCAACGCACTTTTCCCTTTTGAATATCACGCCGGGGCACATCAGTGGGTAGCGCATGGTGCAACACTGTTGTGCCATGTGGAAACCTTTTGAATATCTGTGCCCATATGTTCAAAATGAGGAACCAGGAAGAAGAAGTTTGCTAGAAGGAACACATACAGTACATGTGGTAACTGTATCATTTGCCAACATCTACAGACTGGTAGAACTTTAGTATACCCTATTTCTGGACAAACATTTGACAATAGACACTTCATCAATTGTAGTTCTAAAATTTTATTTATGTGACAAAGTGTAATTGCAATGATTTTTTATGTTGGGAAGACCAAAAAACTTTTTAAAACTAGAATTGCTGAACACTTAAGGAGCATTACCAAACAGGATAAAACCAATTGATATGACCATCACCTGTTTCCAGGTCTGAAGAAAATGTCCTTCTTTAATACACCTATTAAACAAGTTTGCTTTGATTTGAACAATAATAAAAGGATGTGGGCATTCATTTTCCTTTCAAGGCTTGGAGAAAGTTAGCCTAAACATACGCCGTGGGGGCCTGGATAACTCATTGCTGCAAAGGGAAAGCAAGTGGTAATACATTCTTAGAGTGATTGGTACAAAAAGACAATGACATTTTCAGTTTAGCTCCCTTTTTAAAGGGTAAAAGAAAAGAGAGAGAGAGAGAGAGAGAGGGAGGTTTTTTTTGCAAGTTTAGTTAAAATCTGTAGCAATTTAAGATAGTGTGAAATAGGTTAGTGCTGACATTATACTGTGCAATAAGATGCCTTTTGATAAGAGACATATGAGATAATTGGATAGGCAGGGATTTATTTATTAATAGACAAATGTATTTTGTGAATTGTGTATATTTAGATTGAAATGTGTTGAAATAGTGTGATATTGTTGTGATGTATCTACCTTGCTGGTCAGCTTTTTTAAGATGGTACAGTTTTTTGTATACTGTCACTTTAAGGAAAGCACTTTAAAAACTGTACCTGTAACACAGCTGGCTATGCCTTGAAAAAGCATCTGATGATGTGAACTGTTGGTGGTCATGTGAGAGGGTGCTGTCTGTTGTCTGTTTCACTTTAATAAATGTATATTTTTAACTTGACCTAGCAAGTTTAAGGTTGTTTTCTTTGTCAGTACGTCAAGTGGCTAGACTCTCTGCTTGTTCATTTTTGGAATTAACACATTGTGGCACCGGTGGTGTTCCCAAGTAGCCACCTTCTTTGGGTTCTTATACTGAATACTGTATTCAAACAAATCTGTTTTCATCTTTGCTCACGTGACAACTTGCTCAACTCATTACATTTCGCTATGGTGGGTATTAATGTCACAAAGGAGCATGAACCTGGCTAGCATATTATAGATCATGTCACCTTTATGTAATTCATTTTTGTTGGCGTGTCTGTTAACTAGGCAGACATAATCTAAGAGTGGCAAAATTAGTTGGCTCACTATATGTATGTGCATTTCTTTCAGGATAAAAAAATGCAGTATGCCTTAAAGCCCTGATTCAAGAGTTCACTTTTTTTAGATCATTTATGCTGGAATAATATTTCAGATGTTAGCCAATCATTACCCAGAAGTATTTGTATTCTTTTGCATGGACTACAATCAATCTCTCTTTAGCATTTGCTTCTACTTTTTGGCCACTCCACTTTTTACATTGAGGGGGGTGGAAGGCCACCAACTGGGTCTTCCCACAATTCATGACCAGTTTTGTGGAATAGAACCAATGCTGCATTTTAATTAAAATTGTGTTGTAATTTTCATTCCACTTCTTGGAGGTTTTGCCTTGAAGCAACCAAGACCATATTGTCTTCATAGAGGCAAATATTGGTATTAATTATATGATATGGTAGCTCATTTACATTGAGTAGACACAGCTATGGGCCCAAAACTGTGCATGGAGAGACCCTCTAGTTATACTGGAATTCTTGAACAGGTGGCCCCAACTTCTACCATCTGACTATGGTCTGTAAGATATGACTTGAACCAATTGTTCATTTTCATAGTTACCTGTATGACTTGTAAGCTATCCAGAAGTATTTTATGATCCACAAAAGCAAAAGCTTTTGAGAGGTTCACAAACATCATGCCCATAGACAGTCCCCTCTTGTTAGGGGAAACAATAAGATCAAGATCAAGCAGTGTCAGTGGCTCAGTAGGTAGCACACTCGCCTCTGAGGCCAGGAGATCAGAGGGCTGTGGGTTCAGTTCCCATATCTGGCACTTGGGTTAATATCCCAGTACTGACACTGTAGTGCAGCATGTGAGGGGTGCTGCACTTCTGAGGTGCCATCATTCGGATGAGACGTTAAACCGAGGTCCCATCTGCCTGGATTGATGGTAGTTCAGGTGGATGTTAAAGATCCCATGGCACTTATCGAAAAGAGTAGGGGAATTTCCCCAGTGTCCTGGCCAAATTTCCCTCATTCACTAAAAATACCACCAACAGCTTAATCTGGTTCAAGGTCAGTTGGCATTCATCCATATCCCCTTCCCCCGGGTCGTGCCTGAAAATAGGCAGGATTTGTCTAGTGCACTTACCCGGTCAACAAAAGCTAAATAAATAAAAATAAATAAAGATAGTCAAGGAGCATGGTCCATGTAGAAAAGCCTGTCCTAAAGCTTGATTGGTAGTAGGTAAGTAATGAGTATTCCTCAAAGTAGTCATAAATTTGGTTATCTATCATTATCTTAAGGAGCCCAGAGAGGATGGACAGCAGTGTTATCTAATGGTACTTTTAAGGGATAGCTGAATGCTCTTGCTTGAAGATTGATATGACCGTCACCTGTTTCCAGGTCTGAAGAAAATTTAATTCTCTAATACACCTATTAAACAAGTTTGCTTTGATTGGAACAATAATATCAACTGAGTCTTTTAGAAATCTTATTTCATCCATATCAAAACCACTTGTACTGTTTGGGTTTAATTTTTTAGCAGCTTTACGTACTCTACTTTTCTTGATGTAATGATTCTAAATCTAACAAGTAGAGTTTCTCTTGGTCCACTTACGCTTCTGTCTGTCCTCACAAACTCCACTCCAGAGGAGGACCCAACCAGTTGCCTTGGGATATCTGTATCTGCTAGTATTATGAAAAAACATTATCTTTCTCTATTTTTATTTCTGGAAGTTTTTTTTGTGTTTTTATCATTTATTAATATTTTTGGGAATCTTGGGCAATTTCATTTTGTTTAACTAGTAAATGCACTTGACTTGCTTAACTGCTAGCTTTGCCTAGTTTTTTGTCTTTTTGAAGTCATTCCAAATTTTGATGTTTAGTGGTTAATTCTCCTTCTTTCAGACCCAGTTTTATTCCACTTTCCTTCTTTAATTTCTCCATTAACCAAGGAACAGAGTCTTATTCTGTTTTATCTTTTTTACAGGAGTGAGCTATAACAAACCTCCCAAAACATATTTGTAAATTCTCCTATGACCATGTTGAGGTCCAGAATTAGAGACAATCTGTACTAGGACATTTGGGATAAATATACCTGGAAGGCTCCCTTACTGTAGTTATTAAGCATCACCTGGCCTCGAAACTTTCTTCGGATATAACTATACTTATTTTCAGTACCCTTCCTTCAATTAATAGTGTGTTGTGATCCCCTAGATTAGGAGCTGTAACTTCACTCTGATCTTATTTTTCAGGGATATGAATAGCAAGCCCATGATGCTGCCTGGACTTGCTATTTGACCCCTTTGGTTGTGTTGATCCATCAGTTGGGTAATATTCAATTGTCAAAAATAATTATCTAACTTCACTCCTCTGGCACATCCCCATGCAATATTAAAATCTCCCACAAGAAAAAAATATTTTCCCAGGAGATGCTTTATTAGGATCTGTAATAGTTTATCATAATCCAATGTCTTTACCTTTGGAAGGGACTAGTGTATGACAATTATTAAATCTAGGTTCTGTAGATTAATAATTAAACATTCTGTACCATCAATACTACCAGCAAATATGATTTTTGTTTGCCTCAGATCATGGCTTATGTACAATAAAATACTTTCAACTCTTGCTTTCCTGTCCAGGTGGTGGCAGTAGAGGTTTTCTATTGCACCTCCCTCATCTGTACCCTGTTATTGAGCCATGTCTCAGTCAAGACAACCACACACTAGGGTTTCAAATTTTTCCAAATTTACCCATGCTCTAAACAAGTCTATCTTCCTTAACGAGCTTTGTGTATTATTGTGAGCTATTGTGAGTGTGTCATTGACTGGCCAGGGTTCAGCTCATTGTCCCCACAGAGAGCCAAGGCTGTGAATAGTGATACTTTTTTAGATCCGTTTTTCAGATTTGCCCCTATTAGTTTTTGTTTTGTAATTTTAAGTTGGCATCTGATTCTTGAAAACACATTCCTTCTAATGTACTTTCTGTGTTTTAAATTTGTATTGCCTGAAACATGCAAAAAATGCATGGTTTGAACCCTCTGTGTTCCAACTTCAAAGAATCTTGGGGATAATAATTGTAGCAGACTTATCAGGCTAGCAGTTACTGTTACAAAACAAGCACCATTGCTCCCAGCAGTCTCATGGTTACTTCTAAAATAACTAAGAAATTAAGAAACAAACCCAAACACAGATAAATTAAAACTTTAAGAAATAATGTTTTTAATTGCCTTTCTGTAGCCTCCTAATGATGACTCCCCTGAGTGATTCCCACCACTCCTGCAGGAGCCACTCATGCAGAGTGCTGCTCCCATGGTGTGCCACTTGAGCGTCCTCACTTTGCTGTCACTCAGCCCCACCTCCTAGATGAAACCAACAGCTGCTGCACACTGTCTAAGGCCCCTGTAGACCAGACACTGGGAACACACTTAGCAGGTCAGCTGGCAGGATAGTTCAGGAGGGAGGACAGACTTTGGTGCAGGAGCTGCCAGCACCTCTTTCTGTTGGCAGAGTGGAGAGGTAGTCCTGGTGTGCAGGCTTGAGCATCCTTACTTTTCACTAGCATGGCCCACCTCCTAGATGACATTAATCACTGCCGCCCACCATCTCTACTACTACCCCCTGTAGACCTCCACCTGAAACATGCTTGGCAGGTCATCTGGCAGGATAGTTTGGGAAGAGAGGACAGACAATCGTGCAAGAGCTGAAACATCTTTTCCTGTTGGCACAGTTGAATGGCTATTCATTCTGGAGTGCATCAAAATGGAGATGAACAGCAGAGCAGGAGAAGTAACCCTATCACTTTACAAAGCCCCAGTAAGGCCCCACCTCGAGTACTGCATGCAGTTCTGGGCCCCTCAATACAAAAAGGACACTGCAGCAGTCAACAGGGTGCAATGCAGGGCCACCAAAATGACCATGGGTATGGGGGACAAAAGCTAAGAGGAAAAGCTAGAGGCCCTTAACATGTTCACCCAGGAGAAAAGGAAGCTGTCAGAGGATATGATTGCAGTCTTCAGCATTCTTAAGGGCACTGACAAGATTTTAGATATGGAGATGTTTGATTTGGTGTCTTCCTACAGGATGCAGGGACATGCCCTGAAGCTCTAGAGGTGGGAGATTTAGGGATAACACTAGGAGGCAACCTTGAGAAAGTGCTTCTGGGAGCACAAAATGTGTCAGGTGCAATTGCTATGGCTGTGGGGCTACCCTGATGGATGATATGCCTTGCATCTTCAACATTTGATGTAAGTACCAAATAAATATTTATGCCAACTTCTTGGGTTGGTTGTATCTGTGAGGTAGTTGGTGTGAGTGAAATGTTTCCTGGTCCTGTACCTTGTGTGTTTTACCTTATGTACCACACATTGCCTGTAAAACCCCTTTCTCATGTTTTAACATGAGCAGACACTTTTTGTCCTGGTAGGTGGTGAACCTGTGGACCAGCCTACCAGCAGAGACAGTAGATATGAAAAGTTAAAGGCCTTTAAAGCTGGAACTAATTTCTGCTTACCAAGGGAATCATCAGGTACCCTGCATAGTAGAGATGGTAAGGAACCCCCACAAATTAGTACTTGTTTGTACAGAATACTTTTTTTCATCACTGTTTATGAAGCAGGGGGCAGACATGATGGACCCAGTGTCCTTCCCAATCTTAGATTACTCTCTGTGTTACTATTGTATATGTTCATTATGCATTCAGTCCAGTTACACTGATTCATTTTCCATCACCACCCCATTAATGTTGCCTATGTTTACTTTTCTGCAATTAAGCCAATTATTTTGGTTGAGTTATTTAGTTCCTTGCCAAGTGCACATACTTTCCGAAAGAACTATTTTGCTCTGTGACATAGGGGCTGATGAATGCCTGTGATAGATATACACTTCTGTCATGTCATTCACATTTCTGTGGTTTTCCTGAAATAAACAGAAAGCAGACAGCAATTGTCACCATTTAACAGCGTTTATATGTGTGCCTTCATTGTTTGTCAGATAGTGCTCTGAGCCTATCTCCCAAACTTTACTTGAAGTATTAATGGTTTTTCAGAATCTCTGTAGGGTGGATGGCTTGATAATCCAACTATGAGAGTGTCAGACAGAGTTAACATGTTGAAAGCTTTCAATGAGAGTCACTGCAAAAATTAATGATGCTAAGGCTGATGCATTTCATCTAGTGGTCAGAGGCAAAGAGAGCCACTCAGAAATATTGGTGTAGGATCCAAAGGACCTTTTTAGGAGAATAGTACTGTAGCTAGGGATGAAAAGACTGGTTCAATGGTAATCAGACCCCCCCCTTCAATCTCCCAACATCCGGCAGACTCAGGTTAATCAGGATTTATGCTGAAGATGTACCAGATCCACTTTGCAGTGGGGTTTTTTTCCCACTTCTCAGTGCTTTTTTTTCAAATTTAGGGCTTAAATAAAATAAATAAATAAATCTGTCCTCCCATCTACCAAAATCACCCATTCCCCTATCCACAGGGAAATAAAACAAAAAATTGACATCATTTTTCCCCTTTTCAGATTTCCCAACTGCGGTTTGCATGTTCTCTCATGCAGCACTAGAGAGATGCATGCTTGAACCTCTGCTTTGTCATGAGTTAGAGATTACAGTACGTGGGAGCAGGCAGCCTAGCGAGAGGGGGTAGCAGCATCAGGGGCATGCATAGGTCTCATGGGAGGCCTGACCCAGAATGATTTTTTTTAACTGGTGGATTGGGTGGCTACAGACGGGTATTAGTATGTGAGTGTGTGTGTGTGTGTGTGTGTGTGTGTGTGTGTGTGTGTCGCTGAAGGGGTAGGCTGAAGGCACTGCAGATAGGAGGAGGTGGTGGGGTAGGAGTATTCATTTGGGACAGAGTGGGTATCACCAGATGGGAAGAGAGGTAGGGTTTTTCATTCTGTGAGTGATAGGGTGGGTAATAGGTATAATCAGCAGATGGGAGGAGGGGGTAGGGTATTTGTATTGGGACTGGTTGAATATCAACAGGTGGGAGGAGAGGCAGGGGTTTTCATTCTTTGACTCACAAGATGGGTAATGGGTATAATCAGCAGATGGGAAGGGGGTGTTAATTTTGGGACAGGTTATCAGCAGTTAAGAGGGGTAGGGGTATTCATATTGGGGCAGAGTGGGTGTAAACTCATTGGAGGAGGATGTAGGGATATTTGCACTGTGACAAGGTGGGCATCAGTAGATGGGAGAAGGGGCAGTGGTATTTGTATTCAGAGGAAGGATGGGTATCTGCAGATGATGTTGGTAGGGATGTGCACATTGTAGTAGGGTGTACATACTGGGGCAGTGTGGGTGTCACCAGACAGGAGGGGATCAGGAGTGTGCTGTATACTGGAGTGTGAAGGATGTCTTCAGATAGGAGGGACTGGGAATGTACTGTATATAATACTGGGGCAGGATGGGGGGCTTGGAATATGTTTAATCAGGGATTCCCCTCCAAGCCCCCTTGTTTAAAGGGTAAGGGAAAAGAACACAAGTAGATTATTTGTAGCTGTCAGACAAATACATAAAATGGAGTCAAAAAATAGGCTGACACTTAGTTAAGAACAAATACTTTATTTTCAATGTTTTAGTGTGTTTGTAATTATTTCCAGGTGCTTCATTGATTTCCTGAAGATTCTGAGTTGAATCAGAATCAGTCATAACTAATCAGGACCCTGACCTGGAGCCTGGTCCTGATAATAAAGGTCAGATCCTTTTTGAGTCTGCCCAACCCTAGCTGTAATCCAGAACATTTCAGGATAACTGGATGCATAAGCAAGGAACAGAAACCAATTGCAAGTAACCTGGTAGCTACAGGTTGAAACAGTATTTTCATTTCATTTTTCATTTTCATTTTCATTTTGTTCTGATAAACCAACTGAGAAGAGCTCATTTATAATTGTATACCATCAGGCTTTCCATTTTAGGCTTCCAAAATGTCAAAGATAGTAACACAATTTCTTTTTCATTCTTTTAAAGTCACAGTAGAGGTACCAAAGCTGCACCCCTAGGCGAGGTCGAGGGTTCCCTGAAGCTGTCCTCCGTCAAGTAACTTTCAGCAGCTGTACCCCCAAACGAGGTCATGAGGGCTCCCTGAAGCTGCCCTCCATCAAGTAACTTTCAGCAGGTACGGTGTGTAGCAGACTGCAGTGCTTGAATCAATGGTCACTTGAGGATTTTCTATCTAAAATGTTCACTGTTTCTCACAATATTTTACTGCTGCCTTAATTCGATTACCCTGCTAAAATAAGTTTTTGTACTGCCTCATACTGTTTCACTCAATATCTTACTGCTGCCTAAATTTGATTAGCCTGCTAAAGTAAGTAGTGTATGAACTGCCTTATTGTACTGCGTCACTGCTGCCTAAGGAATTCACTAAATTAATTGTTAATGTACAGCAGCTATACCACGTGTAGTTTAAATTAATTTGGATAGGTTTACTGCTACATCATTGCAAGATTCCTAGCCCTCTTTGGGAACTTATAAATAAATTGTGCAGGATTACTGAAAATTGCAAGCCCACTGTGGGAAGGGAAATAGAAATAAAAAAAAGGAAAGAAAGTGTGCTTGTCCTTCCCCCAGACTGCCCCCCATTCCCCGACCTTACTTAACTCTGTGTCCTTTCGTCTCTCTTCTCCACAGCTGCACCCCCAAACAAGGTTGTGAGGGCTCCCTGAAGTTGCCCTCCCTCAAGTAGCTTTCAGCAGGTATGGTGCACAGCAGACTGTGGCACTTGAATCGATGGTTGCAGCTGAACTTGGCCCCACCGACATTGCGCATTGTCTATCCCACCACCCCCACCACCACCCTTGGTGAGAAAACGTATATATAGGCAGGCAGACACACATGGCAGACACACGTGACTCACAAAAAAATTAATCAGCCCACTTTTCTATTAGCAGCCTATACTCTCTCACCACTAGTGGGCACTAGTCCAACCAAAACTCAATCCCTAAAATCAGCTTCACCATGCAACCTCTCCTACTCATCCTAGGAATAGTCACTTCCTTCTCACACCCTGTGTAACTCCCTTTCTCCACCCTACCCAAAGAATTGGTCACCTATGCTGGTGCCCAGCATCATTGCACCCCTTTCCCACACTTAATGATCCACTCCTGGGGCTACCTAATGTTGTTTGGCCTGCTACCCCCTACTCACCCTTCCCAACCAAGTCCATCAGCTCCTCCCTCCTGAGTCCTTGGCCAGCCCCTATATCCACAACCTGTGCAGAACCTCTATTATGACCACTTCTGGGCCCCCCCACTTTCCATGATTAACAAATATCAAATATTGTCTAGTCTCCTGGAATGAAGTAGCACAGCCAATAGCACATCCCCGACAACAACTTGCCGAGAACTTCAGCTCCTGTGAAGTCATGACTTTTTTACAGCCCGTCTCCCGGTGCGATCTGCCTCTTATTTGGCAAGCTGGAGGATGACTGTGGAACAAACCTTGTTGGAAGTCTTCAGTTGCATAATTTTCAGCCAGTGTGATTTTTTTTCCTTAAATAAAATGACCTAATTATTGTATAAATAAAAACTGTACCCCTATAGCCCCAAAAGATGCTCCAGAGCAGCACCAAGTACATGCCGCATGGGTTAATGGCTATAAAGCCCAAGCTTGAAACCATCAGAGCCACTCGCACTGCTTGACTCTGAGAAAGGCTCTTAACCTTAGTGCTTCAATCCATTCAGCTGTAAAAAAAAATGGTCAGAAGCGGGACCCCACCAAGAAAAAATATTGCATCTCAAATACAAAGAGTAAAAAACTAACAGTAAAGTAGCAGCACCTTTCATTTTGTAACCATTGATGAATGCCAAAGGAGAGACCCAGGGGAGAGCTCTGACTAAAGTGGCCAGACTGGAAGGGACAGGCACTTGCCATCAATTTGTTTGTGTAAGGAGGTATAAGTTTGGCAAGTCATGCAGACTAGAAAACGGAGGAAGTCAAAGGCTGTAAATCATCTAAAATGAGGTTAAATGCCAGCCTTTTCAGTTATTGTACACCTTGAACACTTCAGTGCAAATGCAGCCAGCACTCAATATTAATTTCACTCCATATAATCTGCAAACAAAACAGAAAATTCAAACTGTGCCAGATGGAGTTGACAAAGGGGCTGGCATCTCCAGATAGGAATTCCTTCACTTTGTGGGTATGCAATGGGGAGTGAGACAAAAATTAAGGGATAGGACAAATATCGATCTTCATCTAGTTGTTAAAAAAATATATTTGTATTGGATGAGAAATGTATAAAAATTATTGGATTTACATAAGGAGATTGGTAGTGTGGGTCAGTGAGACAAGAGAGCTGTGGACAAGGAATTCTGGCCCACAAAGTAGGTCATTAAAAGGTAGATGGCAGTGCTGACCCAGCTTATGAGACAGAAAGAGGAGAGAGGAGAGGGGGGAGGGGAGATGGAGAGAGGAGAGAGAGGGGGAGAGGGAGAGAGGGCGAGAGGGAAAGAGGAAGAGAGAGAGAGAGAGAGAGAGAGAGAGAGAGAGAGAGAACAGGGAAGGGGAGTGATGATAGCCCCCAAGGAAACCAAAGGTGCACACAAACAAAAGTGAAGATAAACAGTGCAACTTGAGGGGTGACATACACCTTAATGAGTTTCAAGAGGAGCCACACTGAATCACAGTGCCACACTAAATCACAGCCAATGTCATTATTTTTTTTATTATTATATTTCATATATCTTTATGCTCCTCCCTGCCGGATGGCCCCCATCCAAATGATCCCCCCAGCCCTGTTCCCCAGAATTGCCAGCTCTTACCTGCCTGGCTCAGGAGCGGCACCTGCGGGGGGATCAGTCTTCACCCTGCCAACTGACATTTTTTCCTCCTAGTGTTTTCTCCCAGAGGCCCCAGGAGTCAGCGTGCTTGCACGTGGAGGCACGCATGCACCGAACAGCTCCGGTCATGGCCTCCTTCCCCCACCCCAGGACTAGTGCCTAGGCCACCTCAGCCCGAGCTTCTTCCAGCCTCCACTGGGGGTCACTCATCAGCCGAGGGATGCTGTACTCCCTCCCTGGAGAGGAGAGCTTGTCTGTCAGCAGCTCCATCCAGCTCTGCCCTCCCGTCCATGCCGACCACCTATGTCCCGGGCTCATCCCTGACTCACGTCACCGGCGTGGGTCAAGGTAAGGCACCAGTGCCTTAGCCCTCTGCACCACCTGGCCAGCCTGCCAATATCATTATTAATTATAATAATAATAATGATATGCAATAGAAATACTATGACCAAGTGTTTTTTTAATGATGTTTGACCACATACAGGATGTCCTAGCACCTCCGTTACAATTTTCTTTCCAGTCCTAAGTACAGCATTATGCATAGGGGGATAGTAAGGTTACTTTTCAGTAATTAAAACAAGAAAAAGACAGACAGGGATGAATTTTATAATTCAAAAATACAGACTTGGAAGCCGGCCCGGTGGCGCTGAGGGTTGAGGTGCTGGACGCCACACCTCGCGCTACACCGGTGACCTGAGTTTGGCAGCGAGCTTGAGTGCTGGTGGGTTGGCAGGGGTGGGTTGAGGACAGAGTGCCCTAGTGGTGCTCTCCTCCTCAGGAGAATGGGTTGGGTTGGCTTGGCATGCTGGCGACCCCTGGTGGAGACCAGGGGATGTCGCAGCAAGCCAGGCAGCATGAGATCAGCGTGGCTGGTGCTGGCAGGGTTGCCATGTAACAGAGCATCACAGGGGTGGGGGAACCAGTGCAGAACAAGGAAAAGACTGGCTTGTGGGACAGGCGATGGCACCTGTCCCCCATGCCCTCCACCGGGTTCTCCTCAGCTGGCCTTCCAGTTCCTCCCTCTGGGACCACCTGCAACTGGAGTCTGACTTACAAGAGAGCCCAAAGAGGCAAGGGCTACCATCCCCAGGCGGGCGAAACCGGGGGTGCCGGCTGCGGGGGGGGAGAGGAGGCACAGAATGAGGGATCCACAGGCAGGTAGGATAAAGGATCGGATGCCCGAGAGAAGGTCCCATGAGCCGTGACCAGAGCAAAATAGATTAAAAAAAAATACAAATTTGGTTCAATCTGAGTGAGTTGAACAGATGTTGACAAATAACTCAAAGCAAATTCATTTAATAAATACTCTACAGTCTGATCAGGAGGCTCAGATCCTTCATTCCTTATCGCACATATACCACTCTTGTCTTTGTTAAATATTGAATGACTTTACAACCAAAAAAAGAAATGCAGTTGGACCCAGCAGCACTGACTTTGGGTGGAACTATAATAACTTTACCAAAATGCAATGAATGCATGCTGTTTTTGCCCAGGCAGTGTTGTGGTTGGCAGAAAGCGAATGCAATATAAGCTAGGAAGTATTTTAATGGGTGAGGAGGGACTTCCCAACTGTTAATTATTTGGTGAGCTTGTATTGGATTTGTCAGAGCCCCCAGTAAACCCCCTAATGCAGACCAGAGGGGAAGTGGGAACAAGTATAAGCATATAAACAGAAGGTTCCTTTCTCCTCTTTTAGTATTCTGAACTACTCCTGACTGTACAGAATGCTGAGAAATTGCCCCTGCAGCTCTCCCACAAGAAAGGGACATGCCATTATGGAGGTTCCCCCACCCAGACCTCCAACTCAGCTAATCCGAACAAAGGAGCTTTTTTCCTCCAAATCTTATTTTTAAGCACATCACTAAATGATGTAATCAAAGTGCAACATGTTGACTTGGACATATTGAAAACAGATGCCTTACATATATTGTGGCATGTCCTTGTGCTGCTGTAACATTGAGCACATTTGTGATATGGAGATGCATGCTCCTCTTACAAGATTCACAGACTGATCTCACAATAGCCGAGTTCTGGGGTTGTTTTTGTTTTGTTTTTTTCTTGTCAGTTGCTGCAGGAAAAAATCGTTCATCATTCTCTGTCATATTTCTGGATTGGTTCCGACTGGTGTCAGAAAGGTAAAATATTGGCAAGAGCACCACAGTTAATTCATTAAGCATCCAAGTAGTATTCGTGTTGATTTAGTCTAAGGTGTGAAATATGCAGTTGAAAGGAAAAGAAAACAGTTACAGCAGATGTCTTAACAAGGGTACCAGAAAGGTACAAGATAAATATGGAACAATAGAGCTTGCATTTACCATGGAGCAAGTCCTGTTTTGTTTTTTAAATCTATTGTTGTACTTTGAATCCATAGCTGATTGTTTGAACTGGAGGTTTAGTGTGGTTTTAAGCAGTCTGCCAACTATAAAGTTGTATTGAAATTAAGGTTATAATTTAATAACATTTATGTTGATGTATTTAGTAAAGGCTGGAAAACTGAGAAGCTGGCATCAAGCCCAAACCATGGTTTGCCTTGAAGGGAGACTTCATTAGCCCACTGCTCTAATTAATATCATTTGCATGGCAGCTGCTTATACCACCCAGCTCCAGAGCTTATAATATCAACCCTACTCTCAGGTTATGTTTGTTATTTTAACTTTATAAAATGGGCAAAAGATTTTCTGAACTGTGATTGGCTGACAGCCTCCTTCAGCCGTGTCCTTATCAGGACATATCTTTATAACCGGCACTACTTGTGCCAATCCAAATGCTGCACACAATAAAATCAACGTTTGCCGCTACGCTCTTGCTGCTGCTCCTCACCTAGCCACATCCCACGGAGCCACAACAGCTGCAGTGGGAAAGTGGTGGCACCAATGCTGCAGCAGGAGAGTGGTGGCACCGACACAGAAACAGAACAATCCTGCACAAGCACTGAAGTGTTTAAAGTTTTGAATACTTATTTACTCACTGCCAGTGTTCGCAGCAACTCAAGCTGTCTGTCCCACTGCAAAAAGCCTGCCCAGTACACACTGAACTTTTCTACCATCTCCGGACCTGATTCTACCCCACTCCATCCTCTCCTTCAAACAGGAGCCACAACCCATAAATTCCTCTCTAACAGTGCACCCCATTACTGTCATCAGAAAACTAAAAATGAGTTAATCTCTCTTTAGTGATAGTTACGATTAGAAAGGTGTGAACCCGGAAACCACAGTCTACGGCGGCTGCTGAAGGGCATGTTTGATCCCACTCAAGCCAGCAGTGTAATGTAAGAAAACAAACAAATCAAGGAAGAGAAACAAAAAAAAGACCGAACCTGAAAGGAGACAAAAATGCTTTGACTGCCGGGGGCATGCAAGAAACATCCCTGAGACTGATATACAGTGAAGCCCGCTAGGATCAAGCGCAGTGTCACAGTTTCCCTGCATGACAAAAGGGATTAAGTCCCATTGAAATTGCAATGTTCCCTGCTCTAACTATACTGCAGGAATTCTGCAGAGTTGGGCTTGATCCTGGCGAGCTTCACTGTAGAACATGGTTACTCCCGTTAACTCCGAAACTGGGTGGGCAAAGTAAGAAAAGATTGCAAAAAAAAAGTGATTCTGACTGTTTCTGTGTATGGCTGGACGGGTGGGGAGTGAAGACACAGACAGGCAACACCACCCTGTGGAGACTTTTAATTCAAAACCTCCATTCCAAGACAATGGCAAAGGACTATTTTTCCTTTTTTCTACTAATATTGTCATTTTTTTTTTAGTCTTTTAATCTACACTTTTTATGTGCATTTTTTGATTAACTTCTTTACTGTGGGGCCCATTTTATAAGTGCAATAAGACACTCCAAGGTGTGGGTTATTGCCTGATACGAGCACTTCCCAGTTGCAAAAGGTAGTTGGCGCAAGCACCTCGTGCCTCATAATGCACCTCGGGTGTGTTCTTATTAGGCGATAACCCACACCTCGTTGTGTCTTATTCCTTGCCTACATACAATGTGTGGGCTACAGAGAACAGGTTTTCATCAACATGAAAATTAGAATCAGTATTTTAAATGAAACAGAGATGATCTTTAACATATAAAAGAAAATTTCCACCTTCAAATTAAGCAAGTCAGTGGTAGGATACACTAATTCTTTGCTGTCGGTATCAGGTCCTTTTGGAGGAATGGGAGTGCAGGGCCCACAGAGAAATGAGGATATGATTATAATATCTTAAAAGGTGAGGAAATTCTTTGCAAAAAACTGCATTAATGCATCAGTTAGGGTAACGTAATGCCACAAAAGTAGGGAAATGTGGTGCTAGGGTTTCAACCCTAATATCGCCCCAGCAGCAAAGGAAAACATTAGGTTATGGGTCTTCAGAGTCTTGGTGAATCAGTGGTGGGTTGTCAACCCTAATACTCACTCTTCCTCCTCCCTGTGGGCCCTACATGAAGAAAGGAGATCATGTGTGGCATTGTTTGCTCATGGAATGGGGTGGGCATTAGCATTGACAACCCCCAAGGAAGACCCCACCACTGATTCCGCAAGACTCTGGAAACCCCAAACTCTAATGTTTTTTCCGTTTGCTACTTGGGGGTAGGGGAGTGTTAGGGATGGAAACCCTAACACCACATTTCCCTACTTTTGTGGCATTAAGTTATCCTAACTGGTGCATTAACACAGCTTTTTTTGCAAAGAATAGTATATACATAAGTTATGCTGCCTTTTATGTTTATAATAGTGCCTTTTTGAGTTATTTGCATTATAACTGAAATGATCATTTCGTTACACATCCACATAAATATTCACACAAAGGCACTGGAACTGACTTTATGAGTAATCGTTCAATAGTGTATGCATTTTTTTAGATAAAACATAAGAAATCTACCAAAACAGTAGTTTTTCACTCCTTTAAGAAATTTAATACACAATACTTCAAAAATTATATTTTAAACATTACCTAGGCTGGACTGGGATTAATCTCGAACTTGACTTCTGCTTGAAATACTTCAAAATTGAATTAAGAGTATGTAACATTCAAGCACCTATCAGCAAACCATGGGTGAGAGAAAAGCATTACTAACTGATAAATCCTACTTTATTTGATGATTTCAAACAAGAGTGTAGTATACTTTAGTGGTGTGCAAAGCTAGGGAGGTTCTAGTTTTGGTTCTGGTTTTGGATTCATGCCCAATATGCATTCAATATAAAACTTGCTCTGTAACTTTGCAACTTCATTTTAAGGTATGATAAAGTGGAAAACAGGTTCAATTCTGTAAAAAAACAGTTTAGAAGCATGGCAGCTAGCAAGCCTTAGCCATTGGAAAGTTTACAGGAAGTTTTCTTGTAAGGTATTTGAGATAGTGCTATATTCAGAAGTTAAGTAACACATAGCTTCATTAGCTTGTAGTCCAAATTACTAGCCAACTGTGCAGATGAGTCATGTGTTATGGCAACTGCCAGGACATGAGGAACAGCATATGACAGGAGAGGAGAAAGACATGTTAAATGGGACATAGACTGAGGCAGTGTAACAGCTGAATAGCCCAAGGCTTGTTTAGCCTTTTAAGCCTTTTGTTTGCTGGTGGCAAAAGTGACTTGGTGACTGAATGGTAACAGGAAGACACAGTAAATGACAGGTAATGGTCTACGAGGAAACATTTATTTTAAAAAAGTGTAACTGCATGAGAGTATAAATTTGGGCCCTCCCAATTTTTTGAACTGTTATTTTGTTTTATAAGCAAAGTTTGTTATTTGTATTGCCAGTAATGGGCCCCAATAGTTGACTATTTTTTACTCTCATTAATTATGATGCGCATGCATACTACCCATTTTTACTTTTAATTTTTTAGTACAACACAATGAAAATGTCTAATTATTAAGACAGCCTAAAGTACTGTAGCATTGTGAAAGAGAACACTCACTTTAATGTGGTGTACTATAGTATATTCCTTTTTATATTTGCTAAGCATGCACATGCAACAAACATTGTGTTAGGAGAGTGGCTTTTGAGGGGTATGACACTGTGAGTCCAATGCTGAGTGGTTTGTAAGGAGCTCATCAGTGCCACACCGATCACTAGCCAGGCTGATCATGACAGTATTCAAGCTTGCTGGGTGGAAACTTTGTGTATTTCAAATGAAAAGAACCAATCCAATCATAGGTCTACTCTTTCCTTTGATCTATGCTGCCTAGCAAGCAAAGCTGATCTGTCATGATCAGCCTGCTAAGGAATTATACCCTGTAACAAAGAAAACAGTTAATCTATGTCTTGCTGGTACCACCGTAACTGTCCCAACCCGATCCTTCCTCTCAGCACCTCCACCAAAGATAACACTGACACTGGGGGTGCCGAATCCCCCAGTGTTGCCACCTGAACCACCCAGTCCCATGGGGTTACTAGAATCTCATCAGTACTAGTCTTAGGCAAGCAGAAAAGGTAGCTGGTAAGGAGCTCAGTTAGGGGCTTTTTACATAATGGCATCATTGTTTACTCAGCTAGCCTGTATGGGAATGATTATGTCATTTAGAACTCTCACATCATAACCATTTTTAAATCAGCTGCTCAGGAGAAGTTTAGAATGTTCAGTGAGTCTGAGTTTGAAAGTCAGAGTGGCAGGAGGTCTGCCAGTTGGTGCTCTGTCACAGAGTTGTGTTTCTCACCCTAGTTTGGATTAAATCTGTAGTCGCCAGTGAAGTGGTGGAGACCATTTTTCAGCAGGATTCCTTGATTTCACTCCAGGGGGAGTGAGAGGGACTGCCATTTCAATGGATCCAAGGGGCAATCCTCTGAAGGTTCTAGTGTGTGTACAGCTGCCTTTGAGAAGAACATTTGTGTGAGAATTTCTGACAAGCTCCCATGGAAAAGGATGCTGTCTTGGTTGTTTCCATGCCTAAAGGAAGGAGCAACATATTTATGAGTACAGATGCAGTAACTGTCCTCATTAGGGAGTTGGCTGAGGTGTGTGTGTCCAAGATAAGGCTAGATCACACATGTCAGGACCCCTCATACACTTTGGTGTCAGTTTAAAGTTTAAAGTTTGAGTCTTTAGCAATTCATTGGGGATTGGAGGATTGTTTGATGTAACCCTGAAGGAATGGCAGAGACTGTTGGTTTGTGGCAAAGGGTGGGTGGAATGCCATCTGGAGTCTACAAGGCAGGGCTAACTGGTTCATTGATGGGCACCAGATTTCCCTTGGCAAAGGTCATTGCCACAGGACGATGTTCTGAGTGTGTGGTGCAATCCACAAGTGTACACTCTTGGGAAAAGAAGAGGTTCTGAGTGTGTGGTTCAATCCACAAGTATACACTCTTGGGAAAAGAAGATGTTCTGAGTGTGCGGAAACAGTCCCTGAGTATACACTCTTGGGAAAAGGAAATGTTTTGGGTGTGTGGCAACAGTCCACAAGCATACACCATGGGAAAGAGAAATGAAATGCTTTTGTGGAGCACTGTACTGCCTAGCAAAGAGTGTCTGAAAAAGGAATGTACTTGTTTGCCATGACCAACCATTGGAGGTCCACTTGGGCTTTAGTAATATCTGTGAATAAAGCCATATTGCACAATCCCAGCTGCTGCATTAGACATTCTGATCATTGCTTTCTGTGTGGAGTTACTGGGCCCCCTCAGCAGTTAGGTCTAGCATAGGCCTAGCATCATCTCCCCTTGACCTGGTTGTATTTACAAAGGTTTATTTTGGTAATTGTACCCCACCCCCTTCCTTTAGATAATGAGCCTGGCATATACTCTACAGCTAGTGGTGGTACCAAGCTGAGTATTTCTGCCAAAAGTAAATAGTATGCCATATGTGGGTACTAGTTCTTGTAATGGGGGTGCCAAATAGCCAAAGGCATGGGGGTTACATATATATATATATATATTTATACATTCTTTGCAAAAAAACTGTGTTAATGCATCAGTTAGGGTTGTTTCCACAGTGACAAAAGTGTGGAAATTCAATGTTAGGGTTACCACCCCACCACCACACCCCCATGCTCCATCCTCAAACCACCCCCAACCCCCCCATACACACACACACACATGCAAGAAGGAGAAGGGCCAATGCAACACAAGCAATCAGAGACAACCAGCATCAGGTAATAGAAGTAACATACAACTCCTATAAACATACTACAAGACACATCCATCATCATGGTCCACCAACTGTATGAGCTCTGTTGCCATGAGAATGCCTTGGGGGTACACACACATGCTGAGCAACCACTGGTGATGGCCCACAGTAAGCAGTTTTCTGTTACAAACATCAATAACAAGATTTAAGCAGATGTCTATATTTCAATTGTTAACAAATGATGAACCACACAGTATGTTATCTATAGAAAGATATATTGGAAATGAAAGTTTGGATAACCCTAGCAACAGTCACTGGATGTTTGCAGTGCTAACAACAAATGGTAGTAATAATAAAAGTAATGTTTTGTAGTATAGTATAGTTTACAGGTAATATGTGAAAGCAACAGTTGTAACATCCAAAGTTAACCATAACATGCTGCTAATGAGTATTTCCAGGTAATGCAGCAGTATAACAACATGTGATGTGCTAGTTTCATATCTGAGCAGTATCTGAAAAGTACTATGTATGTGTCAGCTCTATCTTTCCTGCTACCACATGCCTAGGTGGTAACAGCGATACCTGCAGCGAGCCAATTGTTGAATTATGACACATAAAAACCTATATTTTGAAAATGCGTACAGACTAAGTTTCATTGTGTGAAGAAGATATGCCAGCAATAATGTGTCATCATACTGTGCTGGCAGTATAGAGTCAAGTCATACTACTGTATATTTGTTTTTTCATTACATAGTGTTATGTGAAATGAGTACAGTGTAGTGATTATTGTGCTTACAGATGTGACTGACTCGTATAGTGTCTTACAATCTTGCATGTGCCTTGCATGTGTGTGGGGGGGCAATGCGAAGTTAGGGTTTTGTGGATGGGGGCATGTGGGTGTGGTGGTGGGGTGGTAACCCTAACGTTGAATTTCCACACTTTTGTCACTGTGGAAACAACCCTAAATGATGCATTAACAAAGTTTTTTGCAAAGAATTTCTTTTCATTTTGAAAAAGTGTAATATAAATAGTAAATGGTATGTGTTAGTGGGAGCGCGGGGCCATGAAGCTGCTCATTTCTGCATAATGATATGTGTTTCTGGGAGCATGGGCCCTTTGGGCCCTATACTCCCACTTATACATAACTATGGTGCCATACAGCAGCCCTATATGGCAAGGAAGCCTTGAATACAAATTTGCCAATATCCTAGGAACCATAGCAGCTAGGAAAAAAATTCAAGAGTCATTGTAATCGTGATAGTGTGACCTGTGCACAAGATGAATCAACCAAATCTGTATCCCTCATTATTTCCAAGACACGGGCACCGAAAAGCACTGTGAGTGCTAACTCTGAGACCATAATAGTGGTCTATGGACATGAAAATGAGCAATTGGAATACTAATTTCCAAATATCTCAGTAACTGTACAAGGTAGAAAAAAAATTAAAAATGCATGGTATTAATGGTTTTTCTACCTACTTCTGTACTTAGTCCCCCTAAGAATTTTTGCGATGAAAAGTCCGTATCTCAAACTGTTTTTGAGATACGGGCACCGAAAGGCATCACAGGCACCACAATGTTATCCTATTGGAAAGTTTCTCAACTTTGGAATGCTGTAACTATGGACATGTTCAATGTTTTAGTACCAAACCACCAAAAGGCACATCTGTGGTACTAGGGCTTGCCCACCCCCCCCCCGAAAATTTCAGGCCAATAGCACAATCCACTTTGCCACAATGAAGTGACAAAGAAAACAACACATAGCAAAATGTGTTAGTGCGGTTTTACTGTGATTACTTTAATGTTTTTGCAACACTCCTATCTCTATAATGGGAATGTTATCGCACACACAAAAATGTTGCCGTGGTATATTTTTTTCTAAGCATGATTGCTTTCGCAGCAACAAACAATGTTGCCGCAATAAAAAAATGGCAAAAGTTTAAAAAAACATATTTACGGACCACCTATTAAAAAACTAATGCCAGGGTCATGTTCCTCAGGGCCCGATTAGGTAAACACAACTGTTGGTGTTTACCAAAGGGCATTATTTTTTGAGTTATAACATTTTTTCTCTCTCACTAACTGAAAAACAAGATGGCAGCAGCACAAAAACAATTTCAGGAAGCTCGACAACAAAAATGTGATTGCGAAAGTTTTTGAAATGCAGATATAAATTTTCCCATAGGCTATAATGGGACATGACAAAATTGAATAAATTTTAAACGGAGCAGTATTTTTTCACCAGATCTTCAAAAGGCACCAGTTCAACCCAGACCACATGTAGACAAACTAATCTGAAGCCACTTTAATGCATTCTTCAGTCCATTATGGTTTACGGAAAAATGTGCAAAAAAGTGTGATTTTTCACATTTTGAGTGCCCCATGGTTCTGCAACTGTATGTCCAACTGGAACACTTTCCAGATCCAGAGATCTATGCTAGGTGGTTGTACATTCCACATTTCAGGCAAATCAGACAAATGGTTGCAAAGTTATAAAAGTGCAAACTTTGAGGTTTAACTTAGAAGTGACCCTGCAACCCTAACTATACCAGCCCTACTGGGATGGCAAAATATATATAATATATATATATATATATTCTATACAATGAGGGTGGGAGCTCTACAGTGACAAGAAAACATGTTATTTCCACTGGAGTGAGATATCTGAAGCTGACATCAGTGGAGTTAAAATATCTACTGTTTATACATATCCCTCTGATGTCAGCTTCACTACCACCTGCACTCCAAATAACATCTATTCAGAATCCACGTCCCTAAATTAAATCACAGCTCAGTCTACACATTGGCAAGTCAAAACACACTCATCGGAAAAATATCCAGCTAACAGTTAAAACCCTGTCTCCCTTGTGCAAAATTGAACAAATTGACAAGATGCTCCATTACAACTCTCTTCTGTGCTTTCCAACCTGCGAAAAAAATAAAATCTTTCACAAGCAGGTTTCAGCAACACTTTCTTACCTGCCAAACAGAAACACCATGGCTCCATCAGCAACCCAAAGAACAAGCTCACTCTAAAGTGAAGTGCCAGATCTGCAGACTCCCGAGAAAATGGCAGCCTGTAACATCTTCTGACTCGGACTCTAATTAGCACAGCAAGACAAACAGGAAGATGCCCCTATACAGCCAACAAAATAACTTTATTCACAATGCAATACTATCTCATATCGTGCTTAAAAGCACATGCTTTTCTGTTAATAAAAGACACAGTTTGTCCACATCAAAACTGTAACACTTACACGCAATAAGTAAAACTTGCTTCCGGAAGGAAAAGTTTTTGTTAATCGGCCTCGAGCAACATAACTGAAACGAACATAAAAAAAACTGTTAAAAACTACACCAAGCACCATCACTATATATAACATAAACCCTACACCCCAAAAAAAATAAAAGTGTGAAAATATCATAAATATTCACCACCATACCACTATTCCTGATCCATTCCTGTATCACTTCCACCAATGAAGTCCTGCCCTAAAACACAAACCAACGAATAAATATCTACTACAAACCATACAACTACCAATCACAACCAGAGTTCACACACCATTCATAAAACCTCACCCACCACACTTTAAAGACACACAATGCAAATATAGCATACTACACATACAGTTAATGCCACCTACTGTATATCATCCTCAGATTAGTTGGGCAGCCGGTTTTAGCGGGTGAATGTCTTAAACCATTTGCCACATTTTATTTTACTTAGCTTTTGTTGACCGGGTAAGTGCACTAGACAAATCCTGCCTATTTTCAGGCATGACCCGGGGGAGGGGGATACAGATGAATGCCAACTGACCTTGAACCAGATTAAGCTGTTGGTGGTATTTTTAGTGAATGAGGGAAATTTGGCCAGGACACCAGGGAAATTCCCCTACTCTTTTCGATAAGTGCCATGGGATCTTTAACATCCATTTGAACAACCACCAATCCAGGCAGATGGGACCTCGGTTTAACGTCTCATCCGAAAGACAGCACCTCAGAAATGCAGCACCCCTCTCATGCTGCACTGCAGTGTCAGTACTGGGATATTAACCCAAGTGCCAGATGTGGGAACTGAACCCACAGCCCTCTGATCTCCCGGCCGCAGAGGTGAGTGTGCTACCCACTGAGCCACTGACACAGCACATGCATTGGAGCCCATGTTAAAAAATACCAATATTGCGATCATTGCGCCACATCTATTTTGCCCACTTTCAGCATCACTGATGACAGCTTATCCTTAATTAGCTGTATTTTGGAACTGGACTGTAACATTAATTACCTGTTCCTGTTACTGTAATTGGATGCAGCACACACAAATTGCATTTAAGCCCGATGCAGTTCCCTCATTCATCTTACTTAGTTACAGTATTGCTGTGCAGTGATGGCTACTGGAGGGAGTAAACGTAGGGCTCTTTCACTTTCACATAAAGTGGACCTTCTGAACAAAATTGAAGCGCTGCCACAGATAAGTCAGCATGATTTGGCACAGCACCTGTCGATGCTCAAATAGAGCATAGCTGACTTGCTGCAGCAGAAGAAACAGATCCTCTTGGAATGGCATTCTAATGCCAATCCAAACAGGAAGAGAAAATGAGAGGGAAAAGATGGGGAGGTTGAAGAGGAACTCCTACAGTAGTTCGAGCTTGCCAGAGGGAGAGGCCATGATACCCGCCCTTGCTGACTAAAAAAGCCGAGCAGCTTGCCTCTGCCTTAGGTCACACAGACTTTACACCCTCTGAAGGCTGGCTTGACAGATGGAAGGCTCGCAACAACATTGACTTCAAAAGAACCCACGGGGAAAAGCTGAGTGCCGATGCTGCAAGTGCACAGCAATGGGTCTCAGAAGTTCTTCCTGGTCTGTTGGAGGGGTATGAGCACCATAACATCTCTAATGCTGATGAAACTGCTCGTTTTTGTAGGTGCGTGGGCTATGGCACACTGGCTTTTAAAAGTGACAGTGTCCTGGGGCAAAAAAGGGCAAAGGAAAGAGTCTCACTCCTGGCATGCTGTAATATGGACGGGAGTGACAAGCATGAGCTCATGGTCATTGGCAAATCTGCCATGCCACACTGTTTCCGAGGTGTCCATAATCTTCCTGTCATCTATTGCTCTAACCACACAACGTGGATGATGGGATATCTTTACAGACTGGGTGCAGTCATGGGATAGGCAGCTCAGAGGAAGAAAGATTCTCTTCATTCTGGACAATTTCAGTGGCCACCCGTTGATTAGTGGCCTCCGGAATATTAAACTTGTCTTTCTGCCTCCTAATACTACATGCATTATTCAGCCTTTAGATCAAGGCATCATTTACTCCCTGAAGCAACAGTACATCAATTGCATGAGGCAACGGGTTCTTGATGTCATAGATTCCAGCACTGACCTTACTGCCAGCGAGTGTGTTAAGCACATTTCTCTACTCAACCTGGTGAGACTTCTGAAGCAGTCATGGGACCTTGTCACACAAACAACCATAAAAATTATTTTCGTAAGGCAGGGTTCTGGAAAGAAATCCCAGAGCAACATGAGGTGAAAGAGGAAGAGGAACCCATAATTGACCTTCCCCTGGGACTTACCCACGAGGAGTTTAGTCAGCTGTGTCATCTGGGCAACGCAGAAGAAGACCAGGAACAGACGCTTGATGAGGTGGAGTCTGTTGTAGCATCTATGAGGCCGAAACAGAAGGAAGAGGAACTTGAGGAGCAGGGATACAAAGGAAACATGGAGGAGATCCTTGTGACACCACATGATGTCCGTGTAGCTTTGCTAACCCTGCGTCGTGCTGTTGAGCAAAGTCAAACTGTCGTGCCAAACTGGGATTTAATTTCAGAAACCGAGAGGATGTGGAAGCTGTATTGCACAAAAAACACAGTCCAATGCAGAATCACTGACTTTTTCAGTTCGGAGAGGAGAGGAGAGGAGAGGAGAGGAGAGGAGAGGAGAGGCGAGGCGAGGCGAGGCGAGGAGAGGAGTGGAAGGACAGCGAGCTGAAACAAACGCAGATAACCATGACACTAATTAGCTTTTTTAAAGATTTTTCTTTGTTTGTTTGCTACGGTAAAGAGTACTGTATCTCATGTGTTGAAGTATATTGCTACAGTAAAGGGTAAAGGGTATCACATGTGTTTAAATTTTAATGTACCAACCTACGAGCTTAAATAAAGTAAACATTGTAATGTAATGGCACTTGTCGTATTTTGCTTGAAACAAAGTTATTTCAGCCACTCTGTAGTGCAGGCAGAGTGGCAGAACATGAATGCACCCACTATTAACGGTTTTAACTGTATATGAAAGGAGCTCCCACCCCCATTGTATAAACTGCACACATGATGTGCAGATCATATGATATGGCAAAATATTTTCACTCCTGCATCATGAGCTATAGATACTCCACCATGCCTTCAGCGCCGTGGAGTATCCATAGCTAACTCTGCAGGAGTGACAATATTTTGCCATATCACTCCTACCATCATGTATCCTATATTATATATATATATATATATATATATATATATATATATATATATATATATATATATATATATATAAGTATTAATATTACTGGCACAGTAGTGCCAGCATAGTTAGGGTGAAAGGTAAATTCTATGTTAAACCCAAATATTTGAACGTTAATAACTTTCGAACTGTTCAATAAATTTACATGGAATTTGGCATACATAATGTCTAGGGGTAGGTCTCTAGACCTGCTGAATGTTTTGGGAATGCATTGTGTGGTTTCTGATATATAGAGTGTTGAAAAAAAAAACAGAAAAATGTGTGTTTTTTGACATTTCTTTGTCCGCCTGGATATCAGATACGGCTTTAGGTTGTGGTCTGCAATTTTCAGGGTAGAAAGCCTTTGCCTCACAGATGTGCCTTTGGAAGGTTGGGTGAAAAAAATACTAATCTGTTCAAAAGTTATTAAACTTTAAAGTTTCCCATTATAGCCTAAGGGGGAAAAAATACATGAACTGAAAGTGAAAGGAGGTAAACAGCCCCAAAAAAACAGTTTCTTTGCCACTTAATAGCAACACAACGGTTAGGACTTTTGGGCTGAAATTTGCAGGGTGGCAAGACCTTGCCCCACATATGTGACCTTTGCTAGTTTGGTGAAGAAATGGACACTGGTTCCATAGTTACAACACTCCAAAATTGTGAATTTTCCCATAGGATAACATTGTGGTGGTCGTGGCGCCTTTCATTTTTTTTTGTTGTTTAACCAGGAGTAACACACTAAGCTGAAAGCTTTTTTACAGGTGCGACCTGGGAGCACAGGGAAGTTAAATGACTTGCCTAGGATCACACAGTCTGCAAATGGAAGCTGTGGGATTCAAACACAGGTCTGGTCTGCTGGATGTCACCAGATTTGCAGCTTAGAGCCTTAAACCACTGCGCTACACTGCCACCCAGTGGCTATAGCTTGAAAATGGTTCAAGATATGGATTTTTTGCTATGTGCAGCTTCGTACACCTTTAAGCATACTAAGCATTCATGGAAGTGGCCAGGCCATGAATACAACTGCAAAGGATTTTTTTCCAGAATTCCTATAGTTCCTGAGATATTGAAACTTTTGCAGCACAAGGGTTACCTAGAGTGGCTCTAGGTGTGCACTTTGTCTCTATACTTATGGGTTCATAGGACGGGCCCTGCACTCCCACATTTGGATCCCATTATGTAATAATGGGAGTGCAGGGCACTACAGTATGCAGTAGTGGGATTGCAGGCCCCCACACGGAGATGTGATATCATTAAAATATCAGTGCACTTACTGTATGTATAGTTGGGAGCGCAGGGCCCCCACATGAAAATCAGAGACAATTACAAAATGTATGCATGATGGGAGTGCAGGGTTCTTGGGGTTTATGTAGCATCCAACACCTTGAGATGTGTGTAAAACCTCATTAAACACACCACCCCATGTATTATTCTATGTTTTATTCTGCCTTGTACAGCATTACTAGATTTGATATCTATGCAGTAGTGTTTTTATTAATTTATATTGTACAGGAATAATAAAATCTATTTTTATATCACTCTGAGGTTGCCACATGCCATGTTCATTTATAAATTATAAGAACGTTGTTTATGCAGCAGGTTGTGAGGGAAAATTTGAGACATTTTCCATTGTTCTGCATGGTCCATGAAGCAAAGCAGAAAAATTCAAACCTGAGCTCAGTGGACATAATAAGTAACTGATATTCCAGCCTATTGTTCTGACAGCGTCTTCTAACCTGTCATGTATCTCATCACAGGGATATGCCCTGTTCACAGGGGTATACCCTGGTCATGCTGAACCCAGTCATCATTCACGCAGCTACCAGGTTTTTCTTCCTTGTTTTTTCCCCTCCCTCCTCCCCCTGGCAATAATGAGTGCCTATGTTGGCCACACATGGCCACAGCATCCCCTGTGCAACAGAAGCAAGCTTTCTTGCCCAGCAACAGGGGTCACTGTGGTGGCAGAGTCTGCCTCCAACCCTCCCCAACCTGCCTCCTGACTTGATTTCCCAAGCTTGTTTCTAAATTCATGTTGTCAGCATGGCAGTGCAACGTGCCATCACTTGGTCACTGGGGCGGCCAGAAAAAAACATTCTTTAGATGTATTACAGAACCAAGAAAGATGGGGGGAACCATTAGGCTGACAGAGAGGGGCAGGGTAACAGAAAAGAAGGATGATCGGAAAGCAACCATTCTTAATGACTACTTTTGATCAATGTTCACAGTGGAGCATATGGGGCCCTGCCTGAAAGTGGCATAAAGGCTGCTGCATGAGGGATTCCAGAAATGGGGCAGGTGGTAATTATTGGAGAAAGGGTCAGAAAAGGGATTGCAGTCCTGAAAATAGATAAGGCTCCAGGGCTAGATGGGACACAACTGAAAGGTGCTCGGTGAACTTGCATCAGAACTAGCTGAACCCCTGGCAGGGCTGTTCAATAGCTCGCTACAGGCAAGGGTAGTTCCAAAAGATTGGGGGGTACTAGACAAAGTTCCACAACACAATGGAGGAGACAAAGTGCAACCAGAAAACTACAGACCTGTTAGTCTTGCCTCCATAGCAGATAAACTAATGGAGACATAGTCAAAGAGGGGACTTTCTAGAGAGACATGGGCTTCAGAATAGTAAACAACATGGGTTCATAACAGGAATGTCTTGTTGAACTAACCCAATAGTGTTCTTCAACTGGGTAACTAGGGCAGTGGATAAAGGACAAGCAGTGGATTTACTCTACTTTAACTTCAGCAAGGCATTTGACTCTGTGTCAGATAGAAGGTTACTGAAGAAGTCAGAGGATCTGGGTACAGCAAAGGATCTAGCTAGATGGGTGGAATGTTGGCTGAGGGCACAGCAGAGGGTGGTGGTAAACAGGGTCAAGTAGGAGGACAGGGAGGTCATGAGTGGACTGCCACAGGGATCAGTCCTGGGGCCAGTCTTTTTCAATATATTCATCAGTGACATACAGTAGGAGAAGAAACAGAGGGGAAGATGTGTCTCTTCACAGATGAAACTAAGATCTGTGGCAGCGCAGACAGTGAGGAAGGGGTTAGGGAGTTGCAGAAGGAGCTGCTAAGGTTAGGGAGGTGGTCCAAAGTCTGGGTCCAAAGTCTGGCAGTTGAAATTCAATGCCAAGAAGTAATTCAACACCAAGAAGTACAAAATAGTGCACATAGGTAACAAGAACCCCAGGATACAATACTGGATGGGAGGGTTAAGTTAGACACTACTTTGGAGGAAAGGGACCGAGACTTATCATAAGCAATTCCCTGAAACATTCTAGCCAATGTAACAAGGCCTAAAGCAAGGCAACCAAAATGTTGGGGTGCATTTGAAGGGGGGTTGACAACAGGACGGAAGAGTGAATAATACTGTTCCTTTGTATCGATCACCGGTGAGGCTACATCTGTAATACTGTCCCTGATTCTGGAGTCCCTACCTGAGAAAAAGACAAAGACAAACTAGAGATGGTGCAGCATAGTATACCCAAAATGATTCAGGACCTTCAGGGCAGATCCTACAAGGACTGGCTTAAAGCTCTGAACATGTACTCACTAGAGACCAGAACGGAGAGTAGTTATATGCCAGAGACCTTCAGTTTTCTGAAAGGAATAAACAATGAAGACTGCAAGGAAATTTTCAGCAGGAATGGTAAATCATAGGAAAACAGAAGTGTAAGCCCCCCAATTTAGGCTTACTTGTTAGGGTTACGGCCCTCTGACCCTCTGCCCAGCATCCCTATGTGGGCCATGGTGGGGCTGGAGCCTGGATGCTCCTCAGTGTTCCGCAGCTGTGGCTGTGCCGATTTTGGGACCTCAACCCAAGTTCTGGATAGGGCCGGGGTCCGATTGGGGTTCCCGTGCATCTGGATGCTATGGGGAGGCTGGAGCGGTCCCAGTGATTTGGGGGAACTGGGCCATGCTTTTGCAAATCAGCAATTTGGTGGCTGTGTGCCCAGTGCACATGCGCGGCTCCAGCTACGGGGATTTAAAGAAGCCTCAGCTTAGTTTTGATTCTGGCCATGCGGCTAGTGAAGAAAATGCATGTCTCCAGCTCCAGAGGCTACAGAGGAGCTGGGGAACATTAGCATGATTGACCAGAAGGTTTCCGGTCGCAGGGGGAAATGTTAGCAGCCCTGTTAAGAGCTAAAAGTTAAAAATCAAGGACCAACTGTTTAGAGCCCTACCAGCCCCAAGATGGCAGCCCCACAAAAACTACAAAATGAGGCTGCTGGGAAGACATATAGAGCTAGCCCTGAGATCACCTGGGGAGCCTGCTCAGGGGCTATAAAACTAAATTTTTGGTGCCAAACAGGAAGTTGTAGTCGAGAGGAGCTGCAGGGTGGCTTTGAGAAGACAGACTGTCCTCATTTATCAAGTCTGCATGGCTGTGTAAACCCTCGCTATATCTAGCTAACAAGCTGACTGCAGGAGGAACAGTAGCTGTTTGTGAGACTAAAGCAGAGTAAAGAGAAAAAAAAAAAAAGTGTTCTATTGCAGCCCAAATAGTTGGACAGCTGTTTGAACTGGGAAAAGAGACGGGCTGTGGACTTTTAATGAACCCCTGCTTCCCACAGTGCAGAAATTGGTTGCAGAAGTGGACATTCAGCCATGGGAGAGTCTGTAAGTGTTGAGGCAAGCCACTGGGACAGGACCCAGCACTGCTGGTGGAAGCATCCTCAGAGAAAGGGGCTGCAAAGTGAGAGACTGTTGGAAGCCCTGCTACCCTGCACTGGTCCTGAGGGTGGCTAGGCATGCATCATAAGGGTTTGGGGAATGTAAGCAATCTTGGTTCCTTGGACAGAAGATGAAAACACACCAGGTTGAAGGATGAAACAAACCTGCCTGTGTGAAGATCATCATCCCTCAAGTTGTCCAGCTTTGATTTCCCCACTGGTGGTGCACCGGCAACACAGAACCTCCTAGGTACCATGCAACGCATCCGGCTGTGAGCCCCCAGTGTGGACTGCAAACTGTGAGTGCCCTGAGCTGCAACTCTGGGGAGCCTTTTAGTTAGCTAACCAGTTAGGATTGTGGGGCAAATCCTTGCACAGCGACCTAGAGACATACTAGTTTGCAAGTCTAGGATTACAAGTCTAAAGTGGGTTTTATGTTTAACAGGGCCTCAGTGAAAGGCCCCAGGCCTGCATCACTGAGTGGTGAGGTACCCACCGTACAGGGACAAACTGAGTGCACCCAGGGCGTGGTGAGAGGAGTTGCTATGTGGAAAGTTATTGGCTGACTAGAGTGAATTGTGGTTGACATTCTCCTCTTTGTCCGCCCCCCCCAATAAATAAGGTTACTGTTTGCATTTTATTTACTGTCACAGTATTATTGAAAGAGTGCTGCTGGGGGTGTGGGGTTAGCGTGTGTAAACTGTTATTTGTGTCTGGAAAGTATTATCAGGGTAGCATACTATTTCCTGGAAGTGGTAACCTGTTCTTTATCCACAGGAGTCCCTTGCCATTACTCCAGGTGGAGGCACTGAGCCACGTTATCTACCACTGCGGAACCCAGGCTGGCCCTCTCGGAGGTGTGTGCTGAACTACCGTGAGGGCCCTGGAGCAGCCTAGTTGAGTCAAAGGGCAGTTACAAGTGGAGGCACTGCTGGAATTTGCTGCCCCCTAGAGGTTACCCCCGAAATTGCAGTTTGAAATTTTGGTACCCCCTCTTGGTTGGGATAAACGAAATGGGTTCCAGGAAATCGAGGACTGGTGTGCGTTTGAGGGCCTTAACCCTCAGAGGATGCTGCTGATAAGAAATGTGACTGGGGAGTGGACAAAAGAGTTTATTTTGGAAGTATTAGATGGGGCCCTGACAGGGTGTGGGAGAATGAAAATTCAAAGGGTGACAAAGGACCCCAGCACTGGGCTTAGGGATTTAATAATAGAAACAGACAAGGACTTAGGTTCTGTTGATGTACCCCCTACTGTGACACTAGAAGGGTTCCAAGACACCTGGGTGGTGCTGAAGAGAGGGAGTCAGGCTAGTCCACAACCTGTTAATCCACTCCCCCGAGAGCCCCCTGCCCAGTGACAAAGGGAGTTTTGAAGCTAAACTGGACTCCCTGTTCGCTAGTGAAAGGAAGTCCTTGAAAGACCTTCAGGCTATGTTCCCGGTAGGGGGCCCTCTCCTGTAGTGTTGCCCAGTGGGGTGACCCCCTATGTAATGGCACCATACGAGCAGCACAAGCGGCTGCGCACCTTCTCAGGGGCAATCCCCATGCCAGCAGGGGAGGATGACTTTGAATCTTGGATAAATCAGGCCACCCAAATGGTCCAAGTCTGGAGGTGTTCAGATGAGAAAAAATGTAAGAGGGTTATTGAAAGCTTGAAAGGCATGGCTCTAGATGTGATTTGGTCTTTGTGGGCCAGCCAGCCTAACTGTACTCTAGATGACCTTGTGGCAATTCTGAAAAGCACCTTTGGGGTTGTCGAGCAGAGGGAGGCCATCATGTTTCAATTGTGGGGCACCATGCAGCAGCACGGAGAAAAATTGTCACAGTACATTACCAGGGTGGAGGCCGTGGTGCACAAGATTACAGAGGTTGGTGGCAAGTCCCCAGAGCAAGTAGCTAAGATGAGGCTCAACCAGATTCTTATGGAGTCCATGACCTCCCGATTGACTTTAATCTCCCTCAGATTAAAGAACCAAAAAACCAACCCCCCAGCCTTTAAGCAGTTGTTGGATGAGGTGAAGGAGGAAGAGGCCCAGGGAGATGTCATCGACTCGCTGCAGATGCCCGCAGCTACCATTGCCACCCTGCGACTCCAAGCCACAAATCCTGTAGAACTGCCTTGCTCCTTGAAGTTGGGAAATGTGCTGAAAGATTTGAGAGATTGTGTGCAGAACTTCAAGGGAATGAGAGAAACACCTCCCATCTCTACTATGGCCAAGTTCCAAGAAATAAAAGACTGTGTGAAGGCCTTGCAGCTGACATTGGAGTCCCGGCCCTTGCAGAGTGTTGTTGTGTCTGAGCCTAGGTGGCAATCTGCTCAATATGCTACCCCCTGGCCTAGGCCCTGAATACCCCTAGGGCCTTGAGAAGCCTGGTTCTGTTTCAAATGTGGACAAGATGGTCATACCAGGCGTGGTTGCATCAGTGTAGAAAATCCCCAGCTAGTGGCCGAAAAGTAAAGGCGTATGGACCAGGGGAATGCCAGTGGGGACCAGTAACTGAGCTACCTGGGCCCCAGCCATTGCATTGTTCCACCAAGTGGACTGATCTCCAAATTCCCCCCACCAGCTGGGTGCCCCCTGGCCTGATTGGCCCCTGGGCTGATATGGAAATCTTGCTAGAAGGAGTGCCTTGTTTTGCTCTACTAGATATCGGGTCACAAGTCACCATCATACACCGGACTTTCAATGACAGACATCTGCAGTATTTGCCCCTTCTACCCCTGTCTGTTTTGTCACTGTGGGGGATAAGTAATTCGGACTACCCCATGATGGTTATTGCCTTGTACAAATAGCTTTCATCTCGAAGGGACCCAAAGAACACCTCACCATTGAGACTTTGGCCTTGATATGCCCAGAGCCAAAAGGGATGACTGACACACCTGTATTAATTGGGACAAATGCTGACATGTTTGGGTGGCTGGCAAAGATGTGTGCCAAAAGAGGTGGGACTGATGAACTAGTGAACCTTCTGGTAAAAGCTGTGGTAAAGAAAGTTGGCTTGATGGTCGGAAGTGTGAGAACCAATATGGTGGAGGAGAGTGCCGGCTTAGTGCACTGAGTGGATGGAAAAGAGTTGATCCTGCCTCCAAGTTCAGAGTGCCGAGTTGTGGGAATTGTGCAGTTCGCTTAGCCACCCCAAGGACCTGCTTTCATCATTGATGCCCCACCACCTGACAGTTTACCAGAAGGACTACTGGTGCAAAGAGGAGTGCTGTCCCCTCCGGATACACCCTTGGCCAGGCGATTTTCGGTAAGGGTCTGAAATGAATCAAGGAAACCCAGAGTCATCCGAAAGGGTCAAGTGTTTGCAAGTATCTACAGGTGTGACAGTGCCATTGCAGTGAACCCAATGGTAGCCACAGAGGAAGAGATAGATCCAAATTTGTTCGAGTTTGGTGATTCCCCTATACCAACCAGTTACCGGTGGAGCCTAAGTCAAAGGCTGGCCAAGCGCCAAAAGGTCTTCTCGCTACATGAGTGGGACATGGGGTGTATGGAAGGTGAAGAGCATTGGATCCATCTGAAGGATGATCGCCCTTTCTGAGAGAGGTCTCAGAGGTTGGCCCCTGGTGACATTGAGGATGTCTGGCAACACCTGCAGGAGTTATTGGATGCCAGCATCAATACCGAGTCCTAGAGCTCTTGTGCCTCCCCACTGTAGTGGCCCATAAGAACAGAGCTGTGAGGATGTGCATAAACTATCACATGCTAAATAAGAAGACAATCCTGGATCAGTACACTGTGCCCAGGTAGAAGATGCCCTGGCCAGCCTGTCCGAGAGCCAGTGGTTCTCATGTGTTGAATCTCCAGAGTGGCTATTATCAAATGCCCATTAGGGTTCTACCAGTTTGAGCACATGCTGCAAGGAATATCCAGAGCACTGGCCACTTTCCAGTGCTAGATGGAGAAGGCTATGGGGATATGAACTTGCTTGAAGTTATTGTCTACCTGGATGACTTGATCATATTCGGTCGCACCCTGGAAGAACACGAGAACTGATTAATGATGGTCCTGAATCGATAGAGGGAGTTTGGCCTAAAGGTATCAATTGACAAGTGCCAGTTCTGCCAGCCAGCTGTAAAGTATGTGGGGCACATCGTCTCAGCAGAGGGCATGCAAACTGTTCCAGCTAAAGTGAAGTCCCCCGCCACCTGGCCTAGACTCACCAACTTAAGGGCCCTGCAGTCCTTTTTGGGGTTCTGTGGCTACTACCATCATTTCATGAAGGAATTCTTGATGGTGGTAAGCCCACCTAATGATTTGATGCAAGGTTATCTCCCAACAAACAAGAAGAAGAGAGCCACGGGGTCAGGGACAAAGCCACCCAAGGAGTATTTGCAAGTTGGTGAACCCTTTGGGGAACGGTGGACCCCTGAGTGTGAAGCTGCCTTCTGGGAGATTATTCAGGGACTAAGTGAGGCCCCAGTCCTGGCATTTGCTGACCCTAACAAGCCATATGTCCTCCACACCAATGCCAGTCTAAATGGTTTGGGAGCGGTGCTGTACCAGGAGCATCCCGGAGGGCATAGGCCAGTGGTGTTCACTAGCAGTAGTTTGACACTTTCTGAAAGGAACTACCTGGTGCATAAACTGGAATTCTTGGCATTAAAGTGGGCCATAACAGACAAGTTCCATGAATACTTGTATAGAGTTACTTTTACGGTCAGAACAGATAACGATCTACTGACTTATGTCACCATGGCAGCTAAACTGGATGCTGCAGTGCACCAATGGCTATATGCCCTTTCCACCTACAATTTCAGCCTTGAATATCAAAGTGGGTGAACTAACGTAGATGCTGATGCATTGTTAGATGCCTGCGTGGTGATACCTCTGACTCCCAGATCAAATCGAGAATGCTCTTGTTTAAGTGTTGTGTTCCAAGTTTTCCTTGCCCACTGATGATCCAGTTGTGAACCCTACCAGAGCCATAGATATTGTCAGGAGGTCTAAACCTCTCTCTCAGGTTCTTGGCAATATTGGGAATGCAAGAAATCATAAACATGTTGCATGAGAGTAATAAACTTGTTTATTACTACCAAAAGGATAAATCACAGTTGCCCTAAGCAGTTCTTACTGATACGAACCGGGTGCCAATCTAAACGTTCCCTATACCTCGAGGTTTCTCCGTGTCTCTTGGGGTCTCCGCAGTAGAAGACTCAGTGTCTCACATTATATACCTATGATAATTACTATGGTTATCATAAGATAGAAACATTTCTAGTTACAGAGATGAGCCCTATTGGCTAAATTAGAGATGGATCCATCATCCAAGATAACATTATACAATTTTGTAGTAGTCATCAGTTTGTGAAACAAAAGAGTACAGTGTACATAGTCTTACACAAATCAGTGTAGTAGTGCAAATTACCAGAAGGTGGCAATGCCAATATATATCTATCATAATCATTCCAAGGAAACAGATGTCCTAACATCTTATAAGTAAGAAACACACAGAAAATACATAGAAAATATATACATTAGAAAGCAAAGTGTATTACAATAATATGTATACATATCCTGACATTTACTCTTATGCGGTAGATGCCCTGAGCCCTATATGTTAGTATAACATATACCTAAGCACTAGCTGTCTATGGGGTACCTCTGGGGGTACCAATAAGGGTGCAGGGACCTCGTGTAATATTTCCCCCCTTGTTGCCTCCAAGGGCAACACAGGCAAATCTAGGGAAAGGTCAGAGAGCAGGGGCCGTTTACAAATCCGATGTGCGAGCTTTGTAAAGGAACTCCAGCTGCTCAAGATGTTGGCACAGTATGCACCATAGGCAGCATAACATAATAACCAAGAAAAAGATCAAAAATGCTTGTATAATAACAAAACCTTAAAAAGTAACCTCTAACCATGTGTTAGTTAATGCATCATCCATATCACCATCATTAATCAATGAAAGGATAGCTTCATTAGCCTTAGTAATATTATTTCTGATGTGGATGAGGTAGGTGTCTTTTCTTTCTAAAAGTGATTTTAATGTAAGTGAAAGTGGATCGATGTGTACATTAAAATAAGGTAATATTCAGAAAGGGTGAGCAGATAATCGGGGTTACCATCAATGATGTCCGCATCCATAAGGGGGACAGGGGTACTAACAGTATATCCAATAACAGCTTTTTGGTGGGGAACAAAACAACAATTTGGGTTATCAATAACACATGTCACAGTTCTGTATGTATAACTTTTATAGTTTGTAACCACACAGTACTCCCCATCAGAATTATACTACATTTTAACAGTGAGGAGTCTCCACTTTTGCAACTGTACTGGGCAGGTGTAGGTCATCTTGGAAATCTGTGTTGACAGGTGATGAACCTCCTCATGATAAGACTGGTAAAGTTTATCTGGAGCCAATGTTGAGTCCGAATAATCTGTGCCATTAGTGCTGATGTCATCGTCCATGGAATAGGACCAATTGATACTGTCGGGAGAATAACCACATACAGGTTTAATAACATCGAATACATCACATCAACACAAGTAGATACACTGTTTCTTCGCACAGCAGTCTGTGTGTGGAGCGACACAAGTGTCCAGGAAAGGATGGAAGACGAGAAGAGGAGGCAAGTCTAGGTGTTCTCTGTAGATGTCATCATCAAGGTGCTCGATGGAATGGACTGAAGCCAGCTTGTCGAACAAAGCTGTAGTGGGATCAAAGAGTGGTAAAGAGACAGTAAAGGAAACAAACATTGTATCTCTGATAGAACATGTCTTAGAAGTAAAACAGGGACCAGTGTTAGTGTGTCTGGTCACAAAACCCAAATTTCTAGCTGTAGAAAGAGGAACAGTAAGAGACTGTTGCATACACATAGCAATGCAGCCAGGGGTTTTACATAGTGGACAGTACCATTTAGAAATACGTCTGTCATAAATGATATAAGGAATTCTTCCAGATTCAAGATCACGGAAGAGGTTGTTGATGGTAATAATAATGTATGAGCCATAGACTGAGCATAAAATTTCTCTAGCAATGTATTGTTTATCTGTTCCTTTGTTGTTTTGTTGTATGAGTGCTTTAATCTTCTCTTTAGAGTCTGTAAATGCCTTAGCAATGTCGTGCATATTGTAAACAGTGTATCTTTCTTCCTGACTAAAGCCATCCACACTATGCAATAAAGGGGGTAGGATATTATTTACCAGACCAGTCTGAAATTTGGCAGACTGAGATTTGATAGCAGCAATGTCTGCTTTATTCCAAATAGACATAGCTGTACCAAAGAGACCTGTGACAGTGCCTGTTGCACCAGTGAAATCAGAACTGTCAAGTTCACGTGTATTACGTTTATGACTTTGATCATCAGGATTGGGTTTTCTCCTGAAGTTGCTTCTGTGTTCAGTGGTATGTACCCCGGCAATAGGGTCTTGAATACGTATCTGAAAAGCTGCTAAACTATCAAGCAATAACGTACTATAAAATGCTGAAGTATTAGTATTATGACACATACCAAATTCTTTCATATTCCAGTAAGTAAGATTAAACAACACAGGTATATGCATAAATTGCAAATTGTTAATTTGTGTACCAGGTAGAGCAATTGCTGTTAGACCACTACGAGGACCAGGGGTGTGCTTTGGACATTCCAAAAGCTGTTTGTCAGTGGGTGGTAACACAGAAAGAAACATGGCAGCAGAGGCCATGTTGTGTACAGCACAAAATTTTCGAGCAGAGCCCTTAGACAAAGAATCACAATAGGAGGGATCAATTAAAGCAGTGATATTGTATAATGTCTAAGAGCAGTTTGTAGCAAGGACAGAGAACCATTTTGTGATAATTTAGCATTAGGCCAACCCTGGAAAGTTCCTGTGGAGAGTTTGGCCACAGGGAGAATTTGTCCTTGCAATGTGGTTTGCCACTCAGTCTGTAGGGTAGATTTATCAGGAGCAACAACCAAGGCAGTAAGGTAAGCATCGGAACCTTCCTGGACAGTAATCAAACTATTGGGTATTTTGATGGATACTCCCTCTGGAGTAGATACTGGAGGATCAAGGTGTGGTAGGAGGTTCAGTACCGTGCCTTGGATGCAGGGAATAACTCCTGAGATGAGGAGAAAATGGAACAAGATAGCCATCTTGTCAGGGTATCTGAAAAGCAAAATCAGACATTAGTAGGTTAGTACTATTCCACCCAATGGGGTGAGGAAAAGTAATTTATACTCCTTTATACAGTTTCAGTTGGTTTGCATGTAACCACTTGTCAGTCAATTTATTGTTGTGCAGGAGCCTAACTTGATAGACTGCCGGACTGAGCTTGTTGACAATGGGATAAGGGCCTTCCCACTTATTGGAGAAGGAATGTGTAGGATGTGCAAATCGGAGGACCATTACCTGATCTCCAACCTGCCAATACACTTCTTGTGCGTGTTTGTCGAACTGTATTTTGGACTGTTGTTGGGCCTTGCCCTTGCATTTGGAAGCATACAAGTGTGTGTGTATGAGGTCTTTTCTGAGTTTTTCCACATATTGGTATACAGACACACAGTCTGCAGTGGGGGTGTGCAGGTCAAACAATAGGTGTTCAGGTAATCTCATCTGTCTGCCAGTCATTACCTCGAAGGGTGTCAGCTGGGTGGTGGCTGAGGGTGTACCCCTGACTGCCATAAGGAGTAATGGCAATAAGGAATCCCAGGTTTTGTGATTGTCCTCAATGAATTTGGAAAGCATTTTCTTAATCCGTCTGTTGGCTCTTTCTACTTGACCTGAAGATTGAGGATGGTAAGGTATGTGGAACTTCTGTTGAACTCCAAGGAGCTCAAGGGATTCTTTCATCAACTCACCTGTAAAACTGGTTCCTTTGTCAGAGTCTACCTTAAGAGGTAGACCCCACCTGGAGAAAATTTGCTCCACCAGGATTTTGGCAGTGGTTTTAGCAGTACATGTCTTAGTGGGGAAAGCTTCAACCCACTTAAAGATAAGATCAGTTACTACAAGAGCATACTTGTTTTTTGCTAGTGTTGGTCAGAGGACCAATAAAATCAATCTGTATGGCATGCCAAGGGCCAGAGTGTCTTTGTGGTAGAAGTTTGGCATTTCGTTTGGTGGGGATGGGGTTGTTTTGTGCACAAATCAGGCAGTTATCTATGTACTGTTTGACATCTTTGGTGACACCAGGCCACCAGGCGGTGGTCTTAAGCCTCTGGAGGGTGTTTTCCACTCCCTGGTGTCCACCAGAGAGTGTATCATGCACTTGGTGCAAGAATTCAGACCTAAGGTGTCTGGGGACTACCCACAACTTTGTGGTGGAATCATCTGGTTGGTACCAGATGAGTTTGTCATCTGGTGACAAATGTAACTTACCTTCATGCCTCCGGTAGGGGTTGTATGTGGGAAGGTTTTCTTTGGTATCTTTATCAAGAAATCTGAACACTTCTTTAAGTTCAGTGTCAGTATGCTGGGCTGCTGAGAGGTCCAAGGGGGGAAAGGGTTTAGGTTTCTTCCTGAGTGCTGCAATGTGTACGGCCACATTGGCCTCTGGATGATCCATCATCCATGTGCCTCCCCCGGGCCTCTTCCTTGGCAAGGGTGTCTGCAATATCATTGAAGGCATGGTAGGGGTCATGTAAGGAATGAGCCTTGACTTTATGTACATAGAGTTTGTGTGCAAACCTTTGTGCCAGTGAATGTATGTATATTACCAGTTCTTTGTACTTCACTGGACTGCCATCAGAAGAGAGGAAGGAGTTCTTTTGCCAGAATGGAAGAAATTCTGTAAGAGAACAACAAACCTAGTTAGAGTCTGTAAAAATGATGGCATCCTTGGTTCCATGCTGTATAAACTCGAGGGCACAGGCCATCGCTGCCATCTCGGCATACTGTGAGGATGCTACACTGCAACGCTTGGAGATAGTGGTACCATAAGGGTAAATCACTACAAAACCCACCCCTGCAATTTATTGTCCCTGATAGTAGGAGGCTGAACCATCTGTAAAATATGACACAAAGAGGTGTTTTCAAATATTTGTGGCATGGCAGGGAGAAAAGGACCTGGATCTGGGAGAACAGGTGGTTGCAGTGTACAGTCACGGGGTTCTCCTTGGAAAAGGAGTCCATGTGCCAACATAGATGGAATTTTGGTTGGGTGTACTTGTATGTCTCTATCCTGGAGAAGAAGTGACCAGTGTGTCAGCCTGGTGTTAGAGACTGACCCACCCTTCACTCTGTCTGATAGCAGAAAGGTAGTTGGGGTGTGGTTGGTGTTAATAATCAGTGGAGAGTACCCAATGATGTACAGAAAGTGCTTGACAGCCCAGTAGGTGGCCAGAAGGTTCCTTTCACAAAGGCTGTACTTCTGTTCCACTGGGGTCAAGAGCTGTGATGCATATGCAATGGGTCTCAGAGTACTGTGAACCTTCTGGGCCAGCACTGCTGACATGGCAATGTCAGAGATGGCACACTCCAGATGGAATGGTAGGGATGGATTGGGGTTAACCAGAGCTGGAGCCGAGGCCAAGGCCTGCTTCAGTGACATCACAGCCTGGGTGTGTATGGGACCCCAAGTCCAAGGAATGTCCTTTTTCAGTAGCTCATACAGAGAAGCAGCCTTCTGAGCAAAATCACAGATGAAATCTCTGGACTAGTTTATCATACCCAGAAACCTTCTAAGAGTTGCCACGCTGGTAGGCAATGGCAGGTCTTGCAATCCTTGTATCTTCTTCCAGGTAGGACCACGGCCTTGGTCAGTTATTTTTAGACCCAGAAAGAGTACCTCTTTCTGACATAGTTGTGCTTTTGCTGGGTTACATTTAAGGCCTGCTCTCTGGATGAGAGTCAGTAGTTCATCCAAGAGATCCAAGTGTTCTTCCTGTGTGGCAGCTGCCAACAACAGGTCATCCATATACTGCAAGGAGACATTGGGGAGTAGAGAAACCCTCAAGGGTATCCATCATATGCAGATGGAACAGGGACGGGCTGTTATGGAATCCCTGTGGTAAGCAGGTCCACATGTACTGTCTACCTTCAAAAGTGAAGGCGAACATATTTTGACTTTTGAGAGCCAATGGCAGTGACCAGAAACCATTGGAAATGTCCAGGGCATTGAACCATTTCAGGTCAGGGGTCAAAAGTCATAGCACATCAGGTGCAGAGGCCACAGTTGGAGCACAACTGGGGGTGACCTGGTTCAGTTTCCTGTAGTCAATAGTAAGTCTCCAGGCACCTGTAGGTTTTTTCATGGGCCACACTGGGGAGTTGGCAGTAGAAACATATGTTCTGATTACCCTTTGACTGAGGAGTGATTTTATCATTTCTCTTAGAAAAGGCAAGGCTTCAGATGGAAAAGGGTATTGCCTTTGCCTCTCATGTGCTGGGCCTGGCACTTTGATGACAATGTGTATTCTGCCACAGTCATGCTTGTTGATCACAAATGCTTCCAAATGCCATTGCAAGATGGGAAGGAGCTTTAGAAAAAGCTCAAGGTTCTTGAACAAATCTATGATGTCATACTCCTTGTTGTTGGCAGATATTGTTGCCACAATGTGTGAGTCAGGGATCAAGATGGTGTGGTATTGGCCCTGAATCTGTATCAATAGCATGTTAACTAAGTCTACCACATAGCCGTGTGGTGCAAGGAAGTCAATTCCAATGATATTAGGATGATCATGCAATACCATCAGTTGGAAGGTGTGTGAGGCCTTCACGTGACCCAACTCTTCAGGTAGAGGTAGAAAGCGGTATGCAGGTAACCTAGTACCATCTACTCCTGACATGTTGGTCCTCCATCTGGTGTAATACAGACACAGCTGCATCTGTATCCAATAACACTGTAAGCAGGCGGCCCCCGACCTCGGCCTCAGTGCAAGGCCTTCCGTTTGTATCCAAGACCAGCTTGTTTACAATCTGGACTGGGGCCTGTAATTGTCAATCTATGTTGGAGGAAGCATGGAGAGGTTGGACCTGGCTCCCCCGGTTGTATGGCTGCAAGGGACTAAGCAGGAACAGCATCCGCGCTACAGAGCTCACTTACCCCAGGAGTTCTCTAAACTTCTGATTTTCTTTGGCTATCTCTCTATATGAAGGGCCTGTTCTTTGCTGTTGTTGTTTACCCTTATTCTTATGGTGTTTCTTATTCTTATGATAGTTCTGGTTCCCACCCCATTGTTGCTGCTGTTGTGGTTGTTGTTGTTGGGCCTGCTAGGGGTGTTGATTTTCTGTGGGGAGGGGCTGTTTGTGTTAGGCCTGCCCTTCCACCATGTAGTGCATCGAGGCCTCTTGAGTAGGCTCCATGGTGGCTACTTTCTTGGAACCGGAACCCAGATCATGGATATAGAGTTGGTAAACTCTCTCAGTTTTCCGAAGGATGTCGGCAAACCTTTCCGTGGTGGGGTAAGTGGTTGGCTCTACATTTTCTATTACTGCAGGGATCATGTTCCTAAGGAACAGGGTCTTGTATTCAATAAGTTCCACATCTGCATCTTCTTGTGCAAGGTGCTTTCCTGCTCTGTAGGCCATCCAAAGTCTCTGTCGGTGAGTCGCTGGACTTTCCTTTGCATTCTGTTTCACAGGGTATGCAAGCATCACTCCTACTACACCTGAGTTATGTGCAGGGTTCAGCTGTGACCTCATCAAAGGTGGAGTTACCGTCCTGGCAGATGGCATTGGGGAGTTTGGCCCACAATCTAGGCTCGATGGTCTGGTGTAGTATTTGGACCTGATAGTCTGCAGTGAGACTGAGCGTCTCACATTTGGAAGGCACCTTTTCCAAGTAGCAGCCGAGGTTGTCGGATGGACTCATCCAACCAATACTGTCAGTTATCTGCTGAACAGAGTAGACCATTTGTAGGGGATTATTGGACCAATCAGGTGGAGGTAGGTTGCCTCGGGTACCGTCCAGGGCAGCCCGCGCTGCGGCCATGGCCACGGTATGAACTATGCTTTCCTGAGTGCCAGCCTCTTGTAAAAGCTGCCTAATTTGGGTTTTAATAGCCCGTTTATTTCTCTCAGAGATAGGCACGTTACCTATTGCATTCTCAATCATTGTTTCTATCTCCTGCCTGTCTTCCACATTAATTACAGCTACTGGTGATGCTGTCAGGACCAGACCCAGCCGCCATATTGGCGTCTCCCATTATGTGCATCATGATGTTCACGACGTATGACATGGTGTGGGTGTAGTGGGGACCCACCATGTTGTGGATGGCTGGGTGGGGTTTCTGGGCCATAGTAGGGGTATGACTGGGCATTGTACTGAGAAATATCATCATCTGAGACCTCCCCTTCAGGTGACATAGTTAAGGCAGGGGCTATGCCTCCCATCACCTTAACATGGCCAGCCAGAACCTCCCACTGATGGTGCAGTTTCGCCATTTTAGATTCACATTCTGCATGACTCACTTTTGCAACATTCACATCAACCTCATCTTGGATTTGTTTCTGCAACACTCTATACACGGTGCTCAATTCGCGATTGTCCCTAGTAGCCACTTCTAAGTCATTACGTACCTGGTTTATCTCATCCTGTAGCTTTCCCATATCCTCACTCAACTGTTCACTTGCTCTGCTTAGCAAATCATTCATGTTCAAAGCCTACCACTTATCCTGTCTCAAATTTTCACACTCCTGCTTCAACATACAAATTTCTTGCTCTCCAGCCTGTGCTGAATGATGCAAAAGTGAATCCTTTTCATTGCACAGTGTTTGAAGTTCATATTCCAAATTCTGCTGCAGTCTAATACATTCCATTTTCTGCAAACCCATCTCTTGCTTAAGAGACAAGATCTGCAGATCAAGGGTTTGAAACCTCGCTTCGGAGGCTTTCAGAGCAGCATATACAGCCGCGACCAACAGCCCTTTGGCATGACATTTATTGGCTGTTTGTCTCATCTCACAGTACTGTGTTGAAATCCCCAGTATAGGGTTTTTGGATTGATTTGCATCCCGCGCGAAGTCAGTCCAGCCTCCATGGGAGGTAAAGAAGTTTGAGACATCGAGTCTCAGTTCTGCACAGATATTGGATACGGTGGCCATTGTGTGTTAGGGAATGAAAAATCAAAACTGTGGAAAAGGCGCCATGCTGTGTAACGATCCACAGCAGGAACACTTTACACACAATTGGGCTACTGTATACTTCGTAGGCTGGCAATTCAAAGCTGCTGTGGAGTGGGTCGAGTCAGCATCGACCACACCCAAGAAAAAGCAGCCAGACTTTGCAAGTGACTACAAAGTGGTGTGAAAATGGGAAAGGTGCTGTGGAAATGCACATCTACAGTCCCCGTTGGGAGGGAAAAAGTTTTAAGCAACAAGTGAAAGCTTACAAACACCAAATATTGCCTGTCCGCGGTCGCCAATTGTCAGGAGGTCTAAACCTCACTCTCAGGTTCTTGGCAATATTGGGAATGCAAGAAATCATAAACATGTTGCATGAGAGTAATAAACTTGTTTATTGCTATCAAAAGGATAAATCACAGTTGCCTTAAGCAGTTCTTACCAATACAAACCAGGAGCCAGTGCTAAGCATTCCCTATACCTCGAGGTTTCTCTGTGTCTCTTGGGGTCTCCGAGATATAAGACTCAGTGTCTCACATTATATACCTATGATAATTACTATGGTTACTATAAGATAGAAACATTTCTAGTTACAGACATGAACCCTATTGGCTAAATTAGAGATGGCTCCATGGTCCAATTTAACATTATACAATTTTATACTAGTTATCAGTTTGTAAAACAAAAGAGTACAGTGTACAGAGTCTTACACAAATCAGAGTAGTAGTACAAATCACCAAAAGGTGGCAATGCTGATATATATATCATAATCATTCCAAGGACACAGATATCCTAACATCTTATAAGTAAGAAACACACAGAAAATACATAGGAAATATGTATTTGAAAGCAAAGTGTATTTCAATAATATGCATACATATCCTGACATCTACTCTTATACGGTAGATGCCCTGAACCCTATATGTTAGTGTAACATATACCTAAGCACTAGCAGTCTACAGTGTATCTCAGGGGGTACCAATAAGGGTGCAAGGACCTCGTGTAACAATATGCTGGGTCCCTCTCCTGAAGCTATCCCACTGACATATTTGAATTTCACTGGGCTGAACATGTCTTCGCTGCTGCAACCCAGTAAGCCTGAACTATGGCAGGCGCAAAGAGATCACCCAGCATCCAAGACCTAATCTGGGCCTTTGAAAAGAGTCATTCAGCCCATCAAGTGTGTAGCCATCACCCTGACACCAAACGCCTATTGAGAGAATGGGGAAAGAGAGTTCTAATAGATGGACTGCTACTGTGAAGAGTACATGACAAAGACAATCCTGGACATTCCAAGCTCCAGCTGGTACTGCCATAGTGGTACCATGATATAGTCCTAAAGTCCCTGCATGACGACAAGGGTCACCTGAGCTATTAACGAATCCTAGATCTGTGTAGAGCATGGATTTACTGGCCCTGAATGAAAACTGATGTCGAAAAACATTGCAAAAGCTGCCTGTGGTGCATACAGAAACATACCTTGCCAAGGCGAGCTGCCCCCTAGTCAACATTAGTACCACTGGGCCCCTCAACCTAGTCTGCATGGATTTTTTGTCCCTCACGCCTGACAGAAAAAACACCAGTAATATTCCGGTTATCACTGATCACTATACCAAGTACGCCCAGGCATTTCCCACCAAAGATCAAAAGGCTAGCACTGTGGTCAAAGTCTTGCAGCAGTTTGTATAGCACTATGGCATCCCAAAAAGAGTCCATACTGATCAAGGCCGAGATTTTGAAAGTCGACTGGTGAAAGAGTTTTTGGACACATATAGTATAAAGAAATCTCACACCACACAATACTACCTCCAGTGAGACCCTCAACCAGAGCGCTTCAATCGAACACTGCTGAACATGTTGGATACCCTGGACCCAGCTGACAAAGCAAACTGGAGTCAGAAAGTAAGCTATCTGGTGCATGCGCACAATTGCACCAAGAATAATGCCACTCAACGCTCCCCTTTCTACCTCATGTTTGGTCATGAAGCCGGGCTGCCAGTTGATCTTTGTTTTGGTGTGTCCTCTGATGGAACGTCCCACTGAACCTACCTCGAGTACACCCATCACTTGAGAGAGCACCTTCAAAAAGCATACCAGCTAGCATCAGAAGCAGCAGCCAGCAGTAACCAGAGCAACAAGCAGAGGTGTGATAACTGAGTTTGTAATCGAGAGTTGCAAGTGGGGGATCATGTTCTGCTTTGAAACTTGGGGTTGCAAGGCAAACATAAGCTTCAATATAAGAGGGCCCCAGAAAGTTACATTGTGGTTGAGAAACTGCCAGAATTGCCGGTGTACCGAATCAAACAAGAGCAAGGCCGGGGTCTAGGAAAGACTGTTCATCGAAACCACCTACTCCCCATCGGCGAGACTATGCCTGCCCCTGCCCCTGGTCCTAAAACTCCAGTTGCAAGAAGGCCCACGACACGTAGTCAAGTTGCATAGAAAGTACAACAAAGCACAAGCCCATCCATGCCTCTCAAACAGAACACATTGAACCTGAATACTGATCCAACTGCAGTTTCTGAGAGGCCCCACAGAAGTGATCCTGCTGTAGATATGCTCCCTGAGAGGACCACATTGAACATGAATACTGGTCCAGCTGAGCCTTCTGAGTGGCCTGCCAGCAGTTCTTCTGAGGAAAGTGAGGCTGAATATTTTGAACTTTGTTCTTGTGAGCCAAATCCTGAGCTACCCCAGTTCCTGCGGGAATGGTACTGTAAAAACTCACCTCCATCCACCAGTACTGGCCCTCCAAACTCTGTTTTCACTGAACCCAAATGCCATGCCTTTCATTCCTGAAAAGAGGCCTGTTAACCCTATGCCTGAGCCCGATCTGGACATTGAAATGGACAATGAAAAAAATTTGGGCCCCAACAAATCTGTGGTTGATGTATTGGCCACCCCTTGCCTTGTCTTTGTTCCCACCCCTGAGCAGATTTAAAGTAGTGTAGCATTACCTGACCAGGCCCCAGGGTTGACCGTAGAACATAGCCAGGTGGGGGTGCCCTTTATTCCTGGGGAGATTCCCATACCTGACACAGATTTGCCTAGGAGGTCAGCAAGACAGCCCAGACCAATTGTTAAACTTACATATGATACTCTGGGTGCCTTCTCCAACCTTCCCCTCCATGTTATTCACAAGCCTGTGGTCCCTGTTGTTTATCCCCCACTGTGTTGCCCAATGGATGGGGTGGAAAGGTGTATGCGGATACCTGTAGTTACTTGCACATAGTTAACCTTTGATGTTGAATAGCTACTATCTGTGGGATGCAAATTGTGACTGAAATGTGATTATTGTCAATGCTAGCTAGGAATCAGGTGTCTAGTTAGAAAGGTGCATGTTAAAATGTTGGTTACACTTAAGAGGCTTGTCGGGATGCCAAGCATTCAGCCAGGGAAGTGTGTAAGCCCCCCAATTTGGACTTACCTGTTAGGGCTATGACCCTCTGACCCTCTGCCCGGCATCCCTATGTGGGCCGTGCTGGGGCTTGAGCCTAGATGCTCCTCAGTGTTCTGCGGCTGCGATCGTGCCAATTTTGGGACCTTGACCCACGTTCTGGATGGGGCAGAGGTCTGATTGTGGTTCCCGTGCCTTCGGACAATACAGGGAGGCTGGAGCGGTCCCTGTGATTTGGGGGAACTGGGACGTGCTTTTGTAAATAAGCAATATGGCGGCTGTGTGCCAGGTGCGTATGCGTGGCTCCAGCTACGGGGATTTAAAGCAGCCATGGCTCAGTTTTGATTCCAGCCATGTGGCCGATGAAGAAAATACATGCTCCTGGCTCCAGAGGCTACAGAGGAGCTGGGGAACATTAGCAAGATTGACCGGTAGGTTTCCAGTCACAGGGGGGAAATGTTAGCAGCCCTATTAAGGGCAAAAACTTGAAAATTAAGGGCCGCACTGTTTAGAGCCCTACCAGTCCCAAGATGGCAACCCCACAAAACACTACAAAATGGGGCTGCTGGGAAGACATATAGAGCTAGCCCTGAGATCACCTGGGGAGTGCAGCCAATCAGAGGGAGGCTGGTCAGGGACTATAAAACTAGATTTTTGGCACCAAAGAGGAGGTTATAGTTGAGAGGAACTGCAGGATGGCTGTGAGAGGAGAGACTGTCCTCATTTATCAAGTCTGCATGGCTGTGTAAACCCTGGCTACATCCAGCTAATAAGCTGAGTGCAGGAGGAACAGTAGCTCTTTGTGAGACTAAAGCAGAGTAAAGAGGAAAAAAGTGTTCTATTGCAGCCCAAATAGTTGGACAGCTGTTTGAAATGGGAAAAGAGATTGGCTGTGGACTTTAAATGAAACCCTGCTCCCCACAGTGCAGAAATTGGTTGGGGAAGTGGATATTCAGCCAGGGGAGAGTCTGTAATTGTTGAGGCAAGCTGCTGGGACAGGACCCAGCACTGCTGGTGGAAGCATCCTCAGAGAGAGGGGCTGCAAGGTGAGAGACTGTTGGAAGCCCTGCTGTCCTGTACTGGTTCTGAGGGTGGCTAGGCTTGCACCATAAGGGTTTGGGGAATGTAAGCAATCTTGGTTACTCAGAGTGAAGACGACGACGCACTGGGTTGAAGGATGTAACAGGACTGTCTGTGTGAAGTCTGTATATAAAGGCCCATAGGCGAAGTTGGCAAGGCCAGGTAGGCAAAGATCATCATCCCTCAAGTTGTTCAGTTTTGGTTCCCCCAGTATGGTGCACCACCAACATAGAACCTCCATGGTACCATGCAATGCATCTGGCTGTGAACCCCCAGTGTGGACTGCAAACTGTGAGTACCCCGAGCTGCGGCTCTGGGGAGTCTTTTAGTTAGCTAGTCAGGATTCTGGGGCAAATCCCTGCACAGTGACCTAGAGACATACAAGTTTGCAAGTCTAGGATTACATGTCCGAAGTGTGTTTTATGTTTAATAGGGACCCAACAAAAGAGACCAGGCTTGCATCACCGAGAAGTGAGGTACCCAACGTACAGGGGCAAACTGGGTGCACCCAGGGAGTGGTGAGGGGGGTTGCTATGGGGAATGTTATAGACTGACTAGAGTGAATTGTGGTTGACATTCTCCTCTCTGTTCCCCCAATAAATAAGGTTACTGCTTGCATTTTATTCACTGTCACTGTATTATTGAAAGAGTGCTGCTGGGGGTGTGGGGCTATTGTACGGAAACTGTTATTTGTGTGGAGAAAGTATTATCGGGGTAGCATACTATTTCCTGGCAGGTGGTGACCTGTTTTTTATCCACAGGAGTCCCTTGCCATTACCCCAGGTGGAGGCACAGCGCCACATTAGCTGCCATTGCAGAGCCCAGGCTGGCTTGCTCGGAGGTGTGTGCTGAACTACCCTGAGGGCCCCAGAGCAGCCAAGGTGAGTCAAAGGCCAGTTACAGAATCATAGAATTTGCCTGCAGATTTGGACTGCTTGGCCCACCTAGTCTGCCCATTTTTCCCTGTATAGGGTATCACCATAGATCGTACTTGATCTTCAGCCCATTCACCCACCTACCCTTCCCTTTCCCTAAGATTCCCATATGCCTATCCCATGCTTTCCTGAACCCCACCACTGTTTTCACTCCACCACCTCTGCTGGGAAACTCTTCCAGGAATCCACCATTCTTTCTGTAAACTACTTCCTCACGTCTCTCCTGAATCTACCCACCCTCCAGCTTCATATAATGCCACTTTGTCCTTGAGTACTTTTTTTCTGAAAAATACTTCCCACCTGTATCTTATTTACCCTCATGATGAATTTAAAGGTCTCTATCACATACCCCCTCTCCCTCCTCTCTTCCAGGCTGTCCATATTTAGGGAAAGGGGAAATTGTTTAACCAGGAAAGGCACACTAAGCTGAAGCTTGTTTCCAGGTGCGACCTGGGAGCTCAAGAAAGTCAAGTGACTTGCTCAGGGTCACACAGTATGCAAGTGGGGGCCATGGGATTCAAACCCTCAGGTCTCCATATTTGCAGCTCAGTGCTCTAAACCACAGTGCTATACTGTCTTAGGTCATAGAAACACAGAAATTGTCAGCAGATAAGGACCGCCAGGCCCATCCAGTCTGTCCATACATCCTAACTTTTGAAAGCGTCTGCTGACTTTAGTCATTTCCTTAGCTGATTTTTTTCCCTTCTCTATGATTCCTTTGTGCCTATCCCATGCGTGTTTGAAGCGCTGCTCTGTGCTCTTTCCCACTACCTCCTGTGGTAGGTCGTTCCATACCCCTACCACCCTTTCTGTGAAAAAGAACTTCCTCACATTCCCTCTTAGTTGACCTCCTTCTAATCTCATGTTGTGCCCCCTAGTTTTATTATTTGGCTTCAAATGAAAGATGTCTGCCCCCTTTACCTTATTTATGCCCTTTAGATATTTAAATATCTCAGTCATATCCCCCCTCTCCCTCCTTTGCTCTAGGGTATACATACTGAGATCCTGTAATCTGTCCTCATATGCCTTCTGTTGCAGGCCCTCTACCATCTTTGTTGCCCTCCTCTGCACTTTCTCCATCTTGTTGATGTCTTTGCACAGATGCAGCCTCCAATACTGCACGCAGTATTCCAGATGGGGCTTGCCAGTGTTTTGTAGAGAGGAATCAGTACCTCCCTGTTACAGCTTGTTATATCCTACTAATACACCCCAGCATTCCTCTAGCCTTCCCTACTGCCTTTGTGATCTGCTTGGATGCCTTTAGTTCATCTGTAATGATGACTCCCAAGACTCTTTCTTCCCTAATGACTGTTAGCAACTCCCCCCTCCAACTTATAACTTGCTTTAAGGTTCCTCCTACCCACATGCATGATTTTGCACTTCTTTGCGTAAAACCCCAGTTGCCACTTTTCAGCCCATCTCTCCAGTTTTTCCAGATTTTTCCTCATCTTTTACACCCCCTCTGGAGTATCTGCTCTGCTGTAGATCTTGGTGTCATCTGCAAACAAGCAAACCTTTCCCTGCAGTCCATTTGTAATGTCACTGATGAAGACATTTAAGAGGACTGGCCCCAGAACTGATCCCTGAGGCACCCCGCTAGTGACCCGCATCTCCTCCGACTGTGCGCCATTAACCACCACTCTTAGTTTCCTGTTCCTTAACCAGTTACCCACCCAGTTCATCAGCCTTTGACCCACCCCAAGATTACCTAGCTTATTCACCAGTCTTCTATGTGGAACAGTATCAAAGGCTTTGCTGAAGTCAAGGTAGACAACATCAACTGCAGCCCCTTGATCTACCTCCTTGGTCACCCAGTCAAATAAATCAATTCGATTTGTCTGGCAGGACCTTCCTGCTGTAAAACCATTTTGTCTTGGATCCTGTGCTCCTGTGGCTTTCAGGTGTTCCACTATCCTTTCCTAAAGGAGTGTTTCCATGATCTTACCCACAACTGATGTGAGACTGACTGGCCTGTAGTTTCCTGCTTCTTCACTGCTGCCACTCTTGTGCAGAGAGATGACGTGAGCCCTTCTCCAGTCCTCTGGGACTTCTCCTGTGCTTAATGACTCGTTAAACAGTTTAGCTAGTGGCTCTGCTAGATCTTTTCTCAGCTCCTTTAGTATCCTTGGATGAATGCCATCAGGCCCCATAGCTTTATCAACTCTAATCCTATCAAGGTCCTTAAGGCTTTCCTTGTAGAATTTCTAATGCAGACCCTGCACCATTTTAGTTGCCCCCTTCTGGACTGCCTCTACTCTGTCTTTGTCCTTCTAGAGATGTGGTCTCCGGACCTGGATACAGAATTCTAGGTGGGGTTGTACTAGCAATCTATACAGAGGCAATACCGCCTCCCTCTTTCTGCTGGTAATACTCCTCCCTATGCACCCCAGCATCCCACTAGCCCTCCCAACTGCCTTGTCCCACTGCCTGCCACCTTTAGGTCATGTGATATGATTACCCCTAGATTTTTTTTCTGCTTGGTGGTCATCAGCACTACACTCCCCATGTTGTACTCTGTCCCGTGGCTTCTGTGCCACAAGGACCTTACTTTGCATTGCTTCATGAAGAAACCCAGCTGCCGTGCCCTTGACCACTCCTCACGTTTTCTCAGGTTGCTGCTTATCCTTTAGGCCCTCCCAGGAGTGTCCACCTTATTGCAGATTTTGGTGTCACCTGCAAAGAGGCAGACCTTCCCTTCCAGATGTTCTACAATGTCACTTATAAAGACATTAAACAGGACCGGTCCCAACACAGACCTCTGAGGCACCCCACTGGTCACCCTGCCTTCCTCTGAGTGAACTCCATTTTCCACAACCCTCTGCCACTTATCCCCTAACCAATTTCTTACCCAGCCTACCACATTTGGACCCACTCCTAAGCTACCCAGTTTGCTTTTTAGCCTCCTATGTGGAAAGGTGTTGAAAGCCTTATTGAAATCTAGCTAGGCCAAGTCCACTGCTCCACTCTGATCTAATTCCTTGGTCACCCAGTCATAGAAATCTGAACTCTATCAAATTCATTTGACATGCCCCACCCACAATGAATCTGTGCTGCCTCAGGTCTTGTAACCCACTGGATTCAAGCTATTCCACAATCGTTTCACTTAGCAGTGATTCCATTAACTTTCCCACCACGGATGTCAGGCTAACTGGCCTGTAATTGTCAACCTCTTCCCTGCTACCACTTTTGTGAAGTGGAACTGCATCTACCCTCTTTTACGGTCATCTGAAACCACTTCTGTTTCCAATAATCTGTCAAATAGGACTATCAGAGGTGCAGCTAGTACTTCCCTGAATTCCAGCAATGCCCTTGGATGCAACCTTCCTCACCCAATTGCTTGTCCACTTTCAGATTAGTGAGTCCCTTCATGACACTCTCATCTGAAAATGGACCAGTGTCCATCTCCCCCTCTCCAATGCTCTTGTTACTTTGTTGTGGGTCCACCCACTCTCATTCCTCTGTGACCACGGAACAAAAATGTTTGTTCAGGATGTGTGCCTTTTACTGGTCCCCCTCTGCACAGTGCCCCCTTCCCTTTTTAATCTTACAATCCCACCCCGGTCTTCCTCCTTTTGCTTACATCCCTAAAAAATGTCTTGTCCCCTTCATCACCACCTGGGCGATTCTCTCTTCAGTTAGCATCATCATGCTCCTTATTGCTCTCCCTGCTTCATTCTGTTTCCCTGATACATCTCCTTATCCTACTCCCTCTATGTCTCCTTATACCTTCTGAAGACTACCTTTTACCTTTTACACCACCTCTTTTGAGAACCATAGCAGTCTCTTTTTCCTCTTACTTTTGTTCACTTGCTTGATGCAGAGGTTTGTTGCCATTCCTATGGCCCTTTTTAGCTTTGCCCACTGTTCCTTCACCCCCCAGGCCCCCCAACCAGGTCATCCCTTAGGCATTCACCCATCTTTTTAAAATCTGCCGTCCTGAAGTCCAGGATCTTCACCTTTCTGTGTTTCAGTTCCACAGCTGTCCTTATATTGAACCACACTGTACAGGGATTGCTGTTCTCCAGGTGGCCTCCTACCTTGATATCTGCAACACTGTCCCTGAGTAACAGGTCCAGTATTGCCCCATCACGAGTGAGTTCAATGACTAGTTGCCTGAGGAGCATCCCCTGAAGGGAGTGTAAGATGTCCCTACTTCTAGCTGAAGCTGCAGCAGAGAGGTTCCAATCTACATCCAGCAGATTGAAATCTTCCACCAGCAGCAACTCCCCCTTTTCTGCAGTCTTGACAGTAGCTTCCAGCAGTACCTCATGTAACTCCTTCCCTTTTGCTGCATGTCTGCAGATCATGCCAGTTCAAACAGAGGCTCCATTTCCCATCTCTAGGATGATCCACAGTACCTCTGCTCCCCCCGTTTTCCCTGTATCTCCATTGCTTTTATGCCTTCTCTCACATAAAGCATCACACCCCCTTCTTTCCTTCCCACCCTGTCCTTCCTGAACAGAGTATAGCCTGGTATGGTCATGTCCCAGCCATGGTATTCAGTGCACCATGATACAGTAATGGCCACAATACCCAGGTTGGCCTCAATCATGATGGTGTCTAGGTCCAGAATCTTATTTCCTAGACTTCTAGCATTTGAACAGATGGTCTTCCAGATTTTGTTACCACTCTGCTTGTTACCCCTTTTTTTCTTTTCGCCCTGTTTCTTCCCCCCTCTCTTTTTAATCCTTCCATTCTCATCCCCTTTCATGAATATCACTCTGTTTCTTTTATTAATCTCCACCCTGGAGGATTCCATTCCCATTGGGTTCTCCCTTTCTACTTCAGCCTGTGGTAGGGTCAGTTACTGCTTCCCTGAATTCTTCCACCACCCCCTTGACTAGTTTAAATGTTTATCAAAGTAACATCTAAACTATCAACTGAGGCCTGCGGGTCCCTTTCTGGATGGATGCAGGCCATCACCCCTGTGAATGCCATTATCTTTCCAGGTGGAGCCCCAGTCCACAATTTAACCAAACACCTCCTCTCTGTACCAATCCTTCAATCATGAGTTGAAGGTCTTGGTGTAGAAATCCCTTTCCTCCTCTCTGTCATAGACAGCCAGCACCTCAGTGAAAGTCACTGAGAGTGCTACCTGTCAAAGACCCCTCCCCAGCTCCTTAAACTCCCCCTGCACTATCCCAGCCATGCCCCTAGTCAGGCCGTTAGTCCCCAAGTGAACAATGACATCCAGTTCTTCCTCCAGGCCTGCTGCCCTTGTGATCCTCTGGATCCACTTCCCATCCCTCTGGGACATGGCATCACATAGGCACCTAACCTCCCGCTCCCATCCCTTTCCTATGCCCAAATGTATCCCCCTCACAATTGAGTCTCCCACCAGAAGTTGTTTCCTCCTCCTCTAGGGTTCTCTTACTACCTTCTTTGGCTCTCCGCTGTAGAGAACCCCCACATCCTCCCCAGCCACTACCACATGTGCCTCCTTTTGGCGGTTCTGCCTTACCATAGCAGTGTAGGAATTGGGTTGTAGTACTGGTTGATGAATGTGCCTCTGGCACATGACCCCCACCCATCCAGAGACCACCATAGTCCAGTCATTCCTCCTCCCTGGCATCCTCTGGGGTAATGGTGTCAAACTTGGTGGCCCCTGCATGAGGGAAAATGTCCCCTAAATCCTAGCCAACTCAGCCTGGAGTCTAGCAACCTCCTCCCTCAACCCAGAGAGGTGCACGCAGAAGGGGCAGCAGTGAGGTTTTTGGAATGTCTCTCTGAAAACTGCCACCCTACAGCCAGTGCATTGCACCACTCCCAGCATTCCCAGCTTCTGTACTCCCTGTGTTACCTGGAAAAATTTATGTACCCTTACCGCTGATATGGTGTTCTTCACTTTCCCTTTTATTGTTTGTTGTTACTTGAGTTCCCCCGTTTCCAGTGTAAATCCCCTTATACTATTGCCCTATATAGGTTGCTGCTTCTATTCCCCATTTTAGGCCTGTCTTTTACTTTCTGCCCTTCCTAGCTTCACCATTTTTTTCTGTATTGCTACTTGTGTTCCCCTATACCTAGTGTAAGTCCCTCTATACTGCTACCCTAGATATGTTGTTGCTTCTATTTTCAGTTGTGGTCTATCTTTTATCTTCCACCACTCCCAGTGGTGAATGCAACAACAGGAGTGAAAAGGTGCCTTACCCAAGTCAACTAGCTGTGTTCCCAAGAACATGGGGACATGAGTGGAAGCTGGTGTGGGAGGGGAGATTCAGGAGGGATGTGAGAAAGTTTTATTTTACAGAAGGAGTGACTGAGCCATGGAACAGCCTACCAGTAGAAGTGGTGCGTGCAAGAACCATTAATGGTTTCAAAAACAGCTGGGGCAGAGTAAAAGGGGAAAGGGGAAATTGTTTAACCAGGAGAGGCACACTAAGCCAAAGCTTATTTCCATGTGCAACCTGGGAGCACAAGGAAGTTAAGTAACTTGCTCAGGGTTACACAGTATGCAAATGGAGGCTGATGGGATTCAAACCCAGGTCTCCAGGTTAGCAGCTCAGTGCCCTTAAGCAGTACATTATACTGCCTCTGGAAAAAGATAGTTACACAGGGAAAAGCAGGAGGGCAAGGGGCAAAGGAGGAGGCAAGGGCAATAACCCCAACTAGATAATAGGTCCCAGGGTAAGATAGGGTGAAACAGGGCAGCCTGGATGGACCATTGGTTTTATTCTGCTGACATTCTCTATGTTTCTATAATACTGGTGCTCAGCAGTGTGAATGCTCAGTTTCTAGACAAGCACATATTTTTTCAGCATGAGGAAGGATAACACCATGGATGAGGGGGACTTCAATCAGTCAGGGGTAGATTGGAGCACCGCAGCAACCTCTAGCATCAGAGCAAGTCCTCCTGAAGGCTTTCTATGACAGCGTCCTGGTACAGATGGTATGGGAGCCAACCAGGTTAGGTAACATTCTAGATGTAGTGCTGACTAACAGAGATTTAGTCAGAGAACTGGAGGTGAAGGAGCCTCTGGCAGGCAGTAACCACCACATTGTGTGGTTTTCACTAAACATGGGCAAGGAGGCTACAAGAACAGGAACAAGGGTGCTAGACTTCAGGTGAGTGGACTTTGGCAAGATGAGGGATATAGTGGCACACCATCTAGCCAGCATCCACCCACACATGGATGCAAACCAGAAGTGGGAGATTGTCAAGCTAGGACTCACAGAGGCCACATGCTCTTGTACAAGGACACATAGCAAAAAGGCTAGGACCAAGAAACCAAGTTGGATAAACAGGGAGGTACTGAAATTGGTGAGGGTAAAAAAGCAGCCTTCAGAAGGTTCAAGAGATCCAATCAGGGGAAGAACAGAGAGGAGTACCTGAGAAAATCAAGTGAGGTGACCAGAGCAGTCAGGGCAGCTAAGGCTTCAAGAGAGCTTGGCTGGCACAAGGTATAAAGAAAGGGGAAAATGACTTCTTCAGGTACATAAGGGAAAGGAGGAGCAGCAAAGACCAAATTGTGAGGATTAGAAAAGACGGGAGGTGGTCGGGGAAGGGGGCAGATCAGGCAGAAGTGCTCAATGAATATTTCTGTTCTGTTTTACTAAGGAAAAGGATGGCCACTACCGAGGGCAGGGAGGGTTGGCATGGGGGGGGGCTGGGATAATGGACAGGGAAATCCTTGTGAAAAGGGTACTGGAGGGCCTAAGGGTCCTGCGGGTCGAAAAGTGCAAGGCCCAGATGGCATATACCCCTGGGTACTGAAAGAGTTGGCAGAGGTCCTGGCAGACCATGGCCCCTGGTGCCTCCCCCCTTAACTTAATAATTCCCTCTGTACCAGTCTCGTTTAGTCCTTTCATATATTTAAAGGTCTCTATCATATCCCCTCTATCCCTTCTCTATGGTGGCCCTGAAGTGCAAAACACAAACAAAAAAATTATTTGCATTCCAATAAGTACTGCACCAACCAAAAAATTAAATGCAAACAAAAAAGTAAAATAGCAATAACAAAAAATGAAATGTAAACAAAAAGCTACAGCATAACTATAAAATGAATGCAAACAAAAATGAACAAAGTATATAGCAAACTTAAAAAAATGCAAATTGCAAACAAGTACAGCACAACTAAGTAATCAAAAGAAACAAAGAGCAATATTAAACAATGCAAACAAAATGGAAAACTAAAGGAACTGCAAAAAAAAAGTCTAAACAACAAAAAGATGGTAGTACAAAAAATGAAATCAACTAAGTAGAGGAAGCACCAAATAAAACAGTGAAACAACCCAAACAAGAAAACTGCAAACCAAAATAAACAGCTGAACATCAAAAATGTTAAACAAGCAAAAAAAGCAGTTGACAAAAGGAAAAAAAAAGCATGCAAAAAAAAACTGCAAACAGAAGTTGGTTTCACAATGGAAATGAAATCTTACACAACCACAAAGGAAGGACAGGAGGAGGATAGACCTTTTTGCAGTTTTTTCCCCTTGCTGAAATCTTTATTTTACTAAGGTAAAGTCAACCACTTGCTTTACACTATGCTTTGGGGTGAACTACCCATCAGAATGCCTTTTTTAAACATTTGGAGCCTTTGCAAAGCAACTTTTCTGATTGCCTGCCTGCTCTTGGCTGTGCCTCTTGCATGCATTTATATTAATGAAGCCTTAGCAGGCACTTCAAAGCTTAGACATTATGTAGTTCTAACTGATGCTACCCGCCTCTGTGCCTGCTTCAACCCCCCCCATGGTTAGTGTCACCACCACAAACCTGCATCTAAAGCCCCCCATGGCAATTTAACCAGAGGCTCAGCTGCCTAGCACACCTTCCGCTCCCGACTGGAAGCTTTTACCATCGGTGAGTGCAGCTTGCTATCTGGCAGCCTTCCAATGTCTCTCTTGCTCCAAAGCCTCCTGGAGCAATTACCTTTTCAGCTGGAGTGATGACTTGGCTGGATGGAGGGAGGCCCCAGTGGTGGCACCTCTGTGAGCAGTGAGGTGTACATCCATATCTGTAACAGCAAGGAAGATGGCCAAGCAGTATCCATGAGAAGAACAGCACTTCTTGCAGACATTAAGAGCAATAGCAAAGCGAGGGAGAGAGCCACATTGAATGTGCACTGGCACAGTGAGGGAGAAAGAAAGAGAGAGGGTGAGAGACAGTGCATTTTGTTAAAGCAGTTGTCCTGCAGCTGTCACATCTCTTCCCTGCATTTAGAAGGTCTACCAACAGCAACAGCACTCGGTCCCGGAGAAGTACATGTTAGGGTGGGGAGCCACCAGGGATGGGTCGTTTAAGGATCGCGGTACAAAGTCCAATCACTGAATGTGCACTGGCACAGTGAGGGGGATAGAGAGCGAGAGAGACAGCTTTTGTTAAAACAGTTGTTCTGCAGCTTTCACTCACATCTCTTCCCTGCATGTCCAAGGTCCGCCGACAGCAAGAGTGCTTAGTTCCTGCTGGGCAGTGCATGTTAGTGCAGGGAGCCACCAGGCTCATTTCAGGGCTTGTGGTACACTGTCTGTGATGTGGGTGGAGCGGAGAGGGACCAGGATGTTTCCATTGATGTCTGGTATTTCTGTGGCACTGTGCAGCATGAGAGAAAGACACAGAGCAAGACTAACAGCACAGCAGGAGACAGTAGAGAGTGAGCAAGAGAGAGCAATAGTAAGTGACCTGCTGAGCACAGTACTGGCATTAGAGTGAGAGAGTGAGACAGGGCAGATAGATTAACAGGAGAGCCTCGGGGAAAGACAGTGACAGAGACTGGGAGTAGAACTGTGCACTGGCAAAAGGGAGAGAGACACAGCGTGCTTTGAGTCCGGCTGCACCAAGATCCCCACCCGTGGAGACACACTGTCCCTTCCTAAATATCAGCATAACAGCAGTATCTTGTGCCTTGGCACGTCATATCACCATGCCAGTTCTTACTTCATCACTGTTTTGCAGCCCACAGAGACATTAATATATCTGTCTTCCATAATCTATGTTTTTGTTTCTTTTTTCACCTTGCATGTATCTCTGCGTTTCACTGCATGCACAGTCATGTTGAAAGACAGGGACGGAGAGAGAAAGCCAGAAGAGAGCATGGCAGACAGTCAGAGAGAGGGAGAGAGAGTGTCACTGAGTGTGTGTGTGGGGGGAATGAAGGACACCTCATAGGCAATGTACCAGACACTGATATGCACAAGAAATTTCACAAATCATGTCAGAAGGTTGTGTGACATTTCTATGTGCATAACAGGAGCGTAGGATGCATTATTTGTTACGGACTATTTTTCAGGGTGGCAGGATACAGTGCCTTTCTTACTATTTAAACAGGGGAACACCCCTTTTCCTGGGTTTTTCCTTGTTCTACACATAACCCATATATAGAATAATAACTCCACTCCAGGTGGGTCATAGGCATTTAATCCACGCCTGGGGCACTGTGAGGACACTCGGCCTGTGGTCTCATGCCTCACAACGCACCCCAGGCATGGATTAAATGCCTATAACCCCATAACCTGTTGTGGGTTATTGCTAATATAATATATGGATACATAAAATAGTAGTGCAGTACAGTATAAGAAAATTTTTCAATAATAGCACACTTGCAAAGTGATAATACTATTGTTTTTGTGCCGTAATACTATTGTTCAGAGCACACAATACTATTATTCAGAGCTCTGAACGATAGTATTATCACAGAAACACAGCTGTTTCTTTTGCTGTCTATGGACCACAGAGCTAGTTGTTATGGTGCCCGCCCAGTGCGTTTTCTGTGAACGCAAGGTGCTGATGTTTAAAGCATGCCTTATGATTAGCCACTTTTTGAGTGTGGGAAGGCACAACAGTTTTGAAAAAATGGCAGCTGTTTCTCATTCAGCAAGAGCGATTTCTAACCCTTGTACTTTCTGCTCTGTCATTTTTTCTTTCATTTTTCTGTCTTTTTTTTTAAGTATTATCTGGTTGATCCTGCCTTCACTGTGCAGCTCTTAAGACAACTGGTAGGAGCATGAAGCTGATGACCGGAGAGACCATGGAGGGAGCAGTAGATGAGGACTGTGGAGAGAGAGGCAGGTTAGAGTGCATTGTTGAGTTCAGCGGTTGGGCAGCAGTTCTCAATGGACAGCAGCAAAAAAAATTTATAGCCATTCTGTTTTCTATAGGTTCCCTATATTATAAAGAATAACATATAGGGGACTGTTCCTTAATCGAGTGTAATACCATCTCGAGGTTTTGGGGACATGGGAACCTCTCAAGCTTCACTCTCAAGGTTTCCATGTGCCCAGAACACCTCAATGGTATTAAACCCTTGTAATACTCAATCCCCTATATGTTGTTCTATTTTTCTTTCTCCATATCTCTATCTCATTTTCTGTATTAGTATCTTCCTGTTTTGCCCTAACTGTAAATTATCTAAAACTCCTTTTTAATTTTCACTCCTATGCTGTTCTATACCCCTTTTCTGCTCTCTGTCTCTGCTCTCGCTACTGTATTTTCTCCATATAATCTATTTTTCTCTTTAACAGGTCTGACAGGGTGCCGACTCCATCCCCATCAGATATGTATTACTCTATTGTATGTCTAACCTGTTCTATCTTTTCTAATTACTCTCTAAGAACTGCAGATCCTTTGTGATCCCTTTCCAATATTTTATTTTGCAGGTCCCTTCAAGCCACCTACATCAGGATCCCGAGTACCCAAGTAAGAGACCATTTACATATTTCCTACATTTGTTGGGTTTACTATAACGGTGTGGCCGCTCCTGTTACTGTGTGTGTGTGTGTGTGTGTGTGTGCGTGTGTGTGTGCATGTGTGTGCATGCGTGTGTGTGTGTAGTAAGGTGACACATACCACAGCCATTTTTATTTTTAATTTTTTTGCTTAATAAAGCTGTTTGTCTTGGAGGTCAGTGCAGGCAGGCCATCAGCCCTGTTCCCACCTCCCCCAGATTCACAGTACCCAAAGTCCCTCACAGATTGCCTCCCCATGACAGAGCCAGGAAGGAGATGACCATTTGTCCCAACTCCCAGTAACTCATAACCAGAACTGACCCGGTGGTACAAATGGTACATACAAACATATGAAAATGCCAGCAGAAACATCGAGTCTGCTTGGGTGTGCAGCTAACACCCATAATCACCACTGCCCTTCCCCTCTGCTCCATTGTCCCTTATCCTATCCAACCCCCTCTTAAAGCTGTCTACCATTTTGCAAGTCACTACCTCACCCGGTAAGGTGTTCTACTTGTCCACCACCCTTTCTGTGAAGAAATGTCTCCTCATTCCTCTCCTGAACCTACCTCCTTCCAATCTCAGTTGATGACCTCTCGTATCCCTCCCTTTCCTCCTCTGGAAAATCCCCTCTGTTTTCATCTTATTTATTCCCTTCAGATATTTAAAGGTCTCAGTCATGTCTCCCCTGTCCCTTCCCTCCTCCAGAGAGTCCATGTTCGACTCACTCAGCCTTTCCTTGTGGGTCTTACCCTCCATTCCCTGAATCATTTTTGTAGCTCTATGCTGTACCCCCTCCAACAAGCTGATGTCCTTCTTCAGGAATGGGCACCAGTACTGCATGCAGTATTCCAGGTGGGGCCTGACCAGCAACCTATACAGGGGCATAATAACCTCCTCCCTTCTGGAGAAAATCCCTCAAGCTATACACCCCAAGATTTAGTTGGCTTTTGCGGCTGCCATTCTGCATTGAGCAGAGTTGTTCATGCTCCCTGTTATAATTAGAGAAGGGGTGAAGTGGCCCCAATTTGCTTCTTGAAGTGAATCGTGAAGTGAAAGTGAACTTGCGGAGTGCTCCACAACGCGAAGTGGAGTTCTTTGTGTTATAATGAGTAATGTGAAGTCACTGAAAACAATGACTTCACCTTACTCCACCCTCCCAAACCACTACGCCACCAATTCTTAAGGCGAAGTACATTGAAAACAATGTACTTCGTCTCACTTCACCTTCTTTTTAAGCTCCAAAGGTGAATTTTGCCGTGATTCATGGGATATCAGGTCACATGGGCTCTAGATTGTTCTGCAGAGCTTCAGTTCGGGGTAGTGTGTGTAAGAAGCTGTAGGAGACAGTCTGTTCTGAGAGCTCTCTGGGGTGAAACAGAGCTAAGATATACTATATGATTATACTGTTTATTCTGTATCTTCAGTTAGAGTTTAAGTGTCTATTTAGAGCAGGGCTGTTTGTTGAAAGTGAATATGACTGATCTAGTGCACCCCAGTATGGCCACCTGGAGGGGAGGGAGGGTTAGTAGTCCGGGGGAAGGGATTGGGAAAAGGGAGATGTGCCCATTATAAACAGAGAGAGACAAACAGGGTGGCCTCTTTCCACCATGGCAGGCATCTTCGGAAGGGTTGTAGGCTGCACATGCTGTGGGACTGCAATAATTTTCAATTGTGCCTGGAGAGATGGAGGCTGCCCACTCTGTAGACAGCTATCTCAGATCAGGAGTGAAGTATATTGGTTAAGGGGTAAGCTGGGGTAGTTGGGGAAGTGGCCAAGGATAACAGGAGTGAGTATGGGTGGCAGACGGGTGGGGCAGAGTGGAGGCTGGGGCAACATTCAGAAATTAGAGGAGGTCACGTTACAGCAAGCAGGAGGAGGGATAGTAGGGATAGAGGACCCTTAGACAGGGATGTTGTTGCAAATGGGAAAACTTATGGGGTAAACATTTTGAGAATAAGGAGAGTGGAGGGGAAAATTGTCAGTAGGGGCTGTTGTGGGGAAGCCTAGCAGAGCAGACAGTAGGAAGGGAGCTCCTAAGGAGGACAGGGCAAGAGGGGAGATAGAGGGGCAGCATAGAGGGGTAGTCGGGGGAAACACAGGTCACTTGATGGAGGCTGGCATAGAGTGTTTCAATAAATTTGAGCTACTAAGCAACCTAGAGGGGGAGGAAGGTAGGTGGTAATGAGGAAATTGATGCAGAGGATGGGGAGAGGAAGAAGGATACCCATAGGGCCTCACAGGTCGGCAACGGAAAGCATAGAAATAGTCCCAGGGGGAGAAGGGGGAACTTAAATGTTAAGCAGATGGGGGAGATGCAACATACTGCAGACAGGAGGGGGAGAGCATGGCTGGAGAGAAACTGGAAGACAAGGAGGCAGGGGAGAGACCCCACTTCAGGAGGGGGATCCGTACCAAGGATGGGGCCCTAGGTAAAAGGGACCCACAGAGGGCCTCTGAAGGTAAGGCTACTATTACAAGGGGTGAGGAAGACAGTGTGGGGGAAGAGGAAATGATCAGGTCCAGGATAAATGGCTCAGATAAGAGAGGGTTAAAGGGGACCCCCAGTCAGGGGGGTCTGAGTTAAGTGGGCAAAATAATAAGTGAGGCAGAAAGGGAAGGGTGACAAGGGGGTCTCTCATAATAAGGCAGGAAGACTCCCATGAAATTGAGGTCACAGATAATGGGGGGGAAGGGGGATGAGAGCGCATACTGGAGATAACCTTAAGGATGATGGCAGAGTTAAGGTTCTGTTATTGGGAGACTCAAGGATTTGGGGTATCCAATGGAGGGACGGGGGATGCAATAGCCAGATGAAGGCAGGAGTATCTCTGGGCTGACGGTGCACAGAGCAAAGTTCATGGTGTATGAACTGGTTAGGGATTGTGGTGGGAAACTGGATTTCCTGGTGCATTTGGGGACTAACGATGTACAGGGACATAACGTTTTGGAAATCCAAGCAAGGTTCCGAGAACTCTCCAGAGTCTGTTGGGATAATGAATACAACATTTCCTTTTCGGAAATATTGCTGGTACCTAGACCCTCAATGGAGAATAAAAAGAAGATCACAGAGGTTAATGACTGGCTCAGGAAGTGGGGTGAAGAAAGTGGGTCGTGGGTGTTAGGGAACTGGGAGGGAATTTGGGAGGATAAGGTACTGTATGCCAAGGACAGGCTTCATCTTACCCCATTAGGTAAAGAAGTCCTTAAACAGGGGGTGGCAGACTACATTCATGAAAGGTGGGGTTTAAACTTGTGAGGGGGGATAAGCGAGGGTCTGGCCTGAAACCCTCTCCTTGAGATGAGGGGAGTAGCCTTCAAACCCAAGGGGAGAGGGGGAAAACAGACAGAGGGAAGAGGTTTCAGGAGGAGCGGAGGGAGGTTGGAAGCATAAGGAACCCGGGTGGGGTTCAATAAAGGTAAGTTGGGATAAGGGGTGGGGGGTGGTGTTAGTAAATGCCAGGAGTTTAGGAAACAAGTTGCCAGAGTTCCAGGCCATGCTGTTCGGGGCGGGGGGTGGATGTGTCGGCGGTTACAGAAACATGGGCCAACAAGAACCATAACTGGGACCTAAACGAGAGGGGCTACACTATGCTTAGGAAGGATGGAAATGAGGGCAGAGGGGGAGGAGTGGCTATGTTCATTAGAGATAGCATAGATAACCACGACTGGGAGATGGCCATACCTGGCTACAACATATTCAGAAGAGACAGAGCAGGCAGGAAGGGAGGAGGAGTGGCACTGTATGTGAAAAATGACATAAGGGCCACAGAGATCCAGGAGGAACAAAATGGGGGAGAGATACTGTGGGTTAAGCTGGAAAGGAAAATGGGGACAGCATCTGCACAGGTGTGGTCTATAGACCACCAGCCCAGGAGGAAGAAACAGATAGGAAGTTGATGCTAGCCATCCAAAGGATGGCAGACAAGGTGAGGTAGTACTGGTTGAGACTTCAACATTCCAGACGTGGACTGGAGCATCCCAGCAGCAGCATCAACTAGGAGCAGATTTATCCTGGACTCTTCAGGGTGCCTTCCTCAAGCAACTGGTCATGGAACCAACTCGACAGAAGGCAATACTGGACCTTGTGCTCACAAACAGGGACAGTGTGATGGGGGTAAGAAAAGGGAGCACCTGGGGAACAGTGACCACCAGTCATTGTGGTTTGAAATCACAGAAAGAGCAGAACCAAACCACACAAAAACACGTATCCTGGATTTTAGGGGGGCAGACTTTGGGAAAATGGGGAGATACTTGAATGAGGCATTAAGGGGAATGGGACAGGAATTAGGGGTTGAGGAACAGTGGGCAGTATTTAAAATGGGGATTACAAGAACAACAGAATTATGCATTAAGCAGGTTAGCAAGAGGAAAAGGAAGAGGAGACCATTATGGTTTTCCAAAGAGGTAGCAAAGAAAGTGAAAGCCAAAAGATTGTGCATTCAGGCAATACAAAAGACACAGGCAGAAGGAGATAGGGGAGAGTACTAGGAGAAGTAAGGGAGGCAGGAGGTCAGTAAGGGAAGCCAAAGCTCAGACAGAAGAACACATTGCAAAATCAGTGGGTAGAGGGACAAAACCTTTACAGGTACATAAGTGAAAAAGAAAGACAAGGGGAGGGATAGTGAGACTGAAGGGAGGGATGGAGACTGTGAGGATGACAACAGTAAAGCTGACATATTGAACAGGTATTTCTGCTCAGTCTTTACTGAGGAAGAGGAGGGTAATGGGTCTGAAGGGAGTACAAGGGTGAGAATGGTGCAGAATGGACACAAGTCCCTTTACACGTAGAAAGGGTCCTGAAGGAACTGGAATAGAGTTGATAAAGCAATGGGGCCAGATGGGGTGCACCCAGGTCCTTAAAGAACTAAGAGAGGTTGTTGCTGAACCTCTGGCTATCCTGTTTAGCCGATCACTGGAAACAGGGGAGGTACCCAAAGACTGAGGACAGCAGATGTAGTCCCTTATACAAAAGCGGAACAAAGAGGAAGCAGGAACTACAGACCAGTCAGCCTCACCTCGGTAGTGGGGAAGATCATGAAGCACTACTGAAGGAGAGATTGGTAGAACATCTGGTTGTCAATGGACTACAGGACCCAAGGCAGCATGATTTCACTAGGGGAGGTCATGTCAGACCAACCTCAGTTAAGTTTTTGACTGGATAACTAGGAGGTGGATCAGGAGGGCAGTGGACATGGCCTATCTGGACTTCAGCAAGGCCTTGACACTGTGCCACATAGAAGACTACTACACAAACTGGGAATATGGTGTGGGCAGGACAGTAGTGTGGTGGGTAGGTAACTGGCTGGTGGCAGGACACAGAGGGTGGTGGTAAATGGCTGTCACCCACAGAGGGAAGAGTGACCAGTGGGGTACCACAAGGATCAGTGCTGGGACCGGTCCTATTCAACATTTTTATCAGTGACATTGTGCAGGACCTAGAAGGCAGAATTTCACTGTTCACTGATGACAAAAGCTCTGTAACAGAGTAGACACACCAGAGGGTGTAGACAGAATGAGAAGGGACCTGCAGAAACTTGAAGAATGGTCAGGGTTTGGCAGTTGAAATTCAATGCAAAGAAGTGCAAGATAGCATATGGGGCACAAAACCCTGGCACAATATATCAGTTTGGGGGTGAGGATATAGCATGCACCAAACAGGAAAGGGATCTTGGGGTTATCATCTCTGATGACCTCAAGGTAGGGAAACAGGTGACAAGGCAGCAGGTAAAGCAAACAGGATGCTGGGATGTATAGGCAGGGGCATCACCAGCAGGAAAAGGGAGGTCATGATTCCGCTATACAAGACACTAGTGAGGCCCCACCTGGAGTACAGTGTACAGTTCTGGGAGACCATACTCACGTAAGGACATAGACAGGGTAGAGAAGGTTCAGAGGAGGGCAACAAAGATGGTGCATGGATTGCATCACAAGTCCTATGAAGACAGGTTGAAGGAACTGAACATGTACTCCTGGAGGAGAGGAGGGAGAGAGGAGATATGATAGAGACATACAAGCATCTCACAGGGAGGAACAGGGTGCAGGAATGCACTATTTTTAAGTGAAAGATGTACCAGGACTAGAGGGCACTGGGATGAAGTTGAGGAGGATGATTCAGAGGAAACATGAGGAAGAATTTCTTCACAGAACGGGTGGTGGACAAGGAACATCCTGCCAGAGGAAGTGGTGGGGCTAAAACAATCACGGGATTTAAGAATGCATGGGATAGACATAAAGGAATTCTGGAGGTCAGGGGTAAGGGGCAACAGACTTCTAGGAAAACATAAACTGAACTTACAAGCTCAAATGGGCAGACTGGGTGGGCCATAGGCCCTTATCTGCCGACACTGTCTATGTATCTATGTATAGAAATTGCTAGGGTAGAAGAGGCAGAGGGAAACATGGAGACCTTATGGGTCACCCTACGAACCCCGGCAGGAGGTAAGGTCAAGCTGGGTGTAGTATATAGGCCCCTCGGGATGGGTGATGTTTTGGAGGATGGTTTGCTGGACAACATTATTGCCTAGTGCAGACCTAAAGGGAAGGGAGTGGTGTTGATGGGGGATCTTAATATGCCAGGTACAAACTGGGGAACCATGTCCTCTAAGGTGGCCAAGGAGCAGAGGCTGCTGGATGGCACCCAGGATGTGTTCTTAACACAGCACATGATGGAGCCCACAAGGGAGGGGCATGTCCTGGCTGTGGTTCTGGAGGATGGGGATCTGGTAAGGGACCTAGTTGTAGAGGATCCCTTGACTGGGAGAGACCATGATACTGTCTGGTTTCAAATGTGCATGGGGGCAGAGAACTTGGACACTGGCCATGGACTTCAGGGGTGCAGATTTTATGGACATGGAAAATATTCTCAAGGATCACTTGAAGGGGATTACAGCAATGACAGATGTGGAAAAGAGATGGGAGGTCAAAAACCGGGGACTTCATGAGGCAGTCAGGACCTGCGTTAAGGTGAAGCGTAAGGGGGCAAGGTCACATAAACCATGCTGGTGGACCAGTGAAGTTCAGGTAGAGTTCAGAGAAAAGAAAGCTGCCTACAAAAGATACAAAACAACAATAGGGGATAGGAAAATGGAAATATACTGTCTTGCATCTAGAAAAGTCACCCAGATGGTGAGGGGGGCAAAGTCCAGTAAAGAGCAGCGGTTGGCACAAGGGATACGAGGAGGGGAAAAGGGATTCTTCCAGTACATTGGGGAGTGGAGAAAAACTAAGGGCCAGCTCGGCAGATTGAGATCAGAAGATGGGTGGGTGGAAAGGGTGAAGGACCAGGTGGAGGTCCTGAACGAGAACTTCGCCTCGGTGTTCACTAGGAAGGGGGATGGGACATTGACAAAGCAAGGCATAATGGGGAAAGAAGTGGTAGTGTGTGGGATTGAGGGAGAAACAGAAATGGAGCATAAGGGAGGGAGGGAGAGGTACCCCAGGGGTGTCACATCAGGACAAGGATAGAAAGGCCAGTAAGGTGGGGGGGATGGATGATGCTGTCTCCACTGAACAGGTGTGGCAAGCCATGAAGGCCCTAAAGAAAGATAAATCTCCTGGGTCAGATGGCATTCATCCAAGAGTACTACAGGAATTGGTGGATCTACCTAGGTATTGGCGAGCGGCACATGTGGTGCCAATCCATAAAGGGGGGTCAAGGGAAGTACCAGGTAACTATAGGCCCATCAGTTTGACCTCAGTGGTGGGAAAATTAATGGAGAGTATACTGAAGGAACGATTGGGGGTGTTCTTGGAGGAGGTGGGAGGTCTGAATAGTCGGCAACATGGGTTTGTGACAGGTAGATCATGTCAAACCAACCTTGTGGAGTTCTACGAATGGGTAACATCAGAACTGGACTGGGAAAGCCTGTGGATGTACTATTCTTAGACTTCAGCAGGGCATTTGACTAGGTTCCCCCACAATGGTCTAGTGGAGAAACTGATGGGGATGGGTGTGGGCCCATTGATGGTTAGGTGGATAGGAAACTGGGTAGATGGACACACACACAGAGTAGTGGTCAGTGGGGAGCTCTTGAACCCTAGAGGGGTAGGTAGTGGGGTACCGCAGGGCTCGGTCCTGGGTCCAATCCTCTTTAATGCATACATATCTGACATCAGGGTGGGTATAGGGTCTGAAATGAGTCTCTTCACGGACGACTCCAAGTTGGGAGCAGTAGTAGAGGGGGAAGAGGGGAGGTTGGCCCTGCAAGGGGACCTGGACACCCTGGAAAGCTGGGCTCACATCTGGAAATTAAATTTCAATATCACCAAGTGCAAGGTGTTACATCTTGGGCGGGGGAACACTGAACACGGGTACACCTTGGGAGGGGAGGAGCTGGAGGCCTCAACAGGGGAAAAAGACCTAGGGGTCATGGTGGATGCATGTATGAATAACTCTGAGCAGTGCAGGACAGTGGCTAGCAAAGCAAACTGGATGTTGGGATGCATCATAAGGGGGATCACCTCTAGGAGCAGGGAAGTGATACTGCCGCTGTACAATGGACTGGTTAGACCACACCTTGAGTACTGTGTACAGTATTGGAGACCACACCTGAAGAGGGACATACAGCTCCTAGAGAGGGTACAGAGGAGGGCTACCAAGATGATACGAGGACTGGGGGATTTGACTTATGAGGACAGACTTGAGGAGCTTGGCCTGCATTCATTGGATGAGAGGAGAGATAGGGGGGAAATGATTGAGGTCTTCAAGTACCTCAAGGGAATAAATTGGGTAAACACAGAGGAAATCTTTAAAGGAGAGAGGTATCACCAGAGGACATGGTTTGAAGCTGGAAGGTGGAAGGATGAGTAGGGAAAAGAGGAGGAGGTTTTTCACTGACAGGGTGGTGGATCCTTGGAACGCGCTGCCTGGAAAGTTGGTTCAGATTTTCACTGTGGAGGGCTTCAAAAGAGGGTGGGACAGATACAGAAAGGGGATGTATCAGATGAGGGCCTGGCCCAGAGGGGTGGGGAGGGATGACAGGGGTTTCTGGTACACAAGGAGGGGTGAGGTCCCTGGTTCCCAACATGGGATCTGAGGTGCGAGCAGACTCGATAGAACATAAGGCCTAATCTGCTGGCAATTAGTATGTTAGTATGATTCAAACCTTCTAAAAGCTATTAAAAAAGCCTTTTTGAGTAATTGTTTTTGCTGAAACTTTAGTTCATCGATTGTAGGAAACCCTCCTGTGCTCATATCATAGAGCATTTATTGTTGTGTATGGATTTTGAATGTTAATGTATGACATTCAGTCTGTGTACTGAGAGACAGTGGAAGTGTGCTTTGGGGCCGGGGCGTATCTGTGGTGTAGGTAGATTAACTTGGAGAAAAAGACAGTTCTTTCTGTTTTGGTGATATTTTTCTTGTATAACTGTGTTAATGTACACACACAGTAATATTTTCAATAATTCTTGCCATTTTTTTGCTGATTGTTGTGGTGCAGCAGTGCATAATTTTAGTTTGTTTAAACTACGTGGTTACATTATTGAAGTTTTCAATTTGCTACGCATTACTTAGTGTGTGTGTGAGTATGTGTGTGACGCGTGTCATCAAATCAGACACCTTTTATTGTGCCACATAGTAATTTCAGCAATGTGAACCTGCTATCCACTGTAGCTGTGTGATTTTTGTACTTCTTTGTGGTATCTTTACTGGAACTAGTACTAGTGACTGTTACTGCAGCAGTGCAGTACACTGCCCTTCACGGTCCTTCCCCAACCGCAAAGGTATTCTTTCCAGATTTGAATTTCTGATGGTGAGCACTGGTTAGGTGTTGTGCCTTGCTTTGCATCTCTTCAGTGCGCAACGCAATCTTAATCTGTCTGTGCATTTGCATCTCTTTAGGACCCAATTTCCATCCGTCACTTAAGTCACAGTTGTTTCTTTGGCTTCCCTTCAAACTACTGGACTGGTGTGGTGCATAATTCTGCATGAACATTGTACTCATTAATATGCGTTTTTAAGTGAGGACCATCATCATGAGTCACTCGTGATGCAAATCACGTTCTTCATCATCACGGACACAAATGCAGTCACAAATCACTATTCACGATCATGTCACGAATCACAACATTCATTTTTTTACTAGTTACTTGGATGTATTGTAAGCATGTTTTGTTGTATCTCTCCAGGCTTCACCACCCCACCATTGTACTCATTAATAAGAGTTTTTAAGTCGGGGAGTTTTGGGCTATAGCTCATCGGGGAAGTACAGCGGTAGGCATTTGCATTCCCAATACAGTTCCATATTGGTTATCTCATGCCGTCGACACCGAATCACGTTCTTCTTCATCACGGTCACGAATGCAGTCACAAATCACGATTCACGATCATGTCATGAATCGCAACATAAATTTTTTTACTAGTTACTTGTATGTATTGTAAGCCTGTTTTGTAGTATCTCTCCAGGCTTCACCACCCCACCATTGTACTCATTAATAAGAGTTTTTAAATTGGGGAGTTTTATAATACAGGCTCAGCTCATCAAGAAAGTACAGCCATAGGTATTTGCATTCCTTCCTGTACAGCATATGAGTTACAGTACTGTATGTAGTGGAGGGCTCCAAATGAAATTCTGCAGTGGTTCATGGGATTGCAGGTCACATGGACTCTAGATTGTTCTGCACAGCCTCAGTTCTGGCCTGGGTAATGTGTGTGTAGTGGTATCTGAAGACAGTTTGCTCTCAGAGCTCTGTGATTCAAAACCTCTAGAAGCTGTTTAAAATGCCTTTTTGAGTCTTTTTTTTTGCTCAAAATTTAGTACATCGATTGTAGGAAACCCTTCTGTGCTCAAATCATCAAGTGTTTATTGTTGTGTGTGGATTTTGAATGTTAATTTAGAACAATCAGTCTGTGTACTATGAGGTGTGCTTTGGGGGAGGGGCATATTTGTTGTGTAGGTACATTAACTGGGAGAAAAAGGCAGTTTTTCTGTTTTGGTTATATTTTTCTTGTATAACTGTGTTAATGTACCCACAGTAATATTTTCAGTAATTCTTGACATTTTTTTGCTGATTGTTGTGGTGCAGCAGTGTATAATTTGTCTGTTTAAAACATTTGGTTATATTACTAAAGGTTTTCAATTTGCTACACATTACTTGTGGTGTGTGTGAGTGTGTGTGCGATTAGTGCCATTAAATCAGACACCTTTTATTGTGCCACAGAGTAATTGCAGCAGTGTGAACCTGCTATCCACCGCACCTGCGTGAATTTTTGATACTGCTTTGTGGTATCTTTATTGGTAGTGGATTGTTACTGCCGTGCACTAATCCCCCAACTGGCAAAATGTATTCCTTTCCAGATTTGGATTTGTGACTTGTGAGCACTGATTAGGTGTTGTTGTGCCTTTTCGTATGCATCCCTTGAGTGCGCAGCGCAATCTTAATCTGTCTGTGTGTTTGCAGTGCACCATTAGTTCTGGGAGACTGCATTTCTTGTTATGCTCTCATTTCACTTTGTCAGCAGTGGGGAATTTTCTGGACACAAGACAGTAGCATTTGGGGATTCACATTAATTTTGGTGACTCTGTGTGTGACCACTGCACGCATAACTAAGTGCGCCATTAATTCTGGGAGACTTTGCATTTCTTGTTGTGCTCTCATTTCACTTCATCAGCACTGGGGAGTTTTTTGGACATAAGACAGTAGCACTTTGGGGATGCACATTAATTCTGGTGACTGTGTGGGTGGGGTGCTGCCAATATTGTTGTCACTCTGCCTTACTTTGCTTTTAAGGCAGAATGACAATGCGAAGTAATAATAATACAGAAGTGTGTTTTTCTATGGGGCACTGGCATAGCTGACGTTAAATGAGAAGTGACCACTTCGCTCACTTTGCCAGCAGATTTTAAATTCACTGCAGTTATGATTACCTCTGAGGTCCTTCTCTTCCGTGGAACAGCTCAACTGTACTCCATTTAAGTAATAATCCTTCCCCTGGTTCCAGGCTCCGAAGGGCAAAACCTTGCACTTCTTGGTGTTGAATCCCAGCTGCCATTTATCTGCCCACTCCTGTAGTTTATTCAGGTCCTCCTGCAACCCCCTCCATGCCACCCACCACTGTTCCCATCTTGGTATCATCTGTGAACAGACTGATTTTACTCTGGATCCCATTTGAAATATCTGCAATGAAAATCCTGAACAGTACTGGTCCCAGCACTGATTCCTGTTGTACCCCGCTCATCACTGCTCTTGGTGACGAGTCCCCCCACCACCACCCTTTGCTGCCTTCCCCATAGCCAGTTTTTGATCCAGGTCACCATTTTTGGTCCTGCCCCCACATTCTCCAGCTTCCCCCCAATCTCCCATGTGGAACTGAACCAAAGGCCTTACTGAAGTCCAAGTACAGGATATCCACCGCATGGCCCTTGTCCAGTTCCCCCATCACCCAGTCATAGAACTCCACCAGGTTTGTCTGGCATTATCTGCCCCTGACAAACCCATGTTGCCGGTCATCCCAAATACCATTTGCCTCCAGGATGCTCACGAGCCTCTCCTTTAGGATGGTCTCCATGAGTTTGCCCACTATCGAGGTGAGACTCACTGGCCTGTAGTTCCCTGGTTCATCCTTTTGCCCATTGTATTGGATCGGCACCACATGGGCCATTCTCCAGTCCTGTGGTACACATCCTGTGTCCAGGGAGGTATTAAGCAGGTTTGCCAGTGGCCCCGCCGGGACCTCCACCAGCTTCCTCAGCACTCTAGGGTGGATGCCATCTGGTCCAGGTGCTTTGTCCACCCTTATTGCCTTCAGCCCCTCCAGCACTCTGCCCTCTGTAATCCTTACATCTGTCATTCTCTACCCCCACTTCCCTGCAGTAATTGCCCCCCTTCTCCTGCGCGAACACAAAGCAGAAGTAATCATTCAGTGCTTCTGCCTTCTGCCCCTTCTCCACCCACCCCCATCCTTCCTGATCCTCACTAGCTGATCCTTGCCTCTCCTTTTCTCCCCTATGTAGTGGAAGAAGTCCTTTTCTCCTTTTTTGATCCCCTGCACCAGTCTCAGTTCTCTATCCATTTTGGCCCCCCTGCCCAGTCTGGTGACCTCTCTAGACTTCTCTCTGAATATGTCTTTATCTTCTCCCTTCCCCATTTTCCTGTATTTCCAAAATGTTGTCCTCTTGGCTCTCACCCCTTCCCTAACCTCCGGTGTCAGCCAACCGGGTTTCTTTGCCTTGCCCTTCTTGGTTTTTGTCCTAGTGCAGGTCCTTGTTGCCTCTGCCAACCCTCTCCTTATAATGCCCCATTTCTGGTCTCCATTCATGTGCTGTTGGATATCTGCCAGTTGCTTTCTCAGAATTTCCCCCATCAACCCAAAGTCCGCTCCCCAAACTCAACTACCCTTGTACCCGTGCCCCCTGTGTCCCTCCCCATGTCCAGCATGAACCACACTGAGTAGTGGTCACTCTCAGCAAGCTGTTCCTTCACTTCTAGGTTTCTTACTGTTTCCCCATTATCTAGTAAAAAGTCCAAAGTCCTTTCTAACTGAGTTGGCCCCTGTACCAGCTGAGTTAGGAAGCTGTCTTGAAAAGTGTCCAACAGGTCCCCTTCCCTTGCGCTCATGGTGGCAGGTGTGCTCCAGTTCACCCCCGGCAGGTTGAAATCCACACCACCACTGTGCTTCCCTTCCTGTTTACCCTTCACATTTGATCTGCTAGTTCCCGGTCCAGGTCACCCCCCCCCCGTGATGGTGGCCTGTACATTACCCCCATATTCAGTGACTATTTCTCACATCCTGGAACTGCATTCACAGAGCTTCTGTCCTCCCCTCCTCCCCTTCCTCCCTTGCACAATTAATCCCCTCTCTTACATAGATTGCCACCCCCCATTCCCCTTGGTCCTATCCTTTCTAAATAGCCTGTACCCTGGGATCATCATATTCTAGTCCTGGTACTGGGTGGTCCATGTTTCCATGATTGCCTCTATGTCCACTAATTCCACCATCAATAGAGCCTGTAACTCCTCTGTTCTGTACCTTAGGCTTCTTGCGTTTAGTGATACCACCTTCCAGTCTGTTGCCTCTCCTACCTTACCATCCCTCTTCCACCCCTTGACCCCCCCATGCCCCCTCCCCATTGCCTTTGCCTATAACTAGGGGGTGAGCACCTTATGTCTCTCTCATCCACTGTAGTCTACCAGTGGATGCCTTGCCACCCCTTCCTAGTTTAAATCCACCCTCATTGAAATATACCCCTCCAATCCCTGTTTAAGTACACCCTTACCCTCCTTGCTCAAATGTAACCTGTTCCCTGCATATAGGTCACTGTTGTCCCATGTCCTGCCCCAGCCTGACACCATTCCGTACTCCCTGGTTCAGCACCAATCCCTCAACCACCTGTTGAACTCTTCTATAATTTTCTGTTTCTCCCTGTACTTGCACATGGTACTGATAGCACCTCAGAGAATGCCACCAACCCCCCCACCTACTTACACTGACTCCCCAATTCCTCAAACCTCCTCTTTACCACCTCTACTGTTTCCCCCGCTAAGTCGTTTGCGCCTGCACTATCATCTGTGGCTTCCTCCCCCCTCTGCTTACACACTTTAGAAGTGCCTGCCCTGCCCTATCCATGGTTAACCCTGGAATAGCCTCAACCCAGATACGACTGCACCTTTCCCCTGCCTCCCCATCTGATCCCTTTCAGTATGGAATCCCCCAGCACCAGTACCCCCCATCATTCTGATCCTGACCCCGCTTCTACAGTGGGCCCCATCTTCTCCAAGGTCCCTGCTGCCCTCTCATTAGATCCTCATCTGCCCTACTGTGCTCCTTGTATCAGTCCCCACTCACTTCCCCTTCTTTTACCATCTCTCTTTCTCCTATACCCTACCCTCCTCCCCTCCTTTTCCCATTGTGATTTCTGCCTCCTGGATCTTCCCACCCTTCCCCCACAGCCGTAGTACCTCCCTTTCTCCGCCAACACTACAAATCTATTTTTTGATACCCACACAGTGGTGCCCATCTCCCCCTTCCTCATTCCCTGGTCCTCCGCCCTCCTCTTTGTGCACCTCTGTACACCTCTCCCCCCATCCTCCTTACATCCCTAACTATAGCCCTGATGTTCCCTTTCTGCATCTCCCAGCCTCCCCTGCTGGGGTCTCTCCCACCTCCTCACCCCCCTTCCCTCACTCTCATTAGTTCCCTCCATAAGTCCCCTACTTCATCCTCCAGTTTCCTGAGCCCACTACAAATTGGACAGCCTCCCAGTTTCCATAATCATTTCATCCAAACAGCTGCCCCATAACAATTGCAGCTTACTATCCTCCCTGTTCCTGCTGCCCTCCCCCCATGGCTGCCCCATTCCATCTCTGATTCCACTGCCTCCACCCACCCCCAGCCGTTTGTGTCCACCCCCTTGCGTGCCCCCCCAGCTGCCCCTCACTCCTACTCCCCATTATTCTCAATCTGGTTCGAGTGTATCCCCCACACCTTTCCATCATCCTTAAATGCTCTAATCAATAGTCTGATGCTGGTCCTTCTTTAACCCTCTGGTCCTCAGTTTGCTAACCCTAGTACAACCCCCTTAGTGTATTACTTTAATTACCTCAAATACAAACCTCTCAGTGTATTATACTAATACAGTTCGCAATAATGTGATCCCCTCAGTGCAGTAGAGCACTTTTGATCCCCAGATCCTAACCCAGCCCCCTTTATAAACCACAGCTTAGCAATATTATTATCAACTGCCCTACACATCAGCTCTGTATTATGGCATCACATTACAATGCTAGTGGAGGTGGAGAATGGATGTAGGTGGGCAGGGCTTCATGAAGTCTGTGTCAACCATGGTTCCATTTCTCCATATGAATCCATTGCCATGGTGGCACGTAACCGTGCATGTGTGGTGGTGTCCACATACCACAGAACTACGGCCACTTCCTTCAATGTTGCTCAAGCTTCCTGTGCTATGCCCAGACCTCCACCTGGGGGTAGCCAAGGGTCAAGTCATCATGCCTCTCCATAGCACCTCCTCTGCAGCCACTCTCTGATGTTTTGTGATGTCAGAGTTTGGAGAACACAGAGGTTCCTTATAGAAAATGGTAGGTGTGTCTTTCAAATAGGTATTTTTAATATTTTAGCAGCTAATGTCAGTTGGGTCAGAGCCATGACTTTACTAACAAGGCCATTGCCCTGCTTGCTGGTATACAATTGAGTATGCATGCATACAGTGGAGACTCATCCACCAGTGTCGTTGGGCAGGAAGGAAAAGTGGGAAAAGCCTGATCTATAGGATGGCACCCAACACACTTTCCCTACATAGCCTCCAATTGCCTGTACTTGCCTGTGCTCTGAAAGAAACCCTTAACCATCAAGCCCCACCATGAGGAGTGAGGGAACAAGCCATGGAGATGGAAGCGGTCATAGATACATAGATAAATACATAGATATTGATGACAAATAAGGGCCTTCAGGCCCACACAGTCTGCCCAAGTATACTACCTATATCTTAACTAAGAACCCTAGGTGTGCTGCAGGTAACAGGTGGTAGCCAGGGGCAGATGGGTAAGGCCACTAAAATAGTAGGAGTCAAAACAGGCACAAACCCACCAGCCATATGCTGGTAAAAGTTTTTTTTTTTTTATTGGGATAATATTATGTGAGATCTGGCATAGGACCAATACGGAGGCTCTAAGCATTGGGCAGACCACACAGTGAGGGACCTGGGGCCAGGAAGCAGAGTTCTACTGGAGGTAGTACTTAGAATATGGGAAGTGGGGGAGTAATGGGCTGACTGTGAAGGTCACAGGACCACCTGAAAAATTATTTGAACAACAGCCAAGAAGCAGTCCTCAGGAGAGCAGGTAGGTGAGAACTTCCAGTGGCACTGCCAGTCCCTGAGAAGTTCTTGTATAGCACGGTTTCATGCAATTTTATAATGCCATAATTTATTTTGTTGAATGGATGCTATTTTGTTATCATTTTTCCTACTTCTCCTGGCAGTGGGTGCTCCTCTCTTTCCAGCCTTGTATGGGTCCATACACCTGCCCACTGGGCTTACTACAGACATAAGCGCATGACACCTGACTCCCAGTGTTATTCCTGATCATGGTATATTCCTTTCTGGGGCCCCAACCCCCTCTGTGGCACCAAAGATACAGGAGATGCTGAGTTCTGTGAGAACAGGGCTAGTGAGCATGTGCATTGCAAAGCAGGGTTTGGTGGCCTAGGTGCACAGAGACAGTAATCCAGAAAAGCTGAGCCAGCCATTTTCGCACTTTATTGTGACACTGCCTTACCCCCCCCCAAGACACATCTACCATGGCACCCTGGGGTGGGAATGTGCTCAACATGTGGTGACTCACATCACACACACTACCTCTTGCAACAACCAGGAGTCACTTCAAGAGCGGACAGCACTATAACCCACCCCTGGAAGGAGAACATCTGCACAGATGCTCTGTCACCCTCCCTGCTGGCATCCTCTTCTGACATCCTAGGTCTGGGTGCAAAACAGACACTACAGACTGCTTGGATCAGGGTGGGATGAGGAAGGAGGTGGCGTAACTATGGAATACTTAGCAAGGTAAAGGGTGAACAAAGGCAGTGTATCTGGATACCATGGACCATTTGGCTCAGGATGGGATGAGACAGGGGGCTGTCACCAGACCAAGGTGTGCTTGGCATGGAACAGGCTGAGGGAGGATGCTTAATTCCCAAGGGCATGCTTGGAAGAAAATAGGAAGGGGGAGGTGGTGCTACTGAACACCAGGAACTGATTGATAAAGGATTGAGATAATGGTAGGAGTATGCCACTGGGCATCAGAAATTGCTGACATGGAGATGGGGTGATGAAATGGGGGTGCCACCGGACACCAGGGAATTACTGATATGGAAAAGGAACAGATTGCCTTTGGATACTACACAGTTCTTGGTATTAGGGAGTCCTTGGCAAGGCATCGGGTAAGGAAGGAGAGGCCAATGGACACCAGGGAATGCTTGGTGCTGGCTGCATTCATTTGCAATTGTCATTCTGGGCCAGCTTTTTATGGCACCAGCCAACTTTTGGATTTTAAGTTCTTCACTTTTTTGTTTGCATCAACTTTTTTTGTTGCGCTGTTCTTTCTTGTTTGCATCAACTTTTTTGTTGTGCTGTTCTTTTTACTTTGCATTCACTTTTTTGTTGTGCTGTCCTTTTTTGTTTGCATTCACTTTTTTGTCGTGCTATGCTTTTTTGTTTGCATTCATTTTTTTGTTGTGCTGTGCTTTTTAATTTGCATCAGCTTTTTTGTTGTGTTGTGCTTTTCTGTTTACATTCATGTTTTTGTTGTGCTGTGCTTTTTTGTTTGCATCAACTTTTTGTTGTGCGATTCTTTTTTGTTTGCATTCACTTTTTTGTTGTGCTGTGCTTTTTTGTTGGTGTTCACTTTTTTAGTTGTGCTTAGCTTTTTGTTTGCATTTACTTCTTTGTTTGCATCAGTTTTTTTGTTGTGCTGTTCTTTTTTGTTTGCATTCACTTTTTAGTTGTGTTGTGCCTTATTTGCATTAATTTTTTTTGTTGTGCTCATATTATTTAAGTTCATCATTTTTGGATGCACTTTACTCTTTTAATTTGCATTAGATTTCTTATTTGTCACTTTCTTATGGTAGCACTTAATTTTTCTTTTGGTTTTGTTACTTTATTTTTGTGGCACCACACTTTACATTTGCTTTTGTTGGTTTACATTTTGTTTGTGTTCCATTTTTTTGTTGTTGCTTAACTTATTCGATTACATTTTACTTTTTTGTTTGTGTTTTGCACTTCGGGGCCACTGTACTTCTCTCCTCCAGGTAGTACATTTTAAGCTCCCTCAGCCTGTCCTCTTAGGGTTTGTCAGCCAATCCCAGGATCATCTTGGTTGCTCTATGCTATACCCCCTCCAGCAGTTTAACATCCCTTTTTAGGTACGGTCACCAGAACTGCACGCAGTACTCCAGGTGTGGCCTCACCAATAACCTGAGCAGTGGTAGGATAACCTCCCTTCCCCTCTCCTGGATGTGATTCCTCTGGCAATACACCCAAGCATTTTATTAGCTTTTGCTTTTTCTTTTCTGCACTGTGCTGTGTGGTTCATTTGCACAGTTATTATCACCCTGAGATCCTTCTCCTCCTTTGTTGTGGCTATCTGTAACCCCCCACCCAACTGATAACAATTTATTGGGTTCCTTGCCCCCAGGTGCATGACCTTGCACTTCTTTGTGTTGAACCCCAGTTGCCATGTGCCTGACCAGCAGCTGAGTTTGGTCAGATTCTCCTTCATCCCCTGCCACCCTTCTGTGTCATCCACCACTGCACTAATCTTCATGTCATCTGTAAAAAAAAAAAAAAATCTTATTTCTAATGCCATGTGAGATGTCGGCAATGAAAATGCAAAACAACACCAGGCCCAGTACTGAACCCTGAGGTACACCACTAGTTACGTCCCTTGGATATGAGTCCCCACCCCCCCCACCACTACCCTCTGCTGCCTGCCATGCAACCAGTTTTTGACCCACTCCACCATTTTTACCCCCCGCTCCCTGATATCTCAACTTACCAATCAGCCTCCCATGTGGCACCAAATTGAAGGCCTTGCTGAAATCCAGATACAGGACATCCACCGCATGGCCCCTGTCAAGTGCCCTAGTCACCCAGTCATAAAAGTCAAGAAGGTTTGTTTGACAGGATTTTCCAGAGACAAACCCATGCTGCCTTCATCCTGGAGACCATTACCTTCTAGAAAGGCAACTCAGAATGGCTGAAGAGATTTTCACAGTAAGATTTCAACAGCACTGCAGGCTTGACCAGATGGAGGTGTAGCAGCAGCTATAGACTGCAACTCATAAAATGGCTGATGAGATTTCCCCAGCGAGACTGACAGCAGCGTTAAACACAACTATTAACAAGTATTAAAACAGTAAGAAATATTGCATGTGTGCATGTCAAGCTGCACAATGTATACCAAAACGTAAAGACAAGACAGAGAACAGCAACTATACAATAGAAAATATAATTATTTAGTAAATGTATGTATATATGTATAAATGCATAAAAAGTATAAACTGTATGTAAAGATACAACAGTATAAAATAAACAGTTTTCAACAAAAATAGAACCATAATATAACCAAAAATATGACTGCCATTGGGAAATGGGAGAGCCCTGCTGCCACCTGCTCAGCTCAGAGTCTACACTGTGTCTATTAGACACTGACAGTGGCTACCATGCAGCTACTGTAGGGAGGAGCAGCCAAGCTTACTACATTTATTGCCATCATGCAAAGCCCAAAAAGTGCAGCACTGTAACCTGATAAAAGTGACAAAGGAACAGTGAGGCGTGAGGTAGCAATGCACACCAAAGGTCAAACCAGTGCGCCATACAGTGCACTGCACTATGATGGACTGCAGATTATGAACTGCATGACTAAGAACACAGTAAGAGTGGTAACAATAAGTAAAAATCACTAGTACACATACTGTAATGACCAAGAGAAGGCAGGGGACTTTTTGAGAACCTTGGTGGGAAGGGGGGGCACTTGTGGATGTCCAGAAAATCTGTACTAAAAGGCTGTGCTGCTAAGCACTAATGACCAGGCAACACATGTGCACTGGTAATGCAGCAGCAAAGCAAATGACAGGAGACACCTACTGGAAAAGAATGCAACAGCAAGAAGGTCACATCACAAATGTGGCACAGGTATAAGTAAAAGGCACAGGCTGCTGAAATGTTACAGTCCCTTCCACCAGACAGCAAGTGGCAGAATCCAGCATGTTCGGGCCTTGACTGTAGCTCTGTTCTGGCAGAGATGAATACCTTTTATGGAGCTGTCAGTTTCTCATGGGTCCTCCTGTAACCTCAGCAATATGCTGCCCCCTCCTTGATTTTTTCAAATCAGTACATCTAGTCCTCACAAATAGCTGCAAATGTTGCTGTTCCTGTTCCTGATTTATTTTATTAGAGGGTCCCTGTCCACTGTACATTCCTAGCCCTGCCATCTGTAACTCTGGCCTTCTGGTACCCTCTAACCCTGCTTCTGCTGCTCTGCCTCACCCACAGCTCAAGAGTGTCTGCTGGCCTCAACAGCTTTCAACAGTTTTCTTCATGCCTTTCTTCCTGCTTACTGGAGCAGTTCTGGATTGCCAGTTCCTCTGGAAACTGCAAATCTGCTGAAACCACTGAACTGTTTCCTTCTGGACTGCCGCTGCTGGACCATCCGATGCTGTGTAGCCTGTAGTTGCATGTCACTTCCTTTTTGTGCAACCGGGAACTAATTCTATAGGTAAACTGAGTTTCCATCGTTGTCCTGGGATTTTTACCTGACCTTGAAAATTAATTGGATTTTGTTCCGTTCCATTGCCTAAGTGATAGGAGTTGCTTTAATCTCCTGGTACTGACTTTGACAACTGCTTTCAAGACAGTAGTTTATAGATCCTGCACTCATTGTACTGTGTTGTTTCCTTACTGTACCAGCCTTCTCTCAGACCTAACTTGTCTTTTCTTTCATTACTGCACCTAGAGTCAGGATGCAGAGGATGTTTGTCTGGTTTGTGCTGGTATGCTATGGGGGGAACAGAGTGTTTCTCTCTCCCTTAATTGGGATTTTTTCAGCAGAGTTATCCTGGTATATGATATCCCATCTGAAACAAAAAGTTGAGCACTTACCAGCTCCAAATAAAAGAACACCAGTTGTAAGTTCAAGCTATGTTGTCATTTTTTATTTGAAGACAATCATGCAGCACAATACAGAACAACCGCCTGTCACATTTTGGATCCAAATACCCTTTTTCCTCCCCACTTCACTGAGTGCATACTGTATAATACAGCACACGCTCATTGACTGACAGCAATCAATGAGCACATACTGTATTATACAGTACATGTTCAGTGACATGACAGTCCAGTCGGCAGCCGGCCATGGTAGTGACAGGAGGGCAGTGCCGGTCTCCGACTCTGGGTTTGGGATGGGGGAACAGGGTGGTGGGCACTACCTGCCAGGGTAGGGGGGGTCACTAGATCACCAGGGAACAATTTTATTAAAAAACAAAAAGAACTGGGCACACACCAAAGCTGAGTTTCAGAAAAATAAACAGCAATTTTTTATTTAAATATGCATAAGGCACAGCATGTAGGAAAACACTGCTGACAACCTGTACATAGCGACCCAAAATCCTGTGTCTTCGCAGTTTATTTTTCTGAAACTCAGCTTTTGTGTGTGCCCAGTTCTTTTTGTTTTTTGATCATTTACCTTGTATGATTGGAGCACCTTTGGGACAATTGATGTGCGGGTCTTTCATTGCCTTTTCATATTAACAATTTTATTAACAATGTTATGTATGGACATATTGGGAGGAGACCACTAGACCACCATGGAAAGAATTCATGAACATTTTATTTTAGGGGCATATTGGAGGGGGCAGCTAGATCACAGGGAATGAATTTATGAACTTTTACTTTATGGGCATATCGATGTGGGGGCACTGCTGGACCACCAGGGAATGAATTCATGAACAGTTTAATAATAATTTCACCTTCTGGGAGGGTTTTGAGGATCCCAGTTAAGGGGATGTGGGCGCTTGTTTCTGCCACATGCCCCCTAGTGCCATGCCACAGCCCATTTTGTGGTGCATGGACTGTGCAAGCCCCCTTTGGGCATGCAGCCTGAGGCTGATGCATGCTGTCTCTATGAATCATTCCTGGTGCATCTTTTGGCACAAGTAGCACTGTGTGCTCTCTTTGTGGTGCAAGCCCCTTGTGCCATGCTGGGAGCTTTGAGAACAGAGCCCATAGTGTGCAACATATGAGGTACCTAGACAACTATATTTGACAGGTATGATAATATTTTTCTTAATTGTAACTGAAACTAGCTTGTTTTGGAAAAATGTTTTTCGTTGCACTGCTGTTTTAAAAAATTGCAATGTACAATAACCAAAATCAAACAAATTGCTGTTTATGATTCTGAGACCATTCCCATCTCCTCCCATTGAATGTCAGATACGCTAGTACAGGGGGGGCAGGGCAGCTTCTTGATCAGGGCTCACACACAGTGCTCAATTTCAGTCATGCTTCATAGCAGAGCAAACAAAGAGGCATGGGAAAGCAACATCACTGACCAACCTAATTGAATTACTGGCATTTCAAAGTACCCGTCTGGCACTTGGCACAGCATAACCACATGGTGTGTGGACATAGTAAGAGATGGCTTCAATCAGCTCCCTCAGGTCTCTTAAAATGACATGTCTCTGGTGGAACAGAAAGGTGGACTATCAGACAGGCTGATGGAGTTTTGGGTGGGCTTGCAGACTATTGGGTGGGCATGTTTCTTGACTGAAACTCACAGACAATGCTAGGCTTTAAATCATACTCAATAGCAGAGCAAAAAGTGACACAGGAGAACTGCTGCCTGTACCTGACATTTTTTTTTTAATCTGGTCAATGAAATCTATGACAGCAGAACAAACGTTTTATCTGGCATACAATGACCATGCATAAGAGATGTCTCCAATCTGCTCTTCCTGCATGAAAACAATGGAAAATGCCATGGTTTGTTAAAATAACTGTTCCTCTAGTAGAATAGAAATGTGGATGGTGTGGCAAGCAGACTGACTATCACACAAGTGTGTGGACTATCAGGAGGGTGTGTGGACTATCAGGAGGGTGTGTGGACTATCAGATGGGAGTGCCATGCAGACCATTTCTAAACAGGGTAGCAATGATATGAGTTCTGTTACCATCCAACTCACTGGTAACGGTAAGGCAGTAGCAAGGTAACGTCAGATAAAGGTTCCGAGAAAAGAATGCTGTAATGGTAGGCACTTGCTATTTGAAACCACTACTCATGTGAAGTGGCTGCACAAGAATCTTAATTAAAGATTAATGTAGGGATTATGAAATGCCAACAGTCAATCACAAGCCTTCATATAGAAGACCCTTTTTATAATATAATTAGACTGCCAACAGAATTAGAATGTATAGGAATTCCTGACAGATACATCAGTCTGTGTCACAGCATGGGTTAAGTCTTATGAGGAATCGATCAGGTAACATAATGGATTTGCAGTGGGTTACAGAATGTTTTATATTGAGATCACCGGTTCAAATGTAAGTCAGATTGGCAGTGACTGAAAGCTATTATAAACAGATGGCTGTTTAACTGTCTGTGTGGTTGTGTCAGTACAGTTCCAGCTGGACAGGAGCTCACATCATAAAACCACCATCACAACTAGAACTAAGTGGCACCCTAGATAGCAGTTTCACATAACTGGACAAAGACTGAATTGGCATGCAATCTGAACTACACTCTTACCCATGATAGGTGGTCCCTCCATGGCACAGCTTAGGAACAATGGTGGGGCAGTGTGGGAAAGAATGCACTATTGCTGTCCATATTGTACTTTACCTGACATGGGGCTAAATAAAATGCTTTGGTCCCTACTGCTAGCAATCTGGCATCTTTCATAATTACAAAGAAATTCAGTACACAAACTGGGCTAAAACACAAAAAAGACAGTTTAAACCATCACATTAAAGTATAAACAACATTCTAATGTTACACAATTAAGTACAAGTAGCAGTAGTAATAAAATATGGTTATTGTCTGGAAATAGCCAATTATCAGTGGCTTCCAAAGTATACCTGGGTTACAGTACAGGGTCACAAAAAGATAGTAAATAAATACAGATTGAACTACGTAGGTAGGTAAAATGTTATTCAAATTGCGTATATGAACAGGAGACCCAATTCAGCAATATTCATTTCCAGTGAGGGCCAGCTGGTAGTCTAATTATATTACAATAAGGTTTCTGTCCCTAGGATTGCAACCGGACCACGTGAGCAGGCAGCTACAGGGCCTACAGCCTTCACTGATTCCCTCTGGGCAGTGGTATGCAATGCCAGGTTGATGAGAAACAAGACCGCGATTATGTTAGACTTGATTTCTTCGATTGATCTGGTGTGCATCATGGCAACCTGGTTGAGAGATGATGCAGGTCCAGTTTTGGAGGCATCGGTCTCCGCCGGGTACTCTGTGGTACACTGCCCAAGCAGGGATCGTGGGGCGGGGCTGTGGCCATCTGTTTTAGATCCAGCCTGAATTTCACCATACATCTGGTGGGTTCTACCTCATCATTTGAATGTGTGGCAGTGCATGGGGGTCCAGGTGCAGGTTGTAGAATTCTCTTGGTCTATTGCCCTCCGGGATCAGGCAGAGAATTTCAGCAGGAGGTTACGGACTTCATCACTGACAGGGTGTTGGAGTCCCCCAGATGGCTTATTCCGGGGGATTTCAATGCCTGGATCAATGATGAATCCTCACAATTTGGTTCTGACCTCCAGCTGATGACATTGCTGGGCCTTGCACAGGCAGTTGCCTGTGTGACTCATCATCATGGCCACACCTTGGACTTGGTATTCTCACTGGGTCTCGAGGTCACTGACCTTGGGATTCACTGGGTCACTTGGTCCGATCACTGTATGGTAAAATTCTTGTTTGGGGCCTCCCCGATGGTCCCTCCCCTGTTGAGATGTTCAGCTATTGCCCTTTGAGAGGATTGTCCCCAGAAAGATTGATGATGGTAGTTGATTTGTCCGGTGTAAGTGCTGTTTGTGTGACTGGCTTGGATAAAGCAGTGGCAGCCTATAATAGGGCTGTCACCGAGGCACTCATTACTATCACACCAGTCCATATATGACCCGGGTCCTCTTGCTTGAAATCCACATGGTTTGGCAGGGCTCTCAAGATGATGAAGACTATGGATTGGAGGTTGAAGCATTGCTGGCGTAAGACTCAGTCAGTGGAGGATAGACTGGTTTTGAAGAATCACTATTTTGATTATCAAAGAGCAATCAACTGTAAGAAGACAGAGTTCCTGTCCAGGGAGATTGCTGCAGGGAAGAACAGACCAGCTTAGCTCTTTTGGACTGTGAACAGGCTTCTTCATCCAATCTATATACAGCTGAACATAGCCTTTCCAGTAGCACTTTGCAAAGAGTTTGCTCTGTTCTTCTCTGACAGGGTATCTGCCATTCAGGCTGTGATCTTGCTAGTGGGTCTAGATCAATCCCTCAGAATGGGGTCTGGGTGGAGCAGAGGTACTCCAATTGTCTGGGTGGAGTTTTGGCTAGTGGAGATGGCCAAGGTCTCCATGGGGATTTCGAAGCTGCAGCCCACTTGTTGTGAACTGGACACTGGCTCGACTCATCTCCTAGTGGGCTTTGTCAAGGTCATTGGTCCAGTGTTTGCTGGGATTGTCATGCATTCGCTTTCAAAAGGGGTCTTCCCCAACACCTTGAAGGAGGCATTGGTGAAGCCCCTTCTGAAAAAAACATCCCTTGACCCTCACGTCCTAGCAAATTATAGACCTATCTCCAACCTCCCATTTTTAGGGAAGGTTGTTAAGAAGATAGTGGCTCTGCTGCTCAAGGAACACCTGGAGGACTTTGACATCTATGAGTCATTCTAGTCTGGGTTTAGGATGGGGCACAGCACAGAGGCATCATTAGTCTGGGTACATAATGACCTCCTCAGGACAAGAGATCAAGGGGAGTGGTCAATTCTCATTCTCCTCAATCTGTCATCAGCACTCGATACCGTGGACCACATTGTGTTGCTGGATCACCTTACAGAGTACTGTGGACTCACCAGTACTGTCATCAACTGGTTTGAGTCCTTTCTCTTGGGCAGAAGGCAGAGAGTAGTGATGGGGAACTTCTCCTCCCCGATGCTTCTGACCTGTGGAGTTTCTCAAGGCTCGAGCCTGTCACTGATGCTGTTCTCGGTATATATGCTGCCCCGGGGAGGCTCATTAGACAGTACAGTCTGAGTTTTTACTGCTATGCAGATGATACTCAGCTGTATATGTCTTTTGTACTGGGGACAAATGAAGCAGTTGAAGTGCTGAATAAACGCCTTGCCGAGGTCCAGGACTGGATGAACTCTAACTGGCTAAGACTTAACCCAGATAAGATGGAGGTGCTGGTTAATGAGCCAGGTTGCAGGTGTGATGGGGATGCTTCCGAGGCAATGACAGGTCTGGTCTTGGGGTTGACCCTGTTGATGGCATCCTCTAGGGTGAGCAATCTGGGCATTATCCTTAACGACAAGCTGTCATTTGAAGCTCAGGTGTCGGCTGTCATCAAAAGTGTTTTTTACCATCTGAGGAACATCACCTGGCTTAAACCCTTAATTCTGTCCGAAGGCCTGCCATCACTGGTGCATACTTTTGTAACATCCAGACTCGACTACTGTAATACTCTTTACCTCAGGGTCACTGGAGGGAGCCTCCGGCACCTGCAGCTGGTGCAGAATGCAGCAGCTAGGCTGCTGATGGGGCTGTCAAGGTCCTGTCATGTGACCTCAGTCCTGCAAGGTCTGCATTGGCTGCCAGTCAGGTGGAGGATTCTCTTCAAGGTGGGCTTGCTCACCTACAAGGCCCTATATGGATCAGGCCCAAGATACCTGTCAGACCTCCTTACTCCTGCCATCTCAGCCCACTCCATTCGTTCCTCCACCACAGGCCTCCTGGCGGTTCCAAGGACTGGGCTGAAAACTTCGGGTGATCGCTCATTCGGGGTGGCCGCTGCCGGCCTGGTCCTCTGGAACTCACTGCCAAGATATTTGAGGGAGGCCCCTATGGTGGAGGTGTTTCAGAGGGGCCTAAGGACTCACTTGTTTAGCTTGGCCTTTCCTGCAGATGTTTTTATATTTATTCTGAACTTTTAATTATTTTATTTTGCTGTATTGCCTGTTCATATATTTGTATGTTGTTGTTGCTTTGTAAATTTTGATTGTACGGTGCCCAGAGCCTCCGAGATTGGGCGTCAAACAAATACAAATCTATCTATAACAACTGCATATAAGAGGTACTCTTTCAGAAACAACTGCCATCCACTGAAGGAGTCTGTGTATGCCAAAATGTGTGTGTAATGAAGCTTACTTGTTGGTCTAGTAAAAGGCATCTCCTTACTGCCTTGGTCTAGATAAAGTTTAAATAACTGTTTTTCACAGTGAAAAGTTAATCAAAGTACCTTGCACAGACAGAAACAGTTACCACATTTTATGTTATCCACTGTAAGAATCAGCCCCTGAAGAAGCTCATAATGCAACAGACTAAACATCAGGCAACACTATGCCACATATTGTAGTAGTGTAAACTTCAGGGAACAAAGACCTACTTCTGTTGTGATGTGTTCCCAACAGAAATCCTCAACTGGATAAACAGATCATATTCTCAATGGACTCTCCTACCACATAGAAAATCTACGTCCCTCTATATGATTGAATTTTGAAACCACTAACAGATAAATCAGCTTGGTAGATGAAATCCTTGTGTCCCATCAGAGTGAATAATTTTTTCACTCTTTGAGGTAGCTGCCATGGAAATTAGGGTGCACTTCAAGCATTCTAGATGTATTATTATTTCATGTCAATGTGACATCCCTGGTGAATGGCTGGCTTCAACGGAGAGCTTTAAGTAAGAACTGTAAAGTATAACATAAGGTGCTCTATTGCATTTGTTATAGTAACCAAACAAGACTCATGCTACAGCACAGATTAATTACTTTTAAAAAGTTGGTAATCCACCAAGGTCACTACTGGACACAGACAATTTACCACATGCTATGGGGTTTTTCTCTTTCCCAGAGGAACCTCTGGAGATTTTTATCTGAAAGGGAGGACAGAAATGTTTATTGCTTTCTGTTGCTGGATTCAGAAAGAATGTGGAACAGCATGTTTCTGTTATGAGCAGTTTACGGATACTGTGCACTTGTCAAAAATAAATTATGAATGTGAAATATTTGCAACTCTGTTCTTTTGGACAGCATCATAAAGAATTTGGTAGGCTGTTACTAGCCAGAACACAAAGTTATAACAAAAAAAACTATTCCCAAAAATTCTTATTAAAGACAATGAAACTTTAACAAATGCATTGAGAATAAATGATTGAAATTACCTGCATAAGATAGAAGCAAAAGTATAACAATATCAAATATTCATTAATTATTACCAACACTTTATTTCATAAGATCTATGGAAATCTTCAGACAACTACAGTAAATACATAACCCCATAACCCATCTGGATGAGCATATATTACACTTGTGCCCTTCTCCTAGGCTACCCTTCACCCCCCCCACACACACAGGAGAACATACATTTTCATATTCATAGCTAAATACTGAGTCCCATTCCATATCAGAGCCCATGGGTTCCTATCCTGTTCACAATCCCTGCTGTTCAAGAGGGCCACCCACCCAGCCCCACAGCATGAATCATTAATGTTCCCCAGCAGACTTCCAGCTTCCCTTTAGGAAACTTATTATTTATTGAATTATTCAATAAACAATGCTGGAATGCTTATATAGTACAGCTTCTGAGAGACATCAAAAACAGTGATAAAAGCAGTATATGTTAGCTTCTATGGACTTAACACAGCTAAGTGTAGTGTTATGCTTGTGCAACTGTGTTTTATTTATCTGTTTCTTCCCTGGGTCCCGGCCGGCATCTATCCTCAGCCACCCATCCAGCCCCACACCCCAACATCAGGCAGCATACCCCTCTTCCCCTATGGTTTACCCTCCATGGCAGGGCAGTGAGGAGCCCCCCCAGCTCAACTCACCTTGACCAGGATCCAGTTTGGGGAGTGCCATTAAGAGTCAGGGCCTGCGGCGGGTGGCTGCTTCATCCTGCATGACCAGGGACCATTTCTTGTTTTCTCCCCTTGCATGAGTGGGTCATGCAATGATGCCAGCAGAGGGAGCATGCACACATCAGCACGTGCTCCTCCAGGCATCTGTCCCATCTCAGCCCCTCTTCTGCAGCATCGGTGCACTGCCTCCCAACCTCCACTAGGGTCCAGTCATGCACCAATCACTGGAATCCCCCTCCCTGGAGAGGGAGAGCAGTCCCTCAGATGCTCAGTCCCCCCCTCCCCTGCCCTGCCAACCCTGTAGGCCCATCCTAGTTCCCAAACACGGGTCACCGGCGTAGTGTGAGGTAAGACATCCAGAGCCTCAGCCCTCAGTGCCACTGGGCCAGCATGCTTGTGCAACTATTGATAACTTTGGCCATTTGCTCTCTCTATTCCATGGGGAATTACCATCCTGTAGGGGTACCAAAGGCACAGAACCCTCAAGAGGGTTCCACCCCTAGATGTGCTGTGTGGAGGATTCCCTTGACTAACAGTACCTTAGGAAGGAGCTCCAAAAGGAAGTATTGAGCAGCAAATGTTGACCATGAAGGTTTAGGAGCATGGATTAACAGCAACCAAATATGACAAGAACAGACACAGACTGAAAGCAAGCTGATAGATACTGAAACTGAAGCACAGGGGCATGACTTCCTAAGGAGACAGGGAATGGCAAAGAAAGTGTCACCATCCAACCCTGTCCAACGGTGGAAACTCTGAGTAAAATAAAGGAATATACTACAATATGTGATACCTAGCTTTTATGACCTTCAGAATGGAGAAGAGGAAAAGCTCCTTTATGGGGAGGAAACCTCTGGGGATCCAAGGCCTAGGTCACCTTTCATCCAGGCTTTGGATACTTTTAGTAATGGCTTGTCTACTACAATTGTGAGACCCAATTCAGGGGAGAGGAAAATATTCCAATTTGGAGGAAGGCTCTCACTCTAGCCCTCTAATGGGAAACGCCATAAGGGGGCTGTGAGCATTGCTCTGCAGCAAAGGGAGACTCCCTCTCAGGAGGCCCTCCCTTTGGGGTGGGAGAAGAAGAGCAACAAATGCTGAGAGGCACTCACCTAGCCTTCATGAGGGAGGCCTAATTAGAAGGTAGACTTCTGAGGGGCTTCTCTGAGGACTGTCTGAGAGTTGAGACTGGGCAGGGAAAGGAAGGGCATTGAGACCAGGTGAACCATAGGCAATTGTAGGGGAAATGCCTTTGAAGGTGCTGCCAGCAAGGCCTGCACAGCCAAAGGGGCCCCCTTGGGCTAAAGGGCCCCACCCTTTGGTAGCTGAAGTCTTAAATTCAACATCAAGAGTTGCCGATGAACTGTCTGCATGGGTAAAGCTCTGACCCAAAGTGAGGACATTCCCACTATGAGCCAGATGAGAAGGACCCCTTCCCGAGTTTCACATGCTCAAGATGCTGACTTTGTGTGTACAGAATGAGACTGTTGGCTGCAAGGAGAGCCCTGAGCCATGAAATAAATGGTCACAGTTGGCATGGTTGCAAGCAGGTAAGCAACAAAATATGATAACCTGAGCTGTTAGAATGCTGAAGCAAAGTAATAGAGCTAGGCAGCTGAACTGATTCATAACAGCGGGTATAATTGAAGCAGCGGTAAATAGCAATGCAGCATGGGAGGATTTGAGCAGTTATGGTAGTAACAACAGCAGTTACAGAAGTAGCAGCATTTGATAATGGCAGATAGGTGATATTAGCAGCATTTGCAACAGCAGTAAAATGGGCAGCAGCATAGGTAAACATGATGCATCACAGATGAGGTAAGCTGAATTATGTATAAGCTTTGCCAAACAGTTCCATAAAGGAGCAAAATCATATAGTTTACATGAAAGCATGCTCCTGCTACTTGCAGCTATGATGCCCCATTGTGACATCACAGCCCCCCACCATGGGAATAACAGGGAAGCCACAAGCTGAGCACCATGAGACAAAACAGCAACTGTATTGTTGGTAGGGTAGGAACCCCCAAAATAGAGATGCCTGTACTGACAAGGTCCCAGTTAAGGACAGAGCCATATAATATCAAGCCACTAGAGTAATGTGAACAAATTGAAGCAAATTAATGACTGAAAGGTCCAGAATAAATAAATCAGAAATGTTCTGCTACAATGCCTGCAGCTGTAAGACATGTCAGTATAGTAATACAGCAACATGAATATAATAGAGCAGCACAAAGATTGAAAGTTGTGAGTAGTAGCTGCCTGATTGAGCTAACGCTGAATGAATAGAGCAGGCTGCTGAGAAACAAATGTAGCACAGCAGAGACTGGCAGCAAGCTGGAGCAGGATAAGTCTGAACCAGGCACAAATAATTAAGGTGGATGAGCATAGGAGACAGTAGAGGCAGGGAAGCAGCAGCTGAGCTGAAGCTTACAGATAACAGTTGCAGTTGCACTGAGGGTTTGTTAAAATCTGGTGAGTAAATAGGAGCCTAAATAGTACAAACACAATGCAAACAAAGGGCAACAAGATGCTAGGGAAACTAGAAAGCCCCCCAAAAAAGAAAATGAAAAATGAAAAACGAAAAACATAAACAGGAGAACAGGAAAACAAGCAACACAAAGAAGCATGCAGCAGCCAGAGGAAACGTAAATACTAACCAAAGACAGGAGAAACACAATGAACAGAAGTCCAGCATAAACCAAGCAGAGCCCAAAGCACAAGGGAAGGAGGGATGCAAATGCTTGGGGGGGGGGGCTCCAGCAGGCCCCAAGGAAGAAGGCAGACTGACAGAGCCTCCAGCCAGAAAGAAAAGGTGTTTCAGTGAGAGGCTTGAAGGAACTGGTTAATATAGCTCAAGAAGGGGGCATGGCTAGTTGCTTCAGCCCACAGAACCACAAGCATAGCCTTCCAATTATGGGATTGCAGATCACACAGTCCTTTGATACAACAATGTGGGATATCATATTTCATGAGTTAAAAATATGCTGAGCAATGCAGGGCTATGGAAATAACCAAGATGATCAAAAATAATAGGCAATGCAATGCAACTTGAAAATAACACACTTCAGTCGGCTTGAGAACAGAGTCACTGAACAGAGCCATAGCAGGGATATTCTGCAACTGCACACAACAAAAAGAGGTTGCTAGGCTGCCCATACAAGTGAACCACAATTCCACTGCTAGGGTATATTTAAAAATAATTTATTAAAAAGCTTACAAGTAAGTAGACCCGCCTCAAAAAATATTGACGTTTCAAACTGCCCTAGTGCTTTTTCAAGACAACACTGCCATCCAGTGGAAGCCATTATTTTTGGAGGGGGTGCTACTTACTTGTAAGTTTGTTAAGTTAATAAATTATGTTCAAACGTACCCTAGCAGTGAAGTAATGGTTCACTTGTACGGGCAGCCGAGCAATCTCTTTTTGTTGTGTGCAAATGCAATGCAACCATAAAGTTGCTGTTTCCATTTAAAGAGCAAGCAGTGCAAAACAGCAGGCTGAAACTTTTAGCAATTTTTAAAAGTAGTTCCTTGTAACTTTTTATTTCTGAAGTGTTTTTTTTTTCTTTTCACAGGTACTCATTAGGTCTTTTTCTACCAGAAGCAGACATTCCTTGTTCTATTCCTCCCACTACATCATCAACATGTGACCCCACTCATTGTTACTTTACAAGCAATTTTGCCTGTTTGGTACAGTAACGAATCCCAAGTTACCAGTCAAGTAGCAGGAGAGTGGCTCTTCTTGGTTACTAGTGATGTCAAAGTCAGTGAGATCACAATACTGATGATGATAACAGCAATGGAATCCAGGATAGTAAGCAGAATGGGTTTGTGGCAGGGAGGTCTTGTCAGACCAACTGATAGTATTATCTGACTGGGTGATGAGAGTAGTGGATGAGGGCCCCACTGTGGATTTACTCTACTTTGATTTCAGTAAGACTTTTGACTCTGCCTCACAGAAGGTAGCTGAAGAAGCTAGTGGATCGGGGTGCAGTAAAGGACACAGTTAAATTGGTGAGAAACTGGTTGGAAGGGTGACAGGAGAGGGTTGTGGTTAACAGAGTCAAATCAGAAGAAAGGGAGTTCACCAGTGGGGTGCCACAAGGATCAGTCCTGGGTCAAGTCCTTTTCAGTATGTTCATCAGCGACATGAGAGAAGGAATCTGGGGCAAGATGTGCTTCTTGGCTGACAACACTAAGCTCAGTGACAGGGTAGACAGTGAAGAGGGGGTTAGGGAGATGCAAAGAGACTTGCAAAGGCTATCGAGGTGGTCAAAGATTTGGCAGTTAAAATTCATTACCAAAAGTGCAAGACGATGCATATAGGGAACAAGAACCCCAGGATAGAGTATTGGATAGAGGGGGCAAAGCTGGGCACAACCTCTGAGGAAAAAGATCTAGGGGTTATTATCAGTGACTCCCTAAAACAATCAAGCCAGTGTAATAAGGCCTACAGTAAGGCAAACAGGATGCTGGTGTTTATAGGAAGGGGTATTGACAGTAGAAGGAAAGAGATATTACTACCTGTCTATAGATCACTGTTGAGGCCCCATCTGGAGTACTGTGCCCAATTCTGTAGTTACTCATCTAAGAAAAGTTAATGACAGGCTGGAGACAGTGCAACACAGGGCAACCAGAATGATTCAGGGTCAGTAGGGCAGAACTTACGAGGATCAGTTCAAGGCACTGAACACGTATTCACTGGAGGCCAGAGAAAAGAGGGGAGCTACAATAGAAACCCTCATGTTCCTGAAATGAATGAACAAGGTAAATTGCGAGGAACTATTTGACATAAGTAGTGAATCAAGAACATGGGGGCATGAGTGGAAAGTGATGGGGGCAGGTTCAAGAGAGATGTGAGAAAATTTTATTTTACAGCAAGGCTGGTGGAGCCGTGGAACGATCTGCCAGTTGATGTTCTGGGTGCCCAAACTATCAATGGTTTTAAACACAGCTGGGACAGAGCAAAGGGCTTAGTGGTTGCTCGGGGTGGTAGCAGTAGGGTGGGGAGCATGAAGATGGATAGTGTGGGTTAAAACCCTGTACGGACAATAGGTTGTGGGTTTGTTAAGGTTTTATGGGCAGACAGGATGATGGTCTTTTTCTGCCATAATTTTCTATGTTTCTATGTACAGTTTAAGAAAAGAACTATTTCAGTCTCCAGTTAGAGTGCTGTTCCGTCCATCACACCTAGTATTGTAAGGCAGAAAATGCTTTAATTAGCAAAACAGAAAAGAAAAAAATACTTCCGATATATCAAGTGATAGCTGACTACTTTTAAAGTTACGGTTAATTCCAGGCAGTTCACTATCTCTTTAATATCTTTACTAAGCAGCAGAGAGAAACTGTTTTGCTTACCAGACTCTCCAAACTGTTTAAAATAGTAACCTTTTGGAAAGTTCTGTATAATGACTAAAAAGAATAGGAAACATGCAGTATTTAATATGGACAAATTTTCATGCAGGCTGCCCTATCACTGTTATGGAATTTGATATACCCTCTCAATAATTCAAATAAATCCCAGTACTGTCCCTGTAGACCCTGAAATATAAAGAACCACAAGTAGTTTGTTCCAAAAAGGCCTGTGAATGCAATACTCAGCACTGGAGTGAGTCATTTTTCCAGTATTGTGTATTTACCATAGCAATGACATTTTCCAGAGCCACCTGACTTTAAAGAGCGAGACAGCACAGTTCTGCAGTGGAAGCCAGTAAATGCCTGGTAGCCAATGCCATCTTAGGTAACGTGCCATAGATGAGGAATTGTAATTCCACATATTCCACAGGAACCTAGAACACTGTGCCAATCAGTCACAAAGTTATAGGAAATTCCAGTAACCCCCACCCCCTCATTAGGCACTATCCCTCAGGGCTACAGACTGACCACCCTTTAACCCTCAGCATGTTTACTCACAGCCTAATTACTCATCGTTGGGGCTATCAGCCATTCCCTTATCCTGGTTTGCTCCAAATTCTGTTGCATTTTTTGTGACCCAGAGGCCCGCATCCTTTTCATTTGAGAATTAGAATTGTTTGTTGCCATAAATGATGCACTGGCACACCTGGGACGGTAATGAGTGTATGATGCCCAGACCTCTAAACTGGTTTCTTACCACATCAAATTGCTTGCATCTTTCATTTGTGAATGACATTGACTGTGGTGTTGTGCCATGTTGTTGTGGTCTGTAAGAGTAAGTCCCGGGTCTTTCTGGAAGCCTGCACATCTGGCATTGATTCAGTATGCCCATCAGATCCCCCCACTATGTAAGCATCCACCAACTCTAGTACAGTGGACAATCAGGATATAATATAGCATAATATGTGGTCTCCCTCAATGCACTTCAGGAGCCCTACCAACCTGACATTTCTGGGCTCTCAATCCAGTTTTGAGGTGCTCATTTTCTTATTTGAGTTTTGCCACAACAATTAAAGGTTTTTTTTGAGCATTCATCTGCTTCTTTTTCTGTCAACACAGCATGACCAGTTTTTGCACCGTGTTCACAGTCATTCCAATATTTTCTCAAGTTTTTATCTGTCTCTCAAAATGCTTCCAGCACAAAGTCCCACAGTGGAGTGATTCCTCAGGCTTACCAGCTGTGAGGATACCCATGCTCTCCTGAAGGGCCTATTGTTGCTTTGAGTAGCTGCAGGCAACGTTCCAATTTGGTTGACCCATGGTATGCAAATTTGGTACCTATCTGTTCCTCTCAGCTGTAAAAGAACATTTTAGTATGCTAATCATCCATGTAAAAGGAGTCAATGTTAAAAATGTCTGACTTATTGCTTGGCTTGCTAGATCTCCCTCCAACTTTACTTTTAAGGTGTCCCCTCAAGTCAGCCCTGATCCCTGCACATCCTGCATTATCTTTGATAAGAATGAGCACTTCATTTAAGAACCTTGGAGAAGAGTCTCACCTTGTGGTGTGCAGTGCACTTGTTACTTCAATAACATATTCAGTACAATATGTAGATCCTTTTAATCCAGTGGTGGTGCACCCTCCTTCCTCTTCATCTAAATTAACTCTTTAGAAATTCTAATCATGATGCAAGAGAGAACACACATGACTTGCTCGTAGCTCTTTACTGCTGTGAACCCCAGTGCCATTCCATGAGCAAGACTGCAGGTAACATTCATGAACCTTGGACATTCCAATATATGAGTGTTGAGCTCCATGTGAAGTGAGGGGATGACCAAGGGCATAGCTGATCCGAGCACTTGACTTACAAATGGAACTACAGCTCCACCCTGGACCAGATTCCCTGTCCTACATTAGCAGAGAATTATAGGATATGGCAGTCCACAGCTGGCACTGCCCTGTCCCCTTAGTGCACAGTACTTAAAAAACATACAGTTAGGTGGCGCTGTTGAGCCAGCAAAGATGACTGACCCTTAGTGAACTAGCTCTCATGCAGAAACATGTTTAATCTACTGTACTGCCCCTTGCCCTTACTACTTGCTACACTGCAAATTTTCATCATGGGTTGCTGAACAAGGCAGAAGCACAGAAATCTACAAAGAAGTCATTACAGCTCACCTTTGCCTCAAGAAATTCAAGGTCTTCACAGTGTCAAGTTAGGAGAATAAGAACTAGCACCAAGCCATCCCGATATGCCCAGAGCACAATGGAGAAACCAGACCAGTCTCCAGACACTAACCTGGCATATCTGCTGAAAAGATTGCATCAAGATGTCATATCTGTATTTTTATTTTAAAACAACAGCACAACTAACCAGAATGCAGCAGTCTCACAACCCACATGAAACTACTACAGATCACGCAAAGAACCTGACAGTGGCAGAGATCCTTAACAGGGATTTGGAGGAAAACCTGCTGTCAGTATGTGTCAAGCTGCACACTGCCACTGAAAGCAAATGTTACAGACAAGACAGACAACTTGGATAACCAGTCCAGGAGCTCTAGTATACAAATCATAGAAATTCCTAAGGGTCTGGGGGCAGGGACCCAGTCAAATTTGTTGAAAGATAAGTACATGAAATCGGAGGACTCTGAACAGCTGACCATAACATAAAGGTGGAATGGGCACCCTGGAATACAGAGGGCAGAAGTTGTGAGAAGGTAAAACACCCTGTCCCTTTTTGGACAAAATACTGTGGTTCAGGGGCCAGGAGTCGATTCTGCACACAGCCTATGCCATGGCTTAACTTAGTGTAAGGTCACTCAAGGGGAGGGCAAAACAGGGCACAGGAATAATTTATTGCCTCTACATCAGGAACCCCTGATAAAAAGGCAGGAATACCTTGAAGTGCTGCAGTGTTTGGGCTAATTTGGTGAGACTTTGCAAACTTGGCCTCTTGGAAATAACTACAGTATGTATGATTTGCACAGATTTATTTTGCACATGGAATCTGGATGCTGGACATTTGCTTGTAGTCAATAAAGTAGGACTATTTTCTGCATTATTCCTGTTTCCTCTCTCTATTTTGCCCTCCACTCAGGTGCTCCCCTCCCCTCAAGTGCACATGCACTGTGCTTGTTAAGGAAGTTTGGAGCTGGCCACCCTAGTAAATGCACCAAACCTCCTTCCTGTTCTAGCCCACATCAAGGGCTTGTGATGCTGTGGTACATCAGAATTAATGTTAGGGCTCTGCAGGACAAAAATACAAGAATTTGCTGAATCCAAGTCGTGGTTCCTTGCTCAAAGCATCTGTTTTGCTCATCATGTGCCTGCATGACTATTAATGGACCCAGCCAGATCAACCACCTAGATTTTTCACTGATCCAGTAGCAGTAGAGACAAATGTGGGCACAATGAAGGCAGCTGTGAAGAGGTGCCACAGGACTCAAAGGACCTCAGCTTGAAAGGTTTGTCTTAAAAAATGAGATTTGCTGCCTAAGGTACTATATGGAGGTGAGAGGCCAGTACAGTATGTGTTGCAGCCCCCAAACAAAAGTATTGTTGTTTTGGGGGAGAAGGTAGTTGCCATCTGTTTGCTGCATGATATAGAACCCACTAGTTCCATCCTTCATTTGTTTAGTAGTTTGCCCTGTTGACTCTGTTTTTTGCATACCTGGTTACTTTAGTTGGAATATGGTGATGCCTACTCAGATAAGTGGGTAAACTGGTGGAAGAGGCTGAACTGCTTATCTCTGAGAGCGGCCTTCAGGCCTCAGCCTCTGTACAGTGTGATAGAGGCTGCCATATTGCCCACAATGTGGACCTGTGGGTTTTGCCTAGTCTAATACCATATTACACACAGTGGGTGTTGTCGCTGCTTTGATGGTCTGGTTGCCCAGAAATGCTCCTAGTATTGGAAATGGTACTAATAGGGAAAGAGCGGTAGTCTGGTCATTTATGCTGTGGGACTGTATCTGAACACATCCACCATGGTGCCACCCATGACCTGGAGAGTGACAGTCTCAGTGGCATCCTGAATTTTGGCCCCTGAATTGATACACAGAGGAACTTTTCATGTTTACCTGATGTGAATGTGACTATGTGATGCCTCAGGGGGAGTGGTGGCAAGACCTGTTGTGCATGGAACACTGACAGAGGCAGAATGGCTAGCATTTGATTGCCAGTGGTTCTGGGCCAGCTTGGCCCACTTGTATGCTGCAGCTCTTTGGTCACCATCATGTTTCCTGTGGGCTGCCACTTTGGCCCCGGCCTCAGTTCAAGTTGTCAGGACTTCATGGGATACCATATACAGAGAACATGGCCATGCTTACTGAAACAGTGCTGGACTGGAAGACAGAGTGGAGAAACAAGGACCTTAGTACCAGTGGTCAAGATAGTTTTTAAGACAGGGAAGAATTTACTGCTAGCTTCTTCAACCTAGTAGCATTGTCTTATAAATGATAGTAAGGTCATTCACCGACTAGACTTTCAGCCCCATGCCTTTAAACAAAGTCTCAAGCCCAATGCACATCTGCAGGCACCGGCTCTCTGTGCCTCACACTGTGGTTGGATCTCAGCTACTTTCCTGCTGCTAAGTAGTGCTGGGAACTTACGTGTGCAATTTTTTTGATTTAGCTTGTGATTACCGGGTAAGCACACTAGGCAAAAAAAAAGCCTATTTTCAGGTACAACCTGGGTGGTCACAAAGGTAAAAATACAAAGCAACATGAAGGTACAGCAGGGAAAAGGATATACAGGCAGTCATCTGTGAATCATGAATACAACAGTAGAGGTAATAACACAATAAAAGGCAAAGTGCACTACATAGAGGAATAAGCATTAGGACACGCCAAGCACATTACACAGAGGAATAAGCATTAGTACACGCCAAGCACATTACATAGAGGAATATGCATTAGGACAAGCCAAGTACATTGCATAGAGGAATAAGCATTAGGACACGCCAAGCACATTACATAGAGGAATATGCATTAGGACAAGCCAAGTACATTACATAGAGGAATAAGCATTAGGACACGCCAAGCACATTACACAGAGGAATATGCATTAGGACACGCCAAGCACATTGCATAGAGGAATAAGCATTAGGACACGCCAAGTACATTACATAGAGGAATAAGCATTAGGACACGCCAAGTACATTGCATAGAGGAATATGCATTAGGACACGCCAAGCACATTACATAGAGGAATAAGCATTAGGACACGCCAAGCACATTGCATAGAGGAATAAGCATTAGGACACGCCAAGTACATTGCATAGAGGAATAAGCATTAGGACACGCCAAGTACATTACATAGAGGAATAAGCATTAGGACACGCCAAGCACATTACATAGAGGAATAAGCATTAGGACACGCCAAGCACATTACACAGAAGAATATGCATTAGGACAAGCCAAGTACATTGCATAGAGGAATAAGCATTAGGACACGCCAAGTACATTGCATAGAGGAATAAGCATTAGGACACGCCAAGTACATTACATAGAGGAATAAGCATTAGGACACGCCAAGTACATTGCATAGAGGAATAAGCATTAGGACACGCCAAGCACATTACATAGAGGAATATGCATTAGGACACGTAACAATTCCATAGAGGAATAGCATTAGGACATGCAAGTACATTGCATAGAGGAATATGCATTAGGACACGCCAAGCACATTGCATAGAGGAATAAGCATTAGGACACGCCAAGCACATTGCATAGAGGAATATGCATTAGGACACGCCAAGCACATTGCATAGAGGAATAAGCATTAGGACACGCCAAGCACATTGCATAGAGGAATATGCATTAGGACACGCCAAGCACATTGCATAGAGGAATAAGCATTAGGACACGCCAAGCACATTGCATAGAGGAATATGCATTAGGACACGCCAAGCACATTGTATAGAGGAATAAGCATTAGGACATAAGTATATTGTATAGAGGAATATGCATTAGGACACAAGTACATTGCATAGAGGAATAAGCATTAGGACACGCCAAGTACATTGAATAGAGGAATAAGCATTAGGACAAGCCAAGCACATTGCATAGAGGAATAAGCATTAGGACACGCCAAGTACATTGCATAGAGGAATATGCATTAGGACAAGCCAAGCACATTACATAGAGGAATAAGCATTAGGACACGCCAAGCACATTGCATAGAGGAATATGCATTAGGACAAGCCAAGCACATTGCATAGAGGAATAAGCATTAGGACACGCCAAGCACATTGCATAGAGGAATAAGCATTAGGACACGCCAAGCACATTACATAGAGAAATAAGCATTAGGACACGCCAAGTACATTGCATAGAGGAATATGCATTTCCAGGTCATGACAATGCTTCTGGCCAGCTAGTGACCAGCATCTGATACTATGTCTAGTAAATTACTGTTTACAATTCATACTGATGCTTTTTTATGTCCCCACCCTTACTGCTTCCAGACTTTTAGCAGGTGGTGCTGTGGCTGCTAGCATCACATGGTGCTGCCAGTTTTGTGCTTGTGTACCAGACGGACAGTGCTGGCCCATCATGATGAAGCCCTCATTACAAATTCTGTCTGTGATATCTTGCAGGATACTGTAGGAGCACAATATAATCCAATGATAATTATTCAATTTCTTATGAAAGAAAGGGTGACATCTTTATCACAGAGGGCTTCTTCCTGGGAATTAGCACTGCATTTTAAATGGGTTGGAAGCAAATTCCTAAAATCAGAAAGTGGTACTAAATCATGGATAACTGGAAGTTAAATACTCCTTTACTCCGTGTATCTGTTCTCCTGCTGTGAATTGAGCTGTACTTTCTCCATGGCCCTACATGTGTTTGCTTAGCTGGTAAGCATTTCTATTTTCTTTCCACATGGGGCTGGGGGATTTTATGGGCACCCCAGGTCCAGGGAACATTTGTACTTTGTGCTGCTGTTAAAAAGGCTGCTGAGGCATATGATGAGGTATTCTTGATCCCATTGGACATAGCAATGGTAGAGACATACCTCACTGTGAACACAGCCTCTCTTTGGGACACACAGAGGAGGAGGAGGAGGAGGATGGGTGAGCTGTGGATACTTTTCTCCATAGATTGCTTTGCACTTGTTTCCATTTCTATGTACAGAGATGGAATCTGCTGCACCAGAAGAGGGACAAGGGTCCTTATATATGTTGCTGCTTGACTCCTGATAAGGGATTCTTATTTAGGTTATAGTAACTTCTAAGTGACAGTTGGATGTGAATGACACACAGCACCAGGAGAGAGGATGTGGTTTGTTTTTGACAAAATGATAGAGAAGAGGAAGGGAGCATAATGCATACTAAATGGGTATACTCTCACTGTGGCTGACTGCCATCAGGCAACAGAATATCACTGATTCATTCATTCATTCATTCATTTTACTTTATTTACTGGGTAAGTACACTGAGCCAAAGCCCGTTTTCAGGAATGACCCAGAGCCTCACAAAGAGGCTAAGAAGCATGGTACAAGATATAATACTGATGATGGCCAGAAAGCAGCAGGGGGCAGCCTATACAGAGAGGGTGGGATATATAGACCTGGTCTCCTGAATTTCATTACATTCATTCTAAGAAGGAAAGGGGTTGTGGGGGAGTGGGGAGGGGGCTATTATGGTATATTTGTCTGCTTTGGGTGCTGGCATTGTGCCAAGGTTTTGCAAAGTTCAGGTACAGATATACAGTGGTGTCCTCAGAAACTCATGGCCTCTCTCACTTTGCTCATTTCCTTGCTGAGGTTTTGGTTATCTATCACTTGGTTTGCCACCTTGTACTATAGCAGATTCCCACATAGTCAATAGGAACGTGAGAGACTACGCATGGGTAGGTAGGTGTTTTATTATGTGCCCTTCTGTGAATCTCAGAGTGCCATACAATATAATAGAAATATTTTAATACAAAAAGCAGGATCATTAACTAGAATAAATACAATACACTAATATGGTGTATATAATTTACAGAAAACAGGCATCAGAATTGCTTAATATGTTCAGGGAGAGGAGTGTCTGATCCTATTAAATGCAAGGAGCTTCTCTACCATCTTAAACATCTAGAAACACAGAAACATAGAATTTGACGGCAGATAAGGACCGCTTGGCCCACCTAGTCTGCCTATTTCCCTACCTGAAAGATAAGCTGCAGATCCTAGTTAACCAACAGCCTACTTCCTCCTACCCCCTCCACTAGAATTGCCTTATGTCTGTCCCATGCATTCTTGAATTCCCCCACTGTTCTTGACTCCATGACCTATTCAGGAAGGCCGTTCCATGCATCCACAACCCTCTCCATGAAAAAATACTTCCTCATAATACCGCTGAGCTGTCCCCCCCTCTATCTTCAAATTGTGCCCCCTTGTTCTTGCATATCTCTTTTTCTGAAAGATGCTGCTCTCTTGGACTTTGTTGATTCCCTTGAGGTACTTGAAAGTTTCTATCATGTCCCCCCTCTCCCTCCTTTCCTCAAGGGTATACATATTAAACTCCTTTAGTCTCTCTTCGTATGTCTTCTGGTGCAGACCCGCCACCATTTTGGTTGCCCTCCTCTGGACAGCCTCCACTCTATGTCTTTGCAGAGGCGGGGTCTCCAGAACTGCATGCAGTACTCCAGATGGGGTCTCACAAACTGTCTGTACAGAAGGATAACAGCTTCCTGTTTTCTACTGTTGATGCCTCTCCCTGTGCATCCCAATATCCCCCCAGCCCTCCTTACTGCCTTCTCACATTGCTTGCCCACCGTTAGGTCATCTGATATAATTATCCCCAGGTCCCTTCCATTTTTATGTTTGCTTGCACGCATGTGCAAGAAACATAGTGCCATCATCCAAGTTTTCGGAGGTGTGGCAGCCCTCTTCCAATTCAGGCAGTGTGTTTGCAGGTGCGGCGCGGTTCTCAATGCCTGCTCAAGCTGTCTATGACCAGTCCAAAATGCAGTGGCATACAGTTGAAAAGGCAGCTACGCTGGTGAGCAGCGATAAGATATAGTCTGCTCGTAATCTCCCCCACACAAACACACACACACACGCATACTGTGTGCTCGCCCCACACACACTGTAGATGATGGAAGGTGCCCAATCTCTGTCGGCTGTGCTGTACCCCCAAAAACAGAGTTCTATATGCCACGCTGGTGCTCATTCTAGCGTTACACATCAGTATAGTCGACGGGATGCCCAATCCCCCGTCGGCTCCACTGGTTCCCGCCCCCCCAGAGTACAGGGTGCCATGCTGGAAGCCCACCCCAGCATGACGACACATGCTATCACCAATGGGGGTGCCCAATCCCCCCATCGGCTCCATGCCTCCCCACCAGTCATCCTTGTGCCATGCTGGGAGCCCAACCCAGCGTGGCAAATGCCCCGCGTCATCGTCATTTAAAAAAAAAAACACCTGAAACTCAAAACGATCCCTCAGTGTCTCTGTCCCCACCCGCACCCACCCACTGTGCATTCTGCCTCCCACTTCTATACTTACCTCCGGACTCCAGAGCGATGATCTCCGGTGGACCGGGAACATGTGTGCACTCTTCAAAGCTGACCGCAAACTGAGGAAATGCCGGTAAGCTGTATAATGGAATAGACAGGGGTTTTTCAACTTTGCTACATATCTCAGGCATTTTTTGGAATTTTTGAACCAAATTTTCAACATGAGGTTTTTGGGACCCCTTCCCATGAATGATCTCACTGTCATGGTGTTAATCGGCCCCAAAGGGTGATTTCGCAGTCACTGCATGAAATCACCTATCGGGACAGAGTAACAAAATGACACTGCCACTGTTCATAAGGTGGGCTCTCAAAAAACCTATGTTGAAAATTTGGTGGAAAAATTCCTAAAAATGACTGTTGTACGAGGATGCGTTGCACAGTTCCTACGCATGCTCGTAAGTTCGCTAATTTTTCAATATTTTCACTCCAGATTTTCAACATTGCCATTTTACCACATCTCCTTATGAGCAGTACAGCTGTCATTTTTCACATCTTGCCCAAAATGTGTTTCCTTCCATGTAGCGCATAGCAGCGCAGTTGGTGTCTTGAAATCAATGTATGGAACACATTAAGAAAACCACAGTGACACTGTTCATGGGCAGAGGTCTTAAAATGGCTATGTTGAAAATTTGGTGAAAAATCCTAGAAATGATCTGAGTTTTATTTAGTTGTACAAGCAGACAGTTCCTACGCATGCTCGTAAGTTTGAATTTTCTATATTTTCACTCCAGATTTTCCACATTGCCATTTTATTACACTTCCTTATGAACAGCAGCTGCCATTTTTACATGTCGCCCAAAATGTGTTTCTGCAATGTAGTGCACAATGGTGCAGTCGGTGCAAAAAGCAATGTTTGGGACAGATTAAGAAATCACAGTTACACTGTTCGTGAGCAGAGGTCTTAAATGGCTATGTTGAAAATTTGGTGACAAAAGTCCATAAATGACTGTGTTACGAGTGAGCATTGCGCAGTTTGCACACACCATCGTAAGTTCCTGACTTTGTAATATTTTTAGTCCAGATTTTCACCAGTGGCATTTTTCCACACTTCCTTATGAACAGTACAGCTGTCATTTTTCACAACATGGCCGAAATGTGTTTTCACACTTTCAGCTCAGAGATGTGTGGTCGCTGTGGGAAATCATTGTTCAGGACAGATAAAGAAAATCACAGTGACACTGTTCATGATCGGAGGTCCCAAAATGCCTGTGTTGACAATCTGCTGTAAAAAATCCCCAAACTAATTACATTACGGGTGTGCGTTGCACAGTTTCTATGCACGCTCGTGACTTCACCAGTTTTTTTTATTTTTACTGCAGATTTGCAACATTGCCATTTTTTACACCTCCCCATGAACAGTATTGCTGTCATTTTTCACATCCTGTTCAGAATGTGTTTTTGCACCTGTGGTGCTAAACGCCGTAGTCGCTGTGCATAATCAGCTTTCAGCTAACAAACTGATATTGCCACTGATCATGAGGTGGGGGTCACAAAAAAACCATGTTCAAAATTTGGAGTGAAAATACCAATGAATGCCGAGGTGTTAGGGTTTCCAACCATAACACCCCACCCTGTAGAGAATGACAGGCATCAGGGGTGTGACTTGTGATTCTTGTCTGTAATGCTCATACCATTCCACACCCTGCAGCCAGTGAGAGGCATCGAGGTATGCCTTGGACTCTTTGGCCCCAAAGTTCACCCCATTCTCCTATACTGCACCCATCTCACTGTATTTTCTGATGGAATGGAGTGCGCCTAAGGGCCAAACACCCCAAGGCACACCGTGACACTTGTCAGTGTCTGCAGGGTAGGGTGTGATGAAATGGCATGGCCATTATGCCTGACAACCCAAAGGCACACCCCAATGCCTGTCACTCTCTGCAGGGTGGTGGTGGGGTTGACTTCAGTTCAATACTTCACTGCCATTCCTGTTATGCAGCTCTGTAACTTCTACACTACCAATGCCAATGCCAGCAAGCAAACATTCGGCATTGACAAATGCTTGTTGTTGTTGTTAGTATCTCATCCCCCCATTGTGTGCTCTTCCCCTGGGTTTTTGTTTCCCAGGTCCATTACCTTGCACTTCTTTGTGTTGAATCTGAGCTGCCATTCATTTGACCATTCCTCCAACCTTGCCAAGTCCCTTCTCTTCCTTTCCACCCCACCTTGTGTATCAACCCTGTTGCAGAGCTTTGTGTCATCTGCAAAAAGACATACTTTTCCTTCCAGTTGCTCTGCAATGTCACTTATAAAGACATTAAAGAGGACCAGTCCCAGTACTGAAACCTGTGGTACCCCTCTAATAACCCTTCTTTCATCATGGTGGACTCCGTTTACTATTACCCTTAGCGTCCTGTTGTCCAGCCAAATGTTTATCCAGGCAACCACCTTGGGACTCACTCCAAGGCTGGCTAACTGGGTGCCCATGTGGCATTTCTATTAGATACTTGCTTTATGCAGGCTAAAACACTTGTGAAAGGTTGGGCCAGACAAGGCTTCCATGCATGCCACAGTTCCGACAGGAAGGTCTGACAACCCTCATTCTTTTTTTTTTTTTGCTGTGGTGCCAGACCTCCGAGAGCTCAGACCCTGTCACCTCCAACCTCCACCCACCCCCAGGAATTACCTTGGAGTGGCAATTCACCCAGGCTTACACCCTCTGGACAGGGCCATCAGATGGTGTGGCCCCCATGGACAACTGGTCACAGGTCCTGATGGGAACACCACCAGGAGGTACCCAGATTATCCTCCAAGGTTAGGCCATGGGACTGGACTGCACCAATGGAAACTCATCGCTCGGTCACCAGCTAAGCACCACAGAGTGCAATGCAGAATCAGAGAGGTGGGCATCATAAATGGAACTGGCAGCGATGTTTTTTTTATTTTAGTGGGAGCTTCCTGGGAGATGTGGTGTGCAACATGCAACATCTAGAATGCCTCCCTGACAGCTCATCTCCAGTAGCTGTATTCCCCTTGGCCGCTGCCAGGAGTCATTCAAACACACTTCGCTCTACCCCTTCCCCCCAGGAGGAGGAGAGCAGTCCCTAGAAGGCTCAATCCTCCTTCTCACCTCCTCCATCTGGCCCTCTAACACTCTGACTCTGCATCTGAACCCAGGCATTGGCATCACAGACAGAACTCCAACCGCTGCACCAGCAGACTGACCCGACAGCTCTCATTCTTAATTTCCCTTTCAGGCTTAGTCATGTGCTGGCAGGCAGGAACAATGGGAAATACCTATTTGTGCAGAGTACCCTGCATAGAAAAGTCATCACACATGGGAAATTGTTATGCCCCACAGACTATGACCCTGCCTGGCTCCACAAGCTCAAGACATTGTTCCCGATGGAGGGGTTCCCAAACATCATCCTTGGGGAGACAATGATGTAGCTCTGAGGCCAGAGCTGAATAGCTCTTTGGGTATGGGAGGAGTATCAGAGAGTGACGGTCAAAATTAGCAGAGTCTGCATCAGTGAAATGTTCACAGATTTCATGATTTTAATGCGTCCAGGAACCCCAGCTCCAATGTTGTGAACCTGTACCTTAGTGGCATGGTGTTCCTGGGGGCTGGGTTCAGTTCCCAGTAGGTCACATTATTTCTTTCTCACTACAATTCATTGGTCTCATGACAATTCACAGAATTTCATGAAATTTTGCCAATATCTTCAGTTAGTTTTTCCTCAGTCATCCTTTAAAGAAGTAGAGACATGAAAATTGGCATGCTCCCCATTGATAAAGGTTTGAAGTACCTGTGAAATTTCTTGACATATGGATAAGTAGTTTTGAACTTGAACTTACAAGGGTAGAAACTGGCTGTCTATTTCTCTGTGAAATGTTGTAAAAATGTCCAAAAGATTTTCTTGCTTATAACTCGGCCAGTTGTGGAGTTCAATACCTGAACATCTGCATGCATTACATTTGTGTAAGGGTCTTTAAAATTACTAAGTTTAGGAATGTTTTGCACTGTTGTTTTTTACATTCTATGGACTCATATTTGCACTATTTATTAACATGCAATTTATTTTGAAAATGTCCCCAAGATTTGTCTGTTTATAACACCACTGCCCTTAGAGGTATAGACTTGACATGTGGCATACAGGGCTCACTCATATTTCAGTGCAGTGGAAACCTACGCAGTCAAACAGTGCACTGCACAGAGACCAGAAAAGCACGTGGTCCAAAACCGTGATAAAATTTAATTAACTCTGAACCGCAAACAATGTTTTGATCACACATTTTCCTATTGTGTGTCCATCCCTTCACGATTTTGATGGGATACCAGCATACAGTACATGGACAATGGCATTGCATTCTAAAATGACCAGATCTAAATAAATTCAGTTTAGTGGTTTTAAAATCAAAGGGGAAATCCCACATATTACTTATTGACAAGATTTCATGGACATTTATAAAATATTCTTGAAACTTCATGAAATTTCAGAAATAATGTGACCTTAATTCTACTGGTGGAATGTTAATTTCGCAAAGCACTTATCACCACTGCATCCAATTTGGCTGCTCTCCTAATTTCCCAACCAGCTGGGCATAAGTTATTTATTTATTTATTTACTTCAATATTTTGGCCAGGAACATCACATGTTCTCTTTGAATGCTGATGTGTTTTCTAGGGATAATCTACTGTATCAAATTCCTTAAGAGTGATGCACTAGAAAGCCATTGCACGAAGCAGAAAGAACCTTTTATCTGAAACTAAGCTAGCTAGAAGTAAATGAAAGCTGCTAAATTTGCATTATGACTTTGATGCATATTAGCAATAAACAAGCTCCTTCCTTGTAGCCTGTTATTTCATGCAGATTCACATTTAATTATATCACAACTTTAAGATGCACAATATACTGTCTAATTTTAACCAAAATTATGCTGCGCGTGGACCCTTTTGTCTAATCACAAGCCACAGACAGTCACACTTCATTTTGCCACAGACTTACTAAAATCCCCATTTTCAATGAAAGTATCACAGTTGCATCATGTCAGCTATTGTGTTCTCAGTAAAATGATTAGGATAACATCATCACAGTAATTTTATTTATCGTAACATTGTCTTACCTGAACATTCAATTATTCTGTGTGTGGTCCTTTTCTTTGCACATGTAGCATGTTAGTGATAATTGGATAGTGTCATCAATATCTTTGTCAATAATCTGATTGTTTCTGAGAGACAAAGTGCTCAGCCTTCGGCCTCATACTTTATCCACTCAACAGCCAGATTATTAACTCGTATTATGATGGAACTATCATATATAAATGATAGATTTTAAATAAACACAGTGCAATACAACAACACACAACATAGTACAGTTTATATCAAGAGTATCACTTAACAGTTAAAAAACATATTTCTGGGCTGGCACAGTACAGCATGAACTACATTGTAATCATAGAAGAAAGCATGCAATAACATTTTCATAGCATAGTCTTCATCCATGAAACCACATAACCTGGCAAGCGGGTTATAAAAGAAGCTACAGGGTAATCTGCCTGCATTGGTTAGAATCTTAAACTTGCCAGGCCCCAAATGATAGGCTTTTCTGGTTTGCTATTTCACTGTAATAAAGCCAGAATTCTTCTGTGAAATCCCACTGAGTATAAATAACGCTATGGAGGTTGAAGCAGATGCACTGAGCACTTCTTCCTTAACAATTCATGCGATATTCATAGTAAACTGGAAGCAGTTGCCGTGGTTCTTTCTTCAGGTTAGGCTACTCTTCAAAGATAGCTGCCGGCCCTCACTGATGTGTGTGGTGGGAGTTGGGTAGAGTGGGCAAAATTACAAAATTTCTGCTTCCACAGGACTTCTCTGAACTGTTGAAAATTCTGCAGAGGTGGAACCCTGTAAATTATAGAACTCTGCAAATGTAGCCATGTTCTTGTATTGAATTATGAATTCTGCATGATTTTAATAGTAGAAATCTGTGGAATTTCATGCAGAAAATACAGTGTAATGCCCACAAACAGAAGGCTGATTTCATGATAATGCTGCAAGTGACTATTTTTTATGCAGCAGCCCTAGGTGGGAGAACTGCACTGTAAGCTACAGTAGTTCTCATTTTAACTTTCTGAACTGAGACAAATAGCTCACTGTAAGGCCTTTGGCTCTCCAGCTTGTTTCCGCTCTGGCTCTAATTCTCATTACACATGCAAAACCCAGCAAATGATATGTATGTAAGGCCTGTTATTTTATGTGTGTAATAATAAATCCTGCTGTTTGAAGCTGTGAGCATGAGGTAACATTGGATGCCGGGAGGGGACTCCTTCTAACTTTGCCAAAGGCTCACTGGACAGATGTGCAACTTAAGCCATGCTGCCAAGTGATAATACAGTACTTGTCAGTTTCAGACTCCTTCAGCTATATAAGTACTTCAGACACACATACCGTATAGACTTTCCATCTTTACTGAAAGACAGGAAAAAATTGATCCTGAATCCTTAATTTTGGCTAACATTGTTCACTAAATCTGTAGTCAGTGTCTTTTTAAACATGAACCTGGCTTCTAAGAGTTTCTGATACAAAACGCAGGGCTCCCAAATCTACAGGGATTCCAATATTTTACAGGGAAATGGAGTCATATACAGGGAAATTGTTCCTATAGGATTCAATTAGCTATATGGAAAACAGAGCAATTCAGCTTCCATAGAAAATGATGTTATCTATTGAAAAGCCTTGTATCTGATGGAAGTGACCAAACTGATGTTGGAGCACTAAAAACATAAGGATCTGGAAAGTAGATCAAAAAAGTTCCAGCACACTCCAGAGTGTTGTAATTTTCACTAAGAAGTTCATAAAATTCTTCAGAAAGGCAGTTTGTCTTCTGGTTGTGACAAATCTATTCCAGTTCAATTTCATTTTGATTTAAAACCTAAAAAGATTTGAAGAGGTTCTTGTGCCGAGCTTGAACCCCTTGTCAATTTTTAATTACTATATATCCCTCTTTAGGTGGTTGCTTAGTCTCTTCATCAGCCTGTTCACAAGCCCTAGACCCACGGCCTTCTAAAGTAGTCACCACTGTTACAAGTAATGTAGCAAGGAAAGCCCAGAGGAAATGCAACATCTCATTTCCTATAGGATCCAGCTTGATTTCCGCAGCTGGGTGCAATGGAGCATTGAGAGATTAAGTTGCTTGCCAAAGGTAACACCATGAGTTTTGGTTCTGTGGGTTTGAGCCTGTGATCTCCTGGTTCCTAGGTCAGTGCTCTAAACACTAGACAACACGATCTTATCCATTTGCCCCAACCTGATACCCACTGCCTGTCCACTTATATAGTGACTTGGACTTATCCTTCCAGACAGATCTAGCCAGTCATAAGTAGAGTCAGCTGGATGTTTCTGACCACAGGGCAGGGGAGGGATACCCAGAGTTTTGGGTACCACAGCTTGGCAGGGAGTGTACAGCTGTGTTATCCACCTGAGTAATGTTTTACATGAGAAAATCAGTCGATAAAAAGCAGTGCCATCTTGATGTGAGAAGTTGAAAATGATGGAGTCCTACAGTGCTATAAATAAGATTATAGGTCTAATTAATGAGATCAACACGTGCTCTAATTGGCTACTGAACTGGGTTTTAATTCTTTAGAAATGCCCAGTAAAACTCAACGTGGTGTGCATTTCTGTAATCTGTGTTTCTTTTTTTAATGCAATTTTTCCCCTTACTAATGTTATTACACTTATAATCATAATTATGCCGTACAGTTCAGCATTTCAATGGGCTTAAAGCAGTAGTGCAGTGAAACTGGACAAAAAGTTTTACCCTCTTTTTTTTTCACTGAAAAATTTTAGGCATCTTCCAGTTTAATTTAATGATAACAATTCTGAGTTCTGCCAAGATTTGAGTATTTTATAAATGTTTTACTTTTCGTTTTTTTCTCAAGAAAAAATATGGCTACCATATTTGCCTTAGAAATAGCACTGTAGACCTGGCAAGGGTAAGGATCCAGAGGAAAAAACTCAGGATATGCAGCATAAGTGGTACATAGAAAAGCTTTTCTCAGACAGATAGTCAACAAACCCACTAGGGGCAAGGCACTGCTGGAGCTGATGCTTACAAACAGGGGCAGCATTGCAGATGTTACAGTGGGCAGTCCCATAGGTGCACAGTGGGCAGTCCCAATGGGAACAGAAGCAAACGACATGAGGATGAGGGTCCGGGACTTTAGGAGAGAGGATTTAAAAAAAATGGGAGACTACCTCAGAAACTGCAAATGGGGAGAATTGCCAGGGAAACATAGAAACATAGAATTTGACGGCAGATAAGGACCGCTTGGCCCACCCACTCTGCCCATTTCCCTACCTGATGGATAAGCTGCAGGTCCTAGTTAACCAGCAGCCTACTTCTTCCTACCCCCACCCCCTAGAATTGCCTTATGACTGTCCCATGCATGCTTGAATTCCACCACTGTTTTTGACTCCACAACTTCCTCTGGAAGGCCGTTCCATACATCCACAACCCTCTCTGTGAAAAAATACTTCCTTAAATTACTTCTGAGCCGTCCCCCTTGGGGAGGGGTAGAGGAACAAGTGGGGAAAATAAAGGCAAGCATAATTAAGACAATGGGCCTCTGTGTGAAGGAAGTGAGGAAAAGCAAAAGGAACATGGGCAGACTGGGTGGGCCATAGGCCCTTATCTGCCGACACTGTCTATGTATCTATGTATCTATGTATGTAAAAAGAGACTATTATGATAATCTAGGGAAGTGACCATAGTGGTGAAGGAACAATGGTGGCATTCATGAGGTATCAGGAAACACAAATGGAGGAAAACTGTGAGGTGTACCAGGTAAAACAGAGGGAAGCAGGCAAGGCTGTGGGGAAGGCAAAGCTGCAGACAGAGGAAAGACAGCCAAAGGGGTAGCAAATGGGGATAATGCTTTCTTCAGGCACATAAATGAGAAGAGGAAAGCAATCGGAGGGAAAATGAAAAAAGGCAGGAGGCACAGGGAGACTGCACAAAAGGGGACCAAGAAAAAGCAGACATCCTGATCCCTGGACAGGTACTTCTCCTCAGTCTTCACAGTTGTGGGAATGGAAAACAAGAGACCAGTAGGAACTGGGGGTAGACTCAAGTCCATTTCCAGAGGAAAGAGTCCTGAAGAGGCTTGCAGCTCTGAAACTGGACAAGGCTGGGGACCAGACAGGATACATCCAAGGGTACTAAAATAAGTCTGGGAGGTGTTGGTTGCCCCGCTGATGGCCTTCTCTAATAGCTCACTGGAACTGAGCATGGTTCCAGGAGACTGGAGGACAGCAGACATGGTTCTTCTACATAACAGTGACAACAGGGAAGAGGCTAGCAATTATAGGCCGGTGAGTCTTTCCTCTGCAATAGGGAAATTAATGGAAACACTGATAAAGAAAAAAGTGGTAAATTATCTTGAATCCAATGGGCTGCAAGACCAAAGGCAGCATGGATTAATGAAAGGGAAATCATGCTGGATGAACCAGATTGATTTTTTCTGACTGGGTGACCAGGGAAATAGATTGGGGAAGCAGTGGATGTTGTCTATCTGGACATTAGAAAGAGCTTCAACACTGTGCTACACAGGAGGCTGACTAAGAAAGTAAGCAGCCTAAGGGTGGGATCCAAAGTGGGGAACCGGGTTAGAAACTAGTTAACAGATAGGCAACAGAGGGTGTTGGGTAACGGCACTCACTCTAATGATGGAAGAGTGATCAGTGGGGTGCTGCACGGCTCAGTGATGAGACCAGTCATTGTCAGCATCTTCATAAGTGACAATACAGATGAACTGGAAGGGAAAGTATGCATTTTTGCAGATGATACTAAATTATGTAATAGCATGGACAATCAGAAGTGGGTGGAAAGAACGTGCAGGAATCTTTGGAAACTTGAGAAGTGGCCAAGAACATGGCAGTTGGTGTTCAGTGCCAAAAAGTGCAAAATCATGCACCAAGGGCACAGGAACCCAGAAAAGGGATTTTGAGGTTATCCTATCTGATGAGCTCAAAGTGGCAGTATGACATTGGAATGCAATGGGAGAGGTATCTCCAGCAGGAGGCGGGATAAGGTGTTACCACTGTACTGTTCACTGATAAGACCTCACCTGCAGTACCGTGTCTAGTTCAGGAAACCATACCTCAGAAAGGACAGAGACAGGGTGAAGGTGGTCCAAAAGAGGGCAACTGAAATGGTGTAGAGGTTGTACCAAAAGCCCTATGAGGAAATACTTACAGATATCAACAGGTACAACCTGGAGGAATGGAGAGAGCTAGAGAGGAGACATGATACAGATCTACAAGTACCTCACAAGGGTGAACTGTGTGCTGTAGGAGATGCTCTTTCAAATAAGAAGAGCACCAAGGCTTGAGAGCATGCAAAGAGGCGGGGGGGGCAGTTTAAGAGTGATGTGAGGAAGTACTACTCACTAAAAGAACAGTAGATGCCTGGAATAGACTGCCAGCAGAAATGGTGGAGGCAAAAACAGTAGGGAACTTCATGAATGTGTGGGATAGACATGGAGATATTAGTAAATAGGCAAGGAAGAGGGAGGGTCACTATAGACCAGTTAGTGTCTGTGGAGACAGACTAGGCAGGGACCATCTGGGCAGACTGGATGGGCCAAGTGGTCCTTTTCTAACAACAAAGTCTCTGTTTCTAAGTTTCTATGCAAATTTAACAGACATGCTAATATTTTATTAACAGTAAGTGAAATTAAATTTGGGGGGAAATTGTTTTGTTGCACTGCTGCTTAAATGTCTTTGCTGGGGTTAATGACCCTCAGCTATGCTTTGAGCCACCAACACTCTCAGCTGGGCTTTAATCCCTAGTAAATTTCCAGTTGTATGAGAATTATTGTTTAAATCACAGAGAAACATAAGGAGATGGATGAGGCCACAATTTATGAACTCATAGCCTCAGTATAACTTTCCGGTGAGGAAGAATTTCTCTAAAGCTGAATGGTTACAGCTGTTGCCTTTGGACTCAGGGTGCCAGATTCACTTCCCACTGTAGTATGGAGCTGTGTCTATCAAGATGAGGGAAAAACAGAACATTTTGGCAAGGATATGGGATGCTTAACTCAAAGAAAGAAGAAGGGCAGTGAAAGCAGGTTATTGAGGATTTTCATGCATGTCTTGATACAGTTGTTACCTGGACTGATAATATGAAAATTAACAGGAAAAAATGCAAATTCGAAGAAAGAAAACAGCATAGTTATGATGTCAGTTTTTTTCTGGTGTGCTCTAACAGAATGCAAGCACACCATGAATCTCACAGGATGCACATACAGGAGTATAATTAAGAGTTGCATCCAGAGGTACAGTTAACTCCATTTTTGTAGTATTTGACTTCCAAAAATAAGGCAAAGACTTCCAAAATAAAGGGGGAGGAAGTCATTGACTTCCAGATATAAAACAAAAAAAATTAGATGACTTCCAAAACTATAGGCATGGAAGTCAGAAATGTTGGATTTTTCTGAAATAAATTATATTTTACCACATAATATGTTGTATTAATATCTGTAAAATGCGTCCTTCCTAGAATATTGACTTCCACAAATGGGATCCTGGAAGTATTTTGACTTCCAAAAAATCGGAATGACTTCCAGATTTTGACTCACGGAAGTTTTAGACTTCCACTAAAAATAAATTGACTGAACCCCTGGTTACATCTTCTCCTGTTGGGTGGTGAACCTAGGGAACAGTCTACCAGTGAACACAGTGGACACAGAGATGGTACAGACCTTCACAGTAAAAATAAACTGTACAGAGGAAGGCCTCCAACACCAAAAATAAATGCCCAGTCAAAATCTGTAGCAGTAAAGTCTTAATTTAATAGAGCAAAAAGACAGATGGAATACATTACAGCTGACCCTGTCAAAGTGCAGAACAGCATGTAACATCAGGCATCCTGTCTATGGCTTCCGAGGCTGCTGTGAATTTGTAATGTATTCCATCTGTCTGCTTGTTGTAATAAATGAATACTTCACTACTATGGATTTACCTGGGCATTCACGTTTGGCATTGGCATGCTGCCACTATGCAGTTTTTGTGTTTGTTGTTTTCTCCCTGTAGCTGCACCAGTACATTCATTAGTCTGACCTCTTATGAGCTTTTGTGACACCCACTGGCCATTAAGGTAAGCCTGGACAGGATTCTGATTACAAAGGGGATCACAGGACACCCTGGGTAGCAGACTGGGTGGGGTATCCCTACAAATTAGAACTTGTTTGTGCAGCCTACTTATTAATCCTTGCTTATGAAACAGGGAGGGGCAGAACTGACAGACCTAGAGTCCTTTCCAACCTTTTATTATTATGTTACAATGTTACTGTGTAAAAGCATGGAGGTCTCCACAGTAGTTACAGCAACATTACCAGGGTAGTAATAGTGGATGACTTAAAATGGAAACAATAAGTAGACCCCACACATATAATTGCCAAAGCTAGTTATGGAACACATTTCATAACTCAAAAGACAGAAGGTCTTTGAACACAAGAATCAGTGTCACTATACAAAACATCAATCTGATTGGTGCTTGAATACAGTGACATATGCCAAGCTTGGCATTCAAGTCTCACAACTCAAGATTCATTTAGACTGGAAGTCATTAAAAGAGTGTGTAAAATAATCCAAATAGATATACCATATAACCATCAAGCAATTAACATAGAGCTGGAATCTAAAGTCTCTGGAATAATGGAGAAATACTGTATGCAATCTAATAAAAGTTTTTCAGTGTCATGAATTCAGTGTGAATAAGTCCAGTACTCTGATTTAAAATAATGAAGAAACTAGATAGTTGACTCACAATAATAAAATATAGAGCACGCACCAATGCCACACAGAACGATTTAGAAAGAGTCACGTCCCCTAGACAATCCACAACTTTGGCCCAAAGTGACAAGTTGTTACTATGATACTGTCATGATAGCTAATAAAATAGAGTGCTATTCAGAAAAAAGAAATGTTATAATAGAGGGTGATATCAACTTTCCAAAGATAGTACAGTCTGAAATGAGGTCTAACAATAAATCTGAGCAGCATTTGTTAGATTTATTCCACATTCAAGGTTTGAAGCAATTAATAAGTGAGCCAACCAGAGGAAAAAACACACTGGATGTTGTCTTAGCTGATCTGAGAAAATGCAGGGGTCACTGTTAGACAGCCATTAGGTAACAGCAATCACAACATGGTGGAAGTGAGTATACTTAGTGTACAAAAAGACAAAAACATAAAGGGGGATAAAGGGGTGCAATTAAGTATAATATGGCACATTTTAAAACAATAAAACAGGAGTTAAGGAACTGGAACTGGGTAATTTGTTTCAATAAATCAAATGTTGAAGAATGCCAGAGTCTTCCACAAAATAAAACAACATAGAAACATAGAAACATAGATTTTGACAGCAGATAAGGACCGCTTGGCCCACCCAGTCTGCCCATTTCCCCTACCTAATGGATAAGCTGCAGATCCTAGTTAACCAGCCGCCTACTTTTTCCTACCCCCACCCCCTAGAATTGCCTTATGACTGTCCCATGCATGCTTGAATTCCACCACTGTTTTTGACTCCATAACCTCCTCTGGAAGGCCGTTCCATACATCCACAACCCTCTCTGTGAAAAAATACTTCCTTAAATTACCTCTGAGCCACCCCCCATCTTCAAATTGTGCCCCCTTGTTCTTGCACACTCTTTTTTGAAAGATGCTACCCTCTTGGACTTTGTTGATTCCCTTGAGGTACTTGAAAGTTTCTATCATGTCCCCCTCTCCCTCCTTTCCTCGAGGCTATACATATTAAGCTCCTTAAGTCTCTCTCTTCATATGTCTTCCAGTGCAGACCCTGCACCATTTTAGTTGCCCTCCCTGGACAGCTTCCATCCTGTCTATGTCTTTGCAGAGATTGGGTCTCCAGAACTGCACGCAGTACTCAGATGGGGTCTCACCAACTGTCTGTACAGAGGGATAATAACTTCCTGTTTTCTACTGGTGATGCCTCTCCCTATGCATCCCAGTATCCCCCCAGCCCTCCTTGCTGCCCTCTCACATTGCTTGCCCACCTTTAGGTCATCTGATATGACTACCCCAGGTTCCTTTCCATTTTTATTGTTGTTAGTATCTCACCCCCCATTGTGTACTCTTCCCCTGGGTTTTTGTTTCCCAGGTGCATTACCTTGCACTTCTTAGCATTGAATCTAAGCTGCCATACATTTGACCATTCCTCTAACCTTGCCATGTCCCTTCTCATCCTTTCCACCCCACCTTGTGCATGAACTCTGTTGCAGATCTTTGTGTCATCTGCAAAGAGACATACTTTTCCTTCCAGTCCCTCTGTAATGTCACTTATAAAGACATTGAAGAGGACCGGTCCTAATACTGAACCCTGTGGTACCCCACTAGTAACCCCCCTTTCTTCAGAGTGGACTCCATTTACTATTACTCTCTGTGTCCTATTCTCCAGCCAATTCTTTACCCAGCCTGTTATCTTGGGACCCACTCCCAGGCTGGCTAACTTGTATATTAATCTTTTGTGTGGGACTGTGTCAAATGCCTTGCTAAAGCCTAGGTAGGCCATGTCCACAGCCCCTCCCTGATCTACTACTTTGGTCACCCAGTCAAAGAAATCTATCAGATTTGTCTGGCATGACCTTCCTGCTGTAAATCCATGCTGCCTTGGGTCCTGTGCCCCTCTGGCCTCTAGATACTTAACAGTTCTTTCCTTCAGAAGTGATTCCGTCATTTTCCCTACCACTGAGGTTAAACTAACAGGTCTGTAGTTTCCTGCTTCTGCCTTGCTCCCACTTTTGTGAAGAGGAATCACATCTGCCCTCCTCCAGTCCTCGGGTACCACCCCATCCTCCCATGATTTGTTAAAGAGGGTAGTCAGTGGTGTCACTAGTTCTACCCTTAGTTCTTTTAGAATTCTGGGATGAATCCCATCAGGCCCCATTGCTTTGTCCACCTTCAGTTTTAAGAGTTCTTTCAGAACCCTTTCTTCTGTAAATGGGCTGGTAACAACTTCTGTATCCAGAGTGTTTCTACTATTTGTTTTAGGTACCTCCCCTCTTCCTTTGCAAATACTGAGCAAAATATTTGTTTAGTATCTCTGCCTTTTCACAGTCACCTCTGCCCACCCTCCCTCCCTCCCTCCTCTTTATTAAGCCTCATTAACCCCCCTTGGTCTTCCTTCGCTCCTGATGCACTTATAAAGGTTTTATCCCCTTCTTAACTGAGGTTGGCTATCTTTTCCTCGGTTTGGGCCTTTGCTGTTCTGACTGCCTTCCCAGCTTCCTTTTGTTTAACTCATACAGTTCTCTGTCCTGCTCCTTCTGTGATTCCTTGTACTTCCTGAATGCTTTTTTTTTCTTGAACCTTCACTGCCACTTCCTTTGAGAACCATAGTGGTTTCCTACATCATTTTGTTTTGTTTATTTGCTTCACACAAAGGCTTGTTACCTCTGTGTGATGGCAGTTTTATTATTCCCATTGTTCTTCCACCCTCCTTCCTGCCCATTTGCTAGTGCATTCCTTAGGCACTCACTCATTTTGGCAAAGTCAGCCTCCCAAAGTTCAGTACTTTTGCCTTTGTATGGCTTGACCTATTGCTGTGTGTTTATTGTGAACCATACTGTTCGATGGTCGCTAGTTCCCAGATGGCTACCCACTTCTACATCTGTGACCCTCTCTTCATCTCCAATTGAGAGAACCAGGTCTAAGATTCTCCCTCTTGAGTGGGCTCCAATACTAGTTGTCTAAGGCATGCCCCCTGTAGGGCATCTAGAATAACCCCACTCTTCAAAGTGGCTGCTGCAACTGCACTCCAGTTAACATCTGGCATATTCAGATCACCCATCAGCAATATCTCCCCTTTTTCTGCCATTCTAAGTATTCTTTCTATCATTTCCTTGTCCATTTCCTCCTCCTGAGAAGGGGGTCTGTATACAACCCCTGTGCGGATTGTGGTGCCATTGCCGGTCTCCAAATTTACCCACAGTGCTTCTTCTCCTCCCTGTTTTTCCTTTTGTTCTGTTGCTTTGATTCCTTCCCTTATGTAAAGAGCTACTCCTCCTCCTCCTCTTTTACCCTCCCTGTCCCTCCTGTAGATAGTGTATCCTAGTCGTTCCCCGTCCCAGTCCATGGAGTTTTATTGTGTACCATGTTTCTGTGACTGCCACGATATCCAGATGTTCCTCCTCCATCAAGGCCACTAATTCAGGAAGCTTGTTACTCAGAGTATGGGCATTGGTACTCATTGCTCTCCATTTTTTGATGGCTTTACCTTCTTTTGCAGCATCCCCAACTGACCTTTCTACCTCAGTCTTTTTCTCATTTAGTACCCTGTTTTGTAGGGAGAGGCTGGGATTTTCCTGCTGCTTATCAGTGCCTCCCCCCTTGACTAGTTTAAAAGCTTGCCAATGAAGCATTTAAACTGATTTCTCAAAAGACTTGTTCCCTTCCTGGACAGATGCAGACCATCCTGCCAGTATAGGCTGGTGTCCCTCCAGGTGGAACCCCAGTCCCCAATGAAGCCAAACCCCTGTGCTCCACACCATTTTTTCAACCATTCATTAAACACAGCTAGAAAGGGAGAATACTCCAATAAAAAAACATATAACAAAAGGGGGAAAATACCTACTTGGTATAACAACAACATTAAGAAACAGGTAATTAAAAAGAAAAAGGCTTTTCTGAAAATGAAATCAAATCAAACAGAAGAAACCATGAAAGCATACATAAATTAATTGAAGGTGTCTAAAAATTGATCAAAAAGGCAAGAAGTAAAACTGAATTAAAAATTTCACATTTCAGGGATAATTCCAAATCCTTCTATTCTTACATTAACAACAATAAAGGGAATAATAATACTATAGGGCCATTAAAAGACAATAGTATGGCAATAAATGATCCAAAGGAAATGGCCGATCTGTTCAGCAAATACTTTCATTCAATCTTTATTGGGAAGAACAAACACAGTATGGTAGAAGGAAAAATACTATTGAAGGGATATCACAGATAAAATGTGATCAACAGAGTATACTAGAGTTACTACATAAAATAAATAGAAATAAAGTAGATGGACTAGATGGGCTACATCCAAGATTACTAAAAATATAGCAGAGAAAATTGCAGGGCCTTTGACTCATATTTTCGATAAGTCATATCAGTCAGGTCAAATTCCAGAGGACTGATAAAAAGCAATTGTAATGCCAATATTCAAAAAAGGAAGAAAGATGGAAGTAGCAACTTACAGACCCATGAGCTTGACATCTATGCTGGGAAAAATAATGGAAAACATAATGATACAGGAACTGGAGTTAGAACTTAGTGAAAGGGAATTAATTGACAGAAGTCAACATGGTTTAAAACAAAACATATCTGTAGTAACTAATATGCTAATCTTTTTTGAGTCAGTGAACAGAAGCATTGATAAGAATATATGATGAGTTTGTGAAGTGGGGGTCCTACTGGACAAACCTCATTCAAGATGGTGCCACGTTGGGTGACTGAGGGGAGTTTCTGTGATTGTATCTACAACATTGCTTTATGAGGGGAATTCATGTTTAATTTGGATTTTAGTTTGTTGACTCTGCTTTTAGATTTTATTATGCTTTTTATATTGCTTATACTCTGCTTTTGTGGTGTCTAGACAGACAATAGATATTGAGCAAAGGCCGATGGCACATTTATAAGGTAGAAAAGAAATGGGCAGACTGGATGGGCCTTGCGGTCCTTATCTGCCATCAACTTCTATGTTTCTATGTTTCTATGTAGGTGTAGTGCTTAGTGGTAGTCAGGGCACTAAGTGAGGTGGCTTGAGGAGCAAGGTTTGTTGTTTCACAATGAAGGTCAGACAGTGCCAGGTAATATGGTATTGAAATCTGGCACCAGGTGTCACTATTGCTCTGTGTCTGTGTAACTCAGCATTTGGATGAAACCACTGTTATTGCCTGGAGCCACCATTGTTCACTAGGAGAGAAGCTATTGCTTCTGTCTGGAGCTTCAACTTTGCAGCTGTGGTCACTGGCGTAGCCCTTCATGGTGAGGGATGGTGGAGTACAGGACATGGAACCTTGCAGCCTGAGGCTTGGACAGCACAGGCCGCAGAGCTGCAAGTCTGGGAGTCTGGGTCACCAGGTTGTATGTGATTTTTTTTTTTTGCTCAGCAAAATTAGGAGCAAAATGGGAGAGGATTGTCAGTCTGTTAAACATGGTCGCTTCTGTGTCATGGCAGTATACTTTTGCCATGGCCGCTGTAATCTTGGGACCTCTCCTAGTGACTGCGAAAACTTGTATACTGAATGCAAAGTCGGGTGTTTGCTGTTGCATTCATTTGATCTTTGCACTGAGGGTCTGACTGTTGATTCCCTCAAGCGGTGAGAGCACCCCGGGGGGTTTCAACCTAATTCTGGACTCTGGACTTTGTTAGTTAGAGGAGTAATTGTGAGTGGTTGCCCTAGGTTCATATCTCTGCATGCTCCATCTAGTATACCCTCGGTCTTGCAAGTTTGTCACTACTGGGATTGCTCCTGGACGCAATGGACCGGCTGCTTGAATGGACTAAGTTTTTTGCTTGTTGCAAACACTCCTGCACTGCACTGTAGGACTTTGTCTAGAACAGTTTTGGATTCTCCTTAGTGTTGTTTTGCTCCCCCTAAGAAATTTGAGCATGGTTTATACTTAGAAGAGGGGTGGGGTGGTTAGGGTTTTGGGGGGTTTTGAAGAAGTGTTTGTGAGGAGAATTGTGGTGTGGGAAAGTGGAAGTTTTTAGGCAACTCTATTGGGGCAGTAGATTGCAGTTTTGATCCCTTACAGTCATATTACTCCCCATCCCAGCTCAGAAACCTATGCCCCTTTGACCCCCTTGCTGCCAGCAGAAGTATATCGCCAATGCAGGGAGGAGGGAATCACACAGAAGGGGCATGAGGAAAACCTGTGGAGAAGGGAGTAATAAGGGAGTGGCTCCTATTGGGGTTATGTGAACCAGGAGAGGTCCTGAGGTTAGGAAAGGATTAAAGAAGGGTGTATGCTGTCTGGTTCCCATGTCCAGGGATTCTGCTAGACTACGTGGGCAGGCATTTATTGGGCCTGCTGGCTCCTTCTAGTGCTGTGCAATGCCAGATCAATGAGAAATAAGACCACAATTATGGTGGATCTTATTTCCTCTGTTTATCTGGCATGCATTACCAAAATCTGGCTTGGGGATGACTCTGGCACAGTTCTGGAGGCGTTGGTCCCAAATGGTTTCTCTGTGGAGCACTGCCAAAGGAGGGATCACAGGGAAGGGAGTAGTCATGTTTTAGAACTGAAGTGAACCTGGTGGCACACCCAGTGGGGGATGCTGGATCTTTTGAATGCATGGCCTTGCATGGTGGTCCAGATGCAGGCTGTAGTATTCTCCTCTTGTAGTGGCCTCCAGGTCATGAGGGGGATTTCTGTAGGAAATCCCATCCTTCATCACTGTTCTGGTTTTGGAGTCACCAGGTAACTTATCCTGGGTGACTTCAATGCCTGGGTTGACAATGAAGGTTCACATTTTGGTAGAGATTTTCTCCAGACTATGGATACTCTGGGTATAGCACAGGTTATTACCACTGTGACTCATCAACATGGCAATGCATTGGACCAGATATTCTCCCTGAGGCTAGAGGTGAATAGCCTCAAGATTGATCCGGTCAGTTGATCAGATCACTGTGTCATCAGGTTCTTTTTCAGGGCCCCTCCTTGTAGTTCATCCTGTGTTCAGGTGGTTCAGAACCAACCTTTGAGAGGACTAGGACATGAAGGACTGATGTTGGTACTGGACATCTTAGACATGTTGGCAGCATGCTCTGAGGGTGCGGAGGCCGCATTGTTGGCCTATAATAGGGTCATCACTGTAATGGGTGGAGAGAATGCAAAGGGATCTGGGGAAACTAGAAGAGTGGCCTAGGATGTAACATCTGGGTTTCAGTGCCAAAAATGCAAAGTCATGCACATGCACATGGGGCAGGAAAACTTGGGGGCTGTGTATAAGATAGGGGGGAGGTACTTACAGTCCCCAAGCAAGAGAGAGACCTTGAGTAATCATATCTGATGACATCAGGGTGGCAGGGCAGTGGGACAAGGCAGTAGGCAAGGCTAGTGGGCTGCTGGGGTACATAGGGAGAGGGTTTTCCAGCAGCAGCAGTAGGGTGGTGGTTTTGCTGCTGTATCACTCTCTGGTGAGGTCCAACCAAGACTACTGTGTCAAATTCTGGAAGTCATACATCTGCAAGGACATTGATAGGGTAGAAGCGGTCCAGAGGAAGGCTACCAAAATGGTGAGGGGATTGCAAGAGAAAACATATGAAGAGAGAGAGAGGGCAGGAGTGCAACATGCACTCAATGGAGGAAGAGAGAGCAAGAGGGGACATGACTGAGACCTATAGTACCTCATTGGGGTGAACAGGATGCAGGGGGGCAGTTTCTTTTGGAGGAGAAGGGGCACCAGAACACAGGGGCATGCAATGAAGCTTGAGGATGGGAAGTTTAAGAGGGATGCGAGGAAATATGTCTTCAGAGAATGGTTACTTGACACCTGGAACAGCTTCCCAGAAGAGGTGGTGGAGGTGAAGAGAGTGGGGAGCTTCAAGCATGCATGGGCTAGGCATATGGAGCATAATTATTAGAGGAAAGGGAGGAGGGAGAGACAATAGCAACCAGACAGGGTCCAGGGTGTCATAAAAGGCAGGGAAAAATAAGGCAGATTAGATGGGTCTACCGATCCTTTTCCCTCAAAAAATTATGGTTCTATGTTTCTAAACATTCCATATGTTGAATGTGGGGAAGACATAGAAAAAGGAAAAAGGATGAGGAAATTAGGCAATTTCACTATATAAACAAAGAGAGAAAGGATGGGCAAACACAGTTACATAGGCTGAGGCCAGTGTTGGGTAACTTATTTTTAAAAAGTAATCAGTTACAGTTACTAGTTACTTTCAAAAAATGTAATCAGTTACAGTTACTCATTACTTTTATATAAAAAGTAATTAGTAACTGTAACTGTAATGCACATTACTTTTTATATTACTTTTAATAACATGGTTGTATTTATCCATTGAACATTGTAGTGTGCTGTTTAAACCCCAAGAAGTGTATTAAAGAAATAAAACATATTCTAAAGACAATGGATATGTTAAATTATAATGCAGTACCCATCTGACATTGCCAGCCACAACAATCTCTTTACATTTCCATAAATAAGAGCTCTATTACAAATAAAATGCTCAAACGCACACCATGCATCTGCTGCTGCCCTCTGCAATCTTTTCCCCCCACAGCTGAATCCTGGCTTTGGCAGCCATTGCTGTCCCTGACCTTTTTCATTTCCATAACACCCGCTCTCACCCTCCAACATACACACCCTGCATCTTATACCAGTAAAACTACCAACAGTCCCTATTTTTCCAGGACAGTCGCTATTTTAGGCAGCATGTCCCAGTGTCCCCACCAGTTTTGCAAAATGTCACTTTTGTCCCTTTTTTGCTTACTTGTCCCAGTTTTGTCCCCTTTTTTGGCTGACTACTAATCCGTGAGTGATGGTTATTTCAGCACCACTGTGGCAATGCACAGGTTGGACAGCAGTTTGCAACTTCAACGCCTGTGCCCGTGTTGCACTGCAGGCATGTCAGTGGGAGCATAGTGAAGCATGTTCCTTCCTGTTAGATTAGGCTGGGTAGTAGCACAAATAAGCACATGTGGATGTCTGCCTGCCAGCAGCAGAGAGGTACTCCAGACAGAGAAGAGACTGGCAGCAGGGAACTAAGGTACCCAAACCTGATCAGCTGTACAGAAGTGTGTGAAAACAATCTGGAGTGGTGGTGGGAGTCACTATAGTAAAGTTTGCTCAGCAAATGAGGTGAGTGGAAGCTGGTTGGATGGGGCTGTCAGGAGAGGCAATACATGCAGCTTGAATGTCTGATCACAGTTTAACGCAGGTTTGCTTCTAATGAACTTTCTGTACATCGTGATTTGGAACTTGCTGCAGCAGAATGACGTATTGTTTTAATCTGAATGTTTGCTACTGGTGTTACTGTGGGGCGGCATGGCCAGACCAAGCAGCAAAAAGTAACTGAATGTGCGCAGCACTGACTGCGGCGGTGCCTGTGGGAGTGACACGGTGGGAGGGGGGGTCATGTTCCGGATGGACCGTCCCAGTTTAAGGCCTCGGAAAGTTGGTAGCTTTAAATACCAGTGCCCTTGGTGATCTTTCCCATATAGTTGTTTATCCTGACAATGTCAGCCACAACTACCCCTTTACGTCCCACCCTTACCCCACTGCCACACACACACTGCTGCATCTTCTGCAACTGCAACTGGCAATCTTTCCCACATCTAGCCTGTATTCTCCTCCTGACTATGCAAGAGCCACAACTACCTCTTTAAATTTCTATAATAAAAATCCCACCCTCACATAGCCCCCCTCTACACTCACACACATGCACCCTGCAGATCTACTGCCCTTCCTTGACTTAGTGATCTTTTCCCATTTCCCCACAGCAGCCAGAATCCTAACTTTGCCATTGTCAGCCACAGATCCTCCCCACATCACATAAAATAAATTCCAAAAAGCACACACCTGCTTACTCCAACAAAATGTTAACGCTCTTTCCCACAGCTGAACCATGATTGCCACTGCCACTGAGACACAGTTATAATTATAACTGAGTCTACCATGACTATTATGTCACTGCCAGTATGCCACAGCTGAAGTCAGACAGTGTCACTTACAACAATCAAATTATCACACAACACAAAACACTTGTTGCACTCCACTACATATCCCTTCGATGAGGATTATCTTTGAGATGGAGTGGGTGATGGTGCTAGACGTGGCAGGTGGGCGGATGGACAATCAAGCAGCCTGCTGTGGCAGTTTGGCACATGTGGTGTTGATGAAAATAGGCCCTGAGCCCTGCCTGCAGATGGACTACTTGCCTCTTTCCCTACAACAGCTATGCTGGACCCGATTCCCTCAGGGTTCACAATGGCAACTATAGAAGGCCACGACTGATGACATTCAGGGGTGTAGCTAGCTATCTATAAATTGTACATCAACTGGTCAATATGTTGCCCCCTCACACAAATTTCATCAATTCTTATAGCGATTCTTAGCTGTACCTTGTAGCGGTGCATAAGCAGTATAATTTTCATATCAACTGTTGCAAAATTATATATTTAACAATAAAACGACAAACAAAATTATATTTTCTGACTTTTATTTGCACAGTACATGTTACAGATATAGAACAAAATGATAATATTAAATGCATGCTCAAAATAGAAAACTAAGTTAGAATCGATGTTTCAACCTTAGGTCTTCTTCAGGAATTATCTAAAAGAGAAAAAAAGCAGGTTAGGGTGTTAAGAGAAATATTTGTGAGGAAAGAAAATAAGGGGAGGCTGTAGGAGAAATATGGAATAATACATGAGTGGTGTGTTTAATGAGATTTTACACACACTCAAGGTGTTGGATGCCACATAAATCCTGAGAATGAAGCTCGAAGGGTTTATTTAAGCATCCAACATCGAGGGTGTGTGTAAAATCTTGAGTTAAACACACCACACCATATTTTATATAATTGCTGGGGAGCATTTTTTTCACCACAGCAATTATATAAAATAAAGCCACGTCCCCGTGCAGCCACCATCCAGGGCTTCAGCACGGTCTGCTGTCAGAGCTTTGCTGCTGAAACATTTTGTTTCTCCCTTTTTTCATAGCTTAAACATAATAGTAGACATAGGCCAGTTTTTTTTTTTAAAGTTAACACCTGAATTAAATAGAACTCAATGCAACGTGAGCCACAAAAGTGGAGCATAGGTGTGAGAGGGTTCTGCCATGTGCCAGTCGCAGTGAAGTGTGCAGGAATGCGATGCTACAAGAAGGCAGAGAGGGAGAGAAGAGCAGAAACTTACGCATGCGTTGACCAAGAAAAAGCCGATGTGTGTTCACTGTTATAACAGCAAATTATATAGAGAATACTGGATGGCTAAGTGGTTATAGCAAGGATTTTACACCCCCCAAAGTGTGGGATGACACATAAACCCTGACAGCAAAGCTTGAGGGTTTATCAAGGCATTCCACCCTGAGGGTGTGTGTAAAATCTGAGTTTGCAACCACCTAGCCATACTTTATTGTGTATAATTACTGACTAACATTTTTTCGCCTGATTGGAATAGAGTATGTGTTTGTTATTTTGTGCTGGTTTTATTAAGATTCAACAGTAACAGAATAGCAAAGTTTGGTTGAGAACAGCACACTTTAAGAAACAGATCTTTTTTCATTAAACGTTTTGCTTTGTGAACTTTTTAACTTACTTTTTGTGCAGGAACTGCCAGAAGTAATTAACTGGATCATTAAGGTAAAAATCAGTTAAATTTTAAATGTCGATCGGTTCGGAAAAAATAATTAAAACTTTAAAACTTGAGTGAAATGCATGCAGTTAGTTTAAAACATTAAGTTTTTGTTAGTATTTTTCAGTCTTTTTGATGGATGTGTCTTTTCTGTGTTTTTTTTTCCTTCAAGTAATCCAGGTTGCCAAGGTGAAGGTCAGTTGCTGTGGTGATTCAGGTTGGAATCCTTGCATTGCCAGTGGAGAGAATGAGATTATTTAGTGGTTAAGTAAGGGATCATCAGCAAGTATAGGATTAGAAGGAAATGTACCTCAGTCTTCTTCATCAGTGTCATATAGTATCAGGGGTCTTGGTCGACTACTCTCTTTAACAAATCATGGGAGGATGGGGTGGTACTTGAGGACTGGAGGAGGGTGGATGTGATCCCTCTTCACAAAAGTGGGAGCAGGACAGAGGCAGAAAACTACAGACCAGTTAGTTTGACCTCAGTGGTAGGGAAAATGATGGAATCACTTCTGAAGGAAAGAATTGTTGAGTACCTAGAGGCCAGTGGGGCACAGAACCCAAGGCAGCATGGATTCATGATGGGAAGGTCATGTCAGATGAATCTAATAGATTTCTTTGACTGGGTGACCAAAGTAGTAGACCAGGGAGGGGCTGTGGACATGGCCTACCTAGATTTTAGCAAGGCATTTGATACAGTCCCACACAAAAGATTAATACAAAAGTTAACCAGCGTTGGAGTGGGTTCCAAGGTGGTAGCCTGGATATGAAATTGGCTAGACAACAGGATGCAAAGGGTAGTAGTAAACGGAGTCCACAGTGAAGAAAGGAGGGTTACTAGTGGGGTAACGCAGGGTTCAGTACTGGGACCGGTCCTTTTTAATGTCTTTATAAGTGACATTGCAGAGGAACTAGAAGGAAAAGTATGTCTCTTTGCAGACGACACAAAGATCTGCAACATGGTTGATACACAAGCTGGAGTGGAAAGGATGAGAAGGGACTTGGCAAGGTTGGAGGAATAGTCAAATGTATGGCAGCTCAGATTCAATGCAAATCAGTGCAAGGTAATGCACCTGGGAAACAAAAACTCAGGGGAAGAGTACACAATGGGAGGTGAGATACTGACAAAAGTAAAAATGGAAAGGGACCTGGGGGTAATTATATCAGATGACCTAAAGGTGGGCAAGCAATGTGAGAAGGCAGTAAGGAAGGCTGGGGGGATACTGGGATGCTTAGGGAGAGGTATCAATAGTAGAAAACAGGAAGTTATCCCTCTGTACAGACAGTTGGTGAGACCCCATCTGGAGTACTGTGTGTAGTTCTGGAGACCCCATCTCTGCAAAGACATAGACAGAGTGGAGGCTGTCCAGAGGAGGGCAACCAAAATGGTGCAGGGTCTGCACCAGAAGACATACAAAGAAAGACTAAAGGAGCTTAATATGTATACCCTTGAGGAAAGAAGGGAGAAAGGGGACATGATAGAAACTTTCAAGTACCTCAAGGGAATCAACAAAGTTCAAGAGGGTATCATCTTTCAGAAAAAGAGATGTGCAAGAACAAGGGGCACAATTTGAAGATAGAGGGGGGACGTCTCAGAGGTAATGAGAGGAAGTATTTTTTCATGGAGAGGGTTGTGGATGCATGGAACAGCCTCCCTAAGGAGGTTGTGGAGCCAAGAACAGTGGGGGAATTCAAGAATGCATGGGACAGACATAAGGCAGTCCTAGTGGGGGGTAGGAGGAAGTAAGCTGTTATTAACTAGGATCTGCAGCTTATCTGTTAGGTAGAAAAATGGGCAGACTAGGTGGGCCAAGTGGTCCTTATCTGCCGTCAAATTCTATGTTTCTATGTTTCAAATTCTATGGTCTTTTCTGCTTCTGTTGGTAGTTGTAAATATTGATCGAGACTCCCTATTGGAAAGTGCAATGTGCACGGCCGAAGACTGACTGAAGTGTGTTCGAGAAGAACTGGTCTTGGCGCTTGGAGGTGATTTTTCATTTTTTTCTCTGCTCTTGTTGGTGTTGTTGCCCTGAAGTTGATGGCATTTCTTCATCTGGGGCATTGAATGTCAGGAGTTCACTCAGCTTTCTTTGTTTTGATTCAGAGAGGACTGAGTAATTATTTATGGACTGTATGTTTTTGTGCCCAGATATCTGCTGCACTTCTGTGGGTGCCACACTGCAGTCAGCTAGGCACTGGCTGATGGTCTTTCAAGTAGAGTGGTTGGTAAAGCGTTTGTTTTCTGAAATTCTGGATTCCAGTTTCATTTTTTGCATCATGCTTCTTAATTTGTTAAGTCCTATGGGCATGTTTCGGAACCAGAGGGAATCTGCTTTCTTGTTAATGTTTGGAGTTATATAGAATGGCGAGTCTTTGTGCAACATTTGGGGTGGTCTATTTGCTTTGCACAGTCTATTTGCTGCTATTGTGTCTCTGTCTGCCCCTTTTTTGTTCTCATATATGCGTGGTTTGATTGGGCGGACATTTGTGGAGTTGTCGCCTGGCCTTGTTTTAGTTTGCTTCTCATTATATTCCATGTAGGCATTTCCTTCTGAGTTTGTAGCTTCTGTTATGTCACCCCAGGTTAGGTCATATTGCTCCTTGGTTTGTAAAGCAAACTGTAGCCCAAAGTTAAAAAATAAGAAGTTTAGGAGTGCTGTGGGGTTTTCCAGTGACATTGTGCCTGAGGTATAGAGGAGCTCTATGTCTTCATCTGTGAGAGGTGCTACTTTCAGTGGCCTGTTGCCTTTGCCTATTTTTTTAAGTTGTTTAAGTTTAGTTGAGAGAGAGTACACATTGTTTCAATAAAATCTGTGGCTGTACCTTTAAATATGTTCTGAGGGTATTTGTGGGGAACCAGGTGACGGTCAATGCTGGCAGCAATACCTGGAATTGTTCCAGGTTCATAATCTGACACATATTGTCTCTTTAGCCAATAGATAAAGTTGGCAATTTGTGAATTTAGGTACTTTGGGCTTAGGTTTTTGGAAATATGTTTGCTGCCCAGTCTCAGTCAAAAAACTTTGAAATAGGCACAAATCACTTTCGGTCTTATGGTTTGTGTTTTTGTTCTGCTATGAACTGTTCTCTGATAGCCAAGTCAATTAATTGGAATCGGGCTGCCATTTTCTATTGATGTAGTGGCTATATAAATTTTGTTTCCATACCTTTTTTGCAATTATTTTTTTCTTCTGTTTGCAGGATGTCGAGAATGTGACTGGAAGTCTTTGAGAGGCAGCCTGAGTGAACGTGCAAGAGAGCGGAGTTTTACTGAAGGAAGTGCATTCTGAGGTACAGCGTCTCGCGCCTCCTCATAGAGAAAGATGGCACATGTTTGTCATTATACCTAACTGGTTATAATGACAAAATTATAACCAGCTTTCTCTATGGGAAAAAATGTTAGCTAGTAATTATAACCCAGTTTCCCTTAGGGGAAAAAATGCTAGCCAGTTATTATAACGTAGTAATAGGTAAGGTAAGAATAGAATCTAGAAAATGAAAAGGTGATGATAGGTATGAAAAGGCAGAGTAGAAGTCAATGGGCTGCAGAGTCCTTAAGTGGGGACTAATTAACAGGACTAGTAAGGAGGCTGAAAGGTGAAAGCTATGTATACACACTCATTTTTCTTTTCTACAGATTAAAGAAATACTCAAACTGGAGGGGCCAGTAATTTACACTGGATATGCAACAATTGGTACAAGGACACCCAGTGCAATGACACCTCATCAGAGCCATTCAGCCTAACAACATTTTCTGTAATGAGACAACTGGCAAAAACAACCCCGACATCCCAACAACAGTGGGACTCTAATCATGTAGAAAGCAGTGGTGCGATAAATGAGGCTACCTTGTAATTGTAGCCACCGTGTTAGAGCAAAGATCTCGTAGGGCAAACCAGTATTGGGTCAAAATTCCTAAGCTAAACATTGCAAGGCTGCATGTCTTTGCTCCAGTTGTTGTGCCATGGGTTTACACCACCCGGTACCTCTGGCAGCTCGTAATCACTAGACACTGTGACTACTCAAACCTGAATATCAGCAAGGTTACAGAAAATGGCACCTCATAGCCATGAAATATTGCCTAAACTTTTTATTGTGGAAAAAGGCAAAAGAATGGTAGGCAACTTGCATTTAATGTTCAAGGTGAAGATGCTGGGTGCTAATGCAGTGTTCGTCAGAAAATAGTGTTTTTAACCTGATGTACTGAATCGATCACGCAGTCAGTTGAGCAGCCTTTGTTTACCTTGAAACCTGAATATCAAAAGACATCTGCCCAATCTCCAGACTCCTGTAATGTGATAAACCTCTTAACCTTTACTCTTGAGGTTTATGAAGTCACAGGAACCCCTTGATGGATTACAGCAACTATAACAGATGGATGCCCATCTGTTATTCTATTTATACTACTAATTATATTACAGTAGCTACAGTAGTTACTTTTAGGGAAAAGTAATGTCATTATAGTTACTTACTACTTTATTTTAAAAGTAATCAATTACTATTACTAGTTACCTAGAAAAGTAATCAGATTACAATTACTAGTTACGAGTAACTAGTTACTACCCAACACTGACTGAGGCAGACCAAAACTGCATAAATACATTCCAGAAATTCATAAAACACATATATTTAAATAAGGACAATCAGTAGATAGTGGTATTTTGGTTATAAATGCTAAAATAAAAGCAGCACTATTGTATGCATCAGAAATATGGGGATCTATGATAGCGACCACATTAAAAATAGACATGAAGAAACTTATCAGGGTACTTGTTGGAACTTCCTAACATTGTACCAGACTATATTCTAAGATTGGAGCTAGGGCATTTGTTTCTGGATATCTTCATAAAAGAGACAATAACAACATGCATACTGAAGCTACAAATAATGGCCCCTATGCATGACGGGGTGGAGTGGCTATGCAATGCATATCTGTGGTGCAGAGGCACTCTGCGCCCATTGCGCTTCCCACACAGAATGCATTACTGGGTGCGTGTTGCCCCTACGTACTCGATCCCCCGGCTGCATGGATAGCAATGCTCTGGGGGTAGGTGGAGGGCATGGCGGCACTATGCGGCAGTCACTACCATGTGCAATGCTGTCCACAGGGGTGCAGAGGACAATGCAGACTATGGCAGGGGGTCCCTGTTGTAATGGCCATATGTGGCCGCACACCCAGAGGGTTCCCCCCCCAACATAACCAGCCCCAAGCTCCTTCCCTTCAAAAGTAGGAGTCCCCCCTGTCCCTGCAGCTCAGGCCCTCCCTCCACACATAAGCCCCTGTGCAGGCAGTGGGGTAGGTATGAGGTGGGCATTGCCACTGGCAGCCCATGGCTGTGGCAACTCTGAGGGTTAGAGGTGGTGTGGTTGGTGTGGTGGGGGGGTGTCTCCTCTGCAAGCCTGTGGTGGTACTGCAGTCCTGGGGCCAGTGCCCCCCTGTGTTCCAGGGGTGGGGGTGTTCTGCTGACAGTGGCCAAACACACGGTGCGCTGGTACCTATTTACATACCTGGTCCAGAGCAGTCATGCACAGGGGATCCACTCTAGGTCCAAGGCAGGCCTTTGGATTTGCCACCTACCTGGAAACACAGCCCTGCCCGTGTCCACCCCATGTAAACCTGAGCATTGGAGGCCGGGGCTGTAGACTGGTGGCCGGTGGTCATAAATGCCGCCGGTGAGCACCTGTCCACAAGTGCAGAGCTCCGCAGGTGGGATATTCCTTTCTTCCGGTGTGTAATTCCTACCCCAGTGCATAGGGTCCACTGAATGAAAACAGATTACCAAAAATATGTATGGAAGAAGAAATCGATTACTCTGCTACAAACTTCACATTCCCTTATTTTATGTTTACTAAAACAAATATTTATTCAGCAGGTTTAGGCTCAAGTTTTACTGATATTTATAATTCACTGAAAGAAACTATATACAGTTCCATAAAGAGATACAGAGATCAATCAAAACAGAGAGATATGACTAAAGTCAAGTCCTCAAAAATACATATCACTTACAAAATATTAAAACCAGATGGCAGGAGAGAAAAGAACCTAACTTCACTTACAGACAAGAAAAAAGGGGACCTAATTACTAGATTTAGACTGGATATTTCCAGTTCTATATTATTATTGTACAAACACTCCAGAAACAATGTTATGTCTCCATTCTGTGAATGTGGTTTAGGAGAAGTGGATGACTTAACTCATGTTATAACATGGGTTCTGAAAATACTGTCTTCTGATTCATCCAAACAGATCACCTGACCATTGATTAATCCCTGATATACCCACAGTTGCATGTTCACAGGGCTTTATTTTACTATTTCCTTAGGTAAAACTCTAACATAACATTTTCCATGTTATAAGAGGATTAACCCACTCCAGGGTATGGGTTTACTGAGCATTAATCCACGCCTGGGTGGTTGAAGTCACTCGGCTTCACCTCGTGACTCCAACCCCCCCCAGGTGTGGATTAATGCTCAGTAAACCTACACCCTGTCATGGGTTAATCCCTCCTTACATTATATTGTCCAAGGCACCCGAAGCAGTGAAAGAAATGGTTGGAACAAATTTTGAATAATGCACAAATTACTCCTCAGAAAGCTATAATTATATTGTTTACAAATAATGTCACAAACTAATTTATACTTTTTAACAAATCAATAATTACCGGCTCTGCCTTTTTCCCATAGGGAAACCGTGACGTAATCTGCCGTTATAAAGGAGCATTTATAACGGCAAACACGCACACGATTTCCCTTCCTCTGCACATGCTCATGCAGCAGCGCGACCAGCCAAGAGCACTCATCACTTCCGTGTTACCGAAACAGAACCGCCAGAACAACTCGGCGGTAAGTCCTCTCCTTTTCTCCTCCCTTATACCCTGCACAGAAAGACCTGAAGAAATGGGAAAAAAAACAATTTAAAATACAAAAATCTCGGCACCGGAGTAAAAGGACCGACCTTGGCATATACTGGCAGGATACACAGAGCTCTTTATTTTATATAATTGCTGAGGCAAAAAAGGCAAACTCAGCAATTATATAAAATAAAAAATGGGTCGGGGTATCAAACTCGATTTTACACATACCCTCGTTGTGGGATGCTTTTCACAAACCCCTCGGGCTTCGCCCTCAGGGTTTATGTAGCATCCCACAACTCGGGTGTGTGTAAAATCTTGTTACACACCCCGACCCATACTTTATTCTATATTTTATACATGTACATCTATCTTGAAATGGAACATCTGTAATCAATAGTGTAGAGATAGCAGTACTGTGGAAAACTGAAACACAAACATGATTTTGTGTTACACTCCTTGGGTGAATTTAGTAAACAGATATGGCACCCAAAGACTGTTGACAAAATTAAATTGACGAAATATAATATTGTTTGAAATATTTACATTTAAAAGATGATGGTAGCTGAGGAAACATTCTGTGACCTGTTATAAATAAAGAGCATTACTTTTGTTGTTTGAGAAGTAAAAACAAACTTGTAAAGGAAACTAAAGAAACCAAACCTCCTTTTATGACCAACATGGGTCTTTAATCTAAATTTGGAAAGGGGATTACGATGACAATACACTAGATGGGGTGTAGGTAAACAAACCCAAAAGTGTCCTGTTTATATACTGGCGATTTTTGCTGAATTATCTAAGGAGAATAATTTCTTTAGTTTCTTAATAACATCATACAGATGGAAGTAATAGTAGTCTCCCCAGTTATCCTGGTCCTCATATAACTAAAAATGGGAACATATTAAGCCTAGATAATAAGGGAAATGTTTTAAAGGTGACCTGCAAAGACAATTCCCTGCCCGCTCATCCTCACCTATCTTTAAAACAACTGCAGAGTCCAGGGCTGCTATGAACATATTTTGATGCAATCCACATATTTAACAAAATGCCTGTAACGTTTCTGGCGAACACAGAGCGCCGTGGCAGGTCCTGATGCTGCAGTAGCTAGTAGTTATGTTATCCACTTTTTGGATTATTTTCTATCACTTTTTTATGGGAAGCAGTGGCAGTAACCAATTTACTTATTTTATTACTTCCATGGAGGTCTTGATACCTGAACTATCACGGATGGCAACACCTGGACAGGCTGTTGCCATACGTGATATTTCAGGTATCAAGACCTCCGTGGAAGTAATACAATAAGTAAATTAGTTTACTGCCACTGCTGCTACAATAAGGATAGTGGTGTTAGAGACATCACAAAAAGGGTGGATTACCCATAACTACTTGCGCCCGCTGCATCAGGACCCGCACGGTGCTTCCATGTTCACCAAAAAATTTCGGCATTCTGTTTAAATATGTGGATTGCATCAAAAATTATGTTTATAGCAGCCCCAGACTCCTGCAGCTGTTTTTAAAAGTAGGTGAGGATGGGAGCGGGCTGGGAATTGTCTTTGCAGGTTACCTTTAACAACTGTTTAATTACTGGTCCTAATTTTTTATGTCTGGATAACCAGACTTTTAAATCACGTTACAACTGCCTGGTTGATGTTTTGCATTACAATCAGACGGTTGTAATCAGTGCCTGTCAATCACACCAGTGCTTCAGAAACCTCATTGGACAATACACTGTCTGTGGGCAGGCCAAAAATCTTGGCCAACATGGTGGCTGCATTGCTCCAATACCGAGCAACACACTCATCATTTCCCTCACACTCATAGAAGGAAGTGCCTTTGAAAGCACCTCCCCCCACCTTCCTGAACCACCACTACAGCAAGAGGTAATCAGATCTGCCAGTAAAAAGCTGAGGGGGGTTACAGAGACAGAGAGAGAGTGAGAGAGAGAGCAAGACTGGAGGAAGGCAGCATTAACTTCAGTGGGGTAAACCACACCGAGGCTCTTTGCATACCAAAATTAGCAGTGTAACAAAAAAAAAGTAAATGAATGCATCTACTGAAAATAGAAACAGGTAGAGTGTGTGTGTGTGTGTGTGTGTGTGTGTGTGTGTGTGTGTGTCTCACATAAAAACTAAGGACCAGTAATTAAGTAAAACAGTATATGGGTGAGTGTGTGTAAAACCAGAAGTTTACAACACACCATCAGTGTGGGATGCTTCTATAAATCCCTCAGGCCTTGCCCTTGGAGTTTATGTAGCATCACACACCAAGAGTGTGTGTAAAATTCTGGTTACACACACCCACCCATGTATTATTCTATATATAATAACTAACGGGAAACTACAGGCCGGTATGCCTCACATCCATCATGGGAAAACTTATGGAGACAATCGTGAAAGAGAGGCTGGTGTCCCTTCTGGAGACCAATGGGCTGCAGGACATTAGGCAGCATGGGTTTGTCACAGGCAGATCCTGTCAGACCAACCTGGTGGATTACTATGACTGGGTAACTAGACAGTTGGACAAGAACCATGCAGTGGATGTCCTGTTTCTGGACTTCAGTAAGGCATTCTACTCGGTACCACATGGGAGGCTGGGTAGTAAGCTGGCATGTACAGGTGCAGGAGCAAAAATGGTGGGATGGGTAGCATACTGGTCACAGGGAAGGCAGCAGACAGTGGTGGTGGGAGGAGAGCTGTCATCTCCCAGGGCAGTGACAAGCAGATTACCACAGGGCTCAGTGCTGGGACCAGTGTTGTTTGGGTTGTTCATATCAGACATCTCAATGGGCATCAAGAGCAAGATCAGTTTGTTTGCAGATGACACCAAAGTGTGAGCAGTAGTGGATGACCTAGGAGGGTGGCATGGGTTGCAGGATGATCTGTCAAAAATGGAGACCTGGTGGGACACCTGGCAGTTGGGGTTCAATGCCAAAAAGTGCAAGGTGCTACATTTTAGGGCAAAGAACCCAAGAAGGAGCTACAAGCTGGGGGGTTCAGCTAGCCATGACAGAGGAGGATAAGAATTTGGGGGTGATTATATTGGGCTCAATGAATAACTCAGCACAATGCAGGAGGCACCTGCAAAGGCCAACAAAATTCTGGGTTGTATTGCCAGGGGTATATCCTCAAGGAGAGGGGAGGTGATCCTGCCGTTGTATAGGTCACTGGTTAGGCCATACCTGGAGTACTGCATGCAGTACTGGTGCCCATACATGAAGAGGGACATTAAGTTACTGGAAGGGGTGCAGCGCAGGACAGAAAAGATGATCCAGGGACTAAGGGACATACCTTAAGTGAGCAGGATGAGGGAGCTGAACATGTACTCACTGGAGGAGAGGAGAGATGGGGAGATATCATTGAAACCTTCAAGTACATGAAGGGAATAAACAAGACAAGCACAGAGGGACTATTCAAGTTAAGGGGGGCTAGGGACACTTGAGGTCACAATCTCAGATTGGAGTGGGGAAGGTTTAGAAGGGAAATGAGAAGACACTTTTTTATGGAGAGAGTGGTGTCTAGGTAGAATGCATTGTCTGCAGATGTGGTATCCTGTAGAACAGTGGACTGCTTCAAAAGGGGATGGGATAGGGTAAGTGGGAGGGTCGGGGAGGGAGAGGCATCTGCAGTATAAGGGTTGCTAGCTGCACACTCGAGCAGACTCAATACACCATAAGGTCTTTATCTGCTGGTAAATTCATATGTTCATATTTTCATATGAACAAAAAGTGCAATATAAGTGTAATACAAACTTTTTCTAATAACTCACTGTAATATGTCTCAAAATTGTAATGACATCAATTTGTCAATCAATAAACTTTTGTACTTGTACATTTGAATCATATATGGGTGCTTTCAGGAGAAATCAATGGAGGCTGACATCAGGTTAGGATGGGTCAGAGGGAGAGGATGGAAAGAGTTGGGAAGTAGATTTCTCTGTTTCTGAAAAGAGGGGGAGAAAAGAAGATGAGGACAACTGGGGTAGGGCCCTCCCCAACTGTGAAACACAGCTGAATACATAGTGCTATCCAGAAAAGCACCAGGAATGGAACATGCTGAGACACTGAGGAGGAACGTCTGCAGCAGGAGTCAGCAAATGCTCTATTTTTATTTATGTCAGGTATGCCACCATTGCCTCTAAAGTAAAGGATTTTGCTGATCTTTCCAGGCCGACTTTGGATTCCACACCTGAAGGGAAGGGAAGAAGAAACAGCATCGGAGTGTTGTAGGAGGGAAGGTGCTGCAGGACTCTGGCTTCTCCCCACGGAGTTGGTGGAGTCTGGTGCGGTGGCAGAGCCATACTACTCCAAGAGCAAGAGCCAGTAAAACCCGCAGGGGTTTGAGGGCCTGTTTTTTTATCTATTCCCTATTCCCTTTTCCTCTTCTTTTACCACTCAAATTTGTTGACTTCTTATGTTTTGTCATAAAGTTTTATATCAGGAACAAAGAGCAAGTAGCAAGGAGTATAACTTCACTGGTACTATGAAATTTTAGGTTTTTCTTTCAGTGGCAATTCCACTGGAGGTTATACACCACTTGCTTTATAAAATTTATGGTACTCACAAAACAGGATTAGTTCAAATATTTTTGAAGGGTTTCCTTCTTTTTATCTGTGTTTTATTTTGTTTATGTACTCTCATTTAGTTGGTTGCTACAAGATTTATAAGAGGCTCCAGAGCTATGCTCGGTTTGCTCGTTTTTTTCTTTTCAGAGGTTGCGAAGTGAAAGAGGTGAGGGTATTGGGGTGAAGATAGAGCTGCAAAGTAACATTGGAATGCCCAAATATACAATAAAATTTAATAAAATACAATAAAATTCAATTAAAAGGGGAATAAAACCAGTAAGTGGATTTAAAATAAAATTTCACCTCATTGGATTGTAAGAATCACATGATTTGGTGCATATAAACGCGCAGACTCAGACACTGCAACTCAGCTTCTTCATTCATTCACATGCTGTCTCTAGGACGGGGTGTAGCAGGACGAGGTGTAGCAATAATCGTAGCTGTAGCCATTTTCGGTTCTGGGCTCCAGTAAACTTTAACGCATGAAGGCATTTTGATGATTATTGTCTTCTTGACTCACCGATTTACTGGCCTTACTAGTTTTACTAAATATACCTCAGTATTACTTTTTCCCAGACTGCAAGGATCTGCTGAATATTGCTGAACATTGCTGAACATTGCAGAATTTCCTTTATGCGTCTTGTTGAAACTGTGAGGTCGTGTGGCTGTTTTGGCATTCTTTTTTTCCCATTACAATAGATTCACCTACTAAAAGTAAGTAACAAGGAAGTTTTACTAGTTGTATTAATGGTGTGTGCATTTGTCTTTTTGTCTTTTCAATGTATAAAACGGAAAATTTATATTGAAGTTAAGTTACTTAAAGTTACTTAAAGGTGACTTAATGTTGACTTTTTAGGATCTTTCTTTTTGTCTTTTCTCTAGCATATGAACACACTAGCACTCTAGCACCTTAGCACTATTAGTGCATTAGTATGCCAGTGCTTTAGCAACTCAGCACACTTGTATATTTTTTCTATTTTATTTTCTTTTTATATTTATTATGAATCTTTTTTTTTCATTTTTACTAGTTAGTGTTTTTTGCCTTTACCCCTCCCCCCCCCCCTTTTAGTGACCCCTGAAGTTATCTGGATCAGCTGGACCAGCAGGAAAAGGAAAGGGAATCTATGGGCACAAAGAAAAATCAAATGGAGGAGGTTAAAAGCTGCTAAAGATTGCAATAACAGGAAAGAACATTAAGAGCTGGATTGATAAATATTTCAGAATAAAGAATAAGAATAAAAGCAGAATAAGTTTTTGACATTGGATATTGGACATTGGACATTTGATATTGGACATTGGATTTGAAAAGTGACTCTCTAAAGATTTATGACAATTATAGGATAAAGATTTGCTGAGTTCAAATGGAGTCAAGTGGAGTCAAGTGGGGTTAAGTGGGGTTAAGTGTAGTTTTTGGACTCTGCAACCTGGAGTTGGTAATAGGTAACGAGTGAATAAATACTAGCAACGCTTTTCTATCTTAAGACCCCAATCTCATTTGTGCTTCTTCAATTGTTATAATTTAATAGAGCTTTAGGGAACTGGGTTATGCACTAAATAATGCCTACGGAAACAAGAAGCAGGAAATCTCCTGCTTATGGAATTAAATCAAATAAGGAGAAGGAATAAAGTAACTCCCAATGTAAGAAAATTCTCTGAAATTGAGACTACATCTTGTAAAGGTAATAAAAATAAAATCTAAGGATAAGACAGATCTTAAGAATAAGGCAAATTTGAAAAGGAAAAATTAGACAGATAATAGAGAGAAATTGAACGAACTTGAAACTGAAAAAAGGAAAACTATGTTGCAACCTTTAATTAGTGACCTATGGAAACAAAATCAAAAACAACAGAATGGGGAACAGGATGGGGAACAAAAAAAAAGGATATCTTATGCCCAGAAATTCTGGGAATTAACAGTTTTATTAGTCAAAGCCCAAATTTGATTGAGTTGGTAAACAACGAAGTAAGTAAAACAGTTGAAGATATAAAAGAAACAATTAAAATTAATAGCAGGATTGAACGGAAAATAAGTGATCTTAAAAAATTTAAATTGAACTTAGATGAATCATACAACCCTGGTACAATTAACAATAATCAAGAGGTCATCTCTGATTATAATAGGAAGGAGGAGCTTAAATATGTGAGTAAGGGTATTAGTTTGGATAATAGCATGGATAATAGTACACAGCTGGGAGCAGAGATCGGAGTGGAAAATGTGACACTGTACATGAGCCCAGAGGAGGAATGCATCCCTGACATGGAGATAGTAACCAGGGATTGTATTATTGCACTACAAAATCTGGCTAATGTAATGATTTACCAACAATTGATCTTGTCAAAACAAGAACTATCATTTATCAAGGGAATTTGTATTGAAAATAAAAAAAGGATTGATCTCATGTATGAGAAACTCAAATGGGATACTATGCCTTTATCAAATAATGTGATGAAACACGATAATGACTTTAAAGTTAATATGGGACAATCAGTGGAAGTTTGTGACCCATCCTTGCATTTTGAGAACACAAGCTCAAGCATGGGTGACATGTCATATTGCACTCCTAATACAGATGAAGATACTCTGGGAATTGGAATCAGAATTAATTATGCTACCAGAAGGTTATGAAGACCCAGATAGCATAATGGAAGAAATGAAGGCAGGAAATTCTGAATTATTGTCCAGAAAATTCAGATACAGATCAAAGTAATGTAACTATAGAAATTAACATGGACAATAAAATAAAGAAAAAGAAGGGGAAACAAAGCAAGTTAATAAAAAATAAAAATAAATCGAGTAATAAAAAGTTTATTCAGAAATTAAGGGTCAAAACTCTGGAAAAGAAAAAGAAAGATAAGGTAAAAACTAAGAAGATGACAAAAAATTAAAATAAAAATAAAAAAAGAAGAGGAAAATAAAGTCCAAAGTAGTGACATGAAGCCAATTGGTTATACCATATTGGACGATACAGAGGATAAAGAAAATATGAGACAGATACCAGAGGTCGGAAATAGTACAAGGGAAACCATTGAAGTAGAGCTCAGACTGAAATATTTTCTAGAAAGAACACTGGAAACTGACTTCATACTACCCATATATAAAGTGTCAATAATGCCAGATGAAACTGAGCATAAACTTAATACCCACTTAAAGAAATTGCTTGAGGTGGTTTTACAAGGGAATGTAAGGTATGGGGATGTAATAAATAAAATGAGTGCCATCAGACCCCTACCCGATACTGAATTGATTTTTCTTATTATGCACTTAAAGTAATAGAAAATCAAAAGAAGAAAATGAAAGATCTAGGCTTTGAAATAGATGGTGTGATGACTATGAAGTCTATGGTTCCTGAGTATTTTGTAGAGAATAAAGTATTGATGAAGAAGGAATACCCAATCTCAATTTTTGGGATTGGTAATTTCATAAATGAAACTGTACGAAATTTGTGACTTAAGATTGTAGATCTATTACAGAAGGTGTTAAAAGACAATAAACTTCATGAAACAATATTTAAAGCAAAATGTTGGGAAAATCAAGGGCAAATAACGATCTGGGTAAAGAGTGAACAAGATTATAAATCTCTCCTTTTTAACTCAGAAAGGTTGGATAAGTTAGATATAAACCTAAAAGGAGAAAGTGAATTATCATGGGGTAATAGTGAAAGAAGAGACAACACTCAGTGGTTAAATGTAATTAAGATGCCAAATAGGTTTCAGATTCTACAAGATATAGACGATGATTGACAGCCAGAAAAAAATTATTTCAACCCTATCACAGATACAGACTTTAACATTCTATCTTGGAATTTCACTGGATTGGGGAAAGGTTGGCAGATCCAACATTTATAAATTATTTAAAGCAATTTAATATCATTTGCTTGCAAGAAACTTGGACAAATAAGGAAATACACATTGACGGTTATAAGATGTTCAATAAAGGGGCAAGTAGCATAAGTAAATTTGGCAGATTATCAGGAGGTCTTATAGTGTGGGGAAAAATTGCAAATCAAATTGAGTATGATGAATTCCTAGTGAACGCTAATCATATATTAGCAGTATGCTATTATAATAAAAAAATAAGAGAACTCTTATTGTCAATGTGTATTTCCCTTCGCCTGGATCTAAATATGAAACTAAGAATATTGATATGCTTATTTCTGTAATAGAACAATGGAAATTACATGAGTTGGAAACTAGTATTATACTATTGGGGGATTTTAATGCCAGGGTGGGACATAGCTTGGAGCCTACCAGATAAATCTGGGAGTCCTGTGCAGCCCTGGGATCACAAAACCTAAATATGAGAAGGGTGACAAAAGACAAGAAAGGTTGTGAGAGAGGGAAAAAATTGGTTACAGAATTGGAGGACAACAATATGCTTTTAATTAATGGACGATTCATTGGAGGTTATTCTGGAGAATTTATATATTTGGGGGTAAGGGGTGCCTCCATAATTGATTTTTGTTAGATAACCTCGGATTTAGTAAAAACTTTTATTGACCTCTCTTTAGGTAAATGCTTGGAGAATGAACATAACTCACTAGAGATTACATTTCAGATTAAACAAGAGAATAATGCCTCCACTAAACACAATGAAGGCATTTGAAAGGTTAGGAAAGGAATAAAATGGGATTTAATACAGAATTACAAATTGATAGAACTATTAAAAGATAGTGGGATAAGGAATGATATCATGGACATGTTACAGTGCATGCCCTATGAGCAATTCCTTGAATTATATATAAAGGTTATGGAAAAATCTCTGAGATCATTATTAAAACTTCAATACTTAATGAAAAAAGGGGAAGTAAATGGTACAATGGGGAATGTAAATGTCAAAAAAAGAAAGTGAATAACCATGCAAGATATACCTTTAAACATCCAAGTAAAACCAATAAACATATTTTAAATAGATTAAGGAAAGAGTATAACAAAACTATAGGGGAAAAAGAAACATAGTTATAGAAAAAGATTATGGGAGCAGTTTGAGAAGGTGCTTGGGCAAAAGATAGTAGAAGATATTGACATATGGTAACTTATGGATGGGACAATGCACCTTATATAATAGAGAATCACAATGAACCAACTTCATGGTATAGCTACTTTGAAAATCTCTTTCATATTCCAGAAATAGTAAAAGAGATTTCATTTGAAGGAAATTGGAGACCGATGGAAGATAAAATATCAGAGGAAGAAATTACATACTAACATATTAATTGCCAGCAGATTAGGCCTTACAGTCTATCGAGTCTGCTTGAACCTCAGATCCCTAGTTGGGTACCGAGGCGCTCCCCCCCCTTGTGTTCCAGAAACCTCTATCATCCATCCCCACCCCCTGGGCCAGGTCATAATTGATACATCTGCTTTCTGTGTCTGTCCCACCCTCTCTTGAAGCCCTCCACTGTGGATCTCTGAACCAGCTCGCCAGGCAGCTTGTTCCAAGGATCCACCACCCTCTCAGTGAAAAACCTCCTCCTCTTCCCCCCCCTCACCCTTCCACCTTCCAACTTCAAACCATGCCCTCTGGTGATACCTCCCTGCTTTAGTCTAAAGATACCCTCCGTGTTTACCCTATTTATTCCCTTGAGGTACTTGAAGACCTCAATCATGTTTCCCCGTCTCTCCTCTCTTCCAATGAAAACAGGCAGAACTCCTCAATTCTGTCCTCATACGTCAAATCCCCTAGTCCTCATATCATCTTAGTTGCCCTCCTCTGTACCCTCTCCAGGAACCGTATGCCCCTCTTCAAGTGTGGTCTCCAGTACTGTACACAGTACTCAAGGTGTGGTCTAACCAGTCCATTGTACAGCGGCAGAATCACTTCCCTGCTCCTAGAGGTGATCCCCCTTACGATGCATCCCAACATCCTGTTTACTTTGCTAGCTGCTCTCCTGCATTGCTCAGAGTTATTCATACATGTATCCACCATGACCCCTAGGTCTTTTTCCCCTGCTGAGGCCTCCAGCACCTCCCCTCCCAGGGTGTACCTGTGTTTAGGGTTTCCCCGCCCAAGATGTAACACCTTGCACTTGGTGATATTGAAATTTAATTTCCATGTGTGAGCCCACCTTTCCAGAGTGTCCAGGACCCCTTGCAGGGCCAACCTCCCCTCTTCCCCCTCAACTACTGCTCCCATCTTGGAGTCATCAGCAAAGAGACTCATTTCACACCCTATACCCTCCCTGATGTCTGAAATGTATGCATTAAACAGGATCGAACCCAGGACCGAGCCCTGCGGTACCCCACTACCGACCTCTCTAGGGTTCAAGAACTCCCCACCGACCACTACTCTTGTGCTATTAATTAGGCTAAAAGACATAAAGCCCAAGGACCTGATAGAGTTCCTGTTGCTATTATAAAAGATGGTTCAGGTCTCTGGGTTCCAGTTCTTAAGAGACTATTTAATCTTATAAATGAAACAGGAAGGATACCACCAACATGGCAAGAAAATATAATTGTCTCAATCCATAAAAAAGGTGAACAATCCAACCCAAGTAACTACAGGCCAATAAGCCTATTAGATACAACGCAAAAATTATTCACTAAAATAATTCACAGTAGAATGATGATCTGGTTGACAGAAAAGGAAATACTGAATGAAGGTCAAGCAGGTTTACAACCTGAGCACTCAACTATAGATCAGTGCTTTGTACTGTCTCATTTGGTATACAAATATATTCACATTAAGAAACAAACATTTTTCTGTGTGTTTGTTGATCTTAAATCAGCTTTTGACAGAGTTAATAGGGAAAAACTTTGGGAAACCTTGGAAAAGTATAAGCTAGATGATTCAATTATTTGCTTGCTCAAACTGCTTTATAGCGATAATCATACAGTCATAAGATATAATAAGGAAGGTGATAATACCTCTAGTTTTCCATCGAACATTGGGTTGAGACAGGGTTGCATTTTGTCACCTATACTCTTTAACCTTTATCTAAATAATGTACTAGAAAATATGGATAATCCAGGGCTGCATATGCCTAGGTTGGGCTCTAGGTGGTGTCCCTACCTGGCATATGCTAATGATGTCATTTTGATGGCAACCAGCTTTCTGGGTATTAAAAGAAGCATGATGAAATTCTACAGAAAATGTGTTGAAGCTGACTTATCAATCAACTTTGAAAAAACAAAATTTATGATATTTTATAGAAATAATTTGAGACTGAATAATATATCAAATTTATTTTGCACAAACAATACAATTGAATATGTTGAAAGATTTTGTTATTTGGGCATAGTGTTTAAATATAATCTAGGGTGGCAAGAACACATGTCTACTTTGATGGAGAAAATTAAATGCCTGACCCCGTCAATTGAGTCTTTCTCTTATAAATATGGTGGTCAGTCTATTAAAGGTTCTTTAAAGGTGTTTAATGCAAAGATTAAATCATAAGTCCTTTATGGATGAGAAATATGGGGACAGTATAACATGAATGGGCTTGAATCCAGCATGAATAAATTTTATAAAAAATTACTAGGATTACCAAACAGTGCAGTGTCTGTATTAACACGATTTGAAATTGGACAGTTACCAATAAGAAAAGATATTGAACAAAGATTATGTACATATTGATTGAAAATATATAATATGTCCAGTAAAAGGGTACCTAGGATGTGCTTGGAGGAGGTACTGTATTATAATTATTTAGGATATAAGTTTCCTGGTCTATATGCACTCCAGGAGCCTATTAAACCTTATGTACTCCTGCAAAGTATAATGGATAGTTTGGTAAAACAAACTTCAGAAATTAAGCAAGAAATCAAAACTAGAGTCAGAGATATTCATGATCAGAGAGATATGGACTTAGGTAAGAACTTTAAACTAAGTGCCTGGTTATCAATTAATAACACGAGAGTGAATGGGGTAAAAAAATATTTATTTCTAATTCAAAACCCCAATTTAAGAAAGGTATTCGCCAAACTTAGATTTGGCTATATTGATAGCCAGACTCTGAGGAGTCTTTATGGGAAATCAGATTCGGAGTTGTGTGCTTGCCACAAAAGTAAAGACAATTTAGCCCATTTACTTTTATTCTGCCCCCTATATAATAAAGAGAGGATACAAATCCTTGAGGACGTTCTTGCCTCCTTAGATATGGATCCACCATATCAACTTAATTATTTGTTGAACTCAGAGGAAGAAGTTATAGTGGACAAAGTTGCAAGATTCGGTAGATGTCTGGAATGGAGAAAGAGACACATTCCTATGGGAGAATAGGGTATGTTATTGTGCAATATAAGACAAAGTGTGTTTTTTGTATGTTATTTAATTGTATTTATATCCTTAAATATATTTATAACCTCACTTTTTGTGAAAACTTCTGGATATTGTCTATGCTCCTGTTTTTCTATTTGTTAATGCTCTTTTTAATTGTGATGGCAAATCCATTTGTCAACAATAAACTTGAAATTTAATTCAGGAGAAATCTACCCCCAACCCCCCAAAAAAAAAAAAAGAAAACAACCTGGCAGGTTCAAAACTTTGAACACATTTCCATGTAAATAATGTACCTGTATTGACTTGAAATGCAAAAAAGTAACAACTGTTTTTTATAAATAAAAATGCATGCCACACATTTTTCATTGTCATTTATTGTTTTAGCTACACACCTCAGTTACCAGAATATGGACTATTGTGTGTCTTCAAAGTTAAAATGGAAACATATTTCAATGAAAGGACCTGTTTTTTTTAATCTTGCTAAAATAATTTATTCTTATTTTTATTGATTTTAATCAACTAATTAAAAACCATCTTATAAGTGTAATAAGACACTCCAGACTGTGTCATTATAATGATATTATCACCCTACTCAGGTGCAGGTGTATCATTATCATGATATTATCACACTACTGAGGTGCATTTACCAGCACTCAGGTACACCTTATGCCTAACAACACACTTGAGGTATGCAATTATATCTCAATATTGCACACCTTTCATTCTTATTGCTTACGCATAGTGCACACATATAACAAGTACGTACAGTTAAAAAAGAGACTTTATATCAATATGTTGTGCATTCAATTTAATATGTGCAAGAAGACACATGCTGACAGGAAGTCATTAAGGAAATTATATGTAGGGAGGATGGATAGCAGAAGGGAGGTAGGGATTCTGCCCCTGCATTAATCCTTGGTGAGACCTCACCTGGCAATAGATGCTCAAAACCCTGCATGGTGCACAATGTGCACAAAGGCTGAACAGGAGGAGGAGGAGAAAGCAGATGCCCACCCTGGGCCTACATGTAGGCCACTGAGGCACTATGCTGCACACGGACAGTACCATCCACAAGTCACAAATGAAGGCCTCAGTGATGACCAGCTCATGGGTCAGTACAGGCTCAACAGACCCATGTTCAGGCAACTGTGTGAGCTCCTTCATTACTAGCTCTGAACAGACACCCAGGACAGCTATGCATTGTCTGCTGAGCTCAAGATGACAGCTGCTATGTGTTTTCTGGCCACAGGAACATTCCAGACAATAGTGGGGGACACCACAGGTATTTTGCAGTTGGCCACCTCTCACCTGTTGGACCAGTTTCTAGATGTTCTTCTGGACCATGCTGGTGAGGTTATCATATTCCCCAGCACCCCTGCAGAGTGAACAGCAACCATGAAGCAGTTCCATCGAGTTGTGCACCTACCATCTGTACTCAGTGCCATTGACTGCACCCATATTACCATCTGGGCACCCAGTGAATGCCTATCTCAATGGGAAAGTGTACCACTCCATCAATGGTCAAGTGGTGCGTGATGCAGAATGGTACATTATCTGTGTCCTGGCACAGTATCCCAGCAGCACCCACAACGCCTTCATATGACACAACTCCATCTTGTGCTGGAGGTTTAAAAGTGGGAACATCCCTAGTGGCCACCTTGTCAGTGAGTATACCCCACAGACCCCCCCTGAAGTCCCATATGGGACATGATGGGGTAGAACCATGTAGGGGCAATTGGTCCTGGGTATGCTATTTAGTCAATGGCTGGAGTAGATGGACCAGTGGTTGTGGCCTGTCATCATTGTCCATGTGTCTATGCCATTAGGTGACATTAACCTATGCCTTTACCTTCAAAGAGGACAGTGCCTATCCTCTGCATCCCTGGCTCCTGGCACCTGTCTTCTACCCCACATCCAGTGCAGAGGAGGGGTACAATGTGGCACACACCGCCACATGTAACATCATTGATCATGTCTTTGGCATGCTCAAGATACGGTCCTGGTGCCTTGACAGTTCCAGTGGTGCCCTACAGTATACCCCTCAGAAGGCCTGTGCCATATTCCTTGCCACACAATATGTATACTACACAATATGGCACTCAACTGTGGGATATGCAGGCTGGCCACAGAGATACACTGCCTAACCCCCCTCCCCCAAGAAATGGGTAAATTTAATAAACATTTTTTTAGCCTGTATTGGCTACTTACTAATTTGACTTTAAAAGGAGTGGAGATCTCTTGCTATTCACCTCAGGGCCTTGTCATGAAGTTGCCCAGCTACTATCGTCGAGGTGGACCATCCATCAGCTGGGTCCCTACTCCAGACTGCATCTGCTTCAAGTAACTTTATTTATATAGCGTGCATCAGCCTGGAATGGGCTTAATTAAGGTGTGGTCCCCAGCCAATGTGCAAGTAACTGATGGGGAGCTTGAGAGAACCATACATCTCCCTTTACTAACCTGAACCAATGTTAGCTGCTCACCCTTGCTCATACACAAACTATAAATGGTATTCTGAATTAGGGGTGCTACTGCATATGGTATACATCAATAAAAACAACAAAACAACAAAAGTCAGTGTTGTTTTTATTGATGTATATCATATGCAGTAGCACCCCCTCAGTGGGGTTTGTGTCACATTTAAGGTGCTGCATGCCACTGACAGTGTCTTTTTTTGTTATGTTGCAGACTGAGGGGCCAGAGGCCAGGCCAGCCAGTGGATGAGAGGGGAACCCCATAGTGGGTCCAACAACTGGAGGGATGGCAGTGAAATGCCTGTGGACAGGTGCAGCCAATCACATGAGTATACCTTTATCACTAACATTGCATTCCCTCACCCATGGCACTCTTGCACTGTCCTTCATCCACCATATCCATGAGGTTTTTCCTTCTGTGTCTGCATATTGCATGCATACATGGTGGACTTGGCTCTGCCATGGCTGGGCTGCACCACAGCAGTGGCCATCATGGTGGGCATATGTGGCAAACATCCCACCAAGGGCTGCTGGACAGTGCTCCTGTGGTGTACAAGAACTTGTGGGACACACTGCCACCCTGCCAGCAGCCTCAGCACTTGGTGGTTACCATCAACCCAGCCATGGTATGTTGGTCATTAGGTCATTAGGTGTCCTGTACACACTACTTTTTGCCAGCTGTGCAGCCCCCTCCACCCCTTGTCTGTAACAGTGGTCACTCAGGCCTCATTTATTCCTTACCCTGCATGCAAGGGATTACCCTGGATGCCAGCATACCGGTGACATTAGCTTGCGGCAGTACCGGCAAGTAGACCATCTTAGCCACTAAAGGCTGTTTAATTGTACTGAATCATCTGCACTTTAAGTCATCAAGCCTGCTGATTTTCATGGCAAGAGACATTAAATACTGGTGTGCGGGGGCTCAGAGGAGCCAGCAGCAAGTGACATTACCAGCAAGGTGGGGCTAAGCATTTCAAAAGCCTGAGTCTCTCGTTGAGTGCAAGCAGAGCATGAGTGTGAGTGCGAGTGTGGGTGATAAAAATGTTATAGTGGTAACATAATGTTTTAATGTTTAGTATCCCTGTCTTGATACTGGAAAGGCTAATACTATTAGTAACATATTTTATTGAAGCACTGGAGACTGTAGTGAAGGTAGGATAGTGAGACAATCGCCTACAAGTTTTGGTAAATTTAACCTGCCTATACCTCTCTGGAACAGTGTCCCAGGAGCAAGACAGATAGAGGGTGAATGGTAGCTGGTATTGGCGACCTGTTTTCAGGGAGGAGAGTAGATGTCCTGGAGGACAGGGACATTAAATATTAATACTACTAATTGGTGCATGAATTAGAAAGATTGGGGGATTGCCAATACAATGGGGGAGGACAGTCTTGTTGCAATTCAGTATTTCTGTTTACTTGTTCCTAACGATATTGTAACTGCCCTCTGTATGAAAAACATTTTCAATAAACTTTGAATTGAAAAAAAAACAATATAAAAGCAAATTTTAAACAATTAAATCTTATTTAATTTGGAAAGATGTCCTTTTACTGTGGTGTTAACACAAATAATTTTAAAGAAAGCAGCATTGCTAATAGATAAAAGATACTGAACAAAGGGGTTCCATAGCTGATAGTTACTAATTTAGTACAGTACAACAATTGGCAATCTTGAAGCCTCTCCTTCTGAAGAACTCTGAAGATAACATGTATGGCAGGGGCATTTGGAGTGGTTTTTGCATTATCATCAGTTGGGCTGTGAGAAGCATGCTCTTAAGTGAGGGGGACAACAATAAAATAAAGACTATCTCAATAGCTCAGTAAGACATAAAGCACTTAACTGAGCCTTATTTTAAAATGGATTCTGGATGGAGAGGGCTGCTTTGCCTGGCTTACTAACATTTACCGTACATACGAAAGTGAGCTTGGGAAATTTGCTTCACTTCACTCTGTTACAAGATGCCACTTAATCCAGTTTAACTTTTTTATAATAGGTAAAATAAACAAGCATTTGTCAATGCCGAATGTCTGCTTGCTGGCATTGGCAGTGTAGAAGTTACAGAGCTGCATAATAGGAATGGCAGTGAAGTATTGAACTGAAGCCAACCCCACCACCACCCTGCAGAGAGTGACAGGCATTGGGTGTTCCTTTGGGTCATCAGGCATATGACCATGCCATTCTGCATACCCCACCCTGCAGACACTGACAAGTGTCACGGTGTATATGGGGTCTTTGGCCCTTATGCGCACCCATTCCATCAGGAAACACGGTGAGATGGGTGCGATATAGGAGAATGGGGTGAACTTTGGGGTCAAGAGTCCGAGGCACACCTTGATGCCTCTCACTGGCTGCAGCGTGTGGGTGGGGGTGGAATGGTATGAGCATTACAGGCAAGAATCGCAAGTCACACCCCTGATGCCTGCTACCTTCTTACAGGGTGGGGCGCGGTCGGAACCCTAACGCCTCAGGCATTCGCTGGTATTTTCACTCCAAATTTTCAACATGGGTTTTTGTGACCCCACCTCATGAACAGTGGCAATATCAGTTTTTAGCGAAAACTGCTTTTGCACAGCGACTACGGCATTTGGCACCACAGGTGCAAAAACACATTCCGAACAGGATGTGAAAAATGACAGCGCTACTGTTCATGGGGAGGTGTAAAAAATGGCAATGTTGAAAATCTGCTGTGAAAATCTTAAAAAAACTGGTGAAGTCAAGAGCGTGCATAGAAACTGTGCAACGCACACCCGTAATGTAACTAGTTTGGGGATTTCTTTTTATAGCCGATTGTTAACACAGGCATTTTGGGACCTCCAATCATGAACAGTGTCAGTGTGATTTTCTTTATCTGTCCCGAACAATGATTTCCCACAGCGACCACGCATTTCTGCGCTGAAAGTGTGAAAATACATTTCGGCCATGTTGTGGAAAATGACAGCTGTACTGTTCCTAAGGAGGTGTGGAAAAATGCCTCTGGTGAAAATCTGAACTGAAAATATTACAAATTCATGAACTTACGAGGGTGCGTGGAAACTGTGCAATGCTCACTCGTAACACAGTCATTTTATGGAGTTTTGTCACCAAATTTTCAACATGGCCATTTTAAGACCTCTGCTCATGACCAGTGTCACTGTGATTTTCTTAATCTGTCCCAAACATTGCTTTCGCACACTGACTGTACCATTGTGCACTACATGTGCGGAAACACATTTTGGGAGAGATGTGAAAAATGGTAGCTGTACTGCTCATAAGGAAGTGCAGTAAAATGGCACTGTTGAAAATCTGGTGTCAAATATTACAAATCACAATCTTGCCAGCGTATGAGGGAACTGTTCAACAATATGCGCTACTTAAACAGTCATTTTTGGGAATTTTTTCACCAAATTTTCAACATAGCCATTTTAACACCTCTGCTCATGACCAGTGTCACTGTGATTTTCTTAATGTGTCCCATACATTGATTTCATCACACCGACTGCGCATTGTGTATTCACATGGGCGAAACATTATTGTGGGAGAGGTGTGAAAAATGACAGCTGTACTGTTCATAAAGAGGTGTGGTAAGATGGCAATGTTGAAAATCTGGAGTAAAAATATTGAACATTTGTGAACTTACGAGCGTGCGTAGGAACTGCACAACGCACGCTCGTAAAACAGTCATTTTTAGGAATTCTTTCACCAAATTTTCAACACAGCCATTTTAAGACCTCTGCTCATGAACAGTGTAACTGTGATTTTCTTAATGTGTCCCAAACATTGATTTCGAGACACCGACTGCGCCATTGTGTGCTACATGGGCGGAAACACATTTTGGGTGAGATGTGAAAAATGACAGCTGTACTGCTCATAAGGAGGTGTGGTAAAATGGCAATGTTGAAAATCTGGAGTGAAAATATTGAAAATTTGCGAACTTACAAGCGTGCGTAGGAACTGCACAACGCACGCTCGTAAAACAGTCATTTTTAGGAATTTTTCCACCAAATTTTCAAAATAGGCTTTTTGAGAGCCCACCTTATAAATACTGGCAGTGTTATTTCATTAATCATTTTGGAAAGGTAATTTCTTGCAGTGGCTGTGAAATCACCCTTTTGGGCCCGAGTGACGCCATGACAGTGACAGCATTCATGAGAAGGGGTCCCAAAAACCCCATGTTGAAAATTTGGTGCAAAAATTCCATAAAATGCCCGAGATATGCAGCAAAGTTGAAAAAAACATATCTATTACATTACACAGCTTACCGGCATTTCCTCAGTTCGCGGTCGGCTTTGAAGAGTGCAGATGTTTCGGTCCACTGAAGATCATCGCGCCGGACTCCAGAGGTAAGTATGGGGTGAGGGGTTGTGGGGAGGCAGGTGTGAAGTGGGTGGGTGCGGGTGGGGGCAGGAGACCTAGGGACCGTTTTTAATTTACAGTTTTTTGTTTTTAGTATTAAGACAATGCGGGACGCTTGCCACGCTGGGGTGGGCTCAGCATGGCAGCTGGAAAGGCTGTTTGGGGCTGAAGCCGACAGGGGTTGGCACCCCATCGGCCATGTGGGTTTGTGCCAGCTGGGTGGGCTCCCAGCATGGCAGCTGTAAGGCTGTTTGGGGGAGGTTGGAGCCGACCAGGAATGGAGCACGCCTCGGGCCATACTGGAGGTGTGTCATGCTGGGGTGGGCTCCTAGCGTGGCAGCTGTAAGGCTGTTTGGGGGTGGCATGCAGCTGAAGGGGCATTGGGCACCCCGGCGGCTTTACACTATGTGCATGGGGAAGGCTCGCACGCACATGCGTAGTGCAGGCGCGTTGGGGGAGCTCTGCTCACTGAAGTGGAGCTCTCCCATTCAACTGTATGCCACTGCATTTTCCTGCTGTCATAGACAGCTGCAGCAGTGATTGGTGCACTGCGACCGCGCCTGCAAACACACTGACTGAATTGGAAGAGGCTGACACACCTCTAGAAAACTCATATGATGGCACTATGTTTCTTGCACATGCGTGCAAGCAAACATAAAAATGAAAGTTTGCACATTTTTATTACTAATGTTTTTGATAATATGTGAAGATGTACAATTAAATCCTGGACCTGCACAACAAGATCCATGTGTCTCCTCCCACAGTGAGGTCACTTCAGGAATATTTAAGGGTCAAGGCTTTAGTTTTGTTCATTTTAACACAAGACATATACTTAATAAAATTGATTTGGTTAAAATATGGATTTTTGAATTTAATCCAGATTTGGTGATTATAACCGAGATCTGGCTGGATCCAAAAATAGAGGATGTACAAATTAACACACCAGGTTATCAACCTTGGCACAGAAATAGAAGTAAACAAGCATTTGTCAATGCCAAATGTTGTCTCGCTGGCATTGGCATTGGTAGTGCAGGAGTTAGAGATGCATGATAGGAATGGCAGTGAAGTAGTGAACTGACACCAACCTCACCCCCACCCTGAAGAGATGCATTTTCAACATAGGCATTTTGGGACCTCTCTTAATGAACAGTGGCACTGTGATTTTGTTAATCTGTCCCAAAAGTTGATTTCCCACAGTGACCCGCCATTGTGTGCCACAAGTGTGAAAACACATTTTGGGCAGGATGTGAAAAATGACAGCTGTACTGTTCATAAGGAGGTGTGAAAAAATACAAGTGTTGAAAATCTGGCATGAAAATATTGCAAATTTGCGAAGTTACAAGGGTGCGTGGAAACTGCACAATGCATGCTTGTAACACAGTCATTTTATGGACTTTCATCACCAAATGTTTAACATATGCATTGTAGGACCTCTGCTCATGAACAGTGTCACTGTCATTTTCTTAAACTGTCCTGAAAACTGATTTCACACAGCGACTGCGCTATTCTGCACCAGAAGTGCGAAAACACATTTCAGCCAGGATATGTAAAATGACAGCTGTACTGTTCATAAGGAGGTGTAGAAAAATGGCAATGTCGAGAATCTGGAGTGAAAGTATTACAAATTCACGAAGTTACGAGCGTGCATGGTTACTGCCCAACGCACTCTCGTAAAACAGTCATTTTTTGGATTTATTTCACCAAATTTGTAACATAGGCTTTTTGAGAGCACACCTCATAACAAGTGGTACTGTCATTTCATTAATCGGTCCCGAAAGGTGATTCTGCACAGTGACCACTAAATCACCTTTTGGGACTGAATAATGCCATGATAGTGACTGAATTCATGAGGAGAGGCCCCAATAACCCCATGTTGAAATTTTGGTGCAAAAATTCCAAACAATGCCCCAGATATGCACCAAAGTTGAAAAAAACATATTTATGCCATTATACAGCTTACCGGCATTTCTTCAGTCCACAGTCGGCTTTGAAGAGTACAGACATGTTCCCGGTCCACTGAAGATCGTCGCACCAGACTCTGGTGGTAAGTATGGGGTGAGGGGGGTTGTGGGGAGGCAGGGTCTGCAGAGGTTGGGCATAGGTTGGGGAAGGGAGCAGGACAGACCGCGAGGGACCGTTTCCTTCTTTTAAAGGGTAAAAAAACATTGCAGGACATTTTTTTCTACAGGACATGGCATGCTGGGGTGGGCCCTTGCATGCCACCTGAGTGTTTGGGGGCTAGCCAATGGGGATTGGGCACCCCTGTCGGCACATGCCAAAGGAAGGGGGGGCTAGAGCCAAGGGGGATTGGGCAACCCCCTCAGCACAACAAATGGGGGGGAATTATGATGACAGGGAGTGGGCTCCCCTGTTGGCACATGAACTAATTCAGGGCATGCCGACAGGGGGATTGGGCACCCCCGAAGTCGGCATTGTGGCAGGCAGCAGCAGCAGTCACTGCCGCCATGTTTACTAGTATGCTTCACCAGGAAAGGCAAGTCGGGAGGTGCCACTGCGTGATCAGCCTGGCTATCATTGCAGCAGACCTTTCTTTAGATGTGCTTGCCACATTATGTATTCCTGGTGTGGAGCCTGCATGCTACCTTATTGGGGAATGAGAGACGCATCTATTGATGCGTGTCCTGCATTTGCCCACAGTGACCGTGCCTCCAAATCTGCTACTAGTGCAATATGTTGGCCATGCAAGCGCGAGCCAACATAAAAAGGGGGGAGGAATCCTAGCCTATGGCAAGAATGGCTTACTACTGTTGGAGGTTAGCATGGATCTGGAACTGGCAGACCTGGAAATTTTGATGTTAGAATTGAAGCTGCCTTTTACTAAACAAATGTTAGCAGCGATTTATCATCCACCAACAGTAAAACCTGAAGTATTTAATGTGTTACAAGATAAGTTACATGTATATAGGGACACCCAGGAAATAGTGGTTATGAGGGATTTTAATACAAATTGGAGTACAGTAAAAGATGGTCATCCATTGGTGGAGATACAGATGAATCTGGGTTTTAGTCAATTAATTAAAGAACACACAAGAATTAATTAAGCAATAAACCACGGCAGGGTGTGGGTTATGCTGGGATTTACCCACGGCGGGCGGTTGGTCATGAGGCCGCAGGCCAAGTGGTCAAACCAGGTCAGCCGTGGGTAAATCATGGCATAACCCGTACCCTGGAGTGGTTTATTGCGATTATACAATGTCTTCCTCTAGATTTTGAAAGAAAGAAATAAAAAAGCAGTTAATTTGGAAGTTTAAATAATTTTTTGTAATTTATTCTTCTGCCTGAAAAAAAATAGTTCCTTTAACTAGGTGGGCATTCTTGTTTGGTTGTGGGAATGGTAGCAATTCAGTTGTGCCTGTCAGCTATCAGTACTGCTTAAAATCGATATGTAATTTTGTTATCCTGACCACTGTCTACTTTTTAGCTAAGAGAAGAGATTTTAAGGAAAAAAAAACTGTCTTCACTTGTGTGGTAAGACTGTAGGAGGCGGGAGCAAGAGGTTGAAATCAAACATACTGTACAGTCATATAAGTGTTATCTTGGCCATTTCAGTTATTTTAGTAAAGAGCCAAGAATTAAAAAAAAATGGTCTTTTTATCTCTATCTACTGTGGCTACCACTATTGGGAGGCAGGAGGGGGAACTTGAATAAACACCTGCAGCATTGCAGGAGAGACAGGAAATCATCTGTGGGTACCAGGTTGCTGCCTTTCTGGTCGGGAGATAATCAATGAAGTGACAGTCAGTCGGTATCTTTTTCTTTCTTTCTTTTTTTGGGGGGGGGGCTGCAGTGATTTGGACAGCACTCAGCTAGATCAAAGGAACTGAGCCATTATGGATAAACTGGGAGTGGAAAAGTAAAAAAAATACAAGAGGTAACAATTTTTGTTTTAAATTTTGTAATTCACAGTGCTGCTGCTGAAAGTTCCAATCCTCTACCCTCTTTGGTAGACTTCTCACTCATTAGGAACATGAGCAACGCAGCAGTTGGGGAGAGGGAATTTTTTTTTTTGTTAACTGGTGTTTGGGACTTATGGTCCAAGACAGTGGCAACAGATCCCAACCGAGCAATGGAGTTGCGAGGGAGTGAATGTTACAGGGATCCAAAAAGGTACGTGAGGAATGATGCAGTAAGGTTTTGTTTTGACTGTGGATTATTTTTTTTTAGTTCAGTTTACTGGTTATTGAGGCAGTGTTGTGGGTCATGGTTTTGGCAACAGAGTGGAGGGCAAGCGGGCTTGACTGGAGAGAGACCAAGAAGTGATGTCTCGGTGAGAAAGGTTGGAACTGTGTGTGACTGAGCACCTCGCCATCTTTGCCAGTCCATGATCGAAGTGATTTCAGTGAGGGGTTCCTGATGTGGTTGACTGGCAACTGGCACTTTTTCCCATTGATGTATAGTAGGATTTACCATGGGCAAAAGTGCCAGTTAGCCAATCAGATTCAGGAATTCTCGGCCTTGCATGCATTGCTCGCATTGCTTCTCGGGTGCATGAGACACTTGGCCTGTGGCCTCGTGCCTCACAATGCACCCGAGGTGTGATGATATCTCATGATATACCACACCCTGTTGTGTATTATTGCTTAATTATACCATGGACATCAAAACAAAATCAAAATCCTGTACTGTGATTGGCTAGCTGGCACCTTTCTGCCATGGTAAATCCTACGATAACCACCGCAAGAGGTGCCAACCTGCCAGTCTCATGCCCACCCGAGCATAAATCAATCCGACCCCTCCCCCATAATTGCAATACCACCATCTTCTTTTCCACTAAGCTCCTTCATGGACAGTACATTTGATTTCGCTGTACGAATCACCCACCCACACTACAATCCTCCCAACTCCGAAATGTAGCCAAAGCCATCGGGCGGCCATTCTTTAACTCACCTAACACTACACTGCATCATCTTAATGGAATTTCACACCCAGAGACAAAAGAAAATCATAGAACTCTGACCACTGCTTCCCCCGAATGATAAGCCACTCTGACCCCGGAACCACACACTGAACTGCCGCACCACGACATCAGCTGTCTCCCCCTTGAGCTGCATTCATGCTCCATCTCCATACCAAGCAACACAGTAAGAACTCTAAATACTGTATACACAGTTTACCCAAGTGCTCCACGTTGCTCTTCTAGAAGAGCTCTCTCTCTCTCTCTCTCTCTCCACAGTCAAAAAAAACAAAAATGACGTAGTGAGCGTGTCCTGTATGTTATTCTTCTACCAGACTTCTCTCTCTCTCTCTCTCTCCCTTTCTCTCTCTCTCCACACTCCAGAGGTGACTTATCTCAACCCCTCTGTTCTGCCAATTCCGCAGCCATGGCAGCAGCCCTGGCAACCAAGGACAACCCTAGCAACCAAGAACTATTTCTTTGTGGCGGACTAACAAATGCATTACAAATAAAATAAAACACAAGACAAGCATGTTTTATTTTATTTTTTTGTATCTAAAAAAATGCCCCATAGTATAACTGCAATAAACCACTTAGGGGGGTTATGAGGGGCTTTATCATGGCTGGTGAGGATTTAACCACTCAGCCTGTGGCCTCGTGGCCAAACCATCTCAGCCATGGTAAATCCTCCCATAACCCACACCCCCCCTTGTGGTTTATTGCTTAAGGATCCAACATCCTCATCTGCAATAGACTTAAGTTTTACAAACTTTCCATCGAATTACAAATTATTTGGTGTTCTCCCAGATTCCCTTTCAGATCACCAAATGACTTACTGTATAAAAAATAGGACAAAAAAATCAGACTACAGAAAATCGTATTAGTAGGAGAAGTTATAAGACATTTGACTACGTACAATATATGCTGGACCTGGAGAATATACCTTGGGAAAGAATAAAATGAATTCCAACAGCAACTTATGCCTGGTTTTACTTTAGCAGTGAATTTATGAAACTTTGTGATGAACATGCCCCACTAAAATATAAAAAAATAAAAAGGAATAAGGCACTTTGGTACACACAGGATTTAAAAAAACTCAAATTAAAAAGGGATTTAGCATGGATCAAGGCCAAAAAGAGTAATATATCCTGTCAGACTGGAATAAATTTAAACATCTGAGAAATCAATATGTGAAAGAAATCAAACTGGCAAAACAAAAGTACTACATACAATTCTTTGACAATAATAGTACTAGTAATCCGAGAGACTTTCAGAAGATAATATTGAACCACCTGAATGGAAAAAAGCAGAACACTGCTGGAAGCTTTAACATAGATGGAGAGATAGTCTGTCTATCTCAGGATGTGGCTGATAGACTTAACAACCACCGTATTAAAATGGGTAGTGAAGCCCTAGGAAGTGTAACAAAACAATAACATGAGGGAACAAAAATAAGTTATCCTAGAAAAAAATACTACCCTTGTAAAAAATAACAATATGAGAGAACAAAAACGTACTACCACAGCACATCAATATTCATTTAAGAAAATCTCGGTGGAGGAGGTGAGGCAGAAACTCTTAAAGCTAGACACAACAAAAGCTGTGGGGCTGGATAGTATCCCAGCAATACTTAAAATACGCATCAACAGTAGCGGCGTTTCTTTTAACAGAAATGTTTAATCTTTCTCTCAGTTCAGGTGAATTCTCAGAATCTTGGAAACACTCTAAAGTGATTCCTATACACAAGTCCGGGTCAAAAATGGATATATGAAATTATAGGCCAATTTCCCTCCTTTCTCAGGTGTCCAAGATCTTTGCAAAATTGGTTTTTGCTCAAATAAAGGAATTTTTAGAACCACAAAACATAAATATTTTTCAGTCAGCATTTCAACAGAAGCATAGCACTCTTTCTGCTTTAGTTAAGGTAGTTAGTGACATCCAGCTCACCCAGAACAGGAGGACATCAGCAGGGGCCATTTTTGTAGACCTATCTAAAGCATTGGACACCCTGGACTATGATGTCCTCCTGTCCAGGCTAACCTTGATAGGCATTACCAGAAATTGTATTAAATGGTTCACATCATACTTGAAGAGTAGACAACAGTCGGTGGCCATGGCAAGTATTGATCCAAACTTGCACCTATTATTTTGGGGGTCCGGCAGAGCTCAATTTTGGGCCCCTTATTGTTCAACATATATGTCAATAATTTAAAATTCTCTGACCCATTAATATCATTTGACCTATACGCAGATGATACAGTTGTATATACATCAGACATAGAGATGGATAACATACAACAAAGACTGCAATTTAATTTGTATTTAATGAATTACAGATATTCTTTAGAAATTGTAAATTAGTATTAAACTAAAAAAATGATGTTCTTTAACAGATGTAATAAAAACTTAACTGACACTAGCTTAAATATAAAAACAGATGAGGGGCTAGATATCCAGATGGTCCAGTCATATAGGTACCTGGCAATATGGGTGGATACACCTTTGAAATGGAGTATACACATATAGCAATTGTTAAAAAATGTGAGCAGGAGGTTAGGTGCCCTTTGTAGATCTAAAATGTGTATGTCCACTGAAATTAGAAAGAAGGTGGTGAACACAATGATACTACCATTATTTGATTACAGAGATATTCTCTATACCGCTGCTGCTAAGAAAGAATTGACAAGATTAGATGCATATTTTTTTTCCACACCACCTTGTGCCTGATGTGTGAATTTACTGCATGGAATGTATTTACCTGTATGTGCTGCTGTGTTCTCTGTATTGCCTGCCACACTGTGGCCTGGGTCATGACTGAAAATGGTCCTCTGGATCAGTGCACTTACCTGGTACACAAAAACATAAATAAATAAATAAATAATACACTAGATTAGCATGATATATAACTGTAGCCCACATAATGACCCACAGTTGTCAGTTGTATAAAGATTTAGGATGGCAGAGGTTGGAAGATAGAAGATACTGCCATATTCTCGCATTTCAATCAATTAATCAATCAAAATCTTTATTTATCCAGGCAAACATCATTGAGCAGAGCTCTTTTACAAGATGGACCTGGTTAGAACAAGGTCAGGGTATCATCCATCATAAAAACATATAAATACACGTAAATAAGTATATAAACACAAACACAGTGGTGCAGTATTAGGAGAAAAGGAAGACAAGGCGAGCCATAACAGGATTCAAGTACAAGGAGGTCAGGTCCACCATTGAACCGTAGTTATATAATGCAACTGTATATAACCATGTTCACTGAAAATAATTACCAGTTAGTCCATTTACCAGGGTCAGTCACTGGAACAAGCCATGAAAATGGCATGAAGAACCACCAACTAATGGCAGATGGGGTACCAGGAGGGGTATGTAATATGTGAACAAAGGATAGCATGGTGAGACGTGTAGTCCCATGGATAGGTAAGTAGAACGATACAGCGGTGGGGGCCTACGGGAAGGGGGAAAGGGGTGTTAGGACTTTTATAGTATGATTGTGTGTAGATTGTGGATAAATGCTGTGTAGAGTTGTGAAAAGAAGGCTGGAGAAAGCGGGAAGGTAGACCAGTACCAAAAGGGAGGACAGAGGCATCAATGTGTTACAGGATAGCATGATGACGGACAGGGTCAAGGAGGAAACAAACAGTTGCACTAATTTGTTCCTGGTAAAATGGTACAGGTTACAAATAAAGCCATTAGAGGATACTTCCCGGAATACATATTATCTAGAAACTTTATTAGGCAAAAACAACAATACTCGAGATCAGCCCCTAGTGTGGACCTGGAGATCCCTAATTGAAAATTAGAAATAGGAAGATCATCAGTATATTTCTTGGGGTCAAAGACATTGGACAATGTCCATTTAGCACTAAGAGTTCAAACAGGGAAAAATAGGTGGAAGGATATAAAATTATGGTTAGAAAAAAAAACTGTGAACCTCTCAACTGTTGTCAGTTCAAATGAAGACTTGAATGATTGCTGAATGAAACTGTAATATTATTACAGGTAGAAGTTATCTTAAAAAGTTGTTTTTGAATATGCTGTGTGTACCACTGTTGTAGTATTGTCTGGTTGTATGTGATACTATATGCTTTGGTAACATTTTGAACTGTAATATTGCTGCTTCTTTAAGGACCTTGTAAATGAGATGTGGCTCAATTGAGGTTATCCTTTGTTCATACGAATATGAATAAAACATTTTACTACTACTACTGCTGTGTGAATTACAGACCAGTGGCATGGGCATGTCCCTTTGTGCCAGCCCTTGGTGCACCACTACTGTGCAGTGGCCCTGATCTGTGCCACCTTCGGGATGCTACAGACACTGCACCATCACATATCTCTTGCAAATTATGCAGCCCAGGGGATGTAGTGTGTGTGTGTGTGTGTAGCTGGTGCCTGTCAGTTGTTCCCACACATTCATGGGCCTTTGTCTACCTGCTGCACATCTCCCCTTGTGATGTTTTCCCAGCTATTTGTGTGTCTGCGTACCGCTACTCCTGCTCCCATCGCAGTCTCCTGGCACTGAACTTCAGAAGCCCTTGTCTATTTGGCAGTGGCATCATACCTCCTCTGAATCCCCATCCCTTGGTGCTGCAGTGCTGAAAGGGTAGCTCATGTGCCCTGCTAACATGTCTCTATGTCTTTAGTTTCTCATAGATTGTCTGTATATTGTGCTGTTGCTTCTGGTGCTGTTAATAGCTTATATTAACCACAGGGCTTACTGCTGTTTGTGAGGCTGTGGGTGGGCATCATGTGTGTGACATCACCACCTATCATGTCATGTGTGGCCTGACATGGTGTGGGTGTTGCTGTGGCAGGAATGTGTGCAGACAGAGCAACCATGGTACCATCAGGTGTCAGGCATGTCTGGACCTTTGCATGGTACCATCAGTGGTATCTGCCCTGTTGCTCATGGCTATGTGGGGTGACATGTACATCCTTGCCATGTTGCACACTATGCTTCATGTGCAGAGTGCCCATGTCAGTCCTGCTGTGTATTGTCTATGTGCTGCCACTCACATGCCACTGCACTTCAACACGCCACCTTATGCACAATACATGCTGTATCTGCATTGTGGCCTACCAGTCATAACCTGAGTGGTGAGCTGCATCTACTGGCATGTAATGCATCTCAGAGGCCTGTGCCAGTATCCAGACATAGCTACCATGCCCAATACCTTCCAGTGGCCACCCCCTGGGCAGTGGTGGCAGTGGTCCATACCCCTGGGCACCTCACTCTTGGGGTTGCAGTGCTCTCTGAGGGTTTTTCCACTAAGCCTCCAACAATGTGACTCCGCTCTACCAGTTTTGGTGTAGTACGTTTGTCAGACTGGCCCATGGAGCACAGTTCCTGCTGCCATGGCATGGTGGCCACCTGTTCATGTGCCTCTACCTCATATTTTGCGGGTCAGGGCACTCTGCCTTGCATCAAGGTAAATTAGATACCATTCCTACAGCACAGTGTGGTCTGTTGTTCCTGTCAGGCATGTTGCCCACAGGTACATGACATCTGTATCACTGGGCTCAGCGCCACTGACTGTTGCAAGCAGACATGCAGGGTCCCATCCACACATTACACAGGTCTTGGTGGGGGTGCTGGGCTTTATTTCCTAGTACATCTCCACACAGTCAAGGTTTTGGCACTGATTTCCTCCTTTTTCTCTACCTAGGTCACTATGCAGAGTGGCCAGTGGGACATAGCCAGTGGCAGCAAGCCCGATTGGAGATAGTGATACAGCAGCAGGTCCAGCACCTCCAGGTGCTCTTGGACAGTGTCCCAGAGATGCTGCAGTTCATGGGAACCATTGTGGCAAACCAAGCAAGCATGGCTGCAACACTTGAGAGAACTGTGGAGCGGCATCTCCCACTCATACCACCACAAGCGCCCTAGGGTCCCCTAGCACTGCCTTTGGCACCTTCTCCCTGTGTTTCCCACCATCCCAACCCCACCTTCACCATTGCATTGTGCACATTTGTAAATAGTTCACCATACCCCCCATGTAAATAGTTATATCCCCCTGCCATTTGTTGATAAGGTTATTGAAAAGGTGGTTGTGCTGCAACTGGACGACTACCTTACAACTCACAAGGTCTATGATACTTTCCAGTCCGGATTTAGGAAGAAGCATAGCATGAAGACTGCACTTGTCCGAGTATTGAATGTCCTCCTAATGGCAAGAGATTGAAAGGCACGTACCATTCTGGTCCTTCTTGATCTCTCTGCAGCATTTGACACTGTAGACCATGGTGTGCTGCTGGAGTGCCTGTGGCTTCTTTACGGGCTGTCTGGTACAGTTCTCAAATGGTTTCATTCGTTCCTTGTGGACAGGTCTCAGAGAGTTGCCACTGGAATTTATTCCTCTGGCATGCTCTCCCTGCCCTGTGGAGTGCCGCAGAGCTCCACTTTGGCCCCCATGTTGTTTGCAGCGTACATGCTGCACATAGGAGCCAGGTTTGTAACATTTTTGGTGGGGCCCAGAGGTCAGAGGTCAAAGCCCCCAATGGGGGTCTCTGGGATCAGAGGTCCTATATGTGGGGGGTCGGGGGGGTTTAAGCTGGACCACCATTGAACCTCCTCTATTAGCACAGCACTCAAGCTACTTGCCTAATTATGGCATACTCTATTCCGTATCGGCCTATTGGTTATTTTTTATTAGTTTATTTGAGTTGGGGGGCTTTACCCACACACCTCTGTGTTAAAAAAGCAAGGGGTGTGGGGGGGGGGCAGAGCCCCTCAACTAAAACTTACAAAACTTACAAAACCTTACTTACAGAATGCTCTACACCACAAACAGTCGATTATTTTTTATTAGTTTAAGTTGGAGTGTCATTGCCCTCCACACCCTCATGTTAAAAAACAAAGGTGTGTCGGAGCAGAGCCCCTCAACTCAAACACCACAAAACCTCACAGCACACTCTACACCATATTGGACTGTCTATTTTTTTTTTAGTTTATCCGAGTTGTGGGGCTTCACCTCCACACCCCACATTAACAAAAGGTTGGGAAGGGACAAAGCTCCCTCAATTCAAATAAACAGACAAAACCCAACAGCAAGCACACAATGAAAGTAGCTCTTAGCGTAGCTACAGTACAGCGCAGCAAGCGCATGACAAAATTATGCTATATTCTCTGTAGCTTTAGGCTATGCCACATACTGGTGGTCTGATATTCTACACACTCACCAAACAAGCTAGATAGATGACATTAGAGACATTTCAATAAACTGTAACATTATTCATTCATTAAACCTACAAATTATCAAGAGTGAAAACAACATTGCACTTTCAGGTTTTGAATAAAATTGTGCTTTTTTTGGTGCATCCTGTTGTTAAGCTAGTCAATCTCTATCCTATCTCTTGCAGTAAAGGTATACTCTCTGCTCTCATAAGCCATTGTTGTAGTGGTCAGGTCAGCTGAACAGACCCATGGCTTCTTCGGACGAACACCCCATCCCCATTCATTGTGCAGCTGATCTGAAATCTTTTTTTTTTCCTGTGTGTGAAGTGAAACCACTCAGTGACCTTTTGTCTCCCCGTTGGAGCCTTTATGTGTCCCTGAGAGTCAGTGTCCCCTCACTGTCCTACATTTTCAGTGTCTGTGGACCATGAACCTCATTTCAGTGACAACAGGTTAAGAGGTGTGGCAGACTGGGTGGACCTTTGTCTGGTCTTTTTCTATCTCATGGTCTATGTTTCTCTTTGACCCCAGACTAGGTGGGCCATGCGGTCCTTATCTGCTGTCAAATTCTGTTTCTTTGTTTCCCCACTCAGAGATAGGCCAACAGTCACCAGCCCATCACAGTCACATCACCCTCCTGCCACAGTAATGGAGCAACTCCACTCCTCATTTTTTTCTCTCAACTGTTAAACTAAACTTCAAACTTCTCTCTGAAAGTCCTCCTGTCACCAGCCTGCCACCAGCCAGCCCACCACACCACCATGACACAACACAGTCTACTCCTGCTTCTGCTTAGGGCAGCTTGACACTGCTCAGTACCATAAAGTGGAGACTAGATACTATGCTTTGCCTACAAGGAAGCATTTGCTGTGGAGTTATAACTCATGATAATTAGCAATCAGCATAGTGCAGGGGGGCTAGAGACAATCAAAGCTTAATTAATGAGAAATCTGTCCTGTTTGCTTGTGGTTTGCTTCCACGTCTTTTCAGCCAAACCAGAATACCTTCATAAGCATCTGAAGACCCGTCATAAAGGAGTGACAACAGTTCTTCAAGTTAATATTGAAAAACAACATTATCGCATAGAAGTCCACATAATCCCTGTTGAGATAGATAGATAGAGGCAGCAACCCCCAAAAAAAAAAACATTAATAGGGTTAAATTAAAGCAAAACATTAAAAGTAGAGAAATGAAAAATTAGGGTAAAAGGTCACCAGAACATTTGTGAATCTATGGTGTGTTCCCTCGAGGATGATCATGCAACATGGTGCTGATGTTAACCCCGGTTATGAAATGGGTAGAAAGAATGCTGGCTCCTGACTGGACAAGAGCAGCTGTCAGCTGGGTTGTTATCCCAGCACAACGGCCCAGCTAAAAGTAAAATGTTTAAAAAAGGCATACAATTTACTAAAAATGACCCATTTCATAATAGCAATAAGGCACTCCAGGGGGTGTTTTATGGTGGGCTAACGGCCCTTCTCAGGTGGTGGAAGCACTTGGCTATACTTCGTACTTGAACCCACCTGAGGTGGGCCTTTATCCAACCATAACACACCCCCTGTCATGCCTTATTGCTTAACTAAAGCACCCTCTATCCCAGACAGTATTGTTGTATCAGAGTTCTTCTTTGTCTGACAACATACTGCAAGAATGAGGATAATGCCAATAACTCCACTGCAAAAACTTCCTTGTAAGCAAAGCACAGTATCTAGTCTCCTCTTTAATCTCCTCTACAGTTAGTGGATTTTAATAACAAAATTTCTTTGGAAAGAAGGACCAAGTCAGATCTGACGCAGGAAAAAATAAACCCTATCTTTGTGGATAAAATTAGATATATTTTTTTTCAAATGCAGACAAATGTCTCTGATTATTAAACCCTCTAAAAACACATTCTGTCAGTGTGAACCTCAACAGGAAAACAAAACAGCAGCCAGTTGCCAATGAAAATTATACAAAATATTTGCACACCAGGTAGTTTTAACTTTTCAGTTGTTTTCTGTGCGGAGTGCTTCACATTTGCTCTACTTTACATTACATGTACAGCTTTAGGGTGGAAAGGATAACTGAAACATAGAAACATAGAAGTATAATGGCAGAAAAAGACTGACAGGCCCACCTAGTCTGCCCATTTGTCTCGCTATCTGCTAGGACTTGTCCCCCCCCACCATGTCTGTCCCATGCCTTTTTGAAGTCTTCCACAATTGCTTCTCCAACCAGCTCCTCCGGAAGCCTATTCCACTTATCCACCACCCTCTCTGTGAAATAGTACTTTCTAATGTTACCCTTGAACTGTCCCCCCTCAATCTGTAACCCATGCCCCCTTGTCCTCAGATTCCCTTTCAGCTGAAAGATGCTTTCCACTGGCACCCGGTTTATACCCTTAAGGTACTTGAAGGTCTCAATCATGTCACCCCTCTCCCTCCTCCGTTCCAGGGAGTACGTGTTCAAATCTCTCATCCTTTCTTCATAGGACAGGTGGCTGAGCCCCTTTACCATCTTTGTTGCCCTCCTCTGAACTCACTCCAGCCTTCCCACATCCTTTTTGAGGTATGGTCTCCAGAACTGAACCCCATACTCCAAAAAGCAGTCTAACTAGATGGGTATACAAAGGTACTATGAGTCTATGACCTCCCTTTTTCTACTGGTAATCACCCTTCTGACGCAGCCCAGCATTCTGTTGCCCCTAGCCACTGCTCCCTCGCAGTGCCTTTCCACCTTCAGATTGGTTTAGAATGTCTCCCCCAGTAGCTCAGTGGAAGGACCCTGTTACCCCTTTTTCTTTAGAGTACTCTGAACTTGATGGTTATTGGAGTATCAGCTGATAACACCTGCTGTAAAACTTTATTCCAAGTACATTTACCACTACTTCTGTGAAGTAGTTCTGTGGTTTCCCATGAGTCTTCGTCTTCTTGGCCTTAATTTTCCCTATTTGTGGGTATCATCACACTAATAATTGATACAAAGTCTAAAAGCCAGTTAAGTATTAATCATCTGGGTGATGGCCACAAATGGGGTAAATAAAGGGCCTGCTCTTCAAAGGCAGTAAGGCACCCCAGATATATCCAAATTATAAAGAGTGCAGGTGGTGCCCAAGAGGGGGCTGCATTCTGGTTATCCCTCACCATGCCACACATAATCGAGAGAAGGGAGCCAGCATCACCAGCAGCAGTGGTTTGGGAGCCTTGGGAGGGCATCAGGTGGCAGGCAGGTAGGGTGCATCTCTTCAGAGGGGATTACACTTATCTTCCCTGCTTTTCACCCCATGGGCTTCTTTCTTCTCTATCCCCTCCCCTTGGTGAGGCCAGACCAGACAACACTCAAAGCCCCATCTGGCTAACAAAAACCTTTTAGCTGTGGTTAGGTTAGTAGCAGTGCATTAGAAACCTAGGATATTCAAGTTGTCTCTCCCAGCAGGTGTATTCAGGCCTCAGCTCCCTTCCCCAGTTGCTTCCCTGACCTTATCTGCGGGATCTCGGTCTCGGGGGGGTAGATTACCATTACCCGGTGCGGTGGTTAAGTCACTGCCTGTCCAGTCCTCCACCATCCGGACCAGTGGGTCTCTGATTCGATGACTCCTCCTCCTCTTCAGATCTCTCAACAGCTGTGCCTGCCCTACTTGTCGGCATGACGATGACCCATCCGGCTGTTCGTGGCCCAATACCGACTCCATCAGCCACGGTCATGCTACAGGACTTCTGCGGCTGCTGTTTTTGGCTCCCTCCTCTAATCGTGCTGGGCCTGGTTCACTCCTGAGTGACCCTGCCTGCCGCCTGAGATGGATGGACGATGTCTTCCTCCCAACATGCAGGACTCTAGTTTGGTTGCTCACTGGCGTTGCCTCAAGTCGATGTAGTTCACTAACTCGCTTGCCTAGTGCCCATCGCTGGTCCTCGTCACCCAGTGACATTACCCGCTCTCTCTCTCTCTCTTTCTCTCTCTCTCGCCTCTCTGAGTGCATGCACATTGAATGTACATGTACACAAACAAGTGCCATTTCAAAAATGCTATGCTACCAATTATCAGGGTCCGGGATCACTCTCGGGAAGGGGGGGGGGCTGCAGCGGGTCACAGAGGGCAAGCATGCCCAGGCCAGGAGTCACAGAACAAAAAAATAAGCGGGAACAATTTATTTTGTTAAAAATCTTACTTGTAAAAAATTATTGGTGGGGCTGGGCCCGCTTCAAAAAATATTGCTGGAGCCTATGCCCCATGGGCCCATATAACCCGGCGCCTATGTGCTGCCATTTGGGAGATATCATCAGGTGATACAGTTTCAGTTTTCACTGCTATGCAGATGGCACTCAACTGTATATGTCTTTTCTGCCCGGACAGAACGATGCACTCTCTGTGCTAAATAACTGCCTTAACTGAGATCAGAACCTGGATGAGTACCAGCTGGCTGAGACTGAATCCAGACAAGACTGAAGTGTTGGTAGTGGACCCTGGTCATCCGGGGGTGGGTTTGGAGGCTGGACAGGCATCAGGTCTTTCGATCGATGGCAGACAGCTGACTACATCAGACCGAGTACGTAACCTTGGCATTATTTTTGATGATGGTTTGACACTGAAATCTCAGGTGTCAGCTGTCGTCAAATCCTCTTTTTACCACCTGAGGAATATCGCCCAGGTGAAACACTTGGTTCCTCTGGATGATCTTCCAGCACTGGTCCATGCATTCGTCACTACCCACCTTTATTACTGCAATTCCCTCTACCTAGGACTTCCAGCGGTTGATATCCGCCACTTGCAGCTGGCGCAGAACGTGGTGGCCAGGCTTTTGACTGGGACTTCTAGGTCCAGTCATATTACACCTGTGCTCCACAAGCTGCACTGGCTGCCTATTCAGTGGCAGATCACCTTTAAGGTTGGCTTGCTAACCTTCAAAGCTCTATATGATCAGGGACCCAGTTACCTGCAAGACCTCCTGGTACCCTACTGCCCCCTCTGTCCTCTCTGATCCCCCGACAAGAGATCGCTAGAGATTTCCAGAGTGTGATTAAAACATCTGGTCCCCGTGGTTTTTCTTTTTCAGCTCCAACCCTGTGGAACTCTCTACCTTGTCAGTTAAGAGAATGCCTGACAGTCAATAGGTTTAAAACTGAGTTAAAAATGTACTTATTTAGCTTAGCCTTCCCTAATTATGGTTAATCTGCTATTTATTGTTTTTGTTTTAATTAATATTTATATCTGCTTTATATTTGATTTTATGTGCAGCACCTTGATTTTGAAAGGTGCTATAAAAATAAAGCTTGATTGATTGATTGATTGATTTCACCAACCCTTCCCCTTTGATAACAGTTAGCTTGTGCTATACTTTCATGTTGTCGTACTTCCTTGTTTTTATGATATCTTAGTAAAATGTTTTTGACATTTGCCATATCAAGACTCATGTGTGCTTTATTTCATCTTGCTGTGCTTCCCTCGTGGGTGTCCATGGTGTCCATGGTTCCACCGTCTACCACTGCTGGACCTAGTAGCCAGTGCAAGACCCAGTGCATCTCACCGTGGAACATTTGTCCCTCCATAGACAGACACCTCTGTGTCTTTGTACGTCCACTGCGCCAGTTGCCATATGTGCCCGTGGGACTGCCCTCCTGGATTTTCCCTTTAATGACACCAGCCTCATCCTTGCAGACTCTGCACTGCTACATATAGGACAACCTCCACCCTGCCCCTTTTTAGCAGCTGCCAGACTGTCAGCAGCTGTACCACAACATTGTGGCACCCACCTGGATGTGTTGGGTGCTACCTTTTGCTGCACTTGTGTTGTGCAGGGCCTTCCAGACATACCCCATCAAGGTAGACATGTGGCAGCAGCCAACATGCCCAGATGTGTTGAAGCACCCATTGCTGTTGCCCCCTTTTGTGCTTCATTGTCCTGAGGCATGGCGCATTGCACCATTGCACTACATTGTGCTATTCTCAGACCTGCGCAATTGGTTGCGGTGCACAATACTTTCCCATTGCACTCCTTGCTTGTCACCTTATTCACAATGGGCCCTATTCATGTAGGGTGCAAATGGGCTATGCACCACATAACCCAGGTGCATAGCCCACCCACACCCATGCTCGCCCACGGTGGCATTCAGGAAACAGTTACACCCCCATCCGTACCTGATCCCCAGTCGAGTGCGGGGCTCCGTGTGTGGGTGGGCAGGGGTCTCTGTCAGGAGGGGCGTTCTGGCACTCTGCAACATTCACAAATGTGCAGAGTGCCATATCAAACAATCAATCAATCAATCAAAATCTGTATTTATCCAAGCGAACATCATTGAGCAGTGCTCATTTGCAAGATGGACCTGATTAGGACAAGATCATTTACATAAACAATGGACAATACAAGGAATACAATAAAAGATGAGGTAATACAAATCATTAAGGATGCCAACACATAACATATGTGAAGATAGACATAATACATTTACAAGATTTCATATATTTACATGTGTAATAATGGGATTATGATTTTGGGTGTAGAGTATATGTAGGTAGTGGATTAACTTACACAAGTGTATTCTAAGGAATTTGTCAGTGGGAGAGGATAATGGCAGGTGTGGACAGGTAATGCGTATGAGGGAGCCAGTGGCTACGCATCCGGCAGGCGGCAGACATCTGGCGCCCCCCTCCGGTTACGCGGCGGACCCGCTGGTGCAGGCGGGGTCATCGAGCCCCCACAGAGTGGTGCCCCTGTCATCAGGGGATGGTGATCAGTCCAAGGAAGGACTGCCAGCCCATTCCCCCCCTTCCGGCAGCAGTACCAGTGCTCTACACCCCTCCACCTAGATGGCACCATACAGGTGGACCTGGGTAGGGCAGCCAATTGGCTGCTGACCTGGGCCTGCAACCTCACCCCCACACAACTCCCTGCCAGGGGGGCAGGGATGCAGAAGGGAGCCAGGTGGGGACTGCTGCTTTGTGAATATGGTCCCCACACAGAACTCCCGCTGGTGTGGATCTGTGCGTGCCTTTACACACTGCCTCCATGCATTTTGTGAATAGCAGCCAATGTGTTTAGTGACGGTGCAAAACCTTTGTGAATAGGGATGTCAGGCTGCTATGCACTCAAAATCTATGGCACAATGCAAACTTTGTACAAGCACAATTCTTTGTGACTCTAGCCCCTGATTTTTAATTTTGTTTAGGTTAGCTTGAAATGAAATTATAGCCACTCTCTGGGTTGCCTTAAAAGGGTCCCATAATTGGGAACTTGTTGTTTGTCCATTGTAGTTATGAAACCAGTATTCTTTGATAACATTTTAATTAGCAATATAATGTCCTAATGTTTCAATAATTCCTTATTAGAGATCCATTGATAGTTGTGTTTTCTTTCTGGATTTATAATATTAATATCAATGTGTGGTAAAGCATAACCAGTATTATTATGGAGTTTATTTTAGCAGATTGGAGGTGTTTTACTAACCTTTTAGAAATCAAGATATGATCAATATGAGGAACAATTTTATTCTTCTTATCAAAATGTGTAAACTCTTGCTCTAGAGAACATAAGTTCCTCCAACTATCTATTAAGCTTTTGGCTTGAATAAAACTGACTAGCTTTTTCGCTGTTTTAATATTCCCTCTAGTAGGTCATGTTGCTTTATCTATGAAAGTATTGATTAATCCATTAAAGTGTCTACTATAATAATATCCTTGGCTTGCAGTTTCTGAAGGCCTTCTGTAATAATAGAGAGAAATTGTTTGTAATTCGTAAATGGGCAATATATTGAGCCTACAACAAGCTCAGTATTATTGACTATTGTTTTAACCAATAACATTCTACCACTAGAGTCTTGGAATTAATTTGTAATTCTTTTATTAGCTCCCTTCCTAATTATAATTGCCAAGCCACAGTTTTTCCTTGTTCCTGTGTTATTCATTAAGCGGCTCATCCATTTTTTTTTCAACATAACAATCTCTTTTTTCTCAAGATGAGTTTCTTGTAGGCATATAATATTGGCCCTTGATTTTTTAATACAGGTCAGAATATAGGTCAGAATTCTGGCACGCTTGATGAGAGAATTAACTCCATTAAACATTGAAGGAGGCAATTCTAGTATTTGTGTTCTTATTCACTTCAAGTATAAATGTTTACGTTTTTTATCCCCAACCCCGTAATTATGTTCATACAATGCTCCATTCTAGCACTCCCAAAAAGAGAATCACTTAATTCCTTTTTTGATTCAACTGTTACATGAAAATCACACTGCTCAGTAATAATATATTCCCCACATCTCCTACAATCTATGCTATAAAATAAATTGATGCATTTTAACATTTTCCCATTGCAGTTCAATGGAACTGCTAGCTTGTTACGCTTCCCCGCACCACGTGGTTCATTATTTACATTATGCAAATTATTCTTTTTTACTACCTGTAAATAATTAAATATACATCATTTAAATAACTGAGGAAACTTTTCCTGTAAGCCTTTAATAGAGTCATGTGGGCTATCATAAGTAACTGTCATCCCATCCAAAATTACTCTTAACTTAGCAGGAAATGCAACTGTGGCTTTAATGTTATTTGTCCAAAGTTTATTTCTAACAGATCATTGCTCCTGTTAACTGAATCCTTTAAAGAGTCTTTCTCCTCAGAGTTAAGGAATTTCAAGATATTATTATAATATTTTGGCTAAAATGGAACAACTAATAGGTCTACAGGAAAAGTATGATACTTATTATTCACTGACACAAAACGTAATGAAGGAAAACACAGAAATGAAAACCAAAATTTAAATTTTGCAACTACATCAGGCCACAGCTGGGGTGGTGACCACACAAAGCAATGCCAACTAGAATATGATGACCCCACTGTGTATGGAACCACCAGCCACACGTCAGTTGTGGCAGGGCTGTGCGACCAGTGTCCTGTACAGCCCTGTAGTGGAAGACATACCTATGGTCAGAGTAGGGTACAGGGGGCACACCTGGCCAGTGGCTACAGGGGTCAACAGGGGGATATCAATGGGGCCAGGCACAGGATAACACAGTCAAATATGTGAGTGGCCTCACTGTGCTATCATGGTGCTGTGCTGACACTATTACAGTGGATACAGTGGACCATCAGCCTCAATTAGGTAAGGTAAGGCTGCTACATGAGTTGAACGTAGAAGTATATAGTGGTCAAGTACCCACCAGGGGCCCACATGGACATAGCCCTGTCCAACTCTGGCCACACTCTACATAAGATGCAACAGCAAAGAGGCTGGCCATGTCCAGGCAGCAACACATCATATACTAGTGTTGTGGAGACAGGTGCATGGTGTGTCCTGCATCAGCCCACACACACAACCATGGCAGTCACAGGCACCATGGGGGCTGAACGCTGTGCCACCTGTCATTCCCAATCTGGTGCAGATGTGTCGTGTTCACCATGTATGTGTGCAACTCTGCCCTCTCCCAGCTGTGAGCTGTTACACCTGGGTTATGCCCCCTGTCATCCCACATATACCTCACACTGTATTCCTGGTTTCTTATACTGTGATATTGCTATTTCGCACAAACATGTAGATATAGGTACTCATCGTATATGCATGGGTGCCAGGAATGTGCTTTGCTGCTAATATATGCTATTATATATTATGTTTACATCTTTTATAGGATTATATCATGCATGATTCATTATATCTCATTATAATGCATTTAACTAGGTTATGTCTGTTTATTAAGCGTTTTTATACATGTTCTATATATAATCTACCTAATTACTGATAAGATGACTCTTATGTATCATCAGTGATTACTGATTCTTATATACTTATATTCTCATATAATCATATGTAGTATGTGTAGTACACTTAGCTAGCATGCCACGTGTATTTCTGGTTATTCAGCATTTCTCTTTGTCTAGGTTTCATGCTAACAGAGACAAATCCTTTGTCTTACATTATACTCATTAGTAAATCTGGCGCCTAAGTCATTACCCAAAGGAGAATGCCTTGTATCCACCTTGTTTATAGTGTAGAACCAACACATTATGTTTCCCATATCCGTAACTATAATGTTATCTCAGTAACCATGCTGTTATCTATGGTATATAACCTTCTGTAAGCCAGTTTCTCCTTGGAGACTTGTACTTTCCTATAGGACTGGTGAGAAACCACCTCCCCTATGATTTTCTCTGTCACATGCTTGGCATGAGCATAGTAATAAATTATCATTATTACTTCTGCTTGTGTTTGTTCTTTGGCTCACACTGTAGACATACAAGAATCTGATTTATTTATCCCCAGAACTGGCTTCTGGGGCAACAGAGCCAGAGAGGAACCTGGATATTTGTGTCTTGCACACCAGGACTTGCCAAGGGACTGGATACCTGGTCTGCAGCCATAGGGTGTGTGGATGCCCCTCCTTGCCACTCAGGATATGTCACAGCTCCTCAGACCCTGGTGTGGTGCTCCTGATGCCTGTTCTGCTGGCATACATTTGCCATACCCACTAATGGTGTGTGTCTATGCCATGGCAGGGCATGCTCTTGTGCTGCATGGAGCAGCTGTTGCATGTGCATCCCTCCAGTGTGTAGGTCTACAGTGCTGTTCATGGAATGCATGTCCACCCCACTGTGGCTGTCAGCCACCCATGAGCCCATGAGATATTGTGGCATATGGGGTGGCTGGGTGTACCACGGCAGCATATGATAGGCAACACCTGCATGCACTGTTCTGTGCACACAGCTGGCTAAGTTCATTTTCATTCTTTCCATAGGTGTCCAGAGGAGTCCCAACCAGCAACGGCAGCCAGAATTATTTGAAGGCCACAAAGACCTATTGCACCAACTGGTGCAGCAGCAGCAACTGATTCTGTGGTAAGTGGAGGATATCAGCAAGGCCATTCAGGAGCTGGCAACAGCGGCCCAGCACATGTATCAGCTCCCACCATGTGCACCCCCACCACCACCAATACACGAGGCTGCTTGTGACCCCCCCATTGTACTCCTTCTACCCTGTGTTTCTAGCCCACCAACTGTTTATCTTACCCATTACCCTTTGTTCTCATTATGGTCTGCTGCCTTTTTCTATTATTAAAGTTTGTCTATTTTTGATACTAATACAGCTGTGTTATGTGTCTTTCCATAGTGCACTCTCTGCCCACCAACAGCCACTACCAGTGTGCAGTTCCATACCCGGTGCCCTGGACAGGGCTGAGTCACAGTGTGCCCCCTTCACAAGCCTGCTATCCTCAGTGCTATATTCAGCACTGCATCATCGGCCTGTGCTGTGCACCCACCTGTTTTTTTCATGGCATGCAATCCACCCTATATTCAGATGGCACAGCAGCTGCACTATGCCCTGAATATACCAGGCTATGAGGCTGGCATAAGTGCAAACAGTGGAAATGTGCAATCTTTGCACCAGTGTGAACTTATGAGTATCTAGCCCCTGAAGTACTGTGTGCAGTTCTGAAGCCCACACCTAAAGAACAAGGATCTCTTGGAAGCTGTTCAGAGGAGGACTATAAAGATTGATTATCTGTGGTTCAGAGCTCAGTGCTTATGTTACATACTGTAGCTGGATGATGTAGGTAGTACTTGGATACAGAGGCCAGACCAGTAAGTAGGACAATGCTTGCAAGGTACCAGTAGTAGTATGTAATGATTAGTGCTTAGGTACTTCAGCATAGGCATGAGCAGTCAATGATTATAGTACATGTAAGCTGGATAGTATGCAAGGGCTTAAATGCTTGAACTGATGAGTAGTTTATTATGAAACATAGAAACATAGAAGTTGACGGCAGATAAGGACCGCAAGGCCCATCCAATCTGCCCATTTCTTTTTCTACCTTATAAATGTGCCATCGGCCTTTGCTATGTCAGTGACCTATCTATTCATAGTCATTTGTATTGCTCCCTTATGCCTATCCCATGCCTGTTTGAAGCCCTGCACTGTATTCATAGCCACTACTTCTTGTGGTAAGCCATTCCATGCATCTACCATCCTTTCTGTGAAAAGAATTTTCTCACATTCCCCTTAATCGGCCTCCTCTAATCTCATGCTGTGTCCTCTTGTCCTGCTATTTTTCTTATATTTAAACATGTTAGACTCTTTTCACCTTGTTTATGCCCTTAAGGTGTTTAAATGTCTCGATCATATCACCTCTCTCCTCCTTTGCTCAAGGGTATACATATTGAGCCCGTTAATCTGTCCTCATATGTCTTCTGATGCAGTCCCTGCACCATTTTGGTTGCCCTTCTCTGACTGCCTCAATTTGGTTAATGTCCTTGTGAAGGTGTGGCTTCCAATACTGCACGTAGTACTCCAGATGGGGCCTAACCAATGTTTTGTACAGAGGGATTATTACCTCCTCTTCGACTTGTGATACCCCTACTAATACACCCTAACACCCCCTAGCCTTACCTACTGCTTTAGAGATCTGCTTGATGATTTCAGGTCATCAGTGATGATGATGCCCAAGTCTCTTTCTTCCTTTGTGACTGCTAGCAACTCCTCCCAGCCTATAAGTGGCTTCAGGGTTTCTTCCCTATGTGCATGATTTTGCACTTCTTTGCATTAAATCCCAGTTGCCACTCTTCTGACCATTCTGCTAGTTTATCCAGATCTCTTCTCATTCTGCCCACCCCATCTGGATCATCTACTCTGTTGCAGATCTTGGTGTCATCTGCAAACAGACAAGCCTTACCCTCTAGTCCATCTGCTAGGTCACTAATGAAGATGTTGAATAGGACTGGCCCCAGGACTGATCCCTGAGGTACCCCACTTGTGACTTGCATCTCTTCTGACTGTATACCATTTGCCACCACTCTCTGTTTTCTGCCAGTCAACCAGTTTGCCACCCAGTTGACCAACTTCTGACCCACCCCGAGCCTACCTAGCTTATTTATCAATCTTCTATGTGGAACAGTGTCAAAAGCTTTGCTGAAGTCAAGGTAGGCGACATCAACTGCTCCCCCTTGGTCCACCACTCTGGTTACCCAGTCAAAGAAATCTATGAGATTAGTTTGACAGGACCTTCCTTTGTAAACCCATGCTGTCTTGGATCCTGTGCCCTATGGATTCCAGGTGTTGCACTATCCTTTCCTTAAGGAGTGCTTCCATAATCTTGCCCACTACTGAGGTAAGACTGACCGGTCTGTAGTTCCCGCCTCTCCCTGCTACCACTCTTGTGGGAGGATCACATGAGCCCTTCTCCAGTCTTCTGGGACCTCTCCTGTGCTCAGAGACTCACTAAACAATTCTGCTAATGGCTCTGCTAGTTCCTCCTTTAGCTCCTTAAGTACCCTGGGATGTATGCCATCAGGTCCCATTGCCTTATCCACCCTGAGCTTAGCAAGCTCTTGTAGGACCCTTTCTTTGTGAGGGAGTAGTGCTCACCTCCCTCCCTGTGTCCATGATGCTGAGCTGTGGGCCCTGCCCTACCTTCTCTTCAGTGAATACTGAGCAAAAGTATCTATTTAGGATAGATGCCTTACAGGTCCTCCTCCTCACATGCTCCCTTTTCTCCATTAAGCTTAGCACACCCTCTGGACTTTCTCCTTTCACTAATGTATCTATAGAAAGTCTTGTCACCTTCTTTTACTGTTTGTGCTAGTGTTTCCTCAGTTTGGGACTTTGCCTGCCTTACTGCCTTACCTGCTTCCCTTAGGGCAGTTTGGTATGCCCCTATCTTCATCCCGCTGTGTTCCTTATATTTTCTGAAGGCCAGCCTTTTGGCTCTGACCTTTTCTGCTACTGTATTTGAGAACCAAAGTGGTTTCCTTCTTTTTTTGCACTTCCTTTTCTGTCTAACACAATGGGATGTTGCTTCAAGTATTGTATCCTTAATGCTTGCCCACTTTGCCTGTACCTCCTCACCTGTGTTTCTTTTTGCCAGGGCTAGCTTAACTCTGTTGGCCATCTTATCAAAGTCAGCTCCTCCTATGACTTGATGTTTTGGCCTTTCTCTGTATCCCACCTGTAGGGAGGAAGCTTAGTCCAGTATTATGAGACCCCTCCCAAAAAAGAATGATGATATCAACAATTGCTCTGTATCCAACTGATGAAGGAGTCGAGTAGGAAGACACCCCCGAGAATATGAGTAGCAGTATGATCACCTCCTTCAACTCCGGAGAGTGTGACCAGTAGCACGCAGGAGAGGAAAAAAAACCCTTGGGGGGAAACCTCTGAGGACCCATTGCTACTGACCTGCCCATCCTTCTGGGCATACTAAAGGAGAGTAATCCTAAATATTTTAATCGGCTAATCCGAACCCCAAGTTGGAGAACCCAATCCAGAGAAAATGGAGAACTGAAGACGTACTGAATTGTGACATGTCAGGTAAATAAAGCAAGTATCCATTCTGGTAAACTCCGAGTTCAAGAATCCTTGAGCAGACCAGAATGAAGTAGAGTGGAATCCAAGGTTGATATGAATTTGAAGCGACGAATTGCAGGCAGTGAAGCACTCCAGCAGGCGAGGATGACTTCACAGAGGAGATCCAGGAATCAAAGGTTCAGCATCCATGTCTAGAAGGAGGACAGGTGGGTCAGGTTCTGCATGGCAAGATTAGAAAATGAAGGCCATAGCGCTGAAGCACAAGAACTGGCGTATGCTGCTTGATCAGGAGGACAGAGCAGTAGGAACCTCCAATATGGAGAGGGGAGGCAAGTACGTGAAGTAGGTAGATATTGTAGTGAATAGGTAGATATAGGTCAGATGTATTTCCAGATCATGAGGCGTGCAGTTGATTGTAAATGGTGAGTAAGTCGTGATGACCTCTAGGCCCTGTAAGGGCTAAGCAGGTAGTACGAGCAATTAATGTAAATAAGCGGACCTGTACATAGGTCAGTTGTAGCAGTAAGTAAGCTGCAGGATGTAGAGAGGGTAGCTGGAAGTAGTAGTGCAAAATTACGTACAGCATAAGGTCAGGGGTACGAAATTGATGCTAGTAAGGGAATCGGAGAGCTTCGTGTGGATCCAGATGGTTGCGTAACGATGTTGACATCTATGTTTCAAAGCCAGAATGATACCATAGCTAGAACTGACTTATGAAGAATATTCTGACGAATCTTGAATAGTCGAGCTGAGGAGTCCCGGATGGTGGTAACTGAAGAGACTGAGTCAAATGAAATAGCATTGTCACAGGGTCCGAGAAGCCTTAGAGCATACATCAGGGTAGTGAAGGTCTTCAGAATAAGCTCAAAAAGCGTCCTGGTAAGAGTGTAGCAATAGTAGTTTCTTGTGATTGAAACAGCAGGGCAAAGCATCCAAAGAGTAGATGATGAATGTCTAAATATCCAGATGCGAGTCCATAATAAAGGAGCTGCTGGAGCTAGGCTGACACAACAGCAGGTAAGCGTATAGAAGTATATGCGAATGTCCAGGCACCAAGCTGGTGAGATAGGTGTGGAAGAAGTAGGACTGAGACGAAGGCTGATGAACTGATGAATCACAGTTAAGCCATACGGCTCCTAAATTAAATGCTTAAGCCACGATGAGGAAGGTATATTGTAATAGAGTCGGGTTGGGAATCCAGCAGGAATTGGAGTCAGTAGATCCAGATCAATGACACATCTTGATAGGAAGCATCCAAGGAAATAAAAGGAGGTGGGTCCAAATGAGGTGAGGAGGTGTGGCTGAACCATGTAGGTTAGCCAGTGAGGTAGGAAGTAGAACAAGTGCGGTCGACCGCATGTAGGTCAGTCGGTAAGTGAATAGTAAATAGTAGCTAAACCCTACAAAGGCTAGCATGCAGCTGAACCCCATGTAGGTCAGCTAGTAAGAGAAGTAGGGGAGCAGCTAGCCCCACGTAAGCTAGCATGCGCAGCTGAACCCCACAAAGGTCAGCTGGTAAGTTAGTAGAGAGTGGCAGCTAGCCCCACGGAAACTAGCATGCACAGCCGGACCCCACGAAGGGTAGCCAGGAAGGCAGTAGAGAATGGCAGCTAGCCCCATGGAAGCTAGCACACGCAGCTGGACCTCACAAAGGTCAGCTGCCAAGGTAAGTAGAGTAGCAGCTAGCTCCACATAAGCTAGCATGCGCAGCGGACCCCACGTAAGTCAGCTGGTAAGGTAAGTAGAGAGTAGCTGCTAGCCTCACATAGGCTAGGATGCACAGCTGGACCACACACAGGTCAGCTGGAGGGAGTAGAGCGTGCTGGATGGAAGTGAGGTAGTGTGAAACCAAGGGGGGTGAAGCAACATGGGAAGCATACAAGAAACAGTGATATAAGGTCATGTTAGTCCGACAGCAATCCATGATGAAGCAAATCGATGGAGGAGCGAAAGGGCTGTCGCTACAACAGATAGCCATGCTGAACTAAATACAGTTAGTTGCATATGAGGGTACAAGAACTCAGAATTGCATGGAGTACTGTTCCAAGGAGATCCATTTGCCTGCTGAATAGTAGGAAAATGGTGAAAGACAATGCGCAACTGAATGTGAGTTACAGAACTGTAGCCAGGCCTGCGGCTGTAATCATTTAGTGAGCTAATATACATAGTGCAGTTGGTAAGGCAGTGCAAGCTGGCTTGCAAAAAGGCCTTCGGATAATTAAAGTGTCTGGAAGCTCATCTATGAGGGACGGCAATCATTGATAAACATTGAAGCATCCTGAATAAATATGCAAGGTAGCTCCAAACATGTCCCAAACCTTTGACCATTACCTCTAGTAGTAGCAAATTATCACCAAATGAGTGCCCTGTGGCATGGAAATCTGTGAATAAAGCGTCCGGAAATGTAAAGCATCATAAAAATGCACCGGATGGCTGAGTAAGCAGTAAGGTGATTAGAACTGTTACAACAAAAGCTGGAAAGTAGCTGCTTTGAAATCGTCCCACAAAGCCCTGGAAGACCAGTCTCCCTTAATGATAATAATAAATTAATTAACGATGCAGGTAATTGGTAACAGCCTCAGATGGCCGTAGGTTTGAGAACCGAAATGTAACTTCCAGGAACGCTGTAATGAAGAGCTGCAGTAGTTTAAATAGAGTGCAAAACTTGCTGGGGGAAGAAGAAGCATGGTTTAGTAAGTTTAGGTGTACAGTAGCAGTTCAGCTGCAAAGTAGGAGGGTACAGGTGTGCAGTGCACCGGTAACAGGAGGAATCCGCAGAAGCATAAGTGAAGCAATATTAGGAAGACTGTGGGAGTGGTAGAATGAGCATGCCGAAGTAGGCAGGTACTGAAGGTCCATGAAGTGCGAGAACGGCGAGGAGCAAACAAACGAGCGATGAACTACGGTGCTGCAGCTGAGGCAAGGCGAAATCCCCCCCCCCAAGAAAGGTAAGAAAACAAATGGAGAGGAGGGGGGAAAGGGAGAAGAACGAGGCAGAAGGCAGCAGAAAGGCAACAGAGGGGAGAGAGAGAGGAGAGAGGGGAGAGGAGGGGGGGACCGAGGAAGGAGCCAGCCCAAGCATGCAGCATGGAGCGAGCGCAGCGAGTGCTACTAGCTCTAAGCAGAGCAGTGGTCTGACTCCTTGCTTAAGTAGGATGTGGGGGAGGAGCTCTTCCCCCACATAACTACGGGAAAAGCCCTTCAATTATGAAATGGGCTTAAGATTTTGAGCCCTCTGATTTGCTTGATAGCTGTGCACTGAATGTGTCTACTGCATGTCTAAAATTATGTGCTGTCAGCCTGGATGCAGTACCAAAAAAGCAAATGAATGTTCATTCAGAATGTTAAAAAACATTTAGAATTTTAAGGGCTGCCATTTTTTTTTTCATCTCATGTGCAACTTCAACTTAAAAGCAATCAGAAATGGCTCCATATAGTACTATTCCTTTTCAAGTTACATTTAAATTAGTAGAATTTGTTTTAAAATGATTTGTTTTAGCCTTTGGTTTCATTATCTGCATCCTGTCTGCTGCAATCTCTCCCCCAGCTGCCCACCCACTTGCTCTCCCGCTCAACAGTTGACCTGCCGATTCCCTCCCTTAGCCCCTCACGTAAACAAAAGACAGTACAGGATTCTGGCATGCTCAGTTAAACAAAAATCAGCACTTATAAGATTTACTCATGTACCACAAATAAAGTGCCTTTCTCTATGGCACTGTGGAAACCCTGCTTTTGCATCAGCAAAGCTGAGAAAAACCTGCTTTTGCAAATAATTAACCATGGTGTACCTGAGAAACTGAAAAACTCACTTTCACAATTATTTAAACAGATAGGGCCTATAATTCAAAGATGGTTATTAGTAGCGTGCAAAAAGAGCGACGTGCAGAATAGTACGTGGCTGTTAGGGTGCCATATTCTTGCTGGCAGCATGCCCTGTTTGGCACACGCTGCCTGTTTCAATAGGGGGCTATATTAGTGCTGTAAAACATATAAGTTGCAGAACCACAGGCCCCCACTGGCAACAGGCTCCCAGGAGCAAAGGGAAGTAGTGCATCCCTTGGTAAAGAAAGAACAGTAGAGTCATTTCTCACTGGTTTTGTTCCCTCAGGGGAAGCAATATCCCTGGAATTTCCTTGTTCTGTGCTTCCCTGAAAATAATGGGGATCAGCTGCATCTGGTGGTTCCATCCAGTAAATAAGAAGTAAAGATAGACGTTTCAAAAAAAAGAGGGAGGAAGGAAGGAAGGAAGGAAGGAAGGGAGTTTCTGTAAGGAATCAAAATGGGAGAATCAACTACTCTTATATATTGGAGCAGTTAAGATTATTTACACAAAATATTATCTCAAGCTTTTAGACCCAGATTTCACATAATTTTGGATCTATTCTACATACACAAATTACAAAAATGGTTAAGGCACCAGTTCTATTTAACAAAAACTTAAAACTTTGGTTGGCAGTTAGGACAAACCAAAACACCAAAATGTCTGATTTTCTTTTTGCTTTACTTCATTCCTGTGGCAAGATAGAGGATTTTGAAGTTCTTAAAAATTATTGTTTTTTTGCCAGATCCATGATCACAGATATAAGCAGATCAGGGCACCGCCGTGCTGTTGGCCATCAAGACCATTTGCTGGCAACACTCTGACATATCTGCATTTTAAATACAGTATGTACAATTAGTGTGTGATTTCTGGAGAGAAGAATTTTTAAACTTGCTGAAGGCAGCCATCTTTCTTGTAGATCCACACTGATTACAAAAGTTGTAATTAAACACAGTCTTAAAAGTAACCGTTTGAATTTAAAATACCCAAATGAAGAATCTAAGATTATCAGGAATACATTACTGCTAAAAATAGCTAAAATAACATTTATTTTTGTTTTGTTTTTTTGCCATAGAGTTTTTTTTCTCTCCCAAGCAGTCCACATGGGCAGGCTGTTCAGCCCTGTCCCTGCCTCCCCCTCCTGGCACTCACCTCTCCAAGATTCATCTTCCCATATATCCCCACATTTCCCCCTATGGTAGGGCCAGGAGAGGGAGAGTTGTCCTCCCCCAACCCAGACACTCACATCCAGAACCGGGTCGGTGGTCACTACAGGTAGGCAGGGCTTCATGAAACTGGCGCCAGCCTTTTTCCCATTTTCTCCTACTTCAGCAGCCACAGCAGCACATAAGCGTATACTCATGGAGGCACACACACACACTACAAAACTGTGGCCTGCAGCCCTTATTGTGTTGCTCATGTTTCTGTCACTACCACCCAGACTCCACCAGGTGGCAGCCAAGAACCAAGATGGCATGTTTCCCACCCTTGGGAGAGGAGAACAACCCATCGAACACTCAATCCTTTCCCATCCCAGCCAACCCCCGGCAGCCCGAGTTCATTCATGAACCTGGGTTTCCAGCATGGGAAAAGGTAAGGCACTCAAGGATCCGCAGCCATCTTTGGCACTGGGCCAGCTAGGATGAAATTTTTTTCCTGGTTAACTAGTACTGCTGCTTTAAAGGTCTAATTTGTCATTCACACCCCAGGGTTTCAGAGTTTTGGGCATTTAGATCCAGTGGCTCTCTCCTTAACAGTTTTTTCATCCTGTCTCCTCCCCATTTTGGGGGGAGTGGTATCCATTCAATACCCACACATACTCATACATTTCACGCCACTCATGCAGCAGTTGTGTTTGTTTCCTAAAATGAATCCCAGAGGAGTATCTATTCTGTCATTTATAATGTCTCTAAGATGTTTCTGTATATGTATTTTTAACATGCCAGATTGTTCTTCCAATGTATGCTTTGTTACAGCTATACATTATGGAGTACACTACAAAGCTTGTGGTGCATTGTATGAATGACCTTATCTCTTCCTTACACCCGGTGTCAGGATATGTAAATTCTTTACCTTGAATTGCACCACACATACACTACACCTGCCTCATGTAAAAAAAAAAAAAAAACTTTAGGTTTTGGTGGAAGCCAATTCTGTTTGTCTGTGTCATGGGGAAACAATGAATATTTTTATATTGCAACGGATCCCCCACCTGGGGACATCATCATTCTGTGAGAGGCTGCTTGGAGTGCAGTATATTTTGTTTCTTTAAGTACATATTGGACTGGCTGCTCTGGTACTGCAGCCCCATCCTGGTGTTTTCTGAGTATACCTTTGTTTTGTTCATGACAACATATGGCATGCAAGGCACTAACGGGCCATTTGCATGTCATTATGTAGCCATTATCAGCTCTACGCAATGCCCCCATACACAAATGCATGTAGGCATTGTACAGTCTTGGCCACTGCCCTAACCCTTACCTGATCCCTCACTAAGCATTCCCTGGTAGTCTAGTCACCCCACTAATCCCAGAGATAATGTCCAAAAATTCTCTGGTTGCAGAGAGTCCCTCTTTATGTGATCACTAAGATAACATCAGAAATAACCCTGATTGTCTAGTTCCCCCACCCAATCCTTAAGATAATGTCAGGAATATCCCTGTTAGTCTAGTGGCCCCCAGCCTGATCCCTGAGATAATATCAGAAATATTCCTGCTAGTCTAGTGTCCTCCCCAATCCCATAGATATGTCAGAAATATGCCTGGTAGTCTAGCGCCCCACCCAACAAAATCATTGACTGAATAAAAAACAGCCCTGGTAATCCAGTGGTACCCCCTCCCAGGTGATCCCCCGTTATAATACTTATAACCCTCCTGGCCCACCCATCTGTTCAGCACCAGCAAGAAGTTTTCTGTGTTAACCAGTTCATTTCATTTCTAGACCTTAGTGAACATAGTTTGTCACTGGGGATATGCTCTGTTCTCTGTTCTTACTGGCATGTCTGTTTACAGCACATAGAAAAGGCTGGCACCTGCAGCCTAACTAGCAGGTGCACTGTCCAGACAGCATGAAACAGGATTCACCCTCCTTTCATAAAAATAATGCCACTCCTTTATTTGTGCAAATGTACAGTAAATCACAACTCCATTCTTATTTTCAGCACTTACATGTGCTGGGCATACCAGAAGAGTCTTCCACTTACTCTAGTCTTTCTGATGTGTTTCACATGAGATTGTACTTTATCGAAGAATGTGCCCCTAAGTGCATCTTAGAAATATAAGTCATTTAATTAAGGCCCAACATCTTTTAAAAGGTAAACATGGGTACATACCAATTACCAGAAGCTTATTATAACCAAAAAGTGCTTGTGTTTAAAAATTACATTTATAACCCTTAGTCCCTAGCAACCATGTACTGTGTTAAGAATATTTCTTTAAATCAACAATTCTAGACTGCCTCCAGTTAGGGTAATATATAAAGTAAGGGGAATATGAGCAATAGATTTTTGTGGTACACCAGTTTTTTGATTATCTACACAATTCCTGGAATGTTCACATAATCAAAAAAAATGATTAACAGGCAGAAACTTTTAGTGGCGTCTCTTTACAGCTTGGTCCTAACCCCATTGGAATCCCTCATTATACAGCTTTGCCACAAGGAATTCATTATTCCATACATAGTGCAACATGGGCTCTTATAGTAAAAACAGATCCCAATAGCATGAAAATATACAAACCCCACATACGGTACACATACATTTTGTCCTGGTACCATTTTAATACTCCTGTTGGGATCACTCACTCATTAGTGCAGTTTTGCCTCAAGTATTTCATTTTGTCATATACAGTGGACAAAAGAACTCTCACTGTATAATGAAACCAGGTCAAAATGGCATGTAAAGGTATAGTCACTACATGGATTAGAATACAAAACAATTATGATATTCAGTGTGGCAGCTGGCTGTATGCAACACTTATGTGATGTAATGCTTATGAGAAAGTAGCTATGACCTTGCTCTCTTTAGGTATTTCTACCTTTATCATGAGTTGAGGCACATCGGCAAATACAGGGCCGGCAATCAGAGGGTGATGGGAGCCACTAGATACCAGGAAAACACTAAATATTATATTGCCAGCAATTGGAGGGTGGAGGGAGTACCAGTAGACACCAGGGAAATATTAAATTATTAGGGGCCAGCAATCGGAGAGTAGGGGATGCTACTAGACACCAGGGAAACATTAAAGTTTACTGGGCCAGCAACTGGAGGGTAGGGGTGCCACTAGATACCAGGAAAACAGTAAATTATTAAAGGCCTGGTGATCAAAGGGTGGGGGGTGCCACCAGACACCAGGAAAACAGTAAATTATTAGGGGAGTGGTGATCGGAGGGTGGGGGTGCCACTGGATACCAAGGAAACATTACATTTTATGGGGCCAGCGACTGTAGGGTGGGGTGCCACTAGACACCAGGGACAGGAAACATTACATAAATATGGGGGTGGCGATACACATTTCATAAACACATTCTGCAGTTCAGTGACTCACTGACCTACAGAATGAATGCATGAATGGTAGATTAATGTATTACACTGCTGAAAGAAATTCTGCAGCATTGACCTCTGACAGTGATCAGTTCTGCAGAATTTTGGTCCGCAGTTTAATATATTATTCTGCATTTCACACATTTATTCCACCGTTCTAAGTGAGACTTTCTGCAAAAGTAGCCAAAATAATTTATGAACTTTTGAGGAAGTAAAAGTTTGACTTTTACGCAAATTCCGCCAGCAGATTTTTTTTTAACAGCTCTGTCTCTTTGTGTTTGAGCCTGTCAGCCAGTCTGTGAGGGAAAGGCAAAGTAGACTCCTTTCTGAGACACAAGGTCCTCTTAGTAGTGTATGGTGTGATCTGTCAGTGGTGGGTGCTATTGCCATATCCCTCTGCTTTGTCACCTTGCTAGTCATAGGGCACTACGGTTTATGCATGTGCCAGGTATGCAAGTTACATGGGCATCTAACAATTGTTTATGTCTATTGTAAATCATCATTGTTAGCATCGGCAGTGGATGCTGCAGCATGTCATCTGCTGTGCGTATGTTGTTGATGCCTGTAGAACACATGAAGAGGAGAACAGGAGAAGACAGGAATACAAAGGGAGAAACGGAGCAGAAAAAGGTTCCACCATGCCAGTTCTATGAAGTACAAGTTCTACAAGTGGTGGCAATGAAGAAAAAGCTGGTCATGGTGGGACAGGGACTGGGAATCATGGTCCTGGGGTTGTGATGGCAAGGGCTGGGTGCATGAACATACAGCACAAAAAAAAAAAACATGGTTCATTAGTCCCCAGAAGTTCGCTGGTTCCACTGCCACTGCAATGCAAGCAACCCTTCCTGCCAGTTGCCTAGTGCATCTGGTGATGAAACCATACTGAGCAATCCAGTAGCACACCAATTTCCTCCATTTCCTTCATCAAGTGCTTTCAGTTCCCTTACTTGGGATAGACGTGATCCATCCGGAAGTGTAAAGACTAGCTCCCCCAAAAAATAATTTTGCATTTGCTGCCCAGTTCTTTAAAGACCCCTCGCAACATTGTCACTAGCAGCTACTGAAAATAGCATGAGGGAAGATAGTCAAGCAATAAGCCCAAATCATGAGTTCAATTTCATGATTCATGTTTTATTGGCATTTAAATAAAAATATTAAATACTAAATAAAAAATAAAAAAAATGATCATATAGTATCACATTTCAGATCATATTATATCCAACTATATTCTTTTCTCATATATCATAATTACTGGTGACCCCCTTTAATACATGGACTTGATATCATGATTCAAACACCATAATAACTGGGTTACCCAGTTATTACGGCATTTTGTTTCACTTGTACTTCAGCTCCATAGTGCTCCTTTGAATCTATGAGCAGGAAAGGCCACTCTCAAGACAGACAGTGGCAAGAACAGTTTGATCTCACCAGTGGTGGAGGAAAAATGCTGGGAACCAACTCAGAGTAAAATTAAAAGTTTACCTGTCAGTCTCCAAACAGCAGTTCCTGCACTTGTTCTATCACACTCCCTCTTGGCAGGTTGGGCCACAGCATTAAGAGAGGGAGAGCAGAGCATAAATATTGAGTTTGTTGCTTATGCTACAGTTTCCGGCTCCAGCCATAGTAGTAACTGACAGAGTGTGTGTGTGTGCGTGTAGGAAAGGGACAGAACAAGCAGCAGCATGCATCATACTCAGTCAAAAAAAAGAATGACTAAAAGCTTCAGCCACTTTCTTTGACAATGACTCCTTGCACCAGTAATTATGAAAAATAACACATAGACGTTTTTTTGACACCTCCTTGGTGTGTGACGACCTAATAAACCTCTTGATCTCTGAGCTCTAGGTTTATGGGTCATCACACACATCAGGTGTGTAAAAAAAATTATAACATACAGTCACTTATGCATTATTGTTTATATAGTACTGTATATGGTATTACATAAAATTATTTTATGTTATATTATATCATATCATATTTTATCAGTTTATATTAGCTGGTCATATATCATCCTATGCTATATCGGATTGTATTATCTTCTCATACTTGCTATCATATTTGCTTCCCTGCCCTGCCAATGGTATTTGAAAGCATGTCATTCTGCAGTGGCCAAAAAAAATACATATATTCGCAGTCACCACCCCCAGTTCTTCAGAAGTACCCCCACCAGCTCCACCTGTCTGCTGCACCAAAAAAACAAATGGATCCTCTGTAGTGTGGAAGTATTTTACTATATTGCAAACAATTGGAGAAACTCAGACCAACTCACCAGATATGAAATTAATATATTATATTTATTTTGATCCACTTTTTAGACAGATCAATGTTTTGTAGTTATCGCACTACTTCTTCAGGATCTATAAATTCATAAAATTAAAAAATCATTTTTGACCACTCATTAGTGATACTGACAAAGCTCTCCAAGCTGACATCAAATTTGTTTAAGTGCATAGACATATATAAGTTTTCTATAGCTTTATATGACATTCTTATAACTTATAGAGAAAAGGGAAAATCATACCTGTATATACAGACATCTTTACAATGTTTTACTAGTAAGTGCATCTTTACTCAAACTACATTTTTTGAATTATTTTTCATTTTTTAATATCCCACCTTTAATATTGAGGTATTTCTTCACAAATACTTTTCCTACAAATTTCATTCCATACTGTTCTAAAAGACATAGAGATACTGCTGTTAAATTCTAGTTGCAGTTTGTTTCTGATTTAGCTTTTAGCAGTATAGTCAGTTTGTTATATATACCTCTTTAAGAGAAAATGAGAGCGTGTGTGGAGGGGTGGTGTTGTTCACTTCATATTCTTTGTTTTGGTCTTGATTTTCTAATACTAAAAAAACAAAAACAAACATAGTTTACACTTTTTGCTTTTTTTTTCTTTATTTTTTAACTTCTTTTGTAATAGTTTGCATGATGTTATTACCTTTAAATGTATTTTGTTCTTGGTTTAACTGGCTACTTTTGCCTGTGAAGCATACTTGCTTCTTCCAAACCTAAAAAGTAATTGTCCAACAAACAGAATAACATATTCAGGTTCAGTGTTTCTACTTATATATAGCACAATATTAATCGCCTTGGCTTCTTTTTCTTTCAAATTGCATTATACAGGTACCCCTTATATTCAGAACTACAGATCACACATTACTCCATTTGTTTTGCCTTAGTTTTTTTTATACTTTGTGTTCCTTAGTTCTTTTACTTGCTCCAAAATGGCAGACATTATATTATCTCTCTTTTGCATTTTACTCACTTTTTTGCAAAAATAAAGTTTGGGCATTGGGTCATAATGTGCAGAATGTCGTGCTGCAGAATCACATTGCACGATTTCATTTTTTATTGTTCTGTGGAAGGCTCTGTCCCCATACCCCCGCTAAGGGGCTGCACCAGCCTCCCACTAAAGATTCCAACTCTGGTTGGGGGGGGTCCAACTCGGAGTGCGCACAGGTCCGGGTTTCGCCATAATGCCGTATGCTATTAAGTGCATGACATTATGACCCAGTGCGCAAAGTTTGCATTCTCTTGTTTACACTTTAAGGGCTAGATATTCAGAGCTCAGCAATGGGTGCAAAGCCGTTGCGCTGGACTAGCGCCAACCTTGCACCTGACTGCAATATTGAAAGGCACCTTTAGCTCCGGCGCTAGGTGTTAGCGCTGACACTAAACCAAAATGAAAGCAGGGGGTGGGACAGAGGGGAGGGTCCCTGAATGCCAGCACACTGGCATATTCAAAAGCAGAAGCACCACGCTGTGAGCGTCGCTTGGCGACCTGTGGCATGATGCTAGTTACCGCTAAAGCTGCTCTTAAGGCAGCACTAATATCAGAGGTACCCTCCCAGCACCTATCCCGACCCCCGTTCCCCATAGCAAACATCATTACCCTGATAGTCTAGTGGTGCCTCCCCAAGCACATTTCCCAACCCCGATCCCTGTACTGTCACATAGATCCCTGGTAGTCTAGCGGCCCCCCCAGTACGTTTCCTGACCGTGATCCCCGTATTTTCACATAGATCCCTGGTAGTCTAGTGGTGCCCCCCCAGTATGTTTCCCGACTGCGATCCCCATATTGTCACATAGATCCCTGGTAGTCTAGCAGCCACCCAGTATGTTTCCTGACCACAATCACTGTATTGTCACATAGATCCCTGGTAGTCTAGCAGCCCCCCTAGCAGTGTCACCCTCGCACATCCCACCCAGCAGCCACGAATGGAGCCGGATACTGGCTCAGCTCTTCTCACACCACGACAGCCAGCCACCGACTGAGGAACAAACAAGCTGTACTGAACAGCTCATTGATTCCTCAGTCAGCAGCTAACTGTGGTGGTGTGAGAAGCTGAGATGTCGCTGGCTCCATTCTTGGCTGCTGAATATGAGATAAATGCTGCTGAGAGTGTAAACTACCAAGATCTATATGACAATATAGTGATCATGGTCTGGGAAATGTACTGGGGGCATGGACTCGGGATCTATGACATCACGGGATCGTGATTGGGAAGCGACTGCTGAAGAGCCACTAGACTCCAGGGATCTATGTGATCATCGAGGATCACAGTCGAGAAATGTACTGAGGCACCACAACTACCAGGGATCTATTGAAACACGGGATCAGGGTCAGAAACATACTGGGGGCACCACTAGACTACCATGGGATCCATGTGAAAATACGGGGACCGGGGTTGGGAAACGTACTGGGGGGGGCACCACTAGACTACCAGGGATATATGTGAAAGTACAGGGATCGGGGTTGGGAAACATGCTGGGAAGGGGAGACTACCAGGGTGTGCAACAGGCACACATGGCAACAGGGAGTGGGACCATGACGACAGGACGGACAGCCTGGACCAGCCAGTCTGCCCAGGTCCCTACTGTATGGATATGCTGCATACCCTAGTAGTCTACAGCATATGTCCATCCACGCCCACCAGGCATGCCTTATGCTTGTCCCATGCATTCATGGGTCCCCCCACTGTGTTCTACCAACACCTGCCGTAGGGTGCCTATGTTGTTGGAGGGGGCATCTACAAGGGCACATATGGCCAGTGGACATGTGTGTGACTATCTCCCCCTCTCTCTCCCTCTCTCTAAATATATATATATATATATATATATGCCTGTGTGTGTGTATATCAGTTGTATATCTAGCTATGTGATACATAGGTATCACTCCCTCCATGTCTCTCTCTCCCTATATTCATACCTTGTGTTGTACAGCTTGCAGTGTTGCATGGGCAGGATGTCTGCTCTGTTTGTGCCTGCCAGCACACAGTTCCTGCTGCTTCCAGCCTGTACTTCCCTGCTGACCAACAGGGGACGCTGTGGGCATGCCTTGGCCTGCTGCATCCAGCTTGTACTGCCATTCCGACCAATAGGTTGTTCTGTGTGCTCCATGCAGTAGCACCAGGCAAACTGCGTGGTACTGACTGCTAAGCAGCAGATAATGAGATGCAAATGTACAAGTTTGCCCACAGATTACCTAAGTAGGCTCATTTGCATGGGAGCTTTGAATATGGCTCCCATTTGCCCCGGGCTATTCAGCTTGCACAGGGCTAATGCGTTAGCACTGTGTACTCAGGTTAGCATGGGCAAACCACATGTCAGCATAGCACAGTTCTGCAGTGTGTGGCTTACATTGTTGTTTGCAGTAGATGTGAGACATCTCTGTGCAGTCGCACACAATGCTCTCCACCTGCAACACTAGCTTTTTTCAGTGTCTAATGGGCTGCAGTGGCACTGTGCACTTCCCTGTTGCTATATTCAGTGCTATCTTATTCCTGGGCTATTTTTGCCCTGCACTCCTGGCCCTGTTTGCCCAGCTTCCTTTGTTCGCTATATTCAGCAGGTTTTGCTCCGGGCTATTCCTTTTGAATATAGCTTGCTTTTTGCTCCAGGCTATGTTTGCCTGCTGGGCAGTGCTACTTTAGCCCCTGAGCACAGTTTTGAATATCTGGCCCTAAAAGTCAGACCAGAAACTAATCTTATCTGTGAAATTAGCTACTCACTTTCATTCTTTTTATATTTAGAAGACAGTGGGCCAGATATTCAAAACTTTGCGCTGTGGCAAACCATTTGCACAGGGTTAGCATCAGGTTTGTGCAGGTCCACTATATTCAAAAGGTCAAATAGCATGGGCAAACTGCATTATCACTGGGCAAAATTATAATGTATGCAAGGGGCAAACTTACAGAGCATGTACATGAATACAGGTGCAATGTTATATTCAGCAAACAGTGCCACACAAAGTATGTTTATGTGACTTAGAGCAACATTTTGAGCCGTGCAAATTACTGCCCAGGAAAAGGGAGTCTAAACTCTGGGCAAACCAGCATTGCTTGACTTTGTGGTTTTGCACGGCTTTGCATGACTTTTGCGCGACTTTGCGTGACCCTAACTAGTAAGTATGAAACCTAGAAATAAGCCAGATATAGAAGAAACTTGCTGCTCATGGATGGCATCCCTATGATGCCATCATCTGCCACCAGTCCCAGCCATGCCAGGCAGTAAGTGGTGACCCGGCTCCCAGTGGACACCATGGCAGTGTGGCCATACAGTACACACCTGCAGACCACCCTTTGGTGGACACCAACAGAAGCCAGCACACACATGCAGCACTGTGGGCATGGAGGGTGTTGGGGGGTGTACAGGTGGCCAGGCTGCACCACAGATTGGGTGTAGCCACAAGGCTGAGACAAGCCATGCAGTGGAAATGGTCCAGTGTTTGGAATACCCCAACATCAGTGTGCCTGTCTGATGGTAAGTGCCTCCCTAGTCATATACCACACATCTGTACAGACACCACAGCACACACAGCCAGCCATGTATATGTCACTGTGAGTATCCCATGCCAGTGAAGCAGCATCTGTGAGTTGCACAACAGCATAACAGTAATATCCACTGTCAGTACACACCTGCAAGTTGGGCCTGTCACTGTGTACAGTGCAGTGGTCATTAATGCCCTACACACCATATACATTGCTGTGTCCCTCACGCTACTGGTCCCCTTGCTACTGTAGTGTCTGCTTTGTACTGTAGCAAGAACTACAGTTTGACAACTGCATGCAGATCCACCACCTGTGCCTGTGCTGTGTAGTCCCCTGGGGCACAATATTCTATGCGTTTCTATACAGATTTAGCCTGCAGCTACCACCATGCACTGCCAGACTTACCTACAGGTGGAACTATGGGCAGACCCAGCCAGCCCCTGTACTGCCAGACTGATCTACAGGTGGAACTGTGGGACCCTGCAGTAGCGCTGGGCAAACTGCATGCAAATCAGGACATAATGAGATGCTAATCTGGATATTTGACCACAGATTGCTTAAGTAGGCTGATTTGCATGTCACATTTGAATATAGCAAAATTTTGCCCCGAGCAAACATGATAGCACAGGGCAAATGGCTTAGCTCCACGCAAAACCTGCGCAAATGTGTTTCCACTGTGCAAACGTTACAGACACGTACATTTCTGCACAATTTAATTTCACATGCACTGGTGCTTGCAGCTTTAATGAATCTACTCCTCTGCTAGCACACACATTGGCCACATAGTTCACCTCTGCCTTCCTTCACATCACTGTGAACTGGAATGCTGCTGTGGTTTGCACTTCCTGGTTGCTATATTCAGAGCTTTTTCCCCTACTATTTTTGCACTGCACTCCCAGCCCAGTTTGCCCAGCTTCCTTAGCATGCTATATTCAGCAGGTTTAGCACCAGAGCTATTCCTTTTGAATATAGCAGGTTATTGGTTCTGGGCTAATTTAGCACTCCGGGCAGTGCTAATTTAGCCTCAGGGCAAAGTTTTGAATATACGGCCCAGTGTTTCAATTTACCCTGAAGCAGGTTCTTAGCTTGTTTGATTTTTGCTGCCGCCATTACTCATGCCATTGCACACTTTATATTTGGTATAGTTGCTATGAGAATTTTGTTACGTCTCTTGTTGTGCGTGGTGCATGCACACTGACTTAAAATTCACACTTTATTTTTCTTCTCAAAATGGTCCAAGTGAATAAATTTCTTCTCTTTAGTGTTTTGTTGTACTCTTTAATGTACATGCACAGTAGCCAGAAAAACTCACTTCTAAAACCTTTTTTTCATTTCATTTGTCTTAGTTTTTACATTGGGCTATATACATAAGGTTGATTAGCCTTTCTCAAATGTTGGTTGTAGTGACCTAAGTTTAAACACTTTTTCTCTGACAATTCATTTGTTCTAAATGTTGTAACATTATAAATTCTCTATTTGACTGTAGCGTCAACTGACTAAATCGGGACCATAAGGCCATGCTTTGGGGTATTCATAGCCCCACGTCCTGACCCACCTAACCAAAAAATTGGCTATCAAGGTGGCCACCAACAATAAAATGCCATAAATGACATAAAAGTTGGCAGTCAGTCCTAAAATGGGACAGCCCAGCGCTAAACCCATAGGAATGACAATTTTTTAGTTTTTACTCTACGAATTCTGACCATATGATTTCTTCATTGATGCTGTACCTTTTATCGAGTGTATTGAACCTATCAATCCAAAATGCCTCTCTGCGCAGTAAACATTGCTGCAGGTTATCACCTCTTAAAGGGGTCTCTACCTTTTCAACTGCCATGAATGTTAATGCTGCAACATTATGTTTGCACTCATTAAAATCTCATGCTAGCACAGATTCTGTATTCCCCTCTTCAGATATCGCTCCTATGTTTCTTTAAACATAACTTCAAACATCTTGATGTCTGACCTACATAGTGAAGGTCACAAGGACACATCAGTAAATATACAACTTGTTCTGTTTGACAAGTTATGAATTATTTTATCTCAATATGTTCATCTCTGTATGGGTTGCATACAGTTTTGGTTTTTGTAGTACTATTAGAATTCTGACATCTACCACATGGGTAGTTTCCCACTATCTTGGTTATGAAAACTTTGGGCATGCAAGAGTATATTTCAATCTGTTGGTTTTCTATAGACTTTTGTTTCTGACCTATTGTTTCTTTTCACCACTCTAAGGTCTAGAAAGTTCACTGCTTCTTTGTCAAATGTCATTACAAATTGTAAATTTTCTGTTTGTGAATTTAAAAAAACTAAGAAATCTTTTAGTGCTTGTTCTGTGCCTTCCCAAATGCACAGACAGTCATCTATATATCTTTTCCACTTTGCAATATTGTTTTTGTATCTATTGTTCTCATTGAAAGTATATTTATTTTCAAATTTATCCATAAAGATATTGGCATAACTTGGGGCCATTGAAGAGCCCACTGCCGTTCCTTTGCACTGCCAGTAGTGTTTCTTTTCAAATCTAAACATTTTTTTCATTAATACTAGCTCTGCCAGCCTTAATAGACATTTATTAGGTGGACTTTAAGTGTCCCCTCTTTCCTGGAGTTTTTCCTTCAAGGCATTTAAACCTGTCTGGTGGGGTATGCTAATATAGAGATCTTGACATCTAGTGTTACTAGTATTGTACTGTCTGTTATAATTTTTTCTTCATTAATGTTGTTCAGTGTTAACTGCCCATATGGAACTAGTCGATAGAGATATAACATAGAAACATAGAATTTGATGGCAGATAAGGACTGCATGGCCCACCTAGTCTGCCCATTTCCCTACCTAATGGATAAGCTTCAGATCCTAGTTAACCAACTGCCTACTTCCTCCTACCCCCCACTAGAATTGCTTTATATCTGCCCCATGCATTCTTGAATTCCCCCATTGATTTTGATTCCACTACCTCCTCAGAAAGGCTGTTCTAAGTATATCCAACCCTCTCCATGAAAAAATACTTCCTCACATTACCTCTGAGCCATCTCCCCTCTGTCTTCAAATTGTGCCCCCTTGTTCTTGCAGACTAGATATAGATGGACTAGAAAAGAATAGAACAGATAGGAGAAAAAATGTCAACTTATCTGTGATGGAATATGTAAGTAATAAGACACGATGGGGTGTGCATTAGACATTTCTAACGCAGGGACAGGGGCATAGTGAGGCATGAGACCGCAGGCCGAGTGCCTTCAGCCCCTGGCCGTGTGTTAGAAATGTGTAATGTACACCCCTGTAGTGTCTTATTTTGCTTATAAAATGGGACACTGTATTCTACAAGTATTAAAAAATTACAATTTGCATGTTTAAATGCCCCAACAGTAAAATGTTTTCTGTATTTTGTAGTAAAATAGTTCCTCCGCCTGTACAATTGCTATAGGTTTTTTTTTTAGTTTGTGCTTTTTGTCCTGCTGTGGCCACCATAGCTGTCTTTGTATCTGTGGTTGCCATGGTTTCTGGAGCTACCGCTGTCGATCGTTAACTTCGCTATGATAGCTATCATATCTCAAAAACAGTAAAACTGATGTAGGATTAGCTTTATTTTTGTAAGATATATCAGGAAGGGTAATTTGTCCCTGAAGAGTAAGCATTACAATGAGGGACAACCAGGAGTAAGTGGCAGGCAGGAGCCAGTGCTGAGTATTTGTCAGTGGCGCTCTGAGCAGATGTCAACTGAAAAAAAAAACACATGGAAATCCGTTCAGGCAAGGTTGTTTTGGAGTGGAGCAGATTTTCTGTATTATAGTTTAAATTTCAATTGGTCAAATTATTGAACATTCTTAAAAATAGCTTAGAGCAGTACTGGGATTGGGAAGTGATCAAGCGTCAGGAGAAAAGCTGCCGGCTGTGAAGTGATCGTGTTGCAACACAGATCTAATAAAGAAGCCAGGTGTTCCAGAGCTTTAGTGAACTGTATTGCAGTTCACAAGAATATGCTTAAAAAAAATATTAGGAAAAAAATACTACTGAATAAGCAGAAGCTGGGGGGACATGCAAGCACAGAGCAGCACAAACCGTGCTGCGACAGTTATGAAAACACATGAATGACACTGAGCCTTGCAATGTAATATATGAAGGGGAATGAGTCCGTCGGGTCAGATCAGTGTGACGGCAGGCAGTTATTTTTTTTTTTTATTTAACATGGGGAGTATTGTGTGGTTTTGTGTTCTAGATGACAAGAAATATTGTAACTTGTGTGTTCTATGGAGTTTTGCCATGTCACTCCATCACTAAGTGGGAGGAAAAAATGGCAGCTTTTATTTTTTTTTATTCTAAATTAGCTGCTGGCTGAAGAATTTCTCACATTTTCTGCAGTCCAGATTGTCAGCACTTGTTTTCACCTGTACATTAGACAGATCTAATGCACAGGTAACAACCAATCAGGGTGAAGGATTTTCCCTTCCCATTTTATAAGGGACATTGAGGAACTTAGAGAATGATAACACAATAGTTATAAAAAAAGGCAGACAAAGGAGGTACCATTGTAATAATGGACACCGAAAATTAAAGAAACGAGTACTTGAGGCAATTAAGAAACCAAGAATTCTACAAAATATGTGAAAACAATCCCACACAAATGGTCAAAAATTTAGTTAAAAACATCCTAGAAGAAGGAGTAGAGAGAGAAGATTTATAAAGGACTGGGAGTTTAGGGCAATATTTAGGCAGCACCCAATTATGCCAGTCTTCTACACTCTCCCTAAGATCCACAAACACCTACTTAACCCACCAGGGAGACCAGTTATAGCAGGGATAGTTTCCATCTTAGAATCCCTCTCAGTTTTTACTGACTACTATTTACAGCCATTGGTTATAACAACCAAAGCATACCTTAAAGCAGTAAAGAGACAATTGAACTATTGAACAGTATTAATGAAGAAAAAATTATAAGTAAGCAATAAGACCGAGGGGCTATGCATTAGACATTTATAACACTTGGATGGGGCGTAGTGAGGCACAAGGCTGCAGGCCAAGTGCCTTCAGACCCTGGCTGAGTGTTAGAAATGTCTAATGCACACCCCCGGAGTGTCTTATTGTGCTTATAAAATGAGACACTGTATTCTACAAGTATTAAAAAATTACAATTTACATGTTTAAATGCCCCAACAGTAAAATGTTTTCTGTATTTTGTAGTAAAATAGTTCCTCCACCTGTACAATTGCTATAGGTTTTTTTTTTTTTTAGTTTGTGCTTTTTGTCCTGCTGTGGTCACCATAGCTGTCTTTGTACCTGTGGTTGCCATGGTTTCTGGAGCTACCACTGTTGATTATTAACTTCGCTATGATAGCTATCATATCTCAAAAACAGTACAACTGATGTAGGATTAGCTTTATTTTTGTAAGATATATCAGGAAGGGTAATTTGTCCCTGAAGAGTAAGCATTACAGTGAGGGACAGCCGGAAGTAAGTGGCAGGCAGGAGCCAGTGCTGAGTATTTGTCAGTGGCCCTCTGAGCAGATGTCAACTGAAAAAAAAAAACACATGGAAATTCATTCAGGCAAGGTTGTTTTGGAGTGGAGCAGATTTTCTGTATTATAGTTTAAATTTCAACTGGTCAAATTATTGAACATTTTTAAAAATAGCTTAGAGCAGTACTGGGACTGGGAAGTGAACAAGCGTCAGGATAAAAGCCGCCGGCTATGAAGTGATTGTGTTGCAGCGCAGATCTAATAAAGAAGCCAGGTGTTTTGGAGCTTTAGTGAACTGTATTGCAGTTCACAAGAATATGTTTAAAAAAAATTTAGGAAAAAAACAACTATTGAACAAGCAGAAGCTGGGGGGAAATGCAAGCACAGAGCAGCACAAACTGTGCTGCAACAGTTATGAAGACACATGAATGACACTGAGCCTTGCAATGTAATATATGAAGGGGAATGAGTCAGTCAGGTCAGACCAGTGTGATGGCAGGCATTTTTTTTATTATTTAACATGGGGAGTATTGTATGGTTTTGTGTTCTAGATGACAAGAAATATTGTAACTTGTGTGTTCTACAGAGTTTTACCATGTCATTCCGTCGCTAAGTGGGAGGAAAAAAATGGTGGCTATTATTTGTGTTAAATTCTAAATTAGCTGCTGGCTGAAGGATTTCTTACATTTTCTGCAGTCCTGATTGTCAGCACTTGTTTTATGCATAGGTAACAACCAATCAGGCTGAAGGATTTTCCCTTCCGATTTTATAATAGTACAATACTAGTCACACTAGATGTCAAAGACCTCTATACTAGCATCCCCCACCAGGCAGGTTTGGATGCCCACAAAGAAAAACTCCAGAAAAGAGGGAAAACAGAAAATCCACCTAATGAATATCTATAAAGGCTGGCAGAGCTAGTATTAACAACCTTTTTTTCAGATTTGAAAATAAACACTACTAGCAGTGCAAAGGAACGTCAATGGTCTCTTCGATGACCCCAAGTTATGCCAACATCTTTATGGATAAATTTAAAAATAAATATATTTTCAATGAGAACAATAGATACAAAAACAATATAGCAACATGGAAAATATATGTAGATGACTGTGCATTTGTACAGGCACAGAACAAGCATTAAAAGATATCTTAGTTTATTTAAATTCACAAACAGAATATTTACAATTTGTAATGACAGTTGACAAAGAAGCAGTGAACTTTCTGGATGTTAGAGTGGTGAAAAGAAACAATAGGTAGGAAGCAAATGTCTATAGAAAAACAACAGACTGAAATGTACTCTTGCATGCCCAGAGTTTCCATAAACTGAGCATGATTGAAAATATACCATATGGCACATGATAAGAATAAAAATAAATTGTTCCACAGAGGAGCACTATTTGATAGCTACCGAGGAACTGAGTGAACACTTTGAAGAGAGAGGCTATAAAACAGATACATTGGCTAGTGCTAGACGAAAGTCTGATGCCAAAAACAAGGCAGATCTATTAAAATCAGAACCAAGAATAGATACCACAGAAAATAGAATCACAGTACCTATAGAATATTCAGATCATTATGGGACTACAAAATCATGTATCCTTAAGCACTGGGAGATTTTAAAATTAAATGAACTTGGAAAAAAATCATTTACATAGAAACATAGAAGTTGATGGCAGATAAGGACCGCAAGGTCCATCCAGTCTGCCCATTTCTTTTTCTACCTTAAAAATGTGCCATCAGCCTTTGCTCTGTCAATGATCTATCTATTCATACTCATCTGTATTGCTCCCTTATGCCTATCCCATGCCTGTCTGAAGCCTTGCACTGTATTCAAATCCACCACTTCCTGAGGTAGGCCATTCCATGCATCCACCACCCTTTCTGTGAAAAAGAACTTCCTCACATTATCCCTTAATCGGACTCCCTCTAATCTCATGCTGTGTCCTCTTGTCCTGCTATTTTTCTTATATTGAAATATGTTAGACTCTTTCACCTTGTTAATGCCCTTAAGGTGTTTGAATGTTTTGATCATATCACCTCTCTCCCTCCTTTGCTCTAGAGCATACATATTGAGCTCTGTATACTGTATTTGTAGAAAAACCTTTAATAATAGCAAAAAAGGTGAGGTCCCTTAAGGACAGACTGTGTCATGCTACATATCAAACACCAGCAAAGAAATATGAAATCTTTGAGGGCAGAACCAAGATGGTGGGAAACTACCCACATGGTAGATGCCAGAATTCTAATAGTACTAGAAAAACAAAGACTGTATACAACCCATATAGAGATGAACTTATTGAGATAAACAAAATTCATAACTTGTCACGCAGAACAAGTTATGTATTTACTGATATGTTCTTGTGACCTCCATTATATAGGTCAGACATCAAGATGTTTGAAGTTATGTTTAAACAAACATAGGAATGATATCTGAAGAGGGGAATACAGAATCTGTGGTAGCATGACATTTTAATGAGAGCTTGCATAATGTTGCAGCATTAAGATTCATGGCACTTGAAAAGGTAGAGACTCCTTAAAGGGGTGATAACCTGCAGCAATGTTTACTGCGCAGAGAGGCATTTTGGATTAATAGGTTTGGTACACTTGATAAAAGGTACAGGATCAATGAAGTAATCGTATGGTCAGAATTTGTAGTGTAAAAACTAAAAAATTGTCATTCCTATGGGTTTAGCTATGGGCTGTCCCATTTTAGGACTGACCAACCTTTGTGTCATTTATGGCATCTTATTGTTGGTGGCCACCTTGATAGCCAATTTTTTGGTTAGGTGGGTCAGGACATGGGGCTATGCATACCCCAAAGCATGGCCTTATGATCCTGATTTACTCCATTGACTCTACAGTCAGAGAATTTATAACATATCACAACATTTAGAACAAATAAATTGTTAGAAAAAAATGTTTAAAGTTAGATCAATACAAGCAACATTTGAGAAAGGCAAGTCAACCTGATGTATAGAGCCCAATGTAAAAACATTGACAGGGAAAAGGGCCTGGCCAATCAGTGCAGTGGTTAGATTTTTACTTGTGACGCCAGTGACCCAGGTTCAGGAATGGACCTGAGTCATCAGAGGGCCAGCCAGGGGGAGAAGGAACGAGCATCCCATTGACTGTTCTGCTTCTCCAGGGGGGTGTCGCCAGTGCATAGGGAACCCCTGCTGGAAGCCAGGGGCACCACAGTGACTGGCACCAACAAGAAACCGAGGGGGTGAGATAGACGCTGGTATCATTGCACATTCCTGCCCTCGCTTAAAGGGGGGAAAAGAAGTCTGCCCACTGCCTCAGTGAAGCCCACCCCCCAGCTATAATCAGCTCCCCAGGTTGACTCCCACGCTATCCCATCGTTCGTGGCACCTTGGGCTGGGTGCCATGACCCCACCCTTGGGAGCAAGCCAGGGGGGTCTCAGGAGAGTGGCTAACATGGGGAAGCCGCAGCCAAGGGGTCCGTGACCAGGTGAATGGTCCTAGCAGTGGGTGGGCACCAAAAATAGTAAAAAAAAAAAAAGAGAGAAAAGAAATTAAAAAAAGTTTCTAGAAGTGAGTTTTTCTAGCTACTGTGCATTAAAGAGTACAACAAAACATTAAAGAGAGGAAAGTTATCCTTTCAGACCATTTTGAGGAGAAAAATAAAGTGTGACTTTTAAGTCAGCGTGCGTGCACTGTGCACAACAAGAGATGTAACAATGTCACAGTAGCAACCAAAAATAAAGTGCGCAATGCCATGAGTAATGGCGGCAGCAAAAAAACAAACAAGCTAAGAACCTGTGTCAGGGTAAGTTGAGACACTGTCTTCTAAAAGTAAAGAGAACTAAAGCGAGTAGCTAATTTCACAGATACGCTTAGTTTCTGGTATGATCTTTAAAGCGTAAACAAGAGAATGCAAACTTTGTGTTTTTGCAAAACAGAGAGTAAAATGCAAAAGAGACAATAAAGCATACCTAAAAAATGCAAAAGAGAGCAAATGTAATGTTTGCCATTTTGGAGCAAGTAAGAGAACTAAGGAATGAAAAGTATAAATAAACAAAGGCACAACAAATGGAGTTAATGTGTGATCTATAGTTCTGAATAGAAAGGGTACCTGTATAATGCAATTTAAAAGAAACTGAAGCCTAGGTGATTAATATTGTGCTATATGGGCCTGTCCATGGTAATAAGGGACATACGTTGGACATGACTGTGGGAAAAAAATGGTGTCATTTCTTTCTTCTTTCACCATCAATATTTTACCCTTGAAGTCCGTTACTTAAACTGTAAACAGGAAGATAATATCACTTGTAGTTTTCCCGGTACAGTCCCCAATGTTTGGAAACAGTAACCATGTAAGGTATGTAACAGGGATGGAGATTATGCAAAATTAAAAAAAATATATGTATAAATATTTTTTGTCTTCACATGCATTAGTTAATTCATTGAGCAACACCAACACATCTGCATGTAACTGTGTGTGATGATCATCAATCTAACGCATGTGCAGTTCTACAGAGCGAAGTAATTTCTGAGTTTTTCCTTACCTAGAATTCCTGGGTATTCATAGATTAAAATGCATTTGTGTGTAAATGGGGATAAAAGTAGATACCATTTAAAACTTGTTTTGATTATTTTACAATTAACTCCCCAAAAAACAGTGAAAGAGCTGTACATTAACATATGTAACAGGATGGAGAAAAATCTAGAAAGCGCAAGTTGTCACTGAAAACATTGTGGAAAACATAAAATTAGGCTACCGAAGTTCTTTATTTTTTCCAATTGATATTTTTACTGTTTAAGGTCATAGTATTAATGAATTAATTAGAGGAAATGTTATAATGTTGCATACCACCACCACAAAGGAAATTCATCATACAACAGATCAACACCATTACTAAATAAAAAAGTAGATACACACAATACATTTCTTCTAAAACCTTAACCAAAACTCTACACTATACACAAACTTCACTATACACACTATATACATTGATTACTACAACTTCAGTCACTTCAATAAATGTTCATACTGCCCAATTGCTTTACTGCTTCATTATTTTGAAGGCTTTGTTGACAGTTTCTATGCCTTCTACCTCATAAGGCCCATCCACAATGACCAGTGGTCCACATATTATATAATTTTCATCTACTGTGTCAATATCCTCACTTTGTGGCCAATAAAATGTGGCACTTTGTGCGGCAGATCACTGCCTATGCATAAATGTAAATGTGTACATAGAGTCCTTCACCGCAATCAGCTTCCTTATGTAATAGTCACAGTCATAGAATACAGTGTAATATGATTCCATTTCTAGGATAATGTTCTGTTGTGCATCAGCAGTCTCATGTGTGGGTCCATTAAGGTGCTGCATCACCCTGAAAAAAAAAAGGAAAAGATTTGAGCATGACATTTTCATAATCTCTGTTTTGTTTTTTACAGGTGCAGCCAGCCAACAAAGAAACCAACAGAACAAAAGGACCTACGGAGGACACTATTGCTGAAAAATAAAAAACAAAATTAAAAAATGTACTCAAATCCTCACTGCTTTTTTATGAATTTTGTCTCTGTGGTGCCAATCAGTAGGTGGGGGGGGGGCACTCTGGTAGGTTAGTGACCTGGACACATCAACTCCAATCCTGTAATGCCAGATGTGTAGGCTGGCAGTGAGGGCTATGGAGCTCAGGATATCCTTCTCCACTCAGGGGGTTCACTATGTGCCACAGAAGTAGTGCCACTAGCAGGTGTTAGTGTTAAGAAAGCTCTAAGAGCCAAGTGGTTTATGAATGAAAATAAAGTGTTAACAACACCTGCACACTATTATGAGAAAATTAGCATTAAAAGGGTAACTTATACATTAATCCCAGCCCCCAAAGTGACATGGGTTTCAGGCAATAAAATATTTTCCCCATATGAATGTTCCCCCTTTCCATGATTTTTTTTTTTGCTTGTTTATTATTTCTGTTAGCCGGGGGGGGGTTGTCTATGGTTTTCCTCCCCATCTGCCTGGCCCCTAGGGCACCACACCACCCCAGTACCATGCTCAACTCCCTCCTCCATTCCTCTTTGTAACCTATGTTCCAGCAGGTACTTACCCCACCACCACAGAAAGCCCAGGGTCAGGATTCGGGAGGAGCAGTCTGAGTGAAGGTGGTGCTGTGCTGCTGGGACCCGGTCATCATGCATGCATCTGTTACATGAGGTCCCTGCACCCTAATTTGTACCCTCAGAGGTACACCGTAGACAGCTAGCACTTAAATATATGTTATACTAACATATAGGGCTAAGGGCATCTACCGTACAAGAGTAGATGTCAGGATATGAATGCATATTGTTGTAATACACTTTGCTTGCTAATACATATATTCTGCTATGTATTTTCTGTGTATTTCTTACTTGTAAGATGCCAAGACACCTGTGTCCTTTGGGTAATTATAATATGTAAGACGGCATTGCCACCTTTTGGTGATTTGTACCACTACACTGAGTTATGTAAGACTCTGTATAAGAACTCTTTTGTTCTCAAACTGATGACTTTACAGAATTGTATAATGTTATCTTGGACCGTGGATCCACCTCCAATTTAGCCAATAGCTCTGTAACTAGAAATGTTTCTATCTTTTGGTAACCACAGTAATTTTCATGGGTATATAATGTAATGCACAAGCCTAATACCTCGGAGACCTGAGAGACCCCATGAGACACAGAGAAACCTCGAGGTATAGGGAATGCTTAGTACTGGCTCCCAGTTCGTATTGGTAAGAACTGCTTAGGGCAACTGTGATTTATCCCTTTGGTAGTAATAAACTTGTTTATTACTCTAATGCAACGTGTCTGTGATTACTTGCATTCCCAATATCATCAAGAGTCTGAAAGTGAGGTTTAGACCACCTAACAAATTAGCAACCATGTGCAGGTGATATTTGGTGTTTGTAAGTTTTCACTTGTTGCTAAAACTTTTTCCCTTTCCCCCGGGGACAGTAGGTGTACACTCCTGTATCACCTCGCCCATTTTAAAATCAGTTTGTAGTAACTTGCAAAGTCTGGCTGTCTTTTCGGGTGTTGTCGATGCTATCTCGACCCACTCCATAGCAGCTTTGAATTGAAAGCCTACAACTTATACAGTAGCCCGGCTGTGTATAAAGTGCTCACGCTGTGGATCAATACGCAGCACGGTGCCCTTTTCACAGTCTGAATTTTTGTTCCCTCCCACACAATGGCCACCATATCAAATATCTGCGCAGAACTGAGACTCGATGTCTCGAACTTCCTTGCCTCCATAGGATGGGCTGACTTCGCGTGGGATGCAAGTCAATCCGAAAACCCTATACTGGGGATTTCAACCCAGTATACAGAGACGAGACAATCAGCCAATAAGCGTCATGCTAAAGGGTTGATGGTCGCGGCTCCCTGTGCTGCTTTGGAAGCCTCCGAAGAGAGGTTTCAAACCCTTGATCTGCAGATTTCATCTCTTAAGCAACAGATGGGTCTGCAAGAAACAGAATGTATCAGACTGCAGCAGAACTTGGAGTCTGAACTCCAAACTCTTCGAAATGAAAAGGATTCACTTTTGCATCATTCAGCTCAAGCTGGAGAACAGGAACTGTGTATGTTGAAGCAGGAGTGTGAAAGTTTGAGACAGGATAAGAGTCAGGCAGTACAAATAAATGATTTGCTGAGTGCTGTAAATGCTCAGTTGAGTGACGAAATGGGTGAGCTGCAGGACGTAATAAACCAGGTATGTAATGATTTAGAAGTGCCTATCAGGGACAATCGTGAATTGAGTGCCACATATAGAGTTTGCAAAAGCAAAAGCAATATGAGGTTGATATGGATTTTGCAAGTGTGAGTCACGATGAATGTAGAACTAAGATGGCGAAACTGCGCCATCAGCGAGAGGTTCTGGCTGGACATGTTAAGGCAATGGGATGCGTAGCCCCTGCCTTTCATTCTTCCTCAAAAGGGGAGTTATCTGATGATGACATTTCACAGTACAACACCTAGTCACACCCCTACTGTGGCCCAGAAACCCCATTCAGACATCCACAACATGGCAGGTCCCCGCCCCCAACTCCCCATGTCATACGTCATCGACGTTATGATACTCATCATGGGAGACGCCAACATAGCGGCCCCCATGATGGGGGAGTAGGCCCAAGCCTGGTCCTGATGGCACCTCCGGTAGCCGTTATTAATGTGGAAGACAGGCAGGACATAGAAAACATTATTGAAACTGCGATAGGCAATGTACCTCTTCCTGAGAGAAGTAAACGGGCTATTAAAACCCAGATTAGGCAGCTTCTACAAAAGGCTGGCACTCAGAAAGGTATTGTCCGCACTGCGGCTGAAGCTGCAGCTCGGGCTGCCCTGGATGGCACTCAAGACAATCTACCCTTGCCTGATCGACCCAGTAATCCCCTACAAATGGCCTACTCTGTTCAGCAAATTGCTGACAGCATCGGTTGAATGAATCAGTCCGATAACCTCAGCTATCTCTTGGAAAAGGTGCGTTCTAAATGCAAGATGCTTAGCCTCGCTGCAGAATATCAGGTCCAAATACTACGCCAGACCATCGATCCTGGTTTGTGGGCCAAACTCCCCGATACTGTTCGCCAGGATGGGAACGCTACCTTTGATGAGGTTGCAGCTGAGCTCATTTCTGCTCACAGCCCAGGTGTAGTAGGAGTGATGCTTGCATATCCCGTGAAACAAAATGCAAAGGAAAGTCCAGCGACTTACCACCAGAGACTCTGGATGGCCTACCGAGCAGGAAAGCACTTGGCATACGAAGCTGTGGATGTAGATCTTATTGAATGTAAGACTTTGTTCCTTAGGAACATGATTCCAGCAGTAAGAGAAAAGGTAGAGCCAACCACCTACCCCAATACGGATAGGTTTGCCGACATCCTTCGGAAAACCAAAAGAGTGTATCAACTCTATATCCGTGATCTGGGCTCCAGTTCCAAAAGATAGCCGCCATGGAGTCGGCTCCGAAGGCCATGACACACTGCACAGTGGAAGGGCAGGCCCAACGCCAACAGGCCCAACACCAGCAAGCCCCTCCAACTGATAACCAACACCCCAACAGGTCTATCAACAACAACCACAACAGCAACAACAATGGGGTGGGAACCAGAATTGGTATAAGAATAGGAAGCATAATGGTAGAGGTAAACCACAACAGCAAAGAACAGGCCCTTCATATAAGGAGATAGCTGAAGAGAATCTGAAATTCCAAGAGCTCCTGGGACAAGTACGCTCAGTGGCAGATGCTGTTCCCGCTCAGGCCTTTGCGGCAGTGCAACTGGCAACCCAGGCCCCAACAGGCCATGGGGACACCGGCAGTACAGGCCCTCAGGCCCATTCAGGCCTGAACCCAGAAGCTCCTCCCTATGTAGCATCAGTGCAACATGGTGAAGTGAGTCACATGAGCCAGGCCCAACCTCTACATGCTTCTGGCAGTACAGATTGACAATTACAGGCCCCAGTCTGGATTGCAAACAAGCTAGTCTTGGATACAAACGGAAGGCCCTGCACCGAGGCTGAGGTCAGGGGCCACCTACTAGTAGTTTTGTTAGATACAGGTGCAGCTGTATCTGTGCTACATGATGAACACTCGGACACATCCCCTTGGTCCACCGGACAGAGGACCAACATGTCAGGAGTTGATAGTACTAGGCTACCTGCGTACTGTTCTCTACCCTGACCGGTAGAGCTAGGCCATCTAAAGGCCTCACATATCTTCCAACTAATGGTACTGCATGATCATCCTAGTATCATAGGGATTGACTTCCTCGCACCACACGGCTGTGTGGTAGACCTAGCTAACATGCTACTGATACAGATTCAGGGTCAATATCATACCATTTTGATCCCTGATTCACACGTTGTGGCAACGATATCTACTAATGACAAAGAGTATGACGTCATAGATTTGTTCAAGAATCATGAACTTTTCCCAAAACTCCTCCCTATTTTGCAACGACATTTGGACGCGTTTACAATCAACAAGCATGACTGTGGTAGAATGCACATCGTCATCGAAGTGCCAGGCCCGCACATGAGAGGCAAAGGCAATATCCTTTCCCAACTGAGGCCTTGCCTTCCCTTAGAGAAACAATCAAGGCACTCCTCAAGCAAGGAGTAATCAGAACTTGTTTTTCCACTGCCAACTCCCCAGTGTGGAACATGAAGAAACCCACAGGCGCCTGGAGACTTAATATTGACTATAGGAAACTGAATCAGGTCACCCCCAGTTGTTTTCCAACTGTGGCATCAGCACCAGATGTGCTACAACTTCTGACCCTTGATTTGAAATGGTTCAGTGCCCTGAACATCTCCAATGGTTTCTGGTCATTACCATTGGCCCTCAAGAGTCAATATAAGTTTGCCTTCACCTTTGAAGGAAGACAGTACACATGGACTTGCTTGCCACAAGGATTCCATAACAGTCCATCCCTGTTCCATCTCCACATGATGGATGCCCTTGAGAGTTTCTCTACTCCCCAATGCCTCTTGCAATATGTGGATGACCTGCTGCTGGCAACAACCACACAGGAACAACATTTGGATCTCTTGGATGAACTACTGACTCTCATTCAGAGAGCAGGCTTGAAATGTAACCCGACAAAAGCACAATTATGTCAGAAAGAGGAACTCTTTCTGGGTCTAAAAATAACTGACCAAGGTCGAAGCCCTACCTGGAAGAAGGTACAGGGATTGCAAAACTTGCCGTTACCCACCAGTGTGACAGCTCTTCGAAGGTTCCTAGGTATGGTGAATTATTCAAGAGATTTTATTTGTGATTTTGCTCAGAAAGCTGCTCCTCTGTTTGAGTTGCTCAAAAAGGATGTACCATGGACTTGGGGCCCTATACACACCCAGGCTGTGATGTCACTGAAGCAGGCCTTGGCCTCTGCCTCAGCTCTGGTCAACCCCAATCCAGCACTACCATTCAATCTGGAATGTGCCACCTCTGACATTGTCATGTCAGGAGTGCTAGCTCAGAAGGTGCATGGCACCTTGAGACTCATTGCATATGCCTCACAGCTATTGACCCCAGTGGAACAGAAGTACGGCCTTTGCAAAAGGAACCTTCTGGCCACCTATTGGGCTGTCAAGCACTTCCTGTATATCATTGGGTACTCACCATGGATCATCAACACCAACCAGACCCCAACCACCTTTCTGCTCTCAGATAGAGTGAAAGATGGGTCAGTCTCTAACAACAGACTGACACACTGGTCACTTCTTCTCCAGGACAGAGACATACATGTACAACCGACTAAGGTTCCATCTATGTTAGCTCATGGACTCCTTTTCCAGGGAGAACCCCATGACTGTGCACTACAGGCATCTGATCTTCCAGATTCAGGTCCTTTCCTCCCTGCCATGCCACAAATACTTGACAACACTTCTTTGTACCATGTCTTTACTGATGGTTCAGCATCCTACTATCAGGGAGAACAAATTGCAGGGATGGGCATTCTAGTGATTTACCCTTAAGGGAACACTGTCAAAATATCTAAGCACTGTAGTGTAACATCATCACAATATGCAGAGATGGCAGCGGTGGCCTGTGTCCTCAAGTTCATCCAGCATGGAACCTAGGATACCATCATTTTTATAGACTGTAACTGGGTTTGTTGTTCTCTTACAGAATTTCTTCCCTTCTGGCAGAAGAACTCCTTCCTCTCCTCTTATGGAAGCCCAGTGAAATACAAAGAATTGGTCATTTACATACATACATTCACTGGCACAAAAATTTGCACACAAACTCTATGTACACAAAGTCAAAGCCCACTCACTCCATGATCCTTACCATGCCTTCAAAGACACAGCAGACACCCTTGCTAAGGAAGGGGCCCAAGGGTGGGGCATCTGGATGATGGACCATCCAGAGGCTAATGCAGCTGTACACATTGCAGCATTCAGGAAGAAATCTGTATATTTTCCCCCCTTGGACCTCTCCACAGTCCAGCATTTTGACATTGAACTTAAAGAGGTGTTCAGATTCCTTGACAAAGGTACCGAAGAGAAACTTCCCACACATAATCCCTATCGGAGGCATGAAGGTAAGTTATGCTTGTCACCAGATGACAAGCTCATCTGGTTCCAACTAGATGACTCCACCACCAAGTTGTGGGTGGTCCCCAGACATTTACGATATGAATTCTTGTACCAAGTGCATGATGCCCCCACTGGTGGACACCAGGGAGCAGAAAATACCCTCCAACAACTCAAAACCACCACGTGGTGGTCTGGTATCACCAAAGATGTTAAACAATACATAGACAACTGTCTCGTTTGCACACAAAACAACCCCATCCCTACAAAACAAAATGCCAAACTCTTACCACAACGACATTCTGGCCCTTGGCATGCCATACAGATTGATTTAATTGGCTCTCTGACTAACACCAGCAGAAATAATAAGTATGTTCTTGTGGTAAATGATGTATTCTCTAAGTGGGTAGAAGCTTTCTGCACTAAGACATGTACAGCGAAAACTACTGCCAAATTCCTGGTGGAACAGATTTTCTCCAGGTGGGGTCTACCCCTCAAGGTAGACTCTGACAAAGGAACCAGTTTTACAGGTGAGTTGATGAAAGAATCCCTTGAACTCCTTGGAGTTCAGCAAAAGTTCAACATACCCTACCACCCTCAATCCTCAGGTCAAGTAGAAAAAGCCAACAGATGGATTAAACAAATGCTTTCCAAATTCATTGAGGACAATCCCAAAACTTGGGATTCCCTATTGCTGTTACTCCTTATGGCAATTAGGGGTACACCCCTCAGCCAGCCACCACCCAGCTTACACCCTTTGAGGTGATGACTGGCAGACAGATGAGATTACCTGATCACCTGTTGTTTGATCTGCATACCCCCACTGCAGACCACATGTCTGTGGAGCAATATGTGGAAAAACTAAGAAAAGACCTCATACACACACACTTGTATGCTGTCAACTGCATGTGCAAGGCCCAGCAACAATCCAAAATACAGTTTGACAAACACACAAAAGAAACGGATTGGCAAGTTGGAGATCAGGTAATGGTACTCCGATTTGCACATCCCACCCACTCCTTCTCCAACAAGTGGGGAAGGCCCATACCCCATTGTCAACAAGCTCAGTCTGGCAGTCTATCAAATTAGACTCCTCCACAACAATAAGTTGACTGACAAATGGTTACATGCAAACCAGCTGAAACTGTATAAAGGAGCTTAAATTACTTTTCCTCACCCCATTGGGTGGAATAGTACTAACATACTAATCTTTGATCTTCCTTTTCAGATACACTGACAAGATGGCTATCTTGTTCCATTATCTCCTCCTCCTCTCAGGAGTTATCCCCTGCATCCAAGGCATGGTACCAGACCTCCTATGACACCTTGATCCTCCAGCACCTCCTCCAGAAGGAGTATCCATCAATATACCAGATAGTATGATCACTGTCCAGGAAGGTTCCGATGCTTACCTCACTGCCTCGGTTGTTGCTCCTGATAAATCTATCCTTCAAATTGAGTGGCAAACCACATCACAAGGGCAAATTCTCCCTGTGGCCAAACTCTTCAAAGGAACTTTCCAAGGTTGGCCCAATGCTAAATTATCCCCAAATGGTTCACTGTCCTTGTTACAAACTGCATTAAGACATTCTGGTTTGTACAACATAACTGCCTTAATTGATCCTTCATACTGTAATTCTTTGTCCAGAGGCTCTGCTTGGAAATTTTGTGCTATATACCACATGACTTCTGTAGCCATGTACCTCTCTGTGTTGCCACCCACTAATAAACAGTTTTGGAATGTCCAAAGCATACCCCTGGTCCCCATAGTGGTCTAACAGCCATGGCCCTCCCAGGTTCTTTGATTAATAACTTACAGTTTATGCATATACCTGTTTTGTTTAATCTTACTTACTGGAATATTAAAGAATTTGGTATGTGTCACAATACTAACACATCAGCATTTTATAGTACATTATTGCTTGATAGTTTAGCTGCACTTCAGATTCATACACAAGACCCTATTGCCGGGGTCCAGTCTACTGAACATAGAGGCAACTTCAGGAGAAAGCCCTCTCCTGATAATCTAACTCATAAACGTAAAACACGTGAAGTTGACAGGTCTGATGTCACAGGTGCAACAGGTACTGTCACAGCCTTTTTGGTATGGCTATGTCTATCTGGAACAAAACTGACATTGCTGGTATCAAAAGTCATTCTGCCAAATTCTCCACTGGTTTGGTCAGCAACATACTACCCCCATTATTGCATGGTGTGGATGGCCTTAGTCAGGAAGAAAGATACACTGTATACAACATGCATGCCATTGCTAAGGCATTCACTGATTCTAAAGATAAGATCAACGCACTCATACAATAGAACAACAAAGAAGCAGATAAACAATACATTGCTAGAGAGATACTTTGCTCTGCTTATGGCTCCTACATTATCACTACCATCAACAACCTCTTCTGTGATCTAGAATCTGGAAGGATACCTGACATTATACATGACAGACGTATCTCCAAATGGTATTGTCCACGATGTAAAACCACTAGTTGTGTTTCCATGTGTATGCAACAGACTTTAACTATACCTCTTTCTACAGCTAGGAATTTGGGGTTTGTGACCAGACACCCTAATACTGGTCCTTGTTTCACTGCTAAAGAGTGTTCCATAACAGATACCATGTTTGTTTCCTTTACTGTCTATTTATCATGCTTTAATCCCACTACAGCTTTGTTCAACAAGCTTGCACTGGTTCATTCAATTGGGCATTTGGATGAAGACATCTACAGAGAATGCCTGGATCTACTGCCTCTACTGGTTTACCACCCTTTCCTGGATGTCTGGGTGGCTCAGCACACAGACTGCTGTGCAAAAAAGCAATATAGTTACTTGTGCCGATGTGATTTATTTGATGTTATTCAACCTATTTGTGGTTACTCTCCAGACAGCATTGATTGGACTTTCACCATGGATGATGATATCACTGCGAATGGCACCGACTTCTTTGACTCAACTCTGGCTCCAGAGAAGCTCTACCAATCCTATCGTGAGGAGGTTCATCGCCTGTCAACACGGATTTCGAAGACAACCTACACCTGCCCTGTCCAGTTGCAAAAGTGGAGACTGCCTACTGTGCACTCACAGTATAACTCCAATGGCGAATATTGTGTGGTCACAAATTACAAGTCTTACACCTATGGATCTGATACATGTGCAATTGATTACCCCAATTTCTGTTTTGTCCCCCACCAGAAGACTGTCATTGGACATACTGGTATAACCCCTGTCCCCCTCCTAGATGCAGACATTATTGATGGTAACCTCAATTATCTGCTCACACTGTCAGAATAGTTGCCATACTTTAATGTACGCATAGACCCACTTACACTTACAGTACATTAAAATCACTTTTAGACAGGAAGGACACATACCTTATCCACATCAGCAATAATATGACCAAAGCCAATGAAGCTGTTCTCACCTTGATTAATGATGGTTATATGAATAACGCATTAACTAACACCTGGTTAGAGATTATGTTTAAAGGTTTTGTTATTATACAAGCATATTTAATTTTAATTTTCATTATTATGCTCTGCTGCCTACGGCGCATGCTGCACCAACACCGTGAGCAGCTTGAGTTCCTTTACATAGCTCGTCATTAGGTTTGTAACTGACCACTGCTCCCGTCCTATCCCAAGACATCTGCCTGTGTTGCCCTTGGAGGCAACAAGGGGGGGGAATGTTACACGAGGTCCCGGCACCCTAATTGGTACCCTCAGAGGTACACCGTAGACAGCTAACACTTAAATATATGTTATACTAACATATAGGGCTAAGGGCATCTACCGTACAAGAGTAGATGTCAGGATATGAATGCATATTGTTGTAATACACTTTGCTTGCTAATACATATATTCTGCTATGTATTTTCTGTGTATTTCTTACTTGTAAGATGCCAAGACACCTGTGTCCTTGGAGTAATTATAATATGTAAGATGGCATTGCCACCTTTTGGTGATTTGTACAACTACAATGAGTTATGTAAGACTCTGTATAAGAACTCTTTTGTTCTCAAACTGATGACTTTACAGAATTGTATAATGTTATCTTGGACCATGGAGCCACCTCTAATTTAGCCAATAGGGCTCATCTCTGTAACTAGAAATGTTTCTATCTTTTGGTAACCATAGTTATTATCATAGGTATATAATGTAATGCACAAGCCTTATACCTCGGAGACCTGAGAGACCCCAAGAGACATAGAGAAACCTTGAGGTATAGGGAACGCTTAGCACTGGCTCCCAGTTCGTGTTGGTAAGAACTGCTTAGGGCAACTGTGATTTATCCCTTTGGTAGTAATAAACTTGTTTATTACTCTAATGCAACGTGTCTGTGATTACTTGCATTCCCAATATCGTCAAGAATCTGAAAGTGAGGTTTAGACCTCCTAACACTCCAGAGTATATTTGTATGTGATTACCCCCATGACAGAGGTGTGCAATGATGTCAGGTATGCTGCTGTGCATGCTCCCATGCACAGCACTTCCATCAGCCTGCACTGACCCACACTGTGACCACCTGAGCTGCACCAGCCCCTCGGTCACCACTAGGAGCCAATAGCACAGTGGTTTTCCCAACCCCCCTTCCCAGAGGAGGAGAGCTGTCCCTGGGATGCTTGATCCTCCTCACCCAAGCTGACCCTGTGACATCCAAGTTCACTCCCAACCCCGGGTCGTCTGTATGGTAATAAGTAAGGTGCCCGTGCCTCAGCCCTCTACACCACTGGGCCATGCCTACCTTTCCATGACTTTTACTTATATTACATCTGTTGTTGGACTCATTTTTCCATCCGAATCTGAAGATGGGGCAGTCATGTCCAGATCATCCTCACTATGAATAATTGAAAGGTTCAGTTCTGAAATGGATACAAGTTACATTGTTTAGTATTGTATATTTATCTAGGGCTTCCTGGGGTTGCTATCCGCCACTTGCAGCTAGTGCAGAATGCAGCAGCACGTTTGTTGACTGGGGCATCTAGAAGATCTCATATCACCCCTGTGCTGCACACTCTGCACTGGCTGCCAATACAGTGGCGGATCACCTTTAAAGTAGGTCTATTGACTTAAAAGCCCTACATGGATTGGGTCCCGATTACTTGAAAGAGCTCCTGGTTCCTTACACCCCTTTGCGACAGCTCCACTCAGCTGGTAAGGGGTTGCTGGAGATTCCAAGGGTTAACTTAAAGTCATCTGGCGTGCGTGCCTTTGGATTTGCGGCACCTACCCTCTGGAATTCTCTGCCAAGTCAGCTCCGGGAGTGCAGAACGGTGGGGAGTTTTAAGCAGGTACTAAAGACTTTTTTATGGGGAAAGGCATTTCCTGTTTTATTGTGATTTTATACTAGATGTATTTGTATATGTGTTTTGTTCGTATTAACACTGTACAGCACTTTGAAATATTGAAAGGCGCTTAATTAAATAAATGTTATTTTTTTTTTATATTTTCATACTTTGAACAAAATGATCCAAATATTACGTACTCACCATCATGGTTGCTAAGATGCACATGATCGAGTGGTGGATTCAAGTCTTATGTGCTTCAGGACAATGTCCTCCTGTTGTGGTTCTTCATGCTTTGCCTTTAAATGCTTTTCAACCCAGTCACAGGTGAAGTCATTGTTCTCACAGGTTACATCATTAGCTTAACATGAAGAACAGAAGCAAGACAAGCACCAAACTAAGCTTATATGGGTCTAATCCAATGGCAGCATGTGCTTGTCTTGTGCCTCTTAAAGTTTCTGTTCTTTCTGGGTGATCTCTGTCCACCACACCTTGCTTAACAATATAAAAACAGTGGCGAGAGTGATTGCACTCTCCTGCCAAATCCACATGGTCTCTGGTTAGTCTCTCTGTGCAGAAAAGGTAGAAATGTAGTGCCCCATCAATCACTAGGTCTGGCAATGATTTTACCACTTTTGTGGCAGCCTTTTTCACCACTCCACCCTCTCCATCGCAGGGGTTTTTCCCCGTGATGTGAGCCAAAATAATGGCGCTCAACTGTTTCAATGCCCAAGTCCTCAGTGCCAAATGTTAAGTCTACCAGAGGTGTTTTTGACTTGTATTGAGTGCTACAACCATCACTGAACTGAATCAGTCTATTTAGCTCAATGAGTCTAACTTCTCTGAGATGCTTCACTGCAATCTGTACAAAGTGCTTTACTGCATGTGCATCATGGATAGTATCGTCTGAAATAACATCTGTTGTCTCCCTTACTGGATCATGTCTATTGCATGTGTCACATTTGTAGAACGCTACCATGAGGTGTTATGTTATCTGTACTTTTGACCAATGTGCACTTTGTACTTGATTTTGTATGAAGCAGCTGTAATTTTCAGCAAAATCCATAACGATTATGCAGATGCAGTTGGAGGACTTTTGGTAATGCTTGCAAACTGCATCTGCTGCCATCTGGCCTCAAATAAACGGGCAAAAAAGGACCCCAACTCCTTCATAAGTTCATCAATTAAATTGTTTATGTTTCCACTTATTGTTAAAAGTACTTTCTTTTTTTGTTCTTTGTATATTGCCTGGCCCCATTTCCTCCATGACACCTGCTCAAGTCCAGCTGCCAGGATTAAAGGCTCCATGAATGTCTTCAATTGGTGAACACCACATGTGGGGCACTGTCTGTCGATGCACTGTAATGTGGCATATTTTCCTTCCAGTGGGCAAAGTGTCAATGCAGATGTGTGGTATCTGTCTGTGATGATGCATTTTGCTTTTTTGGATCTTGACTACTGATTAAGAGTTTTTAATTTTAAGTCAACATAAGTGAAATATTCACAGAGGCCTTTGCTTTACTCTGTACCAGCACATGCCTGGGCCTCAACTGTGAAAATTTAGATTTGCTGATAGTTTCTGTATTGTCCTTTACAAAACTTAAATACATCTTGGTAATGGACCTCTGCAGCACATATTTTGGGGTGACATCAGCTACTTCCTTTTTATTGGGCATAACTGTGCTCCCTTCCGAGTGGTGGTAGTGCTCCAGAACAGCTTGCTGCATCTCATTGCTTAGTATGTCAGCTCTTCTTGCTGGCAACTCCAGGTTTACATTTGATCGTCTTAAAGCAAAATACTTGTGCAGGTATATGTGGTTGATGCCCAGATCACTGCAGACTTTCTTCTTGAGTCCATGCTTGTGGTCCAGATGTGCAACTAACGGGGTCACAAAAACTCTCTTTCTTTTTCTTGTCAAGGCATGGTAAGTTTTCTTTACACATTTTAAAATGGATTTGTCTGACTGCCAGTCATAGATACCACATTTTTTAGCAACTCTTTTTCATTCATTGAGGAATTTTTAATTAAACCAGCAATAACAGCTACAAATTTTCCAGCTGATTTTGGTAGTCTTTGTTTGGCATGGTACACAGCTTTCCTCAGGGAACTCTTTGAGGTCACTGTTCCAACCATGTCATCAATGTCAATGGACATTCTTTCAATGTCATTTCTCTTCTTTTCTTCATATTTCTTTTTGTTTTTTTTGCACTCTGCATCCTTCTCCTTGATTTGTCTTTTCTTCTGTGCTGACATCTCTTGCCGCTGCTTCTGTTTCTTCACCTGCCAAGCCTCACATTGTTGTTTCTTCTTGTCATTATCAGCCCTGGTGCAGCGTTTGGCTTTATTTTCCTTGCCTGCCAATTTCTGTAATTTTTTTCTCTTGCAGTATTCACACATCCTTTCCTTGGTGGCCTTGTTGTATCTTTTGTGTGTTTCGTCGTCCATGTTTTTGCAGAATTCCTTTAGTCATTCTGCCTCAGATGCTTTGAAAGCTTCATAACTCTCCTTGTTGGCTTTAATATTCTGCCTGTAGTTGCGCATTGCAATTACATACTTTGATGAAACTGTGGTGTCACTCATTTTCTGAGTATACAGATTCTGTTACAAACAAAATGGGAGACAAGTGATTGTGTAACTGCCATTTAACACACGAGAACACAGGCGCAGGCTACAGTGACGTACTCAAGTAGGTGTGTACAGTACTCCTCATGCAGACCCACCAGGGCCCTGAAGAAAATGGACCAGGGACCTGGAAGACCACAGGTGATGGTGTAGCTGAATCCACCAGATAAGAAAATAGGTGCTGGCCTACAGTGACATACTCAAGCAGGTGTGTGTAGTACTCCTCATGCGGACCCACCAGGGCCCTGAAGAAAACTGAACAGGGACCTGGAAGACCACCAGTGATGGCATAGCTGACTCCACCAGATGAGGACATGGGTGCTGGCCTACAGTGACATACTCGAGCAGGTGTATGCAGTACTCCTCATGCAGACCCACCAGGGCCCTAAAGAAAATGGAGCAGGGACCTGGAAGACCACAGGTGACAGCGTAGCTAAATCCACCAGGTAAGGAAACAGGCACTAGCCTACAGTAACATACTCAAGCAGGTGTATGCAGTACTCCTCATGCAGACCCACCAGGGCCCTGAAGACAATGGAGCAGGGACCTGGAGGACCACAGCTGATGGCATAGTTGAATCCATCAGACGAGAAAACAGGGTCTGGCATACAGTGACATACTTGAGCAGGTGTGTGCAGTACTCCTCATGCAGACCCACTAGGGCCCTGAAGACAATGAAGCAGGGACCTGAAAGACCACAGCTGATGGTGTAGCTGAATCCACCAGACGAGAAAATGGGCGCTGGCCTACAGTGACATACTCAAGCAGGTGTGTGCAGAACTCCTCATGCAGACCAACCAATGTCTGAAAGGAAATAGAGCAGGGACCTGGAAGACCACAGGTGCTGGTGTAGCTAAATCCACCAGTTGAGAACATGGGCACTGGCCTACAGTGACATTCTCAAGCAGGTGTGTGCAGTACTCCTCATGTGGACCCACCAGGGCCCTAAGGAAAACCGACCAGGGATCTGGAAGACCACAGGTAATGGCATGTAGAGCCCTCCACACCCAGCATGCTGTCCCAGGGGACCTTGTGGCACCTGCTTCCCTGTCCCCAACCCTGTCAGCCTCTCCTAAGTCCTGGTGGCACCCATCTCCCCCTCCATACCCTGTCTGCTGTCCCAGAGGACCTGGTAGCACCTGTTTTCCTCTCCCCAACCCTGTCAGCCTTTCCTGAGGCCTGGTGGCACCCGTCTCCCCCTCCACACCCTTGCCTGCTGTCCCAGAGGACCTGGTGGTACCTGCTTCCCTTTCCCCTAACCTGTCAGCCTTTCCTGAGGCCTGGTGGTACCTATCTCCCCTTCCACACTCTTGACTGCTGTCCCAGAGGACCTGGTGGCACCTGCTTCCCTCTCCCCAACCCTGTCAGCCTCTCTGAAGGCCTGGTGGCACCTGTCTCCTCCCTCCACACCCTGCCTGCTGTCCCAGGGGACTTGGTAGCACCTATTTCCCTCTCACCAACCCTGTCAGCCTCTCTCAAGGACTAGTGGCACCAGTCTCCCCCCTCCACACCCTCCCTGCTGTCCCAGGGGACCTGACGGCACCTGTTTCCCTCTACCCAACCCTGTCAGCCTTTCCTGAGGCCTGGTGGCACCCATCTCCCCCTCCCCACCCTTGCCTGCTGTCCCAGAGGACCTGGTAGCACCTGCTTCCCCCTCCCTAACCCTATCAGCCACTCTCAAGACCTGGTGGCACCTGTCTCCCCCTCCACACCCTTACCTGCTGTCCCAGAGGACCTGGTGGTACCTGTTTCCCTCTTTCCAACCCTGTCAGCCTCTCCCAAGACCTGGTGGAATCCATCTCCCCCTCCTCACCCTGCCTACTGTCCCAGGGGACCTGGTGGCACCTGCTTCCCTCTCCCCAACCCTGTCAGCCTCTCCTGAAGTCTTGTGGCATCCATCTCACCCTCCATACCCTGCTTGCTGTCCCAGGGGACTTGGTGGCACCTGTTTCCCTCTCCTCAAACTTGTCAGCCTTTCCAGAGGCCTGGTGGCACCCATCTCCCCCTCCACACCCTGCCTGCTGTCCCAGAGGACCTGGTGACACCTGCTTCCCTCTCTCCAACCCTGTCAGCATCTCTCAAGGCCTAGTGACACCTGTCTCCCCCCTCCACACCCTGCCTGCTGTCCCAAGGGACCTGGTGGCACCAGCTTTGCTCTATCCAACCCTGTCAACCTCTCTCAAGGCCTAGTGGCACCCGTCTCCCTCTCCACACCCTGCCTGCTGTCCCAGGAGACCTAGTGGCACCTGTTTCCCTCTCCCCAACCTTGTCAGACTTCTCTGAGGCCTGTTGGCACCCATCTCTCCCGCCACACCCTTGCCTGCTGTCCCAGAGGACCAGGTGGCACCTGCTTCCCTGTGCCCAACCCTGTCATCCTTTCTTAAGGCCTGGTGCAACCCATCTCCCCCTCCACACCCTGCCTGCTGTCCCAGGGGACCTGGTGTCACCTGCAACCCTCTATAACTCCTGTCAGCCTTTCTGGAGGCTTGGTGGCACCCATCTCCCCCTCCACACCCTGCCTGCAGTCCCAGGGGACCTGATGACACCTGCTTCCCACTCCCTTACTAGTACAAGTGAAAGGATAAGAAGGCAACTGCATACAACATGGTGTGGACCAGGCCAAGGCAAAGGAGAAGGGTACTTACTGGAGGAGATGACTAGGCTTGCGCGGTCTCTACCCAAAATGTTCAAGAAAGAAGAAATATCTGCACACAAGTGAATACAGATGAGGATTTCTTGTATTCCAAAAAAACACATGGTAATCCAAGATAATCCAAAACGACAACACTAAACACACAGGAGGGTGCCCACATCTCTCTCTGTTGCTGTTTTGGATTATCTTGTGCTTTTTGGGAAGAAAGAAATCCTTATTTGTATTCACTTGTGTGCGGCTACTTCTTTTTTGAACGTTGTGGGCAGAGACTGTGCAAGCCAAGGCTTCTCCTCCAGTGAGTACTCTCCCTAACATGTTGGCTTTTCCTGAGGCCTTGCATGTGTCCATGTAGCACCCGCCTCCAACTCAACAACCACCAGAGCAATATTTATTCACATAAAAAATTATAAACTCATGTAGCAAAACATTTTCAGTTGACTGCTATGTGAATGAATAAAGGAATACTCTTTGTTTAGCACCAGCCACACTGGAAGTATTTTTTTAGTAGAATCACTGCCTTGGAAGTCAGCCTTACAAATTCCACCTTTAAACCATGATTTCTTTTTAAATGTCATTTTAAGATTATTTTTAATAAATATCTTGTTTGCAATGTGGACAGATATTTACAGCTCCATCTCTGTTACAAACAGGACTGAACTGGGGAAGAGGCCTTTAAAGCAACTTTTCAAAAGCAAACAAGACTGAAAAAGCTTTGTGCAGTTTAAACATGTTAGGAAATAGTAGTAGCACTGTATAATTCTTGAGTTTCATACCATTTTGGCGGTAAACATCACATTTTATATTTTTCAGCAGCACCAACCAGCCCCACCCCCACTCCCACCCCCACAGCAAGCCTGATGCCATTTTAAAACCAAAGGTGATTTATTACACCACTGAAATAAATTCACACTACAATGAACCCCAAATACTATAATAATCACACACAAAAAAGGGAAGCAATAAAAATCAGGTTTGTAACAGGGACGTATACGCACAACATGTCTCCAGTTACAAACCTTAATATGCCAACTCAGGTCCCTGTTACAAACAGGATTGAACTGGGGAGGGGGCCTGTAAGACAACTTTTCAAAAGCAAATAAGACTGAAAACACTTTGTTCAGCTGAAACATGTTAGGAAATAGAAGTAGCACTATACAATTCTTGAGTTTAATACCATTTTGGAGGTAAACATCACATTTTTTATTTATCAACAGCACCAACCAGCCCCCCACCCCCACACCTATAGCAAGCCTGCCGCCATTTTAAAACCAAAGGTGCTTTGTTACACCACTGAAAGAAAGTCACACTAAAATGACCCCAAAATCATGTAATTATCACACACAAAACAGTGAAGCACTAAAAGCCAGGTTTGTAACAGAGATGGAAATTCACATGTCCCCAGTTACAAACCTTAATATGAGAACTCCATTCTGTTACAAACAGGATTGAACCGGGAGGAAGCTTTAAAAACAGGTTTTTAAAATTAAAACAAGGTTTAAATGAGGAATTCACTTGAAACTCACTGGCGTTTCACAGCAGCGCCACATCTTTAAAGGTTTTAGACCAATAAACATTGGTATATGTACTTTTACCAGGATTTTTTATAGCCACTTTCTCTATTTTTACAATAACTTGTTATTTTCTGACTTTATATTATTTATTTCAATGACAGTTACTTACCATATTAAAATAAATAATATAACATTGAGTTGTGCCACAAAAAAAAAAAAATTGCCCCAAATTTACATCCCGATTGTAACAGGGACAAATATTGTTACTGCTGTCCCTGTTACAAACAGGATTGCCCTTTAACTAGAAGTGGATTAATTACAGGTTGCTGGCAGAAAGTAGCCAACAGAAATCAGCAGAACATGGGCTTCTATAATGAAAAAATTGTGCCCTCAGCAACATCCCTTGCTAAATTCACAAATAGTGGCCAGGATTGTGCAGCATTAATAAAATAAAGTGTACCTTAGCAAAAGCCATGCTGTTCATAACCCGTGATGATCCAAGGGGACAGAGAACCTCTCTCAGTGTCTGCCGAGAACTAAGTGACCAGATTAGCGGGCAAACACTGTTCAAATACTGGCTTGTCTTCTGGGGATTGGCTACACATAAGCCAATCCTTTAGCCAGCAGTGATCACACTCCCAGGGCATGAAATGGGAGTGTGAAGTACAGTGATGGGGGAGAGATGGAATCGGAGGACCTAGAAGTTTCACATGCAACCGCAAGAAATATTTTCAGTACCGCGAGACAAAACCTCCAGCAACGCACTGGCAAGCCTTTCAATTAAATGTAGAGGTGATCGGCTCATGGCAATATCAGGGACAATCTCCACTTCAGCTTGCATTCAAGTATCTAACCAAGGGGACAGAATAGGCTACTTACGTGATTGCAGGCTTTGCTGGTATTTAAATAAAAATCAAAACGCAGGAAACAGACACACACACACACTGAGTTTGGAAGTGTGTGTCTTGACAATATGAATGCAGTGTTTGGGTTCTGCAAGTGCAAGCTGACTGTCGCAAATAGTACACAGAAGATGCACTGTAAAAAAATGTCCCATTCAGAACATGGGAAAACGAGGGGACATTTATGCAATTTTTGAAAATAAAATGTATGAGATGGGGTTAGCACTCTAAGGCTATTTATGTTATCTAAGCTGGTTATATGGCACAGTGCAGTGTAGTTTTCGAGTTAACAACTGCTATCTTTTCTACAATAATTGCATGCAAAGTGGGTGTGGCCTAAATGTACCCATTTAATGTGGACACAGCGTATATAAGAAGAAACACTGAACCTGAATGTTATTCTGTTTGTTAGACAATTACTTTTTAGATTTGCAAGAAGCAAGCATGCTTAACTGGCAAAAGTAGCCAGCTAAACCAAGAACAAAATACATTTAAAGGTAATAACATCCTGCAAACTATTACAAAAGAAGTTAAAAAGAAGGGGAAAAAAGAAAAGAAAAAGTATAAACTATGTTTGTTTCTGTTTTTTAGTATTAGAACATCAAGACCAAAAGAAATAATATAAAGCGGACAACACACAATCCCCCCACACTCTCAATTTCTCTTAAAGAGGTATACATAGCAAATTGACTATACCACTAAAAGCTAAATCTGAAACAAACTGCAACTAGAATTTAACAGTAATATCTCTATGTCTTTTAGAACAATATGGAATGAAATTTGTAGGAAAAGTATTTGTGAAGAAATACCTCAATACTAAAGGTGAGATATTAAAAAATGAAAAATAATTATAATTTTTATTTTTAGTAATGATGCACTTACTAGGAAAACATTATAAAGATATCTGTATATACGGGTATGAGTTTCCCTTTTCTCTATACGTTATAAGAAAGCTACTGAAAATTTACAGAGGCCATAAGGATTGAGCGGATGAGAGAAGGGATCATGAATTTGAAGGTAGAAAAATCTCCGAGGCCTGATGGACTACACCCCAGGATACTAATAGAGATGACGGAGGAGCTAGCAGGTCCACTGATAATACTATTCAATAGATCTTACAGGGGTGGTGCCAGGGGAATGGAGAACAGCATGTCATGCCTCTCCAGAAGTGTGGCCCCAAGAAGGACCCTACTAATTATAGGCAGGTCAGCCTGACCTCAATTGTGTGTAAAACTACTGGAGACAATATTAAAGGATGGCTTGATCAAGTTCTTAGAGGAAAATAGCCTACAGGATAGCAAACAGCATGGGTTCATGGCAGGTAGATCGTGTCAAATGAACTTGATTGAATTATTTGACTGGGTCATCCAGATGGTGGACAAAGGCCAGGCAGTGGATATTATATGTCTGGACCTTAGTAAGGCCTTTGACTCTGTGCCACACAAAAGGCAGATTACGAAGCTGAAGGACTTAGGGGTGGGAGAATGGTTGGTTAGATGAGTCGATAACTGGCTGAGTGGCAGGATGCAGAGGGTAGTAGTAGAGGGGAGTTCTCCAGTACAAAGAAGGTCAAGACAGAGGTTCCACAGAGGTTGGACCAGTGTTGTTTAACATCTTTATCAGGGACATAGGTGAAGGCATTCAGGGAAAAATGTGCATGTTTGCAGATGACACCAAGCTCTGTGGGAGGGTGGACATTTGGGAGGAAATAAAGGAGATGAGAGAGGACCTAGCCAAACTAGAGGGATGAGCAGGGATATGGCAGCTTGGATTCAATGCCAAAAAGTGCAAGGTGATACACATTCGGTGAAGTACCTGACAACAGAGTACTACATTGGAAAAGTTCAGGTTATGCCATTGGAGGAAGACTAAAGATCTGGAGGTGATAATTTCTAGTGACCTAAAGCACTCAACTCAATGCAAAAAGGCTGTAGCAAAGGCTAATAGGATGTTAGGGTGTATTGCTAGAGGATTTCCAGTAGGAGGAGTGAGGTTATTCTGCCGCTATACATGTCATTGATCAGACCTCACTTGGAGTATGGAGTAAGATATTGGCACCCACAGCTAAAGAAAGACATAAACATGATGGAAAGGGTCCAGAGGAGATCAACTAAAATGATAGAGAGACAGCAGGATAGATCATATGCAGAGAGGTTGGAGGACCTGGGGATGTACACTCTGGAGGAAAGGAGGCAGGGGGGAACATGATTGAGATGTTCAAATACTTGAGGGGAATTAACAGAGTGGACTACGGAAGCCTATTCAATAAAAGGGCCACCACCACCAGATGGAACAGCCTAAAACTGGTGGGGGGTAGATTCAAGAGGGACATAAGGAAACACTTTTTTATAGAAAGAGTGGTGATGGCATGGAATGAGCTGCCACAGGAGGTGGTGGAGTTGAAGTCAGTGCGAGCCTTCAAAAGAGCCTGGGACAAGCATAAAGGAATGTCAGGAGGCCTTGTAAAGGGAAAGACCAGACAATTTGGAGGGGGGAGGGGGTCACAGGTGTAAACAGAAAGCCGGAAACAATCCATATTACTTCAAACAGACCCGATAGACAGAGAGGTCTCCTTCTGCTAGTCATTTTCTTATGTTCTTATGTTCTTATATACATCTATGTACTTAAACAAATTTGATATCCGCTTGGAGAGCTTTGTTAGTATCACTACTGAGTGGTTAAAAATTATTTTTTTATTTTATGAATTTATAGATCCTGAAGAAGTAGTGCAATAACTACAAACCGTTGCTCTATCTAAAAAGTGGTATCAAAATAAATTTATTAATTTCATATCCAGTGCGTGAGTCTGAGTTTCTCCAGATGTTTGCATCATAGTTTAATCTGAGGCTTGCTGGAGCCTGATCCCTTCTGGAATTTTCTTTATTTTTTTAGGTTCTGGGTGGGCCACATTGCCCCAAGGTGGTTTCACTGAGTATTTTACTATAGACACCACAGATCCACCAAAAGCATAATTCAATTAGTGCGGTGGTCTTAGTGGGTTTACATACTCCATCACAACACCAAAAACAGTATTCCCCAGCAGATACATGCCAACAGTCTGCCAAAAGTAATCTGCAATAATTATATTCATTGATGACCTTAAGGCTTTTTTACCTCTTACCATAGTCTGCTTTACCCCATGCCAGTTTCTGCATTCGGAGCCAATGTGGTTCAGTCGAATTCTTGAAGTCAGACCAAATCTATGGCCTTAACCTGAAGCAGAACCAAAGTTGCCACTGGCCCACTTTTGTCACCCTTAAAATTGACTTGTAATTTGCAGTGATGCTGCACAAATTAAGACCTGCCACTTTTTCATCAAATGATGGTACATCCTGTCTCATTCTTTAAATATTGCTGTCCAGCTAACATCTGTTAGTTGGACTGGTGCAAGCCTCTTTCCTCTGTGCAGAGTAGTAACTGCTGTCTGAGGCCCAGATGACCCTGGAATTAGGTATCTTTCTGCTTTAAATGTCTGTGTACAGCAGCGTGGCTATTAGATCTACCTATAGAATATTTCCTGTATTTTGCAACAACATGGACCAGTATAAAAGAAATAGCATCTCCATAGGCATCAGTTGTTCGTATGGGAAAACTAAAAAAATTGATTTGCCCCAGGAAATAATACAATGCACTGGAGAACATGAGGTAACTTTTATGGAGTTAAAAGAAAACTGTGACTTCTGTGTTGGGGCCAATTGCAGTTGTCATTTTTGTTTTAAAATCTAGTCTTGCTAGACTGTGACCAAACTTAGACATAGCTATACACAGTGCTTCAATTAACATCGCATACAGTAGTGAACTATGGTCAAACCATTTAATTCTATGAGGCATTCGCAGAGTACTGTAAAGTAATTCTTTTGAAATATTTTCTTATTACTCCCCACACAAGCCATCCCCCATGAAGATCTGGGCAATCTGAGCCCTGACAACCTACAGTGCTTATCTAAAACATCAGTTAACAATCTGTAACCACTAACCAGCCCTGCATGATTGGCCCTTCAGGGAAGTAGCAGTCACCCTTCTGCAGTGTCTAATATCTAGAACCACAGCAGAGGTGAGATGTGGAGCCAGAGAATACCTGGCCATCTTCTTGAGGCCATTGTGGATTTTCCAGTAACATGTTGAGTCACACCCTTCCCCAAGGAATGTCAACACTGAAGGCCCACAGGCAAGCACCCCACCACTCACACAAAATGGCAACCTGAGTGCTCCGTTTAGGCCACCAAATGGCAGCAACACACCATAACAACTTTCCACCCAACCATGAAAGCTGGCTCAAAGTGGATACTATTTCAGTCTCCTACTGACCCACAGCAATGTAGTGAGCTATCTGTCTGATGCAGGCATACATTATGTAAACTCTCTTATAGCTGTACAAAATTATAGAACCATGACATCTGAGGAGACTCCAATAAACAGAGTGGTCAATGCCAGAGTTTTTGCCAGTAGTGTGTGTGTGGGGCACCAAAGGTTTAAACAGTTCCTACTACGTAAATTAATTCACGCTCCGCTCCAGTGCTCAGCTGATGAGTGGACAATTAAAAGCACACACACACAGCTAATGGTACACCAGCAAAGTTAATTTGTTGACTCAAGTCATTGCATCTCCTCTTTCCCTTGTGTTGACTACCAAACCAGCCATCTCTTACCTTAGCAGAAGCCTCATTGTCACCTACTACAATACCTTATTACATCCCTCCTCTATTGGCAGTTCCCCAGACCCCATAATCAAGTGAGCCCCAGCCCAGAGCCCCCTGTCAGAGTATATTCTTGACCCTAGTATGTATCACCTACAGGCTAGCTTGTCAGGAAATCTCATCATCCAGTGTTCCACTGATACCCAACTTAATGTTCATACTGTAGCATGACTGATTGCCATCCAATCTTATGTCAAAGAGCATGGTTGGTAGCCAGACCCTCCCGTTTCTCCAATTCTCTCCACAAACCTATAGTCTTTCCCCCAATCAGATACAATACGTGGCTGAAATAGGGTTGTGCCTCCCATTGCTATGGTGTGCACTTAGACTGTGGTCCCCTAAAAGCCTCCTTGGAGTTATCATACCTTACTGGTGAAAATACCTGATGGAGACCTTGCTGCCTGAGATCCTCTCTCTGTTTCCAGTCTCCAAGATGTTACATGGTGCAGTTCGTCTTCCTATCTGATGACACAACTACCAGCTGTTATTCATACAGATCACCCTCCTATCTGATGGCACAACTACCAGCTGTTATTCATACAGATCATCTTCCTATCTGATGACACAAATACCAACTGTTATTCGAGGATCCCTTCCCAAAGGACTGTTCTCCAGGACATCAGCACAGTCTGCAACCAGTACCTTCAAGTTCAAAAGTCATCAGGAAAACCTTATTAAGGAGACTCCCCCGGTTCTCCTGTATCTCTGTTCTCTCTTCTCCCAACTCACAGGCACTCAAATGGCTCATCCCCTTTACTGTGTAGCAGCCATCACATGACAGGGAAGGCCAACACTCCCAGAGATTAACCCTTGGATGGCACATAGAGCTGCCAGTAACCACCTAATTTGGGGGAGGGTTACATATTTAAATGAGCACATTGGCACCAGAAAAAAAATATTGTTATTTTTTTTATTTATTTATTACTAGGATTACAAATACCTTTGAACCAAGGGTTCTTTTACAAAAGTTCCACATCAGCAATGGGTGCAAGCAAAACAGTGGTAAGATACAATACAGGGTCAGGAGGTTAACATAAATGTAAGCAGAGGTAAGATACAATACAGGTCAGGAGGTTAACTTAGTAGCAAATGACAGTACATGTGTATAGACTAGCACAGTAGCAAACAGTCAGTGGCAAATATCAAATATTGGAATTTCACTTTCTCAAAGCCTAAGAGATTACAAACCCTTCCTGTATAAGCATCCTATATCATCATTAGGGTTGTGCAGATGGAATACACATGGGTTCAAATAGTTTGTAGTACTATCTGACAAAGCAGATATAATTGCATCATTTTGTATATGATACTCATCAATCTGTTGCAGTCTGACTGCATTAGCTAGTGACCATCTGATCTTTTTATAGCATTTTTCCAGTACACCAACCCCCACAAAACCCCTCCCCATTAAACAAGCCCTTTCTTCATGATGCTCACAAAAACTTTAGTTCCCTAGAGCCTGCAGCAAGTGTTATAGGGGAAGAGACTAGAGTAGCTCCACTTTCAAGGTAATGTTAGCAATATGCACCCCTACCTACCCACTTGTGCGTAGGGCACATGCAGTCCAGATATCTTCATCCGCAAGCTGATGTTTGAGTGGGTTAATTGGGACCTAAGGCTCACTTCTGAGGAGCCTCTCTGTTGCTGCCACTGTCTAGCTTGTTGTGAAGCTGATATCTTGCTTTTCTGGTCAGTCCTGTGCTTTTTCTTTATTTATGTTTTATTTATTTATTTATTTGAAATGTGGGACCAAGAAAGGAACACTGAGCTGTAACAGTTTGTTTCTATAGTTGTCAAAACTAGTTCTAGAAAGAATTAAACTGTGCTCAAACTCTGGCATTTGAGTTCTAAATTAGAACTTGAACATCCGATGGTTCACAGTACGATATGGTTCAAACCTTTTCATTTTAATTATTTATTTATTTTTTTGTCTTCCTTTGGCTCACCTCTAAGTCCTCTGTGCAGTACCATTATCTGCTACTGCTGACTCTCTGGCTTAGTCTGTCCCACCCCATGTGGTGATGTCATGTACCACTGTGCACTCATCCCAGCTCACCAACAGGAACAGCTGCTGAAATGGAAAAAAAAAGCATAAGGGGATGGAGCAGAGTCAGAGAGTTGGGAGAAATTGGGAGGGCAGGCAATGCATCAGGACAACTGGGCTGGGGTGGGGCACACAGAGTCAGACACATCCCTCCTGGGGGTGCCACAAATCACGGCCACATGGGCTAAGTCTAGGCTGTCAGTGCTGTCTGAGGGATAGGAGGGAGGGAGTACATTTAAAATTAAACAAATTAAGGTGATTGCTTTGCTTCTATTTTTCTGCAGATGCTGTGGGTTGTAACTAGGTAAGGGGAACTGAATTTTCATGGGGCATTGTGCCAATGACGAGGGAAGATACAAGTGCGTGGAACCGGGGAGGGGTTTTACTGGCACAGTTAAATGGATGGGTCTGTGCTGTGGGTGTGGGAGGGACTCATGATATAGCCAGGCAATGGCTTGGCATGCCTGCCAGAAAGATCACACTGGAAAAAGTGATGTGCTCAGTGGTGGGCAGGCTGTGCCTGTGATGAAGTCATGTGATGACAGTCTGGACTGCTGAAATGTGCTTCCTGTGACTGGGCTCTGGCACAATTAGAGGGGAGCTCAGTAGCAGAGAGGATGTCTTTGTCTGGCAGCAGCTTGTACAACAAATCCTAGCTTAAACAAGCATTTGTCAATGCCAAATGTTGCTTGCTTGTATGTGCTATGTAGGTATTTGGAAGTCAGTGGAGTGCAAATATTGAAAATTTGCAAACTTAAGAGCGTGCGTAGGAACTGTGCAACGCACGCTCGTAAAACAGTAATGTTTAGGAAGTTTGTCACCAAATTTTCAACATAGCCATTTTAGGACCTCTGCTCATGAACAGTGTCACTGTGATTTTCTTAATGTGTCCCATACAGTGATTTCGCACACCGACTGCGCCATTGTGCGCGACATGAGCAGAAACACGTTTTGGGAAAGATGTGAAAAATGACAGCTGTACTGCTCATAAGGAGGTGTGGTAAAATGACAATATTGAAAATCTGGAGTAAAAATATTGAAAATTCACAAACTTACGAGCGTGTGCAGGAAATGCTCAACGCAGGCTCGTAAAACAGTCATTTTAAGGATTTTTTTCACCAAATTTTCAACATAGCCATTTTAAGACCTCTGCTCATGAACAATGTCACTGTGATTTTCTTAATGTGTCCCATACAGTGATTTTGCACACCAACTGCTCCATTGTGCTCAACATGGGCAGAAACACGTTTTGGGCAAGATGTGAAAAATGACAGCTGTGCTGCTCATAAGAAGATGTGGTAAAATGACAATGTTGAAAATCTGGAGTGAAAATATTGAAAATTCACGAATTTACGAGTGTGCGTAAGAACTGCTATAACGCTATGCTCAGAAACAGTCATTTTAGGACTGTTTACTCACTTTTCAACATAGGCTTTTGAGAGCTCCACCTTATGAACACTGGCACTGTTGTTTTGTTAATCAGTCTCAAAAGGTGATTTTGTGCAGTGACTGAAATCACCCTTCAAGCCCGATTAGCATGCATGGCAGTGCAAGAATTCATGAGGAGGGTCCCAAAACCCCATGTTGAAAATTTGGGCCCAAAATTCCCCAAATGCCTGAGATATGCATCAAAGTTGAAAAACCCTATTTATGCCATTATACAGCTTACGGCATTTCCTCAGTTTACGGTCAGCTTTGAAGAGTTACAAGCGTGTTCCGGTTACACGAGGATCGTCGCGCCAGACTCAGAGGTAAGTATGGGGTGAGAGGGGTGTGGGGAGGCAGGGTGTGCAGTGGGTGGGTGCGGGTGGTGGGTAGGGAGACAGAGACTACAAGGGACCATTTTTTTGTTTTTGTTGTTTTTTTTAAAGACAACGCTGGACATTTGCCACGCTGGGGTGGGCTCCCAGCATGGCAACTGGATAGGCTGTTTGGGGGGGCTGGAGAAAATGAGGGATTGGGCACCACCGTTGGCCATAACAAGCTTTGCCATGCTGGGGTGGGCTCCCAGCATGGCACTTGGAAAGCTTTTGGGGGTGGCAGGCAGCCGTGGGCCGATGGGGACTGGGCACCCGTCGGCCATGACAGTTTTTGCCATGCTGGGGTGGGCTCCCAGCATAGCACCTGGACTAACTTTTGGGGGGCGTGGAGCCAATGGGGATTGGGCACCTGTCGGCTATACAGTGTGGGCTGGAAGAGCACGAGTATGCGGTGTGTGTGTGTGTGTGTGTGTGAGGGAGCGCGATGAGCAGGTGATATCTTATCGCTGCTCGCTGAAGCGTAGCTCCCTTTCAACTGTACTCCACTGCATTTTCGACTGCTGTCATAAACAGCTCCAACAGCCATTGGAGAACTGCGGCCATGCCTGCAAACACACTGACTGAATTGGAAGAGGGTTGCCACACCTCCGAAAACTCAGATGATGGCACTATGTTTCTTGCACATGTGTGCAACCAACATAAAAATAAGTTTGATAACTATTTAATAAAAATAAAATAAGAAAAATGTGGCAGGGCCAGGAATAGACAGGAAATGGCAAAACATAAAGTGTGTGGTGGGGTGGGGGCTAGGGTAGGGTTGCTGTTTTCTCTCTTGGTCTATATGAAAATACAGCAGAAGTATTTGGTGTACAGACTCAGAGAGAAAAATCCTTTGTTAATTTTCAAATATCTGTGACTCCTGCGTGGCATACTTCTTGCCATTTGAGCTGTGCTCCCTTGGACAGCACTGACAGTAGCCAGTGTGTGTGTGTGTGTGTGTGTGTGTGTGTGTGTGAGTGTGTGTGTGTGCCACTTTGCACTCAGTGTATAGTATACGAATAAATCCCAGAAATATTTTGAGTGATGGCAGGAGGGAAAAATCCTTTATTCATTTAAAAATATCTGTGACTCCTGTTGTACTTGCCATCTGTCCTACTGTGCTCCTTTTGACTGCATTGTACCAGGTATTAGACCATGTGCCACCTGGCACTCAGTGTGTGATATCTCACAAATAAATAAATCCCAGAAATATTTTGTGTGACTATTATCCTCTCTATTTGCAACCCAATTAAAAAAATAGGGTTTGAGTTCTAAAATAGATTAGCACCCCAGAACTTTTTCAAAAGTTCTAGACTAGAAATAGAACCCAGAACCTCAGTGGGTTCTAACAAACCTGCTTGTTTCCAGGTGCATCCTGGGGGTTAGGTTACACAAACCTGTTTGTATTAACAACAGGAGAAATGCTGGCCTGAACACTGGGAAACACCTCCCACTCTTCTCATATGGACTCTCTTTGTTTCCTGTGTAAGGATCCCGTTGATAAAGGTGGAGGAATATCCGGAGCAGAGAAGATTACTTCACTCTTTGCATGAATTAATCAAAAGGATGGTAAAGATTTGAAACTGCAGGCTGCTAGAGTTCTGCTATGAGTTTAGTGTAAGAACAACAAATCATTTTTCATTATTTAAAAAGAGGAACCATGATTGAAACGACAGTTAAAGAGCACAAATGATGTCCTGACTACTGTAACAGAAGATGAGTTAAGATACCTACATAAAAGAAGAAAGGAAACAAAAACAGAATCATTTTGTTGAGTAAAGATAATACCTTTATTAGGTCAACGGAAAGTTAAGGGTACAAGCTGTCAAGGTCTGAACGCCTCTTCCTCCGTTATATTAAAATTTAAGCTGAAGCGACTACCCTTTGTAGAAGCTTGGTTTTGATTAGCAATGGAAGAAAAACACTGCAAAGGTTTGAGTAAACAGTGAAGTGCTAGTTAACATCAAAGCAGTAGAAATAGTCATTATTTACTTTCTAGCTGTTGTCACAGTATACACAGGAAGTTGTTTTTTGTATAAGACATGTAGACAAAAAGCTACAGAGATCTTAACACTTTAGGGCTAAAACAAGCTTAGTAATGCTGATTGACATCAAACAGTCTGAGCAGAAAGTGTTAAGAAGCTGTTTATATATGACCTTTTGATATGTAGCCGTCCAGTTGCCATTTGTTTAATAGCAAGGGAAACGCTAAGTTCAAATACTGTGTTAAGTAGTAGGACATGAAACCTGTCTTTATTTAGGCCACATCCCAGTGTGTTAAGTTTGGATAAACTTGAACTCGGGTCCTCTCCCTCTGTGTTCTGAAGTTGTCCTTCAGAAGTGCCACTTTCAAGTCATTTAAACCATGTCCCAAGCTGGAAAGAATGCCCTCCCCCCCCCCGATATGTTCACAACCTGATGTTTGATATTGTAGTGGTGCAGGTTCATTCACTTCTTGTCCCACTACTTAGCACAGTCTTTGAACTTAGCATTTCCCTTGCTATTAAACAAACAGAACTGGACACAGTACCCAAGGTGGTGTCTCACCATTGAGCATTACACTGAAAACACCACCTCCCTCCTTCTGCTGGAAATACCTTTTTCAGTGCATCCCAACATCGTGTTGGCCCTACCCACTGATTTGTCACGCTCTCCTGCCACTCTGAAGTCATCAGATATGATAACCCCAAGGTTCCTTTCCTGCTTAGTGACTGACAGTATTCCCCTCCACCATCCGATATTCAGTTCCTGGGTTCCTATGCCCTAGATGCATAATTGTGCACTTTTTGGTGTTGAAACCCAACTGCCATGTTTTTGACCACTCCTTGAGCTTCCCATGATCTTCATGCTTTCCTTTCCAGTCCCTCCTGATTGTCCACCCTATTACAGACTTTGGTATCAGCTGCAAAGGGGCATTCCTTCTCTTTCAGTTCATCTGCAATATCACTTATAGACACAGGAGGACTGGTCCCAGTACTGAACACTGCAGCACCCTGTGGGTCACTCGTCCATCCTTATCATGTGTGCTGTTAACCACCACCCCCCTCTGTCTCCTATCCATTAACCTGTTTATAACCCATCTCACCCCCATGTACCCCTCCCCCCGCATGTGAGTTCATGCTACCTTTGGTCTTGCAGCCCATTTGATTCAAGATGCTCTGCTGATCTTTCCTTTAACAGTGTTTCCATATATTTCCCCACCACTGAAGTAAGGCTCACCCACCTACAGTTGCTAGCCTCTCCCCTACTGCCGCTCATATGTATAGGAACCACGTCCACACTTCTCCAATCCTCTGAAATCACATACAATTCCAGTGAGCTGTTGAATAAAGCCATCAACAGGGCAGCCAGCACCTTCCTGAGTTCTTTTAATACCCTTGGATGTATTCTGTCCAGTCCCTTAGCCTGTCCATTTTCAGAGATGCAAGACCCTTCAGGATTCTTTCCTCTGAAAATTGACTTGAGTATGCCTCTCACTTTCTTGTGTTCCTGCTGCTCCCTGGTGGTTCATCCCTTCACACTGTGAAGACTGAGCAGAAATACTTGTTCAAGGTGTCTTTTTTTTCTTCATTCTCCCTCTGCCATCCTTCTTATCCTCACTATTCCTCCCCTTACATTCCTCTTCTCACTTATGTATCTGAAGAAAGTCTTATCCCCATTTCTTACCCTTTTGGCTATACTTTCCTCTGTCTTTGCCTTTGACCCCCTCACTGCCTTACCTTCTTCACTCTTCTTCCCCCTGTGGCTTTGCCCTCTTCCTCTTCCTCTTCCTCTTCCTACTCCCCCATCCCCTTACCCTTTCTTGCTGCATAGGTTCCTGTTGCAGCTAATGTACCAAAATATGTATGCTACTTTCATCTAAGATATGTGCACTTTCTCCTTCTTTACGCTAGCATTACTGCACAGTATGAACACTAACTTGTTGTAACACTGTGCATATCCCTGTCCTGTAATTATCGTTTATTTACTTTCTTTTTTCTTTTCTTATTTTGAACTACTGTGTTGTTGGACTCCCAATTGTTGTAACATTGTATATACCTTTGCATATACTTATATGTGTCAATGCCCAGGCTCATCTTGTAAGTGAGTTCTTCTCAATAATGCTCACCTGGTTAAATAAAGATTGAGTGATTGATTTATTGATTGTTTCACTGGGTGTACCTCCCTGTCGTCCTCCCTCTGCATTTCCTTATACCTCCTGAATGCCACACATTTTCCTTTACCACCATGGCCACACTCCTAAAGGAACATAACAATCTCATTTTCCTTTTGGTTTTACTCGCTTTATGTAATTATGCAGTTTTTAATTATGGAGGTTTACCAGGATAGAAAGCAGCAAGGAACTTGGCTTCATGTTGCAAAACTCTGAAAACATTCCCAAAATATTGAAGTGGTTGAAAAGCTTCATTAGCTAAAACACCTGAGTAGCACCCTCAAGAGTGACCCCAAGGTGTCATGTCAGGAGGCAGGCCAGGTCAAGACAGCTGCTGCCTGGCAGTGAGTCTTGTTCAGGGAGGGTTTGTGGTAGGTTCCACCACCACAGTGACCTCTGCAGCTGGACCAGGGAGCACGCTCCTACCACAGAGAGATGCTGTGCATGTGCGAGGCTGCCAAATACATTACCCACACCAAGGGAGTAGGGGGAGGAGAAAGCGTAGTAAGAAAGACCCAGTACCTGCCTATGTGATGGATGGGGATCCCTCAGCCTGATCAGAGTAATTCCTTGCTGACAGGGTACATCCCTGTAGAAGATGAGCAGCCAGCTAGAAGGAAATATGAACGGAATAAAGAAAAAAATGATGCAGGCTAAGGACCTGTCCACACTACACCGGTCCAGACCAGTAACGGATGCAATCTGTTACAGCCAGGGAGTGGTGCAGTGTGTCCACATTACGGCGGTGTTCTTTATGGGACTGGTACCACCGGTCCATACTAGGGGTGCTGGGCAACCGTTACGGTGGCACCCATTCCCAGAATGCAGCTCGCGCTGTGCTACGGGCCCTGCAGGGGACCATTACCACGCATCCACGCTTCGCCCAGTAACGTTACCGAGGTGTAACTGGTTTCATAACTGTTGCTGAAACCACCTCATATCTGGTTTCAACAACGGTTACAAAAACGCCTTCTGTAATGTTACAGGTGTAAACACAAATATTGCGGTAACGGTTTGGGCACTCTGTAACGTTACAGAGGCGTAGTGTGGACAGGGCCTTACTGACCCCTCCAACAGCTGGCATATGTGTTCTGGCACACCCTTGTCCCCAGTGCACTGTGATAATTATGAGGGACAGACAAGTTTAGCCAACATGACAGACAGACAACAGCAGGGGCTGGCAGGAAATTGACCTGAAGACCAGAAGTTACAGCAATGGATGAAATCTGTTTAAAGAGATTTTCCAAGTTTCTACAAATATTTTGGCACTAGCAAGAGTAACATCTCATAAGATTCTAATAAAATCAAATTTTCTGGATATTCCATTATTCATTACTGAAAAAGATCTGCATCAGAATAGGCTTTTTTCCTCTTTAGACTTTGTATTTCCTTGCTGATTTCCCTGCTTTGAAGTCATGAATCTTGGGATAACAGAATCATATCTATGGCAAGAGGTTTATGACATTAGAGCAGGTGCAAGCAATATGAACAGATGAAGTCCAAAAGAAAAAAGACCACTTTTTAATGAAAATGTCTTCAGTAATAAAGAATAGAAGGGTTCTGAAATTCAAATTTGGGGGAAATTTTGTATAACTGAATCCTGCTGCTATAAACTAAAGATAAAACAGTGTCATTGGCTCAGTAGGTAGCACGCTCACCTCTGGGGTTGGAAGATCAGAAGGTCATGGGTTCTAACTCTACACTAGGTACTTGGGAAAATACCCATTACTGACAATGTAGTATAGTATGGGGTGGAGGGTGCTGCACTCTTGAGGTGCTGTCCTCTGCATGATATGTTAACCCAAAGTCCCTTTTGTCCATCTCTGGTCACTGTCCAGATGGAAGTTAAAAATCCCATGGCACTTATCGATGATGAGTATGGAGTTTCCCAAGCATCATGGGCAACACTCACACATCAGTAAATCAGGTTCATGTAACCCACCTCCAGGACACACCCGAAAACAAGCTAGCACAGCTTAGTGTAACATCCTGGTCAAAAATGACATATTAATAATTGAATAAGTAAATAAATATAGTGTGAATTCATTGCTGGAAAAAGGAACATTTCTTTTAACATAATAAAGCAACTGGGGCTTCCATTTTTGTTGCTGTCCCTGGCTGTTGAGACTGATGGAAGGGGTCAAAGGATATGCAGCCAGCCCGTTAAAGCCAGCCAATAAGGAGGTCAGTTTTGCAGAACTTAAAAGCTGCGAACAGAAGAAGACTTTGTTGCATCCTTTACCTCAAAACTGAGAATGAACGAGAAGAGACTATAACAATAATCCCAGAGAAATTGGTTAGCCAGTCATCACTGAATCCCCAGATCTGTGTTTAGGTAATCCTCTGCTGTGTGATTTCAGATCAGCTTGAGAGTGTGAAAGAGGCAGACATGCTTTGTTCTGGCTGCTGGCATTTTGGTTAAAACTCAACTAAATCAGCAAATTAATTTCTTCCAAACTGAACTCTGCCAAACTGCCTTTGCAGGGCTTTAGTGCAAAGGTGCAGAGACTGCCCTCTTGTGCCCAAGAAATCCGGAATAGAAGGGGTTGTCTTGCTGTAGTTCCAGAGCAATAAGAGTCGTCAGCTGCTGCTCTGAGATTGCCATCAGGACTTGTCCTGACAGGGGGCCAAACAGCAGTGATCCTTAGTGATTGCCTGCCTTTTGGGACCTCATGGGGTGAAGAGGACCAGACTTGTGAGATACCAACATGGCCTTCACTCCTCACCTAAGGATGCACGTGGGGTCTGCTACACCTTAAAACAGTCTGCATCTGTATGCACAAGGGGAGAAATCCCAAAGGAGCTAGCATTTCTGCAGTAACTGAAGTTCTTAAGCCTTGGATTGGCACCAAAACACCATTTAGATAGTCATAGATAGTTAACTAGATCATGGACTTCCTGTGCAGCCATCATTCTACTCCCAAAAGACAGGCTGTTTAAGCCGTGAGCAACTGCAATTATTTCTACTGCCTTTGTGTTCATGCATTTGCTGCTTTTTAGTAACCTAACTCAACAGTACCACACCAAGATCCAACTTTCCAGACCTGCAACCCCCAGACTGTGTGCAACCCATATACTGTGGGAGCCTCAAGAAGGACTGTGAGGCTAAACGCCACACTGGTGGGAGAGTTGTTGGACTGAATCTGCTCACTGGTGGGTGATGGGATTTGAATCAGTGCTGCAGTTAATCTTACTTTCCCCATTCCTGATCCAGTTTTTGTCCTGCAAAATATTCCCTTTGGCATTTGACTGCTTACTGCGCATCTCACTAGTATTGTGATGTTGCTGTTGTTCATTTGTGTGCTTAGAGTAATAAGTGGTGAGATGATTGTGTTATTGGTGTTCCAGTCACGGTGGGTGGGAGTTGTACTTTTTTCTGTGAGGAAGCACCTTAGCACTCAGTACCATGTTGAAAGGATCCCCGTAGGTGGAAGCACTGCACCACATTCTAAGTTCCACCTAATATCTGAACCCAGGAGCCATCCACCCTTAAAGACTTTGCCAGAAACCACCTTACAGGCTTAGTCATGTACCTCACAGGTGAGGGAGGTTACAAATGCAATAGTTTTATATGGATTCCTGAACAATTTCAATGTTTTGATAGTGGGCATGGGACAAGCACATCTTGGCTTGGGACTTTACCATCTTACCGTTATTTTATGCTGAGAGCATGTAATATAGAATAGTGTATGGGGGACCATACAGAACAAGGCTGTGTTTCCACTGAGGAGTTGTCATGACAAAGTTCAGGAGGTCCCTGTCATCAAGACAACCCCGAGGTGGAAACACTAGCCTTGTGTATGGTGCCCCATACACTAGTTAGACCCTGCTGAAATAACCTTTTGAAATAAATCTACATTGTAAGTACACAAAAAAAGACTGAATCTGTGTTTTCTCTTTCATAAGTCTGGGTTGGAGTCAGTAGCTTTTGTCAAATAGACTCTCCATATGTAATGGATGGTGGCACTACCCATATACATATCTATTTTTTTTTAAAGTATTAATTGTGTCACTAGACACCACCTCATTAGGTAGTCCATTTCACTTGGCAACCACTCGCTGGTTGATACAGGCACCTCTGTTATTTATTTTGTAATTGTCACCTTTTAACTGATAGTCATGCACCCTATTTATCCTAATATTAGCCCTGGATTCTAATCCTAAGCATTTCCAGAGATCTCTATTCTTAAAGGCAGAGCAAACTAGGCATAAATCGCCTCTCGGTCAATGATATTCCAGGGTATATAATCCTAGGTACTAAGGCAACCATAGAGTGTGCATTAGGGCATGGTGCTCAGAAACAAACAAGTCAGAAGACAAAAATAGTTCCTGGCACACATTAAACTTTTACAGGGATGCCAGACCAATAGTAGTACTTACAAATCTTATTTATTCATAGTACCAATAGACCAAGACAGACAAAGCATCTGACTAACATGTTTTGGACAAAAGTCCTTTCTCAAAGGAAACATCAGCTTTCTCCAAAAACACCAAAGACAGCAACCTCTATATAGGCCACTAATTAGCCTTGTGATCTAATAACACCATGTGACATACCCAGTGATTGGTTAAAAATGTAATTACATTTGTTTAAAATTACAGGGTCAATTGACTTTATTGAAATATAGGTGACTCCTTAGACCAAATAAGTGACCCAAAAACCATTGTTGTTTTTTTTAAAACACTGATACATTTATAACTTCACATCAAGACTCTCTCTGAGTCAAACGAGGAAGGAGAAGAGAGGGGGGAGAAGGAATAGAATAAGAAAAGAAGGGAAGTAAAGATGGAATAATAACTCAAGACTAGGAAGTGGGAACATGAAAAAACATCTAGTTAAGTAGAGGGGAATGGAGGAAGCATGAAAAGTAGGAGAAAAAAAGAAAAAAGTACATTGTAAAACAGAAAAAGAACATTTAAAAAAAAACATGAGGTTTAAATACATTGTTGCGTACTCCGCCTGTTATAACAATATTAGAAAGGTAACACCCTATATATTAGATGCTCATAATAGGCCTTTATGGTATTAAGTTAGAATTTTAATTGGTAGGTCAAAAGGTCATGCTCAGAATTAGATATATATTGCTTAATATCAGTATTTCCATATCTAAATATTGACCTCATGATGTCTCTTATAGAAGAGTTATATTTAGTGAATGAATAAAATTTAACACAGCTACAAAAACATTTTGCATGGATCACAAGTTAAAGCTTAAAGAGAGAAATTGGGGAAAGGGAAACATCATATAACCAGTTCCACTAAGTATCTAACAATACCAAAACATGATTTGTATGACCCTTAAATCTACAGGCTAGCTTATACTGCCATTTGTCATATAACAGGTAGCTCCTGGCCCTGTAATTGTTCACCTCTTCTTTTTACCGTTACAGTGGGTGGAGCCTGCAGATGTTTTGCACGTACAAAAGGGGTGATGTCATGTAGGTTTAGTGCTTTGAAGTTAAAAGATATAAAGATATATACATAGGATCATTGGCACCTGAAAAGGAAGGAGATACTACTAAAATAAATGCTATTCTGATGATTTATTTATGTGTGAAATTTTAAGTGTAGTTCTATCTAGGTCACAGACACATAAGTCATAAAAAGTACATTTAAGGATGGATGTATTAGTCAAAGCTTGTAGTAGCAAAATAAAGCAAGAAAAATAATATATTGTGTTTTTCTTTCAATTGTTTAACCAGGAGTGGCATACTAACCTGAAAGCTTGTTTACAGGGGCAACCTGGGAGTATGTGGAAGTTAAGTGACTTGCACAGGGTCACCAAGTATGCAAGTGGGGGCTTTGAGATTCAAACCCAGATCTCCAGATTTGCAGTTCAGAGCCTTAAACCACTGTGCTATACTGTCTCCCTAGTTATGGCAGTCATCTGTTTTATGGTTCATGGTGTTTGTGTAGTAAGCAGCAGTACATTGCATAGCAGATGTAAAATGTCAATAAGTAGGTCATGCAATAGATGTGCTGAGCAGTTACTGAAGCAAGAAATGTATTTAGGATAGTAAACTATTCCTGTTAGAAAACTGATAAATGTGTGACATTTACATCTCAATTTCAAGGAGGTCCTTATGGGGTGTCAATGTACAATATAAGTTGTTATAGTTTTCAAGTTGTCTGAGTAATTGCTTTGTACTACCACTTTTACTAAATTTAAATTATTCTATGAAGGAAATTAAATTTATGTAACTATCTGTAAATGTATTAAAACATTTACTTGCCCTTATAATCTAATGCATTAAATGCTGCCGCTAGGTTAAGAAGTCACATAACAGCAATAGAGATGTAAACAATGGGATGCATAGGAATTTGAAAAAGTATACATTAGCAGGAGCAGTGTCATGTCTTCACCAGTTTTTTTATAGTTTCACTCCAGGTTTTTAACATTACCATTTTTTACACCTCCCCATAAACAGTACAGCTATAATTTTTTACATCCTGTTCAAAATGTGTTTTTGCACCTGTGGTGCCAAATGGCACAGTCACTGTGCAAAATCACCTTTCGGCTAATGAGCTGATAGGGTCACTGTTCATGTGGTGGGGTCACAAAAAGCCCATGCTGAAAACTTGGAGTGAAAATACCAAGAAATGCCCTGGGCATTAGGGTTTCTGACCATAATACCCTGCCCTGTAGGTACTGATAAGCAGCAGAGGTGTGACTTGGGATTGTCAACAGTAATGCTCATGCCATTCCATCCCCATCCCCACCCTGCAGCCAGTGACAGGTATCGAGGTGTGCCTTTGACTCTTCAGCCCCAAAGTTCACTACATTCTCTTATACTGTACCCATTTCAGTGTATTTCCTTATGGAATGGGGTGATTTTGAACACCCCAAGGCAAACCTCAACACTTGTCTATGTCTGCAGGGTAGGGTGAGGTGAAATGGCATGAGCGTTATGGGCAATGACCCAAAGGTACACCCCAATGCCTGTCCATGTCTGCAGGGTGGGGGTGGGATTGGAATCACTTCAATACTTCACTGCCATTCCTATTCTGTCTGTCTGTGTGTCTCTCACTTTATCTATATGTCTATGTAATTATCTTTCTAGCAATAGCATGTATTGCTATTTTTACCTATTTCTAAAACAAACCTGCATATCACATTTGCCTGTACTCTGAGCACATACTTATGAAACTGTGCATATTTGTACTCCACTTCTGCACAGTCCTCTTACTTTCCTACTTTCCTAATCTTGCCCTTATCAAAAGTGACCGCCTCTGAAAGTTACTATCACATTTTCTCTACTAACAGTCCATTTATTACACCTGACTTCCTGACATCAACACATTGCTTAAATATAACTTACATCACTTCATGGACAAAAACCCTGTTTCTCTAAAAAAAAACAAAAAAAAACTGTGTAATTATTCCCAAGGCTGAACATATGCCAGCCATTACTTTTTCATGTACTGCCACCTTCTGTACCATCATGGGGATTTGCATGTGTTTCCCATTATGCTTTGCATTATTGGGGTATGTGCAATTATGTTTTCTTTAAAATTTGGCTGTCCAGCCAATATCATCTGGGATAACACGTACATCAGTGGCATTTGCTCTGGGGTTCTTTTGTAAACCTATATTGCTTCCTATTCCTTCCATTAAAATGTACACCTCCATATATTTTCCTAATAATGTGTATGCCTTCCTTAGAACAAAAACTAAAACAAATGTTACTACTTACAAATCATTGTGTTGTTTCTCCATACCTCCTTAACAATTCCACACAACTTCACTAACTTCATTACAGTATGCCACCGTGGTGGATCTGACCAGATCTAGTTCTGTTTGAGATAAGGGTATATGTCTAAATGCGAGTTCTAGCTTGGTTTTTTGGAAGCACCTAAGATGATAATCCAAACATGTTCTCGTATTAGCATGAGATTTTCAAAATCCGCCCCCCCCACCCCCAGGTTTACTACATGCCTTGTCTATTGCAGTAAACTTGAAAGTGTGTGTGTCTGGTTCTGGGGATCTCCTCATGTGTTGGGCTGTAGCATAAGTGCCCCACATCACCAGTAATATCCGCATAGGACAATTCCTTAGGGTGAGACACAACTGTTCCACAGTAGCAGCATTTGAAGAAGCAGCAGATGACTTTACTTCTAGATTAGAACAATGGGGTTATAGCTACACCAAAGTAATGACAGCCAGGAAAAGAGCCAGAGAAACCAGTAGAGACACTTTATTGGAAGTGAAAAGTAACATCCATAGATCAGATGATAGATTTAATTATGTTACTAGTTATTCTGCACAATCTAGAGAATTAGAAATAATCCTGCGTAGACATTGGCACATTTTGTCTGCAGAACAAGTATTAAGAAAATACACAACTGAACCTGTCAGGATGTGTTATAGAAAAGTCAAAACGCTTAGGGATCTTCTAGTGTACAGTCGTTTTGTGGACAAGCAAAAGAGTACCTGGCTCACAAGGCCACAGGGCTGTTTCAAATGCAGTAGATGCATTACAGTATGTGCACCCATATCACTGCACTAAAAAGTTTCATTACTTGCAACAACACACGCCAGTTTCGCATAAGACAGTGTATCACATGTGATACTGATGGAATTATTTATCTGGCCACTTGCTCCTATGGAGTCTTCTATGTAGGCAAGACAGTGAGAAGTTCTAAGGTTAGAGTGGGAGAACATGTGAGGGCAATCTCATGATTAGATGAGACTTATGCTATAGCCCAATATGTGAGGAGATCCCCAGAACCAGATACACACACTTTCATGATTGCTGCAATAGACAAGGTATGTAGAAAACTGAGGGAGGGTATGATTTTGAAAATCTCATGCTAATACATGAACATGTTTGGATTATCACCTTAGGTGCTACCAACAAGCCAGGCTTGAACTCACATTTAGACATACACCCTTATCTCAAGCAGAAAAAGAAGAGGTGAAAAATTACATGGCCAGGAGCTACCTGTTATATGACAAATGGCAGTATAAGCTAGCCTGTAGATTTAAGGGTCATAAAAATCATGTTTTGGTATTGTTAGATACTTAGTGGAATTGGTTGTATGATCTACAAAAGAACCTCAGAGCAAATGCTGTGAGGCATGGGTTATCCTGGAGGATATTGGTAATGCAGCCAAGTTTTAAAGGAAACACAATAGCACATATCATGGGAAACATTGGTTGTATGATGTTTCCCTTTCCCCAATTTCTCTCTTTAAGCTTTAACTTGTGATCCATGTAAAATGTTTTTGTAGCTGTGTGAATTTTTATTCATTCCCTAAATATAATTTTTCTATAAGAGACATCATAAGGTCAATATTTAGATATGGAAAAACTGATATTATGCAATAGCTATATACGTCTGAGCATGACCTTTTGACCTTCCACTTAAAATTCTAACTTAACACCTTAAAGGCCTATTATGACCATCTAAGATATAGGATGTTACCTTCCTAATATTGTTATAAAAGGCGGAGTGTGCAATAATGTATTTAAACCTCATGTGTTTTTTTTTAAATGTTCTTTTTCTATTTTACAATGTACTTTTTTCTTTGTTTCCCAAACGTTTCACCCTTCCTCTATTCCCCTCTACTTTAACTAGATTCTTTTTCATTTTCCCACTTCCTAGTCTGGAGTTATTATTATTCCATCTTTATTTCCCATCTTTCCTTATTCTATTCTTTCTTCCCTTCTCCTTCCTCATTTGACTCAGAGAGAGTTTTGATATGAAGTTATAAATGTATCAGTGTTTCTAAAAAAAAGTAATGGCTTTTGGGTCACTTATTTGGTCTAAGGAGTTACCTATATTTCAATAAAGTCAATTGACCCTGTAATTTTAAACAAATGTAATTACATTTTTAACCAATCACTGGGAATGTTGTCACATGGTGTTATTAGATCACACAGCTAATTAGTGGCCTATATAGAGGTTGCTGTCTTTGATGTTTTTGGCCTTTGAGAAAGGACTTTTGTCCAAAACATGTTAGGCAGATGCTTTGTCCATGTCAGTCTACTGGTACTATGAATAAATAAGATTTGTAAGTATTACTATTGGTCTGGTGTCCCTGTTTAAGATTAGTGTGTGCCAGGAACTATTTTTGTCTTCTATATAATTCTAGGTCCAGTAGTCTTTCTTCATAATTCAAACCCTTTTTCCTAGTAACATGTCTGCTGTGTGTGCGATCTGTCAGTTATTTGTTCATTTGTTTGTTTGTATGTTTATTTATGTATTTATTTATAAATTGGTTACTGGGAAAGGCACACTGAGCTGAGGCTTATTTCCAGGTGCAACCCAGGAGAGAGGGGAAGGGGGAGTACAGAAAGAATAAAATTCCCAAAACGTCAGAATGCAGTTACATAGATAACTTTACAGTTGCAAGAGTATTATGATGATCAAGCAGATCAACAACACCATGGCTCATAGCAATGATATGTAGGCAAGCGTGCAGGAGTACAATAAAGTTCTCAGCACCTGACGGAGAAAGTGACAGTGTTTTGAAGATACAGAATCAGACCACGGGAGTAGCCAGATTAAGCCTAATTAATGGGGGGAGGGCATATGCGGGAGGGGAGGACAGGAGAGATGGAAAGGGGAGTCAAGAGGGGGGCTGACAGGGACAGGAGGGAGCATGAAGGTGTTGTAGCTGGCATCTAACAGCTGGTAGTGAGGGAGAGAGGCAGATGAATACAATTTACTGCAAATTTTAAAAGCTTTCACAGCCAAACAAGCAGGCATTCAAGAACACAACAAATTCATAAACAACATTTAATGTCATTTAGGGAAACTCCATAAAAAGAAATAATATTGCTGCTTTTTTGTATTCTGTTAGTCTGGCATGTCTCACATCATCTCAGGTTCACTGTGAAAAAAAGAGAGAGACACCGGCTTTTAATTTAACTATTGCTGTCTCTTTGTTGCCTGCCATGCTGCTACTGCAACCTCCCTCCCACCCCAGATTCCACCAACATGGAACTGCTCATAATTACAGTATTTCTATTTTACAGGGGACCTTGTGTGGAAAATCCAAATGCTAAGAAAGGGATTTAAAATACTGTTTCATATGTATTTATTGTTTTATTTAGTGCACTTTTTCCTTCTCTCACCCAGACCGGCTCACGTTGGCCTAACCTTGCACCCAGCCCTGTCACTCACCTTCTCCGGAACTTACCTCTCCCATGTTCCTCCCTGGCTTACCTCCAGGGCAGGGCCACTGGGGGGGGCTTAACCCCGACAGAGTTAGAGTGCACTGTCAGAAGAGTGCCACAGTTGGCAGTGTGAGGTCTGTGATGTGAGGTGAGTGTCATTGTGCAGTGGCCTGGGATATTGTCCATGTTCTGCCTCCAACCCCATTACTTCAATGGCACATGTGATGCATGCATTCACCCACATGCCCACAAGCTGATGTTCACCCTCCCTAAGCCTAACTCTGGCCGCAGTACCACCTATGGTCACCAGATGGGGGTACTGCACTGGAGTTACATCCCTCCTTCCCCCAATGTGGAGAGGGTTTACCCACTGTGTTTCGATATGAATCTGATTGCCATAAATTAGGGTGCCAGAAACGTGTTGCCCGCAATGACCACGAATCCACATTCCGCCGCAACCCAGCTATGGTGACAAGGGACAGCAGAGGACAAGAATTGTTTTTTGAGGGGTGCTTCACCCCTGAACCCCCCCCTCACTAAATATAATCTCCTCCAGGAGTGGACCAGAGGAGAACAGTGTTGACAGCAAAAACGTTGTTAGTGTAGGGTGCTGAAAAATCCATCATGCCCCTGTTACTCACAACATTTTCCAGGTACTCTAATTGTGACACCCTAATTGCAGTGCCTACCTAATGGTATACCTGTGGAGAGTGCTTGGCCTGGTGATGTAGAGGGCTGAAGCACTGGTGCCTTACCTCTTACCATGTCAACGACCCAGGGTTGGGAGTGACCTCAGGTGTCAGAGGGTCGGCTGGGGGGGGGAGGAGGATCGAGCATCCTATGGACTGCTCTCCACCTCCAGAGAGGGTGGGAAGGGTTGATCACTGGGGTTCTGGCTCCTGGTTGTGGTCGGGGACTGGTGCATGCTCTGGGTTCAATGTGGATTGGCGCGGGCTGACATAGGATGTGCAGTGCACAGAAGCATACATGACAGCATCCCTGGGGTCATTGCATTCCTGTGCCATGGGGGGAAATCTCGGGAGAAACTATCCTCTGGCAGGCTCATGAAGGCTGGCTCTGATGGTGCCATGATGGACACACTCAAGTCAGCTCCCACAGAGCCCAGCCACCAGGTCTCTGCAGTGTGTGGGGTAAGTATCCTCTGTGAAGCAGCCTGGAAAAGGTAGAGTGAGGGGGTTAGAGCTCTGACTGTGGTTTGGGGTGGGGCCAAAGAGATAATGCAGGATAATTGGGAATATTAGGTACACCACCCCCCAGCAAAGGAAGTACTACAAAGAAATAAGCAAAAAAATACCTGTGGAGGGCATCCCAAGGGAACACTCAGCCCACCTCCTCTGGCTGATCCTCTGACATCCTAGGCTCATTTTTAAACCCAGGTCATCGGTGTTGCAAGCAGTAGTGATACTGCTGCACTGGCTAGCTAGCCCAAGACAGGGATTTTATATGTACCTCTCCAGAGTGTCTTGGTTTGGAGACCACTGCAACTTTGCAGTTTTTCTTCTCCACAGGATAGTTAGTAATCCTCACTGTGACATCCAGATGGAATATGCAGTTTACTCCAAAAATCTGCATATATTAATGTCACTGAGGGCAATGTTGGGTGTAGGTACAGGAACTGAAGCTATTACTGGGGTCAAAAGACAGGATGACTGAAGTAGAAGCAGATTCGGCCAAGGTAGTGCAAGCTGAGAAATCCCTGAGTTTTCTTTTTGTTTCTCCCCCAACATTACGGAATATGCATTGATACTTAGCAAATTTCAGTGACTGGACACCTGAGTAACCTTTGTAGAGGGCACATTATGGTCAACTAAGGTCTGTATCGATACCTTTCTGACTGAGAAGTTGTTTTTTTACACTCAGCAGACCAGCAGCTATTTTCATTGACCTCTTCATTTTCCTTATCTTGTTTTTTCCCACAGTCATATTTCTATACCAAAAGGAAACCCCAGGTTTACAATTAATATTCAGGGCTAGGTAAGATGGGAATCTGGTGTCAACGTGCTTTTTGGACACTGTGCAGAGTACTTTATATATGCAGTAATTAGATCTCTCTGAGGGTTGGCAAAATGTTTGTACATTCTAGGTTTCACAGGTTTTATGTCACGGGAATTATCACCATTTCTGGTCTTAGTCTGCCTTTCATAATATTCGAGAAAGTGATTACCATCTGCATCCATGGACAACATTACATCTACCTATGCCAGGGAGTACTGCTCAATTATATGGAAAGCAAAATACAGTCCAACATTACATAGAAACATAAAAAAAGCATATCCACTAACAATGTTAGATTGTGTAGACCAAGTGTACTACATGAATATAACAGGTCTGTGTCTCTTTGTGCCAGAGCCTCTGCACAATTTGTGTTATTTCCCTTCCCTTACTTTTTTTTTAATACTGTATAGCTGACCCTGTTTTCAGCATTTCTATAAAAGGACTATTTTTGCCATGATAGTTAGAATGCTCATATTTATGTTTCAGCAAATGTCTATCTACACTACCAGGTGTACCTCATATGGTGCCCAGTTCATAGTCCGTGCCATCCTGCCTTTTAACTTGGTGTATAAATTCTGCTATTAGTGGGATCAGCTTTTCTAATGGTATACAATACAGCTCTCTGTCGCTGGACTGTGACAAGAAGGTGTTAATTTTAATTGTCGGGAACTGTTTTTTGATTGTACATGCATTTTCTTGTTCACTGATGAAAGCTTCTCTTTCACTCAGCTACTTTCTCAAAACCTGCCACGGCCACCTTTGGTATGTATTTTGGCTATTCTAACAGGATTTGCTGGTGTTAAAGTCACAGTTTGACTACTGTTTCTGTGTGACTCACTCTTTTTACTGAGGTGACACAAGGGCAGCGGCAGCTACAAGGTTGAAGTACAAAAGTTGTAGTATCGTTTTGATGTCCAATCGATACTACAATAACTTTTTGGACCTTTGAACTGCAGTGTAACAGAGATATGCTGTGTATGGATTTCCATACACAACAGGGTTTAACCGTATACTATAAATGTGTCTTACTCTTTGATGTTTCAGCTCTCCATGTTCAATTTTATCTTGTATGAACTTGACTCACCAGTTCTTGTGGCGTTGCAATGCTTCAATAAACTTGTAATCTAGTAATATAGAATGTTATGGTCAGAAGAGACTCTAAGTCTATCAGACCTCCCCCCCACCCACCTATCCACCCTGCACTGCTTCATAAGCAGAAATCAGCAAGTATGATGTGCAAAGTAATCATGATATTCCCACACCTAACCTAGTACTCATGGTACACTGTGATTCCTTTAGTAAGCAAAATGTTGTCCAGGTTTACCATGAAAGTGTGTACTGTCTTCATGCCCATGATCTCTGTTAGAAGGAGGTTCCAAAGTAGTGAAATATTGTATTTATTTAGTTTTGTAGTTTTGTTGACCTGGAAAGGAAGGCTAGATGATGCTGCCCATTTTCAGCCTTGCCCCGAGAGATACAGATGCAAACCAGTGGTAGAGTATGGATCAAAGCACCTGGGGATGTAGTCTCCACTCTCCTGGGTTGATTGACTGGGAACTTAGTTGGTCTGCTCAGTTATTTGTTGTATGAGCTACCTGAATGGTGGATATGACTAACAGGCAGGGCTCCAGATAAGGTGTGTACCAACTCATCTAATTTTAGGAACAACTCTTCAGAATTTGTTTTTTAATGAGCACTAATACCCAACATTTGTAAATGCTCCACACTTTACAGAATAGCGCTTCATAACATACCTGGTGATTCAAAATGAGCATTTTTTCCAGATTTCCAGCACTCATACACATCCCAGTTTTGTTTTACTATATTTTAAAACTGGTGAGCAAATTACTCCTACCTGCCAACATTATCTGGAGCATTGCTGGCACGTGACACATTCTTATCTAGGAAAAAACTAGATTGTTTTTAAAAATGTACTCCTTCCTCCGCTCTGTCCAGGCATTTGTATGCATCTGAATTTGGTTTTACTCACCTCACTTTCAAAATGAGGAGTATAGTACTCATCCCCAAAAGATCTTATCTGGAGCCCTGCTGAAAGGTATTTCTGTGCCTAGCTGAACAGCTTTGCAGCCTTTCTCAGCAATCTTTTGTTCCTGGTTCACCCTTGTTTTGCTATGTAAGTGATTGTGGCATTGTTATTTGTTCTTATGAGGATCAGCTTGGCTCTGACTAGTTTGGCAAAGTGAAGTAGGGCCAGATACACTGCCATCGTTTCCAAACATCAGTGACACCCGCAGACCATGGTGCCACAGGTACACCTTATGGAGGGACACAATGCCCCATTCTACAAACACAGCCATGTGTCATGGGAGGACATTAGGTGCTAGCACCTCATTACATGTGTGCAAATGCCTTCCAAAAAGGACTGATGCTTGTAGATACATTAGTCATACAGATCACCATGTATGAGACACCACACTGGCAAAGACACATTCAGCGTTTAACATACACATGAACAAATGGGACACATACAGGGCCACAGCTGCATACAGTAACATGGACATCCGATCATGAAGCACTGGTAGAGCACATTGTTTATTATACACACACTGTACACTCCCCATACAAATAGCCAGTGGCACAACAAAAACATGGCCAACTAATTCCACAGGTGAAGTATGGTATGTATCCACTTTCCTCTGCCTTTCTGCATATACAGCTGCAAAGCCAGCATTGCCACATGCACTACTAACATTGGAGCAATGAACGCCACCTGGGTTAACTCCTGCATTGTCCTCTGGGTGTCCACCACCTTTATCATCAGAAAATGGCAACCTTTCCATATGGTGACACTGTCAAGCACACAGCAGGTGTCAAAGAGGTTGCATATCTTTCTTCATGCCAGCAGCAGTGTGTCACTGGTCTTGTCAAGGTACATGAAGAAGATCTTGGCTATAACAAACTGCATTCATCGGCACACCTTGTCAAATGCTATACCCTATTATATCTGACCTCTGCAAGCATAGCATGGTTCAGGAAGGGTGTCATGAGATATGGGGCTTGATTTTCAAAGATTGGTGCAAGCTGGAACAAACAGCAGTTTGCACCAATCCTTGGCATGCCAGGGACCCTGCACCCAATTCTTGACTAGGAGGGGTCCCAGCTCCAAAGTACCTCAGCTTGTGTCAAGCACACCCATGCATCAAAGGGAAGGCACACAGAAGAGGAATACCACAAGCTGTGGGACAATCATGCGGCAATGACAGCACCAGCAGAAGTGTTGCCCACAGTGGGGGCCTGATGCCAGCTGCAGCAGTCTGACCCCACACTGGCACCAATGCAGTCTGCCAACACTGGGACCCCCTTGCTGGCATACTGGGGTATGTCCCTGCTCCCCCTGCAGCAAGGTGGGCAGGGTGCTATGTATGCCCCGCATGTGCCCCTAACATGACAGAGGATATCCCCCCAACAGCATGCCATGCCATCAGCAGTGTAGCTGGCCCATGGCCCATGCCCAGCAGCAGTCTACCACCATTAGTGTTGGTGGGCAGCACTGGTGGTGGTAGACCCTGGGTCCCAGTGAACCTCTCGGTGTCACCGGTGTGGGCTGTGGTGTGGTGCCCTCCACATCACTGGGGGGGCAGTGTATGCCAGTCTACCTGGCTCACCACCAGCAAAGCACTCAGTGCCTCTGTATGGCTGTGGGGCAATGCCACTGCTGCTGCTGCACCCTGAGGGGCCTGTAGGTGGGACTCCTTTTGGCACACCAGGCTTTAGACCAGCTCAGGGCTGGTCTAACTCTAGGCTGACACCACCAGCATTACTATCCTTCAAGAATTCCACCTTACGGGATATGACAGCTGCCTACTTGTGCAACACCCCTCAATGCCATGGCGCTGCCTGCGACATGCCGCAAGCCGGGTACAAGGGTGTCTGGCACACAGAGTCCCATCGGTGCTGCAAGCTCCTTTTCAGAATCAGGAATGATACAAGATGTGGTGCAGTGAGCCCCTTGGGTCATGATTCTGTGACACAAGCACCTTGTGTCATTCCCAACCCTTTGAGAATTAAGCCCATGATCTCCTGGGGACAGTTGCTGTCACCTGTAATGCAAAAGAGAATATAATAAGAGCAATAGTCATGGACAGTGCATATACACAGCCATGTGTAGTGACCACACCTGTACCTACCAGTCGGCCAACCCTGATCATGGGTGATAGTATGCAGGCAAGGTATCAGCTATGACTGCTCCAGGATGAATGCACCATGGGTAGAACCTTGGCATTGTGCACACATGTGTTATCAGTTCTGCAGCATCACAGACTACCGGTATGTTCATGCTATGGGACACTTTTCTGCTATTGTACACTTCATCCACATGTGTTGGTGCCACAGTGGCAACCTGTGTGCACTCAACTGCACCAGTGACATTTGGGAAGCCTGCCAGTCCCTTACTTGTTACAGAATTACATCTGTGCTCTGTGTTATGCACTGTAACATGTAATGACTGCCTGAGGCTGGTGACATCACCTGTGATTTTTTGAAATGACCCTGTGGTAAAGTTAGTGAGGACTGTCAGCACCCATGTGTGCATAGACAGTGCATAGCTCATATGTGTCCTGGTACTTAATCGGGGCGCCAACAATGTACAAGGTTTAATTACTGTGTTCTGTTCAAACCTGAACCTGCCAGAGCACTGCAGGTCTGTGAGTGTACCTGGATCAGGTCTTGGTCAGTACACACGTGGATGCCTCCATCTGTGTCAGTCTAGTTCATCCTCACATACCAGTACATTCATCAGCAGATGAGGTGACATCTCTGTGTCCACTGTGCTAGTACTGCTCAGCCTATAGTGCTGTGTGGACCTGCATGAAAAATGCAGGGACACACCGTTGCACTGCATGATTGGTCTTTTAGGTCCACGTGGTGCCGGTGATATAAGAGGAGCCAAGATGTTACACCATCCACATAGCCTTGCTTGGTTTCAGGTTGGGGAGGACAAAGTTGTGTTACTTGGAGGGGTTGGGTACTCTCACCACATCTTTGCCTGAATGTTGCAACTGATGAGGTCTGGACACGTAGTCAAGGAGGATGTTTACTTGAGAGTTGTCAACTCGACACCAGTATGTGCCACTACACATTTTGTGTCCATATGAGCTCGGGGTACTGCCTCACTGTTCTTATATTGTTACTCAGTGCCTCTCCTATACTTCCATGCAGGGTCAAAGTGAGATGCACATGGCAATATTGTGATGCATGGGGAATCCCAGGGGGATCTGGAGGGAAAGCCACTGGCAACTTGGCACAGACAGCTTTGTTGCATGGGGAACAGACACAGTCACAGCCAAATGTGGTGTAGCAATGGTGATGCAACATTCTTGTAGGTACACCATGGTGTACTACAGCCCACTCTGTGACGTAGGTTTATGTCTGCTGCTATGCATAACTGCGTATGTAGTTGGTGCTGTGAATGTGCATCTGCACAAGTACTGGGTGCATTGTGCTGGCCACGCCTGCTGTATGACATTCACATGCTGCTGCTGCTTTGTTGTGTGCATCACTTGTTTGCATCTAGCAGCAGTGTTTTATGAATGTTTATCCAATTGTATTCCACTGCTTTATGGTGTAACATCCTGTGCATGCCCCTCTGCACTCCATTCTGCATGTGTGCAGGTTTTATGGATTGGGCCCTGAAGGCTGATGTCCTCCCTTCCTCCTCTTCTACCTCCTCAGAGGGCTGGAAAATCTACTAGGGTGGCCTTTAGAAGTGGGAGTGGTAATGCTGGTGTCCAATATGTCCATTGATGTGTTCACAGATTTAAAAAGGATTAGGATTTAGGATGTTTTATCCCATCCATCACAAAGACTGAGCTGGAGCATAACATAAAAAAGCAATAATGTCACTATTAGTACATACCCTGTATAGAAATCTCAGCTTCACAGCAAACTTCTAAAAAGTTCACTTTCAACAACAAAAAAGCTACCTGGGTTTTTACAGTAATAAGCCTGACTTGTGTGTGTGAGGGGAGGCGAGGGTGACCTGCTCCAGGAAGGTCCCCAGGCACTTCCACGAAACAAAGCCGAGTCCTGAGGTGCGGGTGCGTCTAGCAGTGGGTATCTCCTCAGCAGCTGTCTGAACACAGTTCAAGTTTCCGGCCCCTGCACAGGTGCAGGATTTTTTCTGCCTACTGCCGGACCTCCGTTTCTGCGAAGCTGAACTCACCGCAAGGACGTCATCGCGCTGCTGAGCTTCTCCATGGGAGGGTGGCTGAGGGACATTTCTTTCTCCATCTCTGATACCGAAGAACAAAAGAGACCCCTTGCTCCAGTTTGAACTTTTGGCGCCGAAAGCGCCCCTACTGACTGGTTGCGCTGCAGGTGGTGACACTCCCTGTGTCTCCTACATAGGGAGAGCCAGTCCCACCAATGCTCAGTAATAAGCCCGACTTGTGTGTGTGAGGGGAGGCGAAGGTGACCTGCTCCAGGAAGGTCCCCCCCACTCGGGCACTTCCACCGAAACCAAAGCTGAGTCCTGAGGTGCGGGTGCATCTGCAGCCCTGGCCCGGGCCTCCTCGGCGGCCATGGGAACACAGTTCAAGTTTCCCAGCTTTTCCCACCCGCCCTCCCTGTTTAGTAGTGCAATTAAATCCTCGTTAGCTCCGCCCTGGATCCATCCCACCCTATCAGTGGTGGGGGCGGGTCTGACAGTGCAGCTTGGGCTCAGCTTTGTTTAATTTCCTCCCAGTGATCTCTTCCCTGTCCCAGCTACCCGACTGCGTCAGATACTGCAGTGGATAGGCAAAACTCCTGTGTACAGTACGGATAAATTTATCGTTGTTTAGTCTGCACTTTAAATCACCGGTCCCCATTGTTGGGCTCTAGCTCAAGACTGAAATTGTATGCAAACAGTTTGATTATTTGGTGTCATCACTATTGCTGTTTTATACTCTTACTAGATATTGTGTCTACTGAGTGTAACCTGTACTGATTAAGTGAGGCTAATGCTTAATTCCTAACCGTAGGCTATCATTATACTGTCTACCTGGCCCTTACTGTAGCTTGCTGTTCCCAGAGGGGATTAATCGGGCTAATCACTGTGTATATCATATGTGTACCACTCAACGGACTAATTCAGGCTTCTCTAGCAATCCCCAGGCCTATTACTGTTAGCCTGATATTCCACCAGTCCCCAGGTGCTAGTCCATCCCCTCTCACGTCAGCTGCTCCTCATCCTCCACTGCCTCTAGGCTAAACAACCTAGCCCGACAAACGTCTCCTGCCCAGATGTGGCTCAGGCTCCCTTCCTTCTCACCCAGGGAAGGTGGGCGTACCCCCCATGAGATGGACCAGGGTGTTCTGCCTGTCATCTTTAGGGCACTGGCCCTAGTGGGTCTGGTACTATGGCTCACCCTGCTCTATGTGGCCACCACTCCCCTGTCCACCTCGGGGGGGCACCGGGTGAATTCTCCCTTCCCTGGGGTGTCTGATTTCACTTTCTCCAACATCCTCGTGACCCTCCACACCCTCCCCTACCCCTCCTTCTGCCTTAACCTTAGGAGGTTAATGCACACTGTCAGGGTAAAACGACATTGTGCCCGTACCCCGGCCAATGGCCTATCTTTTATGAGATGGCGTCTGTTCTGGCTCCTCCTTGTGTTAACACTACTACCGGGGGACATTGAAACTAACCCTGGTCCATATACCCGGGCCCCTTCAATCCCTCCAGGTTGGGAGATGGCCAAGGGTCTAAAAGTGGCACATCTAAATATCAGGAGCCTGATACCTAACCGGGGTGAGCTTGTCTCATGGATGGCACTCTATAAACCCGATATCCTCGGCGTGACAGAGACCTGGCTTAAACCCAAGATCCCTGACTCAGCATGTGCTCTCCCAGGCTATGACTTTATTCAACAGGACCACACAGGGACAAAGAGGGGGGGTGGTATCCTGATCTACTACCGGTGTCTGGAGGAGCCAGAATGGACGCCATCTCATAAAAGATAGGCCATTGGCCGGGGTACGGGCACGATGTCGTTTTACCCTGACAGTGTGCATTAACCTCCTAAGGTCGAACAGTATGGTTCACAATAAACACAGCAATAGAGTCAAGCCATACAAAGACAAAAGTACTGGACTTTAGGAAGGCTGACTTTGCCAAAATGGGTGAGTGCCTAAGGAATGCACTAGCAAATGGGCAGGAAGGAGGGGTGGAAGAACAATGGGGAATAATAAAAACTGCCATCACAGAGGTAACAAGCCTTTGTGTGAAGCAAATAAACAAAACAAAACGATGTAAGAAACCACTATGGTTCTCAAAGGAAGTGGCAGTGAAGGTTCAAGAGAAAAAAAGCATTCAGAAGTACAAGGAATCAAGAAGGAGCAGGACAGAGAACTGTATCAGTTAAAGCAAAGGAGGCTGGGAAGGCAGTCAGAACAGCAAAGGCCCAAACCGAGGAAAAGATAGCCAACTCAGTTAAGAAGGGATAAAACCTTTATAGGTACATCAGGGAGTGAAGGAAGACCAAGGAGGATAGTGAGGCTTAATAAAGGGGAGGGATGGTGGGCAGAGGAGACTGTGAAAAGGCAGAGATACTAAACAAATATTTTTGCTCAGTATTTACAAATGAAGAGGGGGAGGTACATAAAACAAACAGTAGAAACACTCTGGATACAGAAGTTGATACCAGCCCATTTACAGAAGAAAGGTTCTGAAAGAACTCTTAAAACTGAAGGTGGACAAAGCAATGGGGCCTGATGGGATTCATCCCAGAATTCTAAAAGAACTAAGGGTAGAACTAGTGACACCACTGACTACCCTTTTTAACAAATCATGGGAGGATGGGGTGGTACCAGAGGACTGGAGGAGGGCAGATGTGATTCCCCTTCACAAAAGTGGGAGCAAGGCAGAAGCAGGAAACTACAGACCTGTTAGTTTAACCTCAGTGATAGGGAAAATGATGGAATCACTTCTGAAGGAAAGAATTGTTGAGTATCTAGAGGCCAGAGGGGCAGAGGACCCTAGGCAGCATGGATTCACAGCGGGAAGGTCATGCCAGACGAATCTGATAGATTTCTTTGACTGGGTGACCAAAGTAGTAGATCAGGGAGGGGCTGTGAACATGGCCTACCTAGATTTTAGCAAGGCATTTGACACAGTCCCACACAAAATTTTAATATACAAGTTAGCCAGCCTAGGAGTGGGTCCCAAGATGACAGCCTGGGTAAAGAATTGGCTGGAGAATAGGACACAGAGAGTAATAGTAAATGGAGTCCACTCAGAAGAAAGGAAGGTTACTAGTGGGGTACCGCAGGGTTCAGTATTAGGACGGTCCTCTTCAATGTCTTTATAAGCTGACATTGCAGAAGGACTGGAAGGAAAAGTATGTCTCTTTGCAGATGACACAAAGATCTGCAACAGAGTTGATGCACAGGGTGGGGTGGAAAGGATGAGTAGGGACTTGGCAAGGTTAGAGGAATGGTCAAATGTATGGCAGCTTAGATTCAATGCTAAGAAGTGCAAGGTAATGCACCTGGGAAACAAAAACCAAGGGGAAGAGTACACAATGGGGGGTGAGATACTAACAACAACAAAAATGGAAAGGGACCTGGGGGTAGTCATATCAGATGACCTAAAGGTGGGCAAGCAATGTGAGAGGGCAGCAAGGATGGCTGGGGGGATACTGGGATGCATAGGGAGAGGCATCACCAGTAGAAAACAGGAAGTTATTATCCCTCTGTACAGACAGCTGGTGAAACCCCATCTGGAGTACTGTGTGCAGTTCTGGAGACCCAATCTCCGCAAAGACATAGACAGGATGGAAGCTGTCCAGAGGAGGGCAACTAAAATGGTGCAGGGTCTGCACCGGAAGACATATGAAGAGAGCCGAAAGGAGCTTAATATGTATAGCCTCAAGGAAAGGGGGAGAGGGGGGACATGATAGAAACATTCAAGTACCTCAAGGAATCAACAAAGTCCAAGAGGTAGCATCTTTCAAAAAAAGAGGTGTGCATGAACAAGAGGGCACAATTTGAAGATGGGGGTGGCTCAGAGGTAATTTAAGGAAGTATTTTTTCACAGAGAGGGTTGTGGATGCATGGAACGGCCTTCCGGAGGAGGTTGTGGAGTCAAAATCAGTGGTGGAATTCAAGCATGCATGGGACAGTTATAAGGCAATTCTAGGGGTTGGGGGTAGGAAGAAGTAGGCTGCTGGTTAACTAGGATCTGCAGCTTATCCAGTAGGTAGGGGAAATGGGCAGAATGGGTGGGCCAAGCGGTCCTTATCTACCGTCAAATTCTATGTTTCTATGTTTCTATGGTGTCACCTCAAGGTCTCCCCAGTAGTCCTCCATCAATCAAATGTGTCCTTCTGTGAGGTGCTACATGTGCTCCTCCTACTAGGGGATGCCAAGAAACTTCATCTGGTCTGCACGTACAATCCCCCCAAAGGTGGGCTCCCAGGGCTGACCCATCTTCTGGACTCAGTTGATCCCAGCATTGGTGACAACGAACTCATAATCATGGGAGACGTCAACCTAAACTGGACCGGTGAGATTGGAAGGCAGGCCGAGTCCCTTCTTGCTAATCTCGCCCTGACCCAGCTCATACAGGAGCCAACCAGGTGCGCAGCCAATGGTTCCTCCAGCTCCCTCCTGGACTGGATTCTGACAAACCATCCAGACAGGATCGCTTCGATGGGAACACTTTCTGATGCAATCTCCGGCCACTCTCCAGTCTACTGTGTGTGGAAAGTCCCCTCCCCTAAAATCCCACACAAGATCATGCATGTCAGGAACTTTGCCAGGTTTGATCCTGGAGAGTTCCTTGAGGACCTAAGGCTCATTGACTGTTCTGATGTGTTAAGAGCTAATGACCCCTCAGTGGCAGCCTCCCATTTCCTAACCATCTTTGGGGCCTTGCAAGACAAGCATGCCCCAATGATCACATGTAGGGTGAGGGGGACAGCCACCCACTGGTTGCACGGGAGTCTCTTAACCCAAATGCGGGCCAGAGACAAGTGCTGGGCTAACTCCAGATTATCTCATGACCCTGCTATGCTACAATGACACAGATGCCTCAGAAATGAGTGCAAAAAGGCTATCAGGAATGCGAAAAGCCACTTCTGCAAGTCTGCTCTCACTAACTCTGCCAATGACCCCAGGAGGTTTTGGAGAAATATAAAAACCCTAGTCAGTGGCTCCTCCCACTCAGGGGTAACTGACATGATTTTAAAAGGCGCCTCCTGCAACAATCCCTTCACCATTGCCAACTCTCTAAACATGCCCTTCTCCAACCTCTCGGCCCTCACTGCTCATTTCCCTCCTAGCATGGGGATGACCTCCCCCCTCTCCCTCTAACTGGGAGGAGGATCACCCCTCACGTCAATTATTTCACATCAGGGCAGTGACAATCTCTGACACACAGAGACACATAGCTGGACTCTCCCAGTACTCAAGCCCCGGCCTAGATAACATGGAGCCCAAGCTTCTAAAACTTGGAGCCCCCCTCATTGCCTCCCCAGTAGCCCATATCTTTAATCTATCCCTGTCATTGGGGACCATCCCCAATATATGGAAGGAAGGAAGGATATTCCCTGTCCTGAAGCAGGGTAACCCTAAAATTCCGGACAACTATCGTCCAATTGCTATCCTTTCATCCCTTAGCAAGCTCCTCAAAAAAGTAGTGGCTGAGCAGCACTCAGAGTATGTCCAGCATCACGAGCTGCTATCCCCGACCCAACATGGCTTTCGTAGGGGGCACAGCACCTCCACAGCCCTAATCGAGGTCTCTACTGGCATCAGATCAGCCATGGACCAAGACAAGCTCTCTGGAGCTATATTTATTGACCTATCTAAAGCCTTTGACCTTGTTGACTATGCACTGCTCCGCCAACAGCTGGGGTCACTTGTTTTTTCCCCTACTGCTATGAAATGGTTTTTGAGCTACCTGCATGGCAGAAGACAACGGACCTGCTTCAATAAAGTCCTGTCCACACCCCTTCCGGTCACATCAGGGTTCCCCCAGGGCTCGGTCCTTGGTCCCCTTCTCTTCTCTCTCTACATCAACCAACTGCCTACAGTGACTACAAATTGTAGAACCATCCTATATGCAGATGACCTGGTGATACTGGCCCACTCCAGCGACACGGCCTCTCTCACCAAGAGCCTGTCCGAGGACTTCTCTAAGGTCCTGACCTGGGTGATGGAACATAAACTGGTCTTGAACCTAAAAAAAACCCAGGCTCTGCTTTTTGGCTCTACTGCCAAAATCAAAGCTTCAACATCCCCCTTGAACATTATCAATCTAGATGGCTCCTCCCTCCCAGTGGTGAACTCAGTCAAGTACTTAGGGGTCACCCTAGACTCTCAACTTGATATGGGAAATCACACATCGCTAAAGCCTGCAAAACAGTAAACTGCAAGCTGGGACTGGCCTACAGGGCCAAGTACAACCTTTCCCCTGTGGCCAGGCTTGCCCTAGCAAGAGGAGTCCTTCTTCCCTCTCTTGGCTATGGTCTGCATATCTTTGCTTGCTCCACCAAGGCTCATCTCTCCAGGTGGCATACGGCATACAACAATATCTTGTCGTTTTGCCCTAGCAGCTCCCCGACTCACCCATCGCTGTGAGCTCTATAATAAACTCCGGTGGCTCTCCCCAGCCAGATACCTGGACTTTGGGATAGGCTGCCTTACGGGCAAGGTGATCAGTATGGGTACTCCATTGGGACTGGCCCAGCTCCTTCCACCAGCTGACTTTTTCCCCCTACTCACTAAGGTCTCAAGCCCAGGGGTTGCTCAAAGTCCCTGCCACAAGAACCCTCATGGGAGCTAGGGACTTCACTGTGTGTGCGCCTAAACTCTGGAACTCCCTCCCTGAATCAGTTCGCCTGGCACCCTCCCATCAGTGCCTCCAAAATCTATGTGGGACTTCTTGAAACAAGCCTCAGCATGTGACTGTTCCAGCCTCCCCAGGGCCTCCTAGTCTCTTACAGGGCTGCCCAGACTCTACTGCCACCCACACCACTCCACTACCACCTGGATAGAACCATTGGCCTGCAGTTCCCTGGCCCTGTATAACCGAAATCCTTACCATATATTATTGACTCACCTTACTTGTAACCAGTTGACCATATGCTGTACCATTGCTTCTACTTCCCTGTAATATGTGCCCACTGTACCTTGCTTCTTACCTCTCTGTAATATGTGCCAACTGTATTCCCTCATCTTGTCTTGCTGTTATTATGCGGTTGTGTCCTCAGTATTTTTCCTCCTATACTGCCCATGCTGTCAACTTGTATTTGATATGTTGTCTTTGTACTATTATGCCCATGCTGTCAACTTGTATATTGATATGTTGTCTTTGTACCATTATGTTGTACTCTCCCGGGTCGTTCCTGAAAATAGGCATAATACTTGTCTAGTGTACTTACCCGGTAAACAAAAGCTAAATAAATAAATAAATAAATTTGCATGGACTTACAGGAAACCTTGTTCTTAAAAAAGGATTCATGTTTACAAAGTTGTTCTTTGGTCATATGCTGTGGAATTTAATGTTATCAAACTACTGGCATTAGCGTTTGTCTAATTGTAACTTAGTATTCCCTATATTTATTGATTTTTTTATAGTCACATAAATTATTTATATAATGAGGATCTAGTCCTGGGATTATGGATTGCAGGACTACCTTACATTTTAAATACTACAGTTCTAGATGGATGGATGGATGGATGGATGGATGGATGGATGGATGGATGTGTGGATGTGTGGATAGATGGATGAATGGATGGATGGATGGACCCAATCTGATAACAACTGCATCAGGGATGCTACAGAAACTCCTTGACATTGCAAATGCATTCAACGCTGCCTTTACAGACCTCACAGGTGTGTTACCGAGTGATTACCTCACACCCCCAGCTGATCAGCCCCCGGCCCATGCAACCCCCCCTTCTTCCAGCAACAGAATACCACCTTTCTATTTCAAACAGATCACAATATCTGAAACCATTAAATACATCAAGCGGGTCCTCGGTAAGACTAGGATGGGATGTGACAAGTAGATATGAAGCTGGTCGCAGTAGCCCTGGATGAGATAGCTACCCCACTCACCAAGGTGTTTAACGCTTCCCTAAGATCCAGTGTTTTCCCCGACAGCTGGAAGTCTGCTCTTGTCACCCCTGTCTTCGAGGCAGGAGACAGAATGAACACAAGTAACTACAGACCTATATCTATACTTCCACCCCTCTCCAAAGCCCTGAAGAGGGTGGTCTTTCACCAACTCACTGATTACTTGGATAAATACAACCTCCTCAGCCCACAGCAACATGGCTTCCACAAAAAGCACTCCACCCTCACCGCTCTGGTCAACTACACCTCCCAGCTCTATGATGCCTTGGATAATGGGTCGACTGTGGGTCTATATTTATAGACCTCATCAAGGCATTCAACACCGTTAATCATCACCTCCTCCTTAGCAGCTTTCTGACTATTGGCCTATCCCCTCACATTGTGGGCTGGTTTGAGAGCTACCTCCCCCATTGAACACAATGCATCAAGATAGATGGAATACTCTCAGAACCCAAAGAAGTGAGCCTAGGAGTCCCACAAGGATCCATCCTTGGCCCACTCCTTTTCACCTTCTACATAAACACCCTTCCCTCTGTCTGCGCGGCACATATTGCACTATATGCTGACGATGCGTCATTTTGGTATCTGGTAGGGATCAATCTGCAATTGCTACTGGGTTGCAGGACAGTTTCCTTAAGGCTGAATCCTGGTTCACTCAAAACAACTCATGCTCAACAATAAAAAAAACTAAATGCATGTTATTTGCCATTCCTCAGAAGAAAAAGAAGTTCAATCCCTTACAAATATAGACTAATAAGGGAGATACCTTGGAGCAGGTTTACTCATTTAAGTACCTTGGGGTGCACCTAGATGACTCACTCAACTTCTCCTCCCATGCTGACCACGTTGTCAAGAATGCCAACATGAAACTAGGTGTTCTTTACTGTCACAAGCACTCAGTGATGCCTGCGGCCTTGAAACTAGCCACGAGCAGCTCAGTCATTTCCTCCAACGACTACGGCCTGCCCATTTATGGTGCTGGCTCTGACATCGCACTCAAGAGAGTAAGAACCATCCTTAACAAGGCATGCTGACTGACTCTAGGTGCTGCTCTCTCAACCCACACATGTGACCTCTACGAGCAGACTGAGTGGCTCCCGCTCCACCTCAGAGCTCAATACCACACCTGCTTGTTGGCAAAGAAATCAATGCTAGGACTGATGCCTGAGTCCATTAGCAGACTATTTAAGAAGGCACAACCCTCTAAACAAACTAGAAGTGTGGCTAAAGGAGGTCTCCTGGTGCCATTTAAACATACAAAACTAGCCCAGAAATCCCTTTCCTCCCAGGGTCCCAGGTGGTACAATGAGCTACCTACCATCCACACTGAATGCACAAAGATCAGTCTATTCATAACTGGACTCCATCCCCACATGGAACTAGATTAGAGCTGTCGATGCCCTAGCTAAATTACCATGATGTGCATGGTTGGTTCCAACCCCACCCTCTCCCACCCCATCTTACCCTTCTACCCCATCCCCCTACTCCACTACACCCCTACTTATAGGTACTACTGCCCCCTTTCACCCCACCACCACCATCACCCTCCATACCCTCATAAGCTCACCCCTACTCCAGACTACTTTCCTTCCACAAAGTCCCACCAACTACATTTTATAGCATCATCTATGCCACTAACAAATGGCAAAGCCTGCACCGGGCAACTAACTAACAAAAAAGCCTGATTCTGGCCACTCCTCCCCCCTCACCCATGACCCTATGTCACCTCACAATGGACCATTACCATCTTCAGCTATTTCTCTTGTCTAGACAGGACTATCACCCCTAGACTGTACCTAACACCTCCAAGAACCTAGACTGCACACACTTGTGCTGACAGGTTAATGTTATATCTCATTGCATCTGTAACTCCCTCATTATGTGTTTATGTACACCTGTGTAACTACCTGATGTAACTGTCTGTACTATGAGATTCACTTTCTTTTTACAGTTTATATTTAAGTGTTTTTGTTCGTCACATATTGTATATAACTGACTTGGAACATTTGAAAATGAGAGAAAGAAAGAAAAAGAAAGAAAGAAAGAAAGAAAGAAAGAAAGAAAGAAAGAAAGAAAGAAAGAAAGAAAGAAAGAAAGAAAGACAGACAATAGATGTATGGTTGGATGCATGCATGCACAGATGGATGGATGGATGCATGCATGCATGGATAGATTGATGGAAGTCTGCATGCTTGGATGGATGCATGGATTCATGCATGCATGGATGGATGAATGGATGCATGCATGCATAGATGGATGGATGGATGAATGCATGCATTTATTATCTGTTGGACTAAATATAGAATTGTAAATTAGCTACTGTATAAGTGTATTCCCTCCTCCAACTTTTCTTCAAACTGATTTTCCTAGTTTGTGTTCCCATTTTAGTACAGTTTTTTTTCATGTAAATAATTGTTTAGCATTAGTGCAACTTGGATGAAGCTGGTCTATAATGTTTGATGGCCCCTTCCTATCGATTAATTATTTGTTTTATTATTCCCACAATTATAATATATTTATAACTATGTTCCTTAATGTTGTGGGACTTAAGGGAAATGGTTAAAATGGTCTGATGGCTATAACCTCCTCTCATTATAAAATGAAATTTCATTTAAGCTGTTGTCTCATTAAATCCACCTGTATAGAAGGAGAAATGGTATGGTACTTTAGCCCACCCCTTGATGAAGCCTCTGAGTGAGGGGAAATGCTAGGGCATTGAGCAGGATATTGTTTTTTCATGTCATAGAAACATACATGACATGTCTTGTGCAATTTATTGATGCAGCTTTTTTCAGCACTCGAATATTGCCTTGGTCAGCATTTTGTGATCATGCCACTGCTTCTTTGTCTGTGACACAAACCATCAAAGTCCACTGACTTGCTCTATAGCCATACACAGGTATCAGACTATTTTCTCTCACATGTTGGCTAAGGAAGGGTCCCTGCCTTTGTATCTGGTACCACCCACCACCACTCCCCACAGTAGATTGGGTGTAAAGCATGGCATGTAACGATGCCCCACCCCCAGCCACCCACCTAGGCAACAGCAGGACAGGGGTGTAGGTGCAGAAAAGATGTGGATCAAAGCCACAGAAGCAGCGCAGTTAAAACTATGAAGTATACAACACACACACTGTGAAACCAGTTGACAACTACATAGTAGTGCAGCTACAGTGTAAATATAGTAGTTGCAATGTAGTTAGTGACACTTGTTATTGGATTATGTTATCCTTCAGAAATCATTCCCTCATGAACTTATTGCAGTAAAGTGTAGTGGTTAAGAGCACTGACCTTCAAACCTAGAGAACTGGGTTTGAATTCCAGAGCCACCACTAGTATACTGTGTGACCAAAAAAAATAAAAATAAACATGCATTCTAATATTGTTAATTGGTATACAATAAATATAATTAACTTACATAATTACCTATTGGCTTGTAACAGTCCTGAAGTTACTAAGGAATGTGTTGCTTCTGTGGCATTGTTTCCACAGTTAATGCCTAACAAACATGTATTTGCAAAGTAAGTACACAGAAGCTGACACTTAAAATAAAGTGTAAGAAGAAGGGTGTAACAGTGCTGTAGTTACTACAGAATGTGCTGCTTCTGCAGAATTGTTTCCATAGTAATGCCTAACGAGCATGTATTTGCAAGGTAAGTATGCAGAAACTGACACTTAAAGTGTAAGAAGACAGGTGTTACTAGTATACACTTACACTGATCAAATGTCAATGCTATAGTTCTAATGTTTTTTTCTTCTTCAGAAATCATTCCCTCATAAACTTGCTGCCTAATAAACACACAATCTAATATTGTTAACTGCTATACAACTACACTGTTTACTTATACAATAAAAATCAATTATTTACATGATTATTTTTTGGATTGTAACAGTGCTGTAGTGACTAAGAAATGTGCTGCTTCTGTGGCATTGACCCACACTCTTCTGCACCCACACCCCTGTCGTGCTGCTGCCCAGGTGGGTGGCTGGGGGTGGGCATGGCTACATGCCATGATTTATCCCTAATCTGTTGCATGAAGTGATGGTGGATGGTGCCAGATACACAGGCAGGGACCCTTCCTTGGCATTTACATACTCTTCCTACTGACTAAATGGGGTCGTGGCCATGGCACCATCCTTCACATCATGCTACCCCAGCCCTCTGACTATACCATGAGGACTGGGGGCATGACGGCAAACACGGGCAGGCCTTACTGGAACACAGCAGTACTGGAAAGATCACCCATCTCCACAATTCTCCACTCCACACAAAGTGCAGGGTTACAAAATAGCTCATAACTTGAAAATGAAGTAATGTAGAAACCTAATTTTTAGTATGATAATTTTGAGGGGTATGCTGATACTAATTCTGCAATGTAGTGCTTTTAGGCAGACTCCCTCTTTAAAACATTCAATAAAATAAAATTGAAACTGACAGCTAACTCACCCCTCACCAATAGATTCAGCTCAGATGCACTATCCAAGAAATTAATAGTAAGATTTTGAAATATCTCCTAAAAATGATTTATCTCTAAATACATGCTTTAAAATCCCTTCTATAAAGTTTGAGCCCCAAAATGAGTGAAGATTTCTCTACTAACAATGATTTTTTTTTAACTTAGATTTTATTCAACATTCAAAAGCATTTTCTGGTCCTCCTCTTGCTCTATGAATTGGGCCCATGTGGAAATATATGCTGCAGCACAACTATGTCACCATGGTTTTGGACACCAAACCAGTCATGCAGCCTGTTTTCTGGCTTACACTTCACAAACAATAATGTACTTTGCCAGCAAAGTGTCACTATTGTGAGCCTACGTGTAGTCCCAACAACTTTGCTTCATAGGAAAGACTATATGGAAAAAGCATACAGTAGTTTTATATATACCACATCAGTGGTGAATAAATTGGGTAAATAAATCATGTTATTTTGAGATAAATATTTATTTTCACTTAGAACACCATATAGTTCACTTAGAACACGCCAAGAAGGAGGAGAGGCTGGACCAGTGTGGGCTCAGGGAGGGAGAGGGTGGTGGAACAGAGTTGCATCCCTCCAGCTGTACCTCTCCACAATTCATTCGCTCTTCTGGTGGATGGTAGTTCCTCTATGGAGGCACCTGCAGTGGAGACCAAGGAGGATGCTGGGAACCTTCACAGAGGAGACCCACAGGAGGTTGGCATAGGACCCCACAGGGGAAGAAGACAACTCCTGGTGGGGGACTCAATCATTGGGGGGTAGAAATGGGGGAGGAAGGGGAGAGGGAGGTAAAGTGCCTTCCTGGTGCCACAGCTTGGAGGCACAGGAAGCAAATCCTCAGGATCGTGCAAGGAACTGCATGAGGGAGGGAGCTGGATATCATTGTCCACCTAGGGACAAATTACCTGGCTAGGAATGGGATCAGAGCAGTGCAAGAGGAGTTTGTCGAGTTGGGGAGGGGCCTTAGACAAGTAGCACATACGGTAACCTTCTCAGAGGTGCTGCCTGTCTATGGCAAGGGTGTTGCTAGGGCACTCCTCACCAGGGAATTCAATGAGTGGTTAAAAAACTGGTGTGGAGCTCAGGGTTTTGGCTTCATTGGGGACTGGGGAGCCACCTGGAGGGATGCAGACCTATACTGGTGTGATGGTCTGCATCTGTCCGGGGGGGGGGAACCAGGATCCTAGGTGAGAGGTTTAAATGCTTCATCGGCAAGCATTTAAACTAGCCAAGGGGGGAGGCACTGAAAAGGAGCGGGGAAATACCAGCCTCCCCCCACAAAACATGGTAATTAGTGAGGTAAACACCAAGGTAGAGAAGTTATTAGGTAGCAGGACAGAGGTAAATGTAAAAAAAGGCAAAGGCAGTAAGGACAGAAATGGGGCTAAAAGGGGTAAGGCTATCAAAAAGTGGAGGGTGATGAGTACCAATGCCCGCAGTCTGTGTAACAAGCTCCCTGAACTAGTGGCCTTGATGGAAGAGAGTTGTCTGGATATTGTGGCAGTCACAGAAACATGGTACACAGAGAACCATGACTGGGATGTCAACATACCAGGATACACAATCTACAGGAGGGACAGGGAGGGTAAAAGAGGAGGAGGAGTAGCTCTCTATGTAAAGGAAGGGATCAAATTAACAGAACTAAAGAGTAAACAGGGATCAGATGAGGCACGCTGGGTCACCCTGGAGACAGGAAATGGCACCACAATCCGCACGGGGGTTGTATACAGACCCCCATCTCAGGGGGAGGGAATGGACAAGGAAATGATAGGCTTCCTTAGAATGGCAGAAAAAGGGAAGATATTGTTGATGGGGGACCTGAATAGGCCAGATGTTAACTGGAGCACCTTTTCTGCAGGCACATCCAAGAGCAGGGTCAATCTTGATGCCCTACAGGGGGCATGCCTCAGACAGCTAGTATTGGAACCTACTCAGGAGGGAGCAATCTTAGACCTGGTACTCTCAAATGGGGACAGAGAAAGAATCTCAGATTTAGAGGTGAGTAGCCATCTAGGAACAAGCGACCGCCAGACAGTGTGGTTCACAATAAACACAGCCATACAATCAAGCCATACAAAAGCAAGAGTATTGGACTTTAGGAGGGCTGACTTTGGGAAAATGAGAGAGTGCCTTAGAAAAGCACTAGCAAACAGGCACAAAGGAGGGGTGGAGGAACAATGGGGAGTAATCAAAACAGCCATCACAGAGGCAACAAGCCTTTGTGTAAAGCAAATCAATAAAACACAACGAAGGAAAAAAACGCTATGGTTCCCAAAAGAGGTGGCAGGGAAGGTTAAGGAGAAAAGGATAGCATTCAGGAAATATAAGGAAACACAGAAGGAGCAGGACAGAGAACGTTATCAGTTAAAGCAGAAAGAGGCTGGGAAGGCAGTCAGAATGGCAAAGGCCCAAACCAAGGAAAGGGAAGCCAATTCTGTTACGAAGGGGGATAAGAACTTTTATAGGTACATTAGGGAGTGAAGAAAGACCAAAGGAGGGATACTGAGGCTTAATAAAGGGGAAGGAATGCGGGTAGAGGGGGACAGTGAAAAAGCAGGGATACTGAACGAATATTTCTGCTCAGTATTCACAAAGGAAGAGGAGGGGGAGGTACCTAAACCAAACAAGAGAAACACTCTGAAGAGGGGGGTCGATACCAGTCCATTTACAGAAGAAAGGGTTCTGAAAGAACTAATAAAATTGAACACAGACAAAGCAATGGGGCCTGATGAGATTCACCCAAGAATTCTAAAAGAACTAAGGGTAGAACTAGTGACACCGCTGACTACTCTCTTCAACAAATCATGGGAGGATGGGGTGGTACCTGAGGACTGGAGGAGGGCAGATGTGATTCCTCTTCACAAAAGTGGGAGCTGGACAGAGGCAGGAAACTACAGACCAGTTAGTTTGAGCTCAGTGGTAGGGAAAATGATGGAATCACTTCTGAAGGAAAGAATTGTTGAGTACCTAGAGGCCAGTGGGGCACAGGACCCAAGGCAGCATGGATTCACGATGGGAAGGTCATGTCAGACGAATCTAATAGATTTCTTTGACTGGGTGACCAAAGTAGTAGACCAGGGAGGGGCTGTGGACATGGCCTACCTAGATTTTAGCAAGGCATTTGATACAGTCCCACACAAAAGATTAATACACAAGTTAGCCAGCCTTGGAGTGGGCCCCAAGGTGGTAGCCTGGATAAATAATTGGCTAGACAACAGGATGCAAAGGGTAGTAGTAAATGGAGTACACAGTGAAGAAAGGAGGGTTACTAGTGGGGTACCGCAGGGTTCAGTACTGGGACCGGTCCTTTTTAATGTCTTTATAAGTGACATTGCAGAGGAACTGGAAGAAAAAGTATGTCTCTTTGCAGATGACACAAAGATCTGCAACAGGGTCGATACTCAAGATGGAGTGGAAAGGATGAGAAGGGACTTGGCAAGGTTGGAGGAATGGTCAAATGTATGGCAACTCAGATTCAGTGCAAAGAAGTGCAAGGTAATGCACATGGGAAACAAAAATCCAGGGGAAGAGTACACAATGGGGGGTGAGATACTGACAACAGTAAAAATGGAAAGGGACCTGAGGATAATTATATCAGATGACCTAAAGGTGGGCAAGCAATGTGAGAAGGCAGTAAGGAAGGCTGGGGGGATACTGGGATGCATAGGAAGAGGCATTAATAGTAGAAAACAGGAAGTTGTTATCCCTCTATATAGACAGTTGGTGAGACCCCATCTGGAGTACTGTATGCAGTTCTGGAGACCCCATCTCCGCAAAGACATAGACAGAGTGAAGACTGTCCAGAGGAGGGCAACCAAAATGGTGCAGGGTCTGCACCAGAAGACATACGAAGAAAGACTAAAGGAGCTTAATATATAGATACATAGATACATAGACAGTGTCGGCAGATAAGGGCCTATGGCCCACCCAGTCTGCCCATTTGAGCTTGTAAGTTCAGTTTATGTTTTCCAAGAATTCTGTTGCCCCTTACCCCTGACCTCCAGAATTCCTTTATGTCTATCCCATGCATTCTTAAATCCCGTGATTGTTTCAGCCCCCACCACTTCCTCTGGCAGGGTGTTCACTTGTCCACCACCCGTTCTGTGAAGAAATTCTTCCTCCGTTTCCTCTGAATCGTCCTCCCGAACTTCATCCCATGCCCTCTAGTCCTGGAACATCTTTTCACTTAAAAATAGTGTATTCCTGCACCCTGTTCCTCCCTGTAAGATACTTGTATGTCTCTATCATATCCCTCTCTCCCTCCTTTCCTCCAGGGAGTACATGTTCAGTTCCTTCAACCTGTCCTCATAGGACTTGTGATGCAATCCATGCACCATCTTTGTTGCCCTACTCTGAACCTTCTCTATCCTGTCTATGTCCTTATGTAGGTAAGGTCTCCAGAACTGTACAGTGTACTCCAGGTGGGGCCTCACTAGTGTCTTGTATAGTGGAATTATGACCTCCTTTTTCCTGCTGGTGATGCCCCTGCCTATGCATCCCAGCATCCTATTTGCTTTACCTGCTGCCTTGTCACACTGTTTCCCTGCCTTGAGGTCATCAGAGATAGATAACCCCAGATCCCTTTCCTGCTTGGTATATGCTATATCCTCACCCCCAACTGATATATTGTGCCAAGGTTTTGTGCCCCATATGCATTATCTTGCACTTCTTTGCATTGAATTTCAACTGCCAAACCCCTGACCATTCTTCAAGTTTCTGCAGGTCCCTTCTCATTCTGTCTACACCCTCTGGTGTGTCTACTCTGTTACAGAGCTTTGTGGCATCAGCAAACAGTGAAATTCTGCCTTCTAGGTCCTGCGCAAGTCACTGATGAAGATATTGAATAGGACCGGTCCCAGCACTGATCCCACTGGTCACTCTTCCCTCTATGGAGTGACAGCCATTTACCACCACCCTCTGTGTCCTGCCACCCAGCCAGTTACCTACCCACCACACTACTGTCCTGCCTACACCCATATTCCCCAGTTTGTGCAATAGTCTTCTGTGTGGCACAGTGTCAAAGTCCTTGCTGAAGTCCAGATAGGCTATGTCCACTGCCCTCCCCTGATCCACCTCCCTAGTCACCCAGTCAAAAAATTCAATGAAGTTGGTCTGACATGACCTCCCCCTGGTGAAACCATATGTATACCCTTGAGGAAAGAAAGGAGAGAGGGGACATGATAGAAACTTTCAAGTACCTCAAGGGAATCAACAAAGTCCAAGAGGGTAGCATCTTTCAGAAAAAGAGATGTGCAAGAACAAGGGGGCACAATTTGAAGATAGAGGGGGGATGGCTCAGAGGTAATGTGAGGAAGTATTTTTTCACAGAGAGGGTTGTGGATGCATGGAACAGCCTCCCTGAGGAGGTCGTGGAGTCAAGAACAGTGGGGGAATTCAAGAATGCATGGGACAGACATAAGGCAGTCCTAGTGGGGGGTAGGAGGAAGTAAGCTGTTGGTTAACTAGGATCTGCAGCTTATCTGTTAGATAGGAAAATGGACACACTAGGTGGGCCAAGCTGTCCTTATCTGCTATCAAATTCTATTTTTCTATGTTCTAACACCATTTATATAACTTAGAACACGTTATTTCCACTTAGAATCTGGAAATGGAACACATAACAATGGGCCAGATAGGGACTTAAAATGGAAAGAAAGGCAGTTTTAAGCTAAACAAGGTAAAACACCAGGTAAAAACACTACAAATGGTGCGGTATATATTAAACACATGATGAATTGCAATAGAACAACACATCTGTCTCCACAAGTGAGTGATAAAACCTTTATAACAAAATTGTGGCTTCGCCACTTATGAGTTATGGGTCTTATCACTCACTAGTGGAGATGAATGTTTGTTTATTTATTTATTTATTAAAATGTTTCACCAGGAAGGCACACTGAGCAACAAAGTGCTTGTCTCCCAGTGCAACCTGGTTGGGGGGGGGGGGACAATTAGGTGGAAAAGTCAATAAAATAGACAAACAATCAGTAAAATAAACAAACAGTAACATTCAGCATACATTGACGAGTAGGATACGGTAATAATAACAACACTTTCGCCACACTCTGATGGATTGACGTAGACAATCACAGTACTAATACAGATGCAGTGAATTAACAGGGTTTCAGTGGAAGGTCAAGCAAGAGGGTGAGGAGGAGCAAGCTATGGAGGGAGAAGCAGGTAAGGCAGGAGGGGCTACTGTGGAGGGGGAGGTAAGTAGGACAGTGGGGAGAGGGGAGCAGGGGCTATGCTAGTAGTAACAACAACTGGGGCTAGTAACATGGGAGCAGAATAAACTGAACTAGATGCAAGCTGGAGATCCAGCACAGAGCAAAAGTGCAATAAATTAGTTCAATGTAAATAAAAGCTAAAAACATAGAAACATAGAATTTGAAGGCAGATAAGGACTGCTTGGCCCACCCAGTCTGCCCATTTCCCTACCTACTGGATAAACTGCAGATCCTAGTTAACCAGCAGCCTACTTCTTCCTACCCCCACCCCCTAGAATTGCCTTATGACTGTCCCATGCATGCTTGAATTCCACCACTGTTTTTGACTCCACAGCCTCCTCCGGAAGGCCGTTCCATACATCCACAACCCTCTCTGTGAAAATCTTCCTTAAATTACCTCTGAGCCGCCCCCCTCTATCTTCAAATTGTGCCCCGTGTTCTTGCACACCTCTTTTTTGAAAGATGCTACCCTCTTGGACTTTGTTGATTCCTTGAGGTATCTTTAAAGTTTCTATCATGTCCCCCTCTCCCTCCTTTCCTTGAGGCTACATATCAGCTCCTAAGTCTCTCTTCATATGCCTTCCAGTGCAGACCTTGCACCATTTTAGTTGCCCTCCTCTGAACAGCTTCCATCCTGTCTATGTCTTTGCAGAGACTGGGTTTCCAGAACTGCATGCAGTATTTCAGATGGGGTCTCACCAGCTGTCTGTACAGAGGGATAATAACTTCCTGTTTTCTACTGGTGATGCCTCTCCCTATGCATCCCAGTATCCCCCCAGCCCTCCTCGCTGCCCTCTCACATTGCTTGCCCACCTTTAGGTCATCTGATATGACTACCCCCAGGTCCCTTTCCATTTTTGTTGTTGTTAGTATCTCACTCCCCATTGTGTACTCTTCCCCTGGGTTTTTGTTTCCCAGGTGCATACCTTGCACTTCTTAGCATTGAATCTAAGCTGCCATACATTTGACCATTCCTCTAACCTTGCCAAGTCCCTACTCATCCTTTCCACCCTACCTTGTGCATAAACTCTGTTACTGATCTCTGTGTCATCTGCAAAGAGACATACTTTTCCTTCCAGTCCCTCTGCAATGTCGCTTATAAAGACATTGAAGAGGACCAGTCCTAATACTGAACCCTGCGGTACCCCACTGCTAACCCCCCCTTTTTTCAGAGTGGACTCCATTTACTATTACTCTCTGTGTCCTATTCTCCAGCCAATTCTTTACCCAGGCTGTCATTTTGGGACCCACTCCCAGGCTGGCTAACTTGTATATTAATCTTTTGTGTGGGACTGTGTCAAATGCCTTGCTAAAGTCTAGGTAGACCATGTCCTCAGCCCCTACTTTGGTCACCCAGTCAAAGAAATCTATCAGATTCGTCTGGCATGACCTTCCCACTGTGAATCCATGCTGCCTCCCCCTCTTCATTTGTAAATACTGAGCAAAAATATTTGTTTAGTATCTCTGCCTTTTCACAGTCACCCTCTGCCCACCCTCCCTCCCTCCCTTTATTAAGCCTCACTATCCCTCCCTTGGTCTTCCTTCTCTCCCTGATGTACCTATAAAAGGTTTTATCCCCCTTCTTAACTGAGTTGGCTATCTTTTCCTCGGTTTGGGCCTTTGCTGTTCTGACTGCCTTCCCAGCCTCCTTTTGCTTTAACTGATACAGTTCTCTGTCCTGCTCCTTCTGTGATTCCTTGTACTTCCTGAATGCTTTCTTTTCTCTTGAACCTTCACTGCCACTTCCTTTGAGAACCATAGTGGTTTCTTACATCGTTTTGTTTTGTTTATTTGCTTCACACAAAGGCTTGTTACCTCTGTGATGGCAGTTTTATTATTCCCATTGTTCTTCCACCCTCCTTCCTGCCCATTTGCTAGTGCATTCCTTAGGCACTCACCCATTTTGGCAAAGTCAGCCCTCCTAAAGTCCAGTACTTTTGCCTTTGTATGGCTTGACTCTATTACTGCGTTTATTGTGAACCATACTGTCCGATGGTCGCTAGTTCCCATATGGCTACCCACTTCTACATCTGTGGTCCTCTCTCATCTCCATTTGAGAGAACCAGGTCTAAGATTGCTCCCTCTCGAGTGGGCTCCAATACTAGTTGTCTAAGGCATGCCCCCTGTAGGGCATCTAGAATAACCCCACTCTTCGAAGTGGCTGCTGCAACTGCACTCCAGTTAACATCTGGCATATTCAGATCACCCATCAGCAATATCTCCCCTTTTTCTGCCATTCTAAGTATACTTTCTTTCATTTCCTTGTTCATTTCCTCCCCCTGAGAAGGGGGTCTGTATACAACCCCTGTGCGGATTGTGGTGCCATTGCCTGTCTCCAAATTTACCCAGAGTGCTTCTTCTCCTCCCTGTTTACCCTTTTGTTCTGTTGCTTTGATTCCTTCCCTTATGTAAAGAGCTACTCCTCCTCTTTTACTCTCCCTGTTCCTCCTGTAGATAGTGTATCCTGGTATGTTTACGTCCCAGTCATGGCTTTGTGTGTACCATGTTTCCGTGACTGCCACGATATCCAGATGTTCCTCCTCCATCAAGGCAACTAATTCAGGCAGCTTGTTACCCAGACTACGGGCATTAGTACTCATTGCTCTCCATTTTTTGATGGCTTTACCTTCTGTTGCATCATCCCCCACTGACCTTTCTACCTCGGTCTTTTTCTCATTTAATACCCTGTTTTGTAGGGAGAGGCTGAGATTTTCCTGCTACTTATCAATGCCTCCCCCTTTGACTAGTTTAAAAGCTTGCCAATGAAGCATTTAAACCGATTGCTCAAAAGACTTGTTCCCTTCCTGGACAGATGCAGACCATCCTGCCAGTATAGGCTGGTGTCCCTCCAGGTGGAACCCCAGTCCCCAATGAAGCCAAATCCCTGTGTTCCACATCATTTTTTCAACCATTCATTAAACTGCATGGTGCAAAGTACCCTTGCCTCACCCATGTCATTGACAGGCAGCACCTCTGAGAAGGATCCTGTGTGTGCTACTTGTCTTAGGCCCCTCCCCAACTCTACAAAGTCCTCCTGCACTGCTCTAATCTCATGATGAGCCAAGTCATTTGTTCCTAGGTGGACAATGACGTCCAGCTCAGACTCCCATGCAGCTGTTCTCGTGATCCTGAGGATGCGCTTCCTGTCCTCAAGCCATGACACCAGGTAGGCACTTCTTCAGTTTCCTGCTCCCCAGTTCTATCCCCTAATAATTGAGTCCCCCACCAGGAACTGCTTCCTTTCCCTGTGGTGTCCTCTGCCTCCTTCCTGTGGGCCTCCCTTGTGACAGTTGTCCTCAGCCTCCTTAGTCTCCTCTGCGGGTGCATCCATAGGGGAGCTATGCTCCCCAAAATGGTGTATGGATTGTGGAGTGGAACAACTGACTGGGTGTGCCTCTGTTCCACCATTCTCACCCTCCCTGAGCCCACTGTGGTCCAACTGCTGTGCTTTCTTTGCAACCTCTGAGGTAGTGGTGGTGGCTCTGGTGCTCCCTGGATGGGGGAGGTTCCCTTCCTACTGTCCAGTTTGGCCTGGGGGAAGGTTACCTTACTATTGTCCAGTGTGGCCTGAAGATGGGCAACTTCCTCTCTCAGGGCAGAGAGTTGTCTGCAATTAGGGCAGCATCTCAGCCTCCAGAAAGACTCCCGGAAGACTGCTGCCCCACAGTCATTACATTGTACTACTCCCCACATGTTTATCTACTTTTTTGTGTGTGTGTGCGTGTGTGTGTGTGTGTGTGTGTGTGTGTGTGTGATTGGTTTGTTATATAGAAATATATATATATATATATATATATATATATATATATTATACAATGTGTATGCTTATATTGTCAGTGCAGTGTGCTAGAGAGGATATGACAGTGATATGCACCTTGCGCTCTTGAGGAAATGATGTCAGAACCCCAGGTATAAAGGAACTATTTCAAGGGGTGGGTGGGGTGAGGGTGGGCAGGGGTTGGGCCTGAACTGTGCCCTCACAAAACAATCAGCTAAAAGCTCTGACCCCCCGCTGCGATGAGTGCCTTCCTGTCAGCAAGATGCCCTACACAACAATTTGACAGAGAAAATACCCTGCTAATCAAACAGAGAAAAATCCAGACATCCAAGTCAGACACAGGTAAACCTCCCGAGCCCCAAAACAGCCTGGTGGTTTGTGCTCTGAAAGCAGTCAGCCCCCAAAATAAGTCAGCTGTGCTTTAAACTCTTTCTGCACTGAAAATCTTAAGAAGTGTAACAAACGTAAAGCTAAATCCACCTCCCTCTGTTGCTTGAAAGACTGTCTTTCCTGATAATTCTAAGATCCTTATTTCACCTTTCAGTTAGAAGTAGCCTCCACCTGCTGAATATCTGCTACAAACCAAAGACAATTGTAAGATTCACCTCCCTCTGTTGTGAGCACTACTCACTTTCTTGCAAATCCTATGCTCAGTATTGCAGCTTCCAGCCAGAGGTAGCTTCACCTGAAGAATATTAGTTGTAAGTGCAGGGGGGTAGAGGGAGGGGCAGGGGGGAGAAGAAGGGTGGGAGAAGTAAGGGAAAGACAGGGTATAACTAAAGTAGCTCCACCGAAGAAGCAGTGGCTATAGGAGGATGAGAGAAAGAGAGGAGGGGGAAGGAAGAGGTGTGGGGGAAAGGGTGGTATTATCAGGGAGTTGAGGAAGAAGTTGCCTAGAGCTAGCCCCCTCCTGGATGCTGAGAACCCAGTGAAAGAGCAATCTACACGAAGAAGGTTGCCTAGAACTAGCCCTCTCCTGGATGCTGAGAACCCAGCAAGAAAGCACACTAAGTGAAGAAAGTTGGAAGAAAGTGATGGGGGGAAGAATGGGTGGAAGTAGCAAGAAGTGGAGGAAGAGACTTTGCCTAGAGCAGGCACCCTCCTGGATGCTGAGACCTCAGCAAGGGAGTGAAAGCTAAGCGAAAACAGATGGAAGAGGTGGGGGGGAGGACGAGGCTTGCCTAGACTAGGCCCCTCAAGGATGTGGGGAGCTTTGCGAGGGGGCAGCACAGCAGTGCAGGCTTACAGAAAATAAGTTAATGAGGATTAAAACAGGAGCAGCTAGAGGAGAGAAAGTTATGTAAGGCAGAGGTGAGGGAGTAGGGGGAGAAGGAGTGATGAATTTGGGAGGGGGAGGAGTTCCAGAATTTTGGAAAATGATGGGAGAAGCCAGACTGTCCAATCAGTGTAGATCTGTGAGGTACCAGTAGAGTAAGAGTGTCAGAGGAATGAAGGGAATGGGAGGGAGAAGAAGAGGAAAGGGAACATTAGAGGTAAGGTGGGAGTTCCCCAAGCCAGGTGTGTAGCTACAAGGGTGCAGGGGGTGCAGTGGCACCCAGGTCCATGAGGTTTGAGGGGCCCAAATCATAATTTTTATGTTTATTCAAAACTGGGGAGGGGCCCTGTAACATCGCCTTGTACCCAGGCCCTCTGGGAATTTGCTACGCTACTGCCCCAAGCCAAAATTTGAAAGTGAATTTGGCACAGTGTACGAGATGCATGTTGGCAAGTGGGGAAAAGGACAGGGCATGGTAGAGGTTGCAGTGGTGAGTGTGGGAAGGAGCATCTAAGACAAAGTGACAGAAGGAGTTGAAATGAGTGTCCAAACTGGTCAGGTCGGATTTGGGAGCAGCACCATAGACTTCATCACAGTAGTCAAAAATGGGGAGGATCATCTTCTTGACTATTTCACACCAAGCCGTAGGAGGGATACAACTACAGTTCCTGTATAAGGCATCAAGCATGGGGTGAAGTTTTTTCAGGATGGCATTGATATGGCCAGAGAAGTTGAGGTTTTGTTCTAACCAGATCCCAAGATATCTGAATGAGGAGGTGTCCTCAAGAATTGCCCAATCAAGGATGTGGAAAATGGGCAAGGGATGAAGCCTAGAGAGTCTCTCCCTAGTGCCAGTGGTCATTGAGACAGTCTTCCTGGAGTTTAGGAATAGTTGATGCGAGGCAAACCAGTGCTGAACCTGGTGGAAGTTGTGCTGAAGGGTGGTTGCAACATCTACAGGGCATTTGCTGGAGGTGAACAGGACTGTGTCATTGGCTTACATGTGAATAGAGGAGGAAGGGGAGTGTACTGAGGGTAGGTCATTCAGGAAGATGGAGAAGAGAATGGGACCAAGCACAGAGCCCTGTGAGACTCCAGTGGTGATGGGGGGGGGAGAGATGCATCTTGAATTTTGACTAATTGTGTTCTGCCTGAGAGATATGCTTAAGCCAGTTTTGGGCAGATGGAGACAGGCTAGTGGCAGTTAGGAAACTGAGAAGAAGGGCATGGAAGACTGTGTCGAACACCTTCACTAGGTCAATGAAGATGGCAGAGATGATAAGACCATTGTTCATCCCAGTGAGGATGGAATCAGTGAGTCTGAGAAGAGAAGGAGGTAGTGGTGGAGTGGTTCTTCTGAAAACCAGATTGGAATGGTTTGAAAAAAGAGGAGGGCATGAGAAAGGAAGTTAATTGAGAAAGAACCAAGTGCTCTTGGAGCTTGGCAAGGGTGGGGAGGAGAGAGATAGGTCGAAAGTTGCTAGGGGTGGTAGGGTCAACACTCTTGGGGAGATGTAGGACCACAGCATGTTTCCAGGGTGAAGGGACTGATGAGGTAGCAAAGGAGAGGTTTAGGATTTGGAAGAGAGGTTAGGCAATAGCAGGGTCTGATAGGTAAAGGAGTTTATGGTCAAGGTCAACTGGGGAGGAGCCTTTAGAAGGATTAAGTGAGAGAAGGGCCAGTAATGTTTCATCTGGAGAGATGGCAGAGAAAGAGAAAGAGGGGTTGGAGCAGGGGGGCTGAGAGCTAGGCAGGGGGCATCGGGGGGGTTAGAGGGGAGGGACTTTAGGAGGGTTGATATGCTGGAGATGTAACAGGAGTGGAACTCCTGAGCCACTAAGCATGGGTCAGACACTGCGGTATTATTTATTTTAAGCATTGGGGGGCAAATGCAAAAGAGGAGAGAAGAGGGAGTGAACCACCTTCCAGAACTTGGACGGGGAGCTGGTATTTTTTAGGAATGCTGATTTGAAGTAATCAGACTTAGCCAACCTGGTAGCTTTGGTATAGGAATTTCTTAGCATACAATACTTTGCAAAGTCTGATGGGAGCTGGGTGGCCTTATGCTTCCTCCAGACTTTGTCCCTCTCCCTGAGACAGGTCAATAACTCAGGGGTGATCCAGGGGAGATGATTACCATGTACTCTGGTACATTTGAATGGGGCAAAAGAATTCCAGGAGTTAAGAAATTTTTCTTTAAAGTAATCGAGGGCTTGATTAACAGAAGGGGCAGAGGATAACGGGGCCCAATCAGTAGAGACTAGGTCATTGAGCAGTGGGTTTATGTCTAGGGAATTGAAGGAACAGAGTTGCAGCATTTTATGAGGTGGTTTGAGTCTGTGGACCTTCTGGATAATGAAGATAGTGTGATAATCACTGAGGGCATCCAGTAAGATGCCAGATTTAATTACACAGTGGGGGTGTGAGGGCTTCATAGATGTTGGGTAAGAAGGATGAAAGAATGATTGTGTGCTGAATTGAGTCCTGGATATACATGGCTTCACCACCACCTCTACCAGCCCTATCCTGTCTTATTATGGAGTTTCCAGGAATGGAGATAGAGAGATCGGGTATTTTATTGTTTAGCCAGGTTTCAGTTAGGATTAAGATATCAGGTGCGAGGGAGAGTGCCAAAGGTTATAAAAGGTCAGTTTTGGTAGTGAGACTGCAGATGTTTAAATGGAGGATTTTCAGACCATTTGGAAGGGTAGGAGGGGTACGAGGATTTTTCTCGGTAGTGATAGAATTACTATTGTAGGAAGTGGGGGTGGTGGGGCAGGGGTTGGGGTGAACATTGCCTGATGCCAGTAAAAGGAGAGCAATGATAAGAAAGTGGAGTTTGGGACTTTTATGGCTGGCCACATTTTTAGGAGTAGATGGAGAGGAGTGAAGGCTTGGAAAATTGGTGATTAGGAGATGTAGGAAGGCATGGCAGCTAGGAGCTGAGAATAGAGTGGCAGGAGGGAGGAGAGGGAAGTAAGTCCAGTAAGTTAGAGAGGGTTCAGGAGTTATTGCTAGAATAAAGGTAGGAGCTAAGGGGGCAGAGGAGGAAGGAGAAGCAGGTTTATTAGGATGGGGAGCATTAGGAGATGGTGAATATAAAGTGAAGAGAAGAAACAGGAGAAGAGGGTAGAGGTAAGAAGGGGGTTATATTGCGAGTGGTGATGGGACAGTAGGGCAGAAGCAAAACTGTAAAAAGGGGGTGGTACAGTAGCTGGGAGCTTACAGCAGTTTAAGTGGGTGCCAGAAGTAAACGATTTAAGGAATTATATTAGGGTGGAGGGAGGTCTAAATTCGACCCTTATGAAAAATAGAGTGGGGCCTATAGTAAGTGCTGCTAGTCAATAGCGGACAAGATTGGGGAGAGTTGAGGGAAGAAGAAGTAAAAGTCCTTGAATAGGCCCTTAAGCCTTAGAAAGCTGATTTTTGATGATCCATAAAGCAGCAGGAGAGAGGAACTGATAAGCAGAAAAGTGTGGCAAAGTGGGAGTGGTCAATGAGCTTTTAATAGAGGGCAGGGGTGGGTGGTGGGACAAATATTGAGTACAGTAAAGATGCGAAAGCATAATTTTAAATAATTTAAATTCAGCAGTCACCCCGAGAGCAGAGGACTGCTACTCGGTGCAAGGTCCAATCTGAGGCAAAGCCATAGATTGAGGTAGCCAATTGTGGACCTTGGGTGAACTGCAGAGCCAATCAGCATCCAGGCGTAGAGTCCCAGGGAGAATAGTGTCATTCTACCACAGTCCATTATGTATTCTCTATTTATTTCACAGTAAAGACTATGTAAAGTGTAGTGGACATACTTTGCCTATCCCTACTAAATAACTAGAACTCTTTGTTATGTTTTGTTTTTAATCCATGTTGGCTTTGTTTGCATTTATTTTAGTTTAGTTCGTGCTGTTATGTTGCCAAGAATTTTAATGTCTGTCACTTTGTGAACCGTAATGTCAAGTTTTTCAAGGTTGCAATACAACAATAAATATGTGAAGCTTGCATCCATCTCCCAGAACATTATGAGATTGTTGTGAAAAGGATCCTTCTAACATTTGACTATATATGTGGTACTATACACAGGGCTGCCCCCATCTGCCTGGCCAGACTGAACTAACTCCTCCACTGTTTTTGCCACTGTGCTCTTGACTGGACTGCCCTCCCTATACCCAATTCTGTTTTCACTACTCTAACCTCCCTTTGTCCTCATTTAAGGGTAGACAGCCTTCTTACAGGGTATCTTTTTTTTTTTTTTTTTACAAAATTCAGGTATTTTTCACTTCTCACCTACTTCAACTCTCTCATTACCTTTTCCCTCACATACCCTGTTGCTTACTGTCTTCCTAACTCTGCCCCCCATTCTATACTCTGCCACACCAAAATGTTTACTCTGCATGCCTCTTTCACTATAGGCTCCCCCATCTTTGTTCTGAAATACCCCAACCTTCTGTTCGTCATTAAAAACTATTCCATAAATTCACTGCCGTTGGCTGCATTTGTAACTAATATACTTAAAATTAATCTGTCCTGTGATGACCAAATTACTTTTTGCTGGATAGTCTGAATTATTTTTGTTAATCTGCTAGTTTACTCTCAGAATAAGTGATGTGGCCAGGATGCATTACTCAGCTGTAACAAGAAATGTGCCTATTTTGGCTATTTTAGCAGACCATCAGAATCTTTACAGCTGCTTAAACCTTCACTGTGGAAGGCCTCTTTAAGGGGGATGGGGTCCTTAATGATGAATAGATCAGAGACATTCTGGTGGAGCCTAGCCAAGCCAAAGCCTTTTTATATGCTAAATAATCTTTGAGAGGAAGTTACTTCTTGGGACCCAGAGTGTTAGATAATATCGCAAGGTAGGCTTCACCCAAATTACAATTCTGACTCAGCTTCAGTCAATAAGATGAATTTGGTTAAAGAGAAGTGTTGTTACTGCCTCATTTGACCAAGGCACTGGAGAAAAGAGAGCGAGGGCATAACTTATACAGCACAATCTCTCACTGCTCTTTTTGCTGGGGGATTCTGTATGACCTTGTTCCAAGGTGGGATGGAGTCAGACTGTATATCTGTAGAGAGACTTGAGGTAACAAAGAGTAGTGTAGACAGAGAGGTAAGAAGACTGTAACTGGTAGGGAAACAGAAATGTAGAATTTGTTGGCAGAAAAGACCACTTGGCCCAGCCAGTCTGCTCAGTGGTCCCTGACTAGTCTGTCTCTACACCCTAGCTGGTCTCCAGGACACTTCCTCTTCCCTGCCTATTTACTAGTATGTCTCTGCATCTACCCCATGCATGCTTGAAGCCCCCTACTGTTTTCACCTCCACCACTTCTGCTGGTAGTCTGTTCTGGGTGTCTACCACAATTTCAGTGAAGTGATGTAGTATTTCCTCACAACCCCTTAAACTTCCCCACATCAGGGTCATGGCAGGCCCTCTAGTCCTGGTGCTCTTTCTCATTTGAAAAGGACTCTCCTCCTGCACTCTGTTCACCCCTGTGAGGTACTTGCAGGTCTCTATCCTGTCCTTTTACACTCTCCTCTCTTCAAGGATGCACATGTTGAGATCCTTCGGTTTCACTTTGTATGACTTTTGATGCAACCCTTGCACCATTTTAGTTGCCTTCCTCTGGACTGCCGCCACCCTGTCTATGCCTCTTCTGAGGTGCGGCCTCCAGAACTGGACACTATACTCTAGGTGGGGTCTCACTAGTGAGTGATACATTAGCAGCACCACCTCCCTCCTCCTGCTGGAGATATCTCTCCTTATACATCCCAACATCCCACTGGCCCTACCCACTGCTTTGTCATACTCACAGGCGAGACCTACACTCTCTCACATTTCTAGCCAAATTCTGGCTAGGAAATCTCTCGTAATACATCACTGACCTCATTTCCCCTGCTTCCCCTCCCTGTATAGCTTAAGGTCCAGGCATTTGCACACCTTCAAACTGCCCCATCCCTGCACATCCATGGGTTCCCTATCTTCCCCTACCACCTCCCTAATCTCTGGAATCAGCAATCCACTTCCCTAAGTAACTCATCCTCCCTGAAAGTCTTCAAGCAGCTGATCCAATGGTTAGACACTAGCCCATGTTCTTGTCTGATCCCTATGCCTGCAGGCAACAGTGCCTGACCTCTCTACTCCTATGACCTGTCCTTTCCTACTACTGTGTCTAGTACACTGTTTATGTACTGCACTATTCTCCTGGCAGGCATCTGCAGTGACAGCTTAGTTTTCTGTTTTTTTTGCTAATACTTTTTCTTTCACACTACTCTGTATTATGCTTTCTACATCATTATTCTGCTTGTCTCATTGTACACTGCATTATCTTTTGATCCGCTCAGTAAATATTTTAATTATGTTGTTAATGTAATGTAAAACCCCTCCTTTCCCTTTTCCCTGGGTCACACCTGGAAAAGAGCTCCAGCTCAGTGAGCCTTTCCTGGTTATCAAATTTTAAATAAATAAATACTACCCTGCCACTTTGAGGTCATCAGATATGATAACCTGAAGATCTTTTTCCTGCTTAGTGACTGCCAGTGCCTCTCCCCCCATCCAATGGTATACGCAGCTCCTGATTCTGCACTTTCTGGCATTGAACCCCACCACCTCCCTCTTTTGCCTATCCATTAGCTAGTTCCTTACCCAGTTCACCACTTTGGATCCCATCCCTAAGCTGTTCAGTTTCTTTAAGGAAGATGCAAGTATTTGTCTGCACTTTGTTATCATGTATGTGTACTTGTGTTTTTCTACATGTAATTAGTGCTATACCTAAATATTACTGCTGTATTTGGACAAGCAGTGTTTAGCAATAAATAAAGACATGAGTAACTGGTTGTTTGTGACTGTATCTCTAAAGCAAACATAGAAACATAGAAACATAGAATTTGACGGCAGATAAGGACCGCTTGGCCCACCGAGTCTGCCCATTTCCCTACCTGATGGATAAGCTGCAGATCCTAGTTAACCAGCAGCCTACTTCTTCCTACCCCCACCTCCTAGAATTGCCTTATGACTGTCCCATGCATGCTTGAATTCCACCACTGTTTTTGACTCCACAACCTCCTCTGGAAGGCTGTTCCATGCATCCACAACCCTCTCATGAAAAAATACTTCCTTAAATTACCTCTGAGCTGCCCCTCTATCTTCAAATTGTGCCCCTTGTTCTTGCACATCTCTTTTTGAAAGATGCTACCTCTTGGACTTTGTTGATTCCCTGAGGTACTTGAAAGTTTCTATCATGTCCCCTCTCCTCCTTTCCTCGAGGCTATACATATTAAGCTCCTTAAGTCTCACTTCATGTCTTCGGTGCAGACCCTGCACCATTTTAGTTGCCCTCCTCTGGACAGCTTCCATCCTGTCTATGTCTTTGCAGAGATTGGGTCTCCAGAACTGCATGCAGTACTCCAGATGTGGTCTCACCAGCTGTCTGTACAGAGGGATAATAACTTCTTGTTTTCTGCAGGTGATGCCTCTCCCTATGCATCCCAGTATCCCCCCAGCCCTCCTTGCTGCCCTCTCACATTGCTTGCCCACCTTTAGGTCATCTGATATGACTACCGCCAGGTCCCTTTCCATTTTTGTTGTTGTTAGTATCTCACCCCCCATTGTGTACTCTTCCCCTGGGTTTTTGTTTCCCAGGTGCATTACCTTGCACTTCTTAGCATTGAATCTAAGCTGCCATACATTTGACCATTCCTCTAACCTTGCCAAGTCCCTTCTCATCCTTTCCACCCCACCTTGTGCATCAACTCTGTTGCAGATCTTTGTGTCATCTGCAAAGAGACATACTTTTCCTTCCAGTCCCTCTGCAATGTCGCTTATAAAGACATTGATGGTACCCCACTGCTAACCCCCCTTTTTTCAGAGTGGACTCCATTTACTATTACTCTCTGTGTCCTATTCTCCAGCCAATTCTTTACCCAGGCTGTCATCTTGGGACCCACTCCCAGGCTGGCTAACTTGTATATTAATCTTTTGTGTGGGACTGTGTCAAATGCCTTGCTAAAGTCTAGGTAGGCCATGTCCACAGCCCTTCCCTGATCTACTACTTTGGTCACCGAGTCAAAGAAATCTATCAGATTTGTCTGGCATGACCTTCCCGCTGTGAATCCATGCTGCCTTGGGTCCTGTGCCCTCTGGCCTCTAGATACGTAACAATTCTTTCCTTCAGAGTGATTCCATCATTTTCCCTACCACTGAGGTTAAACTAACAGGTCTGTAGTTTCCTGCTTCTGCCTTGCTCCCACTTTTGTGAAGGGAATCACATCTGCCCTCCTCCAGTCCTCAGGTACCACCCCATCCTCCCATGATTTGTTAAAGAGGGTAGTCAGTGGTGTCACTAGTTCTATCCTTAGTTCTTTTAGAATTCTGGGATGAATTCCATCAGGCCACATTGCTTTGTCCACCTTCAGTTTTAAGAGCTCTTTCAGAACTCTTTCTTCTGTAAATGGGCTGGTATCAACTTCTGTATCCAGAGTGTTTCTACTGTATGTTTTAGGTACCTCCCCCTCTTCCTTTGTAAATACTGAGCAAAAATATTTGTTTAGTATCTCTGCCTTTTCACAGTCACCCTCTGCCCACCCTCCCTCCCTTTATTAAGCCTCACTATCCCTCCCTTGGTCTTCCTTTGCTCCCTGATGTACCTATAAAAGGTTTTATCCCCCTTCTTAACTGAGTTGGCTATCTTTTCCTCGGTTTGGGCCTTTGCTGTTCTAACTGCCTTTCCAGCTTCCTTTTGCTTTAACTGATACAGTTCTCTGTCCTGTTCCTTCTGTGATTCCTTGTACTTCCTGAATGCTTTTTCTCTTGAACCTTCACTGCCACTTCCTTTGAGAACCATAGTGGTTTCTTACCTCGTTTCGTTTGTTTATTTGCTTTACACAAAGGCTTGTTACCTCTGTGATGGCAGTTTTATTATTCCCCATTGTTCTTCCACCCTCCTTCCTGCCCATTTGCTAGTGCATTCCTTAGGCACTCACCCATTTAGCAAAGTCAGCCCTACTAAATCCAGTACCTTTGTCTTTGTATGGCCTGACTCTATTGCTGTGTTTATTGTGAACCGTACTGTTCAATGGTCGCTAGTTCCCAGATGGCTACCCACTTCTACATCTGTGATCCTCTCTTCATCTCCGTTTGAGAGAACCAGGTCAAGATTGCTCCCTCTCGAGTGGGCTCCAATACTAGTTGTCTAAGGCATGCCCCCTGTAGGGCATCCAGAATAACCCCACTCTTAGAAGTGGCTGCTGCAACTGCACTCCAGTTAACATCTGGCATATTCAGATCACCCATCAGCAATATCTCCCCTTTATCTGCCATTTTAAGTATACTTTCTATCATTTCCTTGTCCATTTCCTCCCCTGAGAGGGGGTCTGTATACAACCCCTGTGCGGATTGTGGTGCCATTGCCTGCCTCCAAATTGACCCACAGTGCTTCTTCTCCTCCCTGTTTACCCTTTTGTTCTGTTGCTTTGATTTCTTCTCTTATGTGAGAGCTACTCCTCCTCCTCTTTTACCTCCCTGTCCCTCCTGTAGATAGTGTATCCTGGTATGTTTACATCCCAGTCATGGTTCTTGTGTACCATGTTTCTGTGACTGCCACAATATCCAGATCTTCCTCCTCCATCAAGGCCACTAATTCAGGAAGCTTGTTACCCAGACTACTGGCATTGGTACTCATTGCTCTTCATTTTTTGATGGCTTTACCTTCTGTAGCGGCAACCCTCACTGACCTTTCTACCTTGGTCTTTTTCTCATTTAGTACCCTGTTTTGTAGGGGGAGGCTGGGATTTTCCTTCTGCTTATCAGTACCTCAATAAGGAGTGCATGGTCAATGGTCTCCAGGGGAGTAGAGTGTGACCTACCTATAGCACAGACCCTCACCACGGGAAGTCTAAAGGGTAGAAGGTGGCAGAAAAGGGTTATCAGAGTATTGTGATCTTCATTCTTACTAAAGAGGGGACCTTGATGGCCACAATGCTGGTCCAGATAGTTTCAGTGACAAGGCCTGAAAGAGAGTGAAAGGTCCACTGGGGACTGTGTGCTGCTTTGACCGTCATACCCTTCAATCCCCCCCCCGCACCTCTGCCCAACTTTCCTGCTCCTCTCTTCCTCCTTCTCCTCTTTTAACTTCTTCCCCAATTATCTTTTCCCTTACCCCTTTGTTTCCATTGGTATCGCTCACATCATTTATGTGTGGTCCTCTGCTACTGAACTGCATCAGCTGTCAGCCTCTAAATAGCAGAGCTTGATGCAAGGTCCAGCATGGATATGCTCACTGAAAGGGCTATTTACGGTGTTATTTCAGGGGTACTGTGTGTGAGTGTGTGACCCTGGAAATAGCTGTTCTGGGTCACCTCTCGCTACATAAGGGGATCCTGCTGCAAGCTGGGTGAGCTGAGCAGGGCAAGCGTGCATCGGTGTGTGCAAAGATGCATGCAAAAACACGTGCATCTGTGTGGGTTTGGCATGGTCGGTGGTTCCGGCGGTAGTGACGGTGCTCCAGCGTGCTAAAAGTGACTATCTGCGAATAGGTCTATAAGCCTTTTGGCCCGCTGAGGTTTGTAAGGTCATTACATCATAACTGTACTCTACAAGTAAGTTTAGCCCTGAACTATTGTTACAGATACTATGGTGCTTACAATTATTACCACTAACAGGAAAATAGGGGTACAATGCAATACATGTTTAATGTATGAATTTGGGAGTATATATAAGGCAGTAATAATGTTTACTTGTAGTAAATGCAGACAAAATAAAAAACTGTTGCATGACATTTCACTTTTTAATGCTCGTATGCTGGAATTAGAAAAAAGTCAGGTAAATATGGCTCGACACCTGAACTTAGCCCACACCAGACACTTGATTACCCCCACTAGAAACGATAGCCCAGAGTCTGACACAGTGGTCCCTTTTGACATTGGCAACATACTTCAGCCTGATTCCCCCATTAATATTCCTTTGGTTGGTCCCTTAACTTGTGGTACAGGCAATAAAAACCAAATGAGGGAGAAAGACCTTAATGTTGAACCTGATGATAAATGGTATGAGATCCAAAATAGGCAACCATTAAAAAAGGGCAGAAAAGCAGATGCTTTCATTTTAAGTACAGCGAATAGATATGAACAGTTATTGAACTTAATGGAGGATGCCTCCATTTTCCCTACCACTACCCCTTCTGACATTAATAGATCCTTGGGCTCATATAAGGATACTAGGCCTTTGATTGAGCACATCCCTACACCATCTATTGTCAGCCCTTCTAGCATTATGGGTAACCTCATAGATTTAATGGACACTTCCACTGCCCCCACCAATCCCACTGTTCAAAATTTAACAACTAAAGACATAAGGCAATCTTTTATCAGAGACTGTATCATAAAACATCTTGGTAAAGCCATTTGTAATCCAGGTAAAGCAAATTGAACGTGCTCTTCCTTTTCAGGGGCTAAATTACAAGACATCATAAGTATGCTTCCTAATATACTTTCTGTAAGGGGGGGAAATCCTGTAGTAATTATTCATGCGGGGCAAATAACATTGGTAAAGAAGATTTGCTTACTGTTAAACAGCACACAGTGGCCTTAACTAAAATCCTAACTGAGATGGGGTGCGATATTACAATGTCTGAAATTCTCCCAATACCTAAAGCCCCCACATAATTAAATATGAAAATACAACAATATAATGAATGGCTTAGGAAGTGGTGCTTGTATCAACAGCTTTCCTGTATTACTCATTGGGAAGAATTTTCTGGTCATTATGAATTATTTTGTGAGGATGGTCTGCACCTTAGCAGACGTGGTACTGCTCTCCTGGGGAAACATTTCATGAAATTTATTAACCTACATTTAAACTAGATCCCCTGGAGGAGAGGCATGGTACTCCAGCCTCTCTTAACATTAACCTCGGCCATACAGTGTCCACCCAGGGTATTGTACCACATATCTAATTTCTTAACTTTAATGCCAGAGGTCTAAAGAGCAAGATAGATGAGCTTAAACTACGTGCCCTTAAATATAACGTTAATGTTATTGCAATTACTGAAACATGGGGGGGGATGACAAAACTACATGGGAACTGTAAAATACCAGGTTTTAAATACAATAAATTGAACAGGCACAATAGGATAGGTGGTGGTGTCACCTTATTAGTTAATGATGCCCTTGATTCAGTTAAATTTCAGATGAAATTAAAAATCTGACGTAAACATTGAATTGGTATGGGTTAAAATCTTATCTGGTCCTGAAAATATTATATTGGGAATTTGTTATAGACCTCCAAGTGCAGATATAACACATATGATGGGTATTATTACAGAATTTGAAAATGCCTGTGAATGTGGAACCATGTTATGTATGGGGGGTTTAACTTAAGTGACATATCTTGGGATAATGGCACTGCACATACTAGTGCAGGCAAAAAAACTTCTAGCCTGTTCCAAACAACTCAACCTCCAACAATGTATTTCAGCACCCACTACGGGGAGCAACATCTTAGATCTTGTGTTTCATAGTAATCATCTTAACATCCAAGGTGTTACTATTTCATCACCTTTTTGCAATAGTGACCACAGTTCAATTAAGTTTTCCCTAGATCAGTATGTTTCCATAAACAATAACAAAACTATAATTTATCTATATAATAAATCAGTTTTACCAAGTATTATAGCCACACTCAGGGGTATCGACTGGGATAATATTATGTCCTCATTTGATCCTGAAAGTTGTTGGGATTTTGTTAAACAAATGGTATTACAGTTAAGAGATAAACCCATTTATCATTAAGCAAGGTCAAAGGAAGCATAGGCCAAAATGGTTGTCCAAAAATATTCAACAAGCATTAAGACCAAAACCAAAAAATATTCTTCATGTTTTAAAATCACAGACTAAGGAGCATTGGTCTGCCTATGTAAAAGTTCAAAAGAAATGCAAATCCATGATAAGAAAGGCTAAAAAAGGTTGGGAATTAAATCTTGCCAGGAACGCTAGTAAAGATATTGAAAGGATGTTTTTTTCTTATATTAACTCACTTAAAAAAACCTTCTTGTCAGATTGGACCCCTTTTGCATAACTCTAATCTTTGTTACAATCCTCTAGCTATGGCTAACATCTTAAATCAAAAATTTAGTGATATATTTAGCAGTAAATCCATTCAAAATGATGTTAATATAAATATAATAAATGAATCACATATCAAACTATCAGACAGTATGGTTCAGGAGAAACTTAAATTACTTAATAATAAATATTCCCCAGACAACATTAGTGGTCACCTGCTATATTTACTTGCTGATCGTATTTCTCACCCCTTACGCCTACTTTTTGAATATTGTTTACAGTACCATTTTGTGCCAAAAGAGTAGAAGTCCGCCCATGTAATACCAATTCATGAAAAAGGGCCTCGTTCTAATTGGGAAAATTATCGACCTATTAGTTTGACATCAACAGTTTGTAAAGTACTTGAGAGTCTAATAAAAGATCTCATTAGTGATACACTTAACATCGTTGATATAGAACAACATGGGTTTAAAAAGGGCAGAGGATGCCTAAGCAATTTGATGTGCTTCTATGAAAACGTTAGTAGAAACATAGATAATGGCACCCCTTGGGATATAATTTATCTTGATTTTAGTAAGCCATTTGATGTTATGGCTCATCACTCCCTAACTGCCACGTTTTTAGATACTAAAATTAATAAACATATTATCGCATGGATTAAAAATTGGTTACTACATAGGACACAGAGGCCCAGATATTCAAAAGGGTTGAGCCATGTGCAACAGGGATGCACCAGCGCAAGTCCGAAAATGCGGCATTCTGCGATATTCAATGGGAGGCAGATGTGCCTCCCAAATCACAATACGCAATAGCGCAATGATAATGAATGCATGCACAACTGAAGGGGGAGGAACCATGCATAAATGGCGCAGTGCGATATTCAACAACATGCACCATGTGCAATGGGGAGCAAACAGAAGTTGCTCAATAGCGGAAATAATCTAAAATAAAAAGGAACAAGAGAGAGGTGCAAGAACGCTACAAGGAAGTCACATGTTGGTGAACTGCAGTCAGCCACACAGGCACACAAAAACTGGCAGCAGGACAGGGCAGGAGCAGGACAGAGCACCTGAACCCCCAGGAACACGGAAGGTGTGGGGAGCCTGTGCCACAGTGCAGGTCAAAAGGGGGAAGTACCACACAGCACTGTGTCCACTACAGCAAGGTGTTCCCGGTGCAGGGGGAGTAGCAGCAAGGACAGTGGGGGGAACACAGAAACAGTTGCTGGGGGGTAACACAAGCCAGGGACATGGCCAGTGCCACCATCCAGATGGAGGCAGTTATGGGGGGGAGAAGACAGGCAGCAGGGGGGCGTGGCCATGGAAGGGCCCGTCAGCGGTATGCCCACAACAGGCAGTACCGAGCCCGCACCAGCTTTGAGCTGTACACTGATACTGAGATTGTGAGCAGGTACCGCCTGAACCAGGCAATCCTGAGGTGGCTCTGTGAGCTGTGCAGTGATGTGATGCAGACTTTCACACGACGGAGCCATGCTCTGTCAGTGAAGACCAAAGTGACAGCTGTCATGTGCCTGCTCACCACGGGTACCTTCCAGAGACCAACAGGGGACATGACAGGAAGAACTCAGTTGGCTGTGTCACACCTCCTCACCCAGTCCCTCAGCACACTGCTGCCACATGCTGTGGAGTACATCCATTTCCCCAGCACACCGGCAGAGCACACAGCAAACATACAGGAGTTCCACAGGGTAACATGTATGCCTGGCATGCTCGGGGCAATAGACTGCACCCATGTGGCCATCCGCATGCCACCTGGCCCTGAAGGGGCTGCATACATGAATCAGAAGGGGTATGCAAGCATAAACTGCCAGGTGGTGTGTGATGCCAGGGGGTGCATAATCAATGTCTGTGCCACGCACCCTGGGGGAGCACATGATGCCTTCATCTGGCACCAGTCCGCACTGTGCCACAGGTTCGAGAGTGGGGACATCCCCACTGGCCACCTAGTGGATGAGTATGCAAACCACACAGAAAGACATGGAGCTTGGGAGGGGCATAGTCAGAAGTGACATTGGTATTGGCCTAGATGGCACAAGGCAGGGCGACGCTGATCACCAAACTAATGTCCACACTCTACACACAGGTGACAGTGGATACCCAGTCCGTCCCTGGCTGCTCTCACCATACTGGCGGCCCACGACCCCATCGCAGCAACGCTACAATGAGGCACATGCCACCACATGCAATGTCATCGAGCGGGTGTTCAGGATGCCGAAGGCATGTTTCCATTGCCTGGACACGTCTGGTGGCACCCTACTGTACAGCCCCTCAAAAGCCTGAGGGCTATTCCTGGCCTGTTGCATCCTGCAAAACATGGCCAACGACTGTGGGATAGCTGTACAGGTCGAAGAGGGGAACAGCGATGGGGACGATGAGGATGCTGGTGAAGATGGTGATGGGCAGCCCCCCCTTGGTCGAAGGGACCCCGACTGATCCGGTTGGCACAGCTGCACCGGGACACCAACATGGAGGAGCACTTCAACCAACCCAGGTAAGTCATGGGGCCATGTGCAACCACCAGTGGTAAGGGCACAACCCACAAACATGCATGGACAAACCCCAGGGGTGCATGTTGTTAAGGGAATTGGCCAAGCATGGAACCGCACATGCCGTCAGGGATGGGCAAGGTCTAACACAGCACGTGGTCACACACACATGTACACACACACATTCACACCTCACAAGACATACACAAAGGGTAGGAGGCACGCTGACCCCAACCGCCACCCCTAGCCACACACACGTCCACAGACCACCACGCCCAGTGCCTGTCATTGTGCGTGTGTCAAATGCTAGACACCATTGCACAGTGGTGGACAGCACAATGCAGGCATCATCATGCACATGCCACAGTGGACAGCAGCCGGGAGGGTGTGCAGATGGAACGTGTGTGTGCATGCAGGGCCATGTACCCCACCCGTGCATTGCACGTTGAACAACACAGTGCACACAGGGCAGTTTCAGACAGTAACCGTGGTGGGAGACAGGTCAGTCATGCGCCTCAGTGCCACGGCCACCACAGATGCATGGGCGGCCTTGCCGAGACCCTCCAGCAGTGACAGGCTGACCAATGGCCTCATGGGGTGGCACCAATGGTCCCCCAGGGGTTCTGCTGCATGAACGTGACTGTGCTCACGTAGGTGTCTGCAGCACACCGAACATGCCTGCACCAGGCGTGCTCAGGATGCCCACAGGTGAACCCGGTGTCGACAAGGAGGGTGTCAAATGATGCCAGGAACAGGGGTTGGACATTGCACTGCACGGTGTCTGTGACACATGGGCAAATAACTGTGTGCCCATTGTGGCCATGACAGCTGTGATTCCCTGTGTCTACCTGTCAATGGCAGTGGTCACATCCTCCTGCATCCGGTCCGTCCCTGACAGGAGCAGAGCGGTGTCTCTGCTGTGCTGCTCCTCTGTCTGGTGCAGAGCCACACTGAGTGCATCCACCGCCATCACAAGCCGCACCTGCTGATCGACTGATTCTTGGAGTATGCGGGTGTGTTCTTCGAAGAGGTCATCTGCCTGAGCAGCATGCTGTCCCTCACGGTGTTCACGGCCCTGATGGGCAGCACCCCTTGAGTGGGCACTGCACACCAGGGCCAGGCCTGGGCATGTCCACAGGTGGTGCACTGACGCTGCCCCCTGACACTGTACCCCCATGGCCATTGGCCGACTGCTGACACTGACCCTCGGCTGCCGCTCTCCGGGACTCAATGGTGCTGCTGCAGTGGCTGCAACAGCCCCACTGTCCTGAACACACACCTGTGCTGCCCCACTAGTGCAGACAGGCATAGGCTGGGACTGTGATGTCACGCAGGCCTCCACGGCAGCACCACCCACGTCCATGCCCGTGATGTCACCTGCTGTGTGGCCATCCTGTGGCCCACATGTATCACTGTCCATGTAGTGAGCTCCATCATCATCAGTGACGGATCCGGCACCAGCCCGAGTCTCAGCATGCCGGCATCCATGGATGCCGGCATGCTGGGACACGGGCAGGGCCTCCTCCACACCTGCTCCACCAACATCAGTCCGGATGTCCAGGCAGGTCCACGGTCACCCTGACCCTTGTATGCATGTGGAGATGGATGGGCCCTCCTCTATGTCCATGGTATCACCCTGAGTGGACAAGCCCACCACCGCTGACCCATGTAGATGCTCAGGAGCTGTAAGGAAACACAGTAGCATTAATGTACTGTATCTGCTCTAACCTGTCCCCCCCCATTGACAGACCAGGACCTACCATGCAGTGAAGGGCTACCACCCATCTGGAACCCATCACCTGGTACACCCTCGATGGCACAACGCCAGATGCTGCAAGCAACACACTCTTCTTGTGGGGTCAGGCATTGCACGGCCAGCTGTCCCCCACCAGTCGCAGACCATGCTGCCCTGATGGCAGCCACCTTGTCTTTAATCCTCCGCCTGTCCATGCCCATCTTCTTTTTGCACTCCTCTATGGACCGCTGTTGGCTGCCATGCAAGTTGACGGCATGTGCCACCTCTTCCCACGCAGCAACACAGGCCCATGGTGTTCCCCACCATCCGCTGAGCAGTGGCTCCTGGTCAAGGTAGGCCTCAAACAGGGCATCTGTTTCTGCCTTTGAGAAGTTAGGCCTCCTCTTCCTCCCACATCTCTGTTCCTCTTCCTCCCCCTCACGATCGCTCATTATTCATCCTGTGAGAATGACAGGTGTTACCTGTGACTGTGCAGTCCCATGCATGTCCCACACACCACAGTCCACACTCCCAAACAGCATGCAACTCACCACAATAGACTGCACTAACAGACTATGGCCAGTGCAGCCCAATGTCGCATTTTTATAGCGCAACACATGCAAATGAGGAGAGGCACACTTATAAGTGGATGCAAATGCAGTATCTGTGCCATTGAATGACTGATTAGCTGATTTACATATGCCAGCTGAATATCGCGCTGTTGCACTTTGCGCAATTGTGTTGAACGTGCTCAGGCAAGGGTGCATTTCTGTGACATGTGCAGTACACACCGAATGGCACATGCCCAGGGCGATGACGCAGATGCCTGCTGCGCTGCTGACGTGCAGTGTGCAGGATGCAATGCAGGGCATGGCCACCATTGTGCCAGTGGTGCTACTGCGCTGTTCACATATATGGCACTCTGGCACTGGGGAACTGTAGGCGCATGGGGGCCACAGTGCGGTAGGCCACTACAGGAGGTGGCACACAGGCACCCAATCGCGCTACACACATTGAGTACCAATTGCGCTGTGGCAGTCCATGCGCGAGAGACCCTTGACCCTGTGCCAGACCTTTGCCCCCTAGGTGCCATGCGTCCGCATGGGTGCACCACTATCATGCTGTTCGGTGACAGCATGATAGGGAATGGCAGCGCTGTACCACGCAGCATCTGCACATGGCAGACCGCTCTACTGAGTGCCATTTTGACTCCAACCAGCTTTAGAGATGGCAACGAAGGAGGGCTGCTGTTTGGAGCCAGGTGGAGCTGGCTAATTTGGTGGCCATAGTGGAGCCCCATGCTGGGGCACTTTATGGAGATGCACCACTGGACAGGGCAAGGAGTGCAGTACAGGAGGAGGTGGAAGTGGCGCTGGAGGAGGCCACAGGAATCAGGCGCGTGACCGAGCAGTGTCACCACCGATACAGGGACCTCCAGCACAGGGATCCAGACAGGCTTGCCCACCTGTGGGCATGTACCAGGAAGGGCACGGTGCCACAGCCAGGTAGGTGCACCATACATACACTGTTAACGTCCATACGGGTATCACGGTTGCATGTGTCTGGCATATGGGGGGGCGTCCAGTGTTGGCCATGGTGGTGGTATTGGGGTGGGGGGTGGATGGGTATGGCTGTGTGGGATTGCAAACACACGGGGCGGGGGGACTTTGCTATTGGATTGTACTGATGTTCCTCTCTCCATGTTTGCACCTTAGGCCCAGAAGAGCGCCAGTGGGCGAGGAAAAGGAGGCGTCGTCAAGAGGACCAGCAGGCCGGGAGGGATGCCGGACCACAGAGGCGCAGGGACCAGCCTGATGATGGTGAGTACCTTTCATCGATGATTACTATTGCATGCTGTGTCACAGGGCAGGCAGCGGGGCATGGCCACCATCCATTGACACCATTGCCATGCACGCAACTTGTTACAGTTAGCACTGTCCAGTGGCACTGCATGTCTTGGAGTGCATCAGTGGTGGTCCATGTGTGCATCGGGTACATGGCTGTGCCACTGACTTTGCACCGCGTAGCCATGTCACTGTACAGCCACGGTGGTGCTGTGCGGGACATGGGCGGTGGGTGTGTGCAGCGGTCTGCACGGCTGTGGGTGCCTGGGTAGGCAGGTCTTGTGGACGCAGTCACTGTGGGTGGTTGCATACCATCACAGGGGTGTGGCACACAGATGTATGCATGCACAATGGGTAGGCTGCAGAGGGCTGGACAGTCACACGTATTGACTCTGCTCCCTTGTCCTAGGTGGACGGCAATTGATGGCCATTGAAAGGGGCATGCAGGAGCTATTGCAGCTGGCAAGGATGGCCCTGGAGTCATCCAGTGACTGAAGTGGCATGGGGTGAGGAGGTGGAGGACATGTCGGTGCCACAGAAGTGAAGAGCGGGGCAGACGATAGGCCCTCCATGCCCCTGGAAACACCTTACCCCCCTGGACCCACCCTCACACCCCTTCTTCCCTCTCCTATTTGTTCACCTCTGCCCCTTACCCGCCCCCACTTGGTATGTGGCCCTTCCCCCCATTGTAAATATTTGTAAATAGTTATGTTTCTTACCTCTTTTAATACATTTGTTTTGTTATGACAACTGTGGTGGTCTATGATTTGCAGTGGGCTACAGGTGCTCAGCTGCAGTGGTGTGCATGGCTTCAGGGTGGTGCAAGCATGGGCGTGTGTGTGTGTGTGTGTGTGTGTGTGTGTGTGTGTGTGTGTGTCTGAAAGGAACCCCTAAGGTGTGGGTGGGGAGATCAGTCACTGTCTGTGGTTTGTGTGTTGTTCCCTGTGCACTGGATGCCTGTGTGCAGTGGTGCACAGTGCATGCACTGTGTCCATGGCACCCCTGTCAGACCATCCATGGCCTGTGCAACTGACACCCTTGCATGTCTGTGATATGCATGGTCTGCTGGCATGTCAGTGGTGGCTGTCCATGCTGGACAACCACTGTACCTGGCACAATGCCAGGTTGCCTCCCATCACCAGTATGGTGCACATCTGCCTCCAGTGGTACTGTGGCCTCCGCTGTTGTTGTCCCCCCTCCATGCTGTCGCTTGTGTCTGTTGCAGGGGATGTGCTCCACTGTCTGTCACTTGTTCTCCGGCTGCATGCTGGTGTCATACAGCTTCATGGTGCCTACGCAGGGTGGCTGGCACACCTGTGCCATGTAGGGGTGCTGGCCATGTGTACACGGCTGCCATGGCCACATGCCAGTGGCTTGGTTAACCCACTACTGTGTCCCTGTGTTGGTGTGCCCTTGGGTATGGGTGGGTGTTTGTCCATGCACTGTGTTGCATCCTGTGTGGCGCATGCTTCCATGTAACACTGTGTGTGTCTGTGCTGGCTGTTGTGGCCAGTGCTGGGATGGGATGTGTCCTTGGGAGGTGTGCAGGGTGCTGTACCACTGGTGGTGGGGTCCGGGGCATGCCCTGTTGCATGTGGGGTACCTCATGTGCCGACGCATGGTCAGTCTCTCAGCTGTACTTCGGGGTGAACATGCAGGGTGGCACTGTGTATGCAGTTGTTGCATCACTGTCTGCTGCCACCTGCTGCAGGGTACACATGGTGGGGCTGCCTTGCATGACTCCGTGGAGCACAGAGTTGCATTGTCACAGTGGGGGTGGTGGCATGCATGGGTGTCCTGCACTGTTGGGTGCTACTCCTGGGCAGGGTGTATGGGGATTGTGGTGCAGGGTGTGCTCTGCATTGGTGGGATGGTGTGGCATGGGGTGTTCAGCCCTCCTTGTGTGCCAGTCACAGCTTGCCAGGGGGTGTGCTGGGGCACCATGACCCAGCTGTGGGTTGGTTGCTGGTATCCATGGGCCAGTGATTATTCCAGCTCTCCACCAGTTGTGCAGTGCATGGGGTGTGGGGGGGCGATGTCTGTTCTGCTGTGTGATCCTCTGCCCATCTGTGGCATTGGTGGTGGGCCCCTGCATCCTGTCCCTGCGCATCCCTGGTTGTGCTGTTGCACTGCTGCCCTGCTCCACGGGGCATCCCTGGTTACACTATGGCACATCTGAAATGCGCGACTGCACATCCCTGGTTGAGCTATGTTGCAGGTGGTGCAATATTCAGTTGTGTGCCGCAGGCGCATCTTGACCTGCGCAGTTTTTGAATATCGCACTTCTTGTGCATGGGCGCCATGGACTTGGGCTTGCTCCTGCTGCTGTGCACTTTTTGGGTGCAGTTTGAATATCCAGGCCAGAAGGTTTTAATAAATGCTCATTTATTTGACTCCCAACCTGTCAGCAGTAGAGTTCCTCAGAGGTCTGTTTTGGGCCCCTGCCTATTCCAAATTTTTATAGCAGACCTTACTAAAAACTGTTTGTCAACTTCCATAAACTTGGTGGGCCATGCGATAGTAAAGATAAGGTCTCCATAATTCAAAAGGACCTCAGCAGTATATCTGATTGGGTTAATATCTGAGGTATGTGACTAAACCCGTCAAAGTGTAAAGTGATGCATGTTGGTCCCAACAACCCCTTGGCCATTTATATTTTAAATGGGATACTGCTGGAAGGTACCACCAATGAAAAGGACTTAGGCATTTACATAACAAATGATCTTGGGTATAACAAGCAGATTAATGAGGCTATTAATAAGACAAATCGGATAGTATGGTCTATCAAAAGAAATATTAAATCAAGAGATCCTGAGGTTATGTTACCATTATACAGAGCTTATGCTAGGCCACATTTAGAATCCTTATCACAACTTTGGAATCCATATAAAAAGGGAGAGACAGCATCACTGGAAAAAATCCAGAGGAAATTTACCAAAAATATAAAAGGACTTTTTAATGTTCCATATGAACAACTTTTAGAATGCTTAAATTTGATGCCATTATCACTTAGGCACCTCCGGGGTGATTTGATTTATATGTTTGATATTGTAAATGACCCATATCTGTTTACTCAAATGGGTTTCATGTTTAAAAACAACATATACAACACTAGAGGTCATCCACTGCAGATAAGTAGGGCTAAATTCTATCATGTGTCATGGAAATATTATTTTACACAAAGAATTAAAAATCCTTGGAATAGCCTACCTTTAGAAATTGTTACTAGCAACAACAAATCAACATTTAAAAATCACCTTGATAAATATATCATTAATAAAGCCAAATTTGGGTACTACAATTGATTACGGTGCAGTTATGGGCCTCTCCACCCCCTTGCACCTAAGTACCTTAGTATGAACCTTAGTATGAACCTCTACACTTGCACTGATTTAACATGCATTGTGTCTTTTTACTCTGGAATCGCTATTTTTTTTATATTTGCCATGTGTGCACACATGCAGCAAACATCTTGGTACGAGAGTGGCTTTTGAGGTGCGTGACACTGTCAGTCCAATACAGAGTGGTCTGCAAGGGGCTTGTCAGTGTCACACCAATCATTAGCCAGGCTAGTAATGAAAGTGTTCTGGCTTATTGGGCAGAAACTTCATGTCTTTCAAAGGAAAGAGCTGACCCAATCATAGGTTGGCTCTTTCCTTTGATCTATATAATGCCAGCGAGCAGGCACAGCTGATCTGTCATGATCAGCCTGCTGAAAACAGAAAACCCTCCATCTATGTCTGTTGCTGCCACAGCCGTAAAATCTTCCCCCTGGTGCCCAATCCCCTGTGCTGGTTACTACCCCCCCATCCTGCCCCTTTTTACTTCTGCAACACTGGGGACCCACTCCCAGTGTTGGCGAGTATAACACTGACACTGAGGGTGCCCAGTCCCCCAGTGTCTCCACCTGAAAGAGACAACAATCCCTCATAGTTTATTGTTTTTTAATACGCCCTGTAAAAAAGAAAACTGTCCATTAATGTCTTTTGCTGCTGCACTGTAATTGCTCTCACCCCCAAGCCAAACACATGTTAATCTTCCAGCACGGGGGTGCTCAATCCTCCATGCTGGCTTCTACCACCCCACCCTGCTCATTTTGGTTCTGCAACACCAGAGAGTCTACCCCCAGTGCTGCTAAATATAACACTGACACTGGGTGTGCCCAATCCCCGAGTGTCGGCATCTGAAATAAAGAAAACCTTCCCTCATACTTAATTTTTAATTTTTTAATGCACCCTGTACAAAACATAACTGTCCATTGATGTCTGTTGAGGCTGTTAAAGTCCTCCCACCCAACCCTACCACTCAGCACCCATCCCCCAACCCTTTACTTACCCACTGGGGGTCCAATGCCATAATCCTTTCTAGACTGCAGACACATCTTAACTCTTCAATGCCGAACCACAAACTGAGGAAATCAGGTATGCAATTCAATGTATTTCAATGGAGTTTTGAACTTAGTGGCATGACTATGCCATTTTTAAATATTTCTACCCCAAACTTTCAACATGCCTTTGATGGGACCCCCACCTCATGAACAATGGCAGTAAAATTAGGCAAATCTGTCCTGAAATATGATTTTGCAGTCCCTGTGCAAAATCAGCTTTCAAGCAGGAGTTGAAAAATTTCTCCACCCTTGCTAATGAGGTGGAATCATAACTAGACTATGTTCAAAATTTGGAGCAAAAATATAAAAAAAAACAAAAAAATGATTAGCCTACATTTAAATTTGTGAACGCAGGCTTGTAATTGGTAATTTTCAATATTTTGATCCCAAATGTTCAACAAAGCCATTTCTTCACAACACCTTATGAATGTGACAGCTGTCATTTTTCAAATCCTGGTCAAAATATGCTTTCATATCCCAAAAGGTGGTTTCACAATCACTGCATGAAATCACCTTTCAGGCAGGAGTTAAAAATGTTCTCCACCTTTGTCATAAGAAGACTATGTTGAAAATTTGTGGTAAAAATATTTAAAAACAAAAAAAGGGGTTCTGAGCCTACACTGTAATTTATGAAGGCAGGCTCATATTTTTGGTAATTTTTTAATATTTTTGACCCCAAATTTTCAACATAGCCATCTCTTCAAAGCATCTCATGAATGTGACAGCTGCCATTTTTTCAAATTTTGGCCAAAATGTTTTTTTGCACTTGTGGTGCGAAGTCAACTTTTGGACAGGAACTGAAAATGTCCTCTGTTCTTGTTCATGAGGTGGGCTCACAAGAAGGCTATGTGGGGTCATGAGAAGATTATGTTGACAATTTGGGGTAAAAATATGATAAAACAACAAAGTTATAATTCAGTTTTGCAATTTTTCAATGCACGCTCATAACTGTGGTAATTTCCAGTATTTTGATCCCAACTTTTCAACATAGCCATTTTTTATACCACCTCATGAATGTGACAGCTGTCATTTCAAAAATTATGTTTTCACTACTGTTTATAAATAACACCTGTGATGCTCAGAAGGACTGGTCGAAGAAAAGATTATGTTGAAATTTGGGACTAAAATGTGAAAAAACAGCTAAGTTATGAGGAAACAAATTGTTCCAACATATACTCATAACTTTATTTTTTTTTTTGCAGATTTTGGCCCCTGAAATTCAACATATCCCTTGTTTTACCCTACCTCCTGAACATGGCAGGTGTCATTTTTTCAAATCCCCTCCGAAATTTGTTTCCACAGTCACACAGTGAAATCACCTTTCGGATGGGATTTTAAAAAATGATCCTGTCTTGATTATAACATCAGGTCATAAAAAGACTGCTGGATATTTTAAAATGGCCAAAGCTAAATATGAGATGCAGCTAGCTACTAGAGTGGGGGAAAACTACAAAACATTTTTTAAATGGTAAAAAGAAGACCATCAATATTATTGGCCCCTATATTAATACATTGGGGGAAACTGTAACTGATACCAGGGAATTGGCAGATATGCAAAACCTATACTTTAGTTCAGTATTTAATAAGAAAACTGACTTGGCTAGTAGGACCAAAATATGCTCACAAGAAGGCCAAATTGTGATTGATCAAGTGGAGGTACTGAAAAGATTAAAAGATACTAACATTAATAAATCTCCAGGGCCGGATGGCATACATCCTCGAATACTTAGAGAAATAGCAGATATCATAGCCCCAGCACTGACTTACATATTTCAAAAATCTATGGACTTAGCCTCGGTAGTACAGGGTTGGAGGGAGGCAGAAGTAGTACCCCAATTGAAAAAGCGACCAAATACAAAACCGGAGAATTTTAGACCAGCCAGCTTGACCTCTGTGGTGGGTAAAATACTAGAGGGGATAATAAAAGAACATATATTAGCCCACTTAACACTACAGGGAATGACAGATGAGTCCCAACATGGGTTTGCAAAGACTAGGTCATGCCAAACAAATATGCTAACTTTTTATGAAAAGGCGAACAAAGCCTTGGATTTGGGTAATGCAGTGGATATTATTTTTGGGGGATTTTTCTAAAGCACTTGACAAAATACCACAGATAGGATTGATTGAGGTTTTGGTTCTCACTAAATTACCTATTAACATAATAAATTGGGTGGAGGTCTGGTTGGATAATAGAAAACAGAGAGTTGTTATAAAGGCAATAAAGTCTGACTGGGAGAATGTTACTAGTGGGGTTCCTCAGGGATCCGTGCTGGGACCATGCTTGTTCAATATATATGTTCCTTCAATTGTGAGCAATTCCCCAAATATTTGGCTGAATACATTTGCAGATGATTGCAGAATAAGGGGCATAGTAAACAATAACAATGAGAAACAAAATGTTCAACAAACTCTGAACATGATGAGCAAATGGACTGAGCAGTTTAAACTAGCATTGAATATAAATAAATGTGCAGTATTGCATCTAGGGAGAGGTAATAACAACGCTGTATATGAATCAGGAGGAAATACATTACAAAGAACTGAGGGGAAGGGATCTGGGGGTAATGGTTACAAGCAATTTGAAATTTGGCACATATTGTGGTCCAATTGTTAAAAAGCAAATCAAGTATTGAACTGCATCTTGAGACACATTGGGAGTAGAGACAAAAGGGTGATATTGTCCCTTTACCAGGCATTGGTGAGACCACACCTTGAGTACTGTGCACAGGTATGGTCTCCATACATAAAAGCAGACATCAGGAGGTTGGGGGGTGTGCAGAGGAGAGCAACAAAGAGAATCTGTGGTTTTGAGAATAAAAATTATGAGAAGAGATTACAGGAATTGGAGTTACATACACTGCATTACAAAAGACTCCGGGGAGATATGTATTGATCTATAGGGCATTTCAGGATAGACAACTATGTAAAAATATGGGCCTCATAGTTAAAGTAAATTATGGGTATGTGAACAGGAGGCATGGTTTGCAATTGGAAATGGACACGTGGAATATCCTAAAAAGGAAAAGCTGGTTCAGTCAGAGAGGTGTAACACTGTGGAATAGTTTACCTAGGGACATAGTGGAAAGCAAAACTATGGACGCATTTAAAATTGGTTTGGATAACTTTTGTAAGGATAAGTACAAACTAGTATAATACAGTAAGCAAGGCAAGCATAGAGGACAAAAGTCTATGTAGCCTGTATAACGTATGTAACCTATGTAATGTGGGAGCCCACTTAAAAGTAGACATTGGCTCTCATCTGCCCTATCCTGGGAAGTTACAGTCTAACAATGTGTCAAAGCAGGACACCACTGAAAATGAGACATTGCATTTCATCTGCTCTATATATAGTAAAAATGTGTTCAAGCAAGACCCAGTACAAAAACAATAACAGCGGTGAACATTTGTCATTGACAAATATGTGTTTTTGATGCCTGTGTAATGTATTTTTCAGTTAATCTCTTTATTGAAACAACAAAACACAAAGACAAAACAATAGCAGTCATTCTTGAAGTAAAAACCAGGTGTAGTTCATCCTACAACCTGTCCAGAACATTGAGAAGTTGCAGACATAAGGATTTCATATGGACCACAAAGGCCCTAAGAATAAACAAGTACTGGAACACCTAAATAACCAACTGAATGAAAGAACAAATAGTAGTTCAAGTGACTAACAACTATTAACTCTGTCTTCATCGTGGCTACTATGGTCTCGGACAGGGACAATCTCTCTGTGGGGACATGAGGTTCTATACCAAGAGTACAAGTAACAGACAGGGTCAGAAGCAAATCTGAGGGGCACTTGATACTAATATAATACTGTCTCAAGTTTCCAGGGCAAGTATTTAGGCATACATGGCCTGCAGCCTTTTCTAATCAGGATTGAGTGCAGGTGGTGCCCTACCTTGGACATTTGAGTAGAAGGGGGAGTTGAGATATGGTCCTCATACAGAGTAATATGTCTTAAGGGAGCCTGCATTGGCATGAGAGAGGGGTTCAAGAGTAGCCAGATGACCTATGGCATTGAGGCATTCCAGCTTAGTGGGGACGGTGGGGGTTCTCCATTTGGTGAGGATGAGTAATTTCACCACTACACTGACTGCCATGAGCCACCAGAGAGACAGTGTGAGTGCTTGGGTATAGGGTATGTTGGGACTGCAAGTAGCGGTTGAGTGGCATCCATCAGTATGTGACTGCCCACCACTACATAGCATGTCTGTCTGACATCCAGTACTCCTAAATGGCAGAGCATTACCACATAACGTGAGTCAGGTGGGCACCAGTCTGAGCACATCTCCAGCATCTGTCATCATGTATTAGCCCCAGCAGATTTAACACTGCAGAGGTTCTATATTATCTAGTAGAATTTCATATTGGATGAGCCTGCTCTGGCCATCTAGGAAGGCCTTGAGTGCCCTGAACAGAACGTGTTTTGTATAGCTGTTTCTTTGCCACTTCATAGCAAAAAAAAAAACTGTTTGGAATTTTGGGCTGACATTTTCAGGGTACAAAGGGCTTACCCCACAGCTGTGCCTTTTGGTGCTTTGGTGAAAATATATTACTTGGCTGTGGAGTTCTGCAGGGTTAAATTTAACTTAATTTCCCATAGGATAACATTCTAATTGGAGGTTTACCCAGTCGTTTCTTTGTCACTGCGCTATGAAGAAATGGTTTGGAATTTTATTCTGAAATTTTCAGGGTACAAAGAGTTTCAACCACTGATGTGCCTTTTTCTGGTTTTGCTAAAATATTTTAATTTTTTGTTGAGTTACACAACCCTCAGATTCCCCTGTGTTTTCTATGGGATAACATGTAAATGTCAGGTGTTTCTTTGGCTAGGCACAGTACAAGACTGGAGTGCAGGGCTACACTCCCACAGGCAAACATCTTTAGCACTACACTATCTCAAATAGTATGCATGGATGGGAGTGCAAGGCCCAGAGCCCACATGCAAATACATGTACCTTTAAGGACTTATAGGAGCACAGGCCTCACGTGCAACTATGTAGAGGATTATGGAGTGATGGCAGCAGAGGGCCCAGAGGGCCCTGTGTTCTCACAGGAAAATAAAGATACAATTACAATCTCTGAAAAATTATTGGTGTCTTTGGAGAGCAGGACCCAGAGGGCCCTGCACTCCAGAAGGCAATAAGCCTATGATTATACTTTCTCAAAAAGTAAGGAAATTCTCTGCAGAAACTATGTTAATACACCATTAGAGTTAATGGGATGAAAGCAGGGAAATTATGCTTTCTCAAGAAGTAAAGAAGTTCTCAGCAAAAAACTACATTAGTGCACCATTAGGGTTAAAGCATCAAAAGCAGAGAAATGCAACCTTACGGCTCCCAAGCCTAAGACCCCACCCCAACCCTATATGCAGAAACTGGTCCAAGGGGTGTGCCTTGGGGTTGTGAACCCTAATGCTGACCCCATTCTCCTATATTGTAGCTATATTCTTACCTTACTTCCTCATGGAATGGGGTGGGCATTAGGGTTCACAACCCCAAGGTACACTCCTCGGGCCAGTTCCTGCATACAGGGTGAGGATGGGATCTTGGATTTGGAAACCCTAAGGTCGCATTTCCTTACTTACCCAGACTTTTCCATCTGGCGTCAAAAGAGATAGCGGCCATGCTGGGCTGACTGTCTGACTGGGGGAAGGAGAATCTTCGTTTTAATCATTTTTAAGTTGCATTTTGCTTATTTTAGTTAGTTCTAGTTACAGGGTGGGGTAGCAATAGTCAGGGTTTTAAGTGAGATATACCGTATGTAGGAGTTAGCTGTTTTTATTTCTAGGTAGTTGTTTGCCTTCCGGGTCATAATGTCGCACGTTTAATAGCGTACGACATTGTAATAAGCTTGATACTGATGAAGTAATACAGCGTAATGGTGCAATACTGAATATACTGCTGTACTTGGCTTTGCACCATTAGCACTTTCCCAGGCAGAGGATAAGATCTCTGCTGGGAGTGGGTTCTGTCAAGCAGCTGCCATGGCTCACAGGACTGAGCCACAGCAGTAGGAATCCAGACACTGTGTCTGGGGCTGAGTTTGATTCCTGGTCCCAGAAACTTTTTTTTTTTTTACTTGTGCGCTCCCTGAGTTGAACCCCTCCCCTGGGAGTTGAGAATCTTTATTTGGTGGGTTCGAGGGGGCAGCCCCCCATAACGGGTGTGTGTGGGTCAAAGTCCCCCACAAAAAAAAGACATGCCTCATGGCAGAAATTATGCTGTATTGGAAGCGCGATTTCGCCACACAGCATTATGTCTTGTGACATTATGACCTCATGCCAGTTGTTTGTGTGTTTGTTTTACTTGCCTGTCAATTTGTCTCACAATCGCTTGTTTCTCTTCACTGCTGTTGCGGTTCAGCTCCTGTCTGCTGCCTTGCTTCCTGCCACAATCGGAGGTGCTCTTATCAGTTTTGCCAGCGTCTCTTATGCCTCTGGCCTTGTCATCTGCCCATAGTGGATTCATCATTTGTCCTGGATTGTTGCCTATTGCAGTTCTACTGATAGCCGTGGTCCCTGTGTGGGATGGCATTTACTGGGGACTGCTGATCTGGACTGAGTGTTTCTGCTTGGTGGCCATTTCATTGGAGGGGACCTGGACTGTTGTTCAAACTGCAAGGTGCCTGGACTGGTGCTTTCCCGGACATTGGATTGTATTACATTTGGATTGCTCTGTACCTTTGATCTGGCCTGTGTCTGAGGTGTGCTACAGTTCGCTGCTGCCTTGCTTGAGTCGTTTGAGTACATTTCTCTACAGATAGCAGTTCAGCTGTCTCAACACCATTTTTGTCTGGGTCTCCAGCATTGGTGTTTTTCATCTGAGGATTCTTGGACTCACACAGTTCAGGTCAGTACTCTGGAAATCATCGCTTGTTGTTTGGACTAAGTTAACTTTTATATAAACTTCTGCTGGTAGGATTGGCAGCAAATTGTAATTCTCTCAATGAAGCTGTTGTGGGGCGGCTGCCAGGGCCAGTTAAATTTTTCTTAAAATGGTTGATAGGCAGTGAGAGTGCCTAGTTTTAGCTGTTGAGCCCGATGTTTTCCTTGTTTTACTTTTCATTAATATTACAGTTGCCCTATTTCTTGTGAGCTGTGAGACAGCTGCATGTTTAGTGCTTGTTTGGACATTACTCTGCCCGAGGAGGTAAGAACTCCTTCTGGCTCCATAACTTGCTCAAACTTTGGGATGTGAGCCTGTCATTTCCCCTCCCCTTTTTTAATATTAAAAGGAAGTACTATCAAACTCTATTCCTGGACTAAACTCATCTTTTGGATGAGACATTAAACCGAGGTCCCATCTGCCTGTTCTGGTGGTAGTTCAGGTGGATGTTAAAGATCCCATGGCACTTCTCAAAAAGAGCAGGGGAATCTCCCCAGTGCAACGGCCAAATTCCTCCATTCATGAAAAATACCACCAACAGCTTAATCTGGTTCAAGGTCAGTTGGCATTCATCTGTATCCCCTCCCCCGGGTCGTGCTTGAAAATAGGCAGGATTTGTCTAGTGCACTTACCTGGTCAACAAACACTAAATAAACAAATTAAATAAATAAAACACTATTGAACTCTGATGTTTACAGGCATCGAAGTGGCCATATTCTCCTGTTTCTGTTAATGTTTTGGGGTTTTGGGTGGGGAGTATTTAATTGTTTTAAAGTGTAATTTGTGTTGTGTAGTGTGAGTGTGTGTGTGTTTGTTTAATTTGTGTATGTACGGTATGTGTGTCTGAGTAGGTGCATGTTGGTTGGTTGGTTGATTTTGATAAGTGTGAATATTGTATTTGTTTTATTTCTTTTATTGTTTAATTGTCTGTCCATTATGTGTAAAGGCATTGAGGTTTTGAGGCTCACCTACTTGGTGAACTTTCTGGGGTCGCTTCATCCTTTTTTGGGGCTCCCGTTGCCTTTGCTGGCAGGGGTGCTCAGTCACTATCAGAAGCTGGGGGTCCTAAAAGGGGGAGCATCCACAACAGTGAGGGTTTCCAGTTTGATGACTGGGGGGTAGGATCAGTGTCATACAGACCAGGAGACACCCAGGGAGGAGAAGGTCCCAGGACAGAGGACCATTATACCTGGCACCCCTCCCTAGAGCTTGACCAAATGTCCTTAGGCAGCAGGTAGTTCATCTGGCCTGCTCGGCTCATCCCCTTCAGGCTGTTTTTTGTAACACAAGGTCACTGAGAAATAAGACTGCAGTGATGGAGTCTTCCATCACCATTGCCAATTCCTCAGCTGACCATGTCTGCATCACTGAGACCTGGGTGGGCAATGATGCTGGTCCTGTGCTAGCAGCTTCTGTTCCTCCTGGTTACTCAGTCTTGCATTACCTGAGGAGGGGCCACAGGAAGGGCAGGGTGGCCATCTATTTTAGATCTGCCTTGGGCCTCACTACATTCCTAGTGAGAACACCAGTGTCTTTTGAGTGTGTGGTTGTGATGTGCACTCTGGGAGTCAATAGTAGGATAGCCCATATCTACCGGCCACTGGGGGGTGGGAGGGGCCTTTCCTTCAGGAGCTGGAAGACTTCAGTACCAAACAGGTGTTGGATTCCCCCAGGATGTTGGACCTGGGTGATTTTAATGCCTGGGTTGATGATGAAGCCTGCCGTTTTGGGCAAGAGCTCCTCCAGCTGATGAATCAGCTGGGATTGTCTCAGGTAGTTTCCTCCAGGATGCACATACATGGCCACACTCTCAACCTGGTCTTCTCACTTGGACTTGACATTACAATGGTCAAGGTTGATCCGGTCAGTTGGTTGGATCATCATTCTGTTGAGTTCCTTTGCAGGCCCTCTGTAATTTAACCCCTTCTGCAAAAAAATAAATTGGAGCCTCTCCAACTCCAGGAGTCACTGGATGTCTTGAGTTTGATGCTAGCCTGTGCTCAGGGTCCAGAGGCAGTTGTTGAGGCATATAATACAGCCTTGACTGAGGCCTTTGACCTGATTGCACCTTTCCATGTTCACCCCTTGATCTCCCGACTTGAGCTCACCATGATATTGTATTGAGTTGCGTCAGTTGAAGACTAAGGAGTGTAGGTTAGAGTGAGCCTGGAGGAGGACTCACTCTGAGGAGGACAAGGCAGCACTAAGACTCCATTATTTAGAGAATCAGTGGGCAACTGATCTTAAGAAGACAGAGTTTTTGTCTCAGTCGATTGCTGCGCTAGAAATCGCCCAGCTGTGCTGTTCTGCACTGTCAACAGCTGGCTAAATCCTTCCTGTCTAGAGTCCAGGACAGCATTTTCTGCAGAAAAGTGTGAGCAGTTTGGGCATTTCTTTGCTGACAAGGTGTCCTCCATCAGGGTGAGTATTGCCTTCTCTGGTCCAGCTTCTGCTGGAGGTGATCGACCTGTTGATGATGACCTTTTGCCATGCTGGAGTGAGTTTTGGCCAGTTTTTGCGGATGAGGTTCTCTGGGTGCTTTCCAGCATGCATTCTGCCAGCTGTGCTCTGGACCTGGGTCCAATGTGGCTTGTCATCAGCTGCTTGGATTTTTTTGGGTTCAGTGTTTTTGGAGATCATTAATGGGTCTTTAAGTGAGGGTGTATTTCCTATGGCCTTGAAAGAGTCTGTGGTGAGACCTCGCCTTAAAAAGTCAACTTTAGACCCTGATGTTCTCTCGAACTATAAGCCTATCTCTAACCTTCTCTTTTTGGGGAAGGTTATTGTGAAGATGATGTTTGACAAGCTGGTTGAGTGCAAGGAGAGTTTATCCATCTATGAACCTTTCCAATTGGGTTTTCAGCCCTGGCATAGCACTGAGACGGCTTTGGTCAGGGTGGCACATGATCTCTTCTTGGCGAGGGACCAAGGGCATGCTATCATATCGGTGCTTTTGGACCTATCCTCAGCACTTGACATGGTGGATCATGGGGTGCTACTGATTCTTCTACGGAACTATGTGGGTGCTACCAGCATAGTCTTGCGCTGGTTTAGCTAATATTTAACCAGAAGATCACAGCACATGGTCCTTGGGATTTTTTCCTCTGGACTTTTCACGCTGCCTTGTGGTGTTCCGTAGGGTTCCATTTTAGCTCCCCTCAAGTTCTCAGAGTATATGCTGCCACTGCATGAGGTCAATAAGTGGCATAATCTAGAGTTTCACTGCTACACGGATGATACCCAGTTGTACCTGTCTTGTGCCCCAGGAGACCTATTCACCTCAGGTATGCTGAGCTGGTGTGTGGCTGAGATTAATGACTGGTTGTCTGGAAACTGATTATATCTTAACCCCAGCAAGACAGAGGTTATGGTGATCGAGCCAGGTTATGGAGGCTTTTTCACTGACAGGAGGCTGCACATCCCAGTGGTTGATGGGCACCCCCTGTCTGTGGTCAGTGCAGTTAGGGCCTTGGCATTTTTCTTGATGACTGACTTACCTTTGAATAACAGGTGTCATCAGTTGTGAGGTCTGGGTTTTTCCATCTGCGCATTATCGCCAGGATCCGGCCATTCCTGACACTACTGATCTGGCTACGGTCATCCATGCCTTTGTTACCAGCAGGCTAGATTACTGCAATGCAACTTACCTAGGGCTGTCTGGAGGATTGATGATATGACTGCAACTAGTGCAGAATGCTGTGGCCAGGATTTTGACATGTGCCTCTATGAGGGATCATGTCAATCCTGTTCTGCACACTCTGCACTGGCTGCAGTGAGCTCATGCATCACCTTCAAGATATGCTTGTTAACTTACAAGGTCCTACGTGGGTTGGGACTTGACAACCTTAAAGAGCTCTTGGTCCTGTATCTGCCCATCTGCCCCTTACGCTCCACCGATGCTGGCCTGCTTGTTATACCTTCCTCTCACTTGAAACCAAGTGATGATAGAGCATTTGGTATAGCTGCACCATGTTTATGGAACTCCCTTCCGCTTCACATTTGCTTGGCCAGGCTTGGTGGAGGCCTTTAAGGCCTCCTTAAAGACATTCTTATTTGAAAAAGCCTTTAATTTTATTTGAATATATTGGTTTTAACTTTAGCGATGTTTTATTGTGAAGTGCTCTGAGCCATTGGACCTATATAAATAAAATTTGCTTTGTCTTGCCTTGCATTTGATACTTTATTCCTAATGATGCATTAATGTAGTTTTTTGTACAGAATATATATATATATATATATATATATATATATGTGTTTATATATCCATGATGGGACTATTATGGTGCCCCAAGTGCCTCAGGGCAACTTCACACTCTTGTCATAGATGAATAAGGCTGTCTAAGTCAGCAGGTAGGGAGCCTGCAGGCGGTGGCAATGATCATTATTCTACTTCAGGCAAGGGATTTCCTTTTCCAAGTTACCTGACCCTTGAGGAAGCCACAGCTCAAGGACATCATGATGTGAGCATACTCAGAGTGCAGTCACATCAGCATTGGTGGTATGCTCTAGGGTTGTCAGAACTAGTTCATCAAAGATTCGAACCCTCCTTGAACCCTGGTGTTCGAGTTCTAACCTAGAACTCGAACACTAAAAGGTTCGCAAAAGGGATCGAATCTGAGTCCTAGCTGATGACTTGTGTGTGTGGAGAGGAGGCCGGAGGAGGCACGTCCCAGCAGGCAGCCCCGATGTGGGGAGGAGGGGTGTAGGAGTATGTGTGGAGACTGGAGGAGGCATGTCCCAGCAGCAGCAGGCAAGTGGCAGCCCCGATGTGGTGGGGGGGTACAGCAGCAGCAGCAGCAGTGTTGTTGGGGTTGCCAGTCTTGCCAGATCCACGGCGGATGTCTCACAGTTTTGTAGCAAGTAACGTACTTACGTATATGCGGCTCAAGTGAAGTCATCCTCACCACCTGACCAATACTATGTGGTCAGGTGGGGTCGAGTAAGCTGGCGCTTAGCCGCGGATCTGTGGGGTACTATTTATTTAGGCAGATGCAAGCCGAGACAGAGCGCCATTTGCTGAGGATTGTGAGGCAGCAGCAGCTCATTTAACTGTAGCGCACTAATTACTATCAAGAGCCAGCATTCTGTCTGATACTACTTACTAGGCCAGGGCCCAGGTCAGTGTGGTCAAGATCGGACTGCAGCACTTGCTAGTTGCTGCAGTGCTTATTGAATTATTTAAAAAATTCCATCATCCATTTTCCTGTGAAAAAGGGCTAAGCAGACCTGAGAGACCAAGAACGAGAGAAAGGCTGAAAAAAAGGCTCAATAAATTAACGGTCGGGTGTGGGACTAGGGGGAGGTTCAGGTGGAGGGATCAATCAAGAATTGGGAAGGGAATATGGATCGAGACCGAGATCAATCAATATCAGGACTCAGGAGAGAGAATAAAAAAATAAAAAGAAGAACCTTTGTGAAATGTGATTGTGATTGAAACTGCAGCACTGCACAGTAGTGCACACTCAGCGGCTGCCAGCAACAAGCATATAACAAGGGGCGCAAAAAAAGGCAAATACATCTGTACCCTACCCAGTGTGTGTCACAGAGAGAAGCCCAGTGGCCAGTTGTGTGGTGGCATTAACCTTACATGACAGAAGCGTAGAAATATAATTCTCATTCCCTGGGTTGTGTATGTGACTCCGTCTCCTGTGGTCAGCCCATCACCCTGCTGCTGTGTGCCCCTTGACTGCACTGTACCCTACCCTAGTACCCAGTGTGTGTTACAGCGAGAAGCCCAGTGGCCAGTTGTGTGGTGGCATTAACCTTACATGACAGAAGCGTAGAAATATAATTCTCATTCCCTGAGTTGTGTGTTATGTATGTGACTCCATCTCCTGTGGTCAGCCCATCACCCTGCTGCTGTGTGCCCCTTGACTGCACTGTACCCTACCCAGTGTGTGTTACAGAGAGAAGCCCAGTGGCCAGTTGTGTGGTGGCATTAACCTTACATAACAGGAGCGTAGAAATATAATTCTCATTCCCTGGGTTGTGTATGTGACTCTGCCTTCTGTGGTCAGCCCATCACCCTGCTGCTGCGTGCCCCTTGACTGCACTGTACCCTACCCAGTGTGTGTTACAGAGAGAAGCCCAGTGGCCAGTTGTGTGGTGGCATTAACCTTACATGACAGAAGCGTAGAAATATAATTCTCATTCCCTGAGTTGTGTGTTATGTATGTGACTCCATCTCCTGTGGTCAGCCCATCACCCTGCTGCTGTGTGCCCCTTGACTGCACTGTACCCTACCCAGTGTGTGTTACAGAGAGAAGTCCAGTGGCCAGTTGTGTGGTGGCATTAACCTTACATGACAGAAGCATAGAAATATAATTCTGATTCCCTGAGTTGCGTATGAGACTCCGTCTCCTGTGATCAGCCCATCACCCTGCTGCTGTGTGCCCCTTGACTGCTATGTGTATGCCTATGCCCAGTAGCCCAATCATTCTGTAAGCCTTGAACCTGGGATCCTTTAGTTGCAAACCGTCATCTTCTTTAATTACTTTCAGTCTACTGCATTACAGTGTCACACAAACAAAATAAAATTTTGGAGTTGTGGCCAGCGATCACAGATCACATTGCTTTCTTACACAGGAATTGTTTGGGTGTGGGTGTGTTCACCGCAGTATACTGGTACTGTTATGGCTGACACCAACATAGATGAAGCATCTGGTGATGGTGTTGGAGTAGGTGTTGGTGGTAGTGGTAATCCTGGTGCTAGCAGAAATAATCACAATGTTTCATGTGATAAAAATTCAAGAACCAGCAAAAGAGCAACAGTGAAGTGTGGTAAAGGGGGACCTTTTAAGAAAACCTGTACAGCTGCTGGGGTCACACGGAGAGGCACCATAAGGTATGCCATTCATGCTGTTAAGGTCCCTGTGACTGGCAGCAATAATTCAAGTGACAGTGAGTCCCTCTCTGACTCAGACAGTAGCTCTTTTGTCTCAGTCCGACACTGTTGTGTCTCGCGATGAATCATTACTTCCTTAACAAAGTGAAATGAGCAAGTCTGCTGACAATGAATCAGGTAGCGCACTTGCAAATACATCCAGCACTGTTGGCAATGAAAAGGACATATCCATTGAATCCATCACTTCTGTGTTGGCCAGCAATGAAAATCCATCAGAGTCTTCTGCCCACTCTTCTAGCACCCAGGAACATGTCCCGGGTTCTGTTAGGACAGGTGAAAAGACACAAACAGTCTTTAGCTATCTTCCTAGCACTTGAACAAAATCTTTCACATCTGAGGTGTGGAATTATTTCTCTGTCAATAAAACTGATCCATGCAGAGCAATTTGTTCCCTGTGTAAACAGAGTGTAAGCCGTGGTAAAGTTGTGTCATGCCTTGGCACTACAGCTCTTAAACGCCATCTGAAAAAGCATTCAGTTTTGCTTGATCATCCAAACCCATGTCCTCCATCTTCCAGACCACACGTGAGAAGGGTCAGGAATCTGAAATGGATACTGAATTGTCTGAACTTGATGTGGGCAGAACCACTGCCAGCCCTAGGATCACTGTTACCACCAATGCCAGCACCATTAGTACCAGTTGCACATCCAGTGATGGCACTGAATGTATAAGTCCTAGTCCACCATCTCTGTGTCCATCTTCCCATCGAAGCACGGTGTATAATAAACCAGCAGGGACATGTTGTAAACAGCTAACACTGTCTCAGGCATTTGAAAGGAAGAATACCTTTACTAGAAATCATCCAAAGACCCTTCGTCTTAATCACAGAATTGGTGAACTGTTAGCCGGAGCCCTTCTCCCATACTCTTTGGTAGATCATGAGGATTTTAGGGAGCTCATGACATTAGCAGAGCCTCATTAAAATGTTCCTCATCGAAGGTACTTTTCCTATGTTGAAATACCAAACATTTATCAGGCTTTAAAAGCAACAGTGATGCTTGCACTTAAAACTGCGGAGGGTGGGGTTATTCACGTCACAACAGATATGTGGACCAGCACTCAAAACATAGATTACATGTCCCTTACCGCTCATTTAGTCACGTTTTCTTGTGCTTCTTCAAAAACAAAGATACCCCAAAAGATGGCGCTGCTGCATATAAAGAAGTTTGGGCAAAGTCATACTGCTGCAAACATCTTGCAGGAACTAAATGACCTCCTTGACGAATGGGTTTATTCTCACGGTCTAAAATGTGGCTTCATAGTAAGTGACAATGGAGCCAACTTCATGAAAGCAGTACAGGATGGAGGATTTCTGCATGCTTCTTGCTTTGCACATTGCTTACATTTAATTGTCACGGGATTTCTCAGCAATGAAACACAAGTGGATGGTACGATTGCTGTTTGCAAAAAAATTGTGACTCACTTTTCACATTCAACCAAGGCTATACGGACATTGTCCGAACTGCAAAAAAAACACAAGCTGCCCCAGCAAAAGCTGATTCAAAATATTTCCACTCGTTGGAACTCAACGCTTTATATGCTGCAGCACCTCTTGGAGCAAAAGCAAGCTGTACATGAGTATTGCTCCAGTTACATTATTGGAGATGGCATTATTCTGTCTGTGCTACAGTGGAAATTAATGGAGACAGTGTGCTGCATCCTAGCTCCTTTTGAGACAGCTGCAAGGGACATGTCTTCTGAAGGCGCATCTGTGAGTCAGGTTATCCCACTCATAATGCTCATTTCACATCATTTTAGTGTTCTAAATCTACAAATAGAAAAAAACAGATCTGAAGTGCAGACAACATGTCGTCTGTATCATGGGAATCTCGTAAAGAGAATGAGCGAGCGCTTCAAAACCAATGACAAATTAGTTGCAATGACTAAATCAAAACACTACATCCTTGCAATTCTCTTAGATCCCAGGTTCAAGGCTATACATCTTCCAAAAACAGATGATATAGAGCAGTACAAATGTCTGTTGCTAGAAGAGCTGCAGCACTCACAGGAGTCAAACACAGACATGCACAGTACCCTCAGGTTGTCATCACCACAACATGCAGGTTCATCTTCACAAAGGGATACAGAACTGGAAAAGTCACCAAATAACAGTAGTTGTTCCAAAACTGCCACTTCTTCAACCCTTAGTAGCAAGCCAAATCTGTGGCAAAACCTTTCCCAAACTGCTGCCATACCAGCTTCTGATGATTCCTCTTCTGAGCGGTCTCTGTCCATCATGGTAGACAGTTACCTGCAAGAACTGCCTATTCCTATTGATGCATGCCCTTTTGAATACTGAAGATTAAAAAAGTCAATTTGGACAGAGCTGTATGATGAAGCCTGTAAATATCTTGGTTGTCCTGCAACAAGTGTCTCTTCAGAACGCATGTTTAATACAGCTGGCAATATTGTGACAGACACCAGAAATAGGTTGCTGCCAGAAAATGTACACATGTTAACTTTTATTAAAGTTAATAAGTCAAGATTTTCGTATCCCTACAAGAGTATACAAACTGATCCTGAAGTGATTGATGTTGTGGATGTTGATGGTGATGACAACTCAGATGGTGGTGGCTGGTAAATATTGTGTGGGACAGTCTCTCTGCACCAAAAAGGAAACTTTTACAGACTGTGATGACTTTGGTTGTCTCTCTCCTTTCTCGATCTACTACCTTGGACTATATACCCCCAAAAACTTTCACCATTTCATGGCAAACTGCTTTGTAGCTAGGGTCTAAACTGAAGTCAACAAGTTTTATATACAGGGCAATTTTAACATCAGTGGGAACAGGCCCAAATTTGGCATAAAGGGACACTGTCATCAATCCTTTCTGTATCATATTATTTATAGTTAAAGTGCAAACATGTATTTTGGATTTACCTTCTGTGACTTTGTGGTGCATCAGTATGGGCTGGGACTGGGGGCGGTCTATTTTTCAATTTTAAAGAGGGCAAAACAATGAGTTCTAATTGGTAGCCGTTTATTATTTTTTCAATTACAGAAATGTTAGCCATAAACCAAAAATGGATGCTAGTACATGGGTGAGGGTTGTGGGCTGGTTTTAACATGGGTGTAAGGGTGGTATGGGTGCTACTGCACAGATGAGGGTGGTGGAAGAAAAGTGGAATGGGTGATGGGGTGAAAGGTGGGTGTTGTTTTAGTCCTCTCATTTATAGATTCGTGATCAGCTGGGGATGGTGAGAAAAAAATGACGACAGACCGAACCTACTGTACATATAATATTTTTATTATTTATTATTTATTTATTTAATAAATAAAATAACATATAATATATATATATTTTTTTTCTTATTAAATACATTGCAAACTGCTGCCACCTAGCACAATTGTCCTGTCCCCTTTAAAAAAAGAATAAAGGAATCAGAAATAAAAGAAAATCTGCATCAGCAGTTTTCACAGAATGTGACCTATCATAAAGTGTTTTTGCTTTACATGTAGTGATAATTTGATACATAATGGGGTTGACAGATGCTGTCCCTTAAACATCACATGCCAACTGCTGCAGCTACATTAAATGTTCCTTAAGTTAGTATGTGGTGAGGAAACCACTTTTTTATTTATGTGACTGAAATACAGATTTTATTGAAGTATCAGCTGCAAAAATGCATCATCTTAGAAAGTTGTATGTATTACTTCAATTTGCCAACAAAATGTTGGTATATGTATGCATTATCTTAGAAAATTACGTGCATTTTTGCCAGCAACAATGACTGGCATATTTTTTTTATTCAAATGTCTTGACTGACTACATTATGACATTATATGTTTTGCAACAGTTCCACATGCTGCTGCTGTAGTACCTTGGCTTGACTTTGTTATAAAAGCTTTCTTTTAAACATAGCGACTTTTGATTTACTCATTTAAAACAGAAAGCAGCAAACAGCTGAGATTAGGTAATATCAGTTATTTTTTCTCATAATTCATGATGATGAGTATATGTAACTGAGTACATAAATGGCTAATGTGCCTCTTTCTTTCACTAAGGAACTATGATGCAGCTGCAGCAGGAAAACTTTTAACATATGAGTGGGTGGGTGGGTCTGTTACGTATTAAGTTGCTGACTTTAGCAAACAGAAGAAACCATAGATAAACCTAGTTGTATTCCTATCAATGTCACACATGATCATTTCTCTCCCCCCTTATATTGGACAGTTTTTCCTTTACATGTATTTTATTACTATCTTCATTACTGGCAGCACAATAAAAAAATAGGGTTCGAGTTCTAAAAAGTTCTAAAAAAGATTAGAACCCTAGAACTTTTTCAAAAGTTCTAGACTAGAACTAGAACCCAGAACTTCAGAGGGTTCTGACAACCCTAGTATGCTCCCAACTAGAGATTCAGGCTGCACCAGTCTCTGTGGTCTCCTAGGAGATGGTACTGGCAGCATGATTACTTCCCTTCCCTCTTTGGAAGAACGGAGCATCCAGTGCGATGCTTGACCTTCCTCTCCTCTGCCAGCCGTCCAGTAAGTCAGGCTCTTTCCCAAACATGGGTTACCAGCATCTAGCCAACTCTGGAAAGATATTTTAAATAAATAAAACATGTAAATTGAAAAGTCCAGCTCAGATTCAGAAACCAGGTTTCCATAATCCAAATCTGAACATCCTGAATTTCAAGTCAGGCTATCTTTTCACACATATCTGAAAGGGCACTGTTTATATTTTTATTGGCTGCTTGATTTATGTTATCTATTTTTGTTAACCAATTAGATTTGCACAAAATACAGACAAAGAACAGTTCAGCTAAACAGTTCTAGTTTGAAACACACTCTTAAATAGTTTGGATTTTACACCATTTGCAAAAATGAGCTATGAGATTGTCTAGACTTTTTTGCTTCCCTGATTTCTCTTCTTTGTAACTGCTGAATGTCCCCCTCCTATCTATTGCTTCTGTACCAGTGACACCTACTGGTAACACTAAGGCTCTGTTTTCCAGCAAATTCATCTATTATGCCAGTCTCTCTCTCTCTCTCTCTCTCACTCACTCTCTCTCTCTCCATTATAGGCTATCCAGGACACATAAACTTTGAGATGTGTTGAAAATATATTTGCAGAGGAGATGTACTGCACTAACTTGCATCAACTTGGGAGAGTTCTTTGGCATGACCTGATAGCACAAGCATGTTAATTATTCCCACCACCCTGAAAGGCATTAAAAAAAGACACATTAATTGATCATGTGAAAAAAAGAGAAAACTGTATTACTAAAATTTAGGCATAGCTTGCAAAAAATGTGAAAAGTGGACCTGTTGCTCTGCAGAATAAACCCTTGTCATGTAGCAGTGACATCGCTTTACAGCTGTAACAGTACAACAGTAGTGCACTTCACATGAACACATTTATAACGCTGTTTGTTACATGAAAGATGTTTGTGGTTTATGTGATATTATTCACCTGCAGCTACAGGAGCATTTAGCATTCCACCCACAGCTGCTAGTATACAGCCTTCTGTTGAGCACAGGGACTTGGAGATTCAGAATGTTTTGAATATTTCAGGGTCATTCATTAAAGCATGAAAGGGCTCTTCTATGCCTTCTGTTTAATATACAGGCAGCCATAAATATTTGGATGGATCAGGTGGAACCCCAGATTAAAACAATTGCTTCTGTTGTGAAGTTTGTAGTGCTAAAAGAGCAAGATGTCAGTAAAGCTTTAAGAAAATGTAATGCCCTCAGTGTGACTGTAAGAGCTATGCAGAGTGATGTAATGCAACACACTAGGCTCAAGGACAGAAAGACTAGAAAGTTGTGGTTCTAACCCCACAGCAAGTTCTTTGGGTGATATCTATAACTACAGTGCAGTGTGTGTGTGTGTGGGGGGGGTGCTTTCAGATGACACATTAAGCTGAGGTCCCTTTTGCCCATCTCTGGTTACTGTCCAATTAAAAGCTGAAGATCCTTCCCATGGCACTTATTGAAGAAGAATCAGAAAGTTTTCCCAATGTCCTGGCCAACATTACCCCGTCACTAAAGCAGAGAAGTTAGTGTGTGAGGGATGGGGGGAAGGAATGAGATATGTATTTCTTGAGGTATTTAAATGTAACTGTTACAAAGAAAGGAAAAAACAATCTATTGGAATACATCTAGAGTGTGATCAGTGTGGAACTGCTGCTTGCAGCTGCAGCAGTGAAGGTAAAGTCTCAAAGGGCCCAATTCTCAAAAGGGCAAGAGTAACAAGGGACTTGCATCACAGGAGTTTGACACAAGTTGTGACTTGTGTCGCAACTTGTGGCAAACACAGTTCCAAAAGGCAGCCTCCATCATATCCAACACAGGTTCACCAAAGCCCCCTTACGCCATGCTTGTGGCAATCAACCAGGTGTGCCAGGTCACAAGGGGGATTGTGCCATGGCAGAGCTGCAACACGCCCTTTTGTGGGATTCTAGAAGCCCTGCCATGGCTGCAGGATGTGGCACCACTTAGACCAGCCAGGAGATGGTCTAAGTGGCTTGTGCCACTGGGACAGGATAGATTTTTGGGCTGCCAGGGCACAAAGAAAGAGGTGTGGCAGAGACTGCTCAGTGGGGGAGAGCTGTGACTGCTGATGCATGATTTGGCACCCGGCGGGGTGTGATTACAGTGTAATACATATGTAAATGCCAGTATGGGCAGGGACTGTACTATCAGGTACAGTGTGTAGTGCCCATACAGTAGGTACAGTGCCAGCCCTAAGTAAACATAATAAAGAAAGATCCAGTGTTACAGCAGTAGAATGGGGGCATAATATTGCACCAGAACACAGCAAGCCATCTGACTGTTTGATTAGGGCTGGCACTGTACCTACTGTATGGGTACTATGCACTGTACATGATAGTACAGTCCCTGGACATGCTGGCATTTATATATGTATTACACTGTAATTGCATCCCACTGGGTACCACATCACACATCAGCAGTCACAGCTCTCCCCCTGAGCAGCCTCTGCCACCCTCCTGGTGGCAGTTTACCCACCACCACCACCACCACCGCAGCTCCACTACTGTTGTGTCAGGTAGGGGGGCGGATCCCTACGGCAAGTCCCGCAGATGCACCACTTGTTTGGCGCTAGCCTGTGGGTGCAGCAATTCCCGCATTTGTGTACAGGGTCCCCCAGTGTTACAGAATCAGGCTCAGGGCCCCTGATGCACCTGTACTGTGTCACAGCCCGGGATCACCACAACTTGCAGTGATCTAAGGGCTCTTTCAGAATCTGTCCCAAAGAGCTCACTCCATAAAGTTTTTGAATTGTTATACCACTTCTGTTTCTTTACTATTAAACAGCAAAGCAAACTCTGTGTGCATCAAAAACTCAGAATGCTAATGTTAAAAGGTTCCTCTTGCTCGTCTTTTTGCATCTCTCTCTCTCTCTCTCTCTCTCTCATTTTATTTTCAATACTGACATACAAATACACAACTACCTTTCAGTCTTTTCATCTGCTGCCCCTTACATACCTTCCAGCACAACTTCATTATGCATTTATTCACGGACTCTGATCTGTGTGCTCTTTGTTGGTTTTTATGTTGTTTGCTCGTTTTGTTTATAACTGCAGTAGTTTGTTGCCATCACTTTCCTCTTTAAGTGGTAAATGCAGTGCAGCTGAAATGCTTTTTCAAGGGGAGGGAGTCTGAGTGACTATGAAAAGCCATTATTTGTGCCAGTGACTCTAGCTTTAATTTTGAGCTCAAGTCACATGTGACTTAACTCCGTGATTAGCTTTGCTCTGGTTAGACAGTACATCATGACACAAAACCAGCACACAACCTGTTGGGTATTTAATCATGTAGTTGAAAAGGAGACTACAGTAAGACACAGAGCACAGGAAGAAATAAAACAATGTTAATTCCTTGGACTGCCTGATGTACAGCATTTACAGTAGCTTTTTCTCTAACTTGGACTTTTCTAACACACCAATAGGTTTTATAATACTCTGAGCCTTCTAGTGGCCACCATGGATAATTGCAACTGCAAACCAACTAGTAACATTTGTTTTATTATCGTATTACAATAGTGACTATCACAAATGCATCCATCTACTCCCCATTATATGATACAACAGCACCCTAGGAATGGTGCCATAATTCAGAAACTAGAAATTTAGTCTTTGCATCAGTAACCACATCCATTTTGGTGTGACAGGTGCTGTACCTTCTACTTTAATCCATGTGTCTTGTAACTCACAACTTGGAAAAAAAATGATTTCCAGTCTCAACAGTTTTAGACAATCCCCAAAATCATTACACACAGCAGTTATTAAACCTTCGGAACACAACAGTGACCCAACAAAAGGCATGTCTAAGTAATGTAGTAGTAATACCTTACAATGTGTCTTTGCCAGCAAACCCAGTGTCCTACATCCACAATTTACAGTATGATTCTGGCACAGCCTGAGGCACAATTTTTCCAATTGCCCACTTCTCATAATCACCACTTGCTGAGCTGCATAGTCCCAGACTAACACAGCCTGACCAACATAAAACTGACATTCCTCTGCAAGACAACTGCAAGTGAGAGCTTAGTGACCTTGCTTGTTGTATATATGAAGCGCAATATCTAATTTCAGCAAATCCAATCTAGATTGAAATAAGAATCCCAAAACTAACTGTACAGGCATTTCTCCTATAGTGGAACTGGTTGCATTCTGATGGATAATTAGGCAAGTGACAAGTCTATGGTGCAAGCCAAGGTTGTTATGTTTAAAAATACCAGTGCTGTGACCAGCTTAGTAGTAGTAACAGTAATAGTAGTAGAAGTAGTAGCATTATTAGTGGTAGCAGTAGTGCAGGGTAATTTCTGGGAGCTAGGGAGGGGCCTGCAGCAGGTACCACACACGGTGGCATTTGCCAAGGTATTACCTGTGTACAGCTGAGGAGAGGAAAGGGCACTCAACCAGCACAGGTTTTAACACTTGACTGAAGGCATGGTGCATGGAGGAGGGCATTGGCTATATTGGGGACTGGGGACCAGCCTGAGAAGATATAGGCCTCTGTAGAGAAGATGGCCTGCATCCTTCAAGAAGGAGGACCACAATCCTAAGTGGGAAGTTTAAATGCTACGTGGATGAGTATTTAAACTAGCTGGGGGAGCTGTAATATGACTCAAAGCCTATCCCACACAATGAAGCAACAAGGGGGAGGGCCCAAGAGGAAGATGCTCACCCAGGGCAGGGGCACAGGAAGACAGAGGTGGGGACAAGGTGGAAAACAAAGGGGGTTATAAATCAGGATAATAAGAAGAGAGAAGTAAAGGAGACAGGCAATGGAGAGGGTAACATGGAAAGAAGGGGTTCAGAGAAATAACACATGTGGGGGGAGATAGAAAGGAGGCAGGCAAGGGGAAAGTGAGGTATGCAGAGCCATGTGCACCAGTGCAGGGAGCCTGGGAAATAAAATTCTGGACCTGGAGGGTATCATGGAGGAGGCTAGCCTGAATCTGGTGGCCATAACAGAGTCACTGTGCACTGACAGCCCTGACTGGATATGGCTATACCAGGCTACTCTCTGTTTAAGAGAGACAGGGAAGAGAGGAGGGGAGATGGGGTTGTACTATAAGTAAGGGAGGGAATGAAGGCTAGGGAAGTGCAGGAGCACCCAGAGGAAAATGAAGGACTGGAGGGAGGTGCTGTGGGTCATCTGGAGACAGGTGCTGTGGCTGCTATCCATAAAGAGGTTATATACAGACCTCAGCACAGGGACAGCAGTTGGATAAGACACTTGGGGAGGGCATTATCAGGATAAAAAGTAAGAGGGAGATGCTGCTAACTGGTGACTTTAATCTGCCAGATGTGTATTGTAGCCTTCCAGCTGCACCTTCAGCAAGGAACAGGGCCATTCTTGACTGCCTGCAAGGGGTCTTTCTCAGGCAACTAGACAATGAACCCACTAAGGATGGGACAGCGCTGGACCTGGTGCTTCCAAACAGGGACAGTATTGCAGACATCACAGTGGGTAGTCCCCTTAGTACAAGTGATCACTGTATAGTGTGGATTAACATTAAGATGGGAGCAGAGGCAAACCACATGAGGACAGGGGTCCGGGACTTTATGAGGGCAGATTTTAAGGAAATGGGAGACTGCCTCAGAAACTACCTAGTAGCAGGGAATGCCAAGTAGAGTAGAGGAACAGTCGGAAAAAATAAGGAAAGAGATAATTAAGGCAACCAGCCTCTGCATGAAGGAAGTGAGTGAAAGCTAAAGGAAAAATAAACCATTATAGCACTCTAAGGAAGTGGCCACAGTGGTGAAGGAAAACAGCATAGCAGGAGGTATAATGAAACGCAGAGGAAGAAGACAGGGAGGTGTACCAGGAATAACAGAGGGAAGCACGTAAGGTAGTGAGGGACGCAAACATGCAGAGAGAGCAAAGGATAACCAAAGGGGTTTCAAATGGGGATAAGGCTTTCTTCAGGTACCCAAGTGAGAAGAGGAAAAGCAAGGGGAGGGATAGTGAGAATAAGCAGGGCTGCAGGGGGAGACTGCATAGACAGGTATGTCTGCTCAGTCTTCATAGTGGAGGGGGGCCACCAGAAAGCAGCAGGAATGAAGTGGAGGAGGTGGACACAAGTCCATCTTCAGAGGAAAGAGCTGTGAATGGACTTGCAGCTCTGAAAGTGGACAAGGCTATGGAACCAGACAATATACACCCAAGGGTACTAAAGGAACTCAGGGAGGTGCTCGCTGTCCCAGTGATGGCCTTATTCAACAATTTACTGGAAAGAAGCATGGTTCTGGAGGACTACAGGAGAGCAGATGTGGTCCCTTTTCCATAACAGTAGCAGCTGATAGGAAGCTAGCAATTTTAGGACAGTCAGTCTCACATCAGTGGTGGGAAAATTACTATAATGGAAAACCTGTTAAAGGAAAGCTTGGTAGAGTATCTTGAATCTAGTGGGCTACAAGACCAAAGGCAGCATGGATTCATGGATGGGAGGTCATGACAGATGAATCTGATTGATTTCCTTGACTGGGTGACCAGGGAAATAGATCAGGGCATAACAGTGGACATGGCCTATCTGGACTTTAACAACGCCTTCTACGGCTGGCTAGCAAATGTGGTGGATGCGTGAAGGCTCCAAAAGTCTCTCAATCTCTCTAAAATCAGCGGCATCCCTGTTCAGCTGCACGGGAAAAAGCCCCTAGCACTTAACAAATGATGTCAGCCACCTCTGAGAGACTGAAAAAGCAAACTCAACTTACGTTCTCCAGCAACTCAAGGCCGACAAGCCCGCCAGAGACCAGGGCAAGAGCAAGCAGCATGACTGCCGAGTGTGCTGAACAGCCTGAGGAAGAAGAAGAAGATCAGAAAAAAATCCCTCAAAGTGCTCATATATCGCATGCAGGCAGAAATGCGTGGCTTCACAAATATAAATGCTCAGATGGCACATTGGCAAGTTATAATCGAAAAGCTTAGGTCCACTGCATCGGAACATATCACGAGGTCAACTGAAGCCAAACAGCACATCAGCAATAAAGAGGGTCAGCTCACTCAGTTAACTCGGGACAGAGATACTTTGCACACTGCTCTCAAAGATTTACAGGCAAAAGTGGATGATCAAGAAAACCACACTCGGAGGAAAAACATGAATCATAGACCTATGCGAGGAGCTGGAGGGACAGAACCTGGAGACTTTTATTACTAACTGGCTAAAGAAATACTTGGACCTCAGGACTGATGACTGTTCCTACAAGGTAGAACAAGCCCACCACATACCAGGAGGCAAACCCACACCTGGCGATCAGCCCTGGCTCTTTCTAGCCAATTTTCTTTTCGACCAAATGAAAGAATCAGTGTTAAGAGCAGCCAGAGCCAAAGGCCATGTGTAGCTGGAGTGTGCCCATGTTCTCATTTTCTCAGATTACAGTTGGGAGCTACAAAAAGAAAGGCAGAAGTTTGGGGGAAGTCAAGGCACACCTCCACTGACTGGGATGGCCCCATCAGCACATGTATCCCTCAAAGCTGTGGATCTCATGCCCTGAATAACCATTAAGAGTTTTCAGTGGTGTGGAGAAGGCTGAATGAAGTATTCATCAGGAAAGAGAAGGCTGCTATTGAGGGTCTAACATCAGCATGAAGTTCAGTGCCAGCTTGATGAATTTTGTTTTCTAAATCTAATTCAGGTTGAAAAAATGGGTGTTGCTTCCTAAATGGGGCTAGAGCAATACACATTAGCTTGTCTCTGGGGCCCTCCCCTGCATCCTGCCCTTCCCTGGCATGTGAGGAGCAACTTACTCGCACCTTATCTAAAGGGTGCTTCTAGACTGTCTGCCATGGGAGACATGCCATTCTGTAACTCAGTGTGCCCAGTCATCACCATAGCTATGGTGTTTGGTAAGAGAGTGGTGTAGGCTTCCTAGTGCACACCACTTGAATGTCTTCACTTTCCTCGCACAGTAATAGTTAATCTTGTCAGGGTGTGGGAAGTGGGATGCTGTGGCTGTAGGGGGAGGCAAGAAACCTCGAGCAGCCCTGGGCTGTGCTCTAATCTGCAATGGAGCTTACATTGGACATGTACACTGGGGGATCATCTCTTTAATGGTTTTGAACTGTTGAATGGCAATGGCTGGGAGGTCTTTTATGGCCATGGGGTGGCTGGTGCTCTCCTTGGTGCCCTTTTATGTGTTGTCCTTCAGCCTGTCACTGCAAGGTGTGCTCATCAAATCACAAAAAGAGTGCAGCCATGCTCTGGAGGAAAGTGCAGTCTATTACTCCAGGTTCTCCCTCTCAACATATGGCTGCTTTAGTGACAAAAGTACTCTGATCAGCACCAGAATTGCTGTGGACTGGATACTGGGCTAAGGCCCTCCAGCTTTCCATAGACGACACCATTTCCACTGACCCACTTACCATATCAAATTGCCTAAACACCCCCTTCACGGATCTCAGCACTGCTCTCCCCAACTGTTTCTTTGACCCTGTGCCTGAATCCCAACCCCCAATCCTGCAGCACCTTCATTTCCTCCTGCACAAAATATCCATCCAGGAAGCCCGTCCATACCTACAAAAAGCACTAAACAGCAATAACTTTAGCAATGACCCCGTAGACACTAGGCTCCTTCGATTAATCCTTGATGAAGTGCTAGTCCCTCTAACAGACCTACTCAACAAATCCCTCTGCCTGCGGCAGTTCCCCAGTGCCTGGAAGACAGCCGTCATTACCCCCATTTATAAAAATGGTGACAAAGCCACACCCAGTAACTATCGACCCATTTCCGTTCTTCCCCCCTCTATAAAGCCTTAGAAAAAGTGGTTGCCACTCAGCACACTGAATACCTAGGCAAGTATGACATACTATGCTCAGAGCAGCATGGCTTTCGTTCAGGGCATAGCACTATCACAGCCCTCCTAGAATTCACCAACTTCCTACACTCCTCCCTTGACTCTGGTAACATTGCTGGAGCTGTGTTCATAGACCTTTCTAAGGCCTTCGACACAGTCTGCCATCCTCTCCTTCTTGACTCCCTCTGTCAACTCAGTTTCTCCACAGGCCCCCTGGTATGGTGTGCCAGTTACCTCTCCAGCCGGTCCCAATCTGTCAAAATAAAACGGGACCCTATCCGACACTCTACCTGTCCGCTCCAGGCTCCATCCTGGGTCCACTTCTCTTCATCCTCTACCTAAACTCCTTGCCAAAAGCCTGCTCCGAAAAAATAGTACTGTATGCAGATGATGCAGTGCTCTATGCCTCGCATCATAAACACACTCCCCTCCAGGACTCACTCCAACATGCCTTCTCCCAGACCAAAACACGGTTCAAGTCCCGTAGACTGGTCATAAACCTGAAAAAGACAAACTCAATGATTTTCTCCCACCACCAAAGCAAAGCTTAAAGTGCTCCTCGCCTCATTCTCCCCAACACCCAGCACCCCCTTGAACAGGTATCCATCTACAAATATCTTGGACTTGCCCTAGGCTCTGCCCTTACCTTCCATGACCATATAAACACCCTAGCAACCACCACTAACACACAGATTGGACTCCTCTACTGGCACAGGAACTGCCTCCCTCCTGACACCCTTAGGCTTGCCGTTACCTACTCAATACTGTCCCTAGTAGACTATGGGCTCCCTGTGTATGGGGCAGCAGATAAATCCGCACTCCAGAAAATTCAGATCTCCCTCAACACGGTGTGCAGTCTCCTAACTGGTGCCCCTAGGCTCACCCACACCTGCTCCCTCTATTCCTCTGCCAATCTTCTCAACCTCAGTGAAAGACTCCTCTACCAGACCTGCCTACTGACCAAGAAAATTCTGCTCGGGCACTCCTCTCCTAGGGTCACCGCCTCTCTCAAACTTGCCACCCCCCCCATCTCCACCTGCAACTCAGACAAAACTATACTGGCAGTACCCAGGGTAAAAAACGCCCTTGCCCAGAGATCCGTCCACTACAGGGCTCCTGTTTGGTTTAATGCGGTCCCTGCCACTATCACTAGTATGTCCAAGATTTCCCAGTTCAAAGTCACCCTCTGCAACCACCTCCTCAATATCTGCTCCTGTAACTGCAACTAGCCTGTGCTCTCAAGCCCACTACGATCCAAACTTCTGACAAAGTCCTTTATGGACTGCAACCTCTTACAACTATGACTATGTAAATATCTGTATTCTAACCTGTATATAATATCTGTTAACAATGTCTGTAACCCATACATGACGGTTATTTCCTCTGTTAATTGTAACCTGTCTGTTTTTATTCTGTGACAAGGTACCTTTGTAAATGAGCCTCGCAGCTCAAAGGTTGTAAATCCGATATTTTAAAATAAATAAATAAATAACCAGCCTCATGGTGGTGGGGGGGTCGCAGGGGGAAGCATTGGCTGGGGGGGTGTATTGGCCACATAGTGTTCCTCCTGCAAGTTATAATCTTTTGAGGATGTCTGCACATTGAATCTCTGGACAAAGAAACAACACTAAGGCTTTAAGATCGGTTGCTACATATTTTTATTTATAAGTGTTGATTTTGTCAAAATCAATATAATCTATACAGTTGCGGCATATGTGCAAATGTTTTCTCAGCTTGTATAGCAGCATTTATTATCTATTCTTTTTTTAATTTTTTTATTGAAAAAAGAGATTTTGTACACATACACACGTTGCTTCTTAACATTTAGATAACAGCAGTACTTTGCGTTTACAGCTTGTATCCTTACCATAACTTATTATATAAATAAGGATTTGGTATATACACAAAGTTCCCCTTTTTATCTCTTTGGCTTTCCTTATTTTAAAAATTACCAAGCCTTTGCAGTCACTTATATATACTGTCTTATAGGTTACTATGGCTACTTTCTTGTCATGCTTAAGGAACAAATTCAAGGTCTTTTTGTGAGCAGTACATGATCCAACTTCTCCATTTGGTCTGAAAGTTCACCAATTTATCATGAAGTGCGGCAGTAAGACTCTCCATCTGATATATCTTTTTCATAATATCTCTCCAATCATTGACGGTAGGTATTTTTGTGATCATCCATTTCCTGGTGACCGCTTTTTTGCCGCCAACGGATATATAGACACCAAGGTTTTGGCCCAGTGGAGAGCGATCCGGGAACACATACAGTATGACCATTTCAGCTGATAGCTCTACTGGCTCACCCTGGCAACTCGATAATTCAATTTTCAGGGCACACCAAAAGGATGTTAGAAGTGCACAACACCACATGATGTGTCCGAGATCGTCCATTCCGTATCCACAGTTTCTCCAGCAGAAACCATATGAATCAGGGAGATATTTAGTTAGAACTGCTGGAGAACAAAAATATCTGGACCTGCATTTCCAAGAATATTCCCGCCAATAGAGGGAAGATGTTATTTTAACTGCAGTTAAGGCCGTCTCGGACCACACCAACTGGGGCACCTCCAATTCCAGATCCCTATTCCAATTGATTAATATTGTTTCTGTGGAATCTTTTTCTACTTCTCTCAGGAGTTGGTATATAGATCCTATAATATGACCCCAAGAATTACCCTTTAAAAATTCTAAGAAAATTTTTGTTTCAGGCGGCATTGGGGCAGGTACTTTTGCCTCTATGGTGTGATGCCTAAGAATATAATTTCTAACTTGCAGATATCTAAAGAAATCATCCCGTCTGAGGTCAAATTTTTCTCGTATAATTTCAAAGGGTAGAATACCATCCTTATCTAGAAGTTGAAATACATGTGGCAACCCACGTTGTCACCACTGGGAGAAAACTTGGTCAAACTGAGCTGGAATAAATAGGTTGTCTTCAGAAAACAATTTACAACAGGCACATGTTGACTGGTAATTAGATTTTTTCCTCATATCAAACCACAACCTAAGTACTTTGGATGTTATAGAGGTGAAATCTTTAAGTGGAGGGTTTTTATTTTCTGAGGAAAAGAGTAGTTTATTAATATCATACATGTCATTTAAGTTAAATTCCAGTGTTTTCCATGCAGCTTCATATTTATTGGATATCCAGAGGAATAGAGTTTTCAGGAATGCTGCTTTAGCATATAACCTAAGATCAGGTAAGTTAGTTTCCCCCCGGGATAGTGGGAGTGTTAGTATAGATCTGAGTATTCTGGGTCATTGTCCGGCCCATATAAATTCAAATATCATTTTGTCCCATGATGTAAAATAAAAATGTGAGGGGAAAAAAGGGGATATTCTGATATAAATATAGCAAGTGTGATAGTATATCCATATGGATTAATTCTATGCGTTGAAAAAAAATTAAGGGGAGAGACGACCATCTATTTAAATCAGATTGGATTGTCTGTGTTAAGGGCTCATAGTTTACAATCTCTACTACTCCTAAATCCTGCAGGATAACTATCCCCAGGTATTTTATCTTGGTAGACCTCCAACATACAGGATATGCATTAGGGAGGGCATTAGAGGGAGCAAAGTTAAATAATAACACTTGTGTCTTTGTTACATTTAGTTTAAGTCCTGTGGCTTTTCAAATTGTTTAAGTATCTGTCAGACTGCTAGTATTGAAGTCTCAGGTGATAGTAGTGTTAAAAATATATCATCGGCAAATAAATTAAGCCTATACTCCTTTTGCCCTATTGGTATACCCTCAGTTCCCTTTGTTGATCTCAAGGCTGCCACCAAAGGCTCCATGTAAAGGGTAAATAAAAGGGGTGATAGCAGGCAGCCCTGTCTAGTCCCACGTTGTAGTGGGAAGGGAGGCGAAACCCCTCCATTAATTCTAATATAAGCCTGGGGGGACTTATAGATGTTTTTAAGCCAAGTCTGAAAGGATTCCGGAAATTGAAATTTTCACAGGGTGTCCCATAAAAAGGACCAGAATACCCTGTTGAATGCTTTCTTGGCGTCTAAACTTAGTAAGGTAATGGGATTTTTCTCATCCAAATGTATTCTGTCAGAATAAAAATTCTATGGGTATTGTCCGATATATTTATGTTCTTAATAAAGCCTGCTTGGTCATGGTGTATGATATGAGGCAGGACTGTCACCAATCTAGATGCAAATATTGCCATAAAAATCTAATAATCAGTATTTAAGCTGGATATTGGTCGGTACTTTGACGGGTCAGTAGGGTCCTTATTCGGTTTGGGAAGACGGGTCAGCATTGTGTAGAGCTCAGGAGGGGACCTCCCTCTTGGATCTCCCTGAACTCTGATAGAAGTTTGGAAGATAATTCTTTTACAAACTTTCTATACCATTCAGATGGATAACCATCTGGACCTGGACACCGGCCCCCGGCCAAGTTTTCAATACCGTCTTGGATTTCCTCCATTCTGATTGGGGTTAGTAATTTTGGTTTTTGAATTTGTGTTAATTGAAGAAGGGGGATCGCTGAGGAAGTCCTTCCTAACGTTAGGATCCCCAAGTTCCTTCCTAGTATATAAGGAGGTATAAAAATCTGAGAAGATTTTCCTTATTTCAGGATCCCAATATGTTATTTGTCCCAATGTAGGATTCTTCACCATTTATTATCTATTCTAATAAGTAGTTCTCTGTGGCTTGCACTAACAAGTTTGATGCCTTACTGCTTATTTATTATGTGTATTATGTGTGTTCTACCATTGGTTTTTGCACTGTGATGTAAGTGATGATGTCATAACATGATGTGTATTTATGTGATTGGCAGTCTCTGGTAACCCACCCCCGATGAAGCCTTGACTGGCAAAGCGCTAGTGCAGCATCTCCCAGGCAACTGGCCCACTTAGAGTAACACTTGTTTTCACTTGTGAATAACAATATGTAGCAGTCAATCTTTGAATCTTAGTGTTGTTTCTCCTACAAATCTTAGCCATCAGAGTGCAGTCTCGGTTTCTTTTTTTATCTAGTATGTGTGGGTTAGCCATCCCTGAGTCTGTGCCCCCCGTATCTACTGGAGCATGGTCACATTGTCTGTTCAATGTTGAATCTCTGGCCCATGACTGTAGGCTTTGGGCATTCCTTACTCACCAGCACAGAGTGTGTAGGATCTTTCCAGGTGCAAGCATATCCCTTGGTGTTATTTGGAAGGGGGGTCTGCTGGCCCACCTGGTGCCCCTCCTCAGGGTCCCCCTTTACCCTGTCATCACATGGTGCCTTATACCACTCTTATGGTCAACATCAGTGAAGGTGATGGGAAAGTCAGAGTCAATTGCTGGGTTCAGCACAGTGCTCCCCCAAGCTGGCAGCCTAGTGCAGAGCTGGAATCGGTGCATTTTTTACTGAATTTGGTGTGATCTGGTCCACGAGATACTCTGACATTGTGTCAGCCTCGTGGTGTGGGTGGGGCATGGGGGGTGGCTTTGGCTGTGGGGGGGGTAAGAAATCAGCTCTGTGTAGTACTTCTAGCCTGTCATCATGATGAGGCTTCATCTGTGGTGCCCAGGGCTGCAACTGAGGCTTCAAAAGTAAAGAAAGTCAACACAGAATAGTGCCGATACATCCCTAAGGGCAGGGGGGGACATCAGAAGTTGATTTGTATTATAAGTGAACTTAAAATGTTTGTTGTTTATGGGCCAGTTTGCTAAGGGTCCTTTTTATGGCTACATAGTGGAACTATGCATGATGTCTTGCTGTTACACAGAGAGAGAGAAGGGAGCTCACTGGGTTTTGAATGAAGAACAACATTTTGGAGTTGAAGCACAGTCACTCCGCTACTTGAAGCACTCTCCTGTCTCCATTCAGTGCTGCCTCCCCCTCACCCCTCTACTGCCACTGCTATTTACTTGTAGTGGCAGCTGGTAACACTAGGCAGCCTAATGCTGAGTCTTTACAGTATTCACGTTCTCCCCTGGCTTTCATTGGGAACAAACTTAGAAACACTTCTAGGCCAAAGTATTTTCCAGCAGCAGCAGTGAGACAGTTTTGCTGTGTGACACATACACATCTGGACCCTCCCACTTGAGTTGAGCACCCGCTCTGGCCTCCCACCCCACCCACACCCAGCAGCTCCCCAAACTCTAAAGTGCAGTGGGTGTTGCCAGGGTTCTGGGTGACTCCAGAGAAGGAGCTGCTGCAAGTTTCTAATTAGTAAATATGTGGTATGCAAGAGATCTGTCTGGGATTAATTTGTGCCCCCCCTTCCAAAAACATACAAACATACACATGAACAAACAAGATGCCAGCAGAAACAGGCCATAATGGTCTATCAAGTCTGCTCGAGTGTGCAGCTCACAGTAAATTATACTGGCGCTGCCCCCCTCCCTTCCCCCCCAGAGTATTCTTCTCCCACCATTTCTACCCCCATCCTCTCCTACCACCAGTTGTGACTGTCCTTTTTACACACATACACACACACACACACTCTCACTTGAAGAAAAGGAGACAGAGCCCCAAGTTATGGCTGTCCTGCCACCATTCAGTACCTTCCAAGGGTGGTGCTGTTATTACTATGGGTCCTATGCATGAATGTGCAGAGTGGCTATGTGCTGCACACCCATGGCCCGTAGCCACTCCACACCCATTGCATCCTCCACTCGGGATATACAAAACAGGTTGCACAGCCCCTATGCATCCAATCTCCTGGCCGTGCAGTTAGCAACATGCCAGGGGAGGGCAGGGGCATGCCAGCACTATGCACCATGCACTAAGGGTGCATATTGTTGCCTGCAGGGGTATAGAGGTGGGCACAGGTTACACCAGGAAGAACCCTGCCATAAGTGCCCTAAGTGCCCCATGCACACAGACTGCTGCCGGGTCCTGGTGGATAGCCACTGACCCCCACTAACAGGTCCCCAGCACCCATCCCCTCAGGCCACCCAGTACCACCCACCCCACCACTCATCTGTGCCTCAGCCCCATGACAGCTGAAACCCCCCACACCCGCATGCACACACATAGGGCCACCAGCCCGAGCAGGCAGACATCCCCCCATGGCACCGCTAACCCATCCCCCATCCTCTGTACCTGAGGGCCGGTGCTGCTTCACGGGATGGCCAGCAGCACATCTCTCCTCACACCTCCTCAGTCGCTGGCTGTCCAAGTGATGCTGGGAGCACTCTACCCATATATAAGCAGTGTGCTCCCAGCATCATTTGGACAGTTGGTGACATAGGAGGTGTGTGGAGGGATGTGCCGCTGGCCAATCCATGAAGCAGCACTGTCTCTCAAGTGCAGGGGATGTGGGTGGTTGGTAGTGCAATGGGGGCACCACTGGCCACTAATGAAGGCACTATGGTACCAGGTTGAGTGGTTGAGTGAGCAGTGGTGGTGGTGGGGAAGGGGGTGCAACAGGGCAGTCCACATCTGCATGACCCCTGCACCGATACACAGGGCATGCATACAGAACCCTAATAGCTTGGTTCTCGGTGGGTCCTGAGGAATGGCCTATATGTCCTACACTGGGGACAGGGACCAGGTCAACTGGTACAGGTGTGGGGGCTGTGCAGCAGCAGCTTTGGGGATGGTCTCACATGTGCAGGGGGCAGCATTGCATACTATGGGGATGGGGATGCCAGGTGCTGGGTGGACCTGCTGTTCAGGCACCAGGTCAGGGATGACATGTGCTGGGTGGGGGCTTGCTGCTTCATCACTGGGGTCCTGGATGGCATGTGGGGGGTGCCATACAGTCCAGGGGTGGGGGTCCTGCTGAGGACTGTACAGGTGTGCGGTGCTACTGGGGCATGGACTGGGGGTACTCTGACCCATGGGGACAGGCTGCACAGGTCTGGTTGTCTGCATTGGGCATTCACACACCTGAACTCATGCCCTCTTGCACTAGGGATCCACTGTGGGATCCATTCCGGGCATGTGATTGGAAGCCTGACTGGGTCCATGACTCTGCCCTCCCACCACCCTGCATGGACCTGCACTCCACGGGGTGAGCCTGCAGACAGGTGATGGCCCTTGATGAATATGGCCAGTGTGCACCTGTCTGCAGATGCAGAACTACATGGACAGGCTATGCACCTCCAGTGCGTACTTTCCACCTGTTAGTGCATTGGCCCCAATGTTTGTAACAAAGTTGCTGCTGCCTGCTGGAGTAATAAGTTTAAGTGGCTGGTAATGTACAGCTCATTCTGTCATTTTATTTTCAGTACTTAGCAAGCACACACTGCTACTGAAAGGAAGGGAGCACGAGTGGGGAGACTCGAAAAACTGCTCCAGCAGCACCCGTGATGGGGATACTTATGGCTTGGTCTCTTGCAGCAGCTGCTGCAGACTTTTCTCACTGCTGTCATTCTCCAGGTTGGTTCACAAACATCTTATTATCCCTTTCCAGCTGAGTCTGTGCATGTGAATGGCAGAGAAGGGGGAGAGAGAGTGCTCACTTGGGAGTTATAATCTTCCTGGTAAAAACGGTTGCCATTCTGTTTAAAAAAATTGCGAGTATATAAAACTACAACTCCTGGCATGCATCATGACCAGTAGTGGTTTTGCGACCATGCAGGGTGCTTGCTGTTCAGGAACCACTATCTTTTTCTGACAATGGCTGAAGTCTCTGCGACATCTAATGGTACCTTCGCAGATTCACCACTAGCAACAGTGGCAATGAATAATTCTGCGTCAGTCAAAAGTGGCTGGCTAGCCAAGCAGAGCAGGCTGTCCCATCACTGGAAGTCACTCTGGTTCACTCTTATGAGCACAGAACTTCTGTATGGAGCAAATGATAAGGTACAAGTCTGGCTTGATTTAAGTAGCATAAATATACGAATCACAAGTGACTGTCAAAATTCAGTTATTGCATTGTTGAGACTGCTGATCTCCATGACAACAACTGTAAACTGTCAGATCTGCACTTCTGCAGCTTGAGAACTAATAGGAGTGGGGGACTCCCAGAGTCTGATTTATGTTTCTGATCTGAGAGCTATACAACACGAATTGCAATATTTGTAGTCCTAAGTTGTTTGGATGCTGTTGACACTGGTGGCACTTGGTTTGTAGTGGCTGCATGATATATTGTTCTCCACTTACAGTGCTGCCGCTACTATTATAGTATGTGGATTGTCACAGAGAAAGCATGACACCAACCTAAATGCTGTTATTACAAAGTGGATGCACTCATGATCTGTCAGTTCAGTAGTACAATGCCTTAAAAACTATAGTTTAGTTTTAGTTTTAGTTTTTTTTTTGTTGACCGGCTAAGTGCACTAGACAAATCCTGCCTATTTTCAGGCACGACCCGGGGGAGGGGAATACAGATGAATGCCAACTGACTTTGAACCAGATTAAGCTGTTGTTGGTATTTATAGTGAATGAGGGAAATTTGGCCAGGACACCAGGGAAATTCCCCTACTCTGCTGGTGCTCTGTGGCCAGTAGGGGTGCAGGTCTCAACAGACGAGATGGCCACTTCTGCAACGTCTTTGCAGCAGATGGAGGTGAATTCGGAGAGAACTATGATTGCACAGCATGTTAGAGCTACTGTACCTGATTGCTCAACGATGGAGGCTGAAAACGAGGAAATCTTTCATGAGGCTTTGTCTACTAGTGTTGAGTTTGCACTACAGTCGGATATTTTGTCAGGAAGTGAAATGGCCGAGAGTTCTCTGAGGGCTACGGTAAAGGAGAGTCCTGAGGGTACGATGTTGCCTGTCCGTACTGAGAGTGCGACGACGTCAGCAGGTGCCGACTCTCGAGTGGTTGTATCATCTTCGACGAATGCGAAGTGAATGCAACTCCTGTGCTGCAACCCCAGTGTGCGGTATGGTCCGCCGTTCTCGGTGAGGTTGCACGTTTGCCGGTTTCTTGCTCCGGGGATGTTCAGTCAGGAGGAGGACTACCTTTGGTTGCTCTTAAGGTCTCTCCCTCTGACCTTAGATTGGGGACTACTACACCGATTTTACCCAGTTCTGCAGACAACGTCCTGGTGAGTGTACAGCCTGAATGCTCTGAGGTGTCTAAACAGTTCTTGGATAAAGAGACAGGATTTGTTTTTCACCCTGTTACGGGTGGGACCTTGCCTATGTGTCCTCCTTCTGCTACAATTTATCAAATGGATGGGACTCGTCAAGACGGGGTGATTGAGTTCAGCTTTTGTAAGGACAAGGCAACTCCTGCTGTGGTGGCTGCACCAAAGCGAGACATTGTTAAAATTCAACCCTACTGTTTCTAATTTAGGGTCGTTTGTCCCTGATACTAACTTGACTACTGTAGTTGGTCCTCACTGTCATGATCATACTTGGTCCCCACAGGGTGCACTATTAGTGGCTGGATGGCAATGACAGACAAATGGTTCTTGGTCTTCAGATTTGGCTTGGGATTCTACATTTGATTTAAGTAGCCACTCCCCAGGGTGGAAACCGGGTGAACCATGTAATACACATAGGTTAGTTGGGTCAGTGGAGGTTAGTTCCCTCAACAATAACATTGTGAAACAGACTCTTCTTGATCAGGGGGGCAGTGTTGCCAATACTACTGATGTTGTCCCTGTTGACACTACTGGGTCTTTGCCTGCCAAAAAACCTCTTTTATCTGATTTATTTACTCGAGTAAAAAGGGAGGCGGCTCCAAGACGCAATGCAGTTCGCATACGATATAAGGGGGGTATGGCTGAGAGGTCTGACCGATATTTTGTGGGGAAAACTTTAATTAAAGAATCTTTACGGTTTTCTCCCAGGGATGTTTTTGCTTTCATTAACATCTCAGGGGAGGATAACTATGACGTAAGTTTTCGCTCAGCAAGTTTGTTGGATTTATTCTGGGAAAGGTATAATCAACTGAAGTTTTCCCCAATATGGACTCCTTTTTAAGTAGTCCCACTATCACAACCTGCTATTAAATTTGTGATAGTTATGTTTAGGAATGAAGGAGTACATGTTGAGGACATTACCTACTGGTTGTCCCTAAAATGTGATATTCAGGGCAAGCCTGACCCAATCTTGGATTCAGAGAGATTTTGGACTGGGGGATGGAAATATAAAGTGAAACTATGTCAGACAGATCAGGGTTTTGAACACATCCCTATTTCCTTTTTATTGGGTAGAGACAGGGGAGTATGTTTTTACAGTGACCAACCCAGAGCCTGTTACAGATGCGGATCTAAAACGCATCTTTCTAGTGTATGTGACCGTCCACGATGTGATAATTGTGGGGAAGTGGGTCATGTTACTATACAGTGTAATAATCCAACTAGATGTGATCTTTGTGATGGAATTGATCATTGTTTTAAACAATGTCCTTGGGCTGCGAAAAATAAGATTTCCTGTGGCAGCACTGATTTGCTCATTCAAAAAGCACAAGAAGCTTTGGATGACGAATCCGGTGAACTACTTCATGTGAGCCCCACCCCTTTATCCTCCAGGCCAGTACATCCGTTTTTAATAACTGATGACAAGGTGTTTCCTCCTCCTCCCCCCCCCGGAGGTGAATGTTCCACTGCTCAAAGTGGAGGATATTCCTCTGGCTATGGTGCTGTTAAAACCAGTTTGCTATAAGGATACTATGGACAGGCCACAGGTGCCCTTAGTTCAACAAACACCATTACCTCCCAGGAGGTCCAACAGGAATCTGAAAATAATTCCTATACCAATATCTGAACCAGTGGAATCTCAGAATTCCTATGCTGCCCTTTCTACTTCATGGGGTGACCCGGAAGTTGATATGGGGGATTCTGAGTCTCAAAAATCTATACGGGATGCTATAGGGGTCACACGGGAAAATTATAAAGATAAGGAAAAAAAAGGAGAAAGAAATGAGAGTTAGAGTTCTTATTTGTTTTGTTTTTTGCATATGGGTTTTCGTTGGGCTTCATTGAATACACATAGTATTCTACATAGTAGTAAACGAAAAGCCATTTTTAATGTAATATATGAGGAGCAGATAGCTATTTGTTTCCTACAGGAAACCTGGATGTTTTCTATGAATCAGATTCCTTCATTTCAATATGATTGGCCATGGGGACCTTCTTACTGGTCTTTCGGAGAGGAAAAAGCAGATGGAGTTGGGATTTGTTTAATTCTATCTGTTTGTTTTACAAAACTTATTGATTTGATTCCGGACGGGTTTTGATTATTGACGGTAGGTGGGATTCCAAAATTTATCGTTTCATTAACATTTATAATCCTCAGACAAAAACATCCAGGATATCATGTATGAAAGAGGTACAATCCTATTTGGTTACTACGTTACCTATTCTATGGGGCGGTGATTTCAACTGTAGTATCAAGTCCCCAACATCTGTTTCAAGTAAGGTTTATTGTGATTCAAACTGTTTAAAATTGATTATTAAGTTGGCGGATTTAACGAATTGTAACCTATTGGAGTCAAAGAACCTTGGATTCACTTTTTTTAAAGGAATTAAGGGATCTTGTATAGATTACTTATTTAGTTCTAAAAATTTGAAGGTCGCTAATTTTAAAAGGGTACCTATGGAGTTTTCGGACCACATGATGCTCCAAGTGATGGTAGAGGTTAACCCTGAACAATGTGACAGGAGACGGAGATGGAAGCTTAATTCTTCTATTTTGAAAGAACAATTTGTTAAAAACTCCATCAGATTGATTTTGCAAGCTAGACTCTCAGTGTTTTTTTATATTCAGATCTAGGAGTATGGTGGGCAGAGACTAAACGGGATTGTATCAACTGGTTTAAGACATATGGAACCCAACAAAAGAACTCAAATTTGTTTGACTATTTGAAACTTCGTGGTCACTTACAAGCCTTACTTTTGCTGGCCAATACCTCCAGGCAGGATTATTCTTCACAAATTGAGATTCTAAAGTCACAGATGAAGCAGGTTCAATATGACCGAGCACGATCCCTGCAAGCATTGATAAATAATCATACAAAAATTCAGTTGTGGGTGATCCTTATCTCCTATGTAAAAATATTAAAGATGCCTCTAATTTGGAATATTTAGATTCTGATTTGGGTAAATTGGAAGACTCTGGAACTATTGGCGATTGTATTGCACAGTATTTTCAGGAGCTTCGTCCTCAAACTATTATGTCTCTTGCTGAAATTCATAATTATTTTCAACCACTACGTGGCTCTAGTGTTGATGATACGATACTAAAGACTATGATAAAGCCCGTTTCATCACAGGAAATTGAGGGGATTATTTCAAATTTGACGGTTAATATTTCCCCGGGTATTGATGGACTACCCAATATTTTTTATAAAACCTTCCACATTGAATTGGTTGCTTGTTTGAAATTAATTTTTAATACATTTTTGGCAGGTGTTCCCAATCCCCAATAATTTTTTGGTAGGTTTACAGATTTATGTTTATAAATCAGGAAATAAAGGCGAGATTCGTAATTGGAGACCAATAACTTCATAAATTCAGACTACAAAATTTTGCCAATTTAATTATGAATAGACTAAAATTGTATGGACATTGTTATTTCTCCTATGCAGCATTGTAGTTTACCTAATCGAAAAATTCAGACATTATTATATTTGATAAGGGATTTAACTGAATATTTTTCGATCACTGGACGCTCTGGTATTTTGCTTTCCTTGGACCTAGAAAAAGCTTTTGATAGGGTCAGTCACCCTTTTATGTTTGCTACATTGGACTTTCTAGGCTTTCCCAGTGCCTTACTTACAATTATAAAGAAATTGTATGCAGGTGCACGGATTCATCCTGTAATTAAAGGTAGACTCGAGAAAGGTTGGGTAATGGACTCTGGGGTGCGACAGGGTTGTCCTTTAAGTGCACTATTATATCTCTGCTCATTGGAACCCCTTGTTAGAGCCATTAATATTGTTCCTCAGTGGGAGAGTTTTCATTTACCTACTTCAGATTGTGTTTTGAACATACAGGCCTATGTGGATGATTTATGCCTTTTTTTTCAACATAAGAAACAATTGGGTAGTTTTTTCCAGGTTTTTCAGAAATATGCAGTTCTCTCCAATGCCAAAATTAATTTTGAGAAATCAAAAGGACTATTGTTGGGATGTTCACATCAAAAAACTGTGGTATATAAGTCTATTCAGGTGTCCACTGAGCCTATTACTATATTAGGGATTGTTTATGGCCCATCGAATTTCCCAGACGAAAACTGGATGAAGGTATTGAATTCAGTAGAAACCAAAGTAGTCCAATGGAAACAGTTTTGCTTTACGAAATTAAAGAGAGTACTGATTTTTAAACAGTTCATATTACCCTGTCTACAGTACGTTGCTGTATTTTACCCATTGCCTCCCCATTTGGAAACAAGACTTTATAGCCTGAGTTTCCAGCTATTCTGGGGTAATAGGCTTAATCCGGTTAAAAGATGTTACACCTATTTGGATAAACAGAAAGGTGGAACAGGGATGATTGATTCGGTTGTATTTTGTCACACATTATTTTTTGCTAAATCTTTGCAAAATTGTTTTAAACTTCCTATAAAGGCCGAAGTTATGTGGTTTCGGACAATTCTGGACCGCTATTGTGTAGCATGGATACATTGTGCCCCTAAATTACATCACAAATTATCCATCCCTGCCTATTTTAGGCCTGCTGCTCAAAAACTGTATAAATGGCAGCTGACACAAATCCATGATAGTTCTTCACACACACTGTATAAAGTGGTTATGTCACTGATTTATCTGGTGTTACCTAGTTTTAAAAATTGTCCTTCTGTTCTGAACCATAACATATTGGATCAGTTGAACAACCCCTGTTTACCATCGCATATGTGGGAAGTACAGTGGCTCATAATGCATGGTCGTCTAAACATTAGGGGTACTGCAAAATATAAGGCAATAGAAGAGAGAAATTGTCCATATTTGGAATGTACCAATAAGGAGGAGACTATGGAATATTTTCTTCTGTATTGCTCCTTTTCAATTAAATTGTGGAGATATTTGGTGAAGAAATGGGTAATGGCCTGGTTGGCACATCCTGTTTATGATTTACCGGTAATTGGTAATTTTTCGCCACAATTCTGTATGTATGACATAGGAACGTTAAGGGTATTTATTGCAGTATTAAGGTTTTGTTTATGGCAAACTCGTGGCCAACGGGTTTTATACCAAAAGAAAACCCACTGTAGAAGGATGTTGTCAGTATATTCTAAATGAATTGCAAAAAGTTTATCTTACAGATATGCAAATGTATACTACTGACAAAGTTAAGGATTGGTGGAAAGGGTTTTCACATATTATAAAGTATAAATAGGTGTTGATTTGTATTTACTTGCTATTTATTATCAAATAATTGTGCTTTTCAAAAGGTTGTATCTAGCTTGATTTGTTGTTTTCTTTTTTTGTGTTTTGGTGTTATGATGTCTATATTTTGCAAATATTTGTTATGAGTTTAACTTTTGTATGTATTGTGTATTTTGTTACATGTCTTATCCTAATAAAGAATTACCCCTACTCTTTTCGATAAGTGCCATGGGATCTTTAATATCCACCTGAACTACCACCAATCCAGGCAGATGGGACCTCAGTTTAACATCTCATCTGAAAGACGGCACCTCAGAAGTGCAGCACCCCTCTCATGCTGTACTACAGTGTCAGTACTGGGATATTAACCCAAGTGCCAGATGTGGGAACTGAACCCACAGCCCTCTGATCTCCCGGCCTCAGAGGCGAGTGTGCTACCTACTGAGGCACTGACAATGTTTAGCAACAACTGGGGCAGTAGCCTTTGTCCACATTTCTGAGTGGAATTGAGAAGCTAGCTAGATCTGTATACTTTAAAAACAATAAAGCCTTCACACGGGCTCAGCACAGCTGCATGTGGGGTGAGTGGCCACACCCACTGGTTGGCAAAGAAAAATCAAACTGATACCACGATTGGCAGCGTGGTACAAATTTGACATTTTTTGCCAGTTTTATGTCACTATGCATGGGTGTGAAAGGCCTTATTACAAATTACAGAATTTGTATTATAGTTATTTATTTACATCAGAAGTTTCACCAGGAAATACATACTGTATTATTTGATTAATGTAATTAATTTGTATTGATTAAAATACTTTACTGTGGTGCGAGTGCCTCCATTAGTGCAAATTCTATTAGCAATATACTTTTTGGTAAATACAGTTTGTTTTTTCTTGCACAAAGATATTGTGTCAGTCACCAGTCACTGATGCTGTAGCAACAGGATTAGAAATGCTGTGATTGTTGTTGTTTTTTAGTAAGGTTAATAACTGTGCCAACTGTCCAAAGGTTTGTGGCTGAAGTCTTTCACTTGGGCATGCAGACCCAATGCTATCACTGCACCATCATACAATACAGTATAAATTAAACCACAACTAGGGAGGGGGAGTGTCCCCCAATGACTCCCAATCTTTTGCCTGAGACAATGAAACCCACCTTTTAAAACTTGCTATTGCCCCAAATTTCCCTTCAACTTTTTATGGCTGCATAGCAGGGCTATGTATGGCATCTTGCTATTTCACACAGAGAGAAGGGAGCTCTGGAAGCACATCACCAGATTCTGAACGAGGCACAAAATTTTGGAGTTGAAGCACAAACACTCTGCTACTTGAAGCACTCCACTGACTCCATTCAGTACTGCTCCCCCCACCACCACACCACACTATTTTCTTGTAGTGACAGCTGGTAGTACTGGCCGTCTTACTTTCCTGAAGACACAGAGAAGCTGGTGAAAGATTGCAGTACTGACTTAAATTCAGAACTACTGATGTTTTGGGAGAACAATTAATTATACTCATCCCAAACACCACCCACGTTCACACATCTACAGTATATTGCTCCTTCATAAGCGAGTTCCATTTTTTGCAAGACACTGAGGTTTTGTAGCAAATATACTTATATGCTCAGCACTGTCCATGGCAATACAACTTTTAATGCAAAACAATTGCTACATGTCAAAGAAATTGCATTTTGAAAAGCTGAGCCATGACCCCGGGCATGCACACCACTGTCACAGCTCAGCTATTCAAAGTGCACCTCCCTTTACATGTAGTGATCATTTTGTATTAAAAGTCATATTACAAAGGACAGTGCTGACCATTGCCCATGTTCACATATCTATATGGCTCGTTCATGAGTGAGCTCTGCTTTTTGCACGACACTGAAGTTTTATAGCAAATATATGCTCAGTACTGTCCTTGGAAATATAACTTTTAATGCAAAATGATCGCTACATGTCAAAGAAATTGCACTTTGAAAAGTCAAGCAATGACCCATGCATAGGAAGGGGTATCACAAGCAGGAGAAGGGAGGTGATAGTGCCCCTATACAGATTGATGGTCATACCACACCTAGAATATGGGGTACAGTTCTGGAGACCACATCTACAGAGGGACATTGATAGGGTGGAGAGAGTAGAGAGAAGAGCAACCAAGATGATACATGGTATGCATCAGCGGACATGTGAGGAGAGGATGAAGGAGCTTGACATACTGTACAGTATATCCACTGAAAACCAGGTGAGGGGGGGTATGACTGAAACTTTTAAATATCTGAAGGAAATTAACAAGGTGAGGGAAGGGAGCATCTTCAAGAGGAAGTACAATCCCAAACTAGGGGGCACCATTTGAAATTGGTGGGAGGTCAATTCAGAGGAAATAAGAGACGGCACTACTTCACTGAGAGGATGGAGGGTCCCTCGAATGGTCTACTGGAGTGAGAAGTTGAGGCATCAACAGTGGAGGGATTCAAAAATGCATGGGATAAATACATGGGTCAAAACAATATAGGGAGTGATAGATACCCTGAAGGGAAAAAGGGGGCAGAGATCAGTGTGAGGAGGGGAAGACAAGTAAGTGCGGTGTACTTAAGTACAAAGGCTACCTAGGGAGAGGAAAAACAAGGGAAGACTAGATGGGCCAACAGGGTCCTTTTCTGCTGACAAACATCTATGATTCTATTGTTACATGAGGTCCCTGCACCCTTATTGGTACCCCTAGAGGTACACTGTAGACAGCTAGCATTTAGGTATATGTTATACTAACTTATAGGGCTAAGGGCATCTACCATATAAGAGTAGATGTCAGGATATGTATGCATATTATTGTTATACATAGATACATAGATACATAGACAGTGTCGGCAGATAAGGGCCTATGGCCCACCCAGTCTGCCCATTTGAGCTTGTAAGTTCAGTTTATGTTTTCCTAGAAGTCTGTTGCCCCTTACCCCTGACCTCCAGAAGTCCTTTATGTCTATCCCATGCATTCTTTACTTTCTAATACACACATGTATTTCTTGCTTACAAGATGCTAGGACACCTGTGTATTTGTAATGATTATAATATATGAGTCGGCATTGCCATCTTCTGATGATTTGTATTATTACACGGCTATGTACAAACTGTACTTCTTTGTCTTTACAAAGTGATGACTACTACAAAATTGTATAATGTTATCTTGGACTGAGGAGCCACCTCTAATTTAGCCAATAGGGATCATCTCTGTGAATAGAAATGTTTCTATCTTACAGTAACCATGGTAATTATCATAGGTATATAATGTAAGACATTACGCCTTCTACCTTGGAGACCCCAAGAGACACGGAGAATCCTCAAGGTATAGGGAACGCTTAGCATTGGCTCCCAGTTCATACTAGTAAGAACTGCTTAGAGCAACTGTGATTATGCTTTTGGTAGTAATAAACAAGCTTTATTACTCTTATGCAATGTGTCTGTGATTCCTTCCATGCCCATTATTGCCAAGAACCTGAGAGGTTTAGACCTCCTGACAATTGGCGAGTGTGAGCAGGCAATATTTGGTGTTTGCAAAGTTTCACTTGTTGTTTAAAACTTTTCCCTTCCCAACGGGGACTGTAGGTGTGCATTCCCACACCACCTCTCCCATTTTGCGACCATTTTGTAATCCACTGCAAAGTCTGCATGCTTACTGGGTGTGGTCGATGCCTACGCAACCCACCCCATGGCAGTTTTGAATTGGAGGCTTACAAGTGCACAGTAGCCCATTTGTGAATAAGTGCACCTGTTGTGGATCAATATACAGCACGGTGCCCTTTTCACAGTTTGATTTTTCATTCCCTCCCACACAGTGGCCACCATATCAAATATCTGCACAGAACTGAGACTCGATGTCTCAAACTTCCTTGCCTCCCATGGAGGATGGGCTGACTTCACGTGGGACACAAGTCAATCTGAAAACCCTGTACTGGGGATTTCAACTCAGTACACAGAGGTGAGACAAACAGCCAGAAAGCGAGAAGCTAAAGGGCTGTTGGTCACAGCTCTCTATGCTGCTCTGGAAGCCTCTGAAGCAAGGTTTTGAGCCCTTGAACTGCGCATCTCATATCTTAAGCAGGAGATGGTGTTGCAGGAAACTGAATGTGTGAGACAAGAACAGGATTTGGAGTCAGAACTCCAAACTCTGAGAAATGAAAAGGATTCAGGAAGTGGTGGCTATGAATACAGTGCAGGGCTTCAAACAGGCATAGGATAGGCATAAGGGAGCAATACAGATGAGTATGAATAGATAGGCCACCAACAGAGCAAAGGCCAATGGCACATTTATAAGGTAGAAAAAGAAATGGGCAGACTGGATGGGCCTTGCGGTCCTTATCTGCCGTCAACTTCTATGTTTCTATTCCCTTTTGCATCATTCTGCACAGGCAGGTGAGCAGGAACTTTGTATGTTGAAGCAGGAGTGTGAAAGTTTGAGACAGGATAAAGGGTAGGCTTTGCAAATGAATGATTTGTTAAGTAGAATGAATAAGCAACTGAGTGAGGAGATAGGAGAGATACAGGATGAGATAAACCAGGTACATAATGACGTAGAAGTAGCTACCAGGGACAATCGCGAATTGAGTGCCGCGTATAGAGTGTTACAGAAGCAGATGCAGGATGAGTTGGATGTGAATGTTGCAAAAGTGAGTCATGAGGAATGTGAAAATAAAATGGTGAAACTGCACCGTAAGTGAGAGGTGTTGGCTGGTCACATCAAGGTGATGGGAAGCATAGCCCCCACCTTGTCGACATCATCTGGCGGGGAGGAGTCAGATGATGACATTTCACAGTACAATGCCCATTCACACCCCAGCTATGGCCCAGATACCCCTTCCCACCATCCACTACATGGCGGACCCCGTCACATGACACCCATACCCTACGCCATCGACAGCATGACGCACATCACGGGTGATGCCAATATGGCAACCCCAATGATGGGGGGGGAGCAGGCCTAGGCCTAGTCCCGACGGTACCACCGGTAGCCATTATTAATGTAGAAGACAGGCAGGAGATAGAGACAATGATTCAGAATGCCAAAGGCAATGTGCCCATCTCCAAGAGAAATAAATGGGCTCTGAGAACCCAGATTAGGCAGCTTCTATGAGAGGCTGGTACTCAGGAGGGCATGGTTCATACTGTGGCTGAAGCTGCAGTTCAGGCAGCCCTAGATGGCACCGGGGGTAATCTACCTCTGCCTGATCATCCCAATAATCCCCTACCAATGGCCCACTCTGTTCAGCAAATAGCTGACAGCATTGGGCGGATGAGCCCATCCAACAACCTCAGTTGCCACTTGGAAAAGGTGCATGCTAAATGCGAAATGCTTAGTCTCACTGCAGACTACCAGGTCCAGATCCTATGCCAGACCATTGAACCTGGACTATGGGCAAAACTCCCTGATGCCATCTGCCAGGATGGCAATGCCACCTTTGACAAGGTAGCAGCTGAACTCATTTCTGCACACAGCCCAGGTGTAGTAGGAGTGATGCTTGCATATCCAGTAAAACAGAATGCGAAGGAAAGTCCAGTGACTTTTCACCAGAGTCTTTGGATGGCCTACCGGGCAGGGAAGCACCTTGCAGGAGAAGCCGCTGATGTGGATCTTATTGAGTATAAGACCCTGTTCCTCAGGAACATGATCCCTGCAGTAAGAGAAAAGGTACAGCCAACCACCTATCCCACCACATAGAGGTTTGCCGATATTCTTTGGAAAACAGAGAGAGTTTATCAACTCTATATTCGTGATTCAGGCTCCGGTTCCAGGAGGGTAGCTGCTGTTGAAGTCACTCCAGAGGCCACAACGCACTACACGGTGGAGGTACAGGCCCAAGAGAAACAGTCCCTCCCCGTGGACAACCAACACCTCCAGCAGGTCCAACAGCAACAACAAAAACAGCAATCCTGGGGTGGGAACTGGAACTACCACAAAAATAAGAAACACAATAAGAACAACAAGGGCAAACAACAAAGAACAGGCCCTTCATATAGGGAAATAGCCAATGAGAACCGGAAATTCCGGAATTTCTCAGGCAATTACGCTATGTAACAGATGCCATTCCCGTATGGGCCCTTGCAGCCATACAACTGGGAGAGCAGGCATCCACAGGCCTCTGGGACACTGGAAGTATAGGCCCTCAGGTCCATGCAGGCCTGAACCCGGAAGCGGCACCCTATATAGAATCAGTGCAGCATGGTGAAGTGGTTCATAGGAACCAGGCCCAGACTCTCTTCCAAGAGCTCCCCCATGCTCCTACTGGTACAGATTGACAATTACAGGCCCCAGTCCATATTGTAAACAAGCTGGTCTTGGATACAAACAGAAGATCCTGCACTAAGGCCGAGGTCAGGCGCCGCCTACTAACAGTGCTATTGGATACAGGTGCAGACGTGTCTGTATTACATGATGACCACCCAGACACATCCCCTTGATCCACTGGATGGAGGACCAATATGTCTGGAGTAGACAGAACTAGGTTGCCTGCATACCATTCCCTACCACTACCTGTGACACTGGGACACCTGAAGGCCTATCATACCTTTCAGCTGATGCTACTGCATGACCACCCTAGTATAACCAGAATTGACTTCCTGGCACCACACGGCTGTGTGGTAGACCTAGCCAACATGTTATTGATACAGATTCAGGGACAGTATCACACCATCAATGATCCCTGACTCGCATGTGCTTGCAACAATCTCTGCAAACAACAAAGAGTCTGATGTCATAGATTTGTTCAAGAACCATGAGCTTTTTCCAAAGCTCCTTCCCATTCTACAAAGGCATCTGGAGGCATTTGTCACCAACAAGCATGATTGTGGCAGGATGCATACTGTCATTTTAGTGACAGGCCCAGCACACGAGAGGCAACTGCAATACTCCTTTCCACCTGAGGCCTTGCCTTCTCTTAGGGACACAATAAAATCACTCCTCAAGCAAGGTGTAATTAGGACATGTGTTTCCACTGCAAATTCCCCAGTGTGGCCTGTGAAAAAGCCCACAGCTGCCTGGAGACTTACTATTGACTACAGGAGACTAAACCAGGTCAACCACAGTTGTGTCCCAACTGTGGCATCAGCACCAGACATGCTAAGACTACTGACCCCTGACCAACAATGGTTTAGTGCCCTGGACATCTCCAATGGTTTCTGGTCATTGCCATTGACCCCCAAGAGTCAATATAAGTTTACCTTCACCTTTGAGGGCAGGCAGTGCACATGGACCTGCTTACCACAGGGATTCCACAACAGCCCTTCCCTGTTTCATTTACACATGATGGACACCCTTGAGAGTTTCTCTATTCCCCAATGTCTCTTGCAGTATGTGGATAACCTGTTGCTGGCCACAGCCACACAGGAACAACACCTGGATATCTTGGATGAACTACTGACCCTCATCCAGTGGGCAGGCCTCAAATGTAACCCTGCAAAAGCACAACTATATCAGAAAGAGGTACTCTTTCTGGGTCTGAGGATAACAGACCAAGGCCGAAGTCCTACATGGAAGAAGATACAAGGATTGCAAGATTTGCCACTGCCCACCAGTGTGGCCACTCTTAGAAGGTTTCTAGGTATGGTGAATTATTCCAGGGATTTTATTTGTGATTTTGCTCAGAAGGCTGCTCCTCTGTATGAGCTACTGAAAAAGGACATTTCTTGGAATTGGGGCCCCATTCACACCCAAGCTGTGATGTCACTGAAGCAGGCCTTAGCCTCAGCCCCAGCTCTGGTCAATCCCAATCCAGCATTGCCATTCCATCTGGAATGTGCTACCTCTGACATTGCTATGTCTACCATATTGGCCCAGAAGGTGCATGGCATCCTGAGACCCATTGAATATGCATCACAGCTCTTGACCCCAGTGGAACAGAAGTACAGCCTTTGTGAAAGGAACCTTCTGGCCACCTACTAGGCTGTCAAGCACTTTCTGTATATCACTGGGTACTCTCCCTTGATCATCAACATGAACCACACCCCAACTATCTAACTGCTATCAGATAGAGTAAAGGATGGGTCAGTCTCCAATACCAGACTGACACATGGGTCACTTCTTCTCCAGGATAGAGATATCAAGGTCCACTCAACCAAAATGCCATCCATGCTGGTGCATGGCCTCCTTTTCCAAGGAGAACCCCATGACTGTACACTGCAGCCACCTGATCTCCCAGATCCAGGTCCTTTCCTCCCTGCTAAACCACAACTACTTGAGAACACCTCATTGTGTTGTATCTTTACAGACAACTCAGCTTCCTACTACCAGGGAGAACAGATTGCAGGGATGGGCATATTAGTCATTTACCCTTATGGTAACACTGTGAAAATTTCCAAGCATTGCAGTGTGGCATCATCACGGTATGCTGAGATGGCAACGGTAGCCTGTGCCCTCGAATTCATCCAGCATAGAACTGAGGATACCATAATTTTCACAGACTGTAACTGGGTTTGTTGTCCCCTTACAGAATTTCTTCCTTTCTGGCAGAATAACTCCTTTACCTCCTCGGATGGCAGCCCAGTGAAACACAAGGAACTGGTAATATACAGTCATTCACTGGCACAAAAGTTTGCATGCAAACTCTATGTACACAAAGTTAAGGCCCACTCCATACACGATCCCTATCATGCCTTCAATGACACTGCTGACACCCTTGCAAAGGAAGGGGCCCAAGGGGGAGACACCTGGATGATGGCACATCCAGAGGCCAGAGCGGCCGTGCACATTGCTGCAGTCAGGAAGAAATCTGAACCCTTTTCCCCCTTGGACCTATCAGAAGCCCAGCATGCTGACTCTGAACTCAAAGATGTGTTCAGATTCCTTGACAAGGGTACTGAGAAAAATCTACCTACCCATAATCTCTACCGAAGGCATAAAGGTAAGTTACACCTGTCCCTTGATGACAAGCTCATCTGGTATCAACTAGATGACATCCCCACCAAGTTGTGGGTGGTTCCCCCATCATCTTAGGCCTGAACATTTGCACAAAGTGCATGATACCCCCACTGGTGGACACCAGGGAGTGGAGAGTATGCTTCAGAGGCTTAAGACCACCACTTGGTGGCCTGGCATCACCAAAGACATTAAATAGTACATAGACAATTGCCTTATTTGTGCACAAAATAACCCTATCCCTACCAAGTGAAATGCCAAACTACTATCACACAGGCATTCTGGCCCTTGGCATGCCATACAGATTGATTTCATCGGTACCTTGACCAACACCAGCAGGAACAACAAATACGCCCTTGTGGTGACTGACTTCTTTTCTAAGTGGGTTGAAACTTTCCCCACCAAGACATATACTGCTAAAACCACTGCCAAAATCCTGGTGGAACAGATTTCTCCAGGTGGGGTCTACCTCTCAAGGTAGACTCAGAAAAAGGAACCAGTTTTACAGGTGAGTTGATGAAAGAAGCACTTGAACTCCTTGGAGTTCATCAGAAGTTCCACATACCCTACCACCCACAATCCTCAGGTCAAGTAGAGAGAGCCAGCAGATGGATTAAGCAAATGCTTTCCAAATTCATTGAGGACAATCCCAAGGATTGGGATTCCCTACTGCCATTTCTCCTTATGGCAATTAGGGGTACATCCTCAGCCACTACCCATCTGGCACTCTTCAAGGTGATGACTGGTAGAAATATGAGATTACCTGAACACCTGTTGTCTGACCTGCACACCTCCACTGTAGACCATGTGTCTGTAGACCAATATGTGGAAAAACTCAGACAAGACCTCATACACACTCATTTGTATTCTGCTAATTGCATGGGCAAAGCCCAGCAACAGTCCAAAATCCAGTTTGACAAACACACACAAGAAGTGGATTGGCAAGTTGGGGATCGGGTAATGGTTCTCAGATTTGCACATCCCACACATTCCTTCTCCAATAAGTGGGAAGGACCATATCCCATTGTCAACAAGATTAGTCCAGCAGTCTACCCCAGAGGGGGTCTCCATCAATATACCTGACAATTTGATTACTGTGCAGGAAGGTTCAGATGCCTACCTCACTGCTTCAGTTGTTGCTCCTGATAAATCTATCCTACAAATTGAGTGGCAAACCACGTCGCAAGGACAAATTCTCCCTGTGGCCAAGCTTTCCAAGGGAACTTTCCATGGTTGGTCCAATGCAAAATTATCCCCAAATGGTTCTCTGTCCTTGCTCCAAACTTCTCTTAGACATTCTGGTTTATACAATATTGCTACCTTAATTGATCCCTCATATTGTAATTCTTTGTCTAAAGACTTTGCCAGGAAATTTTGTGCTGTACACAACATGGCCTCAGTTGCCATGTATCTATCTGTGTTGCCCCCTATGGACAAATAGCTTTTGAAATGTCCAAAACACACCCCTGGTCCTTGTAGTGGTGTCACAGACACTGCTTTGCCTTGTACACTTATCAATAACTTACAATTTATGCATATACCTGTTTTGTTTAACTTGACTTACTGGAATATAGTATGTGTCATACTACTGACACTTCACTATTTTACAGTACATTATTACTTGATAGCTTAACAGCTTTTCAAATTCGCACTCAAGACCCTATTGCCAGGGTACATTCCACTAAGCATAGAGGTAATGTCAAGAGAAAACCTAATCCTGATGATCAAAGTCATAAACGTAATAAATGTGAAATTGACAGTTCTGATGTCACTGGTGCCACAGGCACTGTTTCAGATCTTTTTGGTACAGCCATGTCTATTTGGAATAAAGCCGACATTGCTGCTATCAAATCACATTCACAGAAATTCCAAACTGGTTTGGTAAATGATATTATACCCCATTTATTGCATGGTGTGGATGGCCTTAGCTAGGAAGAAAGATATACTGTATATAACATGCACGATATGGCTAAGGCATTTTCAGATTCTAAAGATAAAATTAGCATTCTCATTGCACGGAATAATAAAGAAGTAGATAAGCAATACATTGCCTGTGAGATATTATGCTCAGCCTATGGTTCTTACATTATTACTAACATCAATAATCTTTTCCGCGATCTTGAATGTGGAAGAATCCCTGATATCATATATGATAGATGTATTTCTAAATGGTATTGTCCTCAGTGGAAATCCTCTAGCTGTGTCATTATGTGTATGTTGTAGACTTTAACTATTCTGCTATCTACACCTAGGAATTTGGGTTTTGTGACCAGGCACCCTAATACTGGTCCTTGTTTTACTACTAAGAAATGTTCCATTAAGGATACTATGTATGTTTCTTTTACTGTCTCTTTACCACATTTTGATCCTACTACAGCTTTGTTTGATAAGCTGGCATCTGTATACTCCATTGGGCACCTTGACAAAGACATCTACAGAAAACACCTCGACTTACCTCCTCTATTGGCTTTCCATCCTCTTCTGGACACCTGGGTCACCCTGCACATGGACTGTTGTGTGAAGAAAGGGTATATTTATTTGTGTCGCTGTGACATATTTGATGTTATTAAACCTGTATGTGGCTATTCCCCAGACAGTATAGATTGGTCCTTTTCCATGGATGATGACATCACCACTAATGGCACAGAATACCAGGACTCAACATCGGCTCCAGAGAATTCCAAGCTCTACCAGTCTTACTGGGAGGAGGTTCACCGCCTGTCAACATGGATTTCCAAACAAACTTATACTTGCCCTGTACAGTTGCAAAAATGGAGACTGCCTACTGTTAAAATGCAATATAATTCAGATGTATAGTATTGTGCAGTTACAAATTTTAAAAGTTTCACTTATGGACTTACGACATGTTCTATTGATAGTCCAAACTTTTGTTTTGTGCCCCATCAGAAGTCAGTTATTGGGCACACAGCCATTACATCCATCCCAATAATGGACGCTGACATTATTGATGGTAACCCTGATTATCTGCTTACACTTTCTGAGTATTTACCTTACTTTAATGTATGCATTGACCCTCTCACCTTGACATTGAAATCACTTTTAGAGAGAGAAAAGACACCCACCTCATTACATTTAAAAGATTTGTTATAATACAAGCATTTTTGATATTTTTTCTGATTATTATGCTTTGCTGCCTATGGCGCACATTACGCCAACACCATGAGCAGCTGGAGTTCTTTTACAAGTCTTGTGTGTTGGGTATGTAAAAGACCCCTGCTCCCTATCCACTTCGTTACTCTTGCTGTGTTGCCCCTTTTGAGGCAACAAGGGGGGGAATGTTACACAAGGTACCTGCACCCTTATTGGTACCCCTAGAGGTACACTGTAAACAGCTAGCATTTAGGTATATGTTATATTAACATATAGGGCTAAGGGCATCTACCCTATAAGAGTAGATGTCAGGATATGTATGCATATTATTGTTATACACTTTACTTTCTAATACACATATGTATTTCTTGCTTACAAGATGTTAGGACACCTGTGTCCTTGTAATGATTATGATACATGAGTCAGCATTGCCATCTTCTGATGATTTGTATTATTACATGGCTATGCACAAACTGTACTTCTTTGTCTTTACAAAGTGATGACTACTACAGAATTGTATAATGCTATCTTGGACTGAGGAGCTACCTCTAATTTAGTCAATATGGATCATCTCTGTAACGAGAAATGTTTCTGTCTTACAGTAACCATGGTAATTATCATAGGTATATAATGTAAGACATTACGTCTTCTACCTCAGAGACCCCAAGAGACACGGAGAATCCTTGAGGTATAGGGAATGCTTAGCATTGGCTCCCAGTTCATACTGGTAAGAACTGCATAAGGTAACTGTGATTATCCTTTTGGTAGTAATAAACAAGCTTTATTACTCTTATGCAATGTGTCTGTGATTCCTTGCATGCCCATTATTGCCAAGAACCTGAGAGTGAGGTTTAGACCTCCTGACACTACGATTCTATGACTCAGAGCATGTGCACCACTGTCACAGCTCAACTATTTAAAGTGCATTTTCTTCTACATGTAGCAATTGTTTTGCATTAAAAATCATATTGTGAAAGCCAGTGCTGACCATGTAAGTATATATGCTATAACACTTCAGTGTCTTGTAAAAAAATGGAACTCTCTCATGAATGATCATACTGGCACTCTGGCACCACACAGACATGTGAATGTGGGTGACGGGGATACTACACAAGCAGCCATAGTGGCTCTGACCAGAAACTGTTGATATACTATATATAGTCGAGATGATGACTGCTCAATGCCCACATGATAGTTAATCTGCATTATCTACCTACTGTAGCTCATTTGAGGGTGTTAGTGGTAAACTCAGCATGAGTCCCAGCTGGGCTGGCTGGACCTCCCATCCATGTCACCTGGCTCTGGGGAGAGGAGTCCTGGGATTAAACCGCTGCTGCTGCCACTACTAGTCCATGTTAGTTGACTGCCACCAGATGCCTAAGATGCTAACCCATACGCTCATTCTACATAAGCCTCTCTATATAGGGATGAAAGCCCATGCTGGGCACCGTAGAGAGCATGGTGGAGCCTCAGCAGTGGAGAGTATTTCGGGGAGGAGGCCGTGGGTGAGACAGAGAAGGACATGGTCAGTGCCGCTCTGCCAGACTGAGCAGAATTGCATATGTGATCTGTGCCCTGGCTTAGGAGCCGACCACTTTGCACTGGCAGAGGAGTGGGGCACAGGTCTTCATGTATCTTCAGTTTGGTGCCTATCAGAAACATATCACAACAGGGCAAGATTAGGCCATTGCTCACACTGAGTTGCTGTGTTATTTTATTAGTTTCAGTATTCACTGTACAATCAGGCTGATGGGAACTGTCTCTCCCCCACAGCCTCTTCCCTACACCTCCTTTATATACAATAATGTTTTCCATCTTGGCTTATTAGAAGTGGAATGACAGAGTAGAGGGGGGTATTTAAGTAAGGATAGCTGTGGGTACAATAAAGACTCTCAGGGTATTCCCCATCCTGGCTGAAAACATAGGGGTGCAAGGACAAGGGTGATAGGAATCTGTACTATGTGCTGTTATTACAGTAAACATGGCAGAAATCCCCCAGGCAGGGATGGGGGGACCCTACAGGGTGTCTCACAACCAGCTGGGGGTATGAGGACAGTAGAGAGAGTTGAGAGTGACCAAATAGAGCAGATGTACTTTTTCCACCATGGATGTGAGCAATTGGGAGGTCTTGTTCAGGGAGGCCTTCCATATGAGGGGGGACAAGGGGGAAAGAGGTGGGAATGGGGCATGAGGGGCTGTTCCCAAGCTTGGGGAAAAAAGAACCCATTATAGCAGACTTGATATTCAGGAATGAACAGTCACAGCCAGCAAAACAAATGGAAATGAATAGGCAGACAAGCTCACCTTACGTAACAGGACACAGACAGCATTTGTATAACAGTTAACTGTGTTCCTATGGCTAACCCCATAAAGTTCCTATCGTGGAATGTCAATAGCCTCAGAACTCATATTATATGCAAAAATGTCTTGAGGGTAATTAAAAATGCCAACCCTGATATTGCCCTATTACAGGAATCCTACGCTATCCCAGGAGAGATGGTGCATCTACAGAAGTGTGGAGAGACCCGGACAGAGTCCACCTTCAATTCCAAGGCTTGTGGCATGGCTATCTGGGTGCAGTCACATGTATTGGTCATGATTACCAAGATCACCAATGGTCCAGGGGGACGCTTCTCCATGATACATTTGTCATTGGCCGGGAATATTCATTCTGTTCATTTTATGGTCCAAACTATGATATGGCAGACTTCTATCCTAAACTTGAGGTAGAACTTGTACAGTTCTAGGAGAGTTCATTCTGGGGAGGATGCCAACTGTGTTTTAGATGGGCTTCTGGATAGATCACCTAAGCGGCCCTATAAGGCTTCAAAAAGCTGTGGGGTGCTTCAGGGCTTGATGACCCATTATAGGTTGGTAGATATATGGAGATTAAACAATCTAGCTAAGTGTGACTACACAATCTATTCACACCATCGTGGTATGTATGTGAGGATATATCTCATACTAGCCTACCCAGCACTGGTAGGCAGGGGAAACTTGACCCAACATGGCCAGACTGTGGTCTCAGATCATGCCACTGTGATATGGAGTATGGGCAGATCCACCAATGGGAGTGAATCACAGAGGCAGTGGAGGCTGGACCCCACAGTTTTACAGGATAAGGCATTCTGCATCCACTTAGCTAAATTCATCAGGGACTTTCTCACACACAACATGAAAGGAGATACCTCACGGGAGGTATGGTGGGAGGCCCTGAAGACTACATTGAGGGGAGAAATAATATCGTACTCACGCCACAGAAATAAGGAAATAAGGAGCAGGCTCTCTGATCTGGAAAAGGAAACAGAATAGCAAGAAAAGGCCCACAAACTAAACTCCACACATACACAGTATAGGTTACTTCAAAAAATAAAGAAAGAACAATAATACTGTAAACATAAAACCTTTGGTGGGACAAATACTAAAAACAAAGGTGGGGACCTACTTTGAGGGGGATGCTGCCAGTAAATGGTTAGCATGGAAACTGAAAGCCAGATCGAGTGCTGCTTTCCTCCCCAAACTAAAAAAAGGGGAGCCATACTACAAATCCCAAAGAAATTGAGGAAGAGTTCCGTAGATTTTATAAGGTTCTATATACCTAGGAGTGTGCTGTCAGCATGAAAGACATGAATACTTTCTCCCAGAAGACACCTATAGCACAGCTCTCAGTTGAGCAAAAAAAGGCTCTAGATGTCCCTACAGATTGGGAAGAGGTCAGTTCAGTTATCAGGGGTTTAACGGGAGGCAAAGTGATGGGGGCAGATGCACTGCCCATAGATTTCTATAAAGTATTTATTTATTAGAGACCTTAGAGATCCCTTAATGGGTATGATAGCAGAATGTTTGCATGCTGGAATGCTCCACTACTCCACCTGGTCAGCAACAATAGTAGTCCTACCAAAGCTAAGGAAACATCCTGAACTCTGCACTTCATATCAACCCATCTCCCTCCTAATGGCAGACTACAAAATAATAGCCACAGTTATGGCTTCTCATTTGGAAAAACTTCTGCCCTATCTAATACACCCTGACCAGTCTGGATTTGTTAAGGGCAGGCAGGGTAAAGATAATATAAAATGCACCCTAAATGCAGTCTGGAGCTGGGCGGGGGGGGGGCTGTGTGAGGACCCAACTGGAGTCCTAGCTTTGGACTCTGAGAAAGCATTCGATCAGGTGAAGTGGGAGTACCTGCATCAGGTACTGCAAAGTGTGGGCATAGGGGGGAGAGATTTGGGGCATGGGTGCAGGCTTTATGTAACTCTCCCATAGCACAGGTGTGGATTAGCTAGGGCATCTCTAGCCCTTTCTCATTACATGGACTGATACAACGGGGTGTCCACTGTCCCAAGTACTGCATGTCTTGTCATTAGACCTCCTGGCTGTGGCAATCAGGGCAGAAAAAAAAAATAAAAGGACTTTAGGTGGATGAAGTAGAACACAAGATCTCTCTGTTTGTGGATGACCTCCTTCTGTATGTGAGGCACTCAAAGGAAGCTCTTACCATATTGGAAACACGCTTAAAAGCTTACAGAGCTATTTCAGGTCATAAAATTAACTGGCGGAAAAGTGAAATTCTATATATTAGTAAGGGCAAGGCTGGAGGTGGGGGGGAGCTACAGCTCCTGGAGATTGCTACACTGAAATATTTGGGTATTAGCATTCCAAGACAGCTTAAAAGATTATATGAATCAAACCTACCCCCACTGGTCCACAAAATAAAAAACGACTTGGAGCATTGGAATGGTTTGCCACTCATCCTCACTGGGAGGGTCAATACCTTAAAGATGTGTATATTCCCGTTTGCTATACGTGCTGCAAGCTCTTCCCATCAAGGTTCCACAAAAGTTCTTCTGACAAAGTAATAGTTTATTTCACCAGTTCCTATGGTGTGGGAAACCAGGCAGGATCAAGAATGTCACTTTACAGGTTGCAATTAAGGAAGGTGGCTTTGCCCTACTGTACATACAACAAACACTATTACTGGACAGCGCAGCACAGCTGGCCTTCCTGACCGATGAAGACTCAGTTGCCCCATGGTAATACCTAGAGGAGCAGGAATTAGAGGGGAGGCCCTTGATGGAGGGGCTATTTAGTCCTGCACTGGGCAACAGTCTCTTCCCAAAGTTGACCAACCCATTTACTAAGTTACCCTCCAGATATGGACAGAAGATCTTAGACATATTAAACATAAACCTGGGAGATCCCCCAAGTCTGATGGAGGCTTTTAAGGGGGCAAAGGGATATACGGTTTTTGTTCACCAGGGTTTGCTAAGGTGAGAAAAGAAAGGCCTTAACATAGTTCAGGGTCTGATATAAGATGGGGACCATCTGATACCATTTAATGAACTGAGATGGCAGGTGGGCCTTCCCACAGACACTTTCTTTGTATATCTTAATGTACAGAGCATGCTCCTGCCAGATGGTGGAAACTCTATATCTTTACAACTGTCCCCTCTGGAGAATCTTAACTACAGGCCACCACCAGGGGCTATGCCCCATCTGCATTTTACAGACTCATCTGCAACAGTTCTCCTCTAAACATGGAGGGCTACAGGGACAGCTGGACTAGGGACTTAGATATCCAAATGACAAAAGAACACAGGTCCAGAGCAACAGCACGTGCTAGGGCATGCGCAAGGGCTCATAAGTTACTTCAGATACAATATAACATCCTATACAGGACGTACATCCATCTGGCCAAGTTGCACAGGATGAAGCCCACCATAAATGAACTCTGCCCTACATGTAGGGGACAAGTGGATACCTTTATACATATGGTGTTAGAATGTTCTAAGATAATGTCATTTTGGATAGGGGTCCATGAGGTTATGGAAAGTGTGTTGGGAACCAAACTCCCCAGATCCCCACTAGAATTCCTGCTAGGGGTAGAAGACAAAGACACAAAGCAAAAATGTTGGCCCCTCTAGAATCTAGCTCTGATTAATGTGAGAAAAACCATCACACAGTACTGGAATAAGATGATCCTCCCACCTGTGGCCCATGGGATACAAAATTTACTAGACTGTATGCACCTAGAAAAAGCCCAAATGTAGGCAAATGGGAAGGGGGAGAAATTCTAGGCAATGCAGAAACCCATCCTGGCAGCCCTGGAACAAAGGGTCAGCATGGGATAGATCAGGGCCAGGTTATGGAGTTGGCATGGGAACACACACCCAGATTATAACAAGTGCTATAAGTGTACATGCATTGAGGTCAAAAATGACATAGTCTGTTGACAAGGTGTCAGCTGGGTACTAATGGGTGCTACTTATCAAACAGTAGAAAGTGCTTGCTGTGGCAGAAGCATACAACACAATATTTGGCCCATAAGTAATTGTTACAGACATCGTGTATACAGATGGTTCTTGCGGTCGTGGGTTTATATGTCTGTAATTGCATGTTCACATATCTGCTCAGTGTACTGATTTTTGTGTATGGCTGCAAACATTTGAAAATAAAGTTTTAAAAAAACAAGGCCTGTGCCACACAGGAGACTGATAAAGAAATTTAAACTGCTTAGTGGTGCAATAAAAAGTGGTGAATTGGATAAGGAACTGATAAATCGATAGGCGACAGAGGGTGTTGATTAATGGCTCTCACTGTAATGAGGGAACAGTGACCAGTGGGATGCTGCAGGGCTGAGTATTGTGATCAGTCCTCTTCAATGCCTTTATAAGTGACATGGTAGGAGAACTAGAAGGGAAGGTATGCTTTTTGGCAGATGACAGCAAAATCTGTTATTGGGTGAACACTCAGGAGGGTGTGAAAACAATGTGTAGGGACCTTGGGAAACTCAAGGGCACAGCAGTTGGGGTTGAATGCCAATAAGTGCAAAATCAAGCACCTAGGGTATAGCAAACCAGGAGCTGCATATAGGATGGGGGGGTACTGACAGTCACTAAGCAGGAAAGGGACTTTGGGGTTATCATATTTGATGACTTTAAAGTGGCAGGGCAGTGAAACAAAGATGTGGGTAGGGTAATTGAGATGCTGGAATGCAGAGGAAGAGGTATCTGCAGCAGTGATAGGGAGGTGGTGTTGCTACTGTATCACTCGCTGATGAGACCCCACCCAGAGTATAGCTCTGGGGGCCAGCCTCAGAAAGGACATAGACAGGGTGGAGGCAGTCCAGAGAAAGGCAATTAAAATGGTACAGGAGTTGCATTAAGAGTCCTATGAGGGGAGACTGAGGGATCTCAACATGTACACCCTTGAAGAGAGGAGAGCAAGAGAGAACATGATAGAGACCTACAAGTATGTCACAGGGGTGAACAGTGTGCAGGGGAGGAGTCTTATCCAAATGAGAAAGAGCACCAGGATCAGACGGCAGGCAGTGAAGCTGTGGGAAGGGGGGCTAGAGTTTAAGGGGAATGTGAGGTAATACTACTTCACTGAAAGAGTGGGTGTCTGAAACAGACTGCCAGTGGAAGTGTGTCCAAAGTTAACTCAGCACTCGAAGAGCCAGGTTAGGATGTTAAATAATTCAAAACTTCCAGTGCTTTCCAAGCAAAATCTTCTTTATTCAAAGTAACATCCAAACCACAGTGTAGATATCAAACTTAACAGCCTGCAATTTAACTCCTGGGGAGTTCGATTGCAGGCTAAGTTTGTCAGGGCTCCCCAGGTACTAGTGTGACTACTGCTCTGATATTCAGCAGGAGCTGCTTTGTCTGCCTCAGAAGGAAGGTCCAATTCTGTTGACTCCGTTCATCATGCAGCTTTCGGTGCCATTCTAGGAAGTGTGCCACTGGACACTCAAAGGGTCATGAGGGGTGGGAGCTTGCCAGTGCTCAATGTCGCATCTAAGGGAGGGTGAAGGGGTGGCCACACACTCCTGCTGTTGCTTGTTTGCTGCTACTGCATTTCACTTTGTTGAAGAAATCTGATTTATTATTGCACGAACATATACATTCAGATATATTGATCACATTTGTATTTTCTTTCAAAATGTAATGGAAAAGATAACAGACAATATAAAGAATAAAAAAAAAAAAATTGAAAAGTTGCATATCAAGTATGCACACCACCCCAGCACCCCCCATTGTAAAATCCTGGATCTGACACTGCCAGTGCTCCCCCATTCTTCCACAGACTTTGATGACTGTACTGTGAGGTCCTTATTACATGACCCCACCTGCCAATCAGGTGGCAGGGAAGGATAGGAAATGCATACCCTTCCTCTGCACTTTAAAAGGACAGTCCCATCAAGTGGACCTCCATGCAGCAGGCCGGAGCACAAGAACTTGGGGTGGCAGTAGGCAGGAGATGCTCCTCCCCAGCTGCAGGCCCGATATACTGTTTCTTGTCCTCATATCTTCTGTTTCATTCTATAAGTAATGACGTGTATGCAGTTTTCCTATTAATGTAATAACACTGTTGCTACACCCGGTGTATTAATGTGGTATTCTGCCTTACCTTATCTTATCTGTTTTTTACATAAACACAACTGCCTACTACTGTCATAATTTTAGCCTATTATCTGAAAATCTCACATTCATACTAGGGTTACTGCATTATGTTATCCTGCCTACCTAGCGTCAGGTATCATTAGGGGTCTTGTGCACTTGTGATCTTCTGCTTCTGGGATACTGTGATGTTGTATGTTTTTTACTGGGTGTTTAAACCTCTCTACTGGGCCCTTGGTGCTCAGCATAATCCCTGTTCCATCACTTGCAGCCCTCAGGCTTGCCTTACTCAGTACACTACTGTTATGTGACTCCTTCCCTTGCAACCCCCACCCCCACCGTGGAAAGGATCACACTAGCTTACTCCTTTCTAGTGACTTCTGCACCCTGTCTAACACCACTGGTCTACTCAGTTCTAAAAACATTTACTCTTTCTGGTTGCCAATTCCTGTTGCCACTATGGTCCCCCTCCCGGTTCCTGCCACTACTATTTGCTCTCTCATTCTTTTTGCCTAATTGCTGATATAGTGGACACTGAGTTGAATCCATGTCCTCCACTCCCTCCCCAGACCTGGTCCTCCAAGAAGGGCCTGAAAATAGCCCACATGAGAATAAGAAGCCTCGTGGTAAACAAGGATGATCTAGAGCCTGGGTGGGCTCCTACTGACCTGACATTCTAGGTCTATTGGAAACTTAAAATCCTCCATACCTGACCCCTCTCCTGTCATATCCCTGGATAAAATTATATCCATGTGGACAGGGTCCCCCTAGGAGGGATGGTGGTGTTCTGATCTATTTGAGGGATTATCTGGACATATCTCACCAACACACTGCATCCACCCCACCCCTTGTGAACTCCTCCATATCATAGTATCATAGTGATGATAAAGCATTTTTCAGACTCGCGTCCATATTGCTTGCCAAACAAAATACAATGTTGATCAGTATTCTCTAACTTTATTTTTGCTAGATCTGTCCAATTGTGTTTTGAAAGTTTCCAGTGTTGGGCTTTCCACTACCTCAATAGGAAATGTATTCCAGTGGAGTACCACCCGCTGGTTAAACCAGAACCTTCAGTTTTGCATATTACACTTTTGTAACTTAAGTTGTTTACTATGAGTTCTAGTTTCGTAACTTTTCTACTTAAGTTCCAGGCCCAGATCTAACTACAGCCTATTGTCTTGGAAAGATTTATACACCATAATCATGTCGCCCCTCCATCTTCTGTAGGCAAGTGAATACAGGTTAAGATCCTGCATTCTGTCCGCGTAGGTTCTACCTATCATCCCACATATTGATCATGTAGCTCTTCTTTGTACACACTCCAGTCTGTTTATTTCTCCCGTCATGTAAGGAGCCCATACTTGGGGAATAATATTCCAAATGGGTTCTCACCATCGACCAATACAATGGGATCAGGACCTCCCTTTCTTTGCTGGTGATATGTCTCAATATACAATCCAAAGCTTTGTTAGCATTTTTAATTGCCTGATCACATTGAGAACCGAAAGTTAAATCATTTCTAATTATAATTCCTACGTCTCTTTCTTTTGTTGTTTGTTTGAATTGACTATTATTTATTTTATATTTGGACGCCAAATTATTTTTGCCCATATGTAAAACTATTTATTTTTCTTCATTTAATTTAAGCTTGTGTTCATTTGTCCATTTTTCTATGTACTCAAGAGTATCCTGGAGTCTCCTTTGGTCCAGATATGAGTCATCCACAGCTCCCACCCTAAAATCATGCACAAACTTTGTCAACCAGATATTCTCAGATTTGATTTGTAAGGAAGAAATATATATATTAAACAGACAGGGTCCCAACACTGACCCCTGAGGGACTCCACTTGTCACTGGGACCCACTGAAACAGTTCACCATTTATAATCACCCTCTGTCTTCTCCCCTGTAGCCAAGATGTTATCCAATTAACTAGCTTATTATTAATCCACAATGATAAAAGGGATTTAATTAGCTCTAGGTGTGGGAGTTTGTCAAATGCTTTTGAAAAATCAAGTTGAACCACATCCACTGATTTGCCTAGGTCTAAAGTCCTACTAACTTTCTCATAGAAATGTAGGCGATTTGTCTGACATGATCTTGCCTCAGTAAATCCATGTTGACTAGGGTCCAACAGTCTAGTATCACTTAAATAGATGGAAAATATATAAATAGATGGAAATATGTTTTTTTAATAATGCCCTCCAGGACTTTACCTATTACTGTTGTCAAACTCACAGATCTGTAGTTCTCAGGGGAGGTTTTGTTGCCCTTTTTGAAAATTGCCACCACATGTGCCTCTTTCCATTTTTTTATTACATCCCCTCTATCTAATGAATTCTGAAAAAATAAAAGTTACAAGATGAGCTATCTCTGTAGATATCTCCCTTATAAGTCTTGGATGTATGTCATCCGGTCCAGGTAATTTGTTTATTTTAATTTTACATAGCCTGTCCATTACATCCTTGATTTCAATTATAATTTGTCTGTCTTCTGATGTGTTATATTTAGTGTTATATGTTAACAAATCATTTTGATTAAATACAGTGCTAAAGTGCTTGTTCTGGATGTTTGCCATTTCTGTATCATTTATTATGTTCCCCTTCTCATCCTTAAATGGGCCTTCAGTTTGCTTATTCCCTCTTTTGTTGATTATATAGGAATAAAAGTTTTTATAGTTGTCTTTGCTTCTAGTAGCCAATTTACTTTCAAAAGCTGCTTTGGTAGTTTTTATTAATTTCTTTTACCTTTTTTATTTGTTCCTTATGCTTGTGGATGTAGTTATTATCTAACTTAGCTAATTTATACATTTTGTTCCTTAGTTTGATTTGTTTTTTGATTTTTGGAGTAAACCATCTTGGAGTGTTAGCTTTTTTAGAATTCTTGACTGTACAAAGTATATATTGATTGGATGTAGTTTTTATTTTAGCAACAAGTGTATCCCACATTTCATCTAAAGTTAGTTTTGAAAGTTCTGTAAACCAGTCCCATTTGTATAGAGCTTTTCTTAGTGTGTTAAAATTAACATTTTTGAAATTGGGAATTTTTGTTTTGCTACCTTTTTGAGTAGGTAGTTCCTTGAGTTTAAAGAATTTGATCAGATGATCGCTGTTAGAAATAAGGAGGCCAACCTTTGTATCTGATATTTTCTCTCGCAAATTATTTAATACAATATCTAATATGTTATTGCCCCTTGCATTATTTTTAACTGTTTGTTCCAGACCTAGTTGATAACATTTTTCAAGATATTCTCTTTCAATATTACAGGTTGTAGTTTGATACTCTTAATCGATTCCAGGAAGGTTGAAATCCCCTGTTATGATTATGTTTTCTGCCAGATTAAGGTGGTCAAGGTAATCTAAGATTTCATAGTCCATCTCACTAGTTATAGAGGGAGGATGATACAGTACCCTTAGAATGATTTTTGGTCCATTTTGAAGCATGAACTTAATGGCCAAATGTTCAATGTTTAAACTGCCATCATATAATTCCATACTCTTAATTGACTCACGTACATAGATGGCCACCCCTCCACTTTTCCTGTAATTTCTAGATTTCTGATATAGAATGTATCATCTAAATTGTTATCCCATATGTCCCCTTCCTCCCACCAAGTTTCTGTGAGAATTGCAATTTTAATATTTTTAATTTCCATTAAATGAGTGAATTCATCAATTTTTTTGTCGAGACTTCTAACATTACTTAAGAGACAGTTGACTGACTCCAAATTTTTCTTTGCTGTGTTAATTTTACTTTTTTCTGGTTTTATCTGAACCGGGTCCCTCCCCCCTCACCTGCCAGTTTAAATGGTTTTCAATAACACTCCTAAATGTGTTACCCAAGATTCTTTCCCCCATTTTGTTTAAGTGGAGTCTGTTTTTTTATATAGTGAATTATCTCTGAAAATACTGCCAGTTTCAAGGAATCCTATCCCTTTTTCTATACAAAATTTCCTCAGGCCTCCATTTATTGAGGCAATTTTTAGTTTATGTAATGGAATCTACCATAAATTGGTGAGATGGCCAGCTATGATGATTTCTGAAGTATACTTTTGGACATCTTCGATCAGATCGATGTATTTTTCCAAGAGATTTACTTCCTCCTTGTGTTTTAAATCATTTACACCTATCTTTAACCTTACCAATGACTTGTTAACATTGCCCATACACCCTTTTAATATTTGCTTTAATTCCTGTATTTTAATCCCTGGAAACATGCTAACCATAGTTTTTTCATTTCTTTCTTTACATAAAATCCTGTCAATTCCTCTTATGGTCGAGTCCCCTAGCACTATAACGTCTTTTGTTGTGAAATAAGTCTGATTATTTTCCATTACCCATGTATTCCCTACTTCCAATAATAATGTTTGTGTTTCTCCTTTGTTCTTTTTGTTATTGTCTGTTTGTTCTGTATGCGATTTTGATTTGCTAGCTGCAGTTTTTGTCAATGCATCCTCCTCTGAGGTTACAGCTATATCATCAGTCAGAGTCCCAGTGTTATTTACAGTATCTAGATCATTTTCAAGAACCATGAATTTGTTCTCATTTTCAATAGGGGCACTGATATATATTTGCTTTCCTCAACTCTTTCCCTTACTCTTTCTTATTATGGCCCAGTCATTTTCTACATTGTTTTGTGCCTCTGTTTCTGTACATAGATCACTAGCAACTGAGTCAATGAATTTTTCAAGTGTAACAATTTCCTGTTTTGTTTCAAGCCTTTTTTGTAAATCTCTAATATCCTGTTTTAGATCTAAGATTAGTAAACAGTTTTGACAGGTGTATCTCTCAAGCTGTTCTGAACCCCAGGTATACATATCACACTGGTCACATTTTATAAGTATTGTATCCATCTTATCAGCCACTTAGTTAACGTACAGCCCACTATGCTTTCCACTTCCCTTATAACTTTCTCCTTGTTCCTTGCATCCACCACAGACACAGCAGACATGCACTGAGACGTGCATGTCTCTGTGAGTGTCTCCATGAGCATGGCCGCATGCATACCCCACTCGCTCCGTGCCAATTACAGTAGCCCCTCACTATAATGAATGCCTTGGGAGCCATAACGTACATTCATTATAGCTACTCATTCATTAAACTGAGGGACGCTGTTTGCGGTAAGGAAATCATGGTACTGTACTGTACTGTATTGTATTGTACTGCTGCATATGTGGGGCAAGTGATTGTAGTGCTGTTAGTGCTTCGTGCTTCTTGTTTGTGTTTATGCTGGTGCATGTTACTTTGTGCTTGGTGCTTGTTACTTTATTTAAAGAATGTGATACTGTAACTTTATTTAAAAAAATCTGTCATCTTAGTTTGCTTTTTAGCATCCGATTTCCCAGCTATGTCTTTAGCAAAGGAAATCAAATGCCCAAGTTGAATGATTTTCACAGGATTGATCTCCTGAGTCTGAAGCCAGGACAGACCAACTTCAAGCCCCCTTATTGCTTCCCTGTTTGTAGGTAATTCCTCTTCTGCTTCCTCTTCTTCATCATTCTCTGATTCCAGGTCATTATTGTCAGATGGTTCTCCCTCCTTTAAGACGGCTCCTAAAATTTCATCTGTCAGTGACTCTGTAGTGGGGACACAATCATCATGTGTATGCCACTCTTCTAATAGCACCTCAGCATTTTCTTCTTTAGCCACTGGCAGCTGTAGAGTAGTGTAGAGTCCTAGAAGTACCAGTCACAAGCCTGGCCATCACATTCTACACCAGCTGCAAGCAGCGGATATCAATCCCCAGTAGCCCCAGGTACAGGGCATTGCAGTAGTCAAGGTGGGAGCTCACTACTACCCCAACCAGTCTGTTGGCTGCAACTTCTAAACAATCCCTTCTTGACTGCTTCCTTGCTAACCAGAGCAACAAGATAACCCTGGCCAGCCTCCTACTCAGATCACTCCCCCACATTTGTGGTCTGGCAGTCCTGCCCCCAAAACTTCCTCCCAGACTACTACATTTTTGGGATTTCTTGAAACTAAACCTGCTGAATTTTCTGCGTGACCTGTAAGCAGTGGTCTGGCCTTGCCCTAACTCCTTGTCCTGCATAAACTCCACTGTAACCCCATTCCCTGCCATTTTCACCAAAGTACAGCAAAAAAACACACACGTCACCAAGTGTAGGATACAGGGCTCTGTCACAGCTTGGCTGTCCAGTGACTTTCTTGCACAAATGAAAAAAAGAGACGAACCGGGGGGTCACTTTTAGACAGACTGGTTTGGCTTTTGACTGGGTGGAATATCATAGATGGCAAAATATCTGTAAGTCAGGAGTGAGATCAAGTAAGAAAGCTTATTGTAAAAACTAATTTTCAGCTGCTGCTGGTAGCTGATGACCCACACAAATTCTGGACCAGTATGAAAGGCTTCCTGGCCAAAAATCAAATTGCCCTTTGTCTGATATGCTGGTTAATGGCATAAATTGCAATAGCATAGAAACATGGAAGATGAGGGCAGAAAAAAAAACAATGGTTCCATCCAGTCTCTATATACCCTGTGACCTGATGTCAATCAGGGTCTTATCCCTCCCCAACAGTTATCCTATTCCTTTTCCATCCTTGTCCCTGTCAGTGATGACTATCCCTGCATTCAGTCCAAAGCACATTTGAAACCACCCACAGTTCTAGCTGCCACCACCTCGGCTGGCAGGCAGTTCCATGGTTCCACCACCCTTTCCATAAAGCAATACTTTCTCACATCCTTCCTGAACCTTCCTCCTGTCAGTTTCTAGTCGTTCCCCCTTGTTGTTGACCTGGTGTTCTTATAAACAGTTCCCTGGAGTCCACCTTGTTTATTCCTTTTAGGAATTTGGATGTCTCTGTCATATCTCCCCCCCTTCTAGTCTCCAGTGAATACATATTCAGCACCCTAAGTCATTCCTTGTAGGAATTCCCATCCTGACCCTGAATCATCTTTATTACTCTGTACTGTACTGTACTGCCTCCAGTCTATCCTTGTCCTTTATAAGGTGGGGCTCCAAAAGTGGACACAGTACTCCAGATGTGGTCTCACCAGTGATCTGTAGAGGGGGAGTATCACCTCCTTCCGTCTACTGTCAGTACCACTCCCTGTACATCCCAGCATTTTGTTAGCCTTACTGCAAGCCCTGTCACATTGGCTAGCCTGCTTAAGTACAGTATGTCACTAATAATGACTCTGAGGTCATATTCCTCTGCTGCTGTAGTACTGAGTTGTACCCCATCCAGCCAGCATTCTGTCCTGGGGTTCTTTTTCCCTTTTTCTTTGCCTCCCTGGTCTTCTGGAGGTTTTCTTTCCTTTCTGCATTCCCTGCCTCTTTTTGTACTTGTGGAAGGCCATTCTTTTGGCCCTTACTACTTCACTGACCCTCAATGAAAACCAAAGTGGTTTCTTGAATTTATTTTTTTGGTTACTTTCATCAGGCAAAGCTGTGAAGCTTCAAGAAAGTCCTCTTTAATTACCCTCCATCTCTCTCACCGCCCCTCATTCTCCCCCTTTCATTTATTTTTAAACATTTCTCTGAGTTTGATGAATTCTGCCCTCTAAAATCCCAGACCACTGTACTAGAGTGCTTTTTCTCAGGCACAACTTCAAATCAAACTGAATTGTGTCGCTGTTTGCAAGCAGCTCCCTAGCTACTGCTGGTTTAACTGAATCCATAGTGAGCACCACATCTAGGACAGTATCCTATCTTGTGGGTTCCCTTACAAGTTGCACTAGTAGGCAGCCTTGAAAGACATCAAGCAAAACTTGACTTCTTTTTGCTTGTGGCCACCAGAATGTCCTGGTCTATGTCAAGTAAGTCAAAGTCCCCCACTATCACAACATCTTCCTTTGCTGATACCCTTCTAATTTCTTTGTTGAACTCTCTGTCCTCTACCTCTCTTTGACCTGAAGATCTATAGCATACCCCCAGGTGTAGCCTTTTCCCAGATCCCTAGTCCCACCACTGAGCACTGGCAAGCTCCTATCCCTCATGACCCCTTGAGTGCTCAGTGGCACACTTCCAAGAATGGCACCAAAAGCTGCATGATGAACAGAGTCAACAGAGTCGGACCTTCCTTCTGAGGGTAGACCAAACAGTTCCTGCTGCTGGGATATCAGAGCAACAATCATACTAGTACCTGGGGGAGTCCAGTCAAACTTAACAGCCTGCAGTCTAACTCCCCAGGAGTTAGATTGGAGGCTGCTAAGTTTGCTATCCTCAGTGTGGTTTGGATGTTACTTTGAATAAAGAAGATTTTGCTTGAAAAGCACTGGAACTTTTGAGTTGATAGACTCATGATCACCTCCCAAATATGGTGGTACCTCCTTGTAGCTGTCAGAGTTTAACCAGATGGGGTTCAGCCTTCAGAGCAGTCTAAAGGAGAACTTCAGAATCTGACATTGCGTTTGAATCTGCAGACAAAGTGGAAAACACTGTCATGTTAACCAGGGATTTCTAACTCGGGAGCCTTGCTTCTGTAATTTCAGATGATAGGAATTACATAAAACTTTTGTCTAATCTTATTAATACTTACAAACAAGATTTGATGCATTTAATAGATAGAGCATGCTATCAAGGGGAGATGGATGAATCAGAATACAAATATTTACTTCCTCTGCATCCTGTCACATCCACATTCTGTATTCTCCCTAAAGTGCATAAGAACCCTACAAACCCCTCTGGTAGACCTATAATCTCCAGGGTGGGATCACTTATGGACAATTTTTGCAAATTCATAGACTTCTTTTTTTAAAGAAGTGTAAAAGGTTTACAGTCCCACCTTAGAGACATGATGCCGGGGTTAGAAAAAGTCTCTGACTTTGAGTAGAAACCTGACTATAAATGGCAAGCAACTGATGTAGAATCACTGTATACATCTATACAACATCAGGATGGAATAGACGCATGTAGCTACTATCTACCCAAGGATCCCTTACATGAAATAATACCAACTATTTTGATAATGGAAGGGCTGGAATTTGTATTACCTCACAACTATTTTGAATTTAATAATGGATTCTACCTACAGAAATGTGGTACTGCAATGAGGGCCACTGTGGCCCTTCATTTGCAGATCTATTTCTGGGATTGTGGGAGGAAAACATGGTTTTGTGCAACAGATCCAACCCATTCCTTGACAACATTGTCACATGGCATCATTTTGTTGACGATGTCATTTGTGTTTGGAAGGGTTCAAGTAAGAGGCTGACTTGTTTATGAACTGGCTGAATACCAACAGGTTAAATTTGTGCTTCATGTACAAGTTGGAGATTAGAACTATGAATTATTTGGATGTAACATTAACAGTAAATAGAAAGCTGAGTCCAAGGGCTATAGAAAACCCATAGCCACATACAGCTACCTGTTAGCTAGCAGCTCACATCCCAAGTCATTTAAAATTCCATTCCCTGTAGTCAGTTCCTGAGATCAAAAAGAAATTGTTCTGACGTTTTGTCAGAAGTGCAGGGGCTTATAGAGAGATTTCTGGAGAGGGGGTATGCCCCCAAGGTCTTAACTGCTGTATGCAAAAACAGAGGAACTGAGTACTTTATTATATCCTAAAGTGACGAATACTAGGGAGAATGACATGGTCTGTTTTTCAACAGAGTACAACAATTTAGCAGGAAAGATAGCAGATATTGTAACCAAATATTGGCCTATACTTTTAGGGGACAATACACTAGAAGACAGCTTGAATTCCAAACCTAGGGTCACATTTTGCAGGGGTCTGAAAGACAAATGTGTTAAAAGTCAGTTCTCCCATAGTTTTACAGGCAATACTTTGTGGCTGCAGTGAAACCTGCTGGCATGTTTAAATGCGGAAACTGTAACATAAGCAATTTTTGCATACGAGACAACTCATTTGAACTACCCAACTGTGAGAGACCGGTCACTATTAGACAATTTATCACATGTACTACTGCGTTTATTGTCAGTGCCATCTGGTGCAGTTGCAATCTACTATATATAGGCTGCACTACAAGACAGTTGAAATAAAGAATTCAGGAACATGTTCTTGACAACCCTGTGGCTGAGCACTATTTTATTCATTGCAGTAGTCACTTCCAGGGATCTTAAGTTCATGGGTCTAGAACAGGTTAATGTGGGTAGAAGGAGGAAGGGGGGTGATAGGCTAACTACATTACTTCAGAAAGAAAGTTACTGGATTTTTTTTCTCTAAAAGCACAACAACCTTATGGTTTGGAATTTGAATGAGATTTAAAACCCTTTCTTTGAATTGTCCTGGTTAATAACATCTCACCCTTGTTACTTATTTTAACAGGTTTATTCCTGTGTAATTCCCTTCCCCAACCCCCCATGGCCTCACCACCCCCCATGTATTTTTGATGCTGAATAAGATATCATGCATATTCACACAAATATGGTGTCTCCTATCAGTTATATACTTTGGATTTTGTCTGTGTTTTATCATCTTAACAGTTAAATAAAAACATATCTTTGGGCAGACAAGATGGGCCAGTGTGGTCCTCTTCTGCCATAAAATTTCTGTGTAATCTGTGTAATTATAGCTGCCCCCACCCTTAGATTCACTAGTCACACAGATCCCAATTTTTACTAAATGATCAAGGTAATAACCTGAAAATGGAGTGTTTTCATTGTATGAATATTTGATTTGTCTTAGTAATTATAGAGATCATAGTGATTGCATCTTTGACCTCACTTTTTTTCTCTCTCTTCTATTCTTTCTACAGCCAGGGGTTTGGAGAATGCAGGATTTCGTGTCCACAGAAATTCTCAGATGGCTACGGCTTTATGTGGTGTTGCTCCTGTCTCGTTTACTCTACCTTACCTTCTCTCTACTACTGGGCTCTATTTCAAATAATAATGCATTTAAAGCTCATTTAGGATGTGAATTATAATTATGCAATCTTGGTGTTAAGCTTTCATTTAGAAATGGATTTGAGGTCATGATTTTCATCATTTAATCTTTGTAATTTTTATACTTTTTGTTTTTGACATTGTTTGTAGTACACTGCATCTTTTTAAACAATGATGTTAAACTATGATGTTATGTCTCTGTACCATATAAAAAGGGCCAATGATCCACCAGGTACCTGCCACCTGATGAAGCTCTAATGAGTAAAGTGCCGGGGCACCTGGGCATGCTTACTAGCCCACTGCTTATGCAGTTTGTGTGTTGGAATCACTTTTTGGAATTAAATCCCCGCAGCAATAGTTCTTCACAGCGTATTTGTGTGTTTATTTTTTTCAACACACTGGCTCTGAGAGTGCTTCTAATCTCTGTTTTCACTAAAGGAAAACAGAAAATGGAGACAGGTATTTGGGAAGAGAAAAATCTGGTGCCTGGTGGGAGCTGCTAACCCCTGTAACCACAATCAAAGTGCAACAGGACTAGCCAGGAACTCGCAGAAAGGAAACTATCTTGGAATAAAGTTCATTTATTGAGGTTTCCAAGGTATTTTGCAATATGCTGTGGGTATCTAGTAGTCACTGACCCTTTTTTCGTTTCTTTGGTAAAATACCTTGGAAAGATCAATAAATGAACTTATATGGAGTTCCGAGTCAAGATCTCTTTATTCCAGGGTAGACTACTCTCCACAAGTGCCTGGCTAATCCTGTTGTAATTTTTGTAAAATAAAATGGATCAGTGAAAATATCCAGGGTGAGGGGACCCAGCAGAAACTGAAAAGAGCAGCAGATAGGTCTCTTAACAACAGTGAACCATTTTAAGAAGATGCAAATTACTGCCTCAGGACAGGAGCATCCAAGTTCTTTGTCCATAACATGTAGCAGATCTTTGAAGTGTCCAGCGCCAGACAGTTTTGTGTGTTCTGTGTTAATGGCTTTTTTTGCTGGTGCAGCTGCAGTCTTTGTATTTCAGTGTGCCAAATAAGATAGTTATTTCTTAGTTTTGTTTGAGATAACTTCCAAAAAGGTGATTTAAAATGAAAATGCTGATACCTGATCCAATGATGATGTTTTGCAGATATTCAGTACAGACTTTCACAGATGTTGTGTGCTAGAATGGCATAGTTACTCAAGCTGAGAAAACATAAAATTCCACAAAAACTAATCTACTGACTCAGACAAAAACAAAATGTCACCCACAGAGCAAGGAGAGAGTGGTTATCAGAAGGATCAGAGTTGTCCATGGTGGAAAGATTGCGGAGGAGAAAGGCCCAGAAACTCAAGGGATCACTAGCTATGGCCTTGTAAGTAAAATTACGCCATCTTTATTACAGCCGTTCTCACTGTCCAACTGCGTCTAAGCCTGTTGCTCAGGAGTCATGCTTATCTTTTCACTCAGTATATTGTGAGGCAATAAGTTGCCAATATATGTTGTGGCTCTAAAAAGTGAAGCTACTTATCCACTTATTGTTTTCCAACATCATGACCCCCAAACACAATCACAGCATCACAGAGTGTTATTATGTGTTATTTTCATCTGCTGATTTTATGAGACATTTTTAGTGGGTGCTTTACATCCTGCTGTTGGTCTGAATATCTCTGTCAAGATGAGGGGGTGTTCCTGCTGTGCTTTCTCAGCCAAATCCAACTTGTGCATTCCCTAGTGGGTGGTAATCACTAGACTGGCTGTGTGAAGCATTTTGAACATAATAAGGGCATTATGTGGCTCCTTTTTAATGTCTTTAAATACTATTTGCTTGATGGGCATCATGAGTGTCATCTTGCTGAAGCTATAGAAGCACTGTCCATTCAGTTTGTTTTTCCCTGGCTTTTCTTTGAATTAGGACTTTGTCCTGAAAGTTCAAAAATGTGAGAAATATGACCCTGGGTTAACTATCTGCTGGGGAGGAGGTCTTAGGGAGTGATGGATTCTCTCAATAAAATATTGGGGTCCCCTGGAAAGGGGGGTTGGCGACATCATGTAGCACAGTTTGAACAAAGTCCAACATATTATTTCCTTCTAGGGGAAGTAAACATTACAGGAGTCATTCAAATTGTGAAAACCCATAAAAAAGATCTTTCCAATGAGGCATTGGGCTTACCTGTAGGTGTCAGGAGTCCTGAGATATGAATACTTAAATCATCTGTAAATCAAAACAAGGTGGCAGCCATTTCATTGAATCATGAGACCCACAGTGATGTCACTGAGATGCAAGCTGTAATTAACAACATGCAGCTTGCTCCTCAGTGACATCACTTTCTATTTTAAAATGGCTGCTGCCTTGTTTTGATTTACAGATTAATTAGTCATATTATATCAGTATTCCTGAAACTTACAAGGAAGTCCAGTACCTTGTTTGAAATATCTTTTCTTGGGCTTTCACAATTTGAGTGATCCCTGCAATGTTTACCTCCCCTTTCAGCTTTTTTGGTATCCTTACTTTGACAAGGTTGTTGCATCTGCAATGACCCGCTTGGTTCTCATTTCGGTCCTCCAGTTCGGATATTTTTTTCTGCAGGTCTTTAAGTTCATTTTCATTTTGAGTTTGTCAGTCCTCAGTGGAGCTGATTCTAATTTCAGCATTGCCCAGTCACTGGCTGAAAGACTCAAGGGAAGGTTTAAATGTTTTCAAGTCCTTTGTGACCTCTAGTAGGGTAATTTCTATTGACTCCAGAGAACAATGTTTTGAGTTTCTGAGTTTGTCTGAATCTTCCTCCTGATCCAGTGATGAATCTGGTGGTGGACACCTTTTGCCGATTGGGACCAGTGGTACTCTTGAGGTACACATTAGTGCCATTTCTGGAGATGTAAGCATACTTTGCTGTTTCTGTGCTGTTGCCCATTGACTACTACAAATGTCTGTATTGTTTAAACTTCTAGAGTGCAAAAAAAATACATTTAGTTCAGGTGGGCTGTGGAGCTGATTCAAGGATATTCACTCATTCCAAGCACATCATGTGACTTCCTTCCAAAGCATTTTCTTTTAACTGTACACTTCAATCCTAAGAAAACAAAAACAGCACTTTCCATGAAGCTATTTAACCAACATGAGACCAGAACAAAGTAAAGACTCTGCAGAGAGAAAGCAAAAGTACAACACCTTGAGCACTAAAATATCTTCAATCGCCATGGTGTAAAGGTAGTATGATCATGACCTCTGTAATGGAACCAAGCAGATTTTCATAGTAGAACAGAATGGAGTTTATTTCACTTTTAATCCATATTAAACTAGAAGAGTACAATACAGGCATTCATTATTCCAGTCAGTGAACTACATGGTTTTAAAGAAAAATGGTTTATGAGACCTTCCCTTTGCCTGATTCTCATTCATTATTAAGGATAGTGAAAATGGATGTTGTACCACATTGTGCATGCTGCTAATGGAGAAATCTACCCCCCCCCCATAACAGAGACACACCGCAAATAATTCAGCTGCTAGTTTCGCACCTGCTAGCAGGCTGAATTGCATTTTTGACCAGATCACAGCATTGCATAGGGCCAGGTACATGGTCTAATGCCATACGGCGTGATCTGCACTGGCTGCCAATACAGAGGCAGATCATCTTTAAAGTTGGTCTTCTGACTTATAAATCCCTACACAGGCTGAGCCCAGACTACTTGAAAAAGCTTCTGGTACCTTACCACCCTAAGCGTTCGCTCCGTTCGGCAGATGAGGGGTTGCTAGAGATTCTGAGGGTTTCTTTAAAATCTTCAGAGGCTCAGGCTTTTATGTACTCTACCCCTACCCTCTGGAATTCTCTACCCCACCTGCTTCAGCAGTGTGCATCCGTGGAGGAATTTAAAAAGGCCTTAAAGACCTATTTATGGTCTAAGATTTATTCCTGATTGATATGCTACTATAATTTTATGAGCTCAGTAATCTTAGTTTTTATCTTATTCTTATTTGTAACAATTGTAAGGTGCCTTGACTTTAAGAAAGGTGTGGCATAAATAAAGTTTTATTATTATTACTAAACTGGAAACCCGTTGCTTGCTTTAGAACACCAATATCCACCTGGAAGTGTTCTTCCTTCTGAACTCATCCATGTTAATTAGATCCTTGTGGTCTACTGGGTTCCCCCTTTCCTAACTGTCTCCATAGCCAGTCATCTTGGTGGTCCAGAGCACCTGAATGGTTTCTCTAGCCATTTTGGTTCCAAACAGTCCATAATTAACTCCTTTCATAGCCATAGCCATAGCAAGCTGCAGTTACTGGCAGTCTCACTGTGCCCCAAACACTTCCAGCTGCCAGGTGTTTACGAATAGTTGCAACTTTTTTACAGCATTTACAGTGAACTACATTTCCTGTATATCATTGGAGTTCCAATCTAAATTGATTAGTGACCCTTTTCTTGCTGGTTCAATAACACTCAAATGATTGGCTTGCTAATTAGAAGGTGATCTGCTGACTTTAAGAAGCCATGCTTATGTCTGCCTTAGATCATCCACTAATGCCACTCCTGTGTGCCCTAGACTGATCAGATGATTTAGTTAGCTACTGGGTGATACAGAGAGGGGGGGACCAACTGAGTAGCAGGGATGGTATGCACTGCCCATGTCATACTGTAAACTGGGGTCAAGTGGGACACTACAATACAATCTTTGACCATGACTTGTCAAGAGTTAGGTGAGGTTGGGGGTAAATGTTTAAAGAAAATATTGGGAGAAGGGCCCAGACTGAGTAGCTGGCATTTACTTATCTTACCCAATCATGGACTAAGGGTTGTGGGCACAGTCATAACATAGATAAATTACTGGCACACAGGGCAACCCTAATCTTTAATAAAAGCAGAAAAGAGTATGCATGACCACAAGAGGTGCTTACAAGAATAGAAACAGAATGTGTCAGCAGAAAAGAACTGGTAGGCCAACTAGTCTAACTTATTTTCCCTGCCTATCATTGCATCCTGAAATCTATTTGGTCATAGATGTCCCTCCCTCCTCCCTTACCTCTATTTTATTATACCCATGTGCCTATCCCTTGGGCCTGCCCTATTTTGATGAATGGATAAAAAAGATGACAGCCATGCTGGGCTACCTATCAGGGGAGCAGCAGAGCAGTCAGTTTTTATTTTAATTTACTTTTGTTAGCAGTAATGTATTAGTGCTAGTGCTTTGTCTGTTCGCTATTCTATTTTCTTTGTTTGTTATGTTATTTTTTTCAAGTTTAGCAACAGTTAAATAGGGTTTTTAGTGAGGTAGCGAGGTCAGGTCGGTTCGCATTTAGGGTCTAGGAAATTTGAGTCACTAATATCATTACATTACTGTTAGTTTAGTAACTCCTCTAACAAACCCAAGTAGCAGAGTCTTTGGACTATTTATACTTGGTGGCTGCAAACTGGCTGCTGGTGTCGCATCACAGAGCTGGGTTTTTTTGACCCGCTCGCATGTTTGCTCAGGCCAAGTGAAAATACTCCAGGGAGGCGAGGAGGATTGGTGTCTGACCAGGGTGGACCCTCTTGAGGTGGAATTGTGTTTTTGGAGATCTGGAGATGGAGCTGTTTTGCCGGGAGTTGTGGATTGTACATCGGTGGAGGAAGGCAGCGTTGATGTACTGTAACCGTAATTTCTTTCCAGTTTCCACTCGGGTGTAGAAACATCTCTATTCATGGTTTGTGAAGACCCAGTGCTGGGAACTTTGACTGGGGCTTGTTGGTGTTGCGGAAGGGGGGCCAGTCTGGTCAACTGTGGGGGATCTTGGCCGGATTCATGTGCCACTCAGGAGGTGGGGGATTAGGCCTGCTGTAGAGCGGTTCAAGGTCCCCAATCCTCTTAGGTTTTCTGGAGGACCAGCTGGTGGGCTGGTGGTGACAGCAGCTGAAGAAGGGTACACAATATTTCTAGCTGTGGCCCGCTGCGGAGGTACCGGGGCTCTCCCCCTGTATTTTGCCATAAGGAAGATTGTTAGCCCTGGACTGTGGATTTGATAAAATCACCACATCTGAAGTGGTACACTGAGGAGGTTTCTTTTACCCAGATCATGATTAAACAGTCAGACCTTTCTTCTTTTCCTCTGTGGTGGGCGCAAACTGTATTATGGTAGTGAGAGTGCCCATTAGTTTATTTGCTTCAGTGTAATTCTGTGGCTCTCATAAGTCTGCGTGAGAGGTAATACTTCGAAGGCCTTTTGAAAAATATCTTTCCAAAGAGGTGGGAGCTCTTCAGATTCAAATTACAGACTTTTTGAGACCACCAGTGACTGCTCATTTTTTGGCTAGCTGCTTCATATATGCTGCTATAAATACCTGCCATTTTATATTGTAAACTGTGGGTGGTGGGGTTTAGCATTGTGTTTTTTGAGTTTTGATTATCTTGGTGCATGGTGTGTAATTGCGTTGTTTAGTGTATTTAAGAGTGTGTTTGAGAGTTGTGAGTATTAGTGGTAATTTTTTTTTTTCTGATGGTGTAAGGATTGAGTGGGTGAGTGAAGTTGTAGTTGTGTTGGAATATTGCTTGAGTGTGTATTTGTTTGGAAGGTGTGTGATTGGAATTTTGGTTTTTGATTGTGTTACTGTCTCTGCCTTTTGAAATGTGTTGTGAGGGTAGTAAGACAGTCAGGCGCTATTCCCCCTCCAGGCTCAGGGACCTTCACCCCTTTGACTGTCAGCTGAGGCATACAGTAGATGTTGTGCCCTGGGGATAGTTACGAGAAAGAAAAGGGGGGAGGAGCTGGGCCTGGGGGAGGAATGGAGAAGAGTGGTTGGATTGAGGTAGTGGGGACAAGGAGACACCCTGGGGCAAAATGGGATCAGAATTATGGTCCTCCCTGTCTGATTCCCATACCCAAGGGCTCTGCTGAATGCAGACAGATGGCATGGTCTTCCTCGACAGCTCATCCTACTCGGATGGTGTTATAAAATGACAGGTCAATTCAAAATAAGACTGCTATTACAGCAGATCTTGTTGGGACATCTGACCTGGCATGTGTCACTGAGACCTGGCTGGATGAGAATGCAGGCCCAGTACTGGCCTCAGACGTTCTGGCTGGGTACTTGGTGATACACCGTATGAGGATGGATCATAGGAGTGAAGGTGTAGCCATCTGTTTTAGATCAGAACTTAGCCTTATGGAGGTGCTAGTGGGGTCCACCAGATTCTTTGAGTGTATCGTGGGTGTAGGTGTGGGGTGCAGGATACCGCTGATCTACCGTCCACCCGGAGATGGGAAAGAGTTCCTGCAGGAAGTCACGGACTTCATTGTTGGCGTGGTATTGGGATCCCCCAGAGGGTTGATTCTGGAGGATTTCAATGCCTGGAACGACGATGAACTCTTGCAATTTGGTTGTGACTTTCTCCAACTAATGACTTTGTTCAGTCTCATACAGGTTGTTACCTCCACAACTCACATTAGAGGTCACTCACTGGACCTGGTGTTCCTCCTAGGGATGGAGATATCCAACTTGGTGGTGGAACCAGTCAGATGGTCTGATCATCACACCATAGGGTTCAGTTTTGTGGCTCCCCCAATAGACTTGCCCCTATGGAGATGGTCCAGTACCGCCCTTTGTGGGGTGTGACCCCAGATGGCCTAATGGTGGTGCTGGATCTATTGAGTGTGTCGAGGGAGTGCATGGATCCAGGGGACCTGGTGCTTGCCTATAATATGGTGGTAATGGAGGCCCTAGATTCTATTGCTCCTGTTCGTGTTCACCCCCTCACCCTCTGTCCAAGGTCTCCATGGTTTAATGGGACCTTGAAGGAGTTAAGGAGAGTGGGGTGAAGGCTAGAGAGGGCCTGGTGGAAATCGGGCCTGGAGGGCAACAGGCTTAGATTGATGGAATATTATATAACAATCGACAATCACCCATAAGAAGGCAGAATTTCTGTCCAGGGAGCTTGCCACTGCACAAAATCAACCAGCTCAGCTCTTCCGGACTGTGAACAGATTATGCAATCCAATCTGTCTCCAGCCTGTTGGAGCTTTTTCACAAGAGAAGTGTGATGAGTTTGCTCGATTTTTTGCAGATATGGTTGCCGCCATCAGGTCAGAGATCGGCCAGACCCCATCTAAGGGGTGTTGTGATGGTCAGCAGGAGGTTGAAAATGCCCAGTTTGTTTGGACGGACTTTAGCCAGCCAAAATTCATTGACATTGTGAGGGTCATCCAGACTTTGTGGCCAACCAGCTATAGTTTGGATCTAGGCCGCACGTGACTCCTTGTGTGATGCGTGGATGAGATCAGCCCGACCCTGGCAGACATACTCTGGAGTTCATTGGAGAGGGGGATCTTTCCTGATTCCCTAAAGGAGGTGGTCATGTGACCACTTCTGAAAAAACCTTCCCTTGACCTGGACTGTCCTGCCAACTACAGACTTATCTCTAACCTGCCTTTTGTGGGTAAGGTTATTGAGAAGGTGGTTGCGCTGCAGCTGGATGACCATCTTACCACCTACGATGTCTATGATTCTCTCCAGTCCAGATTTAGGAAGAGACATAGTACCGAGACTGCTCTTGTCTGGGAGATAAATGATCTCCTAATAGTGAGAGATCGGAGGACTCGTTCCATCTTGGTCCTCCTTGATCTCTCTGCGGCATTTGACACTGTGGACCATGTTGTGCTATTGGAGCAGCTGCGGTTCATCTGTGAACTATCTGGTATGGTCCTCAGATGGTTTAGTGCTTTCCTCCAGGTAGAACTCAGAGAGTGGTCACTGGGATTTAATCCTCTGATGCTCTCCCCCATCCTGTGGGGTTCTGCAGCACTCCATTTTGTCACCCATGTTGTTTGCAGTGTATATGCTGCTGTTGGAAGCCATTGTTAAGTGGTATGGCTTGAGTTTGCACTGCTATGCAGATGATACTCTGCTGTATCTGTCCTTTGTACCTAGGCAGGTGGATGCAATCTCAATATTTAATAACTGTCTCTCCGAGATTCAGGACTGGATGAGTGCCAGCTGGCTGAGGCTGAATCCAGATAAGACTGAGATGTTGGTGGTGGACCCAGATCATCAGGCGGCGGGTATGTTGGCTGTACAATCACCTGGGCTTTGGCTCGGGGATGCTCAGCTGACTACCTCACATCAGGTGCGTAACCTGGGTGTTATTTTTGACAATGAACTGTCCCTGAAATCTCAGGTGTCAGCTGGTGTCAAGATCTCATTTTTTCATCTGAGGAATATCACCCAGGTGAAGCACCTGGTTCCTCCTGATGATCTTTCTATGTTGGTCCACGTCTTTGTGACCACCCGCCTTGACTACTGCAATGCCCTGTACCTAGAGCTACCGGGGGCTGATATCTGCTACTTGCAGCTGATGCAGAATGCGGTGGCCAGGCTTGTGACTGGTACCTCTAGGACCAGTCACATTGCACCTGTGCTCCACGGACTGCACTGGCTGCCTGTACAGTGGCAGATCACTTTCAAGATCGGTTTGCTGACCTACAAAGCCCTACACAAACAAGGACCCTGCTACCTGAAAGATCCCCTCTGCCCCTACTGCCCCTCCCGACCGCTTCAATCCACAGACGAGGGATTGCAGGAGATTCCCAGGGTGCATTTGAAGACATCTGAGGCTTTTTCCTTTGCTTACACAGCCCCTACCCTGTGGAATTCTCTACCTTGTCAGGTGAGGGAGTGCCTGACCGTCCAAAGCTTTAAGTCAGCCCTCAAGAATTACTTATTTAGTCTAGCTTTCCCTGACAGTACCAGATGATAGAATTTAGCAATTAATTCTATGTCACTGTTGAAAATTACATTAATTGGAATATCTGATTTTATTCTTGCTTTAATGAAGTGTTTGAAAAGGTGTTATTTATTTGTATGTGTTATTAGATTTTATGTTTGGCACCTTGATCTCTTGGAAAGGTGCTTTATAAATAAAGTTTATTATTATTATTATTATCATTCCATGCATGTTTGAAGTTTTGTCCCTTCAGGTTCTTCTGGCAGGCTATTCCAGGCATCCACCATTCTTTCTGTGAAGAAGTATTTCCTCCCATCCCTCTTAACCCCCCCTCCAAGCTTCATAGCATGCCCCCATGTACTGGTGTTCCTCTTTCTGTGAAAGAGATTCCCCCCTTGCACAATGTTCACTGCCCTGAGGTACTTATAGGTTTCAATCATGCCCCTCTCGCTCTCCTTTCCTCCAGGGAGTACATGATGAGTTCCCGCATCTTCTCCTCTTATGATTTCTCATGCAACTCCCACACCATTTTAATAGCCCTCCTCTGGACTGCTTCCACCCTGTCAATGTCCTTGCAGAGGTGCAGCCTCCAAAACTGGACACAGTACTCCAGGTGGGGTCCCACAACAGAGGCAACACCAGAGCAATACAGAGGCAACACCATCTCCCTTCTCCTGCTCAAAATGCCCCTCCTTATGCACCCCAGCATCCAGATCCCTTCTCTACTGCCTTGTCGCACTGTCCTGACACATTGAGATCATCAGCTATGATCACCTCAAGGTCCCTCTCTTGCTTGGTAACTGTAAGTACTCCCCATCTTATACACAACCCCCTGGTTTCCCCATCCCAGGTACATGACTTTGCACGTTTTGGCACTGAAACCCAGCTGCCACTCTCTAGCCCACTCCTCTAGTTTCCCCAGATCCCTTTGCATTCTCTCCACCTCCTGCTGGGTGTCCACCCTTTTGCAGATTTTTGTGTCATCTGCAAAGAGACACAACTTCCCCTCCAGTTCCTCAGCAATGTCATGTTTGAAGACACTGAAGTGGACAGGACCCGGTACTGATCCCTGTGGTACTGCACTGGTGACACTCTTGTCCTCTGAGTGACTGCTGGTTACCACCACCCTCTGCCTCCTATCTCTCAACCAGGTTTATACCCAGCTCACCATCTTCTCCCCAACCCCCAGGTCACTAAATTTCTTTATCAGCTTCCTGTGTGGTACAATGTCAAAGGTCTTTCTGAAGTCCAGATAGGCCACATCCACTGCCTTCCCATGATCCACCTCTCTAGTTACCCAATCAAATTAATCTATGAGATTTGTTTGAATGACCTCCCCACATGAAGCCATGCTGCCAGTTGTCCTGCAGCCGATTTATCTCCAGGTACTCCATCAGTTTCTCCTTCAGCAGAGTCTCCATTAATTTCCCCACCACTGATGTGAGACTGACTGGTATGTAACTGCTTGCCTCCTCCCTGCTGCCACTCCTCCAGTCCTCTGGGACTACCCCATCTCCAAAAGAGGTGCTGAATAGTGTTGCCAGAGGGGCGGAAAGCACCATACTCAGTTCCTTTAACACCCTTGGGTGGCTCCAGTCTGGCCCCATCACCTTGTTTTCCTTTAGGGCTTCCAACCCCTTGCAGACTCTTTCTTCTGTAAATGGACTTGTATCCATTTCCCGCAGTGCCTGCTAATGCATGTCTCTCCATCCCCCCCCCCTTTCACTTTGAAGAATGAGCAGAAATATTTGTTTAAAAATGTTAGCTTTTTCTTGGTCTTCCTCTGCATAGTCCTACCCCCTGGTCTTCTAATCTTCACTATACCACACCTTGCCTGCCTCTTTTTGCTCACAGTTCCACTAAGCTGCATCGACAATGAAGATGTTGACATGCAGCGCAGCAAAATCCACAATGCCAATAGGCAAAATTTTGCCTGTCAGACATTCATTTTTTTTTTGCAGGGGGGCTGTGCCCCTCGCATCCCTCATTCAGAACACTATCGTGCCATATGAAAAGTATATATTTTCTGAAATGACACAAAATACTGGTTTTAAAATTGGATAACACTGCTCACTGCCCAAGTGTTGGCTACCCATATTTGGTACAACTACAAAAAACAATTGAAATGTGCATAGTGTTCACAATTTAGCAAACCAAATGTCTATAACGTAGGCTACATGTACACAAACACCACACTTGTGGACTCTTCTGAGATTACTGGTTACAACGATGCCACATTTATGTTCCTGTACCACAAAGGTTTGGTTGAAATAGGCATGAAACCTATAGGATGCTAATTATATTTTAAAGGGGAAAATTTGGGCCCACAGTGGAAAATCCACAGCACTGATTCTCTGGCCTGTAAATATTCAGGACACCATGGTACCACAGAACAAGTCTATATTTTCTGAAACTGCACAAGATACTGTTTTTAAAAACATATGACATTGCCCGCCATCCAAATGTTTGCTACCCATAATCCTCCTTTACATTTGGTAGAACTATGCAAAATGATGGAAATTCACATAGTTTTCACAATTTAACAAACCAAATGTCTATGTAACGTAGGCTGCATGTACACAAACACCACAGCTGTGGACTCTTCTGAGAGTACTGGTTACAATGATGCCACATTTATGTATCTTTACCACAAAGATTTGGTTGAAATAGGCATGAAATCTATAGGGTACTGCGTGTATTTTAAAGGGGAAAATTTATACCCACAGTGGAAAATCCACAGCATTGATTCTATGATCTGTAAACATTCAGAAGACCATGGTACTATAGGAAAAGTATATATTTTCTGAAACTGCATAAAATACTGTTTTTAAAAATGTATGACATTGCCCGCTATTGAAATGTTTGCTACCCATAATCCTCCTTTACATTTGGTAGAACTATGCAAAATGATGGAAATTCACAGTTTTTACAATTTAGCAAACCAAATGTCTATGTAACATAGGATGGAGGTACACAAGTACTACATTCGTGGATTCTGCTGAGAGTATTGGTTACAATGATGCCACATTTATGTACCTGTACCACAAAGGTTTGGTTGAAATAGGCTCGAAACCTATTGGGTGTTGTGTATGGGGAAATTTAGGCCCACAATGGAGAATCCACAGCATTGATTCTCTGGCCTGTAGACATTCAGAACACAATGGTACCATAAGAAAAGTAAATATTTTCTGAAACTGCACAAAATATGTTTTTTAAAAATGTATGACATTACCTGCCATCCAAATGTTTGCTACCCATAATACTCCTTTACATTCAGTAGAACTATGCAAAATGATGGAGATTTACATAGTTTTCACAGTTTAGCAAACCAAGGCCCCAGTATTCAAACTTGCACCCGGCACTGGCGCAAGTGGTTGCTCTGTGCAACTGAGTTGCACCGGAACACAAAAATGATATATTCAAACAAGATGCGCAATGGTGCATCTCAGCTTAATATATCAAAAGATGCATTTGGCGCAACTACGATGCACTGGCAAATCCCCCAGACAGGTCAGAATACCTGGAATGGGAATGCACCTGTGCATCTGGAGGTGTGCCAGCTGCAGTTTCCAGACATTCAGACCCAAACATGCAAATGGAGCCATTATGCATGCAAGGCACAAATGGGGCCATTTGCATGTCATTGTGGCTCCATTTGCATGAGTTACGCGGGGCTGGCCTCGTGAAATGTACTGGGTGCCCTGCACATGCATGCTGTACTGAATTACCTGTAGTCTAGTGCCCCCCTTCCCCGTACCCCAATCCTCATATCAGACAGAAATCCAAAGCCCTGGTAGTCTAGTGGTACCCCTCACCCCATCCCCGAGTCCGATCCCCATAAATGTAAGACTACCAAAATCTCTGGTGGTCTAGTGGTCCCCTCTCCCATCCCCAAGTCCCAATCCCCATAAATGTTGCACTGAAAACCTCCCTGGTAGTCTAGTTGTACCCCTCCCACCCACACAGGACCCTCATCTCACCCCGCTCCCCCTGTCACAGCAGTGGCCATTCTTCAGCGGGCAGCAAAACCCACCCACACACCTCCACGGCTGCCCACCAAATGACAGCTTACAGTATCACCTGCAAGCTCATTGACAGATATTGTCAACCAATGGGATTGCAGTGTGTACTGTGAACTTCCATTCACAAAGTACAATTGCAGTGTGTACTGTACGCTTCCATTCACAAACTACAACTTTGTGAATGGAAGTGTACAGTACACACTGCAAGCCCATTGGTCGACAGTGTCAACCTGTGAGCTTGCAGGTGATACTGTAAGCTGTCATTCGTTGGGCAGCCATGGGGGTGGGTTTTGCTGCCCACCAAAGAACGGCCACTTCTGGGATGGGGGAGTAGGGTGGGATGAGGGTCCTCTGTGGGTGGGTGAGGGTACCACTAGACCACGAGGGAGGTTTTCAATACAACATTTATGGGGATCGGGACTCAAGGATGGGAGGGGGGACCACTAGACTACCAGAGCTTTGGATTTCTGTCATATATGGTGATTGGGGTACAGGGAAGGGAGTGGGGCCACTAGACCACCAGGGTACATTGTGTGCAAACAGTTCGGGGAGTCAGAGCACAGGGGAGTAGCCATCCAGGGGCTGGCAGCTACTGTGTTGCGCCATGCAAAACAGCAGCCTGCCTGTAGGTGGCTATCAGTTAGGCATGTTTTTTACATGCCTAACTTTGGGCACATCTATGCTGCACATCTCTGAGATGTGCGGGCAGAGGTATCGCACATCTCGGCTGAACATTGAGATGTGCCGCATATGCATGGGCATGCCTCCTGGAGATGCACTGCATGCATTATAGATGCATCTCAGTGCATCTGGAGTTGTGAGGCGCATCTCCAGGGTTTGAATATGGGCTGGCCCTGGGGTGCACTTCTGAAGATGCACCGGTGCAACTCAATTGCACCAGGTGCATCGCCTTTGAATATCTTGGCCAGAATGTCTATGTAACATAGAATGGAGGGAAACAAACACCACATTTGTGGATTCAACTGAGAGTACCAGTTACAATGATGCCACATTTATGTACCTTTACCACAAAGGTTTAGTTGAAATAGGCTCGAAACTTATAGGGTGCTACGTGTATTTTAAAGGGGAAAATTTAGGCCCACAATGGAAAATCCACAGCACTGATCTCTGGCATGTAAACATTCAGGACACCATGGTACCATAGGAAAAGTATATATTTTCTGGTACTGCACAAAATACTTGTTTTAATCATGTGTAAGACTGCCCACTACCGAAGTATGTGCTACCTATAATCCTCCTCTACATTTGGTAAGAATATGAAAAATAATTAAATTTTGCATAATTCTCACATATTGGCAACCAGATATCTAAGTGAAGTAGGATGCAGGTAGATGAAAGCTTTTTTTATTCTCAAGAGAGTAGTGCTTACAGTGGTACCAAATTTATGTTCCTTTACCACAGAGTCTGGCAGAAATAAGCCCAAAACACATAGGTAGCTAAATGTATTTCAAATCCCTTGTATGTACAGTGATAGCAGGTTTGGAGCATTTTGTACCAAGGGTCCTTTGGTGGAGGTACAGGTTTGTGGTACTGACACAGTTAGTACTCCCCAAAGAAGCCCAACATGGTATGAGTTTGTACTTGAATAATGAGATAGCCAGATAATTAGGTAGGAACAGGCCAAAATATTGTATTTTACTCAGTATTTTTAGCTGTGGAGCTTAATTCAATAGAGGATTATGGATAGCAAACATTTGGGAGAGGAGGCTTTCTCAGACATCTGTAAAGTCTTTATTCTGTAATCTTTAAAGCAATATATATTGTTCACCTGATTAACACAATGCATTGAAGTTTTCTGGAGGTGGGAAATGCAGGAAGGGAGGGGCTGCATGACAAAGTTTTCTACAAAGCCATATTGTAATAGGCAGGTGCGGACAGAATGCTATGGTAAAATTGCATGTATTTCACACCTGCATTACCAAAATACTCTGGCAGAATCAGAAATAAGGTGAGTTTGCCCATGCAATGTAAAATAAAATTATATACCATAGCCAAAGGTCCCTTGAATAAAGATTTGCAAGGCTACGCCTGTAGTTCGATGGGCTAAGCAACAAACCGCTCCCCAATCAGGCCTTTAAAGGCCGCTCCTCCTGGCTAGTCCAGGATCATTTTCTTTCATTGCAGCTGGAGGTGCCATCTTCTTTCTCTCTGGGCTTCTGTTTCCCTTCTGTTGCACCTCCAACTGCTCGTTCTGGTCTCCCATTTCGTCCTTCCCGCATCAGCCTTCCTATTGTTGTGCAGCTCTCGCTACTTCGTTCTTGCTCTCCTCTCCCTTCCCCTTGTTGCTGTTTTCTGCCCACCCTGCCTTTTACTGCTGCCCCACTCCCTCCACTTTCCTAGATGCTGTACGGCGGCTCTCCATCTCCCTTTCCCCTCCTCTCGTTCTCCATCCCTTCCCCCGAACCTGCTCCCGTGGCTCGCCCTCCCTTGCCTTGCTCATCCCGCTAAGTGGCCTTTTCTCCTGCTGCCCTTGCTGCTGCTCTTCTCCAGCATCCTGTCCCCCACTCTGATGGGAGTCACCAGTGCTCCAGCGTGTTGTCACCTGCCCTGATAGTTTCTATTCCTTTCACCTGTCCTTCTCTGCACTGCAGCTCCTTGCTCTCCTGCCACGGTTCTCTCAGCTGTTCCTCTGGTTGTCAATTTCCTCTGGCAGGCCTCCCAGGTGCCCACTCCTCGCTGCCATCGACCCACCGGCGCTTGGGGCATGACACCCCCCCTCCATGCCTGCCACTCCCTTTTGTCTTCCCTGCATCCTGGTTCCTCTCTGCCCAGTCTCCTCCATCCCCGTCCTGTTTTCTTTTTGGGGTTTCCTTGCTCCTCTCAGAGCCGCCACTCCATCACACCACCTTCTGGTTCCTCATCTCCTTGTCAGCACTGTGCTTCCTAGCCCATCGCTAGTAGGATGGGCCAGGGCTTCACCTTTTGGACTGGTGAACTCACAGTACCTCCCTTAGCCTGCGCTCTCTCAGGTAAACACTTTACCTTCCTGCTTGCCAGTTAGCATGCCGGAAATTTTCCTTTTCTATTCCCCCTGCACTCAGCTGTTATTTTCTGTATGGCATGATATTCACTCTTCTCGGGGCTCAGTCTTCATGGCAACCTGTTTTACCAATGGCTGCTCCATCACAGCCTGCCACACCCTTTCACCTCACTACTCAGGTCTTTTATTTCCATGGCTCTTTTCATGTCTCCTACCCATCCCAGCTACGGCCTCAGGTATTTCCTGCCTTCATTTCATCTCCTTGTTTACTTCCACCAATCTATGTTCTCTTCCCCATTTGCCTAGCTGTTTGTTGTCCCGATGCCTGATTAGTGGCTTTTCTGTTTTTCCCACGACAGGGGACTGTGTCACCCCAGCTCGCATTGTGGCTACAAGTAGCTGTAGCTCCTCATTCGTTTAGTATATTTATCTGCTGGCTCACCTGGCTTTGTCTGCTACTCTTTCCAACCTTGCCTCTTCTTCATCCTCATCCTGTCAAGCCTGCTCAGCTCACTCGGTGCTTTCTTTTGGGAGCTTTCCTGTCCTACTATTACCTTTTCTAATAGCATATTTTCTCCTAATCCTACGTCTCAGACAGTTCGCCTCGTATCTCCCGCCACTCCCTGCCAGACTACTTTCATCTTAAACCTCACCCTTCTTATACTGACTTCGCAGTTCCTCCTACCTGTCATCGTACCTAATTTATTCCTGGTACTTCATACCTCCACCATCAGCTTGAGCTGCGCCCGGCTGTTCTCGTTTCTACCTTCATGCAGTCAACCCACTCCTAATTTGGCTTCGCAATGGACCCAGTTGGCATGCACTCCCATGATTACTAATCACGATCAGCCTCCTCAAGACCCACGTCAGGGTCTACTTTTCTCAGTCCGACGTCTCCGTAGGTCTACTCATTCATATTGACTAATCGAGCATACCACTCATATGGGTCCTATGTTACCTCGACTCAACCTGCTCTCCACTCGGAGATGTGTCTTCCATGTCCATTGCTCCATAGCTCGGGGCTAGCCCATAACCAATGGTCTCACTCTGCACCCGTAAAGTCCGCATCTAGACCATGCGAAGATCGGAGCAGGGTCCTTCTCCCTGGCCCATAGTGAGAATATCTTTACTCCGGGTGAACCTTCAGTCATCCCTCATTTCAGCGACATCTTTGGATGTAGAATTTATGACTTCAAGCTGTGAAGGGCGGGGCTGTCCTCACCAGGGCCCCTTTAGCTGCCCAAGCAGGTTCGGGGGCACTCTTTCCGCTATTCTCCCTCTGACCACCTCTGGTCCACCTGATCTGTTTCATAGGCTCATGTAGGCTGGCTGAGTGCCTCAGCAGTCATTTCTCTCCTCCTTTGCTTTTGGGCGTCTAGTTGCAGAGACATCGCTCACAACCCTCAACAGCATTCCTGCTAGAAGGATAGAGTGAGAGCTTCTTCCAATTGGAATCTTTTCCTCTTCCCTTGATCTTGACTCTAAATTGCAGTAGCTGAGCCATCACCAACCAAAACGTCCTTCAGCCTGGAGGGAAGATGACCTAGGCCTTGGATCCTCAGAGGCTTCCTCCTCAAGGGGGGTTTTCCTCTCCTCTGTGCCAATGGTCATAATATTAGATAGGGTTAGTGCTTTCCTAGGTTCCGTAGTTAGGTTCCACTGTTGGATGGAGTTGGATGGTGGTCCTGGCCATTCCCTTTCTCCTTAGGAAGTCCCGTCCTTCTGATCGTGTCCACTTCCATTCCGCTAAATAATTCTTGTCGTCTCGCATTCATCTCCTGTTCTACCCATCTGCATATACTGACCTTATTTCCCATCCTCGATATCATTCTGACTCCTCGCCTTCTTCAATGCTCGACACTCTTTTGGGTATTCTTTTTGGGCTTCTTCCTAAGCTACCTTTAGCCAAGGGAATCTTTCCCATGGCACCTATAGGGGTGGAACCCTCCTCTAGGGTGGTATATCCCATGGATAGAGAGGTGAACAGCCACAATGTATCTAAGTCGCACAAGCATATATCATACCAAGTTGCGCAAGCACATCGAATTGCAAGGCTATGCCCGTAGTTCGATGGGTGGAGCAACAAACCACTCCCCCATCAGGCCTTTAAAGGCCGCTCCTCCTGGCTAGTCCAGGATCATTTTCTTTCATTGCCCCACCATCCTCCCCTCCTCCTCCAGTGGCATGTCTCTCTTCCCGTGGGCTTCTTCCTAAGCTACCTTTAGCCAAGGGAATCTTTCCTATGGCACCTATAGGTATGGAACCCTCCTCTAGGGTTCCTCACCATCGTACCTCTATAGGGTGGTATATCTCACGGATAGAGAGGTGAACAGCCACAATGTATCTAAGTCGCACAAGCATATGTCATACTAAGTTGCGTAAACACATCGAACTAACAGTATAGCCTAGAGGTTAGTGTAATTAGCTGTGATTGAGCTTGGTACAGCCTTGGGTTTGCTTCCCACCTCCTCCACTTGCATTTTGTGTGACCCTGAACAAGTCACTTAACTTTCCCAGTGTTCCCAGGTTGCCCCTACAAACAGGCATTGTGCCTAGTGGGCCTTACCTGGTTACCAAAAAAATACAAACCAAGGATTGTAGGTGCGGAGATAAGAAAATAACCTCTCCCAAAATGTTTTAACCAAGTGACTGCTTTGGCCTTCTCGCCCTATACAGGATGAATTTTTGTACCTATCAATTAGTCATTCCAGTAAATGAGCTTGGTGTGGTATTTCTCAAAACAGTCCTCCAGGCACAGCCCCGGCTCTGTTGGACACTGTGGACAGTAATATCTTGAGCCTTTCCTGAAGCCTTTTCTGTAGCAGACTCTACATCTCCTCTGTGGTCTAGTTTTCCTTTCAGTAGGTGGCAGCTTTCTGCAGAAATGTCTTTCAGTCAGTCTGGCTACACCCTCATTTCTTTCTATTTCTGGTATATCTGTTGAATCAAATAGGAGACTTGAAATTACATCAGTTTGAAAATCTAGGAAGGATTTTAAGTGACCAGATGACTTTGCCCAGTACAGAATAAAAGCATTTTACATAGCCAGTTGAAACAGATGAACAGCTAATTTCTTGTTCCAAGCCATGGATTTTCAAGTGGCATCATAGGGTCAAGCTTCTGGTCTGTTTTGTCCACCCCTCCCATGTGCATGTTATAATCTAGGACACACTGAGGCTTGCTTATCAGTTTGTCCTGACCACAAATTGGAACTGCTGCTGTGGATTCATCATGAATTGTACTCAGGAGGTACAGATCTTTTTTATTTGTGAATTTTACAGCCAGCAGTTCACCACATTGGAAAGCATTGGTCTCAACACGTTTTTGCTTTCTGGCTACCAGCTCTCGGGGAAATCCTTGCCTGTTGGACCTGATAGTGCCACAAGTTACTGTATCAGACTGATACAGGATATTAAAGAGAGGAATCCCAGTATAGAGGTCATCTATGTAGAAGCTGTAGCCAGAGCCCAGCAAGGGAAGAATTAGGTCCCACACAATTTTCTCATTTGTGTTCAGACATGAGGGCAGCCTGCAACATCCTGTGTGGCATCCTTTCCTGTGTAAATTCTGAAATGGTATGTGTATCCAGTGGAAGTTTCACAAAGTTTGTACAATTTAATTCAGTATTGGGCATGTTTCAGAGAAAGGTACTGTTTAAATATTATTCTCCCTTTGAACAGCAGAAGGGACTCATCCATTGAAATGTTTTGGGATGGGGTGTACACCTCAGAAAACATTTAAAAAAGATGATCAATAATAGGCCATAATTTAAAAAGACTGTCATTCTCTGGATGGTCCCTTGGCAAAGCCTATGTGTTGTCATTGTAGTGCATAAATTGGTGGTAGTTCAGGTGGATGTTAAAGATCCCATGGCACTTCTCGAAAAGAGTAGGGGAATTTCCCCAGTGTCCTGGCCAAATTTCCCTCATTCACTAAAAATACCACCAACAGCTTAATCTGGTTCAAGGTCAGTTGGCATTCATCTGTATCCCCCTCCCCCCGGGTCGTGCCTGAAAATAGGCAGGATTTGTCTAGTGCACTTGCCCGGTCAACAAAAACTAAATAAATAAATAAATCTCAGCAGAAGCTGAAATCAGTTCCTGTTCATTACAGCTGGAAATAGAGGGGTAGAATGAGTAGGGTGGGTGGAGTAGTACATGCTGATTGTGGTCTTTTTCACAATCGCTGTTAACAACGTCAGACCCCAGAACCTTTTCATTTCCTCTAAGTTTGTGGGAGTCCATTGGCCTGCCCTTGCATGTGCTTTTAACTTGTCCCCATATTGAGCCAAAAACTGATCTGCATATAAATTTGTTTGAGTCACTATATGAGAAAGTGTTTCATCACTGAAAAATAACTTAAAATATTCTATGAGAGTAAATTCCTGTGTGTCAACATGGACACCTTTATTACCAGTAAATGGTGGAAAACATGTTTTTTCCATATTCGGGGGATTCCATTGGTAAACTGGAGAAAAACCACTGTTGTGCCTGCTATAGCCTGTAGCTAGCACTGGAACAGTAGTCTCAGAGTCAGGCATTGCCAAGGGATCAGATTCATTTGAGAAAGTGGCACTGCAGATGGGTAAGGACTCATATGGGTGTCATGCTCAGAGAGTGCATCATGCTTATGCTGAGTGTCTCCCTTGGGTAAGATGCAGGACTTGGGCAGAGTGTCAGGCTCAGGCAACGTGTCAGGCTCGGCTAGAGTGTCAGGCTCAGGCACAGCATTAGGTTCAGGTGGGGAGTCATACACAGACAGAGAACCAGGCTTGGCAAGGGAGTCATACTCAAGCAGGGTATCTGGTTTGGGCAGAGTTTCAGGCTTGGGTAGTGTGTGTGAGTGTCAGGCAACTGCTTGCACTTTAGTTTACATTTCTTTTGTAGAGGTTCTTGCATAGGCTGGGGCTCTAATTCAGGCTAAGGCAGATATTTGCGGGGTTTTTGTTTTTGTGCTTTTTGCACTTACCCTCATCCTGTGTTGCAGACACCATATCATGAGTAAATGGAAGCTCCCAGGGGGCCTGCTGATCAGGCAGCATTTGAAGCTCAAGCATGGTCTCAGGTTCGAGCCGATGGCCATGATTTTGTTTTTCATGAGTGCCATGAATTGCAGGCTCAAAATTAGCTTCTTGTTCAGGGAAAATCTTGGGCTCTGGCAATTCCTTGGGTGGTTTTTTTTCTGCTTTTTGTGCTTGACCAGAGTTGTAGTTACAGGCTCAAAAAGTAATTGTTTTTCAGGCCCAGACAATGTCTCTGCTTGGAACAGTTGCTTATGCTTATGTTTTTGATTACTTCCCTCAGCCTGCATTACTGCATCTGTTTCAAGCACAGAGCCTTCTTGCTTAGATAGGGTCACAGATTCAGGCAGGTGGTTTTGCTTACACTTATGCTTCATGTGACTTTCTTCAGCCTGCATTGTGGCCTCCAGCTCCGTCAAAGGCACACATGGGCCTCTTTCTGGGGAAATATCTCAGGCTCTAGTACCTGCACAAGCTTAGGCAGATCCCCATGCTTCTGCTCTTTATGTTTGGATGTTTGCTTGGGCTGTGAATTCTGCTTTTTCTTTTTAGGCTTGGGCTGGTGCTCGCTAGTGGACACACATGTGCACTTGCATCCATGTGGGGATTTAGACTTGGCCTTAGGGCTGTATGGACCACCCTCATCGGCATCACTCGATATCGTATCATCAGTGGGGGTACTGCTTGGACAGTAGTCACTACCAGATTCTGGATAAATAAAATCATCCAAATCTGACTCAGAGATGATGATATATTTCTAATCTATGACACTGCCTCCACCTCATCTCTCCACAGGATAACCATGGCACTAAATAAGGTGTGCAGACTTCTCACTGGTGCAGCATGCCTCACCCACACATGTGATCTATATGCCCAAACCGGCTGGCTCCAGCTAAGTGGTGGGATACAGTATCAAACCTGCATGCTAGCTAAAAAAGCACTTCTCGGCCTCCTGCCACCTGGCACTGAATGCCTATTAACCCACCACTGCGGCTCTCAGCATACCCAAAGTTCAACCAACCAGCTTCTCCATGTTCCTAGATGCTGGACAACTCAAGGACAGCGCTCATTTGCCTACAGAGCACCTCTTTTGTTTAACACTCTCCACTGAGACATCTTAACCATACCAAAACTGGGTCCTTTCAAACACAAGCTCCATCAGCATCTCACGGCCAACAGCTCATGTGACTGCTCTACCTAAGATACCTCTATTGTGGATATGTCCTACCCAAGCTCTCTCACTTTCTTACTATTTGAGAAGGACCGGTAGCCCCTTGTTCACCCTCCACCCCACCTATCTAATCCCCCTCCCCTAGATCTGCCACCTCTTCCTCCCCACTGGTTCCTCTATCCTCCCTTCTGCTTGTTCCCCGCTCTCACTAGCTCTGTCTTCTCTAGCTAGACAAGGCCTTTTGACTGCCTTCACTTTTCTTGGTTTTCTTGATTACCCCCCTCTCCCTGCTTTGCATTATCCATCTTCCAATGTTATACTTTTAACTTGATGTTACAAGTATGCCTCTATTGTTTGACTGTTTTTATTTGTAAAGTTGTTTTCTTCAACCTTTGTACGTTTGTTTTCCCCTCCCCACTGATGTGGAACCTTTGTAAATGAGTCACTTTGTGCTCAAAGGGATTGTAATCCAACATTGAATAAATAAATAAAATAAAAAAATAAATATTTTATGATCTCCTCTGCAGTGTATTTCAGTGGCATGATTAGCAAGCAGTATGTCAGTGGCAGAGATACTCTCTCTCTTCCCTCCCTCTTCTGGATTGTAAAGCACTTTGGGATAGTGCAATTAAAAGGCACTGAATGTTTTGCCTAGCACTGGAAGCACACAGGTGAGAACCTAGAGGTCTAGATTTGAATCGCACTATGGACACTTACACAGTGTGGCTGGGTGTAATTGTTGTATACTATCTGGATTCTTTTCTAATTTTAATTTGTATTTATTGTTTGCTAACCAGGAGAGAACCTAGAGCCCTAGGTTTGTATCCCACTACAGATACTTACACTGTTGCTGTATACTGTTGTGGGCAAATATAAAGGAACTAAGCAGTAAGTCCTCCCCCCTCCTCCCTCCCTCCCTCCCTGCTGATTATTGATGGGGACACCACCCAAGACCCCAGCAAGATAGCTAATGCTTTAATGCAACTTTCTCTGAGCTCAGCTCCATCCTCCCCTGACTTTTTTTAGCATCCCCTGGTCAGTCTCCCCATGCTCCACCTTTTCACTTTAGGACAATCTCCCTGAATGTTGCCAGCACCTACCTCTCCATGTTGTTTGGTAAAACTAGGCAGAGTGGTGACTCCCTTGATGCAAAGCTGCTCCCCTTAACACTTGATGCAGTACTAACTCCCCTAGCTAAAATACTCAATATATCTCTGTGTCAAGGGCAGTTCCCGTCCCTGTGGAAAAGGGCGGTCATTACTCCAGTACACAAAAATGGTGATCACACCTCTAGTAGTAATTACAGGCCAATCTTCATCCTTCCTCCCCTCTCAAAAGCGCTGGAAAAAATTGTAGCCGATCAACTTACTGAATACCTGGACTCACATCAACTACTGTGCCAGCAACAGCACAGTTTCAGGAAGGGGCATAGTACAATCACTGCCCTCCTGGAGTATACCTCCTTTATCCACGATGCCCTTGACCAGGGTGCCTTGGCCAGATCTGTCTATATTGATCTCTCCAAGGCTTTTGGCACTGTTAATCACCCTATGCTCATAAACTCCCTCTTCTCTGTTGGCATATCCCAAGGGGCCACTGGCTGGTTCTCCTGCTATCTCCATGGATGTACACAGCAAGTGAAGATCAATAACACCCTAGCCACAAACCTTTCTGTCCAATCGGGTGTCCCTCAAGGATCCATCCTTGGCCCACTCCTCTTCTCTCTGTACTTAAACTCCCTTCCTATGGCCTCCACTGGTCATCTCCTCCTTTATGCAGATGACGCAGTTATCTTTAGTCGGCACCCAGAACCCACCCAGCTTCAATTGTCCATACAGGACTCTTTCGCTGAAATTGAATCATGGTTTGCCTCCCACAAGCTTGTCCTCAACTATAAAAAAGCAAAGGTCATGCTATTCGCCCATCCACAACATAAACATAACCGGACCACCCTGTCTATACAAAATTCCCAGGGTTCCACTCTGGAACCAGTCACTTGCTTTAACTATCTGGGAGTCACCCTCAACTTGGCCCTTTCCTTCCATGAACACATAGCATTGACGTGCTCTGTGATTAATACCAGAATTTGCCTCCTGTATAAACTCAGACCATGCCTCCCTCCTGACGCTCTACGACTAGCCATCTCTAGCTCCATCCTTTCCCTGGTAGACTACAGAATAGTCATCTATGGTGCCGCCTCAGACTCTGCCCTGTCCCCGATAAAACATGCCCTGAATAAGGCCTGCCAGTTAGTCACAGGCAGTGACAGGCTCATGCACACTTGTGACCTCTACCAACGATCATCATGGCTTAACTTTCAAGGGCATCTATTCTACCAGATCTGCCTGCTGGCCAAAAAAATCCAACTGGGGCTGTCTCCCCAGGCTATCTCTCGCTTCTCCAACCGAGTTTACCCAAATGGACCTAAAGACACTCTGACACTACTGCCTTTCACATCCCCTTTGTTAAAACCAGTGCTGGTTAAAGGTCCTTCTGGTACAGGGCTCCACTCTGGATGAACTCAATCCCTGGTACTACCCTATCAATACCAAGGCTGGGACCTTTTAAAACTGAGTTATGAGTCTATGTTATGTCCAGCTCCAAATGTGACTGCTGTTAACCCCGGTTCCTTGTAATGACAAGTTCCTCTGCTGGTTAGTCCTTGACCATATTGTATAACTATACGGTACACACCTATGGTGTTACTCTAAGTGTTTGTTATGAAATATGCCTCTGTATTTTATTCTCTGTATTTGTTCCCATTATCTCCTGTATTTGACTTTGTTCATTGTATGATGTGGAGTCTTTGTAAATTAGTCCCTGACTCAAAGGGTTGTAATTCCTAGACTTTAATAAATAATAAATAATAAAATACTAACTCACAAATTATTTTATGCTATTTTTTATGGGGGGGGGGTTGTGTCTAGAAAGAACAGTTAAAGAAGGGTCATCTCAGAGTGACTGTGGTGTGTAAGGCCCAAAACAGAAAAAAATGTGAAAAAGAAGGCTTGCCCTCACCACCAAAATCAGTAAACTATATACAACTGTATCTCACTATGGACACTTACAGCATCGCTGTACACTAACTCAAAAATTATTTTATGCCCTAGGCTTTTATCTCACTACAGGAACAGTGACACATTGTCACTGTATACTAAATATCAAGTTTTTTAAATTTTCTAATGTATTGTTCTTTGGTAACCGTGTAAGACCCACTGGCACAAAGCCAATTTACAGGGGTGACCCTGGAGCACTGGAAAGAAGTATAAATGAAAGTAAGTTAAAACAAATGAGAAGCACTTTATAAAACAAAAAATATTTTCAACACACCACAAAACAGCAGTTAGAAAACTAATAAGAGTCCTAAAACAACAGTTGTCTGCAAAAAAAAAAAAAGTAAAAACAAGTTAAATGGCTGAAGGCTGATAAAAAAAGAGCAAAGAACTTTAAACTTTTTTTAATACCCTAAATAATTCTGCCTAACACCCAAAACAGCTTTAGAAACACAATAAATCTGTTACAGGACACTACAGGTCCTTGATTTTCTACTTTACAGCAAGTTTTAAATCACTTTTAACAGCAACTGTTGCAACCTCCGTCTGCCGTACTACACTGTCCCTTATGGTTTTGCAGCCCAAGAGAAAGTGAAAGCAGACAGACCACGTGTTTCCATGTTTCTGCAAACACATGATTATCTGCTGCATTCTCAGACCCGCCCCCCCGCCCCCCATCACGAGACTAAGGGCTCCTCTTGAACCCAGGGTCAGAGTTAGTAAATACACCAGGGATCTGGTGCACCGGAGAGATATATGGTCAGACGTACAAAGTACATCTTTATGGCCATGTGCAGCCATGCCCTGTGATGTACACAGTACGGCACAGAGCACTAAAGGGGTTAACACAACAATTTGGCAAAGCCATCTCTTCCTGCTCCTTTACCATTCAGAAAGCCTACAGAGTCACCCCTCAGGGCAGACGCAATAACCCAGATGCCCCTTGAGCAATTATCATGGTGATGGATGGTGTGGGAACAAAGGATTTCTTTTTGGCTTTGGCACATAGTAAATGCACTTTGTTACAAAATGGATAAGCCATTCATATGTATCCAGATCTTAATTACGCCTCCCAACAAAAGAAAAATAAATGTGATGGGATCTGGACTATATTCTGAGAGGTAGATATCAGTCATGGATTGGTGTTTCCTGCCTACCTTCAGATAGTCCACCAGGGAAAGATCTACCTCTTTTCAGACCCAGTGAATGTCCAAAAGTGGGCTCAGAAGCATGCTACACCTTGTTGTCATGGTGAAGATGCAGAGGATCCCACTGAGGAAGACTTCTGAAAGAGTGTTTACCCTGTCCTTTTTTTTTCTGCACTCTCCCTTTAACTTGTAAATTGAATTGTGCAGTGGGTAAGTGACTGGACTTGAGGTGAGCCACTTGTATATTCCTTCTACCCATTAGTCTTCCAATCAGAATCCTGAATCCATCCTCCACTTACCACTTATTACATTGACTCTTTTCTACGGACCGGTGTTGGCTGCCCCCTTTATTTTTAATGGAGGGGAAGTTTACTGTTAGCTTAATCTACAATACCATAGTAGTTTAGATGTTTGCTACAATTTCTTCTGTTTCTCACTTCAATACAGTTAAAGCATTGGTACTTTACTTTTCTTGGGAGCTTTAATGATATCCTGCTTCTTTGGAAATGTTACTGTACTAGATTGTACATTAGAAACTAATATAGCATGATGGAATTTTCTGTCCCCTACTATTTAGGTAGGACAGAAAGCTTTAAACTTTAAGTACACTTAACCATGCTGCTCTTTGGACTCTGTACACAGTGGTATTTGAATATTGTACATGATGTTCCCATATTTTCACCCCCCCATGCTGTATCATAATAGCATGAGTCTGAGAATGGGTTTGTATTATGAGGAGTGACACCCTTTTGTTTTTTTTATTCAGTTGAATGTACCATGCATGCATATACTGTATAACTGTATGTTTGTTCTGAATTTAATAAACGTAAAGTTTAAAAAAAGGAATAGATTGCCAAGCAAGACATTTAAGGTTAGTAGCACTGAGGCATTCAAACATGGGATGGAACGATATCTTGGGGACCTCAGCATTGATGGATACAACTACATTGATGAACATAAAATACTACTATTGCTAGGATATCAGTGGTTCAGGTCAGATGGTGGACCTATGGTCTTCTTACCCACCATACATTCCACATTCCTAATTCTATCTGAGCCCTAACAGCCCAGTAGCTAAGTAATGCATAGTTCATAGCTCATAACCTTGTCTTTTTTCTTTCTTCTTTACAGGCACATTTCCTTTCCATTCAGGGAAAATACAAGACAAACTATGTTGTTTTATGCACTTCAAGTAATGGCACGGTTATCACACATGCAAATGAGACTAGTGCACAGGCTGTCAATTGCATTGTGTCAAGCATAGTATGTGCTGGTCTCAAGCAGTAGCAGAATTTTGACTACACCCCTGCTTCATCTCTTCTGCCAAATGTAAGTTTGTTCACCTCTGGTTGAGCCTGTATTCTTCATATTTCCAAATATGTCAATCTTGCCACACAGAAAGAAATACAAAGTGATTATATCTGAGATTTTTCTTTTTTTTATGCAAGTGAAACGGTCTAAAATATGCTCGAGGCTATATACAGGAATTCTCGCAGTGTCATGTCTCTGATCGTAATCATATAAAAAATGTGAGAGCAGTGCCATGTGTCACGTAATATCTAGGAAACAGTAGATCTACAGCACGGAACTAAGTCTGTGTGGGAAACTATTCTATGTTATCTGAACAACTATACACACAACACAGCTGACAACCTTCAGGGAAGGTCATGGTTCTATGAAGAACTGAATACTGAAAACATTGGAGTCTGATGTTCAGAGCCGTTAGGACATGCTACAGTGTGTCACGTCCCAAAGTTGCTATGCATAGTGGCTCTTTCACACTGCAAGATGGGGGAATCACCCTTGAGAGCACAGTGCATTGCAAACTGCCATTCCAGATGTAAAGCACTAGTGGGAATAGCACCCACTAGTATGTTGATCAATTCTCTCAGAAGCCCCAATATGGAGCACTGGCCATTGTGCCCCATACGTGGAGCAGTGCTACACAGCACAGTTTCTGTGGTGCAGTCCCCCCCTCCCCCATCCCTAACCCCATGAAGAGTACATATCTTCCTGATGTCCCATGGTCCATACATCCCCAACCCATCATTTTCTTGCCCCCTCCTGGTCACAATTTCTTTTGCAAGTGGGTACACAGAGTTCTTTCTTTCTTTCTTTCTTTCTTTCTTTCTTTCTTTCTTTCTTTCTTTCTTTCTTTCTTTCTTTTCTTTCCTCCCTTCCTTCCTTCCTTCCTAGCCTTATTCACCCAACATGCCACAGAACCCCTTTGCTAGGGCTGCAATGTTTCAGATATAGACCTGCAAGCTGTATGCCTAGCAGTTCATTTTTGTAAGTGCTCACAAGCCCACGTGCTAGTGTCTGGAAATCATTGGTGACTGCAAATACATGTCTCAATGCCATGCAGAAAAAAATGCCACATCATTCTTTCCTGATTAGAGGGAAATTAATTATCCATTTTTGTGATGCATTTATTTTCTCCAGAAACATTATGAATCCAAAGCTAAAAACATAGAACCTGGTGCAAAACTGGGTTTTTGTGCCTGCAACAGTGTATTGGGTTCTAGAGCCATGGTGTGCTCACACAGTAAGAATTCCCTGCACCCCACCCCCTCAAGTCCTGTGTGATGCAAAGCCCTGTACTAGATATCAGCAGCCACTTCAAGGGATTGACCCACTTCATGAAGTGGCAGAGCACCTTGAAGCGATGGGTTGCCAGTACCTGGTATCTGACTTTCAAATGAATATTTTCAAGCATAGTACCTGCACTCACTGCAGTTTCTCTGTGTTTGTTTGTACTATCAGTAGTTGACGTCCTAGCATCCTGGCAAGTGGGCACAGAAGTAATGCTATGTAGTATTGGCTATGGTGCACTCAGCACACGGTACAGCAGTGCATAACATTGTTTTTGTGGTACTGACTCATCCACAGCCTTTTCCCTTAATGCACCTAACTGGTTCCAGAGGTATTCCACTCGGATTCCACCTCCCCACATTATATCTTCATGATTCCAGTGGTCTCCCTCTCCCCAATACCATAACCTATCTCTCTGATGCCTAAGGATCAGTTCCTCACCTCCAACTCACCTGTTGTTTTCTTTTCTTGGTGCTCATTGTTCAGGAGTACAGTAGCCATTATAAATTACAGAGTTTCAAATCTCAAGTAGCACACAGAATTATTGAGCATAGAAAATGACACACAGCAAATAAATTAAAACAAGTACAAGAATAAGTCAATTAAATAAAATATACAATTATATTTATTATTGCAATGGTATACAGTATGTAGAGTAGAGTTACTGGAGGTGGGTCTTGTCAGTGAAGAATGTTCTCAAAATGGGTCCATGAATAATTGTGAAGGGCAACACATTAATTAGAATTAATCACACATTTGGGTTCCTGCTGCAAATGCCGGTACAAAACTAATGTATGAGGAGTGCTCTACTGTTGGGCTGTGCCATTCTGGGATGAGATGTTAAACTCAGGTCCTTTTTGTCCATCTCTGGGGCTGTGTCCAGGTGGAAGTTAAACAGCTCATGGAACTTTTTGCAAACTTAGGAGATCTTCCCTTATGTCCTGGCCCACACTCCTTTTCCCAACAAAACCATTTCAGGCAACTGATGTTGATCAGTGGAATGGCTGCCACATCACATTTACAGCCACTGCACTGCACTTACCATTCTTGTAACTTAGAAACATGGAAACACAGAAACAGAAAGACTACTTGGCCCATTGTATCTTCCCATCCATACCTATCTAATGTGGAATGTAGGAACCCAAGTGACAGAGGAAGGTCATATGTGTGCCTAAGAAAGTTGGCTCTTTAGCTTTCTCACTCCTGGCAGTCCATCACAATACCTTCCTCCATGCAGAGATTCTCAGCGGGAAAACAACACAGCTCTTGTACAGAGGGAGGGAACAGGAGTATGTCCCTTGATTGTCCAGCTTTTTAGATGCTGAACACCTTGCAGAAATGAAAAACTTTACGTTTATTAAATTCAGAATAAACATACAGTTATACAGTATATGCAAAAGCATTTTTACCTCCCTGCTTCCAAGATGGCCACAACTCCCATCTTGAGACCTGCATATCACATCAGCTCAAGCAGGCATGCCTGAAGCGGCACTGCTAGAAACCATAGCAGCCAACGTTAAATCAGTCCAGAAAATGGTGACAGCCAGGCTACGATCACAGCTATTACTGGTCGGGTCATAACCATGATGCAAAAACTCACTGAACTTGACTCGGTGCAGGCAGTAACTGATCACAGGCTCAAGGCCACAGAACGACAGATCGAGAGGCTGACTAAACAGCTTGCAGACCTGGAGGGCAGAGGCCATCATAAAAATCTGTGGCTCCTAGGGCTCGCAGAAACTCTGGAGGGACCAGATCCATTTGCCTATCTTTGTCACAAACTCCCTGAACGTCTTCAACTGGAGCCAATGCAGTTTGATTTCAAGTTGGAGAGAGCTCACAGGATCAAGAAAATCATTTAACCAGAATGCAGCTAAACCTCAACCTTTAATTTCCAGATTATTCTGTTTTCAAAAGAAGGACTTGATTTTCCATCTGGGCAGAGAATTAGGAGAAATCAAGGAAGGGGGCTACAAACTGTTATTTTACCTGCACTGTACCTTGAGTATGCTTGATTGTCACCAGGCCTTTGATAAGTTCAAGAATGGGCTCTGCAACTGGGGACTTCTTAATCCCTCCTTTACCATGTGGCCCTGTCCATACAATTTGAGGGGAAACAGATTCTATTTACAAACCCTGCTAAAGGGGATTCTTACTTTCAAAGAGCTATGGGTCCTGCTCCCTACTGTAGATGCACTGCCACCCTTGAAGAGGAACAGATGGAAAGTGCTGAGGCGGGACCCTGCATGGTGGACATCCTGAGTACAGGTTGACTTTTTAAGTAATCTGCGCCAATGTCCAAGATTTGTATTGTGACCTGGGACTGACTGCTCCTTTTTCTTGCAAGTGAGAGACTCGGCATCCTTGTTCCCTAGGTATGCCTCCCCTGTTATTCCATTACCTCAGCAGATTTAGCCACCGGTTTTATTTCAAGTGCACCATGAGACTGATGCAGCCTGTGGTTCACCTACCTCCCTGATTGAACCACAGCTGGCAGGTCTGCTAGCCGGAGTGAAATGGGGCAGACTAAACAATGTGGTTTCCCTTTACAGGTTCTGCTCAGTTGTATGTTTGCATCGTCTGCAGCACCAGGGACTAGAATGTAAGCCCACCTCCCTGGTCTAGGGATATACAGATAGCACAAATGTTTTCAGGAAGGGGACCCACATAAAACATCAATAGCTCTTATTTGAACTCCCAAGCCTGAAGCTGACCTTCGGTGCTCCACTGGAACAAGGCAGGGTGATTGAAGCTGCAAAGTTAAGGGGTTAGCAGACTGATGCAGAACAAAGTTAAATGTTCAAGTGGGGTTTAAAAATCAAACAGGATCCATTATTTCTCTTCATTCTGAGGGCACAGACACTCATGGTAGCACCTCCTGTCACTCCATTTTACACCTTTTAGCCAGTACATTGTCTATAAATTTCACCTTTTTGCCAAGAGGCAAACAGTCTTTTGCTCCTGGGTTGGCTTCAGCCCTGGTGGTTTTCTTTTACTGGTATAATACTGGCCCCCATTGGAGGCACCTAGATGTTCTTGGAATCCATCATCTCAGGCAGCACAGCTAGGGATTCCCTGGGCATCACCTAGTCCATTGTTCCCATTTCACTTAAACGTGGCTGATCACACAGGTCCAGTGCTAATAGCTGTGCAGCACTAATGGATCCTGTCACAGACTTTTGAATAAACGCTGACTTCCCACAGAGTCTATTCATGTACACTTTCCTCACAGATAAGGACTTCTAAAATGTCACTGCTTCACCCACAGGGGCATATATTTGGAGCCAGCTGGCAATCTCCAGACCTTTTGGGGCAATACCAGCCCACAGTAACACTCTGAGGTAAATTCCCTGTTCCTGACAGGAATGTTGAAACTTCACAGTCATGTGTCCTCGCTTAAGGAGAGAGGGATCCAATGGATGTCAACCCAAGTCATTTTACATGAGAAACAGAGTGAGCATCACCTCAGATCCTGTGCCCCCAGTTGTTTTCTGGACCAACTTTCTCTCAGACAGACCTCAACTTGTTAGTTTCTCCATGGTTTCTCCCACTGGAGAGGGGCATCTGCATTTCAAGGCTCTGAATAAATGGCAGTCACGATGAACAGGAACTTTTGTTGATGCCAGGCTCTACAGAGATAACATCAGACCAATGGGAGCTGGCACTGTGTGCCAGATGCACGTCTCCCACCAATTGACAATCACCAGTTCCTCCCCTTCAGCACAGACCATTGACTCCTCCTCTTTGGATGCCAAGTCAGACCAGTTGAGATAGTCCTCCAATGGCACAGAAAACTGGCACAACCTAGAGACTGGTAGACACTCTTCAAGGTACATAGCTCCTGGGGGGAGCTACAAGAACTTTTCTACATAGACTTTCCTGAACCCCCCACCTTTTCCAGATTTCCACCCTGTGAGGCTGCCTCTGTATTGTCAGTTTTCAGCACTGTACCGCTGAGTAAGATTTATGCAGCCAGTGAGGGACACAAATGTGAGCACATGTATCTGGCAGTATGTACTTTGTTCCAGGTTAATGACTATTAACAGTTTATCTAAAATTGCTGAAACAGGTTAAGTGCTATTTGGGCTTTCTCTCTCTCTCTCTCTCTCTCTCTCTCTCTCTCTCTCACTCACTCACTGAGATGTGCATGCTTTTATTTCTTTTACTGTGAGATGCCAAGGTACTGGATCTCATATGAAGGGCTACGTTAGGTCTCCTCTCTGTCTTCCTGCTGATCCACTGGAGTTCACACATACCCTTGTAGGGGTAGTGGTGGATAGATGAGAGAATGCTGGGCTTCCTATGAGGTCATTTGGGTTGCATGACAGTGCTTGCCTACTGGCATCCTTTATTCTCTGCTAAAGAGAACACCTGGCCCGCCTCGGCCACTTGGGGCTGCACGATTGTTCCTTACTTTTTTTTCACCCATCCTTATCCTCCTGTAGCTTTCTTTTTTTGTGTGTTTCAGAGTACTCCTGCATTGTGAGGGTGGCATTTCCTTTACTAATCTATGCATATTGTTGTTTTAGTTTCAGGTCTACTGGGGGGCTGGTGGGGGACTTGTGGGGGCTTGGGGGAGGGGAACACATCTCCCTGTTTATAACAGTTGTTTGTGATCTATACTTGTCTGCCTTTTATCTGAATATGGCATCATTTGATTGCCTAAAGGTGGTACCCCTGGAATATCAATGTCCACAACAGTCTTGTGAAGAAATGCAAGGTACTAACTAAACTAAAGGACATATCCTGTGATGTGGCCTTTGTCTGGGAGACTCACCTTTTCGGCTCTGAAGCTGACCGCTTAAACTGTATGTGGGTGGGTACTGTTTTTCACAGTTCCTCCTCTACAAAACAAAGGATTGCTGTAATCCTTATATGTAAGGGGGTCCAGTTTGGAGCACATGCTGTTGCAAAAGACAATGATGGCAGACAATGTTATATTGGAGGGTACCTACCAGGGACTCCCCATTGTGCTGGTAACCTTATATGCCCATATACCTTGGATTTTGCCCTCTACCAAACTGTTCTGAGTAAACTCCCAGATGTCAATACAAAAAGGTCAAAGTTCCAGCCACTCAAGTAGTTTTTCAAAAATTATTTCTTTTTATTTTCATTTATTTTTTTCAAACAGCCATAAGATCCTTATTCCCAATGTTTCACCTGTACATCAGGCTTCTTCAGGGGAGTATCTATATTTTAAACAGTCAAAAAGGTTTTTTAATACATATCTATTTTAAACAGAATAAAATATGTGTATTCTTATTAATATAATTACAATATTATATTATTAATATAATTACACATAATGCATTTTATGGTGCTGGACTTTATGATACATTCAGCATCTCACCGACTTATGGTCTAAGTACTTTCCTATAATACAAGCAATAAGTTATCATGTACTATTCTCTTACAGATGTTCAATATATCTAACAGTTCTAAACATTGCCAGAAGGGGGCATACTGTAGGAGGTTCCCACTGGAATTAGATATACCACCAATATTCAGTGAGTTACACCAAGTACATACATTACGTACTTAAATCTTTTTCAGTCACAGTGTTAAACTTAATATTCTCTAGTTACTTTATTCTTAGCATAGTTAAATTCTGTCATATATCATCCTGTTTCAGTGTGTAATTATCATACCTTGCTTTATCTAGTAAGTATTCCTTTTGGAGTTTGTAACTTGTTCATACTGCAGGACCCATGTTTGTTATAGGTTACTTTATAGATGAGGAATATTCCCATTTATAACATATATTGTTCTGTTAATGAGGACACTAACATTAACTGAACTATAACTGTTCAGTTAGAAACACTCGGCACAAATATCTGGTTGCTATTTCAAAGCTTGTGTGTCCCCTAAATTAATTTTAAATCATGAACTTACAACACGTTATAAGTTATGCAAACAAATTTACTTTCTTGCCATTTCTTTCACCAAACTAAACTTGTTTAGTAAGTTTTATCACTTTTCATGGAACTTTTCATTACACAAGCTTCTCAAGCTCTGTAACAACATGTTAATATTAAATTTGTTTCAAATGTTTATCTGTTATTATAAGTCTTGCACCGTCATGTTTTCAAACCATATTTTCAATTGAAATCTGTATCACTCTATACTTACTATAAGATTAGTGCTTTACTTTTTGTTGCTGCGTCACAATGCACTTGTAAAGTTTCAACATAACACTTTCTATCTATTGGGAAAAGCAGTATGCCATTTAGTTACATCATGATACAACTCAAATAATGTGGCCAGTACTGTTGCACTGTAGTGCAGGCTTACCTCAAGGTGTGTGCACCTGTCTGCTACCCCTCTGGTTTGCACAGAGCTCAAAACTGGTTGATACTTATGTGTCTGCGGGCTAAGGGGTGGCAGCCAGCAAACAGTACCAGGATCAAGGAAGTGAACTTCTGAGTGATCACACAGAGATTATACTGGAAAGAGATCTTAACCTGGCCGTTCAGCCCACTATAGATAGAACCAGATAGGGATCCCGCTCAGAGCTACTAATTGTGGATCACGTCCTGCAGGCATTCTAACTGCAAAAACTCCAGGACTTCTGGTGTGAACTACACCCAGGAAAATGGGATTATATATGTTTATTCTTCTACCTAATGTACCTATAATCACATTGACATTCTTTTTATTTCCCAGAAACTAGTGGAAAGAAAATAGGGTACTTCCCTGGGCAATATTTTAGTGTCAGACCACGCCTCAGTGATTCTATCCCTCATGTGGGGCAGGGTAGCAGGACCCCACAATAAGTGGTGTCTGAACATCTCCTTTCGGTAACAGGATGATTTTTGCTCCTGGTTAGAGAGTGAACTTAAACTTTACTTTGAATTCAATGAAACCCTGGACACCCTCTCCTTCACTCACTGGGTGACTTTAAAAGTCATGATCCATGGGAAGTTAATAGCCCATTCCTCTAAACTCTGTACAGACTGGGACAAACCCATCAGACAACTGGAGCAGACTTTAAAGGCATTGGAACAGCACCTTATACACCACCCTGAAATGTCTGATGACCTTAGACAGCTGGTAGACCAGATAAGGGCTGAAAGAGAAATTGCTCTTCATGGAGTCACATGATGCTGCTCAGCTAGGATAGATGTGCTGAACTCAGCTCCATGGGACCTGTCGCTTTAACTGTGATATTTTAACAAAAATTCCTTTGTTTTTCTGCCATCTAATGTGATTAATTAGCAGACTTACATCAGCAGCAGTACAAATCCAGTCTCTCTAGCTGCCAGAAATATAGAAAAATTAACGGAAGGGAAATGGAGACACAGGACCCGCTCCACACGCCACCTCCTTTGCCAGCATGGGAACATGGGCCAAAGAGACTGAAGGATTCCACATCCCTGATATCGCTGACAGAAAGCTCAGGGGACCCAGAGTACACCCACTGAGTGCTCCCATTAAGGAGATGATCTCAGATATCTTTGGAGAGCTGAAATCTATTCGCCCTGCTCTGGATGCTTTAGCCCAAAAAGTGGGGGACACAGAAGCATGAATCTCTTCGTTGGAGGATTGTCAAACACATGTGGAGCATGAAATTGTAGAGCTTAAAAGGAACATGAAAGAGCTCAAAATTCAAGATAGGGGACCAGGAGGGTAGAAATTCTCCACTACAGTTTAGTTAGCATAAGCATTCCAGAAAAGGTGAAAGGAACAGACATGCTGCAATTTGTCCAGAAATTGTGTCTCAATGTGGCAGGACCTACATCTCATGGCCCTAACTGTATTTCATAGAATGGGTACACAGATCCTTATGACCTATGCCTGGCCCCAATGAATGGCCCCAGCTGATTATCCCGAAGCTATTGAATTTTTTTGAAAAGCTCCACATCCAGCAGAAAATACAAGAAAAAGGACAGCTGCACTGGGAAGGCAAGTGGTTTTATATTTTTAACAATCTGACTCCCCAAACATGACAACTACAGGGTGAGTGTAGGGGCATAAGGTCTAAACTGACTGCTGCTGGCATCAAGTTCCAGATCCTCTATCCAGTGAAAGTCCTTCTCACTACCAACAAAGGGACCAGACAGCTTAATAATGCTCAAGAGGTGGAGCCAAGGCTGCATGATCTCTTTCCCAATTTGTTTTTCACTCCTGTTCCTCCCCGAAGAGACAGATGAAGGGGAGACTCACAACGTAGAAGCCATCTGGTGAACTTGGACATCACACCATGATTTTCTTTCAGTGATTGAGTGAGTACATCAGTTCAAACAACTCTGACCATAGGGATGGGGGGGGCTTGCTCTGCTATAAGGCATAATGGCTCCAGCATACTTTTGCCAAGCACCATGTGACTAACTGCTTTCTCTTTTGTGTATTCAATCTCAGTAGATGGACAGACTGGGGACTTGTGTGCTGATCAAGATGGCAGGCTAACCTCGGGGCTCTGTCAGGACCACTGGTTTAGCAACCTCCATTGTGCTGATTAATTGCATTTATTCAGAAGTATTTATATAGACAGAGGTTATCAATGTATGGGGAAGCAACGGAAATTGGCAAAAACTGAATTGGCTTTGGGTATTGCTCTCAACTTACCATCAATGTTATCATCTCCAGCTCAAACAACCACAATGGCGACCAGCAGCTCAGAGGAGCCTACAAATGCTGCTCTTGACTGAGTTACTGGACTTCTGGCAAGAAACTCGGACCCTTGATGGAGAATTAAAAACCTCCATCTCTAATATATCTGGGAGTTAGAGCAGCAATCTACAGCTACTGATGGCCGGGTTGACTGGCTCGAAAAACTATTTACTCTCCTTCTCCAGGACACTCAAGCCCTCTCAGAAAAATGTGATGACCTGGAAAACAGGTCTCAGCAGAAACAACATCCGTATCTTTGATATCATCGAAGGAGCAGAGGGCAGACGGGACTGTGTGGCTTTTGTGCAGGACTTCATTAGCTCTGTCCTTGATGTTGCTGACCTTCTACCCTTGCCTATAGAGAGAGCACATTAATTGTTATCTCAGCCTTCTAAAGACCCAAAATCTTGCCATAGATCAATTATTATTAGATTCTATAATTTTGCAGTGAAGCAGCAAGTGTTGTCTAGGGTGTGTGGCGTTGGGCAAATTGGAATATCGCGGTCAGTGCATTTTTTTTTTTGCAAATGATTACTCCCCATCTGTGCAATGACACCAGAAGGCTTATGTGCCACTCTTTGCCACATTATGAACACACAATATAAAGTTTAATGTTGTGTATCCTGCCTGATTAAAAGTGCACTTCCCGGTGCAGCTTCAGGTTTATGAGGATTTTGATTCGGCTGTGCATGCTTTCAGGACAAGAGTCTACTTCAGGAGGAGAAGATGGAATGTCAAGATATTCGGGAGAAGAGATCACTGCCGAAAGAATCCTGGTCCAAAGCTTCCCATGAGAAAGAAAAGAAAAGGAAAGGAGGAAAGATCAGGCTTTGGAAGAAATCCGGACCTTGCTTCAGTCTTTTCAGTGCGATAAACAGGTTTGAAAGTTTTGAGCTTCCAGCTTTCCCAGGCTAGGAGCCTTACTACATGTCTGATGGACATTATTCTGCCACTGCAACTTTTAGACCTGAGACTTTTAGTCACTGAGAAAAGTCATTGGCAGCTCTAATTGTGGCTCTTTCGGATAGAGCTAGTTGGGATATTGTCTTGTTATTTGATGCACCATTGTCAGACTTTCTTTCTGAACTTAGGCATGGGGCCCATATTTTCCACAGACAAGAAGATGTTGGCACTTTTCCACTGCCAACTGTTCGTGCCTTTTTTCACTTCTTTGGAGGTTACTACTTCGAATGTTTAGACAGTCATCTCCACTATGGTCTATGGAATTGCGATTGCACAGTGGCTGGACTTTTATATTAGTATCTGGAATGGGGCTGGAGGGTGGTGGTGGGGTTGTTTCTGGTTTACTGTCTCGATGGTTGTTGCTTTGCTGTAACATTCTGACAAAGGTTAGCCTTTGAGGATTGGTGGGGCAATTCTGCTTACCGCTATATTGTGAATAATATGAATAAACTTAATATATTGTTTTTTTCTGATACTTTCGTATTCAGTCTTATTTGGGCCATATAGGGTTGGGTCTCACAGCTATTGTATTTTATTAGAATGGTCTCAAATTTAGAATTCATTGTTTTTAGCCTAGTTGAGTTCTACCCATTACATAAATTGCTGCCTGAATCAGAAGGGTATGCTACTAGTGGTAAATATATTTGTGTATCGTGCCTTGTGCATATTTAGGCACAGCTCCCTTATTTCTTGCTTGTTAACAACTATATTAGGGGGAGTGATACATTTTTGAACATTCAGCTGTATTGGTCAGCTTGGTTGTATATAACCTATTAATGAAGTCCTATTGTTTTAAGAGTTATTGTTTCCCCTCCCTTTCTCAGAGATCACTTCCCCCCCCCCCGCCAGGTTCCTCTTCCCCTTCTTTATGGGGATGATATCTTATTATCTTTGTAGTAGGTGGTTTCCTGGCAGCTTCTAAGTGGTTTGAATGGTTTTGTTAGGGCAGTTTGCTTTTCTGTTGTTTTGTGTCTTATTAGACCCAGGGGACCTCTGGTGGTTCCAGACTTTTCCTCCTGCAGAGCTGCACTTGCTGTTGACTTTGCCAAGGAGTCAGCCTGGAGTTTGACTCCCTTATTTGAAAGTCCCAGGCTTATTGTTTGTTCTGAATATTTATTCATATTTCTTTTTCTTGGCTTCAGCACTGTTGGTAGAAGACAGGGTGGTTTAGCTACAGGTTTTGATGTTTTTTGTGTTTTTTGCTTGTACCTTTAGATGTAGTAGTGTTTTATCTTTATTGTTGACTAATTATTCTAGGATTGGGAGTGACAGAGTTAGATACACTTTAGAGATAATCCTGAGTCGTATGCAAAGGGGTGCAATTTTATTTTTTTCAGAAGAGATCTTAATAGAATCGATAGGGATTCATTGTCATATCTGTTTTCATCCTATTTTATTCATTCTATTTCAGGAGTCTGTTTGGGTATGGATTTTGTTCATTGATAAAGATTTACTGTTTTAGGTAGCAGAAGAACTTCTTCAGCAATATTTGGTTTGTTTAGTTCTCTAGATGCAATTTTTCATATTTATATTTTAGAATTTAGTTCTTATATCTGGTTATTGTTGATTGTTCCATGATGTGAAGAAATCATTTCATATTATGTTGTATGTGGGATCTGTTTTAGAAACATAGTTTTTTTCTTCTTTATTGTACAACAATTTCCAATACATTAAAATACTTTCCTACAATGTAATTGGGATCCAAAGTCCAATTAAACAATTTCACTTTTTGCAGTATTTTAAACGCCAGCATGTTGATTTGCTTTTTCTCCAGGAAACCCACTTATCAGTCAAAGAACACCTAAAATATGGACAATCTGGGTTTGACCAGTTATTTATTTCCTGTCATAAATCAGGCCAAAGGGCAGGGGTTTTATTACTTTGTCGAAGGGGACTTCCTTTTAAACTCAGTTCTTCATTTAGTGATTCGACTGGGTGATACATGATTGTTACTGGCTCCTTAGAAGGGTGCCCAGTTACTTTGATTAATTTATATTTTCCACCTGGTACTGCACACCAGGAATTTGTAAAATTTTTGTTTTGTTATTGGATAATCTACATGGTCAAGTTCTTTGGGAGGAGACTTTAATCTGACTTTGTCACCTGATTTAGATTCGCCGAAGCCTAAGGCCTACCATCGGTCTGTGGCTTCAAAATATTTTGTGAAGGCATTTCAAGCCTTAGGCCTAGTGGATACATGGTGGCTTTTTCACCATAAAGATAGATAGTTTACACATTATTCACCTCGTTTTGGCTCCTTTTCCTGTTTGGACTATTTTTTTAACAACAGCTGAACAAACTGATTTGGTTAGACAAATTTCTCATTGGCCCATTCATCTCTCGGATCATTCACCAGTTTATATTTCAGTTAGTTTTGGTCTGGGAGCTTGGAGGCCCTTCTGGCATTTGCATCCCAGTTTGCTCCACGATCCCCTTCTTCTAGAAAAATTGAAAACTCAGGTTCCTCAATTTTTATCGGAAGATTATGTTGATGGGGGTTTGCCAGACATGCTTTGGGACACTGTCAAAGCTGTACTTTGGGGAACCATTATTGAGCATGAAAGCATTTTGCATAGGGAAAGGAAAAAACAGATTTCTGAATTATATTCCTTATTACAGAGTTATCAACTTCGGTGGCAACAGGGCGATGACTCTGTAAAGCCCACTATGCTTGAGGTCTGTGTGAAAATCCCAAAGCATCTGGATCAAAAGGTCAAACACACCTTATTTTATTTGAGGCAATCTGCTTTTGAAGGAGGGCCGAGGGGCGCTTGGCGTTTAGCTCAACGTCTGCAGGCTTCTAAGTTGGCTGCTATGGTAATTCAGGTTCTGGGCCCTATTAATAAACAATTTGTGGGCCGTAGTTCAGAGACAGCGTTAACCTTCTGGTCTTACTATGAACCTTTGTATAAATCAGAGTCCCACACTCCTGTTTCTGCATATTCAGTCTTTTTTGTCAGGTGGTCCTCCCTAAACTTTTGGATGCACAAATACAGTCTTTACTAGTTCCCATTTCAAAGGCTGAGATCATTTGGGTGGTACAAAACTCTAAAACCAGGAAAGAACTGGGAATGGATGGCTATCTTTCAGAATTTTACAAGCCAAAGGCTTTGTTTCCCCTTTTGAAGGCATTCATTTCACTACAGAAGGGCGACTCACCCCTCCCCCCCGGAATTATACTTTAATTACACCTCTCCCAAAACCTGGAAAGATTTAACCTTTACTTCCTCTTATCACCCCATCTCCATTCTTAACTACAATTATAAGTTATTTATGTCTATATGGTCTAGGCGTCTCGAGGGCCTTCTCTCAACCTTGCTTGACTGGGACCAGTCTGGATTTGTTCATTCTCATCAAGTGTATGATAATGTACACCGTACCTTGTTGCTTATTGATTATGTTATGAACCGTTCAATCCCAATGGTCCTGGTCAGCTTAGACGCAGAAAAGGCCTTCAATAGGTCAATTGGGCGTTTCTGTGGCAAGTACATCAAACTTTCAATTTCCCCACACATTTTATTTGTATGTTACAACAGCTGTATTTGTAGCCCATTGCTATGGTTAAATGGTCTCACCTCTCTTTCTTTTTCCTTGGAGAGGGGTACCAGGCAGGTATGTCCTTTATCCCTATTACTTTTTGCCCTTTATATAAAGCCCCTTGCTTCACACATTCACTGTTCTCGGTTTATCTCTGGGTCCCTCTGGGTGGGCAAGACTTTTGGATTTCTCTATTTGCGGATGATATTTTGTTAACTTTAACAGACCCAGATGTATCTTTGCTGTCAGTTTTTGAGTTATTTACCTCCTTCGAATTGTTAGCCAGGTTCTGTCTTAATAGGGACAAAACCGAGGTTTTAACATTTAATTATAGTCCTTCCCTGTCTGTTCTGGACCTTCTCCCAGTTCGATGGACTAGAAACTGCTTGTAATATCTTGGGGTGGTTATCCCGTGGAATCTGGATCTGTTGGAATTGTTAAATTATGAGTCTTTAACTTCAGCAGTAGAGGCAAACTTGAATCGATGGTCAGATTATCATTTCTCTTTTTTACAAAGGATCAATAACATACTTTCCAATGTTTTACCTCAATTTCTATTCTTATTTCAAATACTACCCCTATTCCCCAGTTCTTTTTATTTCCCTGACTGGCAACACTTGATTTCTCATTTTATTTGATCAAATTGTAAATCTACAATACATCTTCAGGTTTTACATCTTCTCTTTTATAAAGGTGGTCTTGACCTACCAAATTTAAAGTGGTATGTGTTAGCATGTTAATTATTAATTCTCTGTTTATGGTTGTTGGAATCTTATCACAGTTATTGGAAGGACATAGAGTTTACAATAAACAATCTTTATAATTTAACTCAAATTTTATTTGCCACCTGCCAGATTATTTGCCCAAAACCAAATTTGCTAGAGTCACCCAGACCCCATTTCGAGTCTGGCATGCGGTCTGAAAACATCTACTACGAGAAGAACACCTTTGGTTGGCGGCATTAGCCTGGGATCTGTGTGAAAAAGATTATAACTAAATTTTGGCTTTCAGCTCATCCCCCTGTGTTTACCAACTGGTTAATGTTAGTTGATGCAATGTATTATTATGAAAGATGTTCATATCATTATTTGAATCGAATGGATACCTTTCAATTACTTTGGCAGAAATGGGTTCGATTTCGGTTGGAGCCGGATACCACTTTTGTCCCATAGTGGGTCTGTGTTTTTATATATTACAGTCTGAGAACCTTGTCACATCCTGGATCTGAGATATATATATATATATATATATATCTGTATATGAGCAAAAACTCCATTTAATGCATCAGTTAGGTTGTTCCATAAAGTGAAATCAGGAGAGTGTTGAAGCCCCTTGACCCTTTGGACCGCCTTCAACCAGCATTGAGGCGATTAGTTGTTGGCCCCAACTCTCACCCCATCACATGTGTAAAGAAGCAGAGGTATAGGAGAATGGGGTGAGAGTTAGACTGATGACTCCTATGTGCACCCCAATGCCAGTTGGGGACTGGCTTGGTCCAAGGGGGGCTTTCAACCCTAACCCCGAATTTCCTTGCTTTTTTTGCTGTGGAACAACCCTAACTGATGCATTAAAAGGAGTTTTCTGCCTTTAATTTCCCTTCTTTTTGAGAATGAGGATGATAAATAGTGAATTGAATGCAGTGGCAGCAGCGCAGGACCCTTTTGGCCCCGTGCTCCCGCCATGTGATGTCTTGTTACACAGTAACAGGAACTGCAAAGCAAACGCAAGCAGCAATGGTAACGCACATTGCAAAGCAAACGTAAATGGTAAAACAAACGTTAATAGAAACACAAGTATAAAGTGATGCCGAAGCAAACAGTTACATACACGAAGACATCAAACAGAAGTGCATACAGAACGCAACTGGTAACACACACATTCACGGCACCACAATTGTAAATGTAAATGGTAACAGTAACAGCAACAATAATGCCAAAGTAAACAGAAATGTAAGCACGTACGAAAACGCAAACCGTAATGCACACACTCACGGAACCACAATTGTAAACGCAAGTGGTTACGGTAACAGCAACAATAAAGCCAACAGAAACAGAAATGCAAGTGCATACAAGAACGCACACTGTTACACGCAAGGTCATGGTACCACAATAGCAAATGTAAATGGTAACAGTAACAGCAACAATAAAGCCAACAGAAACAGAAACACAAGGGCATACGAAAACGCAAACCATAATGTGCATGGGCATGGTACTGCAATTGCAAATGGTAATGATAACAGCAACAGTAATGCAAAACAAAATGGAAATGCAAGTGCAAATGAAAAAGCAAACTGTAATGCACACAGTGGCGTAGATGGGAACGGTGATGCGAACGTAACAGAAGCACACCTGGAAACGCTAACTGACACAATAACAAAAGGGCACACCCTTCTTTTCCCCAAAAACTGCATTGAAAAAACAAACTGAAAACAAAGAATGTATGCATTATTATTGACTTCGGAGCAGAAAATTACGACTTGGAATACTAAATTGCTTATATCTCAGGAACCGTACGATGTAGGAAAAAAATTAAAACTTTGCATGAATTATTACTTTCCTGGCTAGTTTTATGCTTAGCTCCCATCTGAAGGGGGGGGCTAAGCATTTTTTTGACAAAAAGTCCGTATCTCTCACCGTTTCCCAGATACAGGCCCTGAAAGACGCAACGGACGTCATAATGTTATCCTATGGCAAAAAGCGTCAACTTCAGAGTGCCGTCACTTTGCCGCCCTGAAATATTATTTCACCAAACCTCTAAAAGGCACATCTGTGGTATGTTGGCTTTCATCCCTCCAAATTTCAGCCCAAACGACCAAAGCAGTATTTTTCAGCAGTGCAGCAAAGAATTCCTGTAATGCGTCAAACACCATAATGTTATCCTACGGGGAAAAACATAAACTTCATAGTGCTGTAACTTTTCTGCCATGTACTATTTCTTGACCAAACCACCAAAAGACACATCTGTGGGATATTGCCTTTCTGCCCTCCAAATTTCAAGTCAAAAGACCAAACCGTTCCCAAGATATTCAATATCAAAGTTTACTAAAATTTCCCTATCTATTCCATTATAAAAAATCTAGCCATCTTGTCCCTCCCTCACGATCAAAGATGACGATCAAAGAATCTCACGATCAAAGAATTTGCAGGCTCATGATCAAAGAATTTGCAGGCTCACAGACAAAGATTTAAAACCTTATAAATCAAACATTTGAAGGAATTGCAGTAAACCACCACCTTGGTTCAAGAGAACGAAGCCCCCTGAGTAAAACACACCCTCATTTGACTTCCTACGACACCCTGGACTGAGAAAATTGTTTTTTTAATTGGGCCATCTTGTCCCTCACTCACGATGCACAATCACGATCAAAGAATCTCGCGATCAAAGAATTTGCAGGCTCGCGATCAAAGAATTTGCAGGGTCACAAAGAATTCAAACTCTTCAAATTTAAAAAATATACAGATTTGCGGTAAATCACCACCATAGTTCATCAGAACAAAGACCCTGAGTAAAACCCACCCTCGTTTGACTTTCTACGACACCTCTGGTCTGAGAAAATAGATTTTTTCATCTGGCCATCTCGTCCCTCGCTCGCAATGCACAATCGCAATCAAAGAATCTTGCAGTCAAAGTTTGTGCATCCTCGCGATCAAAGAAATTGCTCACTCATGAATAAAGAGCAAGGGATGAGATGGCCAGATTTAAAAATCTCATTCTCTCAGCCCAGGGGTGCCCTAGACTGTAAAATGAAGGCATGTTTTGCTCAGGGGCCTTTGTTCTGCCCCATCTGCATAACAAAAATAATCTTATAATTATCCCTGGTAGTCTAGTGCCCTCCCTAATAAAATACTAACATCCCTGGTAGTCTAGTGGCCCCCCAATAAAATATATTACCTTATATGTAGAGCCCTGATAGTCTAGTGCCCCCAACCCCCTGTTATTTTTGAGATCCCTGGTAGTCTAGTGGCTCCTTGAGCTATATTCTCTTCTTATACATAAATGTTAATATCCCTGGTAGTCTAGTGGCCTCCCCAGCATAATGCAATACATAATGATTAAATATTACACCTGGTAGTCTAGTAGCCCCCACCCCAACCATCCATCCAAGCCCAGCAGCCCCCTACCCTTCACCAGCGGTGACTGGCACAGCCCTCCTCTCACCTCCACGGCCAGCCGCACTGTCTGCATTATGACGAGCACGCAAAGAGGCACTCAGAAATATTTTCAGACTGCCTTGCATTACCGCTCAATGCAGGCAGTCGGCGGCCGGGCCGGAGGTGAGAGGAGGACTGTGCCAGTCACCGCCTGGCAAAGGGTGGGGGATGCTGGGTGGCTTGATGGATGGGTGGAATAACTAGACTACCAGGTGTAATATTTAATCAAAATGTATTGCATTATGCTGGGAGAGCTGCTAGACTACCAGGGATATTAACATTCTACGATAAGAACACAATACAGCTTGGGTGCACTAGACTACCAGGGATCTCAAAAATAACGGGGTGGGGTAGGTAATATTTAATCATTATGTATTGCATTATGCTGGAGGGTGCTAGACTACCAGGATATTAACATTTACGATAAGAACACAATACAGCTTGGGGGCCACTAGACTACCAGAGATCTCAAAACTAACAGGGGTTGGGGGCACTAGACTACCAGGGCTCTACATATAAGGTAATATATTTTACTGGGGGGCCACTAGACTACCAGGGATGTTAATATTTTATTTGGGGGGGCACTAGACTACCAGGGATAATTATAAGATTATTTTTATTATGCAGATGGGGCAGAACAAAGCCCCCTGAGCAAAACACACCCTCATTTTACAGTGTAGGGTACCCCTCAGCTGAGTGAATCAATTTTTAAATCTGGCCATCTCGTCCCTCGCTCACAATGCATGATCGCGATCAAAGATTCTTGCGATCAAAGAATTTGCAGGCTCACGATTAAAGAAATAGCACGCTGACGATCAAAGAATAAAAAATGGTAAAAGACGAATTTTTTACCAATTTGAAGTAAAACAATGCTATGGTTCGATAGAACGGACCCTCCTGAGCAAAACCCACCCTCATTTGTGTCCCTAGCCCACCCCTGAGGTGAGATATTTGTGTTTTTAGGTCGTGATGCAAGAGCACGATCAAAGATTATCGCAATCAAAGAATTTGTCGGCTCACGATCAAAAATTATTAGCGAGCCACGAATGAAGAATTTAAAAGCTAATAACTCTTATTTTTGGACCAATTTAGATGGAACCAAAGCCATGGCTCGACAGATCAGGGTCCCCTGAGTAAAACCCATCGAAGTTTTACTTCAGAAGTGACCCCTGAGCCGAGATATTTGTGTTTGCTCAATCTGAAAACTGAAAACTAGATGGCGGACCTCACGGTCAAAGAATTTTTGAAATTCCTCAGGATCAAAGATTCTTGAACCACGAGGCTGCAAATTCTTTGACCGCCAGGCGGGATGAGATGCCAGAATCCCCATTCTTTGATCGCAAGATATACATATACATTTTCCCCATTGACTTATAATGGGAACTTAAAAGTACCATAACTTTTGAATGCCTTAATATTTTTTCACCAAACAAAAATCGGCATGTTTAGCCACCAAAGTTCTTTCAAACAAGCCATCTTGTAGAGCAGCACACCACACAATGACCGTGCAGAACCACATTAAGAATGCCAAAAGGTGCCTCCAATAATGGATAATTTTGCATTTTTCAGCACTTTTGTACACGAAGACCGGCAGGCCGACAGAAACACAATTTGGCAAATCAAGAGATATAGTGTGCCCCAACAAGTGTACCAAATTTCAGGTAAATCCATTGAATGAGTCCAAAGTTATTAACGTCCAAACTTTTGACTTTAGTATGTGACTGGCCGCTCAACCCTAACTATAGTGGCACAACCGCGCCACTATAATATATGTTTCTATGGATTTATTTGTGCTTATTAGTGTGAGATTTATCACTTCTCAGATACTCTGTTACCCATGAGTTGCAAACTTGAATATTGATTGTTCTTTATTTTTGAAATGTTGGTTTACGGGTGAACTATTCAGTTTACATCTTTGAAATGTTTGTAATGTTTATTTTCTTCTATCCGTTGATTACATGCCTGCTTACATTTGTCAGTTAGTCTTGTTATAATGAGCTCATTTTCCTATATGTTCCTAATGTATTGGACAACTTTTTTAATAAAGACGTTAATATAAAAAAAAAGTAGATGGACAGACTCATCAGTGTCTTGATGGTAAGAGAAGTGGGTGGACGGTTAAAATGGCATCAACTTTACAGGGAAGACATGCACAGGGACATTGATCTTTCACTCTGACCATGTGGTGCTGGCCCAACTGTACATCATACTGAAGAGAGGCTGGTGTAATGCTTGCTCCCACCCTCCTTGGCAGAGCACTTCCACTCCTGATAACTGAGTTCTTCCATGGATCTGGTGGCCTGCAATCGGCTTTGTGGTTCCTAAATTGCACACCTCCATTCTGAATCTTTGTCCCGTGACATTGTCAAGTGATGAGACTTAAAACAAGATGACACTGGAACTCCAAATGTTTTTTTTTTCTTTTTTGATCAGATCAGGGATACCATCATCTAGTCTCCTTCTAAGTAGAGTCTCTCAGCAAGATCAACATCCGGTATTCAGTGCCCATCATCATTTCAAGGGCTAAACTTTAGTTTGACCATCCAACATACTCCTTGCCACAGGAAAATGCTTCACGGAAGTCCCCCTCTATATCTTCTTACAGCTGAATCCTATCAGAGAGGTTTTCCAAAAAAGGCCACCAGATTACTTCAAATAAATTATTATTAAATTCCAATTTATAGTAACTTATTTCCAACTTTGATATATCCATCATCATGGCGTGCCATTCTTTAAATAGGGGAGCTATTGCACTTTTCCATTTTTGTAATATTAGTTTTGTGACACCTTGATGGTTATATGAACAAATGAGGATTTGCTTGAATCCGAATCTCTACAAGAGCGCAAAGTTATTCCCAATAGTATTCCACCAGGGTCAAATTTGATTCCCAATACTTTCTCAATTACCTCAATAAATAATTTCTAAAAAGTGGCCAAAAATAGTCTACAAACATTTATTTTATTACATCTTTGGTAGTGTAACATCTGGCACATAATTCAGAAATTGTTGTATTAAATTTATGTAATTTCAAAGGAGGGAACACTGAACCTTTATTTCCGAAGTTAACATTTACACATTGTTATATGGGGTTTTCATATGCAGCAGATGCTGTTCTTGTTAAATGTATTGGATGGGTCAAGAATTTAGATGGGCACAGGGTGACTCTGTGGACTGGCAGTCTGTCACCTCTCCTGAATTTGTTGGGGGGGTGCATGGCAAGCACTAATATCCTTCACTCTCTGGTGCTGCAGCCTGCAGTGAGGGGCTGTTTATTATTCAGGTGAAGAGAGGTGGGGCTTATCCTTCACCATTATCTGGACATCATCAGATGCTGGGGCTCAGAGGGACAAGTTTCTTATGGCACCTGGGCCTCCTCCAACCCTCGTCGCATAGCACAACTACCAGCCAGTGGGTCGGGAACTCTTGTCACCATCACCCTGCATGAAGCAGCATGTAGTGCATATCTTCTCAGCTGGAATCTGTAGGCAGCCTACTCAGTGGAAGTGAGCACTTTTAGATAATTTCAGTTGACACTGCCACACATCAGTCATCAGATACACAGGTGCTTTGCTGTGCTTCAACTTCCTCAACCTTTGGGGGGGTTCTTCTCCCCTTCTACCCTATTGGACAACCTAATTTGATGGGTCCTCTCACACTCAGTAGCTAATTACCCCTATTACGTGATGTATGTCCCTACCAATGCTGTGACCCATTACCAATTTACTTTGATGTGGTTACCTGAATAGATGCTAAACATATAGATGCGGGCAAACAAGCAGTGCTTGAGAATGCTTGCATAGCCTGGGCACCCTCACCGACTGAAGGGTATAGAAAAGGGAAAACAGGGAGGATGACCCTCTTTCACATTTTTGAAGAGGCACCCCCTTTTATGGTGCTCTGTGAGTTATTTGTGTCTTGTTTATGGTATTAATCATTATTAAATGTGTTCCACTGTTGTTTGTTGTTATATGTGGGGGACTGGGAGGATTGTCCTGGCACATGCCACGGTTTGTGGTCTAAGGAATGGCACAAGGATACAGACAAAAGGCTGCACATGAACACAGTAGCAGGGTGTATTAAATGAGTAAACCAATCAGGTACTATACTTGGAATGTTAATCTTGGGCTGCTGCAGATAGGGAGGTAGACACCTTCATGAAAGGTGTACAACTCCCTCAGCTGACAGACATGCAAACACAGGTGTTAAGTACTCCAATCCACCTGGGTAAGGTAAAGGAGGCCATTAAGGCACACAACCTAGACATGGTTCCTGGGCCTGATGGTTATTCATTGAGTTTTTATAGGACCCTTGCTGATGACCTTAGCTCGATATTCCTATATACATGCAAGTACATGTCTGAACATGGTGTACATGACCCTTCTCTTACGGAAACCCTGATCACTATTCTTCCAAACCCTGGGAGACATCTCACCAAGGTTGGTAATTATATGCCTATCTATCTAATACATTTTGAATTAAAAATACTGGCCAAAATTCTAGATACCCGATTTAATGTGGTGTGGTGCTCACTATTCAGTAGAGAACAGGTAGGTTTCATACCAGGCACAGCCTCTACAGGTCATCTGCACAAGCTAGTACACATTTTCTACATGTCCAGGGATGGTCCTGACCCTGCGGTCTTGGTCTTCCTGGATGCAGAGAAACCTTTCGATAAGGTATCATGGGTATACTTGTTTCATGTGTTACACCGAAGGAGTATATTTTATTGGATCACGGTACTACATACAAGGCTTAGCACAAGGATCATGTGTAATGGGGTTTGCGCTGAAAGGTTCAGTTTGTATAAGGGAACCAAGCAGAGATGTCCTTTGTCCCCTCTACTTTTTAATCTTTTCTTAGAACCCCTCATCCACAAAATTAAGGATACGCCCAGTATTCAGGGTATCATCATCGGTCTGCGTCAATACAAACTTCTGTATATGCAAACAATATTTTGTTACATATCACCCATCCAAGGACATCCTTGCCTGCAGCTCTAGAAATCATTCAACAGTTTGTCATCATATCCAATTATAAACTGAATGTTGACTAAATGAAGGTCATGCCCTTGAACAATTGGTACATAAACAGGAAAGGGAGGAACAGGGGCTCCCTTAGAAAGCAGGCAAAATAAAGTACCTAAGTATTTACTTAAGCAAATCCCACAACCGGATGAAAATACAAAACTTTGATAAGTTGTATGATCAAATCAAACGAGATCTGGATAGATGGGCAAAGCTCCCACTCACATTGTGGAGTAAAATAAAAATGGCAAAAATGAATGAATTGCCAAAGGTCCTTTACTGTCTGGATGTGCTGAACAAAGTGATTCCCAGACACAGTTCACACAACTCCACATCTCCATTTCAAAGCTGATTTGGTAAGATAAGGCAGTGAGATGGGCCTAACATAAATTAGCACCTCCCAAGCAGACAGGGGGGCTCAGACATCCATATTTCTTTATATACTATCTAGCACTTCAAAGAAGAAAATATCTACAATGGTACCATACACTAAAGGAAGACAATCAACATGTGTATACCCTCTAGTAGCTGGTCAATGAATTAGCCCTGTGTATTGGCCAGAGCATATCACCTAGTGCCTTGGTGCATCTTCCTGCCACTAAAATCTCTGGGCTCCTGAGGGGTACCCCATCAAAGCTGCTACATAAACTCTTATGCAGCAATGTAGACTGTTAAAACTTGACCCTATTAGAGATACATCACAGCCCTTGATCTGTAACCCTAATTTTTAGAATGGGGGATGTGTAATCAACTCTCAGTTTTGGGTGACAAAAAACATACAAGTGAATCAGTTTGTAATGGCTGATAAACTCATTTCTCATGCAACATTTCAGCAAAGGTTTAACACACATTAACAGAATTGTTTCAAATTTTTAAAGATAGCCCACCTGTTGGCGAAACATTTTGGATTACAAGTATGGCCAATAGAATGCGGTGCTAAGGTGCTGCCATTAGCAAACTGGACTAACCAGTCCCACTCCATCTCTATTCTATATACCCGCTGTTAATAAAGTAGATGGCACTGCACCATACTGGGAACAGGCCATCCCTAAGCCAGAGGGTACATACGAATGGCAGAGAGGTTGGTCTGATACATACAAATACTTAAAATTTGATATGTATCACTTGATGCATCTTGCAATCTTACATAATATCTATTATACGGCAATGAAATTGTATAAAATGGGCAGACTGGCTGGCCCAGTGGTGCCGGAGGTTGAGGCGCTGGTCATTACACCTCGCACCACACCGATGACCAGGGTTCGTGAACAAGCCCAGGCTGCCAGGAGTAAGCAGGGGTGAGAGAGGATTGAGCATCCAGAGGACTGCTCTCCTCTCTTGGGGGAGGGAGGTTCTGTCATCCCACTCGCTGACTGCCCTCTGGTGGCAGCTGGAGGGCAGTACGGGTTGGGCGGCACGTAACTGGTGTCCTTGCATTGGTGGGGAGGGGGGATGGGAGAAAATGTGAACAAAAAGGGAGCTGGCAGGCTTCATGATGGCCCGTTGAGTCCCCATGGCCACCCCCAGCTTCTGGATTATGTTCTGGGGGAAGGTGAAAAGCTGGTGCTCCCCTCCCTGGCCCCACTGCAAGGGGTAAGCTATGGGGGAATTACGGGGATTGGTCAGAGCGGGGACGCGCAGGCATGGAAGGATGAGTCCTTCCAAGGGAGGGCCATAGCTGCCTGCCAAGACTCTGGGGACAAAAATCTGTATATATATATATATATATATATATATATATATATATATATATATATATAAAATGGACAGACTGCCTACTGGCATCTGCTCAAGATGTGAGAAATCATATGAGACACTGAACCACATCCTATGGGACAGTGAGAAGGCCCACCCCTCTGAGAAACCATTAAAGATAAACTAGATCCTCTTTTGGAATTAGACCAGGCATTCCAACTGGAAATCTGCCTCACAGGAGATTTTAAACGTAAATTAATTGGGGAATGGATGTGTTATGTGGTATTGGTGGCCTGTGCCAAAAAAATACTTCTTAGATATTGGATGGACAAAGAGGTTCCCACATATTTTTTTTTTGCAGTTAATCTTTTTATTGAAAGATTTCAGACTTATCACATAGCTTTAACCATTAGGCCAAATGGCTGACAAAGTGGTTTACAACATTACCACTTAAAACACACAGCCGAAAATACTCCAGGTCTACAGTACAGGACGGGCATATCTACAAGCAATACTACTGATTATTGAAACGTCTTTTAAAGGATAACTATAAACCTGGTTGACTGTGTTACAGAAATATTAAGAGACAACCTAAAGACAAGTTACATACTCACTGTACAAATAGGTGGAAACCAGAGTGGTTGAGCTTCTTCACAGAAGGTGAGAAACCGGTAGTGGGGGGGGGGAGACCAGAAATTAATCATCCGGAAATGGAGCACTCATGATAGCTACTGTATATAGGGGAGCAATAACAGTGTTTAATAACCATATAACTATTTCTACTAAGGAGTCAAGGTGGTTTCAATTTATCCTTCAAATATCTGGGGTACAACATTCGCTTATTGGAATCAATATATACCATGTAGGGAGCCCATATCGCAGCAAACTTATGTAGACACTGGTTCCTATAGCATGATATCCTAGTCAAAGTGGCAATCCTTTCCAAAGCTTTAAGCCATTCTGAGAAGAGAAGGACCTCTAAAGTTCTCCAGCGATGTATAATAAGTCGTTTACATTCTACCAAGACCTGTATGAGCCATAAAATAGAAGCTTTGGGCAGGGTAAGAGTTTCAGGTGTTAGGCCGAATACCCATAGACCCTAGATCTGCTGGGAGGGTCAACATTAGGATGGCAGAGCAGTGCTGTATTACTGCCTCCCAATATGCCTTCAGGGGTGTACTTGACCACAGGATGTGGAGCAGATCTGCCTCTGGGGTGTCACACCTCCAGCAGTAGTCAGTGGAGAGAAGACCCATCCTTTTTAGTTGGGACGGAGTGTAATACCAGAAGTGTAGTATTTTGTTTTGTAGAAGGAGGCTCTGGGGATGCAGCAGGCCTGGTGAGTTCTCAACCAGCACTGTCGCCATTGTGAGTCCATAATGGAAGTCTCTAGTACAGTTGCCCACTTGTCCTTGACCAGCAGAGAGGGATTAGGAGCACTATCTCTGAGAAACCTCTGTATAAGACCAGCCCTACCTTTGGTATGCGTTAACCATTCTTTAAGAGGAAGTGGAGGAGAATGAGCAGTTCTGCATTTTATACAAGAAACACAGGTACATCTTCTCCTAATCCAAGATTGGTAGAGGCTTCTCATTTGAAGTTATTTCCAAAAGTCACTATGGGGCAAGACGTACCTGACATGTAAACCTTGGAATGAGTCCATCTCGGAGGGGCCCGGGTGTTCAAGATCCCCAATACCCATTATCCCTTTAGAAGCCCATCCCATCCAGTTCATGGTGGAGTTGTTAATACAGAGGTAGGGATTCTGCCAAAGTGGAGTGTAACTTCCCAAACCAAGGCAGTGGGAGGTTTTAAACCCCAGTTTTTGCCATGCCAAATGAGCCTGTTAAATGGAAAGCCAACCTTTGTGATGTTTGGGTAGGGGATATGGTGCAAAAACAGACACCGAGGGGCCCTTCATAAGGTCTCTTTCTATTTGGATCCAGGCTGGAGGGTGGTAGGGGTGTTGGAAGCCTTCACCTTTTAGTGTCTTTGCTACATTAAACGCAAAGGAGTACTGATAGAAATCCGTCAAGTTCCACCCCTTCTTAGGCTTTGAGCTCTTAATTTGGCCCTACTGTATCTGGGCCTGGTACAGCCCCAGAGAAAGGAACTAATCAGCATGTTCAGCTTTTGGTTCCATATATCAGGTAAGAGGAAGGGAATATGAGATAGTAAATGATATACTCTAGGGGCCAGCAGCATTTTAATTTCGGCGATCTTGCCTGCAATGGAAAGATGCAGATGTGCCCATCTGTTCATAGCAGTTCGAAGTTTGGCCAGTAGGGATTTTAAATTAATTTCCATTAGGGTTGAAAGTTTGGCAGTAAGTTGGATACCGAAGTACTTTATTTCCGATTTAGCCCAGGCTAATCCCTGAGTTCTCACACCAACCGACGAAGTGAGGACGTTAAGAGGAAGAATTTCTGACTTTGCCACATTAATGTATAAGCCAGAAAGTTCTCCAAATGTTTGTAATATGGACAGAATGTATGGAAGGCTGTGTGGAAGGTCTCGGGTTAGGATCAGGCAATCATCAGCATACAACTTGGTGGTGTAGCATTTATCTTTGACCTGAATACCAAGGATGTGTGGATTGTTCCTTAGGGCAGCCGCGAGAGGTTCGATAGTTAACACAAAAAGTAAGGGGGACAGTGGACAGCCTTGTCTGGTGCCCCTTTGCAGGAGAAATGGATCAGACATGGCATTGTTAGTAAGAACCCTGGCGGAAGGTCAGGCTTAGAGTATTTTTATCCAAGTAGAAAGGTTCCTACATATGTTGAATGACATAAAGAAATCTTATTTGCGCTTAAAGGCCAAACACTGATTGCAAGTATGACCAACAAGCTAAACTTACGGTATACAAGAAGAGATGGGAGAAACTGTGTCCTACTTTTGTTACCTGAATGAACCAGCTAAATGAATACTCATTCGTTGTCCTATCTTCTTCACCACTACATTTCCCCATCTTGCAATTGTACTTGATCCTCCTCCTCTTCATTCTTCTCTCTGCCCTCTCTTCTGTTCTTTTTCCACTCCTTTTCCTTTTCCCCCTTTTACCCCTCCCTGGGCTTGCCAATCCTATAGCACTAGCTGGATTTACATCTAGTAGTGTTCATACCCTTGGGGTTCCGCTCCTTGGGTAAGGCTTGCCTTCCTCCTCTCTACACCTCCTCACTATACCACCCCTGCCTTTCCCCTATCTTCCTATATTCTCCCTCCCCCTTTCCTCAATTTAGCCTACCCACCTCTCATGTGTCTACTTCTGTCCCCTAATCTGTTCCCTATTCTCTCTCCCCTCATACCTGGCCTATTTCCCTTCCAGGGTGTGCATCCCGGAGAGAAGAAGGCTCATTCTTACACCCAAACCATCTCCCCCTCCTCCATCCCCTATTCCTATAAACATCTTGCTTACTATCCAAGTGTTAAAAAACACAAAATATATGTGTTGATGTGTTCTGTGTGTGGGTATATGTGTATGTGTATGTACGTGACTATTATCTAAGTGCGTCTGTTTGTGAAAATAAAATAAATTGTGTATATGTTTAGTGGATATATATGTAGACTATATCTGATGGCAAGTGTTGCCTGCCTATTCCACAAAAATGTCTGGTATAGCCTAATTGTATTCAGTTTACAGTATGTAAGACTTAGTTTTTGTATATTTATACTTTGCATCTGTATTCTATTTTGTACCCTCTTCCCCTTTCCTCCAGGATGCATCTGGAAACGAGCTACTGTAGCTCAGTATGTCTTTCCTGGTGAAACTTTTCAAAATAAATAAATAAAATAAAATGAGGCTTACATGTCACAGGAGCTTAAAGATCAACTGCCCCCCAGTTCTAATAAACTCACTCTTTTTGCTGCATTAGGTCCCTTGTTCGCACACGTATATGGACTCCAATTCTGTCTTTTAATACAGAATTGTTAAAAATAGTTATTTTTAACCAAATACTGTGCTGTAACCCTTTCCTACATTGCGGCCAAGCTGACTGTTTACATGCTACGTCCTCTGACCTCGCACTCCTGCAGTTATGCAAATCTTGTCGCTCTGCCTGATCCGAGTCTGCCATTATGGCCAAATCTACTGTACTGTACAGTATATAACCTCGTATTATTAAATTCCACATATTTAACAGCCTTCCCCGGTTCGAATTTCTCTCCAAACAAACCATGAATGGCTGCCCACGTGCAGCATGATTACGTTATTGAAGCAAAAGCAGCAGAAGCCAACAAGCAAGAAGTGCTGCTGTTATGTACAAATGACTGCAATAAATCTGCCCACAAGAAACAAAAGGATAAAAATCATCACTTAACCTGTACATTATTTACAATAATGCATGGGTTAGTTGAGGATTTTTACAAGTTTGCCAGCGGATACCACTCTAACAGCTTGACAAACAGTACAGTTTCAGTCTCGATCTGTGCCATCAGGTGAAAAGAACAAGTGCCCAATCCCACACACACACACACACACAAAACTACTTTCGATTTCCGTGGGCATTGAGAAGTTTGTTTTTAATCCTGGTGGCTATTTTGCAACCTTTCATGGCATGGCCGTGCCACCACGCTCTTGAAAGCCCCACCACCACCAGGTACCAGTCTTCTTTCACACTCTCCACTCCGTCATGCAGTCGTTCTCCCGTTTCATACATGCCTTGTCCTTAATTTGCTTGGTGTCTGTTCCTGTTAGAAAATTTCTGCAAAGTAGACAGAATGGATTAACCTGTCCTCTGCAACAGACTCATAAGAAAAGCTGTCTCTCTCCGAAGGGTTACTGTGCTGACATTTGAGCTGAACAGCATCAGTCAGCACAGTAACTCTTTGGGGGGAGGAGGGGGAGGGGGAGAGAGAGAGAGAGAGAGACAGCTTTTCTTACAGGTCTGCTCCCCCCCACCTGTAATTCCCCCTCTTTACCCCTACTGACTTCTTTCTCCTATTTCTCCTGCCCCCCCCCCCACCTATGCCTCCCTAAATTGGGACTAATGGTGCTCTTGTTCTTGGCCTGTTCTCCATATCCAAGAAGCACTGTAACCCTACCTGTCATGCACTGTGGACGTTTAGCATTCTTGCATGTTCTGTACACAGTGCAGCTGTGAACTTAATTGCCTCACTAAATTTTCTTCCTTGGTGTTGATTAACTATGTAATCTGCATTTTTGGATGTTTTATAATTTCCTGTTCTGTATCTACTCTATTTCCATCTCCCCCAGGTCACACCTGGAAACAAGTCTCAGCTCAGTGTGCATTTCCCAGTTACCAATTTTAAAATAAAGAAATAAATATTAAAAGCTTCTGAAGTAAAAAAACTGAACAGTTAAAGCAAAATCATGTACTGCCAGCCAGTGATGTCAGTTTGGAGAAAGAAGTGAGAAAGAAGGATATATTTAATATACCTGAGACTGTAATTGAAGTTAGTTCTTAGGTTAAGAAACAGCTCACAGCTACAGAAGGCAGGCAAGGAAGTGAAAAGGACCAAGAGCCATGTTGCCAGAACTCTCCATTATTTGATCAAGTACAGTTGATAGTTCCATTAGTAAAAACTTTAAGTGCCCACATAAGTGCACCCCTCTCAGACTCTGATTCAGTATCAGTGTGAGATTCTAGACCTAATTCTGAATGTGATAATGACTCTGACTTTCCACCCAGCTGGGCAAGAACTGTTGAAAGAAATGGGTAAAGTATAGAAAGAAACTATCTAAATTAGAAACATTGACAATAGAGCTGGATAAAGTAAACTCAAGAGTGGGAGAAGTTCAAAAAATAGCTGAAAAGAATGCCACCAGAGTACTGGAAGCAGAAGTGAGAATTAGCAACTGGTAGATGAAAATGTGTTACTAACAAGGACAGTAAAGCAATTAGAAGTAAAAGAATCTGAGACACACACAAAAATAATGGCCTTCAAAACTTGTTCCAGGAGGAAGACCATTCACTTAGTAGGAGTCCCGGAATATTGGGATCAGACACTATCACTAAGGGAAATTGCTTCAGAGGTTTTCAAAGCCATTCTGGAGGAAAGGGTTGCAAATTCAGATTTCAAAATTGATAGAGTTCACCCAGATCCGGTGCCATGGCAAAAAGAAGATCTAAATACACCTCCAAGACACATTATTTTTAAATTTATGAGGTACCAAGATAAAGACTTAATTATGCAAGCTGGCCTGCTGGTGGAGTGGCAAGGCGTCCGCTCGTGATGTCGACGACCCGGGTTCAGGAACAGACCCCAAGAGTCGGAGGGCTGACTGGGGTGGAGAAGGATTGAATACTTCCTGGCAACTCTCCTTCTCTGGGGAGGAGGGGGGAGGAAATTTCGGTACATTAGCAGCCCCTGGTGTAGGCTGGGGAGCTGCAGGTACTGATCCCACACATCATGGAGGCTGGGACAGACATCAGGTGCACTCCCATTGACGTCATTGCATGTCCCATCTCCAGCATCAGCATCCACAAAAAATCCAGCCCCATGATTGAAGCTCCCACTTCCACTGCCCCCCTTAGAGACGGTAGTCCACTGTGCTGGGGGGGTCCCAAACCCATGGCCCCATCCTGGGGGGTAAGCCAGAGCTCACGACCATTTGTCCTGGGAAGGGGGTGCCTGCCTGGTGGCCCCACCTGGGGGGTAAGCCCGGGTTTGGGGGTGGCGTGCAGGAGATGGGAACTGAAGTGCCTCTGCACATAGGGCAGTTGGTGCCAGGGTGTTTGGGCCAAAAAAAAAAAAAAGAATTATGCCAGCTATATTTAAAATGAAAAAGGAAACTGTGAGGGGTGCAATTATTTCTATCTATCAGGGCCTCCCTTTTGAGGTGGTAGAAGAAAGGAAGAAGTTTGATGTTTTGAGGAAAAGATTTGGGAAGCCAGGCATTGGGCTATGATGGTTATATCCACCAAACTGAAAGCTATGAGTAATTGCCAGACATTAGTTTACTAGACCATATAAGACTTCCGCAGGTATTTTTTTTTGATAATTAATTAACTGCCTGTCTCTAAATGCTCTATGTGATAAACTATTGAAAATGTTTTTAAGTACTGTTTGGGGGGGAGGGGAAGGAGGTGTAATCCCCATAGAGATTGCGAGAGAGTGTCTAGGAGACAGGGCAATGGGGGTAGCATCGGTGGACAAGTATGTCCCTGAAAAGCAGGGAGGGGGACTGTGAGGGGGAAGTGGGTGGCTCAAGGGGACAGTATCAAACAGGGATGCTGCGAGCGGGAGAGCAGTACAAAGGATGGGATTTGGAATAGGGAGTCCCTAGAAAGTAGGGAGGAAGATGGGAAGGGGGATGTGAGTGGTGCTCAAGGGGACAGTAACAAGCATGGAGGCTGCAAGGGGGTGGGCAGTACAAAGGATGGTGATGAGAGGGGAAAAACGCATTCCCCTATGAGGCATGGGGGGTTATTCGTTCCCATGGGGATACAGGAATGGACCGTAAAGCCACAGCAGGAAGGGAGGGGTTTGGGGGAGACATGGCAGTGAGGAGAGGGAGCTGGAGCAGAGGAGATGGGAGAGCGTCCGGCACTCCGTCAGGGGGAGGTGTGGCCAGGAAGGTGGAAGAGGCAGAGAGGAGGAAGGAAGCATTGGAGTTAAGAGGGGGGCACAAAGGAAAAGGAGGTGGTAAAGGTGCTCCTGTTGGAAGATTCCATGATCAGAGATATTAAGTGGGAGGGTCGAGGGGAGGGGTCACCCTGCAGTGTCAGGGTCAAGAGTGTATCTGGCCTGACTGTGCATGAAGCCAAACACTTGATTTATGTACTGGTAAAAGACTGCGGGGGAACCCCTAATATACTGGTGCACTTGGGCACAAACGATATTGAGGGCAACAGTGTGCTGGATATCCAGGCTAGGTTCCGGGAACTGGCCTGGGTCTGTCATGCCGCTAGGTGTTCGGTCTCCTTCTTGGAGAGCCTACCAGTACCAAGAGCCAGTGTGGGGAATAAACAAAAAATTAGGGAAGTAAACAAATGGCTTGGTGAGTGGTGTAAGGCCAGGGAATACAGGTTGGTCAGGGACTGGGGTGAGACCTGGGAAAACAAGGGACTGTATACAAGGGACAGGCTCCAGCTCAGCTTGGGTGGGAAGGAAGTTCTTAAACAGGGATCAGCAGGGTTCATGCAATCTAGGTATGGTTTAAACTTGTGAAGGGGGCAGGGAAGGGGCTTATGGTGGGCCCAGCATGTCCACCCAGGAAGACCATGCCCTGCTCCCACAAACAAGGAGGAGGGAGGACAGATCAAGAGCACAGAACTGCACAGGCTGGGGCTCTGGCAGCCAACTGCCTGGGAGCCCATGTAGTGGGGGGGAGGGGGATGGGTTGGAAAGTGATCCTAATTAATGACAGACGTATGGCAAACAAAATGCCCGAGCTCCATGCAATGCTGGTAGAGGGGGGGGAGTGGATGTGGCAGCTGTCACAGAAACCTGGGCTACCTCTGGGCATGACTGGGACCTGAACCTAGTAGGGTACACCACTTTCAGAAAGGACAGAGCTGTGGGCAGGGGAGGGGGAGTGGCCTTCATTATTAGGGATGGCATTGGGATAAGCAGGATTGAGGAAGCAGGGGGTGCATGGAGGCGTTATGGGTTACCCTACAGGCTCCTGGGGGCAAGAGGGTGAAGCTGGGGGTGGTATACAGGCCACCCGGGCAGGCAGAGGACCGGGAGGAAGGCCTGGTGGCAAACCTTAAGGACTATACCATTGTGGGTGGGGGGGTAAAACCGTGGTGCTGGGGGACCGAAACATGCCAGGATCTGACTGGGGAACTATGACGTCCTCATCGGCCAGGGAGCAGCGTCTGCTGGATGTATTCCAGGATACATTTCTTGCCCAGCTGGTGACGGGCCCAACGAGTTGGGGACGCATTCTGGATGTTGTCCTGACAGATGGTGATCTCATCAGGGACCTAGTAGTATGGGACCCACTGATGGGAAGTGATCATGCCACGGTCTGGTTCTCTCTTGGCCTGGGGGGGAGGTGTTGATAGATCATGTACAATGGTCGTTGATTTGGTGGGGGCAGACTTTGTGGGCATGGGGATGACCTTTAGGGGCCACCTAAAAGGGATCAGGCCAGGTATGGACACTGAGAGCCACTGGAAAATCATTAAACAGGGGCTACTGAAAGCTACCAAGGCCTGGTGCAAGTTTGGTAGAGCCAGGAAACCAAGCTGGTGGTCAGGGGAAGTTCAGATCGCACTAAGGAAAAAAAAGGCTGTGAATAGCCGTTACAGGCATTCGTGAGAGGTTATGAAAAAGGAAGAGTATGATATGGTCACCAGGAAGGTCACTAGACTGGTGAGGGCAGCCAAGGCAAGGACAGAGAGGAGGCTGGCTCTGGGGATTAAAAGAGGAAAAAAGGGTTTTTCAGGTATATCAGGGAAAGAAGGAAGGGGAAGGGTCTGATCAGCAGACTGAGGGCAGGGAGTATGTGGGTGGAGGAGGCGGGAGAGCAGGCAGAGGTACTAAATGACTACTTTCCCTCAGTCTTTACCAGGGAGGCAGGAGAGGTGGCACTGCAAAGGGAGGAGCAGGGCAGACCTGTGGAAGGGGGCGCCATGGATGTTGAAATCCTCATTGTTAGGATGTGGGAGGCCCTGAAGTCCCTAAGAACAGAGAAGGCTCAGGGCCCAGATGGTCTACACCCAAGGGTGATTAAGGAACTGGCTGATGTCCTGGCCAAACCTCTGGCAGATCTCTTTAACTCCTCCATTCAGTCGGGTTGGGTGCCTCAGGACTGGAGGATGGCACACATTGTGCCCATACACTAGGAGGGGATTGCGGGAGGAGCCAGGAAACTACAGGACGGTAAGCCTGACATTGGTGGTGGGCAAAGTGATAGAAGGCATCCTAAAGGAGAGGTTGGAGGTGTTCCTGGAGGCAAGGGGTCTCCTGGATATCTGCCAACATGACTTTGCCCAGGGCAGGTCTTGTCAGACTAACTTAGTGGAGTTCTATGATTGGGTGATGAGAGCACTGGACCAGGGCAGGCCAGTGGATGTCCTCTTTCTGGACTTCACCAAGGCATTTGACTCGGTGCCACACGCCGGGCTGCTGGAGAAACTGAGGGATATAGGGGTAGGGGTACGGATGGTTAGGTGGATAGGGAACTGGCTAACAGAGCGTTCTCAGAGGGTGATGGTTGGGGGGGAGGTTTCACCTCCCAGGAGGGTCATCAGTGGGATACCACAGGGATCAGTGCTGGAGCCACTCCTGTTTAATGCTTACATAGTGGCTATCAGGAACAGCATCAGGAGCGAGGTGAGCCTCTTCGCCGACGACTCGAAGCTGAGGGTGGTAGTGGGCAGAGAAGAGGGTAGGTTAGCTATTCAAAGGGTCCTAGAGACTCTGGATGAGTGGTCTCACACCTCAAAACTGAATTTTAGAAGTGCAGGGTTCTCCACCTTGGGGCCAGGAACCCAGTGTATGTGTATGCCTTGACGGAGGAGACACTACAGGCTACGGAGGGGGAGAAGGACCTTGGGGTGGTTGTGGATGGCAAAATGAACAACTCAGAGCAGTGCAGAAGGACTGCAGCCAAGGAAAATAAAATGCTCAGGTGTGTAGCCAGGGTGATAACCTTGTGGAGCTGGGAGGTGCTCCTACCACTGTATAACATGTGTCAATATAAGAAAAATAGCAGGACAAGAGGACACAGCATGAGATTAGAGGGAGGGTGATTAAGGGGTAATGTGAAGAAGTTATTTTTCACAGAAAGGGTGGTGGATGCATGGAATGGCCTACCTCATCTTTTCCAAGGTGAGGATTCCAAAACTGGACACAGCACTCCAGATGTGACCTCATCAAGTATCTATAGAGGGAGGAGTATCACCTTCTTCCTCCTATTGTCAATGCCTCTCCCTATACAACCCAGCATCCTGCTTGCTTTACTGTAAGCCTTGTCACATTGGTTAGCCTGCTTTAGGGTGTCGCTGATAATGACTCCCAAGGTCATGCTCCCAGTTGTAGTACTGAGTTTTACCCCAACCATCCAGTATTCAGTCCTAGGGTTCTTTTTCCCTAGGTGCACTACCTTACACTTTCTGACATTAAAATTCAGCTGCCAGACCTTTGACCATCTGTTTAGACTCTGTAGGTCCTGTTGTAGTTCTTTAATTTCCTCTGTGCTATCCACTCTTCCACAGAAGTTGGTGTCATCTGTGAAGAGACCTAGACTACCCCAGATCTCTTCTCCAATATCACTGATGAACATGCTAAAAAGGACCGGACCCAAAACAGATCCCTGAGGTACCCCACATGTGGCTTCCTTCTCCTCTGATTTTACTCCATTTACCATTACCCGCTGCTGTCTCTCCCACTTAGCCAGTTGCCTACCCCTCTAACTATATCACTAGCCACCCCAAGGTCCCCCAGCTTCTTCAGCAGATATCTGTAAGGCACACAGTCAAAAGACTTTGTGAAGTCAAAATACAGCAGATCCGCGGCATGGTCTTTATCCAATTCCTTTGTAACCCAGTCAAAAAAGAGTACTAAGTTTGTCTGACACAACCTCCATGCCACAAAGCTGTGCTGCTTACTATACTGGAGACCATTACCCTCCAGATAGTCCACAAGGTGTGCTTTGATAAGTGACTCCATCAGCTTCCCAACAATAGAGGTCAGACTGTCAGATCTGTAGTTGTCTGGCTGTTCTTGGCCCCCCCCCCCATGTAGTGGAACCATGTTTGCCACCCTTCAATCCCTCAGGACAACTCCCATTCAAAGAGAGCTATTGAAAAAGTCTGCCAGAGGTTCAGTCAGTTTGTCTGCCAATTCTCTGAGCACCCTTAGATGTATTACATCTAGTTCCGGGGCCTTGTCTGTCTTGAGGGCTGCTAGACCCTCATTTACTCTATCCCCAGTAAATTATGGATTCACCATCTCCAGAATCCCTTTCACGGACACGTTAATGCAACTCTCAGACAGGGGACTGCTATCTTCTCTAGTGAAGGCGGTGCAAAAGTAGCTATTTTCGACTGTAGCCTTTTGCTTGTCCTCTTCTATCACGTGCTCCCCAGCTAACAGCTTAACTACACCCCCAAGTCTCTTTCTTTTTTCACTTATATAGCAGAAAAAATGTTTTTCTCCATGCTTGATCACTTTGGCTAAGTGCAGCTCTGTGTCTGCCTTTGCCTCTTTTATCACCTTTTTTTGCCTCTCTAGTCGTCTGAAGGTATTCTTACCTTTCTGCCTCTGCCTGATTATCTTCGTATTTGGGGAAGGCCATCCTTTTGGCCCTTACTTCTTCCCTGACCCACAAAGAAAACCAAAGTGGTTCCTTGAATTTATTTCTTCTAGTTACTCTCTTTATGCAAAGCTGTGAAGCTTCAAGAATGGCCCCTTTTGGGACATCCTAGTGAATGGCTCTTGGCCCCAGGTAAACTAAAATTGCAATCTGTCACCATTGCGTGTGCCCACTTAAGTGCTACTCTGAAATTTAGGTGACCTAATCAACAGTGAAATGGTCCGCACAAAGAAAAGACCTCTGTTTGGGGATAACGGCAGATCGGTGAGTGCTGAAGAAAGATGGCCCACAAGTCCCGCGCCCACACACTCCTCAATTATCACTGGCTCGGTACAAGAATCTGATGGGTCGGGCTCTGACACAGCCTCGACTTTCATGAATGTGGATGGGCATAGAATGCTCAAAATTGTGCATCGCATTGATGCCAACATTTCTGGCATCCAGAAGGACTTCAAGAAGCTGGAAAATCAGACGACGTTGGTGGAGGTGCATATTGAGGGCCTGCAGGCTGAACATATGACATTCGGCAGGTCCCTCGCGTACCTACACAAGCGAGAGAGGGAGCTCATGTTATGAGTGGAAGACGCAGAGGCTCGAGCTCACCAAAATAATATCCATATCTTTGGCATTTCAGAAGGAATCGAGCCCCCAGGTATGAAGGAATTTATAGGTATGTGACTGAGGAAAGGGCTGGATTTGCCTGACGACTTTACACTAGACATAGAGCGCGCACACTGCGCGGTAGCCCCGAAACCCAAACAAAGGGCTCCTCCCAAGTCCGTTTTAGTTAAATTTCTGAAATTTACCACCAAGGATAAAATTCTGAAACTTGCCTGGGCCAAAAAAGATCTCAATTTTGATGCCCAGAAGCTCTATGTGGATCAAGATTTCCCTCCCCAAATGTTGGTAAAAAGGAAAAAAGTACTACAAGTGGTTAGAAGTCTAAGGGAGAAGGGTTCAAGGCAATATTTAAGGTACCCCGCAGGATTCTGGGTCCAGGGCAAGGGTAGTGTGAAGATTTTTGAGTCCCTGCTTGCTGCATCTCCCTTTCTCTCCGATTTGGATGTCCCACTACCTGATCTAAAGAAGGATCAAGCTGAGCAGGTGATTGAAGAGCTCATGTGATCTATCGCACTATCGCACCAGGGAACCGCAAGAGTCCAGGGTGATGTGGTGAGGCATTGCTACCCCTTCATGCCGACATAGCCAAGTAGATCTCTGCCAAAAAAAACACCTGAAGGGACTACTGAAGTTTAGTGGAATCGGTCCTTTTGTTCATTTTCTCTGCTGATTGCAGTGGCTTTTGGCCCGGAGGGGTTTTGATGTCCTCCTTGGACTCGACTACAGAGGGTTCGGAGGGACTTCACCCCTTCATTTCTGTTTGCTACTATCGCAGTGCTTGAAACATTTTCTTTCCTTTTTAACCATAGCTGAATGGAGATGCGGGTGGGGGGCTTGTGTACGTGGCCAGCCACCTTCCAGGTGCCCTCAGCTTGGACCTTTGGTTAACCAGTTTTGTTCACAGTGGGACTGATTTGATGTGACTCTGGAACAGCAGTCCACCTCATTCAGCTTTCCCCCTGCTGATTGGAACTACAATGGTGCTTCTACTACAGATTTTAGTTGCATCCCTCAAGATAAGCAAATTTTAAACTTTTACGCTAGCTTACACAGGATTTTACTTTGCTGGGGTGGCAGGGGGGTGATGCTACTTGGTAAAATTTCCTCTATGCACATTCTTTATGAAAGTTTACTTCCTTATTGAGCAAGTAATGTTGGAAGGCATGAGCCTCTGCCAAAGGTATATTATTGTGCTCCTGATACAGCGGCCCTCCTGTGGCCCACATCTGCTGGTCACTGGGCTGTGCCACCCCCATAGTCCTTTAAGGCCATTGTACGCTGAGGACTTATAGGGGGCACACAGTCTTTTCTTTGATCTACTTTCTTTAGGGGCAAGGATTGATACACCCCCTGGTTGATTCTGGGGTATTGGAATCATCACTTAGATGTATAGGGGAGAGGTTGGCCAGTGTTTTGTATCCAGGAAGACTCAAATGCCATGTGTTCACTGTTCCTGGAATTTTTGGTTCCCACATTACTTCTCTTCCCTTAAGCACTGCACCCCTGATGATGGCTTTTAATGACCGAATATGAGGGTTTACAAAATATCAGTGGGATTGGAATTGAAGCAATGGACTCAGCCTCCTTCGGGGTTGGAGTCAAAGTAATAAGTGCAACCTTATCCTTCCGCCTGATATAATCATACCCCTGGGGCTAGCTAACTTGACTGCCAACGCCTCTGGAAGTCCATTTGAGGAGAGGGTCTGAGTTCCTAGAGGACCTGGGGCACAACCCTTGCATGAGTAACGCTATACTCCTCCACTCAAGAGGCACTCTGTGTCCTCATTGTTGGGGCTACAGCCCTTCTTGGCCCCACATAACGATGCTATTTTTAGCAATCGCCAGATGCACACCACTTACCTGGTACCTGACATTCTAGTTTGTTTGGGTTCTCTTTTTCCTTTTTTCCTGTTTTGTGCTAGTTTGGACCCATGGTTGAGGTCCACCTAATTGACATCGGCTGTTTTCTAGCCCAATTATGTTAGTAGTTACAGGTGCTAGGTTAGGTACCCTGCTCCCTATTTTGACTCCAGTACATGGTCTGGTGGCTGGGGTGTTGTGTATGTTCTACTTGTTTCCCTATTCCCTTTTTACCTTATCTTATTTTGACCACCATTATACATGGTTTTTCCAGAAGGATGAGACAGATAAGTACCTTATTGAGCAGGTGCTGGATAGGATGGTCAGAGATTTTGGCCCCCAAATGGTTTAAATGGCTACCTTAAAGATTTGTTCAATCAACATTAAGGGCATTAATAGCCCCACTAGGAGAAGGAGAATTTTAACAGAACTAAGAAATGTGAATTGTGATGTTGCCTGTCTCCAGGAGATGAGGCTTTTCAGAACACCTGAAGTTGCGGAGATCGTGGGTGGGCAAGGTCCATGCTGATTCCCACCCCAGGGAAGAGAAAGAGGATTCAGTAATTCTGATTCATCAGGGTTTCCCCCTTCTAGTACAAAAGGTCACTGTGAGTGGTTTGGGGAGGATTGCCACCCTATCCGGTCTCTTTAGTGGACGCCCACTCCATATTATTTCAGTATATGCCCCTACACCCTCCATGGGGAATTTTTCAGGTCCCTTTTTAACTCAATCGCAGGCCTTCCAGAAGGCCAGATGATTTATGCCAGGGACTGGAACCGTGTTGAAGATCTTAGCTTGGACAAGAGTCTTATGAATACCAAGGGTTCAAGAGCATGGTCCCATTTACTGCACACTTTGTGTAATGAAGGGGGTCTGGCTGATCCATGGCGATTCCAAAATCCAAGCAAAGTTGATTTTACCTTTTTCTCGGCAGCCATGAGAGCTTACTCCTGGTTGGACCACTATTAACTTCAAAAAGGGTTATCTCACACCTCCACAGAAATGGAGACACATCCAGTGACCTTTTCAGACCACACCATGATCTCCGTGACTCTCAGACGGGAAGGTTTGGAGAGGCAGGGTCATTTGAGATTTGATCCTGGTCTGGTTAATGACAAAACTTATGTTGACTCAACCAAGACATTAATTAAGAGCTACTTGCATGATAATCTGGGGGGGGGGCGGAATTCAGCCCTAAAATATGTATGGGAGGGCCCAAAGGCAGTGGTTCATGGGCACACAATTTCTCATGCATCCAATAAACACAAAATGCAACAGGCTGCAATAAATGTGGTGAAGTGGTGAGAGATAAGGTAGCTGAATTAGAATCTGAGCATAAAAGAACTCGGAGGGAGGTTTTACTGCCATGACTGAGAGAGGCCAGAGCTGAATATAATGAGTTAATGCAAAAACGAACTGAAAACATACTGAGATATACTGGGCAGAAATACTATGAGTCGGGGGAGAAAGTGGGCAAACTCCTGGCCCTTCGCCTTCATAAACAACAAATGGATAGGTATGTCCCATTCCTTAAACCTTTAAACCAGATCTCACCCCTAACAACACAACCCTGTGACATAGCAACAGAATTCCAGAAGTTTTATAGTACTTTGTACACCGAAGATAAAGGGCCAGATCATATACATAAAATTCAGGATCTCTTTGCATCAGTAGAATTGCCCAAGTTGTCTCTGGAACAAAAAAAGTGGTTAAAAAGAAACTTTTCAGAAGAAGAGGTTTGCAAGTCCATTAAGTCCCTAAAACCTGGTAAGGCCCCTGGCCCTGACAGGTTTACGTCTGAATACTACTGTATAAATGTTTTGAAGTTGAGCTTACCCCTCTGCTCACAAAGGTTTTTAATGAGGCACAGGAATGGGGTGTGTCCCCTGACTCATGGGGTGGGGGATTGGTGACAGTTATTCCCAAGCCAGGGAAAGACCCTTCATTTTGCACAAATTTCAGACCCATTTCCCTGTTAAATCAGGATGCAAAAAATTTTCCGAAAGCAATTGGGACTCAGCTACAAGATGTCATTCTCACACTGATTCACCCGGATCAGACGGGGTTTATGCCAGGGAGGCATATTGAAGACAATATATATGATTACTTCTCAATTCCCTTTCTACCCCCCCCCCCTCAGTGATTACATCTGTAAAGGCGGTAGTCTCTCTTGATGCAGAAAAGGCCTTCAACTGCCTGGATTGGGTATATTTAGATCACACCCTAATTAAACTCAGCATGGGGGGGATGTTTCGAGGTTGGTTCAAGAATTTGTACTGAGACCCCAAGACCCAGGTTAAAGTAACCGGGGTTACCTCCTCTATCTTTCAGATAGGTAGGGGAACCAGGCAGGGCTGTCCGCTCTCTCCCCTATTATTTGCCGTAAGCATGGAGCCTTTGGCTGCAGCTAACACTTTCAAGGGGATCAGAGTGGGTGACACAGAATTAATGGTTTCACTCTATGCTGACAATACATTGCTATATGTTCCTGACCCAGTTGGCTCCCTACCCAAGATCTTTGATTTTTAAGTGAGTTTGGAGCATTTTCAGGTTAGAAAGTTAATGTAACAAAAACTGAAATCATCCCAGTTGGCTGGTAACTTGGTTCTCCACTGCCAGACTTGGGCCAAATTAAGTGGGCAAAAACTGGGTTCAGATATCTAGGGGTGTGGATACAAAGGGATTTGGCCAATCTGTACTCCATGAACCACCTGCGCCTCCTCCAGGAGGTACAGGCAGACTGCAACCGATGGGGGAACTTCCCTTGTCTCTCTCTGGCAGAATTGAGATGATGAGGATGAATATCCTTCCTAGATTTCTTTTCTTCTTTATAACATTGCTGGTTAGACCCCCAAGGAATTTTTGGATAGAGCTGAAAAATTCTCTTCATAAATTCATTTGGAGAGGAAGGGTCCCACAGGTTAAATGGAGGGTGCTTACGTCCCTCAAGAGGTGAGATGGTCTGGATCTCCCGGACATCCGTAATTACTATTGGGCTGCCCAGCTACAAGCTTTGATTCCTTTGATGAATAGGGGTGATTCCCTGGTTTGGGCTGAAATAGAATCTAGGAATATAGATCTAGCTAACCTAGGGGACCATATGATTTTGGATGAAACAAGGTTGGCCAAGGTGACACTGGACAATCCTTGGACTTCCATCCTAAAACAGACCTGGAGCTAAGTGTGCCAGCCCGGCAGGATTTGGCCTACTCTACATGATGACACCCCTCTTTGAAGTTGTTTGGATTTCCTCCCTTTTAAATGGGATAGGGCCTTTGGACAGTGGGCAGATATGGCGTAATCACTCTGGATCAGTTTCATGCAGGAGGTAGTCTTAAGTCTTTCCAGCATCTCAGAACTGAGTTTGGACTGCCCCAACAGGACTTTTTTAGGTATCTGAAACTGCAACACTTTATGTCTGCGGAAGGGGTGTTGGTACAGCTGGGTAAACCTTTGCACCCCGTCCAGTCCAGCTTATACGAATTGGCTCAAGTGAGGGATCCCACTAAGGTTATCTATAGGATTGTAATAGCACTGGACCCCACAGACGCTGACTGTATTAGTCATGTTAAGGAGTGCTGGACAGAGGAATTGTATATTTCCCTGTTTAACACCAAATGGCAACAAATTTTGTGGGGGGTACACCATACCACAGCTTCCCCTTTCTGGAGAGAGTTTAGATGGCGCATTGTAATCAGATTTTCCCACCCCCCCAGTGGTGACTAAACACCTAGGAAAACACTCCTCAGATCTGTGCTGGCGGGAGTGTTCAGGCAGAAGCACACATTCACATATCCTGTAGGACTGCCCCCATCTCTTGAGCTATTTGAAGGAGCTTGGCAAAGTGGTGGGTCGTATATTTGAAACTGCCCTTCCCTCTACCCCTCTGGTTTGGTTGTTTGGCCTCCTGTAGAAGCGTGGGAAATAACAGATGTCCAGACAAAAGGTTTAAGATGCATAAAAAACGCAAAGGTATGCGTTTGTCAATTTATTTCCAAAAACAAAACAAAACAAAACAAAAAAATATTCTTAACTTAAAGTTCATAGAAAGGAAAACAATCAGTGTTAGTCTTCACACCCAAAAACAGGAAATACTTCTTTCCACAGACTCCTGAATTGCCTTTTCCTTTCCTTTTGTCTGTACAGCACTTTGTGTGGAAACACACACACAACCTTCTTGCTCTGTGGTCAGTCGAATACTGACTCTCCTCTCTCTATCCATCTACACAGATCTCCTAGTGGAGGGTTTATATACTTTCCTGAAGGGGTGTGTCTTGAACTGAGCCCTTCCCCTATTGTGACATCACATTACCTGAATACTATAAAAGCAGCCATTTTGTAGGCTGCCATCCCTATAGCAGGACCTCAGCAGGAGAAGCAAGACATTCAGGTACACATTCATTTTGTTTTAATACAGAAAGAAAAGAAACACTTGTTAAGATTGAATTAAAATCTGCAGCCTTGGCAAGGAAAAACAGATGAGCGGCGCTCCTATCTGTCTTCCTTACAAGCTTAGATTCTATTTGCTTTTAAATGTAATTGCCAGAAAGTAAACATGCATTTATTTAAGACAACAATTCTAGTAAATCTTTTTTACACAGTAGTCTCCTCTAACATATTTTCTTTATATGTGCTGCATAATGCTTGTTTTATGAAATTCCTCACAGCTAGAATTTCAGCTGACTGCTTTTCAGCTTATCAAGATTTGGATGCCAGATTGTTTTAAAGATAATCAGGGACAGTAAAGAAAGGTTTAAAGATTGCCAGGTTGGCCACCCTGACAAGAAAATTAGGATAGATACGAATATAGAAGCAGACAGGATAGAGTGAAAATTGAAAAGTATGGGGGGGGGCATCTTGTAAATTCTTGATATTTCTCTTCATAACAGGACCCTGTTACACACCTCCCACCACAAGAAGGCAACATAATAAGTTTTTATTTGTTGGCTGGAGACCTTCACCCTTGAAAGGGTTGGAACTTCCGCCACCCACTCTCAGAAGTTCCACCTCAGGGACCCTTATAATTAGTTCTGTACAGAAACAATATTTACTGTCTTATCAGAACTACTGTACAAAACAATTCCCTGAGGTGTCTAGTGCTTACTTAGCACCAATATTCATTTTACTTTGGTGTTCTTGCAGCACCATATCGAGATAGAAAATCAGCATTTAAATGCTTCATTCCTGACCTGTGTTTTACAGTAAACTTATATGGTTGTAGAGACAAATACCATCTCATAATCCGTGCGTTTTTATCTTTCATCTGGTTTATCCAACACAACGGATTATGATCTGTCATCACTACAAAATCATTTCCCCACAAGTAATACTTAAGGGACTCTATGGCCCACTTCAGTGCCAAACATTCCTTCTCTATCGTAGAGTACTTCCTTTCACGCTCATGAAGTTTCCTGCTAATATACAATACTGGATGTTCCCCTTTTTCATCATATTGGGTTAACACAGACCCCAAACCTGTCTCTGAGGCATCTGTTTGAATTTCAAACGGTCTTGTAAAATCTAGGCTAGTTAGCACAGGGGCTGAGCAAAGGACCGCTTTTATGTTCCTGAAGGCCTCCTCACATGCTTGCGTCCATTTAACTTTATTAGGATATTTGTTTTTGGTCAGCTCTGTTAAGGGAGTTGCCAGAGTAGCAAAATCTGGGATAAATCGACGGTAATAATTTGCTAAACCCAAAAAAGATCGAACATGTTTCTTTGTAATGGGGGTGGGGCTGTTGGCTACTGCCTCCACTTTATCAATCTCTGGTTTCAAGGATCCCTTCCCAATTATGAAACCCAAATATCTGGTCTCTGTCCTTGCTATGGCACACTTAGCAGGGTTTATTGTTAATCCCGCATCCTTAATGGTCTGAATAATTGCACTTAAATGCACAAATGTGAATACCAGTCATGACTGAAAATGACTACATCATCCAAGTACACTGAACTGTACTGGGCATGCTCTTAGGATGTGGTCCATGTACTGTTGGAATGTGGCAGGTGCCCCATGGAGTCCAAATGGCATAGTGGTAAATTGGTACAATCCAATTAGTGTAGGAAAAGCTGTTATTGCTTGGGCAGTGGGGGCCAAGGGAATTTGCCAGTACCCCTTGGTTAAATCTAACGTGCTAATGTAGTGGGCATTTCCTATTCTATCTAATAGATCATCTATTCTGGGCATGGGGTACCCATCAAAATCTGAAATAGAATTTATTTTTCGGAAGTCTAAACATACTCTTATTCCTCCTTCCTTTTTGTTCACTACTACCATTGGGGAAGACCATGCACTCCTGGAAGGGACAATCACCCCCAACTGTTCCATTTTTTTTATCTCATCAATTACCTCTTACCTAATCTTTTCCGGTAATCTATAGGCTTTTTGGTGTATGGGCTTCTGCTGGTTGACCTTAATGTCATGTTCTACTCCCTTAGCTCGTCCTGGGGTGGATGTGAAAGTGTCCTGAAAATAGTGTAACAATTGATCTATCTCCACCTTTTGTTCAGGGCTTAGATTAGGATTTATTTGTATACTTTTATCATTCATGGGCCAGTCAAGCCTCTCATAAGCAATCTCAATTCTGTCTGCTGGGGCTCAGGGTGAATGTAGAGTGCTTGGACCTGGGGTTTTTCTATCCATTTCCTCAAAAGATTTGCATGGTATACCCTCTTAGTTGGTCGATGACCAGGCATTTCAATTTCAAAGTTGACACTTCCTGTTTGTCTGATTACATCAAAGGGACCCTGCCAGTGCATCAACAGTTTGTTCTCTGTTGAGGGTAATAATAACAACACTTTTTCTCCAGGTATAAAACTTTTACACTTTAACCCCACGTCATATGCTTCTTTTTGTCCCATTTGTTTCTGGGTCACATTTAAATGAGCCATATTTACATATTTGACCAATCTTTCTCTTAATGCAGTCATGTAATCTATGATGTTACTATAGCCAACATTTTACCATCCTCCCAGTGTTCTTTACCACATCTAGGGTCCCTGGATTTCTACCATAAAGTAAGAAAAAGGTGAAAACCCAGTTGTAGCCTGTGGTACCTCTCTGTAGGCAAACAGGAGGTAAGGAGATATTTGTCCCAATCTCTACCTTCTTCCTGAACATACTTCTGTAGCATTTTTTTAAGGTTTTGTTAAATCTCTCCACAAGACCATCTGTTTGGGGTGGTAAGGTAAGAAATGTGCACAGCAGATACCCTAGGAGGCGATATAACTCCTCAAAATAACAGAAGTAAAATTACTACCTCTGTCTGTGAGAATCTCCTGGGTATTCCCATTCTGCTGAATATTTTGGCTAACTCTTCAGCTATGCGAGGTGCAGTAACTGTTCGCATAGGAACAGCTTCAGGGTACCGTGTGGCATAATCACATACCACTAATATGAACGGTTACCCTTAGAACTTTTGGTAAGAGGGCCTACAACATCCATCGCGATTCGTTCAAATGGGGTAGTGACATAAGGTATTGGCTGAAGGGCACCTGATCTCTTTTTCCCCCTTGTGCAACCAATTGGCATTCTTTACAGGCACGACAATATTCAGCCACCTCCTGATGTATACCTGGCCAGCTAAAACTGCAAGTAATCTTTGCAAGGTTAGATCCCTCCCCTCATGGCCTGCCATTGGAATATTGTGCGCTAACTGCATGACCTTTTCTCTATACATTTTTGGTACCATTAGCTGTTCTACAGGTTCATTTATGGTAGTATCAACAGTGACTCTATACAAGATATTATTTTCACAATAAAAATGAGATTGTCCAGGGTGTTTACTTGTTGAGCCTGTGAAAAGGTTTTAAGGAAACATCAGCTTGTTGTTCCTTAATAATGTCTTGCAAGGGTACTTCTGGCAAAATGCCAACAATACTGTTCTTTTGTTGTTCTGCCCACTTTCTCTGCTCTTTTTCTTCTGATTTTTTGATTTTCTGGGTTTCCTGAACCTTCAGCTCCTTCAAAGAAATCCTCTTCAAAGAAAACACTGGCTCTGACTGTTGTTTTTGGCTTGGGCACGGTTACCACATTTACTGATTTTACATAGTCTTGTTGTTCTTGCACCAGTGAGTTAAAGTGGGAAAAGTCTTGGCCTATAATCACTGGAACTGGCAATCGAGGTACCAGGCCAACAGTCATACAGTGGTGCTCATTATTGACAGTCATTTCAACCACTGTAGTGTAATACTGATGAATATCCCGTGTATGCACATTACTGTTGTATCATTTGAGGTAACTTTACTGTCGGGGCCAGATCTGCTCTCAGCAGGGTCTGCTTACTCCCTGTATCTAATAAACTCAATGTCTGTTGGTCTCCAATCCCCACATTTGCAACATACCCAATATTAGCCAATGCTAGGTGAGTCATGTCAGTTCTTTTCTTATTTGGACAGTTTCTCATTATGTGGCCTTTGCCAAGACACCCATGGCAAATCAGTTCAAAATATGGTATTCTTCCCCCTCTGTCTCGCCTGCTGTAATTATTCTGATGTGCAAAAGGCCTTACCATTTCTGATGTCTGAGGTGGGGTATTTTGTTGCCCTCTGGGTCTAGTGGGTCGAGCAGCTATATAATCCTCTGCCAGCTTCACTGTATCCTCTGCAGATTCAGGCTGATGTTCTTTCACCCATAGCTGGACATCATGAAGTAACACCTGAATAAACTGTTCAATGACAATCATATCCATCATCTGCTCTTTAGTTTTTACTAAAGGTTGTAGCCATTCCACCATAGTCCTTTAATTTTGCATAGATTTCTCTCGGTGTATCATGAATAGTCATTCTCTGAGTGCGAAACACGCTGTCTATAGGTTTCACGCTAATATCATAGCGTCGCAATATCTCTTCTTTACTCGATCATAATTTTTGAGTCCACCCACTTAACTGGCTATACACCATTTGAGCTCTACCAGTTAAATATGGGACCATCTTATGACCCATTGATCTTGGGGCCAAGCGCAAGTTTGGGCAATCCGCTCCGAAAGTGGTGAGGTATGCCTCTATATCATCACTCTCTGACAGCTTTGTTAATTTAATGTTTCTGGGTATAGTTCGATCAGACTGACCTTGTGCAAGTGCCTGAATAGCCTTCAGGGTATCCGTCCATTCTCATCCTGTACTGACGTTCCTCAGCCTGGACACGCCTGTCCTCTTCCCTCTGGCGATGATCCTCATCTCTCTGGCGACGATCCTCTTCCCTCTGATGATCCATTTTGATCTGGTGAATACACAGCCACTTTAATAATTCTCCGGGGTCATCTGGTACTGGGTCACCTGGGCTGCCTCCTGCTTCAGGGGTTCCGTATCCATATTCTCCTCCTCTGTTCTTCTCATTTTAGGCCTTGCTCCAGGTTCTAGGCCAGGCAATAACTGAATACCAGTTTTTCAGTCACTGCTCTAGTGACATGATATACATCTTTCTTTGTCAGGTCCTCTTCCTCCATCTGTTAGGGTACTTAACTCAGTACCCCTAGCAGCATACTCCCAGGCAGTCTCGATGTGCCAGTTAAATCCCACTTCTGACACCAGTGTAGAAGCGTGGGAAATAACAGATGTCCAGACCAAAGGTTTAAGATGCATAAAAAATGCAAAGATATGCGTTTGTCAATTTATTTCCAAAAACAAAACAAAACAAAACAAAAAAATATTCTTAACTTAAAGTTCATAGAAAGGAAAACAATCGGTGTTAGTCTTCACACCCAAAAACAGGAAATACTTCTTTCCACAGACTCCTGAATTGCCTTTTCCTTTCCTTTTGTCTGTACAGCACTTTGTGTGGAAACACACACACAACCTTCTTGCTCTGTGGTCAGTCGAATACTGACTCTCCTCTCTCTATCCATCTACACAGGTCTCCTAGTGGAGGGTTTATATACTTTCCAGAAGGGGTGTGTCTTGAACTGAGCCCCTCCCCTATTGTGACATCACATTACCTGAATACTATAAAAGCAGCCATTTTGTAGGCTGCCATCCCTATAGCAGGACCTCAGCAGGAGAAGCAAGACATTCAGGTACACATTCATTTTGTTTTAATACAGAAAGAAAAGAAACACTTGTTAAAGATTGAATTAAAATCTGCAGCCTTGGCAAGGAAAAACAGATGAGGGGCGCTCTCCCTATCTGTCTTCCTTGCAAGGCTTCAGGATTCTATTTGCTTTTAAATGTAATTGCCAGAAAGTAAACATGCATTTATTTAAGACAACAATTTAGTAAATCTTTTTACACAGTAGTCTCCTCTAACATATTTTCTTTATATGTGCTGCATAATGCTTGTTTTATGAAATTCCTCACAGCTAAATTTCAGCTGACTGCTTTTCAGCTTATCAAGATTTGGATGCCAGATTGTTTTAAAGATAATCAGGGACAGTAAAGAAAGGTTTAAAGATTGCCAGGTTGGCCACCCTGACAAGAAAATTAGGATAGATACGAATATAGAAGCAGACAGGATAGAGTGAAAATTGAAAAGTATGGGGGGGGGGCATCTTGTAAATTCTTGATATTTCTCTTCATAACAGGACCCTGTTACACCTCCCTCCACGTTCTTTGGGCTCTCTGGCACTAAGATACTTATTTTATATATTGGTGGCAGCAGCCCTGAAAGCAGTTACCTGCAGATGGCTGACTCTGAGAATACCCAAGGTGGGAGACTGATATTCCATCTGTCTTGAAGTGCTGGCAATGGAAAGACTCATGGCGAAATTGAGATTAAATCAGGACAAGTTCAGGGCAGATGGCTGCCCTTCTTCCATTATATGACTTCAATGGAAGGGAAGGATGTCTTGGAGGTTTTGGCTGACCAGGGTAACTCCCTTTTTGGGCATTCCTCCCCACTACAATTGTGATGGAGTAGATGTTGTCCACCTGGGGTGTAGAATGAAAAGATTTAAAAGATGTTAAAGATCTTGTACTCCTTAGTAAGGCATGTGTAAACTATGGGTCAATTGTACCCCCCTTTTTTCTGTTTTTTGCCCTTCCCCCTCCCTTAACTACCTAGTTTTTCCTTGTAAGTCTCATGTGTATTAATTGGCCTGTCTTAGTTATTTTTATTAAAGTTTAAGTGGTACAACCATTATGTATAGTGGCATGTAATTTCAAGATAAATTTATATGTCCGATTTTGGTTATAAGTAATTTACATGAGAAATTCTTGTTTGTCTGTAATGTGTTTTACTGTGTTTAAAATTAAATAAAGTTTGATTTCAAAAAAAGAATGGCCCTTTTTTCCATTTCTATTCTACCCCTGCCCCATAACTCATCCCCTTTATTTTGAACCACCTCTCTGAGCTTGTTGAAGTCCACTCCTCCAAAATCCAAGACCTCCATTTTAAGTGTGTTTTCTCTGTCATGAGGGATACTTCAAAATGAACCGAGTTGTGGTCACTGTTTGCGAGTGGCATCCCAACTATCAATGATTTAACCCACCCCTTGAGGAAGACCCTGTGCTAGGGTCGAAGCGATGGGGAGAGGCTACTGTCCAGGCAGTCGTCCACAATAAACTGATGAATATCACTACGAAATTTCTGTATGTTGTGAGTACTTTTTTCTTTTATTTTTATCTCACTGCTTTAACATGTTCATGTTCTTCATTGTATTTGGTCCTTTAGATTATAAAGGCGATGGATGGTTCAATGTGGAGCTTGTTGGATTCTGGATGGGAAGTGATAGAATAGAGGGGAGGGTTTGTGCAGGGAGTCTCTATGAATATCTTAGGAGGGAGCATGTACTGAGATACCATACACTTACCCATGGTAGATTCCAATAAATCTATGAGCAAACTCTTTGGGTCATGGAATACAAACGAACTGAATTCAGTCTCAAAAATGTAGCAAAGTATTATCGATAGCTAAGAAAAAAAGCCATACAAATACTGATGTTACAAAAAACTCACTTACTGGAAGAGAATAAGTAAACTAAGTATGTCTGGATTGTTATTTTTTTATTCTAATGATACAAATGATTGTTAAAAAGGGTATTAATTTTATAAGCTTTCAAACCTATGTAGATAAAGAAGGGCATATAATATTAGTTAGGGGTTCTTCAAATGGGGAAAATATAATTCTGGGTTCAGTTTATGCCCCTTTTTTTGGCATTCACAGTTTTTTTTGTGGAACTAACTCAGGCATTATTTCAATTAGCAGTGATACCATAATTTTAGGTGGGGACTTACATTCTTTAATGGAGTATAAAAAAGATCAATCATCTGCTCTGAAAGGGGATGTCAGAAGAAATTCATATTTAATAAATCAGTTTTGAAAAAATAACTCATTACTGGATTAAAAACCAAATGTCCAATAAATACACGTCTTATTCCAGGCAGTTTGGAATGTTGCCCAGACTGGACTATTTTTTTTATTTTGAAACCCTAATTAACAGTACAGTATCAGCACAAATAGAGCCAGTTTCTATATCAAACCATACCACATTAATGTTTCCTGTGTCCCGACTTCAGAGCGAAAAAGATAACATTCCTGGAAATTACAGTGGTTTATTATTGCATCCCAATTTTATTGAAAAGTTGGTCGCACAGTTGGCATGTTTTGGGAACTAAATAAAATAGCATCTCTATGTACAGGTTGTAGGATGCTTTTAAAGCAACTATCAGAGGCTACATTTTTTTTTAAATTAAGTTAAAATGTGAGAAGAGAAAGGAAATGGAAGCAATAAAAAAGGAATGAAAGGATATTGAGAACAACCATGGATAACTAAGGATGATCACGGTCAGCTTAAGTAATTCTCAGACTATACTGATCATGACTATCCATCACCTGTCTCTGGACTATTTACCATCAGAGGTTGTCCTTGGATAAACATGGCTAAATCACTGACAAAACCTGGATGACCATGGTCACTGACCATGTATAACCATAGTTTAGCCAGGTAGAGGCAAGGTTTATCCATGAACCTATGAGCGGGGTGAGTTATATACAGAATTCTGAATCTGATTCCAGTTTCTGAAGACCTCTTGAAAACAGAGTTAATTGGATTTGGAACAGGAAATTCCAAAAATTCTTAAGCACAATGGTACAGAATTGATTCATTCTGAGCATCCCTACTGTGAGCACAGTGTGTGAGCCCACAGTATGTACACATATGCCTCCGTGAATGCAACACAAAGGACAGTACTAACAGATGTGCTCAACACAAAATACATCCTCTCCGCTGGCCTCAAAGAGGTATGGGGAGATTGTTAAGGAGGCTGTCAAGGAGCAAAAGCAGTTAGGGCAAATAAGTAAAATCATTTTCAGTGAACCAGCAGGTTGCACACACACCTCTAAGGCCAGAAGACCAGCAGGTTGTGGGTTCTAGCCCAACACATGGAACTTGGGGTAAGGTTGTTGTTAACTTCTGCCTCCTTACATGCATGTTACTTATCATTGACAATTTGCCATTACTCTACACTCAGCCCGAGTGAGCCCGGGAAACATCTTTCTTATGTTAACTCAGCTGTTGCATGACGATAACAATAGGAGTAAAGTTTGCTTCAGTTCCATGTCATAACGGTGATCGCTGTTAGGGCGAGTGTACATCGCCGAAAGTAAATATGTCTATGTACACTCACAGTGAAGACAACTGCCCTGACAGACATCTCTATGTATGTGGGGGGCTGTGTCCCCTGCACCCCCCTAACTACAGAGTCTCAATTCCAGGGGGATGCATGTCGGGAAGGAGGTGAAACTTGTAAAAAAAATAATTATTGCCAACAGCAAAATTGCTTGCACTCCCCTGACCTGAACCCTGTACCCTCCCAACCATAGCCAGCCACCCTCACCACCACACCACATGGCCAGCTCAGCAGCCTTCCACTGCACTGTCTCCCAGATACCTTCCCTCCTCTTCCATTCCCTGTCATTGTTCTAGTCACCTTCCCTTTCGCCCATCACTACCTTTTTAGGATAACTCAAAACACAGGAGCTGAGACTGAGTCACTCATATTTGAGTCGCTCAATCTCAGTCGCCCATATGCTGGTATGCCGTTTGCTTCTTAGTGTATCACTGTTTGTGACAATTTGCCTATTTTCTCAAAAGGTCTCGATGGTCTCATAAACCTTCTCTTTCCCACCCTTGGCCATATACTATTGTATTATTAGCCATCTCCCTTCTACTTACTGCTGGGAATATTGAACCCAGCTCTGGGCCCCCACCCAGTTTTGCCTACAAACACTAATATGCATGCCTGGCACAGCCATAATGGTTTAAACATCACACACATGAAGATTAGGAGTCATATCCCAAATCACACTGATCTTATTGCCTGGGTTAAACACTTCACCCCGACATACTTTGGGTCACAGAAATATGGCTGAAACCTCCATACTCAACCATTTATGTGCACTGCCTGGATATAGCTTTATCAGAAATGATCATCCTGGATTTAGAAGGGGAGGGAGAACCATGATGTACTTTAAATCTCATCATAACCTCAATGTTACAAGCACCCCTGTCCCCACTGACAAAGGCTTTGAACTTTCTCATGCTATTCTCCTGGTAGGGGGAACTAAAATATGACATCTTTTTTGTACATATATTCCCTCAGCTAGTAGTCAGCAAGCACTTCAACCTCTCCTGAATACTGTAGGCCCCATAGTTAAAAATAATGAATTTTTAATATTTGGTGACTTTCACATTGATTGAATCAGTGTCAAAAGTAAAGATATTGAGCTTAATCTCAGTAGGATGCATCTTACTCAGGTCATATCTGAACCAACTAGATCCGCAAAGCCTCTCTAATAGATTGGATCCTAACACCCAGGTCTAGTAGGATCATCTCTTCTGGTGTGCTACCAGATGTAATCAGTGACCATTCACCAGTTTTCTGTATGTGGAGAGCTAAAACTCAAAAAGCCTCCTTGAGACTTCTCCACTTTCATGACTCTGCACACTTTAACCTGACCTTGTTCAAGCAAGATGTCAGAGGTATTGACTGGTCATACCTCTGGAACACAAAAAATGTAGATTTGGCTGTGTCTCACTTCAGTGATACTTTCTCAGGTTGACAGGACAGATGTGTCCCACTAACTACCAGAAGAGCTCAGGGTCCTGTAACCAAATGGCTTGGCCATATGCTCCTCACCCTAATCAAGGCTAGGGATAAATCCTGGTCTATTTACAAGGACGCTAGGCTTGCATCTCACTAGTCAAACTATCGCACCCTTAGAAATTAATGTAAAAAAGCCATTTGCCAAATTAAGAGTACTTACTATATAAAACTCCTTGATTCCTCTGTAGGTAACCCAAAACACTTTTGGAAGTGTATTACACCAGCTACGGGTATATCTCCCAATCCTCCTCTCCTTGACATGTGTATAAATAATGTCAATTGTAATAATCCCAAAACCATAGCCAACACTTTCAATAGCTACTTCTCCGACCTATCATCTTATACAGGGGCCTTCCCACCCTTGCCACAGTCAGCACTACCCAACAAAGATCCATGCTCTTACATGATGAGCTATCCATCATTTTACTTCCATGTGGTTAAAGTATCTGAAGTGCATAAATTACTACAGAGAATTCCTACAGGCAAATATGCATGCTCTGATGGCATAGATCCTAAACTAATAAGAGCTGCTGCTGCTGTGGAACTGTCCTCACCTGCCACTAGATTCATCAACCTGTCACTTATGACCAGGGTTATACTGGAACTCTCCAGTATTATCACAGTCTTTAAGAAAGGTGATCTAAAACTGGCTACAAACTATAGACTGATTGCCATACTCCCTGTCCTTAAGAAAATACTGGAGAAGCTTGTTGCTTTGCAGTTAACTGAGTTCCTAACCAAGCATACCTTTCTGTCTCTGGCACAACACAGTTTTGCAGCATTGGTTCCAATCTGATAAACTCCTTTTAAATACAACAAAGACACAGGCCATGCTGTTTGGCTCTGCTCTCCAAATTAAAAACTGCGCTACCCCACTAACAGTACAGTGCAGTGATGGAACCCCTCTTGTAATGGTGCCTACCTTTAATTACCTTAGTGTCACACTTGACACATCCCTTGATTTCTCCCCGTACATAACAAGAGTTTGCAAGTCTGTAAACACTAAACTGTCTCTTCTATAAGCTAAAACATAACCTTACCCAACAAGCCTGCCTATTCATTGCTTATGGTGCCCTACTCTCTAAACTTACCTGCAGGGTATATGTAATTCATACATCTTCTCAAACTAACTTACATAAATGGGACATTATGTATAATATCTGTCAAGTCACCATGTCCCTAAACCATATTATTCATCATTGCTCATTATACACTAAACTGAGTTGGCTTCATCCTGCTGCCCTATGTGACCTATCATCTGGAGGGTAATTTACAATGTCTTGCAAAATCAGTCCCCTTTTTCACTGTGTAGTCTTATCCATTCCCCCCCCCCCACAATCGATACCTACCCACTAAAGTCTGCCATTCATGAAGAAATACCTATCCCAAGAACCAGGATGCAGCTGGGAGACATTTATTTCTCTGTTGCCATCCCAGGGCTATGGAATTTTATACCTCCTAGCCTGTGCCAGTGCCAAACTGCCTCTACCTTTAAAAGGAGCTATCACAGTCTCATATCTTTAAATCTTATGTATACTCTTGTGACTAGAGATCTAGCTTTTATTTCATCTTCATGCATTCTGGTTGCTTACCTTCTTCCCCATGGTCAGTCTGCCCAGTTAGCAAGATTGGCCTTGCAGGAGCTCAATGAACTATTTATATTTGTCATGTCTCATTAACACATTGTTGGCTTGCTTCTACTGTGCCTTGTAATTTTGACCTTATTTGCTTATCTATGTACTGCCCTGCTAAGTAATCTGTTTTCTGCTGTTGGCAAAGTCATTTACTGTTCCTGTACTGTAACTTGTTGTTTATTGACTCCGACCCTATGTAACCTCCTAAGTCATGCCTGAAAATAGGCATTCAATTGTCTAGTACACTTACCTGGTCAACAAAAACTAAATAAATTTTAATATTGACACTGTAGTGCTGCATGAAGTAGGTGCTACAATCCTGAGATGCCATCTTTCAGATGAGATGTTAAACCAAGGCCTCATCTGCCTGTTCTGGTGGTTGTTCAAGTGGACTTTAGAGATCACATAGCACTTCTCAAAAAGAGTAGGGGGAATATGCCAGGTATCCTGGCTAGATTTCCTCCATTCACTAGATATACCACCGACAGCTTGTACCTGATTCAATACAATAGTTTGCATCTGTATCCCCACTCCTACCTCCAGGACAAGGCTGAAAATAGGTAGAATTGCCTAGCCCTCCTTTCCCAGTCAACAATAAATAACTAAATAAATAAATAAGTAGTATTCAAATGTCTATCTTCGGGGTTTATTTAACATACTATAACTTGGGTGTGTATACAATTCTCATTATGTGCTATACCCATTCAATATTGTATATATAATTATTTGCAAATAAATCTCATTAATGCACCAGTTATGCTTCAAGTTAACACCACAAAAGTAGAAATGTGGTCCCACCCCCTACCCCAAAGCAGGAAAAGGAAAAACATTAGGATTTTGGGTCACTGTAGTCTTGCAAATCAGTGGTGGGTTCTTCTTTGAGGTTGTCAGCCCTAATGGTCACCCCTCTCCCCAGTCTGTAGCCTCCTGTCTGAAGTAGAGGGTACTGCTCCAAACCAGTCCCTTATAGTAATACACTCTTCAAAGGTAGAGAAATATGTCTCGCCACATGTTGCCAACACAATCTGTTGTAGCTTTCTTCACACAGGCCCTGTGGGTCCTACATGAAGAAAGGAGATCACATCTGACATTGTTTGTTCCGGGAATAGGGTTGGCATTACAATTGTCAACCCCAACAAAGACCTCATCACTGATTCACCTAGAGTCTGGAGACCCAAAACCCTAATTTTTTTTTTCTTTTGCTGCTTGGGGGGTGGGGATGGGGCGTTAGGGTTAGAAACCATAATGCCACATTTCCCTACTTTTGTGGCATTAATTTGAACCCTTACTGGTGTATTAATTAAGTTTTTTGCTAAGAATTTTCTTTCTTTTTGAGATAGTGGAATTGTATTTTCATTCACACAAGTCCCAAAGGGACCTGTGTGAAGATGCTGACACACAGGGCCTAAAGGGAAGGCTCCTTCTACCTATGGGGGCCCTGCAGTGACAGATATCAAGAATTCATGGGGTTGTCTGGTGGGCTGCAGAAGCACAGGACCCTCTGATCCCTGCACTTCTATGTGGCTGGAGGTACAGAAGCACAGGTCAAACAGTCAGTCTGTCAGCCAATGCATAAGGCCATCTGCCAAGCATGGTGGCAAAGGTGCAGGGTCCTATGTCAACAGAAGAATGTATTCAGTATATGGTACCTGGGCCCATGCGGGTAACCCTGCTGCTTTCATTCCCTGGCTGGGGGTGTTGCATAACAGCACCATCCCAGCACCCTCACCCCATGTAGATGGGTCACTGAGCTCACCCGTTAACTCAGGTCACTGACATGGGATCACAAAGCATACCCGCTGGGGTGAAGACTGGTACTGCACACAAAGTTCCTTAATAATTATAATTTTATTTTGACCCCAAATTTTCAGGATAATTGTTGTATGACTCCCCTTATAAACAGGGCATGTGGCATTTATAGTATACTATCCAAAACGTCATTTCGCACCACAAGTGTGAAAACATGCCTTGTCCAGAATTAAAAAAATATATATCTCTCATGTTTATGATGTGATGTGGAAAAATGGCTAAGTTGAAAGTTTGGAGTTAAAATATTGAAATTAGCAACTGTACACCCACTCCTACTGTACCTCCAGGACAAGACTGAAAATAGGTAGAATTGCCTAGCCCTCCTTTCTCAGTCAACAATAAATAACTAAATAAATAAGTAGTATTCAAATGTCTATCTTCAGGGTTTATTTAACATACTATACCTAACTGCAATGTTCATTCATAACTTGGTCATTTTACCATATTTGTACACCATGGGCCGGATATTCAGACTGTGTCACAAAGAAGCACAATAGCAGGAGCGGGCGCAAGTGCAGTGCGCCCCTGCGCAACACGCGTGATATTCAAACACAACGCAGGCCAAGGTGCACTTGTGCAACACAAGCTGAATATCACGCCAACTGCGCCATGGTGCAACCAGGGATGTCTAGTGGAGCAGGGCTGATGCACAGTAGCACAACCAGGGATGCGCAGTGAAGCAGGGTAGAAGTGCAGTAGCACAACCAGGGATGCGCAGAGACAGGGACAGGATGCAGGGGTGCACCACCCATGGAAGCCATGGGCGGAGGAGCACACAGCAGGCCAGACAGCGCCCCTGCACCCCATGAACTGCACAACCAGTGGTGAGCTGGATGGACCACCAGCCCATGAAAACCAGCATCGAATCCACAGCCGGGGTATGGTGCCCCAGCACCCCCAGCAAGCAGTGACCACAACACAAGGAGGGCCGGCCACCCAGTGCCACCCCATCCCACCATGCAGAGCACTTCCCGTGTACAGCAATCCCCAGATACCTGCCCAGGAGCAGTGCCCAACAGTGCATGGCACTGAATGCATGCCACCACCCCCACTGTGAAAATGCAACCCTGTGCACCATGGAGCCATGCATGGCAGCCCCACCGTGAGCACCCCGCAGTGGGTGGCATCAGCCACCGACGCAACAACTGCAGACACAGTGCCGCCCTGCACGGCCCCCCCATGGCACAGCAGAGAGGTCGACCCTGCATCAGTACCCAAGGGACCCTGTATGCGACAAGGCCTGACCTGGACCCCAGCATCAGCAGGACAGCACCCCACACACCTACCCATGCACACACCCTGTCCCAGCACTGGCTCCAACAGCCAGCACAGCTGCCCACTGTGGTGCATGGAGGATTGCGCCACACAGGATCAAATCAAATCAAATCAACTTTATTTTTATAGCACCTTTCAAAGCCAAGGCGCTTTACATAAAACATACATACTAATAAAAATTTTTTAAAACAGCATTAAAATGTAACAGCCATAATTAAACAAATGCTAAACTAAATAAATATGTTGGATGCGACACAGGGCATGGACAAACACCCACCCCCGATCCAAAGGCACCCCGACACAGGGCCACAATAGCGGGGCAACAAATGCCACTGGCATGTGTCCACTGATGCTGTGTACCCACAGCCTGCACCTCACCATGGCACAGGTGTACCAGCCATCCTGCGCATGCACCATGAAGCCATCCGCTGCCAGCATGCAGCCGAAGCACAAGTGACAGACATCAGAACATAGACACCACAACAGACACCAGCGACAGCATGGGGGAGACAACAACAGCATAACCCACAGTGTCACCCAAGGCAGATGTGCAACATACCAGTGACAGGAGGCAAGCCGCCATTGCGCCATGACCAGAGGGTGGCCGGCATGGACAGCCACCAATGACATGCCAGCAGACCGTACGTACCACAGACATGCAAGGGTGCCAGCTGCACGGGACATGGATATACTGACAGGGGCACCAGGGACACAGCGCATGCACCAGGGACCACTGCACACAGACATCCAGTACACAGGGAACAGCACACATACCACAGACAGGGACCGAGTCCCCTACCCACACCATAAGTGGGTCCCTGCCGGACACACACATGCCCAGGCCTGCACCACCCCCCGACACCATGCACACCACTGCAGCCAAGCACCATATACCCCCTGCAAATCAGAGACCACCACAGTTGTCATAACAAATAAGTATGTATTAGAATTCTGAACTGTACAAATAAAACATCAAACAAAACATAGAAACATAGACTTTGATGGCAGATAAGGACCGCTTGGCCCACCTAGTCTGCCCATTTCCCTACCTACAGGATGGGACGCAGATCCTAGTTAACCAACAGCCTATTTCTTCCTACCCCAACAAGAATTGCCTTATGTCTGTCCCATGCATTCTTGAATTCTCCCACATTTTTAGACCCCACAACCTCCTCAGGAAGGCTGTTCCATGCATCCACTACCCTCTCTGTGAAAAAAATACTTCCTCACATTGCCCCAGAACCGCCCCCCCATCTTTAAATTGTGTCCCCTTGTTCTTGCACGTCTCTTTTTCTGAAGATGCTACCCTCTTGGACTTTGTTGATTCCACTGAGGTACTTAAAGTTTCTATCACGTCCCCCCTCTCCCTTCTTTCCTCAAGGGTATACATATTAAGCTCCTTTAGTCTCTCCTCGTACGGCTTCTCTTGCAGACCCTGCACCATTTTAGTTGCCCTCCTCTGGACTGCCTCTATCCTGTCTAAGTCCTTGCGGAGATGGGGTCTCCAGAACTGGACGCAGTACTCCAGATGGGGTCTCGCCAACTGTCTGTACAGAGGGATAACAACAATTTACAGTGTGGGGGGGAAGGGCCACATACCAGGTGGTGGTGGAAGTGGGCATGGGGCAAGGCTGTACAACAGGGAGTGGGATGAAGGTGTGTGAGGAAAAGTCCAGGGGGGGGAATGATGGACAGGTGCATCATGGGCCTAATGGCGACCCCTCTCCCCACTTCTGTCTTGGTGGCACCTCCTGTGCCTTCTTCTGTCACCCCTCTCCAAATATTGCAGCAGCTCCTGGGTGGCCCTCAACAGCTGCAGCAGCTCCTGAACATCATTACAGGTGACTGGCCAGACCCCTACAGCCCACCCAATGTGCACAGCAATCAGTAGTGTGACACGCCCCTGTGATGGCATGCGACCACCCACAGTGTCCGTGGCCACATGACCCACCTACCCAGGCACCCATAGCCATGTGGAACGCTGCACACACCCACCGCCAATGTCCCACACATCACCACCGTGGCCGTACAATGACATGGCTATGCGGTGTGACGGCAGTGGCACAGCCATGGACCCAATGCACACACAGCCCACCTGCGACACCCACCCACACATGCAGTGCCACAGAACAGTTCTAAGTGCACCATGTCGCGTACACGGCAGTGGGGCCATGTGCATGTGGCCACGCCCCGCCACCACCCCTGCAATCCAGCATGCACAGATGTAAGGGGAAACATGACACTCACCTGCATTCTGGCCAGCAGGGCACTGCTGGCCCATGGCCCCTCCATTGTGGTCCGGCTGCAACTGGACTGCCCTCGCTCTGGCCTGTTCCCCTGTCCATGGGACAGACATGCCCTACTGCGCTCCTCCGGGCCTAGGGTGCAAACATGCAGAGGGAAACATCAGTACAGGTCAGTAACAGTGCCCCCCCATGTGTGCGTGCCTGCACAGCCCAGCCATGATGTACCCCCACCACCACCAACCCCACTAGATGGCCCCCACCCTCCCCCGTGGTGTGGCCTTATGCACACCGCGATACCTGGATGGAGGGACACTACCAGTGTTTGGATGGAGCACCTACCTGGCCATGGCACGGTGCCTCACTGGGTGCATGCCTGCAGATGCCCCAGGCGGTCATGGTCCCGCCGCTGTAGGTCGCCATACCGGTGGCGACACTGTTCTGCTGATGGGCCAATTCCAGTCACCTTCTCCAGGCCCTCTGACACCTCCTGCCACACAGCAGTCCATGGCCTGTTGAGGGGTTTCTGCCCAAAGACGGCATCAGCATGTGGCTCTACTAGGGCCACCAAGTTTGCCAACTCAATGGTGCTCCAGGCCTGTGGTCTGGTACGTGGCATCTTGCTGTTGTAACAGTAAGCAAAATGGCACTCTGTAGCGCACATGCCCCATGTGTGGAGGCAGCGCAGTACTGTGCTGCCAGTCCCTATTGCACTGTCACTGGACTGCGTGATAGGGGTGCAACCATGAGGACGCATGGCACCTAGGGGAAAAAAGTAGACTGCAGGGTCAAGGGTCTGTCCACGCACAGAGCACCACAGAGCTATTGGGACACCCTGCATGTAGCGCGGTAGGGTGCATGAATGTGACACCCTGCAGTGGCCTACCATGCTGTGGCACCATGGCACCCATGGTGCACCAAGGCACGAGCATCACATAGGCAAACAGCGCACTAGCACCACAGGCACAGAGGTGGCCATGCCCTGCACTGCCTCCCATGCACAGCAGGACAGCAGCGTCACACGTGTCGGTGTCAGCACCCCGGGCATGCACCATACATTGCCAATTGTGCACATCACAGTGCTGCGCCATAGCCTGAGCATGCTCACCAACATTGCGCAAGGCACAACAGCATGATATTCAGCCAGCATATGTAAATCAGCTCATTAACCATTCCACGGTGCATCAACTGCATTAGCATCCACTTACAGTTGCGCCTGCCCTCATTTGTACGTGTTGTGCTATATAAATGCAACATGGGGCTGCAGAGGCCATGGTTAGGTATTGCAGGCCATTGTGGTGGGTTGCATGCTGTTGGGATGTGGGGACTGTGGTTTGGGAGGGCTGAATGGGACTGCACAGTCCAAGGTAACACCTGTCATTCCCACAGGCTCGAGCATGACCAAGCATGAGGAAGAGGAGGAACAGGGAAGGGGGAGAAGGAGAAGGCCCAACTTCACCAGGGCAGAATCAGATGCCCTGTTTGAGGCATATCTGGACAGGGAACTGCTGCTCAGTGGACAGCAGGGAACGCCACAGGCCTATGCTGCGGTGTGGGGTGAGGTGGCACATGCCATGAACCAGCATGGTAGCCACCAGTGGTCGGTGCAGGAGTGCAAGAAGAAGGTTGGTACGGACAGGAGGCAGATCAAGGACAAGGTGGATGCCATCAGGGCTGCATGTGTTGCCACCAGTGGGGGCCAGTCAGATGTACCAAGCCTGACGCCACAGGAGGAGCAGGTGGCCAGCAGCATGCAGCATTGTGCTATTGAGGCCTTCCTGGTGGTGGCTTCCAGATGGGTGGCAGCCCATCACTGCATGGTAGGTCCTGTGCTGTCAGTGTGTGGGTGGTGGAGGGCATGCCACAGGGAGAGGCAGAGCCACTGATGCTAATGTGTTCCTTTACAGCTCCTGAGCATCTACATGGGGTGGCGGTGGTAGGTGTGTCCACTGAGGGGGAGGCCCTGGACACGGAGGATCGCCCATCCACCTCCACAGGTGTCCAAGGGACCAGCCAAGTGCATACCTGCACGTCTGTCTGGACTGATGTGGGTGGTGCGGGTGTGGACGAGGCCCTGCCTGTGTCCCAGCATGACAACGCCCACGGTCTCCAGTGTGCTGGGACACAGACTGGGGAGATCCAGCACTGACGAGGATGGACCACACATCCCAGACAGTGATACATGTGGGACACAGGATGGTCCCACAGCAGGCAACCGCATGGGCATTGTCATGGGTGATGCCACCGTGGCTGCCTGCATAACAACCCAGTCCCAGCCTGTACCTGTATGCCCCAGTGGTGCAGCTCTGGTGTGCATCCAGGGTGGTGGGACCATTGCAGCTGCTGCGGCAGCGCTGGTGAGCCCTGGCGATCAGCAGCCAGAAGGGCAGTGCCAGCAGTCAGCCAATGGCAATGGGGGGGCAGTGTAGGGGGGCGGTGGCAGTGCACCGCATGTGGACATGCCCCAGCATGGCTCTGGTGTGCAGCGCCCAACATCAAGGGGTGCTGGTCAGCAGGGCCAGGAACACTACGAGGGACAGCATGCCAGACCGGTGGATGACCTCTTTGATGAACACAGTCATCTTCTCCAGGCATCAGTGGATCAGCAGATGCAGCTTGTGATGGCGGTGGATGCACTCAGTGCGGTTCTATGCCAGGCAGATGAGTGGCGCAGCAGGAACCATGGCCTGCTCCTGGCAGAGATGGCCTGGCAGCGGGTGGATGTGACCACTGCCATTGACAGTCAGACCACTGCATTGACAACTGTCATGGCTACAATGGGCACCCAGTTCAGTGCCCAGCCGCCGCAGACACCGCAGTGTCATGTCCACCCCTCGTTCCCAGTGCCGTGCGACACCTGCAATGTCAACACAGGTTTCGGCTGTGGGCACTCCGAGCATGCTTGGCATGGGCATGTTCGGAGGGCCGCAGACCCCTGCGCAAACATGGTCACGTTCACACAGTGTCACCCTTGGGGGACCGTCTGTGCCACCCCATGAGGCCAATGGTCAGCCTGGCATGGCTGGCAGGTCTCAGTGGGGCCACCCACACATCTATGGTGGCTGTGGTACTGTGCCGCATGACTGACCTGTCTCCCACCATGGCCACTGTCTGCCGCTGTCCTATGTGCAGTGTGGCGTGCATTGTGTGATGCACGGGTGGGGTACCTGGCCCTGCACACACACGGTCCCTATGTACACCTTCCCAGCTGCTGGCCACTGTGGCATGTGCATGATGATGCCTGCATTGCACTGTCCGCCAGTGTACAATGATGCCCAGCATCTGAGGAATGCACGGTGACGGCCACTGGACATGGTCATGTGTGGTCCTGTGTGGGGGTTGGGGTGGCTGTTGGGGTTGGCATGCCATTTACCCCTTGTTCATGTGTTGTGGTGTGTGTGCATGTGTGTGTGTATGTGTCGTGTGCAGCCCTGCCCATCCCTGCCACCTTGTGTGGTGCCATACTCAGACCCATTCCTTTACTGCCATCCATCCCTGGTGTCCTGCCCTGCCTGTCTGTGGGCTCTGCCCTTGCCCTTGTTGGTTGCGCATGGCCCCCATGACCCTCCTGTGTTGTCCAAAGTGCTCCTCTGTAACAGTGCCCTGGTGCAGCTGTGCCATCCAGATCAGACAAGGGTCGCATCACCCAGGGGGTTGCTGCCCATCATCAGCTGGACCGGTGTCCTCATTGTCCCCACTGCTGTCCCCCTCTTCGACCTCTATGGCTATCCCACAGTCAGTGGCCATGTTGTGCAAGATACAGCAGGCCAGGAATAGCCTGCAGGCCTTCGAGGGGCTGTACTGTAGGGCACCACCTGATGTGTGCAGGCACCGGAACCGTGCCTTCAGCAGCCCGAACACCCACTTGATGACATTCCGTGTTGTGGTGTGTGCCTCATTGTGCCGTAGCTGTGATGGGGTCGTGGGGTGCTGGTATGGTGTGAGCAGCCAGGGCCGTAGCGGGGAACCACTGTCACCTGTGTGTAGAGGGTGAACATTAGAATGGTGGTCTGTGTTGCTATGCCATGGGCCAACAAGGCCAGTACCCATGGCACCTCTAACTATGCACCCCCCCATGTCTGCTCACATCATCCTGCGTGATATGCATACTCACCTACTAGATGGACAGTGGGGATGTCTCCACTCTCGAACCTGTGGCACAGTGCAGACTGTGCCAGATGAAGGCATCGTGTGCTCCCCCAGGGTGCGTGGCACAGACATTGGTTATGCACCCCCTGGCATCGCACACCACCTGGCAGTTTATGCTTGGGTATCCCTTGCAGTTGATGAATGCCACATCCTCCAGGCCAGGTGGCATGTGGATGCCTACATGGGTGCAGTCAATGGCCCCAAGCATGCCAGGCAACTATGCTACCCTGTGGAGCTCCTGTATGTGTGTTGTGCGCTCTGCCTGTGTGCTGGGGAAATGGATGTACTCCACAGCATGTGGCAGCAGTGCGCTGAGGAACTGTGTGAGTAGGCATGATGCGGCCGACTGGGTTATGCCTGTCGTCTCCCCTGTTGGTCTCTGGAAGGTGCCCATGGCGAGCAGGCACATGACGGCTGTCACCTTCATCTCCACTGACAGAGCATGGCTCCGTCATGTGGGTGCCTGCATCTCATCACTGCACAGCTCACAGAGCTGCCTCAGTATCACCCGGTTCAGGCGGTACCAGCCCACAATCCCTGTGTCAGAGTAGTGTTTGAAGCTGGTGCCGGCTCGGTACTCCCTGTTCTGGGCATACCGCTAATGTGCACTTCCACGGCCGTGCCTCCCTGCTGCCTGCCTTCTCACACCCCTCATTATCACCTCCATCTGGAAGGTGGCGCTGGCCATGTCCCTGGCTGGTGTTCCCCCCAGGCGGCTGTTGTCCTGTTCCCCCCGCTGTCCATTCCTGATGCCCCCTCTGCACTGGGTACACCTCCAGCATTTGAATGTGGCTGTCCTGCCTCCTGACACTGCCCTCAGTCCACTGTGGCACTCCATGCCCTTTGCTGCACAGTGGCACGGGCACACCCACTCCTACCCTGACTCTAGTACTGTTCTGGTAGGCCCTGTCCTGCTCCTGCCCAGTACTGTGCACTGCTTCCTTATATTCCACCCTGGCTCTCTGTCACCACACTCCCACCTGTGGCTTCCCTTTTGCGTTCTTCCTGCCCTCTCTTGCTCCCTTTTATTTTGGCTCATTTCCACTGTCATGCAACTTCCACTTGCTCCACTATTGTGCATGGCGCATGCTGTTGAATATTGCACTGTGCATGTTATTTATGGTTCTGCCCCCTACAGTTGTACATGCATTCATTACTGTTGCACTCTGGCGCATTGCTTATTGCGCTACGCAGCCACCTCCCGCTGAATATCGCACAATGACGCATTTCGTACTTGCGCTGGTACATCCGGTCTGAATATCTGGCCCCATATTTTCAGCATAGCCTTCTTATTACCCCACCTCATGAACCTGGTAAGTGAAAACATTCAAATCCCAGCCAAAATAATATTCCACACCACAGGTGCAAAAACACATTTTGGCCAGGATTTGAAAAATTACAGCTGCCACACTCATAAGGTGGTGTGAAAAAATGGCTATTGTGAAAATTTGGGGTCAAATTATTTAACATTACCAAAGTTATGAGTGAGCGTAGAAAATTTTTAACATACACTAATAAGTTTGTCATTTTTACGTATTTTGACCCCAAATATTCAAAATAGCCTTCTTATGATCCGGTTTTACCATGCTGAGGTGGCACCCTTCTCGCCAACATCCTCGACAGCAACAGACACAATGCCGAGTGTCAGCATTGTTCTGTCGGAGATGTCTGTGTGTTTTCTTCAGGGGGTTATGCCCCGTGAACCTCCCAGTCTCTATATATACAACTCTGAGTCTGAGTTGTCTCGGGAAGGGGGGGAAACACCAAAGAGAGGCAGTACCAGTGCCAGTGGGGACCATCACAGCAACCCAATGTTTTTCATCAAATTCTGTCACTGTGATGGTCTTTGCTGTGGTGGTGTCAACATGCGGTCAGTACAGCTTATGACCCCACCCCATAAGCAAGTGCAATGAAATTTTTCAAATCCTGCCCAAAAGTTGATTTTGCAGAGTGATGGTGGCATTGCCATTCAAGCCATATTTGCATAATTCCACCACCATTGGTTATAAGGTAGGGTCCCAAAAAGGCCATGTTGAAATTCAGTGTAGAATATTCAAAAATGACAATGTTATGAAAAAGAGTTCAAAACCACTTTGAAATACATTCAACCACACTTACCTTGTTTTCTCTTATAAAATGGGCAAAAGCAATCTTGAAACCTTATTTATTTATTTAATTTATCAAGTCTAGGATTACAAATACCTTTGAGCCATGGCTCTTTTGCAAAGGTTCCACGTCAGAGAAATACAAATAATGGGGAACATCAAGACAGGCATTACAACAATGTGGACATTGCAAACAGAGTACAGATTAATACAGTTCAAGGGTTTCATTGTAACAAGGCAGCCAGTGGCATTTGTCAGAGAAAATAGACAACAGATAAGAAGTGCCAGAGTCATAGGGAGAGGGAAGAGGGTGGGGGGGGAGAAGGAATGTAGGAAGGGTGGTAAGAGGGTGAAAAGTGCAGCATTGGGTATACCAAGATGTGAGGGTAGAATCCAGTGAGGAGGGGGGGACAACTAGAGCAGAAAGGGAAGTGGAGAAACAAGGTTAAGTTGGGCAGTCACAGGAGCTGTTGGTAGTGAGATAGTTCCAGAGCCTAGTTTTAAACATACCAATAGTTGGGGCAGAGGAGATGGTTGGGCTGAGGCCACTGAACCAGAGTGGCACTTGATAAGCAAAAGAGCATTGTCCCTGTGAAGTGTGACAGTGGGGGACTTTCAGTAGCTGTAGCGTGGATCTCCTAAGGCGCCATTTGTTAATTTGGTGTTATAACAGAGTTGAGACCCCAGAAGGTGCAAGGCCAAGGTAGATTTTTTTCACCATGGAGCAGGTGAGAAACTTTATGCGGTTTGATAGTTGGAGCCAGACGGTCTAAGTGTACAGGTCACATGTGTGGGTGAGACGGTGAGCACCAGTGATGAGCCGACATGCTTTATTTAAGGTAGTTGAGAGGCATCCAAGGGTTGTGGTTGTGGCCGAGCCATAAATGATGAGACCATAGTCTATTACAGAGATCACAGAGCTCAGGACTGCAACCTTCAAAGCTTCTGGCATGAGGTGTGGTCTGTGTTTGTAGAGGAGACCAAGCTGTGTATTAGCAGCTCTAGCTTCATTATCTACATGAAGTCCATAGGAGCGATTAGGGTCAAGCTGTATCCCTAAGTATTTGAAGGACCCCACCTGATCTAGAGTGTTTCCCTGGGTGGTGGAGATAGCCAAGTGGTGTAGCTTGTGTGGGTTATGAGAGCTGCAGAAGAGCATAGATTTGGTTTTCTTGTCATTGAGGACCAGTTTATGATTAAGAAACCATGTCTCTACAGAACTGAAACCAAGTTGAAGGTTGTGTTGAAGAGTTGCAGGATCTTTGTGAGTGGAGAATACAACAGCATCATCGGCATATAGTATGATCTGCTCAGAGCAGTGGTAAGGGAGGGAGTTAAGAAAAGGCTAAAAAGGAGGGGTCCCAGTATGGATCCCTGTGGGACACCAGCGAACAGGCAGGGTGTTGAAGAGAGTCTGCAATTTTACTCTCTGTGACCAGTTTTCTAAGTAGCTTTTAAACCAGAGAGAAGAGTCAGGTGATAGCCGGCATTCAGTAGTTGGTGTATTAATAATCCATGTGTGTACTGTATGAAGGCCTTGGAGAGGTCGCGAAGCAGCCCCTGTGAGAAGGCCGTTGTCAGAGATTTGTGCAAAGCTCCAGTGAACTCAAGAAGGGCTGTGGTGGTGCTGTGACCTTTCCGGAAGCCGTGTTGTTGTGGACAAGGTACATTGTATTTATCCAAGTGGTCGGTAAGTTGATCAGCCATGATGCGCTCAAGTGCCTTAGAGAGTGGGGGCAGTATGGAGATAGGGCGATAATTTGAGTGAATCGTCTTGTCCCCACTTTTATGGATGGGTGTCACGGTGGCTGTTTTCCATAGGTCCGGGAATTTTCCACAGCTGAGAGAGAGGTTTAGGATTTTTGTTAATGGATGAATTACCTCATCGAGGGTGAGCAAAAGAAGCTTAAGGTCCAGGGTGTCGCTACTAGATCTAGATTTAGAGATAGCTGCAGTAATATAGCGGCGAGCTTCATTCAGCCTTACCTTCCTGAAGTAGAAGAGGGGATCGTTAGACTGAGGGGCTGAGGTATTTGGGGAGTAGGCTCTGTTTTGGAAAAAGTCATGGGGTAGAACAGCACTAAAGTCTGAAAAAGCCGTGTTAAAGATGTTTGCGATCACCTTGGGGTCAAGGGTTGAGGATCCATCAACCATTAACATGGCCAGAGAGGAAACCTGATTGGCTGGAAGCCCCTTCCAGCCGTGTCCTTATCATACAATAATGTTACAATGGGCACTACTTGTGTCAACCAAGATGCAGTAAACATAGAAATCAGTCCATGCCACCGCTGCTCCACTGCAGCTCATTGGCTAACAACCAGTGGCAACACAGCAGTTACAGTGGGAAAGTGGTGGGACTGACACAAAACTGTACAGTATCGCAATTTCCCAATGTAAAAACAAAACACTTTCCACAGAGACACACTAAGTCTGCATTTTCTCCACAGATGACACCACTGCCATAAAACATTAAAAAAAGAAAGTAACCTGCAGTTTGGGGCAGAAATCTGAGTGCAGTCTCCGACCAAAGCTCTTCACAGAGCCACTCCTCCATTATGTCTTTCTCTGTATGAACTTGCTATCCTCCATGAAACAGCAGACCTAAAAATTTATAAAGTAAATTAAAAAATAAGCATAATCTCCAATGGCACCACTAGCTACAGCTCCCTACTTATGATTTCAAAACCTCAAAAAAGGAAATGGCTTCATACGGTGGCCGCAAAGGGACATACTCGGTGTCATGGAAGTGGCAGTCAAAAATGACACAAAACATCCAACGTGAAAGAAAAAGGAACAACACAAAGATAAAAGAAAAAAATAATTTATTGATCGGGGGGGGCAGGCAGAACAGAACAACACCCAAAGTCGGAAATGCTCCCCACAAGTAAAATGGAGGCGGCAGTCTGTCAAATGTGTGGATAGACTAAGAAATGTGAAAAAAGAAGACAATGAAAAACATTAAATGTATAGTGCTAGTACAGGAAGGTGGGGGCTTACATACATTATGGTATTTTTCTATTTTTTACATCAGGATTACATAGGAAGACCTCTGTTGGCAATAAATAGTTATTTTAATAAAGGGACTATTTTTTTTTTACTATTTGAACTACCAAAACTTCAATTTTTATATTTCTAACTTTATTTTGCACTTTTCTTTTTTAAAAAAGAATTACTTGGGGCCCATTTTATAAGTGTAATAACGCACTCTGAGGTGTTGGCTACAGTATGTCCTGATAAGAGCACGCCCAGGTGCATAAGACACTCGGTGCAAGTGCCTCATGCCTCATAACACACCTGGGCATGCTCTTATCAGGACATAACCCACACCTCATTGTGTGTTATTGCTGGCATATTGCAGTTGTTGGTTCCAGCAGCATGATGTTTCTTTGATCACAGAGTGGATCTACACAATGGGACATGTTCTGGTGAGTGAGGTGGTGTGGGGGGGTGTGAGTGGGAGGTCAGGTGAGGTGGGAGGGGGTGTTGGGTGGCAGATAGGCGAGAGACTGTTTTCTAATGTATAGGTTTAAAAAAATCATTAAGGGATGTTTTTCTTTATTCAGGAGACATATCCTGACACTTGGGATTGGGCACCCCAGTGTCGGCCTACTGTTTGACAGCACTTGGGGTGGGCATCCCCGCGCCACCACGTGCATACTGGGAATGGGCAGCAGGTAACCTGGAGGGGGGGAGGAAGGAGAAAGAAGTGGAACCAAGGGTGGGCACCCCAGTCTGCTAATATTAACACCGTCAAGGGAAGCAGACAACCTGGAGGGAAGGGGGGGGAAGAAGAGGAACCGGGAGAGAGCACCCTAGTCTGCTTAAGAAAAATTTAAGATAGATAGAGAGATAGATAGATAGATAGATAGATAGACAGACAGACAGACAGACAGACAGACAGACAGACAGACAGCTAGATATATAGATAGATAGATAGATAGATAGATAGATAGATAGATAGATAGATAGATAGATAGAGACAGGTAGACAGAGAAAGAGACACAGAGAGAAGAGGGGATCACCAGCCCAGTGCTTCAGCTGAAGCAGGCAGCACAAATCCAGATGTGACTTCAGCATTCAAGAAAGTTCTGCTGTTCTCATGCAGAGAATGTGGATCAATGGCTCCTCTCGCTAACTGGGCAACCTGAATATTGGGGTGCCCAGAAAAGTTATTTCTGGCCATTGTTTTGAAAAACACCAGAATCTAGTTTAGCTAGGTTCTAGTGTTTCTTGTTTAAAATTACTGAATTTTTATGTATTTTTCATGTTTTTTATGTTTGCTTGCACGCATGTGCTAGAAACATAGTGTGATCATCAAAATGCAGTGCTGCTTACAGTTGAAAGAAAGCTCTTAACTGATGGGCAGCACTCCCCAAACACATGCGTCTGCATAAGCACGCATATTGCATGCTCATAAACTCCCCACGCACCGGCTGGCCGATGGTGCCCAATCCCCCGTCAGCTTCACGCGCCCCCAAAATAAAGCTGTCCAGGTGCCACGCTGGGAGCCCTCCCCAGCATAGCAAAAATTGTTATGGGTGACAGGGGTGCCCAATTCCCCCATCAGCTCCAAGACCCCCAAACAGCCTTCTAGCTGCCACACTGGGAGCCCATCACAGCGTGGCAAATGTCCTGCATCATCTTCCAAAAAAACAAAACCTGTAAACAAACAAACTTTCCCTCGGCGGTCTCCCTGCCCACCTACACCCACCCTCTGCACTCTGCTCCCACACCCCAGCTCACCCCCTTACCTCAGAGTCTGGGCGTGATGATCTTGGGTGGACGGGAACATGTGTGCACTCTTCAAAGCCGACCGCGAACTGAGGAGATGCTGGTAAGCTGCATAATGTAATAAATAGGGTGTTTTCAACTTTGATGCATGTCTCAGTCATTTTTTTGAATTTTGGCACCAAATTTTCAACATGGGGTTTTTGGGACCCCGAATCATGAAGTCTAGAACTGTCATGGCGTTAATTGGGCCCGAAGGGTGATTTTGCGGTCACTGCGTGAAATCACCTTTCAGGACCAATTAAGGAATTGACAGTGCCAGTGTTCATAAGGTGGGCTCTCAAAAGCTATATTCTAAATTGATGTGAAAATTCTAAAAATGACTGTTTCCTGGCGTGCATTGTGCAGTTCTACATGCGCTCATAAGTTTGTGAATTTTTATATTTGCACTCTGGATTTTCAACATTGCCATTTTACACCTCCTTATGAGCAGTACAGCTGTCATTTTCCACATCTTGCCCAAAATGTGTTTCCCGCATATAGCACATAATAGGCGCAGTTGGTGTGCAAAATCAATGTATGGGACACATTAAGAAAATCACAGAGACACTGTTCATGAGCAAATGTCTTAAAATGGCTATGTTGAAAATTTGGTGAAAAAATTCCTAAAATGACTATTTTACTGACGTGCGTTGGACAGTTCCTACGCACACTCGTAAGTTCACAAACTTTTAATATTTGCACTCCAGATTTTCAACATTACTATTTTACCACACCTCCTTATGAGCAGTATAGCTGTCATTTTTCACGTCACCCAAAATGTGTTTCCGTGCATGTAGAGCACAATGGTGCAGTCGGTGTGCGCAATCAATGTTTGGGACAGATTAAGAAAATCACAGTGACACTGTTCATGAGCAAAGGTCTTAAAATGGCTATGTTGAAAATCTGGTGAAACAATTCCCAAAAATGACTGTTTTAGGAGCTCACGTTGCGCAGTTCCTACGCACGCTCGCAAGTTTGCAAATTTTTTATATTTGCATGCCAGATTTTCAACATTGCCATTTTACCACACTTCTTTATAAGCAGTACAGCTGCCATTTTTCACATCTCGCCCAAAATGTGTTTCTGCACATGTAGCGCACAATGGTGTAGTTGGTGTGTGAAAGCAATGTTTGGGACAGATTAAGAAAATTGCAGTGACACTGGTCACAAGCAGAGGTCTTAAAATGGCTATGTTGAAAATTTGGTGACAAAAGTCCATAAAATGACTGTGTTATGATTGAGCATTGCGCAGTTTCCATGCACCCTCGTAAGTTCATGAATTTGTAATATTTTCAGTCCAGATTTTCACCAGTGGCATTTTTCCAAACTTCCTTATGAACAGTACAGCTGTCATTTTTCACAACATGGCCGAAATGTGTTTTCACACTTTCAGCACAGAAATGCGTGGTCACTGAGGGAAATCATTGTTCGGGACAGACAAAGAAAATCACAGTGACACTGTTCATGATCGGAGGTCCCAAAATGCCTGTGTTGACAATCTGCTGTAAAAAATCCCCAAACTAAATTACATTACGGGTGTGCATTGCACAGTTTCTAGGCACACTGGTGACTTCACCAGTTTTTTTAATATTTTCAGTGCAGATTTTCAACATTGCCATTTTTTATACCTCCCCATGAACAGTACAGCTGTCATTTTTCACATCCTGTTCGGAATGTGTTTTTGCACCTGTGGTGACAAATGCCATAGTAGCTGTGCAAAAGCAGCTTTCAGCTAACAAACTGATATTGCCACTGTCCATGAGGTGGGGGTCACAAAAAAACTATGTTGAAAATTTGGAGTGAAAATACTAATGAATGCCTGAGGCATTAGGGTTTCCAACCACAATGCCCTACCCTGTACAGAATGACAGGCATGAGGGCTGTGACTTGGGATTGTCTCCTGCAATGCTCATACCATTCCACCCCCACCCACACCCTGCAGCCACTGAGAGGCATTGAGGTGTGCCTTGGACTCTTCGGCCCCAAAGTTCACCCCATTCTCCTATACCGCACCCATCTCACCATATTTCTTTTTTGAATGGGGTGCACATAAGGGCCAAATACACCAAGGCACACTGTGACACTTGTCAGTGTCTGCAGGGTAGGGTGTGGTGAAATGGCATGGCTGTTATGCCTGACGACCCAAAGGCACACCCCAATGCCTGTTAGTCTCTGCAGGGTGGTGGCGGGGTTGGCTTCAGTTCAGTACTTCACTGCCATTCCTATTATGAAGCTCTGTAACTCCTACACTACCAATGCCAATGCCAGCAAGCAAACATTCGGCATTGACAAATGCTTGTTTAATTTGGGACAGGGAACAAGATGGTGATCATCATGACACAATTTATTTTTTTTTGGTGCTGTGAGAAGCCAGAGGTGCGATAACACAAATGCTCTGCAACATGGAATTTTCAAAACAGCAAAAACCAAAATTTTAAATCCTTATAACTCTCGAACCTTTTAATACTTTTTGCACGAAAACTTCCAAAGGCACGAACTTGGCACAGCACACTTCTGCCCTGAAAATTTTAGAAAAAAATTCCTTTCAGTGTTGGCTGTAGGTGAGAGCAAAATCAAAAACCCATGTTAATATAGGAAAAAAATTAGATGTATACAGGAACATGACATACTGTATGCAGGTCTGAGAAATGGCACAAGTTGCCATCACAAAACTTTTCACATATTTAGACCTTGTCTACTAGACCAGGGGTTTTCAACCTTTTTGTGTGCACAAACCCCCAGAGCGAACGTTAGTAGTATCAGGGACCCCCAACATGCAATGGCGGACAGAGAGTGCGGGGGTAGAGGTTAAGTTTCTTACACAAACAGGAATGGAGGTATGGAGTTTGAGCACAGAACATCGGACCAGAGACCAGATTTGAATCCCATATTCACTATGTAGCCCTCAGGAAATGGAGGCGTGGGAGGTGTTAAGAGTGGAGACTTGTGAATAAAAGATCCAGACACGAATCTTGCAGAGACAATCCAAGATGGCAACTGGGAGGCTGTAGGTGCTAGTCTGAACAGCCCTGCATGTCAGAAATATTCCCCCTTTGTGTAATTTGGTGGAACAAGTCTGGATAATGTCTTTCTACATGGGTTAAATACATTTTAATGACACCTTTTATACCTGTAACTGAGTGAAGGAGATAAAGAAATGTTATGAAAGACGCTGTTCTGTACACTGTTGACATATACTAGGTACTATAAGTGAAACGCGGCCCAAGTTAAAACAAATAACCAGTTTTGACTGGACTCTTTTCTCTACAACTGCTTGCCTCCAATACTTAATTTATGAAAAGGAGCATGAACGCAGCTGGGACTGCTACGGCGGAGTATGGAAACACTGTTCAAAACACTGAGACAGTATTAAACAGTTTCTACAGTTTCATATTTAACATTTTTCCTGCTCACTCCAAGGACTCCCTGTGTCTTGCTCAGGGACCTCCCAGGGGGGCCTAGGACCCCTGGCTGAAAAACTCTGTACTAGACAATGCATGGAAAATTTTAGCTAATTTTGTGAAATGCTGCCAAAGCTATTAAGGCGCAAAGTTAGGGGTTTAACATAGAACCTGTTGCTCCACCCAAACTATACTGGTGCTATCATGCCAGTATAATAATTACAAAAAGTGAAAAGTATACAGTAGACAATTAAGAGGAAGCACAAATTAAGTAGTGCAAAACATAGCACGTCAATAGGAACAGTTCGGCAAAGTGCAGCTGGTAGCAAAAGGAGGGAGGGATGGGTAACTGCGAGTACAACTGGGGACTAGTCGGAGGGAAAATTGCACCAATGAACATTCCCAGGAAAGGCTTTATGAGGAAAGGTTGAGCAAGCTGAACTTGTGCTTGCTTCAGGCTGGAAGTGAATGGGGAAATATGACATTTAAGCAATGTACCTTAATAAGAGTAGTAGTGAAGATTGCCAACAATTATCTAAGACTAACAAAGGGCCCTACTGTAGGTATGTATACAAATTGGCCTGGGGAATGTTCCGGAGACATGTAAGGAAGTACTTCTTTACAAAGAGTGTAGTGGACAAGTGGAATACCTTGCTAAGGGAAATAGTTGAAACAATGACAGACAGCGGACTGGGGATTCAAGGTAGGGTGGGACAGATATAAGGGACTGATAGCAGAGGGAGTAGGGGAGGTTCGAGGGGGTGAAGCTACTAAACAGATTGACCAATTAATAGTGCTGTTAGGCTATGTCAACCCAGTGAAAGGCATGGGAGGACATAGGAAGGACTCGAGCAAACTGGATGGACCTTCTGGCAAGATTTTAAAAGGGCAAACTTTGGCATAAGGTGCCTGCATCAAACGGCTTAGATGCAAGTGGAACTTTGCATCAGAGTTTGCGGCAATCCCGATTTTCAAATGTAGGCTGCATCGAAATTAGGATGCCTTGCACCCAACCTGCCCTGCACCACCCTTGTGGCAGCAGTGCCCTTGCACCAGGTCGCAAGGAGGCTTGCGCCATGGGGGGGCGGGGCTGCACCATCCCCTTTTTTGGAAGCCTCACCGTGGATTGTTTATTGTTTATTGAGAAATATTCAGAAAGACCTTTGAGTCAGAGACTCATTTACAAAGGTTCCACGTTATACAACAGGTACAATACAAACATCAGGGCACAGTACAGGCAGTTGAATTACAAAAGAAAGACTTAAGGTGGCATTACAGGATTAGCAGGTAGCTAGGAATCACATTACAGTCAGGATAAGAAATACAGAGTAGATCAGAAAAGTAGAAGGGTCACCGGTCAAGCCCAGCCAAAAATGATGCAGAAAGGTCTGTACCTGGCTGTTTGTCGAGTGGCAGGTTTTTGCCGAGTTAGCACCAGGGGCAGGGATAATTATAGGGTGTGGTCAGGTGCAGTCATATACGTTAGCGTTTTGGAGGTATTCCCTCAGTTTAGATTTGAAAGGACCTATCCTTGTTTCATTAGTTATTTGGATAGGGAGAGAGTTTGTCAGAGCAGGGGCTTGGTAGCTGAAGGTCCTTTGAAATTGGGAGGTATCTGGATGGGGGACCTGTAGCATCTGCCTGTTAGACTTTCTCGTGGATCTGGCTGGTTCAGCAGGGCAGATAATACCAGAGAGAGAGGGAGGGGCTAGTCCAAGGAGGATCTTCTTAGTTATAAGGCATGAGTGATACCGGATCCTGTTATCAAGGTTTAGCCAATTAGAGGAGTTGTAGAGAGTGCAGGTGTGGGTGCGGCGATCACAGCCAAGTATGAGGCGGCAGGCTTTGTTGAGAACAAGGCGGAGGCTAGTTAGCACCAAGTTGGGGGCAGTGCAGTATATGGTAATGCCACAATCAAGGAGGGTAAGGACAGAGGAGTTGACGGTGAGCCATAGGGCTTCCAGGGTGAGGCAATGTTTGTGTCTATAAAGCACACCTAATCTCGAGTTTAGGGCTGAGGCCAGGAGAAGAATGTGATGCTTATAGTTGAGGGCTGGGTTCAGAGTGATCCCTAAGTATTTAAAGTAGGTAACTTGCTCCAGGGGGGTGAGGTTGGTGGTGAGAAAAGGGGGACAGAGTTGCTTGTGAAGGTTCTGCGGGTGGGAGAAGATCATGACTTTAGTTTTCTTATAGTTGATAGTAAGCCGCTGGGTGGAGAACCATTTTTCTACTTCATGGAAGCTATGTTGGAGTGTACTGTGGAGCTTTCGTGGGTCGGAGTCAAAGGCGAAAAGTACTGCGTCATCTGCATAGAGGAGCAGATTACCAAGGACGGCCACTGGGAGGGAGTTTCGGAATAGGCCGAAAAGTAAGGGGCCAAGAATTGATCCCTGAGGTACACCAGAGCGGACAGGGAGGAAAGAGGACAGGACAGTGCCTACCTTTACCTGTTGTGTTCTATCCGACAGGTAGCTGGTGAACCATTTTAAGGTATCTCTAGAGAAACCACTGGAGGCGAGAGTGAGTAGGAGAAGGGCGTGTTTGACGGTGTCAAAGGCTTTAGAGAGATCCACGAAGATGGCACCTGTGGGGTGACCGCGATCCAGGGTGGCGTGGACATGCGAGGTGAAAGCGAGAAGGGCAGTGGTGGTACTGTGACCCTTTCGGAAGCCATGTTGTTGGTCACAGAGGAGTTTGTATTTAGTCAAGTGGTCAGTGATTTGGTCTGCAACGATTCATTCTAGGGCTTTAGGGGGGAAGAATGGAGATTGGACGGTAGTTGTTAGTGGAGATGCGGTCCCCACTCTTAAAGATAGGGGTGATGTTGGCCAGTTTCCACTGGAGGAAATTTACCTTGACAGAGGGCTATTTAGGATATGAGTGAGGGGATGAGAACTTCCCTGGAAGTAAGGCGGAGCTTCAGGTCCAGTGGGCCACGAGTTTGTAGAGTGGCTAAGGGCTTTTAGAGTAAGGTTTGGTATCAGCAGTCAGGATCATGAGACGAAAGGGCAGAGGTGGGGGTTTACCCGAGTGCAGGCAGTGGATCAAAGAAGTTAGGGGGGATATGGTTGAGATTTGTGAAAGAGGAGTTAAGGGCTGAGGCAATGAGGTGGGGGTCATTTACAATGACTCCGTCTATTTCTAGTTGGTCAGGGGGCTGGTTAGAGGGTTTGCCACAGAGTTCCTTGATATTGTTCCAGAATTTCCGACCATCTCCCCAGGTGGAGTTTAAGGATGCTTTGTAATAGTCCGCTTTGGTGGTACGTAGGGACCACGTGCATTTGTTCGAGCCTTCCTAAAGCGCTGCATGCCAGCTGGATGTTTTGTTTCATTAACGATATGCCAGAGGAAGTCACGCAGTTTCATTAGGCCCAGGAGGTGATCAGAGAACCAGGGGACCTGGCAGCCTTTGTTCAGTTTCTTGGTAAGGGGGGGGCGAACTTATCACAGATCCTACTGAAAGTTAGGGTGAATAGGTCAAGGGCAAGATCGAGGTCAGGGAATTGTTGAGGAGGGTGTCTCAGTCAGTTTCTGAGGAGCGGCCTTGAGTTTAACGTGAGGTTCCCAGGGCCAAGGGTGTGCTGAAAGGTAATTTGGGGGGGAAGTTTTGGAGCCCTGCAGGACCAAGAGCAGAGGACGGGGAAGTGGTCACTTAGCGTGTTAGGGAGTACTTGGGTGTTGGTAATTCTGTGGGGGTGGTTTGTGAAGACCAGATCCAGGAGGGAGGATGTCCCTGTGCGGGGATCAGTTCTTGTAGGTGAAGTGACAACCTGCGTGAGGTTGAGTGCTGAGGCATCATTGGAGTAAGGGGCTGCTATCGTGGACAACCAATTTATGTTGAAGTCACCCATGACTATTTTTTCATATTAAGGTGGAAGGGATGCAATATAGCTCAGGACAGTCTGGAAGGAGAGTTTGTGTTCATTTGGTGGAAGATAGACGATGGTTAGTTGGAGGGGGGCAGTCGACCTGCCTGGGGTTATTTTTAGCATCAGGGCCTGCACTGTCGATGCTATTTGAGGGTTGGTGAGCAGTTGGCCTGATAGAGAGTCTTTAAGGTATGCAGTGCAGCCACCACCTCGTTTACCCACCCTATCAGATCGGTAGAGGCTGTAGCCAGGGAGGCTAACCGGAGAGTCCGGTACTGAGGGGGTGAGCCAGGTTTCACTCAGTCCGATTTTGTCAGGGTGGTGCTGGAGTATCCACCCCTGAAAGTGGTCCCATTTTTTTTGTAGGCTACAGATGTTTAGCATGGTGATTTGCAGCCCCTTTGAGGTGGTAGTGGTGGGTTGGGGGGCCGTTGACGGGCCAGGGTTGGGATGTACATTGCCTGTGAGCAGTAGTAGCAGGACAAGAGTCCTGAGGTGGCAGCTTCTTGTTTGGGCATAGAGTTGGTGGCATTTACGCATCATGGACCCTTTGGTTGGGTGTAAGGTAGGGGTTGAGAGCTTAAGGGTTTGGGGGGCAGCCAAGAGGAGGAGGAGGAGGAGGAGGTGTGGCAAGAGTTGGGGGGGTGGGATAGCAGCTGGAGGTTGGCTCGGGAGAGCAGGACTGCACATGGTCCTCAGGTTAGACTAGCCAGGAGGTGGTCTAAGTGCCATGCACCACTGCCAAACACTGTAGTGATTGGAGGTACCTGCAAGTAGGGAGCTGTGAGTAGAAGGAGCATGTGGGGGTGCCTTGGGGGTGTCAGGGCTATGGTGGCAATGTCAGGGTGGTGAGATGGCACCCAGCAAGGGTGCCATTTGCAATGGCATACAGCCAATTGGACTGCTTAGTGGGGGGTTGGCAGGGACAGACTGGGATCTGGCCCCAAGGGGACACAGCCCTAGCACCTGCCCCATAGGTGCCAAAATCCCCAGTCCTATAGGTGGGAAGCAGTGGCTGCAGGTTGAGAGCTGCCAGTGGTGGAGGGGAATGCTTTTCAGGTACCGCAACAGTCCTCTGGTACCACCCCCCTGCATTGTGGCAGGCTGCCTCCCGCATAGAGGGTTGGGAATTTTAGCCAGAGCTATGCCCACTTGGGGCCAGATCATGGTCCATCCCTGCCAACCCCCCACTAAGCGGTCCAATCAGCTGTCTGCCATTGCAAATGGCATCCCCACCAGGTGCCACCTCACCACCCTGACATTGTCACCATAGCCTCGATGCCCCTTAGAGCAACCCATGCTCCTTCTGCCCTGGCCCCCTCCTAGCAGGCAAATTCACCCCTCCAGACACACACCTTTGCGGCCCTTCAGGTGTTATGCTGCCTTGGGGGGGTGGATCCCTGCATCAAACCCCGCAGGTGCACAAATATTTGGCATAAGCCTGCTGCTGCCCAACTCCTGGGTCTTTGGTGCAGGGACCATTTGTTTTTTAAAACTGGGTGCTGGGTCCCTAATGCACCCAGAGTTTGCTGCTGCCCTAAAGTGACACAAATTGTGTCACTCTAAGGGTGCTTTTAATATCAGGCCTTCAGTCTTTTTTCTGCCAAAAAAGGTTTCTGTTTTTCTAAGTACACACAGTATAACAGTACAGTATTTGTGAGATGTACCTGAGTTGGTATGTCACAAAAGTACTGCACTTCCTTACTGTATAGAGAGCAGGACTTCAGATAATGATTTTGGGGTGGAAGTCAAATACTTCCATGGCTTGAAATTTGGAAGTCATTTCAGTTTTACTGGAGACAAAATACTTTCAGCTGCCAATTCCTGGAAGTCAAAATAACTCCAGTCCACAAATTTTGGAAGTCAAAATACTCCAAGTCCTATAGTTTTTGAAGTCATAGGCCTTCTGAATACCTCACTGTAACCCCATCCATGGCACATCCACAGAAATAAATTTCTGAATGAGTCCAGGAAAGAAAACTGGGCACAGTAAATCAGTTACTTACAGTATATGTTTATTTAGTGAAAAGGGAGTCTCTTAGTTTTCAGGTCGGAGCTCAGACATGAATACAATTCACTTCTGCAAGTCCACCCACCCAAGCAAAGAAACCTCCTTTACCACCAGCCCAAACACACAGGCCCTGTGGAAATACTACAGTCCCACCATCCAACCCAAGGAAACCCAGCCAGCTACCAGAACCCCCCCCCCCAGTCTGCTCCCCCGCCACATGACCATATCCAAGGAAAGATATGCACAGGCTAGTGTCTGTGCAGAAAAGCATAAAGATAATCCAGGGTCAGCAAAGCAGATCTTATCATGGTGGTTGGTTGATGATGATGATGGTTGGTTGGAAGCCCTAAATATGCACATGCTATGGTCTAGGTTGGAGTGGGTAGGATAGGATGGGACACACATGATTGAAACTTAGGGGGTATAAACAAGGTGAGTAGTGAGGACCTGTTTGTAAGAAATATGGATGCAGTCACTGAAGGCATGACTTTTTTGCTCCCAGTTTAAGATATCAGCATGGACAGCATCCAACGCACATGTACCCCCCCCAAACACAGCCAGCTCCACACATATGCACAGTGCAATACAGACAGAGTGAGCATATATTTCTCATTTTCAGAGTGAGATGAGCAAAGCCAAATTTGGATAAGTATGAATGATGACCATCTTTAGTGTAAGCAAGTGCTTTTTTTTAAGTATTTGTAGTAATTAAATAAAAACACAAAAATATCTCATTTGTCTCTGTCTTACACACACACACACATACGCATGCGCACATGCGTACTTGTCCTGTAAATTAACAAAATAATTTTTAAATTAAAGTGGACTGTTTTCTTGTGTTCTGAGTCAACTCTCACACAGTCTCCCACACACAATGCAATCAGACCATCCTTGCACCAACATTGCCAGCCCCCATCCTACCCAGACAAACTTAGTCAACCCTGGAACCAATACCTCCAGCCCACCTAAATGAAGACAGATGACTCTCCCACTACGTCAGCATGACCAGTCCCTCCCAACCATCCCACTAGCATGTATGACTACCCACACCCAAAACTACAGCCAGCTCCCCCCTATACTCCAACATCAGCTATTCAACCCACAAAACCCAAGCAAACAGAGCCAGATCCTCCACCTGTTGCACCATTACAGCCTCCCCCTTCTCCAACACGGACAGTCCCCTCACTACACCTAAGGGAAGACAGACAGCTCTCCCAGTCACTGCAACAATACAGCTACTCCACTGCCAGTCCCCCAAATGCACAAAAATGGACAGCCCCACACCATGACCCAAAATAACCGGCGAGCTCTACCACCTCACCAACATGGCCAGCACCACACTAGCATGGCCCCCAATAAACACAGTCTGCTCCCTCATTCTTTATAGCCAACTCACCTAAACAGTCAGGTCCCATGCAACAGATGCACGCACACACACACCTCCATACCCTTTGCAATACAGCACAGTATGTGGAGCCACCTAAAAACACAAGGGCACCTCTGGACACACCAGCCATCTTGCAGCCTTTCAGCCTATTGTACACACACACACACACACACACACACACACACACACACACACATAAACATACTTCCTAAAATGCAGCGAAGTATGTCATGCTTTGGTAACATTTTGTAAGCCAAAAATAACCTTTCACCACCAGTTTAAGGCGCCAACATGGTCAGGCCCCCATGTCTGGCACCCTCACTCCTGAAGCCATGGCCAGCTCCACGACATGCCTGCAGTGCCCCAGCCAACATGGTCAGCTCCCCACAAAGGCTCAGTATTTTATTCAGGATCAAGCACTCACTAACCCAGGAGGCTAGAAAACTCCTAGTCCAAGCTACCTTCTTGCCTCTCCTAGACTATACGGACTTCCTATATGGCAATAGTACTAGCACAGCTCTCTCCAAGCTTGATATCTTATACCACAGAGCCCTTAGGTTCATTTTGGATGTCCTTTATGACACGCACCATTGCATCCTCTATTCTTCTGTAGGCTAGACCTCCCTTAGCTTCAGGAGGCAAAAGAATGCTATTCTATGGACATATAAGGCAATAACTCATAAATTATCTTAGTACCTCACAAGCTGCCTAACTCCCTGCATCCCTAGTGCCTATTCTCTCAGAAGTCTTACCATCTTATCTCTGGCTATCCCTAAAGTTAAAATGCACTTTGGTAGAGCCTCAATAAGCTTCACTATTCCTACGCTTTGGAATAAGGTCCAGAAAACCTTAAGGCTCGCTAGCCCTGTCACATTCTCCCTCTTCAAATCCTTGTTCCCGAGGACCTTCTCTGAGGTCTGTCATTGTTTCAAGTCAAGGTCTTAACATCACAATTTGTTACTGCTTTAAATTCTGAACTTAAACCTCAACCATTACCTGAGGTGTCATTTGAGTCCTCCCTTTTGTCATTGTCCAAATCAAGGTCCCAATATCATGATCCGTCTGTGCTTCAGATATTAGACTTAAACCCCAGCCATTGCCTGTGGCATCTGTCATGTTCTCTGTTTGAACAGTTCTTCCTCCCTAGGCCATCATGTCCAACCCTCTCCTATCTTGGCTGACTTTTCCTCCCCACTCCCTATACCTCCCTCCCCTTCCCACCCCACTTGCCAGGCCATGCCTACAGTACTTATCAAAGGACTCTTACATCTCTATCTTCTTGCACTTTGACATAGAGGAACTGCCACTCCTGCTCACGCAGCTCCTCAATGATGTTTACTGTATAAACTTTAGCTCATTACCTTACTTCCATATATCTGTATCCATGCAAATGTATTTAAATGGCACTACCTCCTGTTGAAACGACTGCTATGTTCTGGTGCAAGTATCTTGTCACTTGCAATGGTAATATGTTATTATGTTGTTATTATTACTATGTAATTGTTATGTACGTTCACTCAACCTGTGATGTCTTAACCCTGATGGCAATTGTTTTGCCCCAGGTCTGTCTTGTAAATGAGCTTGTCTCAGTGATGTTCTGCCTGGCAAAATAAAGATTTTGATTGATTGATTAATTGATTGACATATGCCCAGTCCCTTCCACTGCCAACATGGCCAGTTCCCCACACATACACCTGGCTTCTGTTACAATGGCCAGCGTCCCCCATCAAGACACACACAGCCTGCTCCCCAAACCCACACATAGTCCGCTCCACCCTATCTGCATAAATACAACACACAAACACTCTCTCTCTCTCTCTCTCTCTCTGAAAGAATATGGATAATGAGTCCCCATTTCCCAGTGAGTACCCCTCCATCCAAGCATCCTGCTGCCCTGAAACAACCATAGCCAGCCCCCTCAGCTACTGCAAGAACATAAACAGCCCCTGAACCACAACATGGTCATCCCCCCCATGAGCTGCCCCCCCACCCATCCATGTAGACACAACCCTAGCACCAACACTGCCAATCCCACCCCACCCAAGTAAATACAGCCAACCCTGGAACCAACACCACCAGCCCCCCCCCACACCTAATCCAAGCGAACACTGATGGACCCAGCACCTGCATGGCCAGTTGCCCCACCCAAATAGCTCACTTCATACCAGAAGCTATCAGGTTTTAGATGCATTCTGGTGCATTTTGAGGGTCATTCTGGCACTATTTGGCTGCATCTAAAGCCTTCTTTGACTTGTTGCAAACAACCAATATCGCTATCAAAATAGCTAGCTTTTTGTTTCCTTTAAAAACAATATTTGCCAAAACTAAAACAACTTCTTGATTAATATGAAGGAGCAGAAACCGCATACACCTCTAATCCATAAAATTCAGCCAAAAAAAGTTCACACTGGCAACTGTATTTTACATACGATTTACTCATGCTGTTAAAACAAAATACAGGATAAAGGACCAGACCATTTTGGAAATAAGATAGGCTGCCACAAGTTATGATTTTTTTGTCTCTCACTCTGTGTCTTGTTTAAGTAAAATTGTGGCTACTGGCTAGTAGGTGTCAGTGTGACTCAGTTGATAGCACATCTGCCTCTAGGCCAGATGGTTGTGGGTTCTAATCCCACACTGGGATTGGGCTCATACCATAAATGTTGTGGAGTGAGATCATGAGAGGGTGAGGATACAACAAAGTGGCCCAACAAAGAGATAATGACAGATACTGTAGCTACCTGCAGTTTGGTTTTCCACTTTAGATCCAGTTGTGTCTCCTACCCTCCTCCTGGTGCAATGCCACCTCCACCTCCCCTCACCCCACAAACATTCCAGAGTGCCTCCACAGTGCAGCAAACCCCCAGTAGCCAGAGGGAGAGGCAGACAGACAGATTGATTTTTAATTTAGCATAGTACCCTTCCTGAGCCTGTCCCAAAGACTGAAACCTTTCATATTTATATCTTGAGGGAGTCACCAGGCCCCCTATAAATTACACATGGTCAAGTCAGGCATAGGGGAAGTTTTAACATGGAACTGTGCAGTGGAGCACTTGCAACTCAAGTGATCCCTGAGCCGAGATCTGCCTGGAGCCAAGACATGGAAAGAGACACACAGGAATGCATGGTGAGTGTTGGCATAGAGCGACAAACACTGGTGATGGATGGTGGGTTGGATAGGGAGCTAGTTTTAACATCAAAGTATGTAGGTGTACGTTGAGCTTGGCCTTGCCTCCACCCTCCCCCCCCCAACCAAACCACACTAGCAGGCTGTGCAATCCCAAGTCAGCTCTTCTGGCTGTTGTCTAGAAGGATGGGGGTGGGGTGTTGGAGCAAACCAGTTTCCAAATATAAACTGAGACAAGGCTGATAAATCGGATTAAAATAAAAAAATTAGAAAACAAAGTGTTGCACTACAAATGATTAAAAGCACATGTTTCAGACAATATTTGGACAACGTATCACTTTTTAAACAATCTTAAAGAGTTACATTCTGACCAAGAGGTTATCGCTTTTGAAGTTAAAGCTGGACATGGAGGTTTGGAGCCCCAAGTAAGACCGACAGGTCCTTTGCTCAATCCCCTTCCCTCAGTCACCACAAGAAGCAGTACCCTTAGTCTGGAACCAGAGTAGGACAATTCAGTTTGTGAGTTGGTGGTCAGCTTGGCCCCTAGCTTTTAAAAACTGGTAGCCAAATCAATATTTGTTTACTGTCCATCACTGTAAAAGACTCAAAAATCACTTCTATGGGCAGGTAGCCAGTTGGCTGGTAACTTTTGAAAACTGGTAGCCAAACCAATTTTTTTTAGGGGCCATCGGCTACTTGATTTGTCCCACCCTGTCTGGAACACACACTGCAGTGTATCCTTCAATCAAAAACACTTCCAAGACTATGGGCCCCCTACCGGAAAAAGCTCCATTTTAAGCTGAACTATTAATCTCCACCCCCACAACCACACAAGATCCACATACATTTTAACACCTCCAAACATAATCCCATGTTACGGATTACCAAACTCTGCAATTGCAGTTACCCCATGATGCTTTGTATACATATTTTTACAATATAAAAATAACATAAACATGTCCATGCAGAAAACTCATCCACCTCTACTACCCTGCACACATCTGTCAGCCTTAAATTCCCCCTCATCTCAATTTTTTCCCCATGTAGTTAAAGAATTGTTTTTCTCTCCCTTGAGCCCCCCGCACTATGCAGCTGTGTGTCTGCTTTTGTGTCCCTGACTGTATATATCCATGATTGCTTTGAGCTTAAAGGAAAACTATAAGATGATAAGCTGTTTTCTGCCAACTCCTGAGTGTTCCCTGACTGGCATAGTTAACCCATAAATTAATGTTGTGTCATACTTTACCAGGCTTCATGAATCCAAGTGTAACATATGGGGGGTCCCCACCCCTGCCTTTTTACTAAAATGACAGGTGGCATGCTGTTGGCATTTGGCAGCAATACCTGGTGGGGGACCTGGGTTCGGGGAAGGATGAGGTTACCTGGCACAAGGGACCTAGGTTTGGCTACTCTGCACAGGGGCACCCAAGTAAATCCAACTACAGGAAGCAATAACTGTAACGTCCAGAACCAGAATTGGGATTTTTCAGTGTGGCTTTATTTATTAACTAACTGAACATAAACAAAGTATTGCATGGTCCCCCACAGGGCTACGTTACTGTATGTGCAGATTAGAGGTTAACACAGCGGTCCATTTGAGGAATGAACACATTACTACAGTTGTCTGGCTTTGGACCCACCAGGCACTCAGCCCGGACTTTGCATGCACATTGGATATATAGCCCGACTGGCCTGGCTCCCCTGCCGGCCACTCGACTGACGGTCCACTTGAAGAATGAACCCAAACTTTACTTGGAAAGACATCCCATCGAACAAGGAGACTCCCAAACTGTGGCTCCCCACACCACTTAGAGTCTGCGACTCCTAGAGAGATTTGTTTTTGTACTTCCAATCGAACTCCCATCAAACAAGGAGACTCCCATCCAACAAGAGTAATTTTCCCATCCTGTGGCTCCCACACCACTTAGAGTCTGCGACTCCTAGAGAGATTTTCAAGTTAACATTACTAGGTACCCACCCCATCACTGGCCAAGTGCATGAGACAAGTAGCAAAACACAGAAGAAATCTGTAGAGGTGGACCTGGTTACTAAAGATGGGGGGTTTTCCCACCTCCTGCTCCCACAGCCCATACCCAGCCATTTCTCTGGATACACACAGAAAACTTTAGAACTTTAAAATGTAGATTGAACGGTGGATGACCTGAAGCACCCCCTCTACAGCGAACCTTAAATCCATTTAAAACTTTAAACTGTTTGACTGCTCCATTTGTTCGTCCTAGTTGACATAGTCCTCCCAAATAGCAGTCCACATTTATTTCCCAACTGAAGAAAACAAGATGTTTGCCCCTTCAAATGGAGCCAAACACTCACCCATTCGTTGCAGGTGCCCAGTACTGTAACCTTTGCTGTTATACAAGAACAGACAAAACTAAATCAGGCAGCTTTCTTCCATGGTGGGAGAAGGGGATTGCCCCTGGAACCCACAGAGAACTTTTCCTCCCCCCCCCCGGAGGGAGGGGGGCACTGAGACCGGCGGAGCGGTCTCCACCACTTTAAAAAAAGGTAAACACAGGAACACTTCGTTTTTCTTAGTGAGAGATCAAACAGCAGACTGATGCTTCCTTCTTGCTTAAGGACAAACGGAAGACTGACTTTGAATTTCCCAAAGTTCTAAACTCACTCCCTGAGCTGTAGATTCCAAAGTGGCTCATGCAGCTGTGACAGTTCTATAGTGATGTCTGTCACTCTGTGTCTTGTTTAAGTAAAATTGTGGCTACTGGCTAGTAGGTGTCAGTGTGACTCAGTTGATAGCACATCTGCCTCTAGGTCAGATGGTTGTGGGTTCTAATCCCACACTGGGATTGGGCTCATACCATGAATGTTGTGGAGTGAGATCATGAGAGGGTGAGGATACAACAAAGAGATAATGACAGATACTGTAGTTGCCTGCAGTTTGGTTTTCCACTTTAGATCCAGTTGTGTCTCCTACCCTCCTCCTGGTGCAATGCCACCTCCACCTCCCCTCACCCCACAAACATTCCAGAGTGCCTCCACAGTGCAGCAAACCCCAAGTAGCCAGAAGGAGAGACAGACAGATTGATTTTTAATTTAACATAGTACCCTTCCTGAGCCTGTCCCAAAGACTGAAACCTTTCATATTTATATCTTGAGGGAGTCACCAGGCCCCCTATAAATTACACATGGTCAAGTCAGGCATAGGGGAAGTTTTAACATGGAACTGTGCAGTGGAGCACTTGCAGCTCAATGATCCCTGAGCGAGATCTGCCTGGAGCCAAGACATGGAAAGAGACACACAGGAATGCATGGTGAGTGTTGGCATAGAGCGACAAACACTGGTGATGGATGGTGGGTTGGATAGGGAGCTAGTTTTAACATCAAAGTATGTAGGTGTACGTTGAGCTTGGCTGCCTCCACCCTCCCCCCAACCAAACCACACTAGCAGGCTGTGCAATCCCAAGTCAGCTCTTCTGGCTGTTGTCTTGAAGGATGGGGGCGGGGTGTTGGAGCAAACCAGTTTCCAAATATAAACTGAGACAAGGCTGATAAATCGGATGAAAATAAAAAAATTAGAAAACAAAGTGTTGCACTACAAATGATTAAAAGCACATGTTTCAGACAATATTTGGACAACGTATCACTTTTTAAACAATCTTAAAGAGTTACATTCTGACCAAGAGGTTATCGCTTTTGAAGTTAAAAGCTGGACATGGAGGTTTGGAGCCCCAAGTAAGACCGACAGGTCCTTTGCTCCAATCCCCCTTCCCCTCAGTCACCACAAGAAGCAGTACCCTTAGTCTGGAACCAGAGTAGGACAATTCAGTTTGTGAGTTGGTGGTCAGCTTGGCCCCTAGCTTTTAAAAACTGGTAGCCAAATCAATATTTGTTTACTGTCCATCACTGTAAAAGACTCAAAAATCACTTCTATGGGCAGGTAGCCAGTTGGCTGGTAACTTTTGAAAACTGGTAGCCAAACCAATTCTTTTTTAGGGGCCATCGGCTACTTGATTTATCCACCCTGTCTGGAACACACACTGCAGTGTATCCTTCAATCAAAAACACTTCCAAGACTATGGGCCCCTACCGAAAAAGCTCCATTTTAAGCTGAACTATTAATCTCCACCCCACAACCACACAAGATCCACATACATTTTAACACCTCCAAACATAATCCCATGTTTACGGATTACCAAACTCTGCAATTGCAGTTACCCCATGATGCTTTGTATACATATTTTTACAATATAAAAATAACATAAACATGTCCATGCAGAAAACTCATCCACCTCTACTACCCTGCACACATCTGTCAGCCTTAAATTCCCCCTCATCTCAATTTTTTCCCCATGTAGTTAAAGAATTGTTTTTCTCTCCCTTGAGCCCCCCCCCCGCACTATGCAGCTGTGTGTCTGCTTTTGTGTCCCTGACTGTATATCCATGATTGCTTCTTTGAGCTTAAAGGAAAATTATAAGATGATAAGCTGTTTTCTGCCAACTCCTGAGTGTTCCCTGACTGGCATAGTTAACCCATAAATTAATGTTGTGTCATATTTTTCCAGGCTTCATGAATCCAAGTGTAACATATGGGGGGTCCCCACCCCTGCCTTTTTACTGAAACGACAGGTGGCATGCTGTTGGCATTTGGCAGCAATACCTAGTGGGGGACCTGGGTTCGGGGAAGGATGAGGTTACCTGGCACAAGGGACCTAGGTTTGGCTACTCTGCACAGGGGCACCCAAGTAAATCCAACTACAGGAAGCAATAACTGTAATGTCCAGAACCAGAATTGGGATTTTTCAGTGTGGCTTTATTTATTAACTAACTGAACATAAACAAAGTATTGCATGGTCCCCCACAGGGTTACGTTACTGTATGTGCAGATTAAAGGTTAACACAGTGGTCCATTTGAGGAATGAACACATTACTACAGTTGTCTGGCTTTGGACCCACCAGGCACTCAGCCCGGACTTTGCACGCGCATTGGATACATAGCCCGACTGGCCCGGATCCCCTGCCGGCCACTCGACTGATGGTCCACTTGAAGAATGAACCCAAACTTTACTTGGAAAGACATCCCATCAAACAAGGAGACTCCCAAACTGTGGCTCCCCACACCACTTAGAGTCTGCGACTCCTAGAGAGATTTTCAAGTTGCGACCCACGTCTGGGTACCCACCCCATCACTGGCCAAGTGCATGAGGCAAGTAGCAAAAACACAGAAGAAATCCGTAGAGGTGGACCTGGTTACTAAAGAAGGGGGGTTTTCCCACCTCCAGCTCCCACAGCCCATACCCGGCCATTTCTCTGGATACACACAGAAAACTTTAGAACTTTAAAATGTAGATTGAACGGTGGATGACCTGAAGCACCCCCTCTACAGCAAACTTTAAATCCATTTAGCAGCAGGTTCAAAGAATAACTTTTCAGAGACCCTTCACATGCTGGCCTCTTGTTACATGATCTCAGACCTTGAAACTGCCTCCCTGCCTGTCTGAGATGTAACAGAGACTGGACTGTTTGACACTTACTACTTGTTATTTATGTACCTTATCCCCACACCAGCCAGAGCACTGCAGCCTGGTGCAGCATCCCTTCATGCCTGGAAAGTGAGTTTCAAAAGAGTCTCTTTGTTAGGTGTGACTCGTGAGGAGTTAAATAAAAAAAAATAAAAAAACACAGTCTACAGCAGAAAAAACAGACATCCGTCCTTGACAGGGTTGTTAAATTAGGATGTAAATTACTCCAAGGAGTCTATTTTTGGATGTTTTGCATACATTTCTGGATGTAAAATACATCAAAAAACAGTTATCAGAAGCCCCGGACACAGGACTTACATGTGGAACTCAGATGGTGACTTGCCACCGAGGTGAGCAGTAGGAAAGTGCTTGGGTTGGAAGGAGTGGGAGGAAATCAACTGGTACAGAAGCAGGAGGGAGGACCACGGGAGAGTTAGCAGAGACTATATGGACAGACTGGGTGGACCAAGCAGTCCTTTTCTGCTGACAAAACTCTATGTGTCAGTGTTTCTTACAGACCAGAGAACTGATCAGTTCAGATATTTGGGGACCATAGATTTGGGGGAAGACATTAAGGATTCAGATACTGGTTGTTATTGATATTGCCAATGCTGGAAATTAGATTGGGAGTGGGAGTACCACTAGAATGAGAGAATTTAGTTTTATTGATGCCTGTACCAGGATCAGTGGGTGGTGGTAACACTGGAGCCAGGGAATTATGGCTTATTGATTCCAATAACAGAATTGAGATGCGGGAATGGCAGGATGGGGAAAACATAGTGTCAGGATGCTGCAGTCAGTGGACAGTAATTAGGAAAGGGAGGTAGGTATTGCATACAGTACACATCGTTATGAGTAGATTTTTGGATAGATTAACTAGCGCTGAGCTGGCAGCATGTTATCTCTTCCAAAAATCTTCCAATATGCTAGTGCACCCTGTATGCAGGGATGCTTCCTCGTTTATATGTTCTCTTAGAGGTTGTTGGTACTCATTCTTAACCAAGTATTTAAGATTAGAAAATGGGTTGAAAAATAAAGCATGCTGACTGGCTAAAAGACATGCTTAGCATGCATTTATTTTTCAATAGATGCCCAGCGAAAAACAAGTGCCAATTCAGGCTGCCTTATTACCTATGGAATCCATGAGCACCCCAAACGGGGACACCGCCATTTTTTTCCCATTCACTAACTGGGACATGAATGAGAACTGAATCTTCCTTAGTCTGAACCCCCTGGCAAAACTCTGGGAAATCTCGGCTGCTTCAAAAACAAATTGCCTCCAAAATCAAAAAAGACCACTAGTATGCAGGACAGGAATGGCATTTTGTTTGTTTTCCGTACCGCAGATGGACATTCATCTGTGGTAAGGAAAATGGAACAAAATACCACTCCACTGTCAAACACTAGCACTACTGGACCAACTGCATTCTCCTCCAATAAACCCAGAAAGTAATACAGTACTTTCTTTCAAATCCTGTCACTACAGTACCTACACAATCCTTCTTATGTCACCAGCAGCCTGAACTGAACATCTGTCTCACATTCTCACTCTGGTTCCAAACTGGGCTATCTTCACCGATGGCAACCTGATAACACCTGTCTCCAGTATAAAAAAAAAGGCACAACAACAGCTACTCTCCGAAGTAAAAATAAAACAAAAATATAATGTAGAGAAATTGGGAAAAAGCATTTCATGATGGGGGAGGATTCCAAGTGACAGAATAAACAGTCAGTCTGCTGTGGGGGCACGAGTTGCATTCCAACTGCACTTTTTTTATCTATGGAGTCTCCACTGGGACAAAACTCCTTCAGTTCAGTACAGGCGGAGGAACTATTTAATTAAAAAAAATGTATCTAAATTTTTTTTTTATTAGTTTTTTTTTACCAAACCTGCTTCTCTTTATAGTATCCATTTTCTAAGCACAATAATACCTTCCAGGGTGGGCAGTATTGGGAAATGCAGACCTTCCAGGGGCTATAAGGTCCTCCACTGTGGCGTCAGGCCTCATTACACCCCTGGGCTGTCCAGTATTTCCCAATACCACCCATCCTGTCAGGTATTATTGTTTACATACACGCTTGTCTTTGAATATGGCACATGCCACTTAAACAAGGTTTGGGATGTACAAATCACAGTTTGCATGACACAAACATGTTAGCACAACACTAACCTTTTAAATAGCTGGCCTAAGGCACAATTGAGCGTGGACCAACACCTCTGTCAGGCCAGGAAGTATGGTTGGGGGGGTAGCTGGAATCAGGGGGCCAATATGCCTCTAAACATTTTTAATGTATAGGACTAAAGGTAAGGGTGGGGGAGTCCAGTGGTGGGATCTGGATTTTTTGCTCCTTTTTGTGGTGGTTTTTGATTTTTGCCATTTGCGAAGGTGGAGGAGCTTTTTTATTTCATCAAATTAAGCTAAGCAGAACTACAACTTAGATATGTTTTGCTTGGTTTGACAAGTTCTCCCAGCTGAACCTAAGCCAAATGTGATTTTAAGTTGGTCTGAAAGTGCCTGATTAGCCAATGTCTGATCTTTTCAAATCTTTGGTAATATCAAACTTGCAGCTCTAATAAAAATCCTGCATATGATGAGCAGCTGTTTTGATACTTACATGTTAAACTTTTACAGCAACTTGTATCTTAGCTGGTGCAGTGGCCTTCACATGCCCATGGGAATACTTGTATAGTATATAACAGAGTTTCCAACACTTCAGCTCCCTTGCTGCTGCTGCCTAAGGCCATCTGTTCTGTCATGTTTGTTTACTTTAAACTTTTATAAACTATCCCCAGTCTCGGGTTAGTAAAGCAATACGCAAGAGATTTTTTTCTGGATTATTTATAAAACATTCACCAAAATGACATGCTGCTTGAACATACCATGACATAATCACTGGCTTCTGGCCTCCAGCATAAGCCTACTGCAGATGGACTGAGACACATTCCACCTGGGACACATGTAGGCAAGACCTAGAAAACAAACTAAAAAAAAAACAAAGAGGAACTGGCTTACAAAGGGCAAGGCTCAAGAGGATTTTCAGTTTTAAACATGCTTTCTAGGACAAATCTTACAATAGTCTCCTTTTCATCAAGAAGGGTAGATTGAAACATTTTATTTGTCAACAGAACCTTGGGTTTGCAACTGCAACTATGAATATTATGGCATCAGCACAGAATTCTGTTGCTTTCAGTTTTTGTTTATTCCAAAGAAAGGAAAACTGTTCTGTGTCCTCTCTCTGCTAGGGCAGCTTCCTTTTTGCTAATAATGTAATTATAAATCATTACATCATTCTTAGTCAGTCAAGATAGTGTATTTCTAAACATTCCAGGTACTCTTATGAGCATAAGAGGGTGTCTTATTCACGTAGTTCTAAAATTCTGAAGTTCTAATTCAGCTGGCATAGTCAATTTCCAGTGAAGATGATTCTCTAATATTCTGCAGAATCAAACATTTTGATTGTATATTAAAATTATTTGTTTTTTAAACAAAGGCGTTTAACATGATATACAATATGTTTATATGTACCGTTACTGTGTCTCTAATGGCCACAAGAGTTTCTTCTCAACTCCTTTGTGTGCCAGAACAACTCTGCTGTGTTTCACAGTTCTCTTACCCAAGGAACTCGAGAATGCACTCTTATAACTATAAGAGACACAGTAACTGTACATATAAACATATAACACACACACATACTTCAAGCAAAAACATCTTGTGACATTGGGTGGTAGAGTTAAGCTACTGTAAACCATCTACAAGCTGCACTGGCAGCAAAGTGCGCACCACAGTTCCCAAGGAAATTTATAATCTTTTATTCCATTTAATGAAAGCCCTGGGGCTGTTTTGGACTGACCCTTCTATTTTTTGAGGTTTGAAGTAACAAGACCCTGTGTATGTCTTTGCATATGCTAAAGTGGTGTGTTGAGAGGAAATGAACTGTTGAAAGTGAAAACATCATGAAGACAGTAACATGTGCCAATTCTACAGTAGTATACAGTAGTACAATTATTAGTGCTGCGTGCAATTATTTTTATAAAGTTTTTTCTCCCAACAGCTGCCTTGCAGCTGGTCCTGTACTGGCAACCTCACAGTCCCAAGAACTCTTATCTCAACCAACCCCACAGCTTGCCTCCCTTGGGGGGGCCTTCAGAGGTAGCCCCTTTGGCAGTCTGCATACAGTGGGGTCCAACAAAGTATAGAGCTGGAAACATATCAAGGGCCATCATCCAGTGGCAACCGTACCTTTCCCCAATTTTTCCAATCTATGGCCACTTCCCTGAGTTGACCTACTTAAGCCATGCCATCATTGCGATGGGAGTGGGGGGTGGGCAAGATATAGAGGATAATGGATGGGCAACAGGTAACAACAACACTGGGTCTGCTTCTAGAGGTTGTCATGACAACCAAGTAGACCTCATGAGCATAGTGGACACAGTGTTGTTGTTAAATGCTGCCCATCCATTGTCTTTTATTGTGTATAGGCAACATCTCAACAACCAGTCTTGACCACAGACTCCTTTAAATACCTGGGAACGAAGCTGGATCCCACTCTATATTTCTCCTCTCACATAAACGAGGTATGCACATCTGCTAACATGACGATCGGTACTGCCTACCGTGTGCGTCACTCCCTAATCCCTGTAGTTAGGATCTCCGTGGCCAGATATGTCTTGCTCCCCAGTCTACTATATGCTACCTCTATCCTTTCCCAGGCCAATGCTGATATTCTTAGGAAGTGGGACACCACTTACAACAATATTTGTAGATTTGCCCTTTCGGACCCTTGCCTCACCCACCATTGCCTGCTCTACTCCACCTTGCACTGGTTGTCATCCAAGTCCCTTCGTTCCTACTCACTGGGATGTTTCATCGACTCCATGACCAGAAAACCCTGCTCTGATTCTGTTGGGGCTATGCTAAATCTTGTGATACACTCCCACCCTCTGTGGTCTTCAAACTCTCCTATGTTCTCTGTACCACACTGCTTAACAAGAATGGGTCAGCAAGCATTCTCTCATTTTGCCCTCAAATTCTGGAACTCCCCCCCCCCCACAGTTTAAAGTGCTCCTTATCTCACTCCTCCTTCAAGTCTGCACTTTTCTCTCACCTCTATGCACTTGATACTTGTGACTGTACCCAACCTCGCTCTGCCTTTTGATTTGCTTTGTGACTGCCTAGGCTTTATGGTTTCTCTGTACTCTAAATGTTTCTCTTGGTTTATCTTCATCTGTCTCTTCATCCCTACATGGATGGTCCTGCTTATATGTATAATTTCATGACTATCCCTGCATGGATACTTGATGTTAACATTCCATGTCTGTAAATATGTTCCTGAGTTTTGTTTGTAATGACTGTATCTTGTACTCTCCCAGGTCGTGTCTGAAAATAGGCAGGGTTATTGCCTAATGAATTTACCCAGTCATCAAAAGCTAATAAATAAATAACATTGGTACATTTATTGAGCATTGCCATGGCTGTTTCAAGCCCCCCCCCCCAAGCAAGCCCCACTCCATGCCCCACTGAATACAGAATAGTCGGAGTATTGAGTCCTGGCCACTGGGAAAAGCACTGAGGAAGGTGGGGTGGATTCAGAACACAGATAGCAAGTGGTGTCCTGATCTGCCCTGGGATCTCTCACAGCATAGCCCAAAGAAATTTGAATTTGTGCAACCAGACAGATCAGGGATGTTGCAGTTCACCTGATGAGAAACAGACAAGCCACTAGATAAAAGCACTCGCTACTTTAAAAAAAAGGAGAGGTGTGTAAATTGGCAATGCTTTGTGGAAATATACAGAAATAAATAAATAAATGGAGTACCTTTTTCATCAGCTGTGCAGTCCCCTAGCATTTTTTCACAGTTCCAAGGCTTCTGATACCTCCCTGCATCTGGGACCTTCTCGAGCTGTTCATGCACCTCAGTTACAAATGCAATCAGATGGTTTTATGTGATAATGGCGAGTGCTGAATGGCGACCCGCATTATCACAAAGTCAGGGCAGTGAAAACAATTTTGCCACCCTGACAACCTTGGTGCATGGAGGAATGGTGCCGGAGACTCAAAAGATTTGCTTTCTGTGGGGGGCTTTGCCCCCCGCTCCCCCCTACATAAGGATTCTCAACTCAAGGGGGTTGCATGTCAGGGGGGTGAAAGCAAAAGAAAACACAAGTTTTGGGCGGACATCAGCAAAACAATGTTGCACCTGACCCAGACCCAAATCTGGAACCCCATGCACCACAAGTGGAGTCCAACCCCGACACCACGTGCACAGCCGCAGCCGACCCAGTGTCACCCCTCACATCCCTCCGCCCTCCCAGGCCACTCGCCATGCTTGATCCTCCTCCATGTACGTGTACATACAGCAACATCCTGTCGCTAGGGTCTCCCACCCGACCACATCCGGTCACCCTCCCTGCCCCCTCACCTTTCGGGCTTTCGCCCACATCGTGTCGTCATTTTGGACAGCACCCTGATTCAGGCACCCACGTCACAGCCTACCCAATCAGACTGTTATTGACAGAACAAATAGCTGTGGTTCAAAATGTGAATGTTGGATAGACAAAAACAGGACACAAATAATAAAAATGCATTCCAATAATACAGTGTATGGGAGAAGATGATTATGATCACTCATTTTTTTTTCTCTTTGGTTTCTTCTCATAGTTAAAAAAACAAGCGAACATTGCAACTGTCAGGGTAACGAGAGCAGGAGGGTGTTCCAAGTTGTTGTACCATCATAGTGACATACTCAAGAGGGTACAATGACCTCTTGACATCACTATGATGGTACAACATTAGGAATTCACTGAATTCCATCATCAATCATATTCTCCCATACATTATTGTATGGTCATCTATGACACTGGACCAGTGCTGGTACCTGTTCTAGAAGGAGTTGTTTCAGCAGGCTAAGCATATCCTCCAATGGTGTTCACAATCACTACTGTACTTCTGTAGAGCTCCTAAGACTTCTACAGCCCAAGACTGGCATTCTAGCTCATGCCCTGAACCCAGATCTCCAACACGACAGTGAAATGAGTACTGCGTGCCATTTAAACTGTACTCCAGATCAGAGCTATACCTGACCATAATTCTGCACAAAGATGAATATATGTGTCACTGTAAACCCAATGCACAGGGTCACTGAGTTATATATTTATATGTCCCCCTTGAGCTACTTGTTGCAAGATAACAGTGGTTTCATGCACTTCTGCTCCAGAGAGAACAGTGAAGCAAAGTTGAGCTGTTCTGACTGGAGCAGAAGGCAAGTGAAGCCACTCTTTTACCGTAATGAGTGGTGACAGGGGACATATACATATACTGTAGATCAAGGCTGTTTTTTTCTTCTTAAAAACGTCCCAGAATAAAACAAAAAGTCCTGGAATGTGGCCATTTCCAGGGCATTTGCGCATGATATGCTCTTCTCGGAATAAGTGTGTCTCATGCACAGGGGAAAGGGAGTGCTCTAACTGGTCGGGAGTGCTCCCTCGATCTATAATATGGGAACATACTATCAATATGTCTCTGTTTACTGGTACTTGTCTTGCTTGTATGACGTGGAACCTTTGTAAAAGAGCGGCTTGCCCAAAGATTGCTTCCAATGATTGCAATAAATAAATAAATAAATACAGAGGTTGTAGGAGTCAGATGGTAGCCAGCCTGGAGGTGAGCCATGTGAATTTTCATATCACCATCTCAGGACTGGGTGGGGGATGCTGAGCTCAAATGAGTTGGGGGTATTACCAGACTACCAGAGAATTATGATATGAGATCAGAGGGCAGGAGGAGGTGTCATTGGACTACCAGAGAATTAAGATACAGGACTGTGGAGCAGGAAGGGGGGTAACACCCAACTACCAATGATATGCTTCTACATGATCTGTCTTAATTTCTTTTATGCAGAACATCCTATATTGGATGCCATTTTGAAAGGCAGGGACAAGGTGTGTATGCTTTGTGCACACTATTAAAACATGGGTTTTAGAAGCATAAATTGGTGCTGCAAAGATAGCCTGTCAATGCTACCAGGAACCTCTCAATATGCCATTGTGCCATGTATGCTGCCCCCTCCACCCCCAATTTAGCTAGGCACGTTCAGCTCCACTTGCCTGCAGTGCAATGCAATGTGCTACAAAATGAGTGGGACTGAATATGGCAACTTTCCTGCTAACCCCCAGTGGGGAATGCTAATCCCATAGTGCTGTGCAACTGTTTTGAGTAGAGACCTATGATTCCAATTGCATATAGACAAGCATTAAAAGCAGATAATAATAAAGTAATACAAATCCTGTTTTATGCAACCATCCTCACTAGCAGAAAAAAGGAAAGGCATTATAACTGTAAATAAGAAAATTACTGAAATTTGAATGATTTCTCTCAAAATAATACATTTTTAAAAGTTCGTATTAGGAAATTGGAGGCACTTAAAGTATAATACAGTTATAGCCCACAGTTGTGCAGCAGCCCAGGAGGTTGCTGGAGGTTGTGAGGGACTGAAAGAGTAGCCCTCCCCCGCCCCTAGCTGTTTCAGAGAGGCCGACTGCACAAACAGTTGTGCAGCAGCCCAGAAGGTCGCTGTAGGTCGTGAGGGACTGGAAGAGTAGCCTTCCCCTGCCCCTAGCTGTTTCAGAGAGGCCGACTGCACAAACAGGTAGATGCCATTTTACAGTCGCTCAACGCTCAGCCCAGCTTGGAGGATCTGTGTGTTTTTGGCACCTTTTCCATTGATTCAAACCGAGACTTTTAGTCCCCACACAAGTGGAGATAGTTTATTTAAACTGTGTGGCAATGCTAAATTGCGGGATTTTAGTTGTATAGAGATGGTGCCTTTAATATGTGTTGCAATGCTATAGTGTGGGATTCCTTAAGCTGGTTACCTTAATGTTTAATAATTTCCAAATTGTTCTCTTTGCAATCCGACCACCATAGATGCCACTAATTTCACCATGCTTACCGTGCTTGCTAGCTTGCTTTAAATCCTTCCCTTTGTTGAGTTTCAGATTCAGGAGTGTTAAGTTTCAGATTGCTGCATTTAAACCCCTGATGCTCCCCAGCCCTGACCCTCCCCCCAGGCACTCATTTCAGCATAAATAGACTCTCTCACCTTTCTTGTCTCCCCACAGTTGTGCAGCAGCCCAGGAGGTCACCGGAGGTCATGAAGGACTGGAAAAGTAGCCCTTCCCCACCCCTAGCTGTTTTGGTGAGGCCGACTGCTCAAACAGGTAGACGCCATTTTACAGTCGCTCAACGCTCGGCCCAGCTTGGAGGATCTGTGTGTGTTTTAACCCCGCTGACGCAGAGCTTCGGCTCCCCACTGCCCCCACCACCACCACCCTTGGTGGACTCACAAACATATAGCACCACAGACCACGCCCCTGTTACTTTTTAGCCTATCAGCCAGTTTTACCATCTCCAGGTTATACCTGCCCACCACTAGTAGTCCCTTCCCCTACTATGCTCTGGACCTTAAATGCTAAAGAGTTTTTTCTCTCCAGCTCCACCATGTTACTTTGCACCCTCTTCAATCTCTCTGTACTGCTCCCCCTAATGTCCCACCCTCCCTCTCCCAATCTAGGAAAAAGGAACACAAGTACAACACTCAACCCTCAAGCATGCTGTAACTCCCCACCTTGCTCCACCATCCCTAACCTGCACACGATCAGCACGCGCTTAAAAGCCCAGGCTAGCACCCAGTTGGCTGCACCCTTTCTCAGCACCAATCATACAAATATTAACCTCCTCTTCTTCACCCTCTCCCACACATGTCATCTCCCCAGGCAAATGACTCTATGGAGCCCTCGTTCTCGTGCCAACCTCCGACAGAATCCCCACCGTGCCTCCCCCCTTTTCCCTACTTATTCCCCCTATCAGCCTGCCATACCCTAAAACTCCCGATGCCCACCATGGGGTACACGCAGAAATCATCCCATCAGCTAAACATCTGAATATGTAACAATCGACTCTGGTCACTCATCCTCCTCCTCCTACTGACAGGCAATGTCCACCCCAACTCTGGCCCTCAGTATGCACCCCAGCCCCATCCACAGTCAGTCAATGGGCTGCACATTGCCTCTATTAACATCTGCAGCTTGCAAAAAAAATGGGACTCTTTTCAGGGGGTGAGTACTCCAACACCACCCAGACATCATAGCACTGAGCGAAACCTGGCTTGCCCCCACTGTCCTTGACGTGGCAGTCTACATCCCTAGATATCTCCTCTATCATTCTGACAGAATCGGTAAGCAAGGGGGTGGTTGCGCTCTCTACCTTAAAGTCTCGCTCCCAGGACAATTACTCCCCCTGCCACACCTAACATCGAGGGCTCAGGCTCTCACCCTAAAACTAACCCTAGGCAAGTCTACCTCCCCTCTCCTCCTCACTACTGCCTACATCCCTCCCCGGGACCAGAAGCAAGCTTTCCAAGACATCCTGTCCCACCTAGCCACTTTTACCCCTAATCATGAAAAAATGATTATGGGTGATTTTAACATAAATTGGCTGGCCAAGACAGATGCCCCGTTCATAGACGAGGCCACAGTGCTTGATATCACGCAGGTAGTCACTGCCCCCACCCTGGTTAACTCCGGCACAGGCACATCCTCCCTCCTAGATCTAGTTTTCACGAACCGCCCCCACAGAATAACCAACACCTTAGTTCTCCCTGACACTCTAAGTGACCACTCCCCTGTACTCTTCACCTGGTCCTGCATTGCCCCAACCCCCAAAATTACCTCCCAACACAAACTTGGGCCTGGTAAAGTAGCCCAACTCAAGGCCTACCTCAGTGTCTGGGACTGGACACCACTAGCAAATACCCTCAACCCTGAAATTGCGCTTGATCCATTTATCACCACTTTCAATACTGCCTGAGATAAGTTTACCTCCCTAACCAAGAGTATGTCCAAAGGCAACCATACCCCCTTGTTCTCAGACTGCATCTTGGGCCTGCTGTGACACCGTGATGCCCTTTGGCATCTAGCTAATGAAACCCAAAGTCCTACAGACAGGAAACGGTATAAGGAAGCCCATAAGAAATCCACATGGACCATTCGTACCGCCAAAGCAGACTACTACAAATCTTCCTTAACCTCCACCTGGGGCTCCAGGCACAAATTTTGGAATAATATTAAGGAACTCTGCGGCAAAAGTACTAACCTACCCCCAGACCAATTGTTAATAGATGGTAATGTCTCATCGGATCCCCTCAGTATAGCCTCGGCCCTTAACTCTGCCTTCACTGATCTCAACCATGTCCTCCCCCCTAATATCTTCGCCCCGCCGCCTACCCGGACATACCCCCCTCCACCTCATGCCACACCTTTCAGTCTTTGCATCCTTACCCCACAGACAGCCAAACCTTACCTTGCCAAAGCCTTTAACCACTCTCTCTTTAGTAGTGATTCCCTCGACCTGAGACTTCTCCGCCTCACCCTCCTGGAAGTCCTTACCCCACTCACCCATATTCTCAACCTCTCCCTCTGCCAGGTGAAATATCCCACTCGCTGGAAATCCACCTACATCACCCCTGTACTTAAGTGTGGACACTGCACCTCCACTAACAATTACCGCCCCATCTCCGTTCTACCCCCTCTATCCAAAGCATTAGAGCGCATAGTTTCCGATCAACTCACTGACCACCTTACCAAATATAAACTGCTATGCAACCAGCAACACGGTTTCCGAAAGGAACACAGTACCACCACTGCCCTCCTTGAACTTACCTCGCATATCCACTCTGCCTTGGATCGCGGCCACCTCACAGGAGCTATCTTCGTAGACCTCTCTAAAGCATTTGATACGGTCAACCATGCCCTCTTACTAAACACACTGGCCTGCAGCGGCCTCTCTAATGATGCATTAAACTGGTTCACCAGCTTCCTCTCTGATAGAACACAGCTGGTCAAGGTAGGCACTGTCCTGTCCTCTAGCCTCCCAATCCACTCCGGTGTCCCACAGGGCTCCATTTTTGGCCCCCTGCTATTCTGTCTATACCTAAACTCCCTCCTGTCAGCCTGCCCCATCAGCATGCTTCTATACACCGATGATGCCGTCCTTTTTGCATCTGATCCAGACCCTCTTAAACTCCACCTAACACTCCAACGCTCACTCCCTGTGACTGAACGCTGGCTCACCACCCAGCGCCAAATAATTAACTACAATAAGACAAAAGTTATGATTTTCTCCCACCCACAGAACCCATTGAAGAGCCTCTGCCCCCAATTTCTAACTGCAAATCAAACCCCCCTTGAACAAGTGGACACCTTTAAATACCTAGGGATCACACTTGACCCGACCCTCAACTTTAATCAACATATTCTGCTTCGATCCACTGCCCTAAACTCTAGACTAGGCATACTTTATCAGTACAAACACTGCCTCACCCCCGAGGCTCCACGTCTCACCATTAACTCCTTTGTCCTCTCTCTGCTAGACTACGGTATTCTTATCTACAGTGCTGCTCCCACCTCTGCCTTCAATAGACTTCAGCTCATACTAAACAAGGCCTGCTGACTCATGCTCAGATGTGACCGATTCACCCACGCCTGCTCCCTCTACAGCGCCACTAACTGGCTAAACTTAGACAACAGAATCAAGTACCACAGCTGCCTAATGACCAAAAAGATAACTCTAGGTCTCACCCCTCCTACCCTAAACAAAATTATTCTCCCAGAATCCCCTGTCAGAATCACACACAACTCAAACAAACCGTTAGTAAGGGTATCCCGTTGCCGGACTTCCAAATTCCAAAGAATTTTCAGTTACAATGCCCCATCCTGGAATAACGCGCTCCCCAGTCAATTATCCAATGAAATAAGATTAGGCCCTTTTAAATCTAATCTAAGGAAACACCTCCAGGCCTCTAACCTATGTGACTGCCCCAGATCAGCCTCTTGTCGGGTTCAAGACCTAACTCCACTGAATCTTCGACTTGACAAGCAGCCTACTGTATCTTCTAACTTTGGCTGTGCTAAACCTCTGAAATCCATGATGTCCTTGTCTAATAGTCACTTTATGTATCTAGTGTGTATCCTCGATGTAATGTAATGCACAGCAACCCGTATGTTCTGTTACCCCGTACCTCACTATGTATGACTTGGAATCTTTGTAAATGAGGCTTTGACTCAAAGTTCTTTCTGAGTATCTCAAATAAACAAATAAATAAAAATAAAAATAATATTTCCCTGGTCTCTAGAGAAGCCCATCCAGCTGACACCACTGTTTAAATATTTCAATTTAACTATTTCCCTAGAAGTTCACTGATACAATTAATTTGTTTTTCATTTGAGACAAATGGAATCATTCAGAGGAGTGTACTGAAAGAAACAGCAGCAAGTGTAGAAGCAGAATTAGAATAGCTACCTACCAAATTCTGCTAACGGAACTTCTGTTCTGCCACAGAGTCAATGTTCCACACTGCAAAACACTGCTGTCTCTGGGGTCAGTCATGCTGTGAACCTGGTTAGAGAGGCAGGCTGAGGCTTGCAGAGGATAACAAAGACATTCTTCCGTTATATACAGGAACAGTACAAAACTAAGAAAGGAGTGGTCAGGCTTCAGAAGTGGGAGGGATGGGTGGATCACTGGCAGCTGCCGACACAGGCAGATCCTGGCTATACCACTAGTGGATCTTGTCAACAGTTCTCTGGAGATGGAGATGTGCCTGAGCATTGGAGGACAGTAAATGTGGTCCCCCTACATAAGAGTGGGAGTCAAGATAAACCAGGCAACTATATACCAGCCAGACCGATGTCTAATGGGGAAACTACAGGAGTCTATAATTAAGGAAAGGATAGTGTAGTTCCTGGAGGCTACCTGCCTGCAGGACACTAGCCAGCACAAATTTATCAGTGGGAGGTCATGCAAAATGAACCTGATTGAATTCTTTGATTGGGTAATAAAAGCCACGGATATGGGTCAGGTTGTTGATGTTTTGTACCTAGTCTTCAGCAAAGCCTTTACCTCTGTCACCCATGGATAATTAATAAAAGAAGCTAGGTGAAATGGAGCTGAGGGACAAGATTATTGGGTGGGTGAAATTTTGGCTGACTGGGCAGACCCAGATGGTCGTCCTAAATGGTTAACCCTTGGGGGAAAGGAAGTCATGAGTAGGGTGCTTCAGACTGGTTCTAGACCATTTCTCTCTAACATATTTGTGATATGGGAAGGAGGTTCAGGGTAAGAAATGCCACTTCAGAATTGACTCCAAGATCTCTGGAAGAGTGGACAATGAGGAGAGTCTAAGGGCCATAAGGAAAGCCCTGGAAAAACTAAAGGGCTAGTCAAGAGTGTGGCAGATAAAATTTGATGCAAAAAAAGTGCAAAGTAATGCACATACTGTAGGGGCCAAGAATCCAAGAATGGAGTACAGAATGGATGGGTGGGTAGTGGAGAGCGCATCAGAGGAAAGAGAACCGGAGGTGCTAACAGCGGAACATATGAAGGCATCAACATAATGTAGAAGGGCTGTGGGTAAGGCAAGTTAGGTGCTGGGGTGCATCGGGTGAGTGATCACTTCCTGTATAGATCCTGGTCCACTCTCACTTGGAGTATTGTTTGCAACTTTGGAACCCATACTTGAGGAAAGAAAGGGGCAGGTTGGAAGTGGTGCAAAGATGAGCAAACAAAATGACATAGTACAGGGGCAGCAGGGTAGGTCTTACAAAAAGTACTTACATGTATACACTAGAGGGCAGGAGAAAGAATGATAATATGACTAAGATATTCAAGTACCTCCATGGACTAAACAAGATGAAAAGCAGAGAGGTGTTCACAATCAGTGCTATCACGCGTACCAGAGGAAATGTCTTGAAACTGGTATGGGGGTGGGGGTCAGAAAAGATGACAAGAAGTACTCTTTTTATAGAAAAGGTGGTGATGGATTAGAATAAACTTCCAGTGGAAGTCACTGAGGTGGAAACGAGGGGGAGGGAGGAAGTTCAAATGGCGATGGGGTAGGCGCATAAGAATAGTGTGTAAGGATATATATGGAACAATTAACTTTCTCCTTGCATCAAGAAGTGAATAATTGGGTAAAACAAATGAACAAGATGGGTTGTATATGTAATGGCCAAGGATCCATAGTCTGTTCCATGACCTTAATTCGGACTAGGAGCAAAATGAACTGTAATCCATTATTTATATCCGTAAGTTATGGTGGGGGTACAGAACCTCCAGTTATCTGCTGTTTCATAGATTGTCTAATGGTTTCTCATAAAGTCAGACACTATTGTTTTTAAATATGTGATTGTGCCTACACATGTTTGTATAATGTTGAAAACGTTTAACAAAAATCTATTATAAAAAAAGAATAGTGTGGAAGGAGCAGACGGGGGGGGTAGTGCAGACTGTCAGGGCACAGACCCATGATTAAATAGGCTTGGACAGACCAGATGGACCATTAGGCCTTTGGATGCTATCATTTTCTGAGTGAGTCATGGGTCCACAGATCTGTGAGGGGCCTGAGAACACAGACTGAGGGCTAAATTAGAAAGGACTAAGGGGCAATAAAGATAAAATATTTAACATTTTTATTAATACATAATAAGGAGCCATAAGTGCCAGGGAATAGTGCAAGGCAACATTTGAAAATTCTGTTTTATGCAATTTTTACAAAATGTACATACTTTTCTTCCAATTTCTTGTATTTTACTACTTATGTGGTCCAATTTGAAGCGCAAGTTGTGCATTATTAAAATGTGCAGTTTCATACAGATCCTCTTTTTAATACAGAAACACATTCTTTTGTGTACTTTGTGCAAAATAGTTTCAAACTACATATTTTTAAAAAGCTGGGTTTTACAAAATGAACAGTTTACACAAAGTGTGTATTCACTATTTCTTATACTACTGTAAAATGTCAAATTGCATATTTATTTTAAATTAATTTATAAAAATGAGTAATGTGGACAAAATGTGCATATCTGCATATTTTGCAAATTAAAGTGACGCGGTATCACCACTATAGTTCAAGTTCAAGTTCAAGTTTATTTACCATCATGTATAAAAATCACATGTATCACATGTAATATACTAAAATTATTTGATTCCATTACAATGTATGCATTTAAAATCAACACATATTTATTAATATTTAACACGAACCGCCTGTCACTCAGAAAGATCTTCTTACAAACATCCATACTTTAAAGCCTCCATTTACATTGCTTAGCAATCAGATAGGCAAAACTAGCAAGTGCAAAAATCTTAATTTCATGTTTTGTATTACATATAAAATTCAACTGCTCTACTTTTGTATACCCTCCTAAATTTTGAAACACATTCCCAATAGTATCACTTCTCTCCTTCTGAAGCTCAGGACAATCTAAGATTAAATGAGACAAGCACATTTTTGCATTTGTGCACAAAGTACAGGCTTGAGCAGAACTTCCATTATATTTTAAATGTCCCCATTGGGTATACAGTCCCATTCTTAAGAAAGTCAGAACTTTTCTATATTTTATATTTTCACATAATATTAAATATCTTTCAGCTTCGAATGATGACTTAATATTGTTTATGTTTTCAGTATTCCAAGCTAATCTAATATTTTCTAGATCTTTTTGTTTTATTATATCCAATACTCTTTCTATTGCTTCTTGTGCAAATCTAATAGGATCAGTTGCCCAATTAAAAATTGCATTATGCTCAAGCTCGTATTTATTCAAAATCATATTTAATCTTCCTCCCCATGTTAACAATAACTTTTCTTGTTTTTGAGTTATATCTATCCAACAGTTAAACAACAGACTATCCACAGAGGCAGATCTAATTTTTCCAATAAGCAATACACTTTTTACAGCAGTTTACTTCAAGGAATGCCATTACCAGTCTCGCCCTTACCAAGGCATTTGATGTATATCGAGGAACCCCCAAAAACTTTTTTCAGGTATTGATTTTGTATCACTTCTACATCTTTAATATTACAACACAAACCTCATAATTCTGCCGCATACATTAATTGCGAATGCACTTTTGCCATAAGGCAACAATATTGTGCAAAAAAGGAGTCTTTTGCCATCACTTGGTCAAAATGTGTAATGTTGTTGAGGGTTTTAACTGCATTATCCTTCACTCTTTTAACCTGCTGATCACACTTACTATTATTACTAAAAACCACCCCAAATATTGAAATTCATCCAGTACCTCAATTCTAGACCCATTTATTTCCCAAAATGCTTTCTCTTTCCTTTTTTCATTAAATTCCACAATCTTAGTTTTCTCCAACTTTAACTCCATACCTAGATTCTTTACTGCATTTAGAGTTGTTTGTATTCCTCTTTTTAGCCTTAACAGAGTTTGAGCAAGTAACACCGCATCATCTGCGTATAATACAATTTTTACGGGTATTCCATTTATTCTTGGTGGAAAGCTCTCTGTACTCTCTAGTTCTTCCACAATCGAATCTATGTAAAGATTAAAAAGTGTTGGAGCAAGTAAATAACCCTGTTTAACCCCATTTTTAACTCTAATGGTGTTTGTTAATGTACCGTCTTTACTACATCTAACAGCAATTTTGTTGTCTTCACGTAAAATCTTCATAACTTCCAATAATTGTGGTTCCAAACCTTTATTTTCCAGAATATGCCATAAAGACTCCCTATGGACTGAGTCAAATGCAGATTTAATGTCAAGAAATGCTGCACATATTTTCCCCTTATTAATTTTAACATATTTGTCTAAGATATATTGTAAAATAAACATTTGATCTACTGTAGATTCCCCTTTTTGGAAGCCCGCCTGAAAATTTGAAATTACTTTCTGTTCATCTAACCAGCACTGGACTCTATTTAGAATTATCCTGGAAAATATTTTGAGGCTAATATTCAGGAGAGAAATAGGTCTGTAATTCTCTGGTAAGTTCCGTGAAACTTTCTTGTATAGAGGAACTATAACATTAACGTTCCAATTTTCTGGGATCTTTTTATATTTAAGAATATTTTGAAACACACCCAACAATATTTCTGCCCACCAATCAGGATCAGACTGGTATATTTCAGCACTCATCTCATCTATCCCTGTTGCCTTGTTCTTTTTCTGAGTAAGCATTGCTCCCACCACCTCTTCTTTTGAGATCTGTAAAACCTCCTTGTAATCTTTAGTTTGCATAAAGTCACCATGCAGGTCATCCTTATATGCTTTATTAAAAATTCTTTCAAAATATTCTTCCAATTCACCTCCAGGAATTGCCCCTAATACATTATATCTACCTTCTTCTACACCAAATGCAACTAACTGCTAAAAAGTGGCATTGTCTTTCAATTTGATCACCCTCTGTAAGCAACTCCACTGAGGAAGAAGAAAAAATATTTTAATAGTTATCAGCAAATGCTTATATTCTAGTTTTAAGTGTCATATTGCTAACCTGTCTTCTAGGTGATTATATTTTCTTATTCTCCTTCCTATTTTCCTGATCATTGTCCTTTTTTCACAACATTCTCTATCAAACCATTTTGCCCCATCTCTAGTTTTTTGCTGCTGTTCCTTTAGGGATCTCCTCTTGATCTCGCAAATAATCTTCTGTTCCATATTTTGATACTGTATTAGAATTTTTCCTAAGGCATCATCCTTTCCCTCCTTACTTAATTGAGCATTTAAATTCATCATTACTTGTTCTTTTAAGCTGATAATATTTTTAAATCTCAAGACATTTTTCATTAAAGCTGGGTCTACTTTTGACCACTTAATTCATTTAGAACCTCTAATTTGCATCTCTTTGTCTATAATCAATATTTGTTGTTTATTTTCACCAACCAAGCCCATTGCTTGGTTAAGCATAAGTCTTAATGGACGATGATCACTGTCCCAATTATTAATAACCTCAAAATTTACAATATCCTTGAATGAGTATATATCAACCATAATATAAGCCAATACACTACTTCCCTTCGTATATTTATAGGTGTAATTTCCAACTCAGTCCCCTATACTTCTTCCAGTCATCACTCTTAAATTCAACTTATTCATAATTTCCAATAAGATTTCCCCTTGTTTAGTTACTTTCTTATCCCTAGAAACTCTTAATGGGATTCCAAACATATCATCCAAACTCCATCTCTGGGTACAATAATCAGTACTTTCTCTTATTTTAACATTAAAGTCTCCTCCAATAATTAACATTTTCCCCGGGTGCTCCATTTCAATATTCTGAAGTACCTCCCCAAAATGTTCAAGTGCCTTTTTAATTGGGAACACCTTGGTATCTGGTGGAAGACATACATTTACCACTATACAGATAATACTGCACTTATAAGATACCAGTACTGCCAAAATATAATATTTTTCATCACACCATATACATTCTACATACAAATCAGGTAGATTTCAAGAACATTGCTATCCCTCCTGAGGCTCTTCCATATAGTTTCTTCTTTTTTGCTGGAATACACCACCCCTGATAACCTTCTATATAGTTATTCTCTATATCCACAATCCAGGTTTTTTGAACTAATATTACAGAAAAAGAATCTAAAAATGTCAGTACCCCAGCATCAACAGCACAGACCGGGGAAGGTGAGAACAGCCAAGTTTTGTTGCTTGCTCACAGCAGGAACCCCTGATTGGACTCCCGGTTTTGGCCTCTGCACCTGATTGGCCCTTCCTTCTCTGGGCTTAGCGCCCATTCACTTACATTGCAAAGTGCCAAACATTTGTGCCTGCCCCCCTCCTGCCTTTATTAAATAGACCTTAGCTCCACCTTTCCTTTCTCTGTCCCTCCCTGCTTCTATCTCCATTGGCCTCCCCAGTCTCCTTCCTCTTACTGCTACTCCCCTTACCCTCCTCCTCTGTACCTCCCCTACCCCTTACTTCTTCTCCACTACTTTTTTCACTGTTTTGGTGCCCCTGCACAGCTACCCTTGCCAACCTACTGATCCTGGTTTCCTTCCCCAATATGTTGAATTCTCTCACTAGTCTCACCTCCCTACTTCACCTCTCCTACCTCCCTGGAGCCTGCTATCCCTCCCCCCTCCCATCTACCAGCTAGATATCCCTTATCACCACCTAGGCACACTGCACTGTGAGCACCACTCTTCCACAAGGACATCTGATACCTCTGATTAGCTGCTCTGTATCTCCACCAGATACGGGCCATGGACACTCTTATATCCTCTGTCACACATGATGTTGTTCTGGGGAAAGCACCTGCACCACCAGATATGGTACAGCAAGCAACAAGCCCATAAGCTAACCTGCAAGAAACTCCATTTGTGTGCCCTGAAGCTCTTGCTCCTTCTTCTTCTGATATCTGGAAATGTGCACCCTAACCCAGGCCCATACACTACCAGCACTGCCTGCCGTACAAAATCTACAGGGGGCCTGACCATCACCACCATTAACATCTGCAGCCTGATCCCCAAGCTTGACGCCATATGAGTCTTTGTAAACCAAGACAGCCCTGATATCCTAACAATGGTCAAAACACGGCTGACGTCTAAAATTTCGGACTTGGCAATTGAACTACCAGGATATAATGTGCACAAACTGGACTGCATGTCCAAAAGAGGAGGAGGCTGTGCAATCTACATCAAAGACTATCTCACTGGGTGCCCCATCTCTAACCCCCCCATGACTCCACAGCTCAGATCCTACCAATTAAAATACCCCTATGTGCACACAACAAAACCCTCACAGTTATCACGGTCTACATCCCCCCAAAAGACCAAGGAAAAAGCCTCACAACTGTTCTGGACTTCATCAAAACACAGCCTGTGGGTGCCAAGACTATCACACTAGGCAACTAATATTAACTGGCATGCATCAGACGCTGCTGTCTCTTGGGGTGCCATATCATCAGCTAACCTCTCGCAAATGGTTATCTCCTCCACTAGAAATAACTACAAAACAGGCACTAGTACCCTACTGGACTGGGTCTTTACCAGTCATCCTTCCCATATCTCCAGCACCTCAGTCCTTCCTGACTCACTAAGCGACCGCTCACCTGTTATATGTGAGTGCTCAAATAAATTCCACAAGCCCCCGCCTAAAGTCATCACCAGTAGAGTGCTCCCACGTGGTCAACTAAGATATCTTAAATCCTGTCTCAGTCTGCAGGACTGGTCTCCCATTTTCCAATCTATGGATGTTAACACAGCTCTCAACTTCTTTATCTCCTCTTTCAACATGGCATGTGATGCATATGCCTCACTCAAAAAATGAAAAGTCAAGGCGCTCTGCAACCTATGGCTAACAGGCGAGCTACTGTCTCAACTAAAGTCTAGAGACCACCTCTGGGCACTAGCTAGGGCCTCTGGTGCCCAACGCGACATACAGAACTACAAACATGCCCACAACTGCACAAAATCCATTCAACTACAGAAAAGTGCATATTACAGAGAAGCTCTCTCCAGCTCCTGGGGGAAATGGGTCAGAGTTATGAAAGAATATCAAAGAAGTTACGGGGAAACAGCCCAAATCCTCCCCAACCATGCTAAAGGTTGATGAGTTCATCACCCTTGATCCCCTGGTCATCGTAAACACCTTCAATGATGCGTCTACCAACCTTAGCAGTGTCTTCCCCCTGGATTTTTTCCTGGCTAATACTCCCACTACTACCTGTGGCTCTTCTACCCCTACAAATCACCCACCCTTCTACTTTAAAGAAGTTAATTTGCGTGAAGCCCGGAAACACATCTCCAAAGCAATATCCAAGTCAAGATATAGTGGAGACTCGCTGGATCTTAAACTGCTATCCCTCACCCTGGATGAGGTTCTAGTCCCATTAACACATATTCTCAACCTCTACCTTAGACTCAGTCAGTTCCCTGACAAATGGAAAGCTGCTACAGTTACACCAGTCCACAAAAGCAGGGATAAGGCCTTCCATGGAAACTATTGACCAATTTCTATACTACTCCCTCTCTCCAAGGCACTCGAACACATAGTAGCCAACCAACTCACGGACTACCTGGATAAACACAATCTCTTATGTCCCCAACAGCATGGTTTCAGAAAAGGACACAGTACCTTATCTGCCTTACTGGAAATCACTGGAGCACTTCACTGCACCTTGGATAGGGGTCACTTAGCCAGGGCAGTATTTGTAGATCTGACCAAGGTGTTTGACACTGTCCACCACTGTATGCTGATCCAACAACTCCAGCTTACAGGACTCTCTCCTGACATTATAATGTGGTTTGATAGCTATCTGCAAAATCGATCACAAAGAGTAAAAATCACCGGTGCTCACTCGGACCTCAGACCAGTCTGATCTGGAGTCTCCTAGGGGTCTAACCTGGGCCCACTACTCTTCAGCCTTTTTCTTAACACCCTCCCAAAATCCTGCCCAGAACAACTCATCCTCTATGCAGATGATGCTGTAATCTTCTCCTCCCACAAGGACCCTGCGTTCCTTCAGCTCAGTCTTCAGCAAGGCTTTTCCACAGTGCAAAACTGGTTCAGCCATCATAAGCTGGTCCTCAACCATGAAAAAAACAAAGTAATGCTTTTTAACAGCCCTCAAAACAGGCATAGATCTCACCCCCTCGCTATCTCAACTAATATTGGAAGCACCCTTGAGCAGGTGCAGTCGTTCAAATACCTAGGGATATCCCTGGACTCAAATCTCTCCTATGGGGAAAACATAGACAATGTTGCCAAAGCTACAAATACATGCCTAGGCCTACTATATCGACATAGCCAGCATCTCATGGCTGATGCACTGAAGATCGCCGTCCAGAGCTCAGTGGTCTCCATCATTGACTACGAACTAATCATCTATGGCTCTGCCTCTGCCACTGCCCTCAGATGAATATTGACACCCCTTAACAAGGCCTGTAGGCTCATCTCTGGTGCTCACCATCTAACACATACATGCGACTTGTATGCCCAATCTGGATGGCTTCAACTTTCCAACCACATAAAGTACCTAACCTGCATCATGGCAAAGAAAGTAGCCATGGGCCTCATCCCACTGGGAGTCCAAACTTTGCTGAGTGCAAGACTAAAGCCCCGAAACACCAGGGGCTCTGAATCCCAGCTCCTCCAGGTCCCCCGCTGTCGCACCTCTCAGGGCCAAAGATCCTTTGCCCACAGAGTGCCCAGCTGGCTAAATGAGCTCAACCCTGACATCATCATCATTGCCACCCTTTGTTCATTCAAATCTAAGCTCCACCTCCATCTCATTAACTGTGGCTCCTGTGACTGCTATCTATAATCTCCTCAGTCCACTCGCTCTGTCCCATCTTCCTAGCACTTACTATCCTCCTCCTTCTACCTCTTTTTTCCCACTCCCCCTTTTTTCTTGTTTTTCCTGACTCTCTCCCTCCCCCCTTTCTACTCCCCACCATTTAAGCACTTTCCCCTGTTAGGTTAGCTAAGATCATTCTGCTCCTAGTTTGTTGATAAGGCTTCCTGCTGCACTTCCTGTCCTCACTTAACCATTCCTAATGTTTTGTCTTCATTGTCCCCTCCCTCCCCCCATGTTACATTGTTTTCTCCTGTGTTACCACAGTCTAGTACAGCTTACCCTATCTTTTACATTGATCTACCATTGTAACCAATTCTGCTACCCTATTTGCTGTATGTACTTTTACTGTATTTACTGTATTTTGTATTGTACTGTTCTCTGACGCGGAACCTTTGTAAAAGAACCTGGCTCAAAGGTATATTGTAATCCAAGATGCAAAAAAATAAAATAAATAAATAAACATCTTTCAATTTCCCATTTAGACCTGCTATGTTCCAGCAAAGGATTTCAACATTCTACAATACTATCCCTTTAATGAATGTGAGCTGTCAATTCCCATCCCGTCTCATCTAATATAAAAACAGAGCTACCTTCTAGAATGAACTCGTGTACAAGGGGATTTCTTTCAACTGTATGAAAAGTTAAAGGTGACCCACAGACGTCAGAGGATTCTGAGGATTCTAGAACATAGCTGTTATTTATTCTCTGACCCCTTCTCATTTGACCTCTGATTTCTGTATATGTTTCTCCATTTCCCAACTTATCATTTGAGAGCAGAGAGTGTTCTTGCTCCACCGGTTTCATATAGTGGGATCTTTTCTTTTGTACCTTTTTATTCTTCTTTTCTACTTCAGTTACTTTTCCACTACTTCTGGTTCTTTCTTCTCTTGTTTTCTCTACAGTTTTTCTTGCCTTGTTCTCAGCTAAAACTGTTGTTTCTGCCTTTACCCCAATATCCTTAAATAACTCTCTGTGACTTAAGATGGATTGTCTGGCATTTTTGTTCTTTAATGTCATACAGATCCAACCTTTTTCCTTTCCTACCCGATATGTGTAGGTCGACCCAACATCATTCCAGGCAAATTTCCTACCCATGATACCCTTACATATGTTATAAACGCAAAGTTTAAGGGTCATAGTGTTTTCATTCCCATTCTTAGGGATTCCTTTAAAAAATAAACACATGGCAGGATTTCACCTCTTTCTATACGATCTTTTTTAGTATCCCTATCATCCTTTTTTTCTATGAATTCAACATTCTTCTTAGTTAAACCTTTATATGTTCTACTATTCCTAACCTTATTTTCATCTATCCTACTGTTCTCTGGGGTGCTACTAATTACCCCTTCATCCAATAACTCCTCAACAACACTCAACCTTGTACTGGATTTTTCAGTTCTTCTTTCAAATTCCTTCTCTCTTTTACCACCATCCCCATCCTTTTTTTTCCTCCACCTTGTTTTTCATTTTGTTTTTCTTTAGGCCCTAGACCAAGTGGAAGGTCTCCCTAGATTCATTTTCCCCTATTTCCTCTGCCACTTGTTTAATTGTTTTATGTGACTTTTCCTCTATTAATTTATTATCCACTCTTCCTCCATTTGTAACTCCTAAAGTCATTTTCTCCCCTAAACGAGCCCCTAATAAGGAGGAGAAATTTTCAAGTAATTTATTATTTAACAAGATGCCATCTCTAATTTCCACCAACAGGTTTTTTATTCTCTCATTATTCTGAACTTGCACAGGAACTTCACTTACTGGCCCATAATTTTCTTTATCATCTATTATATGTGAAATATCTGGGGGCTGCATATGTGGAGGGTCCAGTCCTGGTCTCAATATATATGGGGTTAAAAAAGCCCCAACATCTCACAGAAAAGAAACACTAGGGCACTGATGGGATTTATCTATCAACTTTCTCCCATCACTACTCTGTGCATTACTTATTTCACCCCTTAATGCAATTTCTTCTGAGCCAGAACCTCCAGGTTCTTTTAAAGTTGTTCCATCAATCAAGATCTCTTTTTCTCCACTTAAATATTCTCTCCTCCCCTCTTCTAAAATTTTTATAGTTTTCAACAATGGATGTTCTTCTGTAATTTTCTGTAAACTCATGTATTTCCTGTCTTGCATATGAGAGGAACTGAGGGTAGGAACAGAGGAACCTTGTATTCTCAGGACCGCTTTTCTACCCACCAAATTAAGTTGACTACCAGGTACTAAGATATAACTTCTAATTTTTTTATCAATTAACACCTTATTCATGTCTGTCTTTTCATTCGCTATATCCTTTACTTTCTTATTTTTATTTGTATATATTTTTGGGTTTATTCCCAACTTCTTTCATGTCACTCTTGTTTGTACCATTTTCTTTGTAAGCACTAGACTTATTAAGATTCAATAAGTAAATGTCCAATGAGATAAATTCTTGAAAGCAGTGGAGACCCCCCCCTATAAATATAGAACAAAGACCAGGAAAAATATCAATATCCAAAGGATAATGAGGTCCCAATACTTCACCAATACAGTCAAAAAGCAGCCTCTAAAGACTTATGCCTCGAGGCGAGGGATATTCCACAGCAGTACAAAGTTGTGAATTCATGACTGTTGTTTCTACATCCAGCACGTGGAGTTTTCCTTTAATGGGCTTCAGAAGTTCAATTATAAGTCCTTATCTCACGGTGTGTTTAAAAATGGCAGAGAAGGAAAACGAGAAATTTGCAAATTATAGTGATGCAGTATCACCACTATAGTTAGGGTGGCTGGTGTGTTCAATGTTAAACTCAATTTTTTGTTTGCTTCTTGCAGAAAGGCAGTTTTACTAATTTTCATGAAACTTTCAGGATTTCTTCTACATGATAGAATCTGTAATCCCTAAAAGTCTCATGTACATTCATTCAGTATTTTTAGAGATATTAAAGTGTGAAAAAGCTGTGCTGTTTCCTATTGACTTCAGTGGTGTGTTTTTTCTTAATTTTTGCTCTTGTCTAGACAAAAAAGTATAAATCTTTAAATGGTGAAATTTTGCATGCATGTGTAGGTAGGTGGGGGAGGATTTCCTACAGCTGGTTGATGTTTGGAAGTTTTGTATTTTTTAAGATATTTACATTTGAAAAATCTTGTTTTTAGCATTTTCGAGTCTGCTCCACGATCCAGCTTGGAGATAACATACCACATGCGCATAACAGTTTCATTTCTATTGAATGGGGTACTAAAAAGTTAAGGCAGTCAGAGTTTGTCAACTCTGCCAGTGGATTTTTTTGGGGGGACTTATTCTTGTTGTGTAGTAGTTAGTGCCCCCCCCCCACCAATCTCTGCCCAACAGAAAATAAAATTTATTCCCTGGTAGCCAGTGGTCCCTCCCCTCCCAAATCCATGCCTGTAGTTTATAATTTTATTTCCTGGTGGCTAGTGATCCCTCCCCTCCTGAACCCCTGCCTGTAGTTTTAATAATTATTCCTTGGTGGATAGGGGTCCCTCCCCTCCCGAACCCATGCTCTAGTTTTAGTAATTACTTCCTGGTCACTAGTGGTCCCTCCTCCCTCCCAAACACATGCTCATAGTTTTAAAAATGATTCCCTGGTGGCTACTGGACCCCACCTCCACACCCGAGTAGGTAGTGGTCCCCCACCTCACTCCCGCCCACCCAACCTGAGCGGACAACTGGCACAGCCCACTGCTCTCCTCCATGACCCACCACCCAATTGAGCTGATGAATGAATGAGCATTTATAACATTTATACGTTGGTGCAATCAAATTACATCTTCTCTCATTACAAGAAGACACTGGTATCCCATGTACAAGGTGACTGTGATTGAGTGCTTTCAAAAAGGATGACTCAGTCATGGCTCCTGTGCACAGGGCTACCTGACAGGTTAGTGTCTGGATATGGGAGGGTAGGTGAATATAGCGATGGGATGTTGCTTTGTATACATGCACGCAAGGGAGGAGGAACCATGCTGTGCGATGGGTGGAAGGGGAAGGAAGGTTTGTGGGGTGTAGTGCAGTGGTGGGCTGCTGAGCTGGCCGTGTGGTGTGATGGGTTGGTGGCAAGCTGTGGTTGGGAGGGTGCCAGATTCAGTTCTGGGCGCTATCATGTTTTTGCTCTGGGTTGTTTTATTTCTTTCTTTTTTTTTTAAGTTTTGCACCCGACATGCACCCACCTGGAGTTGAGAATTATTTACTAGAGAGTGCAGGGCTACTTTCCCCGCATAAAAAGAAACCATAGATCTCAGGCACCCTTTGCAGTTTTGCTGCCAGTGTACATCGCCAAAATTAATTTTCGGCGATGTACACTCACCCAAATGGTGATCGCTATTCCGCAGTCACCATTATCACATGGAACCTTAGACACTCACAGCAAAATCCAAAGTTCTTGTTACATATAGATGTCATATCCATCCTGCCTCGGCCGAGTGTGTGTGTGTGTTTTGTGTCCATGGGTCCCTGGTTCTGCTGCCAGCAGGAGAGGGAGCCTGCACTTAATGGCTCTTGCCACTGATTGACTGACCTTACTACTGTCCAATGTTCTACGAGTAACTAATCTCTCCTCTTCCTGGCACTAGCCGGCCAGTCAGAGCAGTTGAATGATAAGTGAGGTCAATTGATCACTAACTCCTAAACCCACAGATTTCAAGCTACTGGCAGTTTTTTCCACTGGAACCTTTTACTTTTCTGGGACTGCTAGGGCTCTAGATACACATGCTGAGGTGTTGGGCTGCAAAAACATTGGGCTGGCACTAGCGACCAAGCGCTTTACTTGATAGCCCCACAACCTGATAAAGTGCATGATTCTGGCTATGTTAAACAAAATGGCAAATATTGAATTAAGCACCTATGTCAAATTTAAAATAGATGTTATAAACATTCCATGTAGTGATGTGGTAGCAGACAGCTACACATTCAATTGAATTTAGCTTAGAAAGTAAGTGACTCAGTAAAAAAAAAAATTACCTGTGCATCCTTTCAACAAAAATCTGTCAAAATACCTCTGGACCCACAGTAGTCATGCTGTGGACCTCCAGGAGGAGGTTGTAGTTAAGTGGTACTGCACAATTCCTTTTAAAAAACTAATTTTAGCACCTGGGCCAGGATTCACGAAAAATCACAAAGTGTGGTGCAAACATTTGCATGGCACCTTATTATTGCCCAGGTCGCAAAACTTGGTATTCACAGATGGATAGCAAATGGTGCTATCCATCTGTGAATAGGACCACTGCCTCTAACCCCACTGACACAGCCCCGATCCCCAGTCAAGTGAATACCCCCGCAAGCACAGCACCGGTGCACTAAGTTGGTATTCACTAGAGCAGTTATGTAAATGAGCCCACTGAGCATGCATGGCACTAACTGGCCACTTGCATGCCCATTATGGGCCCATTTGCATGGCCTGTGGTGAATGTTGTGCACCCCCTCAAGACACGATCACCAGTTGACATATGCATCCCTGGTGGTGGTGTACTGTCGCACCCCCCTCCCTGGTTGCCCACCCAATATGTTAAATTCCCATTTTCCATAGCGTAGTAGTCCCTTCCACCTACCTCTCCACTGATCATCTGCCCAATATGTTTAATACCCATTTTCCATAATGTAGTGGTTCTCTTCCCCACCCCCAGCTCATTGATCACCTAAGCCCGATATAAAGCATTCCTATTTTTTCCGATAGTGTAAGTGGTCCTCCCTGGTCACCAATAGCCACCCTTCAGCAGACACATAAACTCCCTGGTAGTCTAGTGATCCCTTGCCATCACCAAACCCTGTCCTATGCAATGTGTTATACCACAACCCTGGTGGTCTAGTGGACCCCCCCACCCTGCTCGGTAGTGTTTCTCCACCCTGCTCCACCCCCCAACCTGATCCCCTGCTGGCAACCAGCACAACCCACCTCTCACCTCCATGTCTAGCCATAGACTAAGCTCTCAGTGAGCGTGTACTGTCTATGGTATGGCTCATTGACAGTCAGTGTCAATGAGCTGTACTATAGACAGTGCGTGTTCACTGAGAACTCAGTTGGCAACCAGCCAGGAGACAAGAGGATGGCTATGCAGGTCACCGGCTGGGGAGTGAGTTGTGGGGGAGCAGGTAGAGGAATAGTACCAGAAAGGGTGTGGGGTGGGGGATCCAATAGACCACCAGGGTTATGGTATTACACATTGCATGGGACAGGGTTTGGGGATGGCAAGGGACCACTAGACTACCAGGGAGTATATGTGTCTGCTACGGGGCAGCGACTGCTGGCCAGAGAGGGGGGGGAGGGACCACTACATTGTGGAAAATGGGAATTAAACTTATTGGGTGGGTGATAAGTGACCAGAGAGAGGGGAGGGACCACTACACTATGGAAAATGGGAATTAAAAATATTGGGCAGGCAATCAATGACCGGGGGGAGGACCACTACACTATGGAAAATGGAAATTAAACATAACGGGCTGATGATCGGTGACCAGGAAGGGGGAAGGGACCACTACACTACGGAAAAATTATTTGAACACTTCAGGTGGGGATCGGGGACTGGAGAGGGACCCTACACTGTGGAAAATTATTTGAATACTTTGGGTGGGTGATCGGGACTGGGGAGGGGCCACTACACTATGGAAATTTTTTTTTTTACCATTGGGTGGGTGATCGGGGACTGGGGAGGGCCACTACACTATGAAACTATTATCTTTCAATATCGGATGGAGATTAGAGACCGGGGAGGGTCACTACACTATGGAAACTTTCTTTACTTAATGTTGGGTGGGTGATCTGGAAACAGTGGAGGTACCCAAAGACTGGAGGACAGCAGATGTAGTCCCCTTATACAAAAGTGGGAACAAAGAGGAAGCAGGGAACTACAGACCAGTCAGCCTCACCTCGGTAGTGGGGAAGATCATGGAAGCACTACTGAAGGAGAGATTGGTGGAACATCTGGTTGTCAATGGACTACAGGATCCAAGGCAGCATGGTTTCACCAGGGGGAGGTCATGTCAGACCAACCTCATTGAATTTTTTGACTGGTGACTAGGGAGGTGGATCAGGGGAGGGCAGTGGACATGGCCTATCTGGACTTCAGCAAGGCCTTTGACACTGAGCCACATAGAAGACTATTACACAAACTGGGGAATATGGGTGTGGGCAGGACAGCAGTGTGGTGGGTAGGTAACTGGCTGGGTGGCAGGACACAGAGGGTGGTGGTAAATGGCTGTCACTCCACAGAGGGAAGAGTGACCAGTGGGGTACCACAGGGATCAGTGCTGGGACCGGTCCTATTCAACATCTGCATCAGTGACATTGCGCAGGACCTGGAAGGCAGAATTTCACTGTTCGCTGATGACACAAAGCTCTGTAACAGAGTAGACACACCAGAGGGTGTAGACAGAATGAGAAGGGACCTGCAGAAACTTGAAGAATGGTCAGAGGTTTGGCAGTTGAAATTCAATGCAAGGAACTGCAAGATAATGCATATGGGGCACAAAAACCCTGGCACAATATATCAGTTGTGGGGTGAGGATATAGCATGCACCAAGCAGGAAAGGAATCTTGGGGTTATCATCTCTGATGACCCAAGGTAGGGAAACAGTGTGACAAGGCAGCAATAAAGCAAATAGGATGCTGGGATGTATAGGCAGAGGCATCACCAGCAGGAAAAGGGAGGTCATAATTGCGTTATACAAGACACTAGTGAGGCCCCACCTGGAGTACAGTGTACAGTTCTGGAGACCATACCTACATAAGGACATAGACAGGGTAGAGAAGGTTCAGAGGAGGGCAACAAAGATGGTGCATGGATTGCATCACAAGTCCTATGAAGATAGGTTGAAGGAACTGAACATGTACTCCCTGGAGGAGAGGAGGGAGAAAGGGGATATGATAGAGACATACAAGTATTTTACCGGGAGGAACAGGGTGCAAGAATACACTATTTTTAAGTGAAAAAGATGTTCCAGGACTAGAGGGCATGGGATGAAGTTGGAGGGAGGACGATTCAGAGGAAACATGAGGAAGAATTTCTTCACAGAACGGGTGGTGGACAAGTGGAACACCCTGCCAGAGGAAGTGGTGGGGGCTGAAACAATCACGGGATTTAAGAATGCATGGGATAGACATAAAGGAATTCTGGCGGTCAGGGGTAAGGGGCAACAGACTTCTAGGAAAACATAAACTGAACTTACAAGCTCAAATGGGCAAACTGGGTGGGCCATAGGCCCTTATCTGCCGACACTGTTTATGTATCTATGATCAAGGACCAGGGAGGGGCATGGGGGTGCAGTACCTCCACCAACCACTAGGGTTGTGCAGATTACCACCAGGTTTTTGTCGGCAGTAATTTGCTCCACATAAGGGCATTCACAAAGGCTCTTGCATGGAGAAAATCCTTAGTAAATGGGATTGCAGGGATATGCAAGTCCCCCCCCCCCCCATTTCCATTGCATCTCCCAACTTTGCCCAGGTGCAAACCCAGTTTGCAGCGTCAAAAAGGGTTTTGTGAATACCAACTATTCACAAAGTCCAGTTTGTCCTGGGCAAACTGGGTTTGCGCCCCAGCAAAGTTTTGTGAATCTGGCCCCTGATATATTAAATCCAAGGCAACTGTAACCCATCTCCCAAAAGTGCAGTGCTAAAATAATAAAAGTCAATACTTGTTAACATATCAAAATCAGCCAATCAAATTACATCTTTTGTCATTATCAGAAGACGCTCACAGCACAATCCAAAGTTCTGGTTACATTTAGATGTCATATGAAGGAGATGGCCTTAGTGCTGACCAGTCAGTATCAGTACAGTTGTTTCCATGTCTCTTTTTTTGATTCTTTAATCAGTGAACGGCCATCCACCAGATCCACTTATACAGCTGACATTTCTAGACTTGCAAACAGATGTACATGCTTCTGTTGATCTTCCCTTATTTCCCATTTTCATTGCTGGTGCTGTTTGTGGATTTGAATCCCATAGTGTCTTACTCTTGTTGTATAGTAGTTACTGGTCCTCCCACCCCTGCCAATAACTGCCCAACATAAAATAAAATTTACTCCCTGGTGAGCTAATTGCTCCTCAGCGCCCGAACCAGTTTTCTTCCTGGTAGCTAGTAGTCCTCCCAGACAGGCCCCTAGCTTTAAAATGATTCCCTGGTGACTAGTTGTCCTTCCCACACCGAACTCATGGCCACTATTTTAATAACTATTTCCTGGTTGCTAGTCATCCTGTGCCCCCGAACCCATGCCTGTAGTTTTAAAGTTATTTCTTGGTGGCTAGTGGTTCTCCCACACCCCAGCAGGTAGTGGCCCCCCAACCCAAGCGGGCAACTGGTGCAGCCCACTGTTCTCCTCCATGGCTGGCCACCTGACTGAGCTGATGAATAAATTTGAGTTTATAATATTTATATGTTGGTGCAGTCAAATTACATCTTCTCTCATTATCAGAAGACACACAGCAAAATCCAAATTTCTTGTTACATGTAGATGTCATATTGTCATATCCATCCTTCCCGGCCAATTGTGTGTGTGTGTGTGTGTGTGCATAGGTGGCAGATCTGGGAGATCAGAGGGGTTAGCTGACCCCTCACTTACACTTTGACACCCCCCCCCACCACCACCACCACTTCTGATACAGGATTTACTAGCCTGTTATCTTAAGTCTACCTGTTGTCTTAAGTCTGGCACACACCACACATATTCACTGAAAGTCAAAGAGAGTCAAGGTCAGATGAGCTCATTGAACTGTACTGACTAATTGCTATGTACCTTTCCCCCACTGGCACACAAAGCAAATTTTAAGATTTAAGAGATTTTGATCATTTAGGCTTTCAAGCTATGCAGAGCTCTTCATCAAACAGTGACAGACTTTGCAAAGAACTCACTTTAAATACATAGGGTAGAATTGGTATTATTTAGAAATTATGAAACAAAAAGTCTGTGTTTTACCTGGAAAAGGCTCCATTGAGTGATGCTTATTTACAAGGTGGTCCTGGTTTTACTGCAACCATTGTCCTATAAAGGCATAGAGCACTGCCTGCTGCATGCTAGTTCATTTTAGTCACCAGAAATTATGTTAATGAGTGTTCAAAAACAATGTATGGAGAATACTGATGAAAGCCTATGGGATGATCCTTTCATTTCATTATTTATTTTTATTCTTTGGTAAGTGGGTAAGGCCCACTAGGCCCAAGACCTGTTTTCAGGTGTTGCCTTGGAGTGATTGCTCAGGGTCACACAGTATGCATGTGGAGTCTGTGGAAATCAAACCTAGGTCTGCTGGATGTACCAAACATGTTCACAGCTCCTTACTATAACCTCAAGGCTATACTGTCAGCTCAGTGCTGGAACTGTAGCCTAAAGCAGCAGAAATGCTAATGTAGTCTCAAATGAAGAAGAAAGGCTGCAGTGTTCATTTCAGAATGGGGGATCAGGACAAGTTCCACACAGTTTTCAGTTTTGACCCACATAAAATGTCATGCTTGTTAATGCATAGCATAGCTATGGAATTGTAACCATGATGGTTGCAGCATAACTGGTGAACTATGGTAGGTACAGAAGCAATGTCACCTGGGGAAAGGTTTCCTGACTCCTGGAATAACTGGGAAAAACAAACAAATCCATAAGAAACTGCCTCTACAGCTTTTGCAACCCTGTACAATCTAATGTAAAAGTGAGGATTAGGGTTATAAAGAAAGAAAAGAAAATGGGAAAACATAACCTAATGATAAGTAGTGGTTATGTTTATAGAGAAGCATGAGCACCACACTCTAAGCAATTTCGTAGGCCCACCATTCTCCAGTTATGCCAGGAGGTTGGATAGGTCAGATATTTTTGTGTGTGAGGGGGATGGTGGGGATAAAGCCCAATAATTTTTTTTATAAACCATCTTTATTAGAAGACAAGGCACAGAGTGTACTCTGTAGAATAAAATAACACCACTAGACACTTGAAAGACTGTTCTGTTGCTTAGAATCCTTTATATATTGCTACTCTGACCATTGATTTTACTAAAACCTCACTTTAGATTTGATCTGGTCAGTGAGAACACAGTGTCCAGTACTGAAAGCAGGGAGAGATAATATGTAGATGTTCTGGGATTCTGCGTGGGGGTGGGGTCATGCGTGCACAGTATCTCAAATAGTAGCTGACGTACTCCAGGCAGACAACTCGTACCAAGGAGTTGGCTGCCCAAAGAGGTAGCGTTAAAAGAAATATGTACCCTAAGTTGCCTGACTTGTAACTTGTATGCGTGCCAAGTGGCAGTTGAGTGCTGCAGCAGCCCTGCCCCTAAATAAGTTTAACGAGGACACAAAGTAAGAATAAGGCTGCAGGTGCTCTATGTAGATAATAGGATACATGGGAAGGGGGACTCTCTAAATGTAGTTGCATTACTTTTGTTGGTAGTTCTATATGTATGGGTCTATAATTAACCCCATACATGTAGAACTGCCAGCAAAAATAATGCAGCTAGGTTTAAAGAGACCCCTACCGTCACCAGTCCTGTTAATACTGCTTCTACATAGAGTGCCTGCAAACTCCTTCCCTAGTTTGTGTCATCATTAAACCTATTTTAGGGGCAGGACTGAAGCAGCTGCACTCTATGGCTGCTCAGCTCATGTACAGAAGTTACAAGCCTGGTAAATTAAGGTACATTTTTTATATTACTATATTTAGAAAGGGATGGCACAGATGAAAAAACACCCCTCTGAACTGGTTATGAGACCAGAATACAGTGGTATACCACGAACCATTGATGATAGTATCACCTTCCCACAAGTATTGATAACATGACTTCTGAGACTGTGAAACTGTCATTATATCATTCATTCTCTGCCCCCCCCCCAGTTTTTGAACCACTCCTCCGTGTGTGTGCGTCTGTCTGTCTGTCTGTCTGTCTGTGTGTCTGTGTGTGTTTCTTGCACCTGTGAGCCCCTGGTTCTGTTGCCCTGTCACTAGCAGGGGGGCTGGCGCTTATTGTCTCTTGCCACTGACTGACTGGCCTTGCAAATGTCCAGCATTCTGTGAGTAACTGATTTTTCCTCTTCTTGGCACTCAATGGCCAGTTGGAGTAGTTGAAAGGTAAGCGGGATCGACCGATCACTAACTCCTAAACCCACAGATTTCAAGCTACTGGCAGTTGTTTCCACTGAAACATTTTACTTTCCTGGGGCTGCTAGGGCTCTAGGTACACATGCTGTAGTGCTGGGCAGTAAAAACATTGGGCTGGCACTAGTGACTGAGCACTTTACTTGATAGCCCCACCACCGGATAAAGTCCACGATTCTGGCTGTGTTAAACAACATGGGAAATACTGAAGTAAGCACCTATGTCAAATTTAAAAGAGATGCTATAAACATCCCATGTAGTGATGTAGTAACAAACTGCTACACGTTCAATTGAATTTAGCTCAGGAAGTAAGTGACTCAGTAAAATAAAATCACTTGTGTGTCCTTTCAACAAAAATCTGTCAGAATACCTCTGGACCCACAGTAGACATGCTGCGGACCACTGATGGGGAGGGGGAACGGTGGTTAAGTGGTACTGCACAACTACTTTTAAGTGACTCGGTTTAGCACCTGATATATTAAACTGAAGGCAGTTGTAACCTATCACCCAAAAGTGCAATGCTAAATAGTAAAAGTCATGACTTGTTCACATATCAAAATCAGCCAGTCAAATTACATCTTCTGTCATTACTAGAAGACACCCACAGCAAAATCCAAAGTTTTTGTTGCATACAGATGTTATATAATGGAGATGGCCTTAGTACTGACCACAGTCAATATCAATACAGTTGTTTCAATGTCTCTTTCTTTATTCTATAATTAAACAGCAAACGTCCATCCACCAGATCCACTTATGGAGGTGACACTTCTTGACTTGTAAACAGACTTACATGCTTCTGCTGATCTTCCCCTATTTTCCATTTTCATTGCTGGTGCTCTTTATGGATTTGAATCCCATCCAGTTCACTCATGGCAGTACTGGATTGTATTCCAGAGATAAAAAATATAGAAAGTGGGAAACTCACTTAGATGTCTGAATGGCTGTTTTAACTTTTCTATTTCTAATAGCTACTACTATATCTCACAGTCTCCCACATACAGTATTATTACCATGCCTGATTTATAGTACAAACCTTGGATCCATAACCCAGTAGCTCAGGCACAGTATAATACAAACAAATGCATGGCAATTGATATGATCACATTTATATTTACAGTCATGAAGGAGATCGCCAAATTAGTACAAGACCTTAGGGGGTGGGAGTTTATATATTGTCTTACCCATTTAAGCCATGTGCACTACAGAAATGGCTTGAGATCAAATTCTTCATTATAGCCTAATAGTTTTAAGCTGCTTAGATCTATGACCGTACGGTGACAAAACGTTTGTCGACCAATGGTACAGCGAAACCTTCATGTCGAACACATTTGCAGTCAGCATAAAGATAGTCACTGTCTACTATGTTTTCTTCGGGGGGCTGTGCCCCAAACCCCCCAAGTGGGGGGGGGTTATGCTCCCTGCACCCCTCCCAATTAATATAATCTACTCCTAGTCAGAGCTGATTAGGGGAGGGGGTGCAAGACCCCCAGAAAACAGCGCCAGGGTCCAGCACCGACACTACAGCAACCTGGTGGTGTTGTCGCTGTAGTGCCGGTCACTGTCGAAATGTTGCTGTCGGAGCGGTATATGAGCAGCTTAACTTTTGAATATCTATAGTGTTTTATTGCAGTGTCACTGACCACCAAGTCTGATTATAGTACTTGTCATGTCTGCAGCAGATAGGTGTAAATATTTGCTTGTTTTCCCTTAGCTGTAAGGCTGGATGGCTTTAGATAGTTGCTTTAGTGCTGCACTTACACAATCAGGGTGCCATAATTCTCAGAACTGGAACCAGAACATTATAGTGGTGTGGTAGCGCCACAATAGTTAGGGTGGCTGGTGAGTTCTATGTTAAACTCAAATTATTTGTTTGCTTTTTGCAGAAAGACAGTTTTACTGATTTTCATGAAACTTTCAGGCTTTGTTGTACACAACAGATTCCACAATCTCTGAAAGTCTCATGTAAATCCATTTAATATCATTAGAGATATTACAGTGTGAAAAAGCTGTGTTGTTTCCAATTGACTTCAATGTTTTTTTTTCTAAATTTTTGCTCTCGTCTAGACAAAAACTATAAGGGCTGGATATTCAAACTGCGCTATTTTGTGGCGCAATCCCTTGTGCTGCACAAAATAGTTGTGCAGGGGTGTGTCCAGAGTGATATTCAAAGCAGTTGCGCTCTTGAGCAACTCCTTTGAATATCAACCCCCAGCCACTGTGCATGGTGCAGTGGAACTTGCGCCACCGCAAGTTGTCAGAGTGGAGCATTCAACTTGCGGTATGCGCCAGGAATTGCGTGCGCCATCGCGCAAATCCCGATATTCAAGGAGACATGCAAATGGGGCTATAATTCATGCAAGGCACAGGGGTGCCATTTGCATCCAGAGCAAGACAGTTCAGCTGTGAATGAATGTATTCATTCACAAAACTGGATTGTCTTGGTACAGTATGGGCTGTGCCATTGGCTCTTTGCACTGCACCAATGGGCATGCAGCCCTACTGGGCAGCCAGTCGGCGGGCGGCGGGTGGCAGGCGGGTGGATGCTGCCGCTTGTCGGCTGCTGGGGGGAGCGGGTGGTGGGGCTTCGGGGTGGGTGGGTGGGACACTCAGACACCAGGGATGTATTCGGGGTTCCTTCTACCATCCCAACGATCGGGATGTAAGGTCCACTGGACCACCAGGGATACGCTCTGGGGAGCTACATTGCTGCCCGCGATCGGGCTGGTGGGGGGGGGAAATTAAACTATGCCTGCGATCGGGCCAGTGGTGGGGTGGTGGGGGGGATTCTACACTGTTTTGCCCGCGATCGGGTTGCAGGGAGGGCACAGGGAGTGGGTGGGGGGCCAGCCATAGGTGGCAGCTGCTGTGTTGCGCCCTGCAATGCAGCAGCTCATCTGTGGGTGGCCCTCGACTTGATCCTTTTTTTTTTTGCTCAAAGTGGTGCAGGCGCAGGTTGGGGGTTGTGCCTGCACAACTCTGCACAGCCCGGCTGAATATCGGGCTGTGCAGTTTATGCATGGTTCCTCCCTCTCCAGTTCAGCATGCATTCATTTGCATTGTGCTGTTGCTCAGCCTGTTTTCAGTGGCGCAACTGCCTCCTGCTGAATATCGCAGAATGGCGCAAGTTCGGACTTGCGCAGGTGCAACCCTATTGCGCATGGCGCAACCCTTTTGAATATCTGGGCTTAAATCTTTAAATAGTCAAATTTTGTATGCATGTGTAGGTTGGTGGGGAAGGATTTCCTAGGGTGGTTGATGTTTAGGAGTTTTGTATTTTTTAAGATATCTACATTTGAAAAAAGCTTGTTTTTGCATTTCTGAGTCTGCTTCGTGATCGGGCTTGGAGATATCACACCACATGCGAAGAACAGTGTCAGTTTTGTTGAATGGGAAAGTGAAAACAATCGGAGTTGTGCATCTCTGCCAGCGGAGTTCAAACCCCGCATTTTGCAGAGTGTCTTACTCTTGTTGTGTAGTGGTTAGTGGTCCCCCAACCACCACCACCACCAATTACTGTTCAACATAAGAATTCCCTGGTGGCTAGTGGTCCCTCCTCCCTCCCTCCCTCCCCAACCTCATGTCTCGTAGTTTTAATAATTATTTCCTAGTTGCAAGTGGTCCCTCCCCACTCCTGAACCCATGCCCCTAGTTTTAAAAATAATTCTCTGGTGTCTTGTGGACCACACGCCCTCTCACCCCAGCAGGTAGTGGCCCCCCACCCTGCCCTCCAACCTGAGCAGGTGATCAGCACATCCCACCGCTCTCCTCCATTGCTGGCTATCAATTGAGCTGATGAATGACTGAGCATGTACTTGCACAAGTACACACTCATTCATCCATTGATGACAGCTCAGTCGGGCAGCTGACTGTGAAGGAGAGTGGTGGGCTGTGCTGGTCACCCACTTGGGTCGTGGTGGGGGAGTGGGGTGTGGGAGGCACTACCCATTGGGGTGGAGGGCCCACTAGCCACCATAGAATAATTTTAAAAATTACAGGCATGGGTTCGGGATGGGGGAGAGAACATTAGCCACCAGGGAATAATTATTAAAACTATGGGCATGGATTCGGGATGGGGAGGGACCACTAGCCACCAGGTAATCATTTTTAAAAGTATGGGAATAGGTTTGAGATGGGGGAGGGACCACTAGCCACCAGGGAATAATTATTAAAATTATGGGCATGTGTTCAGGAAGGGGGAGGGAATTATTTTATTAAGCATCGGGGGGGAAACAATGAGACACCAGTGAAAAGATTAGGCTGGCATCAGAGAAATCACCATTTACCTTTGCCTTGCTTTTGTTTTTTTTAAGTGCAGTTTACACTTAAAGAAAAACATAAAAGCAAGGCAAAGTTAAATGCTGAATTTCCTATCAACCAGGGAAACATCACAAATTGATCCGCCCTGTCTACTTTTGCTGCATATACCTGGGGTCTCATGCAACATCTGCTGACTAATGTAATAAAATATCTCTGGTTGCTACCTGACATGGTACTCATGTACCTATATTATGACTACTGTGATCTACCTATTACCAAGCATGTACCACCCGTGAATGCCTGTAACACTGGTTGCTTTTTTTAATCTAAGCGTTGTGTACTGTACTGTTTTGTTTGCTGTGATGTATTGCTCTCTTGACAAGGTGCCTTTGTAAATGAGTCTATGACTCAAAGGTCTGTAAACCGATGATCTAATAAATAAATAATTAAAAAATAAAATCCATGAGGCGGATTTTTTTTTTAGTTGTTTAACCAGGACTAGCACACTAAGCTGAAAGCTTTTTTACAGGTGTGACCTGGGAACACAGGGAAGTTAAGTTATTTGCTCAGGGTCACACAGTATGTGAGTGGAAGCTGTGGGATTCAAACCCAGGTCTGGTCTGCTGGATGTCACCAGATTTGCAGATCAGAACCTTAAACCACTGCGCTATATGCCTCCCTTTGGCTAAGTCATGGGAAATTTGCCAGTGAATTAAAACTTTGGACACCAGTACATCTGCTTTAGCAGGCATCAGGGTGGCACAAATGTATGGGTACCTTGCCACTCTGCCTAATCCAATTGGATACTAGGATTTCCTCTACTCCTTTTATAATGTGTCTGACTATGCACTGTACTATAGCAAGAAACTAGGGAGCTGAGCGAGTATATTAATCAATATGTATCTTGCAGTCAATAAAGTACTGTACATTGCATTTCCTGTGAAGCACAGACCACATATTCAACAAGAACAGATATAAATTGACTTAACATTATTATAATGCTGTGAGTATTTAGGATAAGAATTGTTGGATGTCTTGCAACAAGCCAACAACATATAATTACTCATTTAAGAAAACGAGGTGAGCTGCCTTGTGTGTGCTTTGCTCTCTGTAAAAACCGATGAGAGCACAGCACAAACACCGCATGTGCTATCCTGGGAAAGAAAGCCACTATGGCAAAATAAATGACAAGCAAAATTAAGGGAATATCCCAACAAAGACCCCAAAACACATATTTATCTATGGTCAAATGGTGTTTTAAAAAAGAAAAAACAAAAAAAAGCAGTCTTCCAAGGTTAAATAAAGTTAAACCAATTTATGCAATAGGCGTGGACTCAGAAGCCATTGAATAAATCCATTTATCTTCACAGCTGTTGAATAAATAAAATTTATCCATATAGTAGCTATGTCACAATCACTCCAGAACTCATTTAGAATGTTTAGCCTCAGTAGCAGTACTACCCATATTCAAATGTAAATAACTTTAAAACAAAAAAGATAGCATGGTACTGTGAGCATGAAAGTTGTTCAACACAAAATTATCTATAAAATGAATGGTGTTTCATTTATAGATACCTTATAGATTTTTTATAATTAGCAAAAAAGAGCAGAAATTGCAATTTTTTGTTCACTTTTTTGACAAACATATGCAAAAAAATATAAGCAAGCAGTGACAGAAAACATCCCTATTGCATAAATGAAATATACAATGGTGAGCTGTCAGATAAATGATTTATTTATGCTTGTGCTGTTTGATCTCGGATACCTAACTCATGGTATACGCCACTCATGAGGTTACCTGAGGTCAAACAGCACTTGTGTAGATAAATCATTTATCTGACAGCTCTCCATTGTATATCCCACATATATTGCTTTGTTTGAAATATTTTTTATTCATGCTGAAGGTTTTCCTAGCCAAGCAATTTCAATACTTAAAACAAATATTTTAATTTTAAGCAGCAGGCCATCTTAATGACAGCATATGAAATTCTAAAGCACTTCACATAATTACCAAATTGTTGTTTTTCACCTTAATCAAATCTTTTTAGAATACCTAATAGAAATAATGGAATAATGTCAGGCCTGGAAAACACACAGCAACACATTTGATTAGAACAAAAATAAGTATTAGCCTGTCAACAGTGTAGTATTCCACAACAAATTTAAAGCACCTTCACTGTGTCCTACGCTATGTGACTCCACTAAGGAAACAATGACATGTTCTACACTCATCCCATTCTCATGTACTGTACCCATTTCAGCTTATTTACTGATGGAATGGGGTGAGCATTAGGGCTGACAACCCCAAGGCACCCCCCACACCTGCTGAAGATGCAAGAGAGGTGAAACCCTCATGTTTTTCCTGTTGCTGCCTGCAGGGTGGGGGTGGGGAATTAGGATTGGAAACCCTAACACCCCATTTCCTGACTTTTTTGGCATTAAGACACCCTAACTGGTGCATTAATGTCATTTTTATGTTGCTTGCATGCATGTGCAAGAAACATAGTGCCATTATCTCAGTTTTCGGAAGTGTGGCAACTGTCTTCCAATACAGTCAGTGTGTTTGCAGGCACAGCCCCAGTTCCCCAATCACTGCTACAGCTGTCTATGACAGCAGTTGAAAATGCAGTGGTTGTACAGTTGAAAGGGAGAGCTCCGCTTCAGTGAACAGAGCTTCCCCATCCATACACACTCGCGCACGCACACACACTGCGTACTCATGCACCTTCCCTCACACCTAGTGGCTGACGGGGTGCCCAATCTCCCGCTACGTAAGCCCCCCAAAGAGTCCAGGTGCCAGCTGGGAGCCCACCCCAGCATGGCAAAATGTTTTATGCCAACGGGGTGCCCAATCCCCATCAGCTGCACACCACCCCCAAGATCCAGGTGCCACGCTGGCAGCCCACCTCAGCGTGGCAAATGATGCGAGGGCCGACGGGGTGCCTATTTTGGCCGGCTACAGCCCCTAACAGTTCTTTTCCAGCTGCCACGCTGGGAACCTACCCCAGCATGGCAAACGTCCTCGTCGTCTTACTAAAAAACTCTGTAAATACAAAACTGTCCCTTGGCGCTTTCTCCCTGCCCCCACAACCCACACCTACTCACTGCGCACTCCTACCTCCCCACACCTCTATACTTACCTCCGAGCTCGCGCGACAATCTTCGTGGACTGAACACGCCTTCGCACTTTTCAAAGCCGACTCACTGGACTGAAGAAATGCCGGTAAGCTGTATAATGGGATAGATAGGGTTTTTTCAACTTTGTTGCATATTTCAGGCATTTTTGGGAATTTTGGGCCCAAATTTTCAACATGGGGTTTTTGGGACCCCTTCTCACGAATTCTTGCACTGTCATGATGTTAATCGGGCCCGAAGGTTGATTTTGCGGTCACTGCGTGAAATCACCTTTCGGGACTTGATTAACGAAACGATACTGCCAGTGTTCATAAGGTGGGCTCTCAGAAAGTCTATGTTGAAAATTTGGTGAAAAAAATCCTAAAAATGACTGTTTTACAAGCGTGCATTGCGCAGTTCCTACGCACGCTCATAAGTTCACGAATTTTCAATATTTTTACTCCAGATTTTCAACATTGCCATTTTACCACACCTCCTTTTAAGCAGTACAGCTGTCATTTTTCACATCTCACCCAAAACATGTTTCCACCCATGTAGCACACAATGGCACAGTCAGTGTGCAAAATTAATGTATGGGCCACATTAAAAAAATCACAGTGATACTGTTCATGAGCAGAGTTCTTAAAATGGCTATGCTGAAAATTTGGTGAAAAAATTCTTAAAAATGACTGTTTTACGAGCGTGCATTGCGCAGGTCCTACGCACGCTCATAAGTTCATGAATTTTTTATATTTGCACTCCAGATTTTCAACATTATCATTTTACCACACCTCCTTATGAGCAGTACAGCTGTCATTTTTCACATGTCACCCAAAATGTGTTTCCGTGCATGTAGCGCACAATGGCACAGTCGGTGTGCGCAATCAATGTTTGGGACAGATTAAGAAAATCACAGTGACACTGTTCATGAGCAGAGGTCTTAAAATGGCCATGTTGAACATTTGGTGAAAAAATTCCTAAAAATGACTGTTTTACGAGCGTGCGTTGCGCAGTTCCTACGCACGCTCATAAGTTCGCAAACTTTTAACATTTACACTCCAGATTCTCAACATTGCCATTTTACCACACCTCTTTATGAGCGGTACAGCTGTCATTTTTCACATGTCACCCAAAATGTGTTTCCATGCATGTAGTGCACAATAGCGCATTTGGTGTGTGCAATCAATGTTTGGGACATATTAAGAAAATCACAGTGACACTGTTCATGAGCAGAGATCTTAAAATGGCCATGTTGAAAATTTGGTGAAAAAATTCTCTTCTGACGTTCTGCAATATTACTAATGAAGCCATTGAACAGAACTGGCCCCAGGACCGATCCCTGCAGCACCCCACTGGTCGCCCCCTCTCCCTAGACTGCACACCATTTACCACCACTCTCTGCCTCCTGTCTGTTAGCCAGTTTCTAACCCAGTTTACCACCCTTTCCCCCATGCCCAGCCTACCCAGCTAGTTTATCAGCCTCCTATATGGGATGGTGTCAAAGGCTTTGCTGAAATCAGGGTAAGCGTTGTCCACTGCCCCACCTTGATTCACTTCCTTTGTCACCCAGTCAAAGAAATCAATCAGATTTATCTGACATGATGTCCCCACTGTGAATCCATGTTGTCTATGGTTCTGGGCTCCGATGGCATCTAGATGTCTCACTATCCTTTCTTTAAGCAATGTGTCCATGATCTTCCCCACTACTGAGGTGAGGCTGAACGGTCTATTGTTCCCTGCCTCCTCCCTGCTGCTGAACTTGTGTAGAGGGACCACATGTGCCCTCCTCCAATTCACTCATGTTGAATGACTCAGTGAACATGGCTGCCAGAGGTACTGCTATCTCCCTTCGCAGTTCTGTTAATATCCTTGGGTGTATGCCATCTGGTTCCTTCGCTTTGTCCACCTTCAATTTAGTGAGCTCCTGCAGGACTCTTTTGCCTTTGAATGGACTATTGTCCACCTCTTCACCCCCTTGGCAACTGCTGTACTACTGTGGCCCTTGCCCCTCCCACTCTTCTCTGAATACTGAACGGAAAGACACAGTGGATGTCTTGGGAGAAAGGCATGGAACTATCACTTCCAAATACCTAAACAGTACATACAAGCAAGCAACATTCGGCATTGACAAATGCTTGTTTTTTTTGCAAAGAATAAATATTCCAACTTGTACATTTAAAAAAGTTTTAAATAATGCACAATTTGAACAAAAATCCACATTTTGTACTGTACATATTGCATGTAAATGCTCCAGACTGTGTGTTTTTTAGAAACTGGGATTTAAAAAATGTGCAGTTAATGCAGGATCAATTAATTTGTCTAAAATGTGCTCAATTTTACAAACATTGTGCAAAACCAAAATATGCAGTGTAGCACAATTTCACCCAACACTACCAAGGAAAGTTGAAATATAAATACAAAGAACAAAGGAAGCCGGCCACACTATGGGCAATGCATTGGTGCCACACTATGGGCAATGCATTGGTGCCACACTATGGGCAATGCATTGGTGCCACACTATGGGCAGTGGTAGTGAGTATGCATATACTGGGGATTAGCTAATCATAAACTTACAGGATGCTGGTGGTACCAAAATTCCTCTTTTATTCCATAAAGTGCTCAGGTGCAAAGGCAGAAAGGCAGGGACAGCTAGTAGCCAGTCAACATTTTACCATCAGGCAAGACGTTTTTGTTGACAAAGCCGTCTTGCACAATGGTGAAATGTTGACTGGCTACTACTGTACCTGTCCCTACCTTCCTGCCTTTGCACTTTTATGGAGTAAAGAGGAATTTTGGTATCATCAGGATCATCCTGTGAGTTTACGCTCTCTATTATTTTTTCTGAAATATAAATACTTGCCTTATGAGGAAAAATAACAGTGATTTCCAATTCACAGGTGGAGCTAGAATCAGTTGCAGCCCACTTAAGAAGCATTTGAAAGCAGAGAAGATACCTACCCACGTCCATTACAAATGCCAGAATCTGCAAGTAAGAGGTGCTTTATATGTGCAAAAGGTGTGAAAAAATACTTTAATAGTTTATTACATTAATGGAGAGGTGTGTGACACTGAGGGCCATTGCAACTTAGGGTTCCTGTGGACCATATGTGACAGACAAAATTCAGCAAAAAGCTCAGAGTGAGAGCTACAAACTCATCTAAGTAAGGAATCTATATTTCAAAATATAAAGTTTGTCTTGATAGTAACAATAAAAACTGTTAATAATATGACAAGGTTAAGTTGTGATAAAAGGTATGGAGCCTAGCTTGCTGATTTTCACCAACATTCCACATAAAAGTTCAGTGACTTTTTCCTCCAGCAAGCATTCCAAATGGACCAGTGGCAAGCAATACAGGACAGCCAGAATTAATTAGCAAAATGGGGAGCTGGAGTCCCAGCTAATTAAGCAATAATGCATGACAGGATGTGTGTCATGCTGGGATAATACCATGCTTCCGGTGGTCGGGCATGAGATCGCAGGCCAGCTATATCCAACACCTGAGAAGTGATACTATTCTAGCACGACACACACACTGGAGCATATTATTGCTATTATACAATGGCTCTGTTCTATAAAAAAAGGAAAAAGTTAAATAAATGCAGTTTTAAAATGTATTTTCATGGGGGGGTTGAATGTGTAAGTATACCATTTAAAAAATGAGCTCTGATGTTCCTGTTTGGCCAGTAGATGGTGCAGCATTCCTATCTGTTAGTTATTTTCTCTCCCCCCATGTCTGTGTTCTATGTCTCTCTGTCTTCTTTTTTTTTGTTTGTTTTTAATTCAGCCAGTCCCACTGCCTTTATTGGGACCAGGTGAACGTTTTTAATGTACAGAGTTGTTTCAGGAGCATTTATTTATTTAGTTTTTGTGAACCGGGTAAATGCACTAGACAAAGTCTACCTATTTTCAGGTATGACCCGGGGGACTGGGATACAGATGAATGCCAACTGACCTTGAACCAGATTAAGCTGTGAAACTGCAATTCCAAAGTGGACCTGATCGGCCGACTGACTTGCAGGGACCGAGAGACTTGTGCTTCAGAAGTGATCAGTAAGTCACTCGGCCCCACTGTTGAGGTTTTTTTTTTGGTTTTGTTTTGTTTTTTTATAGAAAATTACTTTGAAAGTGCTGACAGAAACCATCTCTTCATGTGACTTCGCAGAAATGGATAGCAAACGTACCTTACAAGGTTAGTGAGACAGACACTGTGAAGCCATACGCAGCAGCAGGGTTTACTGTTCAGAATGCAGAGTGGGGAGAAATCATAGCTATAGATTCATTTTTTGTGGAAAACCCTGCCTTTTTACTTGTCCAGGAGAGCAGACTGAGACTTACTGTAAGGTAGATTTTTTGTTTTATTTAATAGTAAAGGAGCTGGGGGCATTAAAGGTGGCTTGCGAACAGGAATCACTGAAGCGGCTGCCAAGTGGAGATAAGTGTAGCGGGCTGCATGGAGTGATTCTGCTAATGGTTGATGCGGTCATCTGTATGTTGAGACTAGACCCATAATGTTATACTGGGATAACACCATGGGTCCAGTCCCAAACTGACCAACCAGAGTCCAGGATTCTTTCCTTGCCACTGTATAATAAAGGTTGATGGAACTCTTATTCTGATGAATTTAAAGGGAGAACTAAACATTTCAAAGGTCACTCAAATTCTAAAAGCCAATGAAAAGATATTTCAGATGAGGTAGTGAGCTTAACTATAAGAGTTAGGAGTCCTAAGATATGAATAACTCAATAATCTGTAAATTAAATTAAGGTTGCAGCCATTTCATGGAATCTTGAAACAGAAAGTAATGTCACCGAGGGGTGAGCTGTATATTTTTAATTACAGCTTGCCCTCAGTGACATCACTTTCTGTCTCATGAGTCCATGAAATGGCTGCTCCCATCATTTAAATTAAAGATGATTTAGGAATTCATATTTCAGGATTCCTGACACTTGCAGTTCAGTCCAGTACATTGTTTAAAAGACATTTCATGTGCTTTGACAATTTGAGTGACCCCTGTAATGTTTACTTCCCCCTTAAGGAAAAAAATGAACTGCATGAGATGGGCTTGTGGGATGGCAAGTTGCAGTTCACGCAACAGGCAACATTTCAGGTGAAAAATTTCCTGTGGGACAGTCCAAGACTGACCAGACTTGACAAAAATAACAAATAGTTCATAAAACTGCTTTTCTGCACTTTAGTGGTTGTTCAGCAGAACACAGAAATACAGAATCTGTCAGCAGAAAGAGACTGATGGTTCATCAAGTCTGACCTTCCTATACTAACTCATCCACATGCATATCGTCCTGGTCAGTAGTCTTCCTCTTCCCTCTTTCCCACCCTTCAGCCCCCTAGTACTGCCCCGGGACTAGAAGTCATCTTGCTCTGTCCCACCTATGTTTAAAACCATTTAGAATACCTGCCCCATCACTGTCATTGGTAGTCTGTTCCACAGTGCCATTACCCTCTCTGTGAATAAAACTTACTCACATCCCTCTCCTGAGTTTGTCTCCCACCTACCTCCAGTCATGTCCTCTTTTGATTTTTTCTTTGTTTCTAGAAAATAGGTTCTCCTCACTATTCATCCTGTTTATACCCCTCAGAAACATATATGTTTCTATCAAGTCACCGCCTTGCATCTGGCCTCCAGCAAGGACATATTTAGAGCCACCAGCTATTTCTCAAAGGATCAGCTTTGATGGTCCTGGATCACCTTAGTAATCCATCGACTTCAGCTTGTGTAAGTCCTGCATCAGATGAGTACAGTACTCTATTCGAGGCTTCACCAGAGCTCTATGTAGGGGCAAGATCACTTCACTTTTCCTACTGCGAATCCCCCCCCCATATACCCCAGCATCCTCAATGCCTTACTGTATGTCTTGTTCCACTGATTTGTTTCCTTCAAGGAGTCACTGATGATGACCCCCAGAACCCCCTTCACTGTTGTAGTGGCCAACCTAATCCCTCTCATCCAGTGTTTTGTGCGTGGGTTCCATCTCCTTAAGTGCATCACCTTGCACTTCTTGGCATTACATTTCAACTGCAAAGGGATGGGGATGTTTTCTGATGCAGTCTCACCAAAAACTGTGAATTCTTAGTCCACCAAGATGCATTCAACAGGACAAACAATTGCAAAGTGGGAAGGGGTGAATGTATCAACTGGTGAACACACTTATTCAGTGATTATTTCATGGATTTCATTTTATTTTTCAAACTCTGCCCACTTGTAAATATACCCAACATTTTGCTGCCTACTTTGCTAGCTTTTTCAAGGAAAGTGGTCCTGAAATTTTAAACAGAAAAAGTATACATAAAATCATGTTGTTGTTCCGGAGAATCATGCCCCATAAAACATTTTCGTTTAACCACTAGATTTTTTTATTTCTTATTATTTAAAAAAGTGTTGATGCAGACAACAAAGTACATCAGCAAACAACAGGGAACAAACAATGTGCATCACAAGTTGATCCAGCAGTACATAGTACAGCACCTCAACAAGTACAGTACAATTAATAATAATAATAATAAAATGTATTTGATTAAGTGCCTTTCAAAGTTTTCGAAGCACTGTACATCAAGAAAAACACAGACATATTCAATACATACAATAAAACAACTCTAAATGAATATTACAAAACTACAGTGTACAGTTAAAACAAAGCAGAAAATGCCTTCTTCCCATAGGAAAGTCTTTAGTGCCTGCTTGAAACTCCCCACCGTCCTGCTCTCCCAGAGCTGACGGGGCAGAGAATTCCAGAGGGTAGGTGCAGTGAATCCAAAAGCACGAGCTCCAGAAGACTTCAAATTTACCATCAGAATCTCCAGCAACCCCTCATCAGCCGAGCGGAGCTGTCTCAGAGGGGTGTAGGGCACCAGAAGTTCTTTCAAATAGTCGGGACCTAGACCGTGTAGGGCTTTGTAGGTCAAAAGACCCACTTTGAAGGTGATCTGCCACTGTATTGGCAGCCAGTGCAAAGTGCACAGCACAGGGGTAATATGAGAACTTCTGGATGCCCCAGTCAACAAATGTGCTGCCGCATTCTGCACTAGCTGCAAGCGGCGGATATCAACCCCAGGAAGTCCTAGGTAAAGGGAGTTACAGTAATCAAGGCGAGATGTCACAAAGGCATGGACCAAAACCGGCAGGTCACTAGGTGGAACAAGGTGCCTAATCCTGGCAATGTTCCTAAGATGAAAAAATGCAGTCTTGACAACTGCAGACACCTGATAACGGAGTGTCAGACCAGTGTCAAGCTCCACTCCCAGGTTACGCACCCATTCAGAGGTGAGGATCTGGTCCACCCCCAGGATTAATCCAGAGGGGAGCCCAGTCCTCAAACCCTCTACCCTGCAACCCGGGTCCACCACCATAACCTCAGTCTTTCCCGGGTTCAACTTTAGACCGCTGGTGTTCATCCAGTCTTGGATATCAGCGAGGCAGTTGTTCAGTACCGAGATAGCACTAACCTGGTCGGGCGCAAAAGACAGGTAGAGCTGGGTACATCAGCATAGCAGTGAAACCTCAGCTCATACCATCTTCTAATGTCTCCGAGGGTAGCATATATACTATAAGAACATGGGGAAGCACCGAGCCCTGAGGTACCCCACAAGGCAGAGAGAAGGTCCCGGATGAATACAAACCTGAGACGACTCTCTGCGTTCTCCCTTCGAGGAAAGATGAAAACCATCTGAGGACCATACTCGATAGTCCACAAATGGACCTCAGGTGTTCGAGCAAAACCCCATGATCCACAGTATCAAAAGCTGATGACAGATCAAGGAGAACCAAAATAGAACGGTGTCTCTGATCTCTCACCATCAGGAGATCATTGAGCACCTGAACCAGAGTAGTCTCGATACTATGCCTCTTACGAAAACCAGACTGGAGAGGTTCGTATAAACTATAGATGGTCAAATGGTTATCCAGTTGGACCGCCACAACTTTCTCAATAACCTTCCCCACAAAAGGGAGGTTAGAGATTGGTCTGTAGTTTGCTAGGTCATCCGGGTCTAAAGAAGATTTCTTCAGAAGGGGGGTCACCACCCCTTCCTTTAGAGAGCTAGGGAAGACTCCCATATCTAAAGAACACTGGATAATCTGAGCTAAGACCGGGCCGATGATCTCACTACAACCCATAATCAGGGAAGTAGGGCCGAGGTACAAACTACAGCATGTTGGACGCATCTCATGGACAATCCTCACAGTGTCTACGAAATCCGGCAGGTCAAAGGTACTCCAGGAAATTCCAGGCTCTGCGACAAGACACTGATCAACTGCAACAACCCTGGAGTGAGGTTGGAGGCACTGCCTCCTGATGTCTTCAACCTTATTCGCAAAGAATCGCGTGATCTCCTCGCAATCAGTTTGCGTAAAAGCTCGACAGATCTGCTGACAGGCTGGGTTGCACAGTCTGTCAACAGTTCTGAAGAGCTGAGCTGGTCGATTCCGTGTGACAGAAATTTCCCTGGACAGGAATTCTGCCTTCTTATGGGAAATTGCTGTTTGGTAGAGTTTATAACGCTCTAGCAAAATAGGATGGTTACCATCAGAGGCAGTCTTCCTTCAACGACGCTCCAACCTACGCCCCAACCTCCGCAGCCCTCTCAAAGCCCCATCAAACCATGGGGCAATGGGACGACGCGGAAGGCGGCGAACTTGGACTAGTGCAATCTGATCGAGTGCAACTGATATGGCCCTATTATAGGCCACTACCAGATGCTCAGGATCAGTGCAAAACTCGTCAAACAACGAGAGGTCAATAACCGCCATCAGGTCTTCAGGGACAACGTCCCACAATGGGCGGTACCTGACCAACTCCACAGGGGCCGACCTACCCAGGGGGGCCTCAAAATTGAACCCAACTGAGTAGTGATCGGACCAACCGACTGGTTCCACCACCAAATCGGAAACCTCGATCCCCAGGAGGAAGACCAGGTCAAGAGAGTGACCTCTCTTGTGTGTAGCTGCGGAAACAACCTATGTAAAGCCCAGAGATGTCATCATCTGGAGGAAATGTTGACCAAATATCGAAGATTCATCGTCGACCCAGGCATTGAAGTCGCCCAGAACCATCAATCTGGGTGACTCCAAGGCCATGTCGGCGGCAAAATCTGCTATTTCCTGCAGGAAAAGCTTCTCATCACCTGGTGGACGATAAATGAGAGCAATCCTGCACCCTACACCAGCTACCACAGTACACTCAAATGACCTGGCCTCCTCAACTGGTACACCAGTTAGGCCCAATTCGGTCTTGAAACAGACCGCCACCCCCCCCCGCGATCCAATCTCGGGCAGTGTATAACCGAGTACCCGGTGGGAACAGCGGCCTCTAAAAAGGGGGCCGCATTCCCATCCAACCAGGTCTCGGTAATGCAAGCCAGATCTGCCCTTGCAACAAAATCTGCAATAAGACCAGTCTTGTTGCAGACAGATCTGGCATTGCACAACAACACCCGAGTTGGACGAGGTTGGCGAGTTGTCCCAACCACTTGCCCTCTAAAACTGGAGGTGCCCTTGGGTATGGGAACCAGAATGGGATTACCATGCTCCAAGGGCCATTTCGCCCCAGGGCGTCTTCTAGACCTAACCACCCCTATGGGAAAGCACCGCTCACTCCGCTGTCCACAGCCCCCCCAACCCCCCAGTTCCCTCTCCCCCTTTGAGCAATCCCTAGCACCCGACACTGATGATAGATATGAGAGGGCGGGGGGGGCCAAGAGAAGGGGCGGAGGGCATGGAGAGCGGAGCCCGAATAGCACAAGATAGGTGGGGCAGGCAGGCACATCAAGCTGCTCAAAATTAAAACAATAAATATAATAAAACAACCCGCAATCTTCCTACAACTAAAAACTAACTAAAATAAAAAATTAAACTTAACCGGCGCTCTAACACAAAACCTGATTAATTATTTTATCCCACAAGCCCTCTCACAGTCTGGGGGACAACCAAAACTTAACCAACACAATTCTAAATTATTCCCAGGTCCTCTCACTACCTGGTACTTAAAACAAAAACAATAATAATTAAATCATAAAACTAATGATAAAATAATAAACAGAGGGAATAATTTAAAAACCACCCTCTGGGACTCTCTCACTGAGCCGGATACAGGTGGAATAAAAGATGTAATAAAGCACTCTCACTGCTCTAATTGTTCCCTCAAATGAAATATAATTACTAAACAAAATTATAACTGCAAACAATAAACATCCTATCTATATATCTATATCTAATCATACCATTTCCCCCACAGCCAAAAGAGAGGATCATGGGACAAAGTCTGGTCTCTGGTCTAACACATATCTGACCCAGTGAGCCTATACAGCACCAAACTTGTCAACTACATGGTTCACTTTGGCAGTCAATTTCTCCATACCATAAACAGACCACATAATATCCTGCCAATGCTTCATAATGGGGACCTGATTCATGAGTCAAAACTTTGTTATAGGTTGTTTTGCGACAACCAAACAAATAAATTACAATTTCCTAGTATTTGAACCTCTAAATCCTGCTGAAAAATCTACGAAGAGGACTGTTCTATCAGTAAGATGGAACCCTTCCCCAAAAATAGTTGCAAGGTGGTAGCAAGTTGGCCCCAGAAAGATGCAAGGAGGGGACAGGTCCCAAAAAAATATGACTGTGCATTGCTAGGGCAAAGCCGCAACAGGATACAGAAATGTCGGATTTAAATTTGCCAACTATGTGGGGTGTCCTGAAAAACTGAATACAGGTCTTCCAGGAGAATTCTCTCCATATATATAGTAGAAGGAGGTAACCTTATGTATACTAGTAAGCTAATGGTCCTGACTTTGAAAAGGGATATAGGTTTGTAAGTCTGCCTCCCACTGGGTCTTAATATAGTCGCACCTGAAAATGAACCTCGGCTCAGTGTGCTTTTCCCAGTTATCAAATGTTTAAATAAATAAAAATAGTCAATACTGCCATCAGTGAGTTGCATTAGGGCCTGGTACACTTGGGATATAATAAAGGAAAGTTGTTCCCCCAATGGACCCTAATTCCCACTCTGGGGTGCAGATATCTCTATCCCCCTCCCTCACTCCAGCCTGACCCCCTTTCTTTTTTTTTTTGGTCTTTTTGTCTTTCCCTTCCCCCTCTCCCTTATGTACTTGCTCTGTCACCCCTCCCCATCCCTACCCCTGCTACTTTATGTCCCTTTGCCTCCATCTCCCCCTCTCCCCAGCTCTTTTCCCTAGATGTCCTGCCTTGTCTTCCTACTCTCTTTCCCTCCCCCTCTCCCTATTACCTCTCTATTTAGCAACATGGTGTGTGCCCATGACTCTACTGGCACTTAATTTCACTACTTTTCTTCCCTCCCCTACTATAGACCCCTCCTTGGAATCTCACCCTGTCACTTTCTTCAGTACCTAGTGCACTCGGTGGATGACTCTGAACTGGCTCTACTGTTCCCAACCTGCACTCAACTCCCCTGCTTCTCCTCATTTCACGTCCACCTAGACATTGTTCTGCTTGAGAATTGTTTACCCTTCTAGGTTTTGTTTGCCATGTCTCAATTTAGTATTTACTGTTGGTACCAAATTTGTTGGCTACTCTGTTTTGAAACTTGTAACTGTACATCATGCATTATCTCTCTATACCATTGCTTACTCTGTCAAGTACTGTTACCTTGTGATTTATCTGTGTTGCCTATAACCTGCTACTACTATTGGGCTTGCATAATATCTCAAATCATTTGTTCTGTGCCATTGTTTGTGGCCCGGGTTGTGCCTGAAACAGTCCTTGGATCAGTGCACTTACCCAGTAAACAAAGACTTAAATAATGCTGAGAGAGAGAGAGAAAGCAGCCACAGCTTCCTTAAATCAAGGAGGTTATTTTCTAGACTACACTGAATTGAATAATTGCTTTTTGGACCTGTGTAAGTAACTAATATTGATTCTGTTTTTGGGGTTGACTTTTCTTAGTTTTAACTTAAATTTGCCAGGGAGGAACTGTAGCTGGGAGATATTTTCAGTCATTTGTGACTAGACCTGTTACTTAACCTCTGTGAAAGAGGTGTCTGAAAGGAAGGAAGACACTCCCTGGGGTGAAGGGTCAGAGTTGTAGTTGATTCTTTCTGGGCGGCATAGGTTTACTCCCACCCACCCTTCCCTCACCCCACCCCAAGCAGATAACTTTCTTTATAGTAGGAGTTCTGACATCACTTCCCCAAAACTGCTAACAACATACACCTGTTCATATACTTAAAAGCACAGCACACTGAATGGGGGTAGAGACACTCACAAGCTTGCAAACACTAAAACAAGAACAAAAAAAACCAAAACCAAAGAAAAGTATCTGTAACAAGAAGGGACACAGACATGTGGGGGTGGTGCAATGCACTGGCTGTGGAGCAGTAGTCTTCCGGGAGACATTCTGGAGACTGCATTGCTGCCCTATTTGCAGGCATCTCTCTGGTCTGAGGGAGGAGGTTGTTCGTCTCTATGCTGACCTGGCAAGGATTCGGGAAACCTGCTGCCCCACCCAGGGACCACACAGGCCACCGCCACTCCCTCAGAGGTTGCCAAGAAAGAGGAGTGGTTGGACCATGGTGGGCTCAGGGAGGATGAGGGTGGTGGAATAGAGGTGCATCCCTCCAGTTATGCCTCTCCACAATTCATTCACCACTCTGGTGCAGCATGGTTCCTCTATGGAGGCACCCACAGTGGAGACCAAGGAGGATGCTGGGAACCTCCACAATGGAGACCCACAGGAGGGTGGCACAGGACCCCACAGGAGAAGGAAACAACTTGTGATGGGGGACTCAATTGTTAGGGAGGTAGAACTGGGGGAGGGAGGGAAAAGGGAGGTAAGGTGCCTGCCCAGCAACATGGCTTGGAGGGACAGGAAATTAATCCTCAGGATCGTGGAAGTAGCTGCAAGGGGGAGTGAGCTGGATGTCATTATCCACCTAGGGACGAATGACCTGGCTGAGAATGGGATCAGAGCAGTGCAACAGGAGTATGTGGAGTTGGGGAGGGGCCTTAGACAAGTAGCACACACTGTAACTTTCTCGGAAGTGCTACCTGTCTATGGCATGGATGAGGCTAGGGTACTCCACACCATGGGATTCAATGACTGATTGAAACACTGGTGCAGAGCTCAGGGATTTGGCTTCATTGGGGACTGGGGCCCCACCTAGAGGATGCAGACCTATACAGGTGTGATGGTCCGCATCTATCCAGGAGGGGAACCAGGATCCTATGTGATAGGTTTAAATGCTTCATTGGCAAGCATTTAAACTAGCCGGTGGGGGGGCACTGAAAGAAGGGAATTCTAGCCCTCCCCAAAAAAATCAGGATAGTTAGTGAGGTAAACACCAAAATAGAGCAGTCAATAGGGAGAAGGGCAGGGGTAAATGGAGAAAAAGACAAAGGCAGTAAGGACAGGGATGGGGCAAAAAGAAATAAAGCCATAAAAAAATGGAGGGTAATGAGTACCAATGCCCGTAGTCAAGATAAAAAGCTCCCCAAAATGGTGGCCTTGATGGAAGAGGGATGCCTGGATATCATGGCAGTCACAGAAACATGGTACACAGAGAATCATGACTGGGATGTCAACATACCAGGGTACACAATCTAAAGGAGGGACAGAGAAGGAAGAAGAGAAGGAGGAGGAGTAGCTCTCTATGTAAGGGAAGGGATCAAAGCAACAGAACTAAAGGGTAAACAGGGAGGAGAGGAGGCACTGTGGGTCACCTTGGATACTAGAAATGGCTCCACAATCCACACAGGAGTTGTATACAGACCCCCTTCTCAGGGGGAGGAAATGGACAAGGAAATGATAGAAGGCATCCTTGGGATGAAAGAGAAAGGGGAGATATTGCTGATTGGGAACCTGAATATGCCAGATGTTAACTGGAGCACCTTTGCTGCAGCCACATCCAAGAGCAGGGCCATTCTCGATGCCCTACAGGGGGCATGCCTCAGACAACTAGTTTTGGAACCCACTCAGGAGGGAGCAATCTTAGACCTGGTACTCTCAAATGGGGATGGAGAGGATCTCCGATCTTGAAGTGGGTAGCCATCTGGGAACAAGCGACCACCAAACAGTGTGGTTCATGATAAACTTAGCTGTAGAGTCATGCCACACAAAGTGAAGGTACTGGACTTCAGAAGGGCTGATTTTGTCAAAATGGGAGTGTGCTTCAGAAAAGCATTAGCAAACAGGCAAGAAGGTGGGGTGGAGCAACAATGGGGAAACATCAAAACCGCCATCACAGAGGCAACAAGCTTTTGTGTGAAGCAAATAAATCAAACCGAAAGAAAAAAACACTATGGTTCTCAAAAGAAGTGGCGGGGAAGGTAAGGGAGAAAAAGATAGCATTCAGAAAGTATAAGGAAACACAGAAGGAGCAGGACAGAGAACTGTACCAGCTAAAGCAGAAGGAAGCGGGGAAGGCAGTCAGAATAGCAAAGGCCCAAACCAAGGGAAAGATAGCCAACTCGGTTAAGAAGGGGGATAAAACCTTTTATAGGTACATTAGGGAGCAAAGAAAGACTGAGGCAGGGATACTGAGGCTGAATAAAGAGGAAGATGGTTGGGCAGAGAGTGACAGTGAAAAAGCAGGGATACTGAACGAATACTTCTGCTCAGTATTCACAATGGAAAAGCAGGGTGAGATAACTAATCCAGTCAATAGAAGCACTCTGGATGGGGGTTGATGTTAGTCCTTTCACAGAAGATAGGGTTCTGAAAGAACTCTTAAAACTGAAGGTGGATAAAGCAATGGGGCCTGATGGGATTCACCCCAGAATTCTAAAAGAGCTAAGGGAAGAACTAGTAACCCCACTGACTACCCTCTTTAATAAATCATGGGAGGATGGTGTGGTACCTGAGGACTGGAGGAGGATGGATGTGATTCCCCTTCACAAAAGTGGGAGCAAGACAGAGGCAGGAAACTACAGACCTGTCAGTTTGACCTCAGTGGTAGGGAAAATGATGGAATTGCTTCTGAAGGAAAGAATTGTTGAGTACCTAGAGGCCAGTGGGGCACAGGACCCAAGGCAGCATGGATTCACAGCGGGAAGGTCATGTCAGACAAATCTAATTGATTTCTTTGACTGGGTGACCAAAGTAGTAGACCAGGAAGGGGCTGTGGACATTTCCTACCTAGACTTTAGCAAGGCATTTGACAGTCCCACACAAAAGATTAATAAACAAATTAGCCAGCCTGGGAGTGAGTCCCAGGGTGATAGCCTGGGTAAAACACTGGCTGGACAACAGGACACAGTGGGTAATAGTAAATGGAGTCCACAGTGAAGAAAGGGAGGTTACTAGTGGGGTACCGCAGGGTTCAGCACTGACGCCGGTCTTTTTTAATGTCTTTATAAGTGACATTGCAGAGAAACATAGAAACATATAAACATAGAATCTGACGGCAGATAAGGACCGCTTGGCCGACCTAGTCTGCCCATTTTCCTACCTAACAGATAAGCTGCAGATCCTAGTTAACCAACAGCTTACTTCCTCCTATCCCCCACTAGGACTGCCTTATGACTGTCCCATGCATTCTTGAATTCCCCCACTGTTCTTGACTCCATGACCTCCTCAGGGAGGCTGTTCCATGCAGCCTGAGGGACTGGAAGGGAAAGTATGTCTCTTTGCAGATGACACAAAGATCTGCAACAGGGTTGATACGCAAGATGGGGTGGAAAGGATGAAAAGGAACTTGGCAAGATTGGAGGAATGGTCAGATGTATGGCAGCTTAGATTCAGCACAAAGAAGTGCAAAGCAATGCACCTGGGAAACAAAAACCCAGGGGAAGAGTACACAATGGGGGGGTGAGATACTGACAACAACAAAAATGGAAAGGGACTTTCGGGTAGTCATATCAGACAATCAAAAGGTGGGCCAGCAATGTGAGAAGGTGGTAGGGAGTGCTGGAGGGATACTGGGATGCATAGGGAGAGGCATCACCAGTAGAAAACAAGAAGTTGTTGGCCCTCTATACAGACAGTTGGTAAGACCACATCTGGAGTACTGTGTACAGTTCTGGAGACCCCATCTCCGCAAAGACATAGACAGGGTGGAGGCTGTCCAGAGGAGGGCAACCAAAATGGTGCAGCATCTGCACCAGAAGACATATGAAGAAAGACTAAAGGAGCTTAAGATGTATAGCCTCAAGAAAGGAGGGAGAGGGGGGACATGATAGAAACTTTCAAGTACCTCAAGGGAATCAACAAAGTCCAAGAGGGTAGCATCTTTCAGAAAAAGAGATATGCAAGAACAAGAGGCACAATTTGAAGATAGAGGGGGCAGCTCAGAGGTAATGTGAGGAAGTATTTCTTCACAGAGAGGGTTGTAGATGCATGGAATGGCCTTCCTGAGGAGGTCGTACAGTCAAAAACAGTGGGGTAATTCAAGAATGCAATGGGACAGACATAAGGCAATTCTGGTGGGGGGGGAGGAGGAAGTAGGCAGTTGGTTAACTAGGATCTGCAGCTTATCTGTTAGGTAGGGAAATGAGCAGACTAGGTGGGCCAAGCGGTCCTTATCTGCCATCAAATTCTATGTTTCTATAAATAAAATAAATAATCGTAGTTTGGAGAAAGAGAGGGATATCTTGATCCTGAGGCCAACTATTCTGGGAAGATTTCAAAAAGTGAGTGACTTGAATATAATAGAAATGATCTGTCCATTGTAGAGCAAACTGTGTCTGCAGCTCATAAAATGGGATCATTTCTCTGCCTCATAGGAACTGGCAAGGCAGGACTAAGCCAACACGTTCCTATCTATATTAGGCACGATCCAGATTCGCAGGAAGAAAGGAGGCATTATGGGCTGGGCTAAGGGTGTAACTGTGCAGTGGTTTAAGGCTCTGAGCTGAAAATCTGGTTACATTCAGCAGACCAGACCTGGGTTTTAATCCCAAAGCTTCCACTTGCATACTGTGTGACCCTGAGCAAGTCATTTAACTTCACTGTGCTCCCAGGTCGCACCTGTAAAAAAGCTTTCAGCTTAGTGTGCTACTCCTGGTTAAACAACTAAATAAATAAATAAATAAAAAGAACATGGTAGGCTGCAGGGCATTCAGTGAGAGTGTTATACCAGGAAGAAAGGGTGGTGTGTGTATAGGGGTTGTGTGTATGCTGGTCAGGGGGATGGGAGGTCTCGCCAGCAGTGTGGTCATGGACCAGGGAATGTCTTCCTCCTGGAGTTCCAGGGATATAAATGTGCTAAATAGCCGAGCATCAGCTAATAAATGGCAGTACAGAGTTGTGCTGCAGCATGGTACTGCAAGAAATTTGGCAAAGCCAGACCACCTTGGTATTTGCACTACTACTCAGGAATGTACATGCTGTGCAGCTGGTGGATCTGGGTGCCCCACAGGGGTTAAGAACTACAGTTTACAGACATAGAATGGGTACCACAAAGGAGATGTAGAGGGGACAGGCTAAAACACCTGTTACAAGTAGAAAGCAGATGGATTTTTATGTTGGGAACACTCCGACCACGTGGTCTGAATGAGAAGTGGGATCAAAAACTGTTTCTTCATGAATGTTAATGTTTGGGCCACTATGTGTAATAAGATATTGGATCACACAGTATTTTGGGGGAGATATTCAATTTCCACTCTTAATTTGGAAAGGGCCATACAAATTTGGTCATATAAAAAACATCAAACTCTCTTTTGCTTGAATCACATCTTGTGATGCCCCCCCCCCCCACACACTTCCCTTTTTCATGATATGACAAGGGGAAATTGCATTAAAATGTCAGTTGACTGAGAGATAAAATTTATTTGAATGTTAATTTAGGCTTTAAATTGCTGACATCCCTTTTTGAAGTTAATCCCCACCCCCCACCTCCATCACACTGCCACCATCCCTGATTGGAGCCTGACCAAGTGAATTTGCCTTGGTTAAATGAAATTGTAAGTATATAATGAGTAACTAAGTAAAAGAAAGAGAATATCAAAACTAATATTAAATGAATTGGGGATGTAAACAAAGGGCTTCTAAAAACTGTCTAGTATTCCTGAAGTGATTGTGCTGTTAAGTTATTGGTCCTGCATATCATGGGGAAAGTAAAATCATTACATTTGGCTTCACATACTGTTAAAACAGTGTGGCATCTGATCCCGAGTAAAAATTGACTGCAGTCAATTCATTGTAATACAGTCTGGGTGATCGAAGCAGCCACATCATTTAAATGTGGTACATGCTTGGGAATTAAAGGAAAGTCTCTGAAAGCTTGAGGAAAGTAAGCAAAAAGTGACCCAGGACCCATCATGCACACACTCAAAAACAAATTAAAATAGGTAAAGATCGGCCAGTGATCTATGAATTTGAGTCTCACAATGCATTTACAAAACAGAAGGCTGTAAAAGGGGTGTGAACTTTACATGACAGATAAAGTCAATATTCATGTTTACACATTTGAATCCCACTAAGTAGGTGCGAATACAGAAAAATGCAATCGATGTTCTAACACCACCAGACATTCAAACTCATTACATTTGCTAACGTATGAGTATTAGTCGATGCATTATTACTAAACTGTGGAATTCATTGAAGGATTTAAGCACATACTGTATATTAACATAGTGTACTGCTATAAATAGTATTGAGAAATAGGAAGAAATTAAAGATATAGCAGTATTAATCATTTTTAGTAAGTGGGGCACCCATGATTTAACCAATCTAGCCTAACCAATTTAATGGTGAAATGAGTGTGTGGTTTTGACCCTAACAACTGAACATTTTTGTCAAATTGTTTTGTTAAATGTTTTTACTGTTAGGAAGTGCAAGAATATGTTGTCATTTGAAAAATATTGGGTATTTAAATATCTGATGCAACAAATGATGCACTGTGCTTGTATTAATGGTGGGTTTGTATTTTACTGTGGGTCACTGTTCAGAACTCCACCCCTGATGAAGCTCGAAGCAGCGAAGTGCTGGGGTATTCTGTCTGTGGAAGCACAATTGTTCCAAGGCACAGAAACTGGAGCAATGACCATTCAATAAATATGCCTCCTATGAGGCCTAATGGATTTCTGTGTCTGGTGAGAGTGTTATTCATGGACTGTCACCTTGAGATTTAACCAGTTGCGTGAATTGGATTCTGGGACAGGCCCCATTCCAGATATATTGAGAGAGTAGCCAGTCCCATTTCTAAAAGGCCTTGACCGGTGGAGAAATCAGTAGGGATTGGGCAAGATACAAGATTCTTGAAAGTAGCATCATACGCACACTTTCAAAGCACTGTATGAGGGAAAGAGGAACTGTTTTCCAGGTATGTATATCATTAATAAACTGCTGTGTTAAAAGGTTATAGAAAAGGGACTGCAGTTGGGCACTTTGAGTGATGGTCATGACCCCTAGATATTTCTAAGCTGGCAGGTCCCATTGGACAGTAAGATCTACTTAGTATGAGCACTGGGCACATAGTGTATTTGGAGAACCTCCATTTTGGTTGTATTTAACTTACAGCTGCATGGGCACCAAAATCCTAATGAATTTGCCACAGGGGAGGTAGAGAGGTTTCTGGGTCTTGCAGGTAAATAAATAAGTCATCTGCATAAAGTGCAAGCACTGGGGCTTGGATCTAGGAGTGTTGTTTAAGAGACTGTGCTAAAGGTTCTAGGTACAGGGCAAACAGTAATGGTGACAAGGGACATCCCTGGCATGTTCCTCTGTGGAGGGGGAATAGGAAAGAGATATGCCCATTAACTTTTACATAAGCCTTGTGTTGAGCATAAATGGCCTTTAAGATATCAATAAATGTTGAAAGGAAGCCCATAAAGTCTAATAATGTAAACATTTCCAGGCCACCCAGTCAAATGCCTTCTCGGCATCAAGGCTAAGTAAGAGAAAAGAGAGGTTTGACCGGGTGGCTTGGTGCTGGACATGCAGTGTCTGCTTAATGTTATCATGGGTCTGTCTGCTTCTAGCGAATCCAGTTGAGTCTCCTTTAATCAGAGTAGGTAGGAGCTTGCCCAAACATTTAGTAAATACAGAAAGCAAAACTTTTGTAATCATTATTGAGCATAGAAATGGGGCGGTTGGAGAGGCACTGAGTTTTATTTTTATTTGTTTGGGAGATAGCCAGTATGAGAGCATGATTCCATGGGGGGGGGATTGGGGCCCCATCTTGGCTCTCATGGCATGCTTTCAGCATAGGGGTAGGAGTGATTTCTGGAACTTTTTGTAAAACTCGCTGGTGTATTTATCCAGACCTGGACTTTTTCCATTTTTACAGCTATGGGCGGAGCCTGCAGACGTTTTACATGTACAAAAGCAGTGATGTCATGTTTTCTGTCTGTGGAATGGACTGAAGGTGTAAATAGTCTCTTCCACCTTACCCTCCTCCAAGCAATGTTTTCTGCCCTCAAATAAATACACTTTCATATTAGTCAATGGTTGCAGGGTACTATTTTCTTTCTTAAATGGGTGGTACAAGAACTGGAACCTGAGTAGTGGGAGGCAGCATTAGGTTTTTTTTTTGGAGTAAGATCCACCTCCGCCTCCACCCCAAACTTTTTTCTTATTCATGTGGGAGGGGCATGAGATCATGCTGTAACAAGATACACTCGTTTGGGACCTTATTAACCAATGGACATGCCTGTGCAGTGGAGAACAGAACAGAACAGAAGATATTGAATACCTTCAAATTAACTTAAAAATTCTGTGGAACAAATGATTATCAGAGCCACCTGGGGCCTCAGAAGGAGACCTAGACACACATTCTAATTTACAGTAAGAGCCACATGTTTTTCTTAAACATTTTACATATGTATAGTTTATATATAATTTGTCTTTAGTAGTTTCAAAACTTTGAAAGCATTGGTGTTAGTAATGCATTTAGAAATACAATTTTTAATTGTCTTTACAGTTAAACATGCAGTTTCATGTCAGGGCACATTTTTGGGGGGAGTTCAAATTATTTTAGACATGGGCACAGTACTTGGTAAATACAGACTTTGATGATAAAGTGTATTTTTTCTTTCAAGTTTGAGAAGTATGTATTATATATAAGTGTAACCGTGTTGTAAATGATTAAGGCAGTGGTTTAAGGCTCTGAGCTACAAACCTGGAGACCTGGGTTTGACTCCCACAGTCCCCACTTGCATACTGTATGACCCTGCGCAAATCACTTAACTTCCTTGTGCTCCCAGGTCACACCTGTAAACAACCTTTCAGCTTAGTGTGTCTCTCCTTGTAAAAAAAAAAAAGTGCCTAGAATTATTTTTTTTAATATAGTTGAGTTTATATGTGGTAAGTAGATAGGGTATGATGTTTTGAATGTGGCAGTAGGATTTAGCATGTGCACTGCTTTAAAATCATTTCACAGTATTTTACACTTTCTTAAAAAGATACTCCACATTTGTGTGGGGGCTGTGGGATTCAAACCTAGATCTCCAGATTTGCAGAGAAGAGACTTAAACCACTGTGCTATACTGCCTCCCTAGTTATGGCAGTCATCTGTTTTATGATTCATGGTGTTGTGTAGTAAGCATACTAACATACAAAATGCCAGCAGAATAGGCCTAGTGGGCTTGTCGTGTCTGCTCCTTTGGTCAGTCCCCACCCAGGGAGCTGACCTTGCTGCCCCCCCGCCCTCTCAGGCTTCTCCCTTCCCAGTCCAGGGGAGAGCTAGCTAACTGGGATTTCTGTAAGACAACAGCTACTAAATAGCTCTAATTCACTATTTTTATTTTCTGTGTGTGTCAGGTCTAGCTTGCAAGAGTGTTTCAATTTTAAAACTTTTAATTTTATCAAACTATACAGAAGCATAAAAGCACAGAAACTGCCCAGATCATCAATGCTATAATTAATACAAACTCTAGCTGTTTTCTTACAGAAACCCCACTCAGTTAGATTTCAAGCATTTGCTAAGCTATAAATGTAGTTATCAGCATTCTATAAGCAGTTAGTGCTAATTAGCTCTGTAAGAAAATTTTCATTTTTTTTTCTGTGGGGGCTGTGGGATTCAAACCCAGATCTAACCGCCCAGATCATCAATGCTATAAAATGCTATAATTAATAGACTCTAGCTGTTTTCTTACAGAAACTCCACACAGTTAGATTTCAAATATTTGTTAAATTGTAAATGTAGGTATCAGCATTCTGTTAGTAGTTAGTGCTAATTGTGGTCTGTGACAAGATCATTTTTTTTTTTTAACAAATGAAGTGTATGGTAGGAAGCTGCAGCCTAGAAACAGCAAACTACTTTAAAGTCAGCTTTTCTCCTGCCTGTGGTATGGCATGAAAGCAATAGGATGACAGTGACTATTCCAGCTACACATTTGATTCCATTTTACAATGGTTCACTGCACTACACATTTAGTACATCAAATTTTTTCAAATAATAAAACAAATATTCTCCAAACGAAATAACTCACATACATATTTTTATACTTTATTAAAAAGACACTTCACATTTGTAACAAAAAAAACAAAAAAATAAATGAAAGTCATGTTACAGAGCAAAATTGGCCCTAACTCCCAGTTCCTTCTAGTAGAATGATGATACCTACATTTACAGTTTAGCAAATATTTGAGAGCTAAGTAGATGTTCTGTAAGAAAACAGTTACAGTCTTTACTAATTATTGCATTGATAATCTGGGGCAATTTCTATGCTTTTTATTGTTGTGTGTAGTTTAATAAAATAACATTTTAAAGTGAAAACACTTACTACTGCTAGCTAGACTTGACACACACCGAAAACACAAATAATGAATTAGCGCGATTTAGCAGCTGTTTTCTGTGCACATGCTAAATCTAAGGGCCTAGCTACATCTCTGTCACATGAGACAATGTGCACTGTAGGAAAAAGAAAGCTAATAAATCTGATTGTGATGGAGATCCCCAGGGGTCGTAAAACTACCATACAGGTAGCAGGCTAATTTAGCAAAAATTTCTAATAGCAGACAGAGGGAAGGACACACTAGGATTTAACATACACATCAAAGCACTCTGCATAACATATGTTTTTTGCAAATTCTGGGTGGACTACTCCTTTAAGAGCCTTAAACCACTGTACTATACTGCCTCCCTAGTTACAGCAGTCATCTGTTTTATGGTTCAATGTTGGTGTAGTAAGCATACCAACATACTAACATACAAAAATGCCAGCAGAATAGGAACAGTGGGCTTTCGTGTCTGCTCATTTGGTCAGTCCCCACCCTGGGAGCTGACCTTGCTGCACCTCCCCACCCTCTCGGGCTTCTCTGTTCCCAGTCCAGGGTATTCCCACTTCATTGGACTTTTCTTCCACAACCCTTCCCCAGTACCCATCCCACCATCTCTTGAACCCCTCAACAGTCTCTGCTTCCACCAGTCCCCCGGGCAGTGCATTCTATGGTTCTACCACCCTCTCACTGAAGTAGCATCTCCTCCTTTCTCCCCTGAGTATCCCCCCTCCAGCTTCCACCCATGCACTCTAGCTGCCCCCTCCTTCCTTCAGAGCACCATGACTTTGCCACCCCTGTTTACCCCTTTCATGTACTTTAAGACCTCTATCATGTCCCCCTGTCCCTTCTCCCTTCCAAAGTGTATATAGTCAGTTCTTCGAGCCTCTCCCCTTAGGTCCTTTCCCCCAAGCCCCAGATAATTTTGGTTGCCTTTCTCTGGACCCTCTCCAGGAGTTCAGTGTCTCTCTTTAAGTGTGGCCTCCAAAACTGCATGCAGTACTCAAGGTGTGGCCTCACCAAGCAGTTATACAGAGAGAGTATCACTTCTCTCTTTCTGGAGTGATCCCCCTAGTGATGCATCCCTGCATCGTGGCCTTAGCCGCTACCCTCCTACAAGTCTCTGAGTTGTTCCTCTTGACATCCACCACCACCCCCAGGTCCATCTCAGCCATATAGCCATACCAGCAGTACACTGCATAGCAGATATAAAATGTCAATAAGCAGGTCATGCAACAGATGTGCTGTGCAGTTACTGAAGCAAGAAACGTATAGCTGTCATTTTTTACATCCTGTTCAAAATGTGTTTTTGCACCTGTGGTGCCAAATGGCACAGTCGCTGTGCAAAATCTCCTTTCAGCTAATGAACTGATAGTGTCACTGTTCATGTGGTGGGGTCACAAAAAGCCCGTGCTGAAAACTTGGAGTGAAAATACCAAGAAACACCCAGGGCATTAGGGTTTCTGACTATAACACCCTGCACTGTAGGGACTGACAGGCATCAGGGTGTGACTTGGGATTGTCAACAGTAATGCTCATGCCTTTCCACCCCACCCCCACCCTGCAGCCAGTGACAGGTATCAAGGTGTGCCTTTGACTCTTCAGCTCCAAAGTTAACTCCATTCTCATATGCTGTACCCATTTCAGCATATTTCTGTATGGAATGGGGTGAGTGTAAAGTTTGAAAACCCCAAGGCACACCTTGACTCTTGTCTGTGTCTGCAGGGTAGGGTGAGGTGAAATGGCGTAAGTATTATGGTCAATGACCCAAAGGCACACCCCAATGCCTGTCCACATCTGCGGGGTGGGGTGGGGTTGGTGTCACTTCAATACTTCACTGCCATTCCTATTCTGCCTGTCTGTCTGTGTCTCGCACTTTCTGCCTATATGTCTATGTAATTATCTATCTTTCTATTAATTGTATGTATCGCTATTTTTACCTGTTTCTAAAACAAACCTGCATATCACATTTGCCTGCACTCTGAGCACATACTTATGAAACTGTGCATATTTGTATTTTACTTCTGCGTAGACCTCATACTTTCCTAATATTCCCATTATCACACGCATAACTACCTTGCCCTTATCAAAAGCGCCCCCCTCTGAAAGTTAATATCACATTTTCTCTAACAGTCCATCATCATTACATCTGACTTCCTCACATCAACACATTGTTTAAATATAACTTGCATCACCTCATGGACAAAAACCCTGTTTCTCTTAAAAAAAAAATTAAAACAAATGTGTAAATAATCCCAAAGCTAAATATATGCCAGCCATTACTTTTTCATGCACTGCCACCTTCTGTACCATCATGGGGATTTGCATATGTTTCCCTTGATGCTTTGCATTATTGGAATATGTGCAATTGTGTTTTCTTTAAAATTTGTCTGGCTGGCCAGTATCATCTGGGATAACACATACATCAGTAGCATTTGCTCTGGGATTCTTTTGTAAGCATCCGATTCCTCCCATTAAAATGTACACCTCCATATATTTTCCTAATAATGTGTATGCCTTCCTTAGAACAGAAACCAAAACAAATCTTACTACTTACAAATCATTGTGTTGTTTTTCCATACCTCCTTAACAATTTCACACAAATTCACTAACTTCATTATGCAGCCATGGTGGATCTGATCAGAATTTGTTCAAGTTTGCAATAACTGCTTCCAGTTCCTCTGACAGAAGCATGATTGTTAGGATTTTAGCGAGATCTGGGGAAAGACCTGGAAGATGAAGGGTGTGGAGGTACAGGGATAGGTTGGAAGGTGGGGGGGAGGGGCTTGTTCTGGAGTGTAAAAGTCCAAATAATAAATTTTGAATGTCTCCACTATTTTCTCAGAATCCATAACAACCTGGCCTGTGCTGGGGTCCTGTATATACGTCACCACCCCTGCAGGGCCTGCCTTCACAGTCCGAAGGCCAGTACTTTTGAGACCTTCACACACCCTCCCACCTTCATGAAACCACTGAATAAATAGGTTTAATGTTTAAAATCGCCCGTGTTTCCTTTTGGAGCTTCACAATTTGTAGGCCCGGGAGGTATCCCCTGACATGTGGAGCCTTTGTTTATGTGCTAATTGAGTGTGCAAAGACCAGAACTTTTCTTTCCATTGCTTTTTAACCTGGGAGGCTTAACTAATTCGCTTCCCTCTGAGCATAGTTTTCAGAGTATCTCAAATGACTGAGTTGGAAATCCCCGGAGGACAGAATGAGGATGGCAGGAGGAGGATGAGCAGAGACCTGAGAAAACTCAAAGAGTGGCCAGGAGCATGGCAGCTGGGTTTCAATGCAACACAGTACAAAGGAATGCACTTGGGTCACAGAAACCCAGGGGCAGAGTACAATCAATCAATCAATCAATCAAACAATTAATCTTTATTTATCCAGGCGAAACACTGTTGAGACAGCTCATTTACAAGGTGACCTGGGTCAGGTACAGTTATATAACATACGAAAGTTAGATGAACATGTGATACAAGGCACAATAAGTACAATTTTACAAATAGGTTATAGTTTGTACATCATATACAAAAAAATACAAGTTTATACATCATATACATAAAAACACAAGAGGATACATAAGTCATTTAGTACAATTGTCAGCTAGTAAACACATTATCCAGACAGTAGAAATCATGAGGTAACTGGGACACTAAAAGAAGAGGAAGAGCTCCAGAATAGTTAAGTTACTGAAGGCAGTTGCAAGGTTCTTTAAAGGCCTTAGCAAAGAGGGTTTTGAAGACGGGTACTTTCACTGGAAGAACAATTTTTACAGTTTTTTGCATATTGTTCCAAAGGATAGGGAGAAAATGACTTAAGGCTGCTTTGCCAAAGCATGTATTTACCTTGGGAATAACAAGAGAGGAATATGAGAGACTTCTTTGAAGTTAACTCCCTGACTGGCAGAGAGGTAGACAGTCAGAGATGTATTTAGGGAGCTTATTTGTTAATGCTCTAAGTGTCCATAGGTTAGTGTTTTTATGCTGTCTGTAACTGAGTGAGTTCCTGCCAAGTATAGAGTAAAGGGTGCAGTGATGAGTGGAGTATGGTGCGTTTGTGATGAATCTAATTGCCTGATGATAGATGGTGTCAAGTTTCCCTAGGGCCACACTTGTCCCATGCCCATACAGGATATCGGCATAGTCTAGGAACGGTAAGAATGTAGTTTGTACTAGGCGGATTTTAGCCTCCTGAGTTAGTAGATGATTTATGCGAAAGAAGATGCCAAGTCTTCAGGAGGAGTGATACTGACGACCACCAAGCAGGAGAGACACCTGGGAGTGGTCATATCTGAAGATCTAAAGGTGGCCAGAAAATGCAACAAGGCAGTTGGGAGGGCTAGTGGGATACTGGGTGCAGAGGGAAGGGTATCACCAGCAAAAAGTGGGAGGTGGTATTGCCTCTGTATAGATCACTAGTAAGACCCCACCTAGACTACTGTGTCCAATTCTGGAGATCACATCTCTGGAAAGACATAGACAGAGTGGAGGTAGTCCAGAGGAAGACAACTAAAAAGGTGCAAGGTCTGCATCAAAAGCCTTATGAGGAGGGACTAAAGGACCTCAATATGTATACCTTGGAAGTGAGGAGGGAGAGGGGAGATATGATAGAGACATTTAAATACCTCACAGGGTAAATAAAGTACAAGAGAGAAGTATTTTTCAGAAAAAAGGTACTAAGGACAAGGGGGCATGATAAGAAGCTGGAGGGGGTAGATTCAGGAGAGATGTGAGGAAGTGCTTCTTCACAGAAAGAGTGGTGGATTCCTGGAACAGTCTTCCAGCAGAGGTGGTGGGGGTGAAAACAGTGGTGGGAATCAAGAATGAATGGAATAGGCATAAGGGAATCTTAGGGAAAGGGAAGGTGGGTGAGTGAACAGGCTGGAGATCAAGTAGGATCTGCGATTATGCCATAGGCAGGGAAAAGTGGGCAGACTAAGTAGGCCAAGCGGTCTTTATCTGCCAGAAAATTCTATGTTTCTATGTATCTTGGAGAATTTGTGCTATTGTGCCCATCATAAACGCCTTACACTTCAGACCATTAAGTAAGATGTTCAGCCACCAGAGGGTGGTACTGCGGGTGGGTCCCCAGTGCAAGGTCAGGAGTAGTGAGACATGGTCACAGAGATAGATAGACTTGATGTCACAGCTGTTCACTAAGCCTAAATGTTCCAAGGAAATGAGAAGCAAATCAGTCCAGGCATATATCCGGTAAGGGCACGAATAATGGGTATACTGTCATTGTGAGGGATGGAGACAGTGTCAATGTCAGTCCGGCTGCTTTCCCTAAGGGTCATGCAGCTCCTTTCATGCAGCCCTTTTTTTTTTGCACCTGTGTCTCCCATGCAGGTGAGGGTTTTGTGGTGTCCTGCCTATCAAAAATCATGTTATAGTCCCCTCCTATGGTGCGCATCCTCTTCTGATACTGAAGTAAAGCACTAAGGAGGGATTGGACTACTGAGGCATCTGCCCCAGGTGTAATATAGAGTCTGGCCCACATGAGTTCTTCCCCATGTACTGTTCCATGGCCATAACCAGTCGGCCCTGTGGGTAAAAATGTAGAAGGTCATTGAAAAGGGATGTGTTTGGGAACAAGGACTGCTGCTCCTCTTCTCTTTCCCTGCTTATAAGAGGAGGCCACCACCAAAGAGAAACCCAGTTTATCCAGCTTCGGGTGTTCCTGATCAGAGAGGTGGCTCTCCTACAATGGGACAAAATTAGGATGGGATTTTGTAATCGCATACAAAACTTTGGCCTGGTTATCTGGATTGTTAAGGCCATTGACATTTTGTGAAGAAACTGTAGCATGTACTTTAACCATAGGAAAACATAGACACAACCATAGAAAACTGTAAGAGAGTAGGTATGATCGGGTATCCATCCCTTAAGGTACAGTAGCGGGGTAGATAATGAAGTAGACAGTGGTCCACAATCAACTCTCAGATATTCCAGTTTGTTACATTTAGGAGACAACATGTACTGCACTGTTAAAATTCTGAATTGCCCAGACAGGTAATACCAGAGAACCTTGAGAACCAAAGATTGAACATGAAACAAGAAACATGCATACAGTACCTAAAATATACACGGGAATTGTAAGACTTGACAGGAATTCTTGTCATCAACACAAACAGGATGTACTTCCAGGGTAGGAGATGTCTTTGTATAGCTCTCTATATGCCTGCAGCAGCAGTCTCCTCAAAGGGGCTGTTGCTGTATAAGTTAAATGTCACTTACTTTTCCGTAGGGTCAAGGAAAAGTGAGTGTAGGACATGCTGCAGGCCTCTGCTCTGCTCTGCTCACCAGGGAGGCAGCACGGGGGGGGGTATGAGGGGGGCTGGGTCTAGTGAAAATGGGGGGTCTGTCAACAAGGGCAGGAGGGTATATAGCCTGTATGGGCCTAACATTGACATTAAAGTGAGAGCTGCACTTCTCCCACCCTTAATATGAAAACACCCAAGAGCCATAAATAGGGGAGCTACAAAATATAAAATGAGGTCCACTCAGTGGAAGGGGCCCATTAACAGTGAGGCATACCTGTTCAAATCGAGACACTCAACAGACTACAGCACATGGAGCAGCAAGGGGGAGATACAGATGTGAACCATAATTATAGGGGTCATGGAGAAGTTGGGGGCTGCTGCAAGGGGTATTCAGGTATGAGTGATGGTATGAGTGATGGAAAGACATTAAACATAATAGGGATGGGCAGTATATGCCAGCTCCAACCAAGCTGTAGTCAGGATGATAAATTCCCAGTCCAAGGATAAGGTGCATGGGCTCATCATGTGCTGAATCAGGTAGCGTCCCTCCAAGTCCCGAGAATTTGGTCCCAGCAGGTGGCCCCTCCAGCGCCGGCACGACCTAGTTGCTACATAAACATGTGAATTACCTAGTGTCAGAAAGACAGGCTGGTCTCCCATCAATCAGGCTGCAGCACCTGTTACAGCAGCACAAAACCCACAGGATAGTGTAGGGGAGCACTTAAACCATGTACCAGAACAAGAGTTGCCTCCACACAGCAGTCCCCCCCCCCACCTCCCTGCAACTAACCCAATCAATGCAATCAACCAAGCAGTTCCTAAAAGGAACAGAACAGAAATGTAACAATTCAACATGGTAACAAAGGATATAACCACTGAGTCCACTCAGGTAGCCCCCCCCAAGAAGTACAGAGAGAGTTGGAGCACCAAGTTCTCACTGCATTGACCTAATAGCCAGGAAAGAAGTAACTAGGTGAAGCACTGCAGTTCAACATATTTCAGTGAAAAATATTTGGAACTTTTGAGAAACAATGCATCAGTGCCTGTGTGTCACAGAGCATGGCTGCAGAGTGTGCTTTGTGAGTCTGCTTGAGAACCTCCTTTTCTGCCTGGAATGTAGATGTATGGGATGAGCTGGAGGGGGTCTGCTGTGGTTTCACAATCTGAATTCCTCTAGTTTGTAGATTGAATCAGAGGGAATGGATCCCTCTGAATAAGAACATTTGAAGTTTGGCCAGGAGTGGTGTCAGTAATCTGAGATTCTGCGCTAGGAGGGCAGCCAATGCTGATCCATATTTTGTACGCTGATCCATGACGTGGTGAATAGTCATGGTTAGTGAATACTTAGGTCCCATCATAATAAGACTTCCTTGCATTGCCACAGCCACAGCAGGATTTTCCGCTTAATGGCACAGCTTTGGAATTGACACATGATGGAGCGAGGGTGCTGCTGGTTGTTATCAGAGAGAGGGCCGAGTCCATGGTGAGCTCATTCAATCCCCAAGGAGAATCAGGCAGGAGATCTAGCTTATTGTGAAAAAAAGGCCGAAGAACTTGATGTCTGAGGCTTCCACCTTTTCTCAGAAGCCATACAGCCACATTTTTTAATTTGCAATCAACCCTCCAGGTCATTGCATTTGGCCTCTAAGGATTTAATTTTGACAAGGGCTTCTATCGTAAGTCAGTCAGTGCAGTCCACACTGGAGTCCAGCTCAGTGGTCATGGCCTGCTGCTCAGTGGTTGCTTACTTTAGCTCCTCAAGCTCTGCTTGGACTTCAGAATATTCTGCTTTCATTTTGGAGCGAAAAGCCCCAAGCTCCAGTAAAACTTCTCCAATTTCTTTTATTTCTTTTTTTTATTGGCATAGTGTCAGAAACTCTCCAGTTCTTTTCTTCCCGGTCACCATGGTTCTAGTGGTAGAGGTCTTACTAGTTCAATCAGCAGACTCCCATCCACTGACATCTGTGTTGCTTTCCGCTGCTGGACCAGCTATGCATTTCCCCACATGGATGACTTGTACACAGGTACTGTAGGTGTTGATATAAAAAAAAAGAAAAGCAGAGTTCTGGCACTACGGCAGAGGACAGGGATTGGAGCTCAGAGTTAGCCCTCCATTCCTAGCGCTGACGTCACTGGAAGTCCCTAACCTCTATTTTTAAATCTGGTTCATTCATAAGGAATGGTTAGGAACATTTCATGAAACTCACCACTTCAAGCGTATTTCAAAGCTTGAAGTAGTTTGTCTAAAATAGACCAGCAGAGCTACATTTGGATGTAGCAGCTCGAACAAGACTCTACCATTCGGTGCTCATCTGGTGGAGTCCTGTTTGTTTGTGCTATTTCAAGTCTGCCACTGCATTCAAGCCATAGTGATGTCACACACATGCTCCAAAAGTGATTTCACAAGATGGATTGAACTGATTCTGCTGAGTGCAAGTGACAGTGGGTGGTCATATAAAACAACTGACTATAACATTTCAACTGCCAGATCTTTGACCACCTCTCCAGCATTTCTAGGTCCTTCAGGAGTTCTCTTGCCACCTCCTTGCTGTCTACAGTGCCATATAATTTTGTGTCATCAATAAAAAAACACAACTTGCCCTGGATACCTTCCCCTATGTCATCAATGATCATATTGAATAGGACAGTTTTAAGGACAAGTCCATGTGGTACACCCTTCAGAAACCCCCTGTCCCCTGACTTGGACCCATTCACTACTACTCTCCTTGCCTCCTTGCCTTCCCCCAGCAAAGTACCTACCCACCTGACTAAACCCTGCTGTACTTCCAAGTCTTCCAGCTTTTTCAGCAGTCTCCTGTGTGATATTGAATTAAAGCCTTTGCTGAAGGCTTTGCTTAGATGACCTAATGCAAAGCAGTGGAAGACATAACTTAATGATTTTATTTTGCTCCCACTTACGCAGAGGTTTCACTTGCACAGACCAGGCTCTTAGGGTGGTCCCAACACCATTAGCAAAGTACCCCAAGTCAGCTAGGAGTAGCCAGTCCATTGGGATCCACTCCCGCATCTCTTCCTTCTCTCTGGCACCTGCATGTGCACCCTTGCCAGACTGACCACTCACCCACCTAGCAATGGCCTCCTCCCATAGCTTCTGCTAGCAACACCACTAACCAGTTTCCCGTAGACTGTTCTAGCACTAAGTACCAACCCCAGCCTTAGGTGAACTGTGGGCCAGTTTTCCCACTGCAGGTCAAATAACTGCTTTCCCTCAGTTCAGCTTTCAGCTCTCAACTGGCTTTCAGCCTGACTTGGGCTCAGTCAGCCTCTTTTATAGTCATTTCTAGGCACACGAGTTATCTATTACCTATGTGCTTAACTTCTTTTGTTTTTGCAATAAAAATGTTTATTCAGATTTTTTTTACGTTACAACATTCAAACATACAGACCCCACAAGAGATAAACATGGGTGGGTTCACAAATAAGGGGGGGGTACAGAATTAATAAAGGGCAGAGAGGTAATGGAGAAGCATACAAAAACAGTAAGAGAAAAGCACAGTACAGCAGTCTGTGGTTTGATACATGATATCTCACACATTCAAAGTAATGATTTATTACTGTGCAAGGTGCGGTCCCAAAAAAAAGACAACAGACAAGTCCTATCGCTCTTGTTATCTAGACATTACAAACCAGTGAGTGGCATACCTTTGGAACCTGGTGCAACTTTTGTTTGGGAGCAGATAGATACTGAGTTCCCACTTGTATCCATTCCTCTCGGGGGGTACTGTTCCAGGTTGGCTATTTGGGTCTAAGGTAGGTGTGCCTTCCACCTTTGCCAAATTGTCCATAAATGGCAACCAGAATGATTTTATTTTGTCTGTGGTGAGTCTCAGTTTGGCTGTTATCCATTTTGTTTGAAGAATGGCTTTGCAATTCAAAATCCACATGGCTGTAGTGAGAGCTGTGGTTTACAACCACAGCTGGGTAATTGCTTTTAGCACAGCAGCTATACAAATGTTAAAAAGCTATGTTTTCCCCTTGGACCTCATCTCTGGTGGTCACAATCCCCAGCCCAAACAGAACTAGTATACTGCCTAAAACTAATATTAGGTTTTAAAAGCAGTCAGTCATCACCTTTATATCTGTAATGCCCCAAAGTGTGCCATTACAGAGAAAATATTGTAAATAATAGAGAAGTGCCCTGTGCACTTGCAACCTTGTAAAAAGATAGAATTTACAAGCAATGCAGGTCATAATAGCCTGGATGGAATGCTGTGCTAGGTGGCTCAAGCACAGCATTCCAATCCAGCAGATCTAGAACCCTGGGAGGTTCAAGTTTAAACAAGGATTCTATAGTTGTTCAGTTGGAGATAGTGATTGCTGGGCAGAGGTTGAGGAGCCAGGACCCAGAAGTCAGGGGGACAGTTAGGGCTTACCTGTTGTTTGGAGCCGTCCCTCTGGACTTGCTGTGGTCCTGTGCTGCCTCCCCTGCCCGAAGACTCCCTCTGCTGCAGTAGTCCCTGGTTGGTGGTGCCATCGGGGCACCAAGAAGATGAAAACACCATTCCCGCCGCATTTTATGGGCTTAAAAGCCCTCCGGTTATTATTTTTAGCCCCGAAGTGATTTTAAAAAGTAAATCCGGTCCCACGCCGGCAGCAGAGAAGCGCCGCATCGCTGAGTCCTGTTTGGGCCGTCAGAGGCCCCCGAGTCGTCCTCCCGACCGCCTGTACATTTTCCTCCCACTGCCAGCATCCCTCCCGCCTCCCAACAGTACTTCTACCCCAGTCAGGATGGCAGAGCGGTGAGTCGGCGGCAGCACGCGTTGTGCTGACCGCCAGTTTGTTCTGAGGGGAACTGAACTGTTTAATAGTGCATTGTGGGCGCTTGAAAAGGCGCCAGCTACTACGAGGGCCATCGTGGGCCGCTAGGGACCTGTGAAAATTAATATGTATGTGGAGGCGGGATTAGCGATTTCAAAAGGAGGGGCCAGCAAGCAAGGCCAGCATAGTGGTCTATGAATATCAATTAAGGGGGCGGAATTTGGGCGTAGATTTGCTGCACTGAATGACAGCAGGCACTGGGAGCCTGCAAATTTAAAGGGGCAATACATTTAAAAGGGCGATTCCTGCCCAGATATAAAGGAGGGCACCTGGCCCAATATAAAGGAGGGCACCTGGCCCAATATAAAGTAGGGCACCAGGCCCATTGTAAAGAGGGGCTCCAGTCCCAATATAAAGTAGGGCACCAGGCCCATTGTAAAGAGGGGCTCCAGGCCCAATCTAAGGTGGGGCACCAGGCCAAAGCTAACGTAGGGCTTCAGGCCCGAGGTAAAGGCAGGGCATTAGGCCCGAGGTAAAGCCTGGTTGAAAGGGAGGCCCCGGCCTAGCGGAATAGGGCAAGCCAGCCTAGTGGTACTACAGGGAGGCCCCGGCCTAGTGGAATAGGGCAAGCCAGCTTAGTGGTACTAAAGGGAGGCTCCAGTCTAGTGCAATAGGGCAAACCAGCCTAGTGGTACTAAAGGGAGGCCCCGGCCTAGCGGAATAGGGCAAGCCAGCCTAGTGGTACTATAGGGAGGCCCCGGCCTAGCGGAATAGGGCAAGCCAGCCTAGTGGTACTAAAGGGAGGCCCCAGCCTTGTGGAATAAAGCAGGCTCAAGCTATCGTAGGGCTTCAGGCCTGAGGTAATGGTAGGTCATTAGGCCCAAGGTAAAGTCTGGTCTAAAGGAAGGCCCCAGCCACAACGGACAGTAAGGGATCCTATCCCAGAAGTACCCTACCTATAGAAACAGGGGTTCATTTGAGAGTGTTCTAATTGACTATACTGTGAATTTACTGTGATTACTGTACTGCTTATGCTGAACTATTGCTCTAAGTACCTGAACTATTGCCCGAAGTACCTGAACTAGTGCCCGAAGTACCTGAACTATTGCCTGAAGTACCCGAACTATTGTCCTTAGTACCCGAACTATTGTCCTAAGTACCTGAACTATTGGTCCAAGTACCTGAACTATTGCTCTAAGCACCTGGACATTGGCCCTTATCAGTAACAATTACCCCTGAAGTTATAGTTTGCCCTCCCCGGCAAATTATTGTACTATTCCACAGTTCTTTGGGCATTCTTCAGTTATATGTTTACTACTGTACGAAGACAGTCTCAGTCTTCTACCACACTGCAGTCTCCTAGTGTGGTCTGGCCTGCGTGCTCAGAATCAGTCTCTACTCAGAAGAAGACATCCTTCCAGCATTCTTCACTCCAGGAAGATCCTCCATCAACTTATCCGGTCCGTTCTAACCGTCCGCCGGTCGAAGTCCGTCGTCAGTTGTACCAGTCGTTCGCCGTTTCTTGTTTACAGCTTGAAAGTCGCCCTGGCTGAACGCATCACGGCGCCAGCCGCAGTGTCGCTCTGTTTGGTTCCTGTTCCAGATGTCCCGGTTGGTCGTCCTCTACAGAAGAGAGAGCTCATCTTGGAGAACCTGTTCGTCCCCCACCTGGCCGTTCACGGTCCCGAGTCGTCCGAAGCCCAGTCCGGATGTCCGCGTTTCTTTGTTTTGTGTTAGTTCCTGACCTGAGGATTGCAGATTCAACCATCATCTCTTCAGATTCCTATGGTTCCTGGTCCTGTCAGAGTTCCTTCGAGTCCAGCTGGCCCTTGGAGTGCTGCAGCATCAGTCGTATCGTGGTACTCCTCCATTGGATTCATCCCACGTAGATCTTGGTCTTTCTTCATCCTTGGCAACCCTAGAAGTGGGTTTTGGCAGGAACCTCTTGCTTCAGTGTGTTTATTTCACGAACCAGTTGCTTTGGTTCTACATTCGCAGCCTCGAGAGACAGTGGGCTTTTGCCGAAGATATATGGTCTGTTTACCAAACCTCTCACCACCCCAGTGGCCTTATCTAGGTCCTTGCTGGGAATTGAGATTAGGGTTCCACAGTTCTGTTTTATTTCCCTTGTAGCTACCAACGAAGAATGACGGTGTACATGAAGATGCCAGATCTCTGGACCTTTGTAAAATTCTGGACTCTTTGTAGATGTATGATGCTGATCACCCTAATGTAGTGCTGAGTAGCCTAAGACTGGGTTCTTGTGTAAAGTATAGAGTACAGTATAAACTAGTACTAGAATAAGAGTGGCAGTAGGCCTGCAGGTTATATTTGCTGAGGTAAACATTAAAGTGGTAGATCAAAAGTATTTCAGTGTCCTTGTTATAATCTGCCCTATTGTTAACAGGCATCCCCCTACTCCTTCTGGTGACTGTGTTGTCACCCCCGGTTCCAAATAAAGCGTCCGCCCTGCAGTGTTTTAAAACTACTAAGTCGACTCCTGCCTCTCCTTGTCCGGATAGCAGTTATCCTATCCGAAATATAATTCGGACCTCTGGTGCCCCGCTCATCTCTTTTCAGCACCTTAGACTAGAGCGCACTCATCATATAATTAACATCACCTTCTTGAGAGCACCACATATCTGAGGTACTTTTTCTTTTCCCTTTGGTTAGTTAGAAGATTGTTTACCCGATGTTAGTAGGTGTGATGTGTTGGACAGTACTCTGTCTGGCAGTTTACATATCTGTCTCTATTCCCCCACTACATCATCAGCACTGTGACCTCATCAAGTGTGACATCACTGCTGCTTAGGAACAGCCATAAAAATTATAGGACTAAAACGGAAGTCCATGATAGCGATGACGGCAGATGCTGTGTCATATTACAAGCCTGACGTATGCAGAAGGATGAACATCTGTTTCCTCCCAAGCCGGTATATGATTGCGCTCACAAATTGCATCTGGCCACTTAGTGGGAAACAAAGGAACAGCGCATGAATCAGAAAGTACAGCTACGTTCATGATTTTTTGTGGTTATAAGCTCTCCTCCTGGGCTTTTGTCTACCAACATCTTCCACTATTTCTGACTCTAGCCCTAGTAACCTATCTGACTAGTGGCTATGGGTTGGGGCAGTCATTCACTGTCTCCATTCTGGTTCTGGAAGGTAGAATAATAAGCACATAGGAACATTACTTTTTTAATTTATTTGTAATTCCATTCAGTTTTTTTTTTGGTTTTTTTTTTTAAATCGGATCCATGCTGTTGATCCATAGTCACATAGCCGAACTGCAGACCTTGGGAAATGATGGTATGATGAGTGTAGTTTATTCAGGCACACAATTGTTAAGATGCCAGCGTGCCTGCATAGCATCATCTCCTGATAGGCATCATGCAGTACGAACTCATTTCCATTCTTGTACTACAATTTCTATGGGAACAACCACTCAGTAGCTACTAGGTTAGTCACATGTGATGTCACTGTCAGTGAGATTACAGTGCTGACGATGTACTGGGGTGGGGGGTAGAGACAGATATGTCAGCGACCAAGCTGAGATCTGTTCCACACATCCAGTACATTATATAGAAGACTTTCTAATGAGCAAAAAGAAAAAGAAAAATACTTCAGAAATAAAAAAGTTACAACTTCCTGCTTCTTAACATGTATATTATTTCCGTCTGTTTGTTTTGGCTCCACTAGCTCTTTATACTGGAATGGCAGTTCCATACTTAACATTTGCCTTATTGTCTAGGCTATCTCCCCCCAAGAAGGGCTGCAGCTTTGGGCAGCTCCAAAAGAGATGCTCATGGTATCCTCTTTATTGACATTGCCTCCAGCTGGTGTCAGAGAAGATGGGACCATAATACACTGTGGTTGTGGGCATCTTAAAATACCTTATGAAATGGGCCCAAGATTTTGAGCCTTGTCATTGATTGATAGCCATGCATTAGAACTGTCTAACGCATGGCTACAACTACTCCTAGCAAAGAGGACGCAGTGCTCATTTTAAAATCCTTGAGCCTGTTCCACTGCCAGCTTGCCCATCCTCTTGCTCGCTAGCTAGCTCTACTCAACAGTCGACCTGCCAGCTGCTCACAACTTTCTCCCCTTACCCCCCACTTTTTCCATTTTTCCCCATATGAGCAAACCTCACACACCACATTACAAAAACAAAAATGCCTGTCACAATCTCCTCGCCGCCCTTTCTCTCACTCGTGCCTCCTTCTGCTGAATGGCCAACCTGACAACTGCTCACCAGTCCCATCCCTCTCGTAATTTTCTGCCCACCTTGTATAAAAAAACAACACATTCCTGTTTCACAGATAATGCTGACATTCTTACTTGACATACTTCTGTGGCATTTCTCGATGTACTACTTCAAGGGGCCCAGCCCCCACCAGCAGTATTGGCGTGTCCTCCACAACCCTGTCTAATGCTTTAACACACAGAAATCATTTAATAAAAAAAAAAAAAAAAAGCAGATTCTTTAAACACAGGATTTTTTAACAACATAAAGCAAATGGCAGTGATACCTCTTCTGCTTTTGGGGGGAGAGTGCCAGGCCCATGACAACCACATCAAGGTCAAAGGTCCTTAACTAAAACACAGTAAACTGAAGGCAGAAAAACTATTTTATTTAAAACTAAGACAAAGATTTAACTTTTTCACTAATTAATCCTGTGAATATTAGTCTCACATGTATGTACAATTTACATGCCCATTTCATAAGCACAATAAGCCACTCCAGGGTGTGTGTTAGACAGTTCTTGGCTAGGGGGGTGGACACACTGAGCCTGCAGCCTTGCGCTATGACCCCTAGCCATGAATTAGAACTGTCTAACGCACACCCTATTGTGGCTTATTGCTTACTTGCCAACACTTTCCATCTATATTCCCTCCATGTATTAGAGGTTGTGGTTCGACTTTCCCCAACCCAACATGTTTCCCATTCTTGTTCTGTGAGAGCAGTCTCTGCTTCTTTGTCCTACTTTCTCTGAATGTTCAGCCTGGGCAGTCGTGAGGCCATCAAACACAATTTCATTAATTTAGATATTAGATTCTGGGGGTGAAGCTTACTTGCAAGGGACCCAAAGAAATTTCTCAGGGGTCCCATTTCCCCTTTTAAAAGGGATTTGCACAGTTTGCTAGTAACTAAGGGGCCTATGCACAATGGTGCATAGTGACTCCACGCTGCATATGTGTGGTGCGGAAATGCTCCATACCCAATGCACCCCCCCATGTGGGATGCATGATACAGGTCATGCAGCACCTATGCACCTACGCACCTGATCCCCCACCCATGTGGCCCACAATGCACAGGGGGCAGGTGGGGGTGTGTGCCAGCACTGCACGCTATGCACAACAGCACATAGTGCTGCCCGTGGGGGTGCAGAGGAGGGTGTGGGTTACACAAGGGAGAACCCTGCTGTAAGTCCCCTACACACCCCGTGCCTCTGTCCCTCAACAACAGAACCCCAGCACACTCACCACAGGCCACCCAGGGCCACCAACCCCAGCTATGCCCCCCCACCCTCCCTGTGTACCCCCCCGCCCCACACACACACATTGGGGCACTGACCTCTGGACAGCAGAACCCCCATACTGCACCACCTGCCCACCTCTCCCTGACACCAGATCCCAGCCCCACTGGGCACGGTGTGGTGGTCGGTGATCACCCCCCCCACCATCACGGCACCACCCTATCAGTCTAGGGGCATGGCATAGCCAGTGGCAAAGCCCACCTCACACCTCCACAGCCACCTGTCATGAGGACATCTACAGGGGAGCAAAGCCAATGTGCCCCTCACCATGTAAGTGATCCACTGAGGGATCCAAGCTGGGCATCCCATTGGATGCCCACCCAGGTTCGCAGCTCCACCCCCATCTGCCCCACATGAACCTGTGCGTACCCACATGCTGGGAGGGTGGGGCTGCAGACAGGTAGCCAGTGGTTGTGAATGCCGCCAGGTGCACACCTGTACACAGGTGCAGAGTTGCGCGGGTGGGATAAGTGCCTTTGGCATGTAGTTCCCGTCCCATCTTGCATATCCCCCATGTCTTATCTGTAAGAAGTAATAAAAGTTTCTTTGTGGTAGAGCAAATTCCTGCCAAAGTAGGGTTACAGTTTTGACATTCCCTCCCTCCAGTAGCTAACCTATCCTACAGAGTCCTAACTTCTCCCATTTTTTTATGTTGGGTCAATTAATTCCAGGGTGAATCCTTTCAAATACCTGATGGTGGCGTATCTACAAAATGTGTTGGTATATCTGCTTGTGCGGATAGCCTCTGTCCAGGATTCTAACTTACTTGCTCCTCCCTTTCCAAATTCACCCATCCCAGGGCTTTCTCTCCCTGGAAAAAAGGTACCAGCTGTTGTAATTGGCAGGCCCCCCAAAAAAATCTGTAGCTCTCACATACCTAAGCCCCTTCTGCCAATCTCTGATATTAACAGGGACCACACGAAAACAAACAAGCATAGAACTTGATAGCAGATGAGAATCGCTTGGCCCACCCAGTCTGCTTATTTTCCCCATCCACATTATCACCGCAGACCCTACTTGATTTACAGCTCTTTCTCCCTCTGCACTTCCTTGCCACTATGATTTCCTTGTGCCAGTCCCATACATTCTTGAACCACTCCACTGTTTTGGCCCCCACAACCTCCTCTAGAAAACTATTCCAAGAATTCACCACTCTTTCTGTGAAGAAGTACTTCCTCACATCTCTCCTGAATCTCCCCCCTCCAGCGTCATAGCATGTTCCCTTGTTCTTGTTCTTCACATGGTCCTAACATGAGCATTTCCCCATGAAACTTAGCCCATGCCTTTTTAATTATTTTCCAGCTTTCTTTAGAAGTGGGACTGATAGTATTAAAAACAAGAATAAAAATTTGGAGAGGACTGTCATTCTGATAGCCTCTATCCTACCCAACAGAGACAGTGGCAGTTCACCCAGTTGTTTTAGTTCTGCTTCCATACTGGAACTCAAGGGCCATAATTTACCTTCAGTGATTGCTGTCTGCCCATAGGGATTTGAATGTGTAGGTAGTGGAACTGGCTCTGGACTCATTTAAACAGGCACGTGGCTTTCCTCCTTTCCAGTGCTGACCAACTGCCATGCGTTAGCTCTGATTTATTGACATTTGCTTTACACCCTAGAGCAGTGCCTTATAACTGCAAAATTCTGAGAAGTGCCTTCATGTGCAATACCGGCTCGCCACAAAGAATGCCATATCATCAGTATAGAGGGCCACCCACATTTCTTCACCATTTACCTTAATGCCCCTAATCTCTGGGCTTTTCTTATCCAGACTGTAAGTGGTTCAATGCTAAGAGCAAATATAAAGGGCAGAATAGCAGGCACCCCTACTGTGTTCCCTGATTGTTCTGAAATGTTTTGAGAAAACCCCATTAGCCCTGACTCTGGCAGTCAGTAACCCATAGAGTGCCCAGAACCAGTCTCTGAATTGGGCCCCCGTATTCAGCTTTTTTCATAGTTTATCAGAGGAAGCCCCACTCCAAGCAGTAGAATGCTTTCTCAGCATATGTAGCCAAGAGTGCATTCGACTCCCTGTGTCTTTTCACTGCCACTATTATATTTAGCAGTTTTTGTAAGTTGTCATGAATGTGTTGACAGGGTATAAAGCACATTTGACTGGGGTGTATTAAATCACTTATAACTGACTGGAAGTGGTTTGCCAGAATTGTATTCGGTTGTAGTAAATATTCTGGCATCGTGATTTAACACAGAGGTGGGTCATGGGACTGTATGTGTCACACTGTAAGGGGTCTTTACTCAGTTTTGGTATGAGTGTAATAGTAGCATCCCTTCAAGTATCCAGAGCATCCTTCACCTCTTTAATGTAAAAATAATATGTATTAGGGCAGGTACTTGTTCTTCCTCAAATATTCTACAAAATTCTAAATATAACCATCCAGCTCTACCTTACCAACTAACCTTAGCTTGCTTTAAGCCCAGGCTCAGAAACTTCCTGCTTAGCTCTCACAAATGCAACTGCCGCTAGCCTAGTGTAAAAAAAAAAATAAAAATATATATATATATACTCTGTTTGACAATGCTCACTGAGCGGCTCCCCCCTCCTTTCCCTACTAATTCCTCCTCCCCTATTTCCCTCCCTTCTACCCCCACCAGCTCTCCCCTGACCATAAGTTTTGCACCTTTTGTTACCTTTTGCTTCGTTGGAGATTGTATTCTATTGAAACAAAATTGTAATTGAACTGTAACTTTTTTGTTTGTAAGTACTGTGTCCCTTGTACTACTGTTCTGATGTCCTCTTTGTGACGAGGTACCTTTGTAAATGAGCCTCTGGCTCAAAGGTTTCTAAACTGATGTTTAACTAAATAAATAAATAAGCTCAGGGGACTTATTTTATTTAAAAATTGGTAACTGGGAAAGGCACACTGAGTCGAGGCTCATTTCCAGGTGTGACCCAGGGATAGGGGGTACAACAGACAGCAAAGGTTACAATATAATTTAGATATAGAAAACAAATACCAATATACAAACTATCATCATTCTTGTAAACCTAGGCTTCAAAGACATGTATGCATGAGAAAACAGAAGAAATAATGGGAGACAGAGAGGAGGGCAGGAAATTAGTTTGGTGATTGGGCCAGAGGACAGCAGCAAGATGTAACTGGGGACTGTCTGAGAAGGTGCTTCAGTGCAGGAAAAAAGGGTGTGATGCAGGTTTGGAGGGCAAGGTTACTCCAGAGGGAGGGGAGGCTGAAGGAGAAAGTAAGTGTCCCAGCAGCAGTATGGGCGCGTGGGAGGGCGAAGGAGCGGAGGCAGTTTGTGTGTGTGGGGTAGGGGGAGGGGTGGCTGGAGCTAGGAGGGAGAAGAGGTAGGAGGGAAGAGTGCCTCTCCTCCCTTCAGACTTATTGGTGGACAGATCTGTGATCATCCACAAGATTTCCAAATGCTATCTATGAAGTCTTAGATGTGTTCTGGGGAATGTGCTGTTGTTTCACTTTTCTATAACTGCTATATTTACAAATAACCTCCCCACAGCCTGCCCTTTAAAGGTCCTCCTCTACGCAGATGATGCGGTCATCTATGCCAGTGGTCCAAACCAAGTGGCTCTTATGCAGGAACTCCAGCATAGTTTGGGGGCATTGGAAAGGTGGTTCTGTCAAAATAAACTTTTGCTGAACTACAAGAAAACGAAAACCATGATATTTGCCGGCCCCACGAGCAAGGAAAAAAATCTTTCCTCTCACCATCACAAATGAGAAAGGTGTCATATTGGAGTACATTACTGCATTTACATACCTGGGGGCAACCCTAGATGAGCCACTCACATTTGGCCACCATGTATACTCTATAGTGAGGCTAATCCACTTAAAAATAGGGACACTATACATGTACAGGCACTACCTGATGCCTGCAGCTAAGCAAACTGTAGTATCCAGCTCAATACTCCAAGTGTTGGACTATGGACTGGCCGTGTACAGTGGGGCCACTGACACTATCCTCAATAGGGTCAGACTGGTGATAAATAAGGCCTGCCAGTTTGGCCTGGGAGCAGACAGGCTCACATATAGCAGTTTCCTGTACTCCCAAACCAACTGGCTCCCACCACAAAATAGACTCAGGTACCTGGTTTACCTGCTAGGCATGAACATGCTCATGGGTCTGCCCCACTCAACCATACAAAACCTTTTGTGCCCTGTAAACAATCAGTACTCAAACAGAAGTAGGGTCCAAACAGTATTGTCTGTGCCCATTCATAAAAATAATCAGGCCCAATGCTGTTTCGCCTATAGAGCACCACTCTGGTTAAATGAGATGCCGGAATTCCTGCTAAACCACTAAACTGCTCGACTTGTAAACAAACCTATGAACCTATGAATCTATAAACCTCTCTAGCATTTCCCAATTCAAACTAGAACTGAGAAGGTTTCTCTCACCACGCTCTAGTTGTGACTACATTCATACCCAGCAGATTGCCTGCCTAATATCACGAGGTAGAGTCTACATAAGTAGTAGCCATTAATTATGCAACTTTTCAACCAGTTATTTTGTACGTGGTTGCATTTCCTGTGACAAGGTTCCTTTGGACCTGCTTTATATATCTATTTAGCTATGTAACTCCCTTCTCTTTGATGAAGAACCTTTGTAAAAGAGCTATTAAGCTTAAAGGTGTATTCCGACTGAATGAATGAATGAATGAATGAACGAATAAATAAATAAATAAAAATATAGCTGATAGTAATTTTCAAACTCTGCCACTATTTCCCTGGGCTTGTAGGCCAGGCTCTTCCCTCTGGTGCCTGTTCTGATTTTGATGGTGTAGGGATCAGTTTCCTATGAAACATACATTTATTCCGTTTTTGCCTGTAGTTCTCCTATAAGAAGAATAGACTAGAATTAGACACTTTAATGCCTACAAGACTGAAACACAGCTGAGATTCACAAATCAAAAATATTTTGAGCAAAGGAGTTGTGTGGGAAGGATCTTTGCTTACAGGTTGAGGAAGCAGGAAGCTGATGGCCACATCCCCAAAATCAGAACAGGCACCAAAGGGAAGAACCTGGCCTAAAAGCCAAGGGAAATAGTGGCAGAGTTTGAAAAGTACTATTGCCAGTTATGTAAAAGTGAAGCAACAGCAGATTCCCCGGAACACATTGTAACAAATAGCATTAAAATGCCAAAACTCACAACAGAAGATCAGGATATGTTTTAAAACACATCTTTATTCAGTTTTTGCCTGTATTTTTCATTTAATTTGTTTCATGATCTCCATGATCACCTGTGCTTTGTATTCCTGTTCCAGCCTACCCAACTTTTCCAGTAATTTCTGCTCCTAATTTTGGCCTGCTTCTTTTCATGGGTACTATGGGAGATTATGTGACCACTAAGTACCACCTCCAGGCTATCCTAGATGTATTTAGGGGCTGAATCTTTGTCTCCATTGAACTCAGTATAAGTGGTTATCATCTCCTCAATCTTCTCCTTAAAATAGTATCAGTGAGGGATTTAAATACTCACGTATTCTGACATGTGATGTAACCTGGCTCAGCCCACTTCAAAATACTTAAAGCCGTATCCAGGTAAAAAATGTTTCCTCTCTACTAGACACAAATAATTAATACTGTATTAGTGCAAGTTCAATTTCGAATTTTAAACCCAAATCTGGAGCTATGAATTATTTTGTTTGCATACCATGTTGGCATATGTTACAGTGATGATACTTGAAATAATCCTTTGGTATGGTGGCATCCAGTATTAATCATCACCTCTACTGGGGACCTGTAGTGACTATGAATTCATTTGTCTTTGATGTTTTTTCGGGTGCCTGTAAGTCATCCTAGGTTTGTCTCCAATGTCTTGCTTCAAATTTGAATCCCCCATTAACATTTGCCAGAATTTATGCATAGTGTTCCCAACTGCTCTTTTTACTGAACTGAAAGTGGTAGAAGAGGTGACAGGACCAAAACCTTTTTTCTGTAGCAGTTTTGGCACCAGTAAATCCCCTCTCCAAAAACCTCTTCTCTAACCTTCCGCATTGTTCTTCAAATGTATCCCTGTCACTGGAGTTTCTTCTCAAACATAAACATTGTCCATATAGTATGGAATTCTTAAACTATGAATGGATGTGCACCTCATGCATCTAACACTGAACTGGTTGCAGTCTATTCTCTCAATTTTTTGCTGCAAACAGTCTGACCTGGTACTCCGGTTAGCGTTAAGTCTAGAAAATCAATACTGTGAGATCACACTTGCGAGTGAATCTCATTCTCACACCATTTGTACTAAGCCATGTCATAAAATCACTCGCTTTGATTGAGTCCTATTTCCATAGACAGTTGACATTGTCAGTAAAGCACAGCCATAGAATGACATTGCCTGCATTTAGAAATGACTTGGCAAATACAGTTTCTGTTTCCCATAGCCCCCAAAATAATGTGCATATGATGGGGCGATGCAGATCCCCATCACCATCCCACAAGTTTAAATATAAAACTTGCTTACAAATATAAAAAAAAGTATGTTGAAGAATGAAAACTACTGCATCAACAATAACCCTCACTGGAGCACCTGAGTTAACATGACTCAGGAAAAAACTTATTAGCTGCAATACCACCTTGATGTTTAATTGACATGTATAAGTTTCTGCATCAATTAACAACCAAATACAGATGGATCACCAAACATGTCCTGTAGTTTAGACAACAGGTTGTGCATGTCTCTGAGGTGAGATCTAAGTTTAACTACTTCATGTTTTAGGAAAAATCAACAAAACAAGACAAACTATCCATAAGATGTCCCAGTCCAGAGAAAAGCAAGTCACCTAGAGCATTCAGTACATCTTTGTGCACTTTTGGCAGTGCGTAGAAGGTAGGGATGATTGGAGAAGGGTTCCAAATATACTGGAACTCTTGATTTGTTATATCCCTTGCACTCTCATACCTTCCAGGAGGCTAAGTAAATAACTCTTAAAATAGTTATTGGATTCCTGGAAATAACTCTATAGCTGTTTACATCCATCAATAATGTCATTACAGTCTTCTTATATTGTGTACTACCCAACAAGCCTATATTTCCACCCATATCTGTAGATTTTATTATCAGATCTTTGACTTGTTTTAGTTCATTCAAAGCCATTCCTTCTTTATAGCTTAGATTTTGATGGAATGGCACAACATGGTGGTCTAAAATTTGACTTACCTCTCTTGGTGTTAATGATTCAAAGGTTAAGATGTTAGCACTTGGACTACTAGGACAAACAGTGATTTGAGACAGAACACTGCTTTTCTGTCATCCCATAAAGATGTGGTTACATCTTCAACGGTTACTACATTAATCACATTTGTATTGCCAGATAACAGAATTTGTTACCAACTCCTTGTTAGTGTGATCCTCAAACAGCTCATTCAAAGTTTCTAAATGAAGGAAGTCCTGTTTATCCCATGAGATGAACTCCTCATTTTTGAAGGCTCCTATTTCTGTTCTTAAATCTTTTTGTCCTGCAAAGTGATGTCATAAGCACATATTTCTGAAGAAAAAAAAAACTTGAAAGCTCATAGAATTTCCTAGTATCTTCTCTAATTATCAGTTGATTAAAAGTCTTTGAACATGTTTTAGCAGCCAGTTCCAATTCATCCTTGAACTGAAAGTTATTCAAACCTCCCGTGGGAATTTTCAAAACTCTCAGACCTCACAGGCACCATTCCTGTTCAATATACTTTTCAAGAGTTGTAATATTACAGTATATGCTAAATTCAACTCTGTTATTAGTAATTTCTCAAGCTTGTGAAACAGTGCTTTTAAGTCCCCCATATTATCTTTCTGAATTCTACTTTCCTCATTGCCCTCTAGTAAGTCTTTTACTCTACATCTTTTAACTTCCAGTTCCTTACTCTTTTTTAACCAAAATGTTTAAGTATTTCCACCTGTTGCTTCTTGTTCTTCCGAGTGACTTATTGCATTAATTAATATCTTTACAAAGGGTGCTATTTCAAAGGATATGTACCTAAGAATTTAAACTGTCAAATCTCGTGTTCTGTAAATTCCATTGTTATGAGTCAATTTACAGTGGCAGACCTGCAGTTGAAGCACTGGCAAAAATAGTCTTTGCTTTGAAAACAAACTTTAGTCAGAGCTGATACGACTGCACAGTGCAGCAAGAGCAATTACATTAATACTCAGAGCTCATACTGCATTGGAGTCTGCCATATTGGCTCTGACGGCTGCCCTCACCATGCTGGAGTCTGCCATATTAGCTCTGAAGGCTCAAGATGGTGACAATGACAGAACTGCACGTGCAAGATACTTGCACTTGCTCAGTTATAATTTGGCAGCCAACTTGGGCATGGCAGCCATCACTTCTGCAGTTATGGAAGAAAAAGTAGTGCCCAAAGAAGGGGGCATGTTTATGCAGCCGGCATAGGGGAAGGGCTGCATAAACACAATGACTGGAACTGTGCCAGAGCACTGTGGAAGCATGCTAGACAGCAGTCTGGTCACATGCTTTCACAGTGCTGTTAAATACGTCTGTGGAGCTCTGCCCACGCAGCTGTAGAAAGGATAAAACTGACCTGTCAGTAGCTGTCCACTATTGTCCCAAAAATGCTAGCAGGTGTGCACCTAGAAAAGAACACTTAATAAGTTTTAAATTAAAACAAGCAACAGAATGAGCACCCATGGCTGTAAAATTGGCTTTGCCAAAAATTGCAGTCAACTAGGAGAAAATTACTGTACTACAGAGTATTAACATACACGCTGCAGGGATAGTGCACTGAATGGGTTGGCTAATCCTTGTAAAAACTATTCCCATGAACAGCAGGTACAATGATGTATTTACGGTCACTCTGGGGTAAGGGCACACATTTCTAAATAATTAATACACTCACAAATTCTTCAAAAAATAATGTTCCAACCCAGATATTCTGGAGCTGAATATTTATTCAAAGAATTTCTTCAATGGATCTTTTACTTTGCAATTACCATCACATCTCTGCTTCTTATTTTTGCTGCAAAAATGCTTTTAGGGCCATTTATAGTAGTGCAAAATCATCTCGCAGCATTCAGTATACATATGTAGTTCAAAAATTGCAAGATGCAAAGTGAAAGCTTACTCCAGTGGACAGCTGCCTCATTGCCCAGCACTTCACTCTTTCAACAGAGCTTCATCAGGGGACATGGTCATCACAATCAGTCAGGGGTTTAAATATCTACATATCCTGACATGTGATACAATGATGTCACAATGCTCACAGTTAAGCTCCTTCAATGTCTTTGCTCTTTTGATAACGGAGGTAAGCCATTTTACATTGTAGGAGTAAATCTTCAATGAAGAGCCCATATTCATGGGGGTACAAATGTTACAACCCTCTGTAACCATTCCCTAAAATGAGTCATACTAGGGACACACCAACATAAAATATGTAAAATCTATGGTTACTTTTAGTCATCCTTCTCAGCAAGTTGCCTTGCTGCTTTGAGTAAAGTGACTAGAAAGAGCCCAGAGGACATTAACTGCACACCTTGCCTGTTCTGATTTCCTTTTTGGGATATTAACTGTGCTGCACACAACCAATACAACAGTTCAAGACAATGAGCAAACATTGCCAAAATTACATATGAGCTGCCAACAGGGCACTCAAATATACTGCACCAGAACCGTAGCTTGAATCATCAGCTTGGATTCTCAGACATCCATAGTATGCAAACACTGCACTACAAGGCACAGGAGGGAAACCCTCTGCCCTTAAGTGTAACCCCTTCAGAGGGGAGTCTTGTCCCTACATGAGCATACCACAAAGCTCAAGACCATAAGGGAACTGAAAGCACACTGAGCTGGACACATTGACAATGAGGAGCAGCTGGAACTTCCAGAGGCTGTTCCCCCCTCACCTCAACCCTCCTTTCGTTCAACTATGCATGGTGATGAGGCTGAAAAGAAAGATAGTTAAGCCTCTCTGATATTTCCCTCATGTGAGCCCACCTCAGTATATCCAGTTCACCTGCCCTCCTCTCCCCATATTTGTGATAGAGTAACGGCACACATTTATACATCAGTGAAAAGGTGCCCAGTGGGTGGGCGCTGTTGCTACACTGGTGTGCTCTATACAGTAAACCTGTAGGCACCCCTCTCCCCAATGCATCAACACCTCGTGACACATTGTCCCTTGCCAGTACTAATGTGCAGTCTAGGTTTACCCAAATAATAGCATTGCCAAAATACATATCCTGCCGGGTGTGACCCGGTGTGGTATACGAGGAATAGAAACAAATGTGGTCCATAACAGTCGGTATTAACACAATCAACCTGTCCCTTCTGGATGTCTGAGGCAGTTCTCAGGCATCTACTGTAGAAACAGTTGGCTGCATCTGCCTATAAAATAATCAGAAGACATGCCAGTCATTCTCAACTAGAAGTAAACCCATTTCCTCTCTGTGGCCTGATTCAATTGATGTGTCTGTGCAAGAAAATGATGGCAATAGTCCAGTTACCCCCGGTCAGAATTTGAGTCTTGCAGATAGGTGTTTCAGTCAGCAATCCTGGCTTTGCCAATCAGCCTCTTTCTCCTAAAACCTGTCTGTGACCGAAGCAAACACTACACCAGATGCCAAAAGCTTGAGTTAAAGGTAGGCAACATGCCCCATGTGCTAAGATACAGTTTCAAAGTCTACATGGTGTTATCTGACCTCCAGTACATGAAATGGGATGATGGGGGTTAAAGTAGCCCACAGGATAGACCTGGTCCCCACTGTACCTATCTCAGTACATTAAGGGAAAAGATTGGTATCTGTATATTTTATACAGAGGAGCTTTTTAGGTCTCTTTACTTTCTCTTGAAATCCATTTGAATGTCCTCAGGGGGGCCCCCTGTTTCTAAGCCAGTGCAACCATTTGTTTTGCTTTTCCCCATCACTGCCCATGCCATTTGATAAAGATATCTGTTGTAGGTTTTATTAGGTGAGGGAGGAATTTCAATCCATGGTGCTGTAAGTGTTTTAGCAGCTTGCAATAGGGGATCCGTATTACTTCCCGACATACTATTTCCTGACTATCAGTTTACTGATACCGAAATCCCAACTATAACATTTCCCATAATTACATGATCCCAACATATATATTCCAGACATTAGCAACAGCAAAATGAATACCACTGTCCTGATGTGCCGGAATAAAAATAAAATCAGTATATACAATTAAAAGCTAGCTGATTGCAGACTCTGAACCACCAATTGCACCAATTACAGCTAAGAATTTTTTAAATCTGGAGATGCAAATTGTAGCCACAGAGAAGAATGTATGAAATATGCATACCAGCATTGGGTCATTAATCCACACTATTAAAATCCATAATCCAAACATGATTAAAATCCACCGATAGTCTTTATTAAAAAAAAGTCTAAAATATCTAAGTTCGAGTTCACTTAAATGACAAGGTTGTGAGCAATTCCATGAAGGAAGTCCTCGCTCGACATTTGCTCCATCTTGCTCACAACAATGCTCAGTTTTTTCTCTCGCAAAGTCTATTTACATTTAAGTGGAGATTTTGGCAGTCCTCGATTTACTTTTTCAATCGTGAACTCTGTTGTCATTTGTTCTTTTAGTAGCTCAGCCAAAAAATGATTGAAACCAACATGCGATGCACCAACAAGAGCCCCGAGCCATCTGTGCTATGCTTCCACCTTATTTTGAGTGTGCCATATTTGGCTGCCTAACTGATCATGCACAGACCAGAATTGGGGAGGAAAAATCAGTGGGCTACGGATGGAAGTCTTATTCCTCATTTGTCTCCACACATGACCAAGAAAGTAATTTTCTTCAAACCATTCAGTGAGTGGTAAACTGTTTTCCGGCATTATGTCTTTCAGCTCTGTAAAAACAGTTTTAATCTCTGCAGGGTCCAAAAAGGCTAGAGCTACAAGATGCCTTAATTTTAGGGCAAATTCTGGGTCTGCACCATACTGTGTGGCCCAGGTGAAACAAACATCCTTTATTGGTGCTGTCAGTGAATTCTGACTTGCAAGCATTGACTGCCGCTTGCTTGAAGTCGGTAATAATAAACTCTGGTTATAGTGCTAAACTTTCTTCATCAGCCAGGTATTGTAAGTCGCCCGGCCAAGACACTTAAGAGACTTCCTACTTGGCAGCACCAATAAAAAAGATCACTGTGATTCCGTTCTTTCACAAGCAGGTAACCGCCAACACAGAGTTTATCGTTACCCCACTGTGACAGGACAATACTGCACACTTCTGCTATGACTCAAGCACTGTGAGTACAAGGGAGTGGGAGGGCAAATAGGTGCAGACTATAAATTTGCTTTGGCTAGATACCTCATTTAGCAACTCAATTAGCAACTCATAATTGTTATATTAAGCACAGCTGATGTACTGTAAATGAGCATGCTGGTAACTGGTGCAGGAAAATGTGTTGAGAATGCGGCAACAAATACTAGGCACGATCAATGGTCAGTGAGTTGTGAATAGGGCAAAATTACCATCAGGAGGATACAAAGTCAGGAGAACGGATATGGGATATTCTAAATAGGGAAGTTAGTAGTCAGGAAATGATACCTAATCCTGCAATACATTCTCATGCACTTTAACCCGACTCTTCATGGATTACCAGTTTGACTGGGTAGCACTGCCATGTCTTAATTTGCTGCACTCTAAGCTGTTTGTGATGCCCAGCACTAACTTGTATTTCCACAGCAATGCAGTGGGAAGTCCTGATCAATATAATCTCTTTTACTGTTAAACGAGCTCTTTTTGCTTCCTTATCTTCCTCAGTAACTGCTCTTTGATCAAGTATTTAAAAAAATTTAAAACTGAGGATATTGGGGGAGGATCTGCTTTAGGCTATGGTCCCAGAGCATGGCATACTCTTTCAAAATCTATTGGGAAGTCTGTGGGGAGGCCTAATTCTTGCCCAAATCAAGTTGCCACAACGCTATTGAAGTCCAGGTGCTTTGAGTCCTCAGGAAACCCAAAGTGGCATAAGTTATTTCTCCTGTCTTTCCCCTTTGTGTCTTTAGCTTTTTCAGTCAGCTCCTGCTCCCTTCAGCACAGATATTACAGCATGTGGCCTATACAGTTGGTGCCTTCCCATAGGTTGCTGACTGCTTCTTTGAGAGCCGTTGTCCTTTGTTCATGTTTTTTTGAAGTCATGTTTTATGTCAAGACATTGCAGTCTATGCACTGTGATGTTTTTGCCGCATTGGCTTTATCGGAAGCCACACCACTCTGTGAGTGGGTGTCCTCATCATCCACTCCTGACCCCATTGTGTAGTCAGAGGCCAGGAAAGGAGAGTTACTTGGGCTGTGGTGCCACTGCATGGATGAGGGAGATTTCTCCATTTGGGGCCTCAAGTTCTGTTTTTCCTTATACTGCCCAATCTGTGGCTGGCCATCAGAAAAAAAAAACAATAAGGACACTGATAGGGCTTTAAGCAGAAAGTTTTACAGCATTGAGGGGGCAACCATCAAACACTCTTATTCCTGCAGCTGAGTCACTTGGCATCATACACAGACCTCCACACATGGGCAAGGTGGTAAACACTGTAAAACTTCCTGCTTGCCAACTTAAGCCTGATGTCCCAGGATTACAACAAACAACTCACCCCTCAGAAACTTATATATTGCTATCATGTCCCCCTCTAATGCCTGGCCTCCACTGAGTAGATATGTAGTATCACCTGCCATCCTCGTCAGAACTGTGTTACTGACATTGGATCATTTTGGTAACCCTCCTCTGCATTGACTTTAGTCTGTCTATGTCCTTTCTCAGGTGCAGACTCCAGAACTAAGCATAGTACTCTAGATGAGACCTCACCAGATACACCCAAGCATCCTTGATGCCTTGCTACATGCTTTGTTTCAATGTCTTGTTTGCTTGACGGAGTCACTGAATGTGACTCTCAGATCCCTCTCCTCTGTTGAAGCATCCTGCCTACCTCTTCCTAGTCAATATTCTGTGCATGAGTTCTGTTTCCTTAAGAGCATTACCTTGCACTTTTGGGGTATTGCATCTTGGCTGTCAGGTCTCTGACCATCTTTCCAGCTTCTCTAAGTCCGTCTAGAGCTCATACACCCCTTCCTTGTGATCTATCCTGTTGAAGAGATCTGTGTCATCAGCAAAGAGGCACAACATTCCCTGGATACCTTCTCTTATGTCACTGATAAAAATATTGAATAGGACAGGTCCCAGGACTAAACATGCAGCACCCCACTTGTGACCTCCTTGTCCCTCTGACTTGTACTCTTTCATTACTATCCTCTGTTGCCCCCCACCCAATTTCCTACCCATCTGAATAAACTCTGCTCCACTCCTAAGTCCTCCAACTTTTGCAGCAGCCTCTTGTAAGGTACCAAATTGAAGGACTTCCTAAAGTTGAACAAATCTACCATCTTTCCTCAGTCTATCGCCTTAGTGACCCTATCAGAAAACAGTATGAGGTTAGTATGGCATGACCTGCCTAACACAAACCCATGCTGCTTGCTGTGTTGCAGTCCATTATCCCCTAAGTCGGTCACCAAGCTTTCATTGACTATAGACTCCATCAGCTTTCGTAAAACTGACAGGCATGTAGTGGTCCAGGTCCTCCCTGTTCCACCCTTGTGGAGTGGTACTACACTGGCAGATCTCCAATCTGATGGCATCATTCCTGACTTCAGTGAGTCAATAAATAGTCTGGTTAGGGGTACTGCTAATTTTGCAGCAAGTTACATAGATACATACATACATACATAGATACATAGATAGCGACTGCAGATAAGGGCCTTCAACCCACCCAGTCTGCCCATTTGTAGTACTTATCTTTGCTTCTTCAAGCTTTCCTAATACTTGGTTGTCCCCCAACTACCAGGATCCCCCTATCACTATTCCATGCATTCTTAAATCCTGTGATCATTCTCGCCCCTACCACCTCCTCCTGCAGGGCATTCCATCTGTCCACCACCATCTCCATGAAGAAATACTTCCTCACATTCCCTCTGAACCTCCCTTCCTCCAGTTTCATCCTATGTCCCATAGTCCTTGACCCCCTTTTATGATGAAAATTGTGTTTTCCTCCACCTTGTTCCTCCCCGTGAGGTACTTGTATGTCCCATTCATATCCCCCCTCTCCCTCCTCTCCTCCAGACAGTACATATTTAAGTTCTAGAGCCTGTCTTCATAGCTTTTGTGATGTAAACCTTGCATCATCTTGGTTGCCCTCCTCTGTACTGCCACCACCCTGTCTATGTCCTTGCATAGGTAGGGCCTCCAGAACTGGACGCTGTATTTGAGGTGAGGCCTTACTAATGTCTTGTAAAGGGGAATTATGACCTTCCTTTTCCAGCTAGTGATACCCCTGCCTATGCATCCAAGCATCCTGTTTGCTTTACTTGCTGCCTTGTCACACTGACTCCATACTTTTAGGTCATCAGAGATGATAACCCCTAGGTCCCTTTCCTGCTTGGAGCATTCTATATCCCCCCCAAATGGTATGTTGCTCCACGGTTTTTGTCCCCCATATGCATTATTTTGCATTTCTTTGAGTTTAATCTCAATTGACACTCCCTTGACCAGTCCTCAAGCTTCTACAGATCTCTCCTTATCCTATCCACCCCGTCTGGCGTGTCCACTCTGTTGCAGAGCTTTATGTCAATAGCGAACAGGCAAATTCTCCCTTCTAGGTCTTCTGTAATGTCTCTGATAAAGATGATGAAGAGGACTGGACCCAGCACTGATCTCTGTGGTACTCCAATGGTCCACCTCCCCTCTGTGGACTGACAGCCATTTACCACCACCCTCTGTGTCCTACTATCCAGCTAGTTCCCACCCACTGCACTACTGTGTTACCCACTCCCATGTTCCCCAGTTTGTTCAGTAGCCTTCTATGTGGCATAGTGTCAAAGGCCTTGCTGAAGTCCAGGTAGGCCACATCCACTGCCTCCCCCCCATCAACCTCCCTTGTCACCCAATCAAAAAACCCAATGAGGTTTGTCTGGCATGACCTCTCCCTGTAAAACAATGCTGCCTTGGGTCCTGTAGCCCGTTGGCCACCAGATGCTCCACAATTTTTTCCTTCAGTAGTGAGTCCATGATCTACCCCACTACTGAGGTCAGGCTGATTGGTTTATGTTTCCTGCTTTCTCTCTGTTCCTGCTTTTGTACAAGGGGACTACATCAGCTGTCCTCCAGTCTTTGGGTACCTCTCCTGTTTCCAGAGGCTAGCTAAACAGGGTTGCCAGAGGCCCTGCCACCACCTTTGTCAGTTCTTTCAGCACCCTGAACCCCATTTGGCCCCATTGTTTTGTTGACCCTTATTCCTTCCAATTCCCTTAGGACCCTTTCCCGTGGAAATGAACTTGCATCCATTTTCTTGCTGCTCCAAACCATCCTCCTACCTTCTGGCCAATTTCTAGCCCCTTCTCTGTAAAGACAGAGCAGAAATATCTGTTCAGTATGTCTGCTTTACTGTTGTCATCCTTCACTTTGCTCCTTCCCGCCCTCCCCCTTCAGCCTCACTGTTCCTCCTTTTACCTTCCTTTTTTCACTTATGTACTACAAAGGGTTTTGTCTCCTCTAACCACTAATTGCGCAATGCGCTCCTCTGTTTGTGCTTTGGCTTCCCTCACTGCCTTCCCTGCCTCCCTTTGTTTCTCCTGGTACCTCTCCCTGTCCTTGTCTGCCTGCGTCTGTTTGTATTGTATGAATGTTATTTTTTTGGCCTTCACCTTCTCCTCTACCTCCTTTGATTACCATAATGGCCTCCTCTTCCTCTTCCCCTCACTTACCTGTTTCACATATCACTGTGTTGCCCTTGTTATCCCAGCTTTGAATACTGCCCACTGCTCCTCCACCCCTGCTTTCCTCCCCATTCTGGTTAGTGCCTCTTCCAAGCATTTCCCCATCTTCTAAAAATCTGCCCCAGGTGTTCTCCCACCTCAACCTTCATCACACTGTCCCCATTTGTGAGCACCAGGTCTTGTAAAGCCCCCTGCCACATGGGTTCCATGACCAGTTGTGTAAGGAAGACTCCCTGAAGGGAGTCCAGAATAAATCTGCTCCTGGCTGATGCCGCTGCTGGGAGACTCTAGTCCATGTCTGGAACGCTGAAGTCCCCAACCAGCAGCACCTCCCCCTTTCCTCCATTTTTTTGGATATTCAGCATTATCTCCCTATCGGTCACCTCTGCCTGGGCTGGTGGTCTGTATATTACCCCTGAGCAGATGGCTAACCCCAGTTTCCTAACAAGCTTAACCCACAGTATCTCTCCCTGATCCCCTTGGATCTATGTGGCCTCTATGTTCTCCTTCACATATAGTGCCACTCTTCCCCCTTTCCTACCTGTCCTGTCCCCCCTGAACAGACTGTATTCTGGTATGGCCATCTCCCAGTTGTGATTGTGTTTACACAAGGTCTCTGTGATGGCCACAGTGTCTAGGTCTGGCTGTGCCATGGCTGCCTCCAGGTCCTCCATCTTATTACTGAGGCTCCGGGCATAGGCACACATGGCTTTCAATGATGTGACTTCCCTCTCTTGTTTTGTTGCCCTAAGCCCCACCCTTTCTTGTGTGTTCTTTTTCCCTGGTCCTTCCCATTTGGTACCCTCATGTAGAACTCTGCCCTCTGCCTGTCTAACCTCTGGGGGGGGTACTAAGACACCTGACTTTCCTGGCTTCCCTCCCTTGGCCAGTTTAAGTGCTCGATAAAGAAACATTGAAACTTTTCACTCAAAACTAAGGTCCTCTTCCTAGATGGATGTAGGCTGTCCTCCTTATACAGGCCTGTATCCCTCCAGGTGGGGACCCTAGTCCCCCATGAAGTCAAAGCCCTCCTTTCCAGTTCCCTAAGTACCCATGGGTGCAGGCCATCTGAGACTGGTGTCTTATGTACCCTCAGGGCTTCCAGTCCCTTTTTCACCCCATCTATAGTACCATTATCTCAACCCTGCCCATTTCTTGATTCCCCCATGTGGCAGCCTTGATATTACTCTCCTGCAGAGGTCAAGCTTTCTCTACTGTGAATACTAAGTAGAAGTAATTGTTCAGTACATCTGCCATTTGCTTGTTGTCTTCAACTAATCTCCTCCCTCTGCTAGCCTGATTATCACCCCCATTTTCCTTTTATCCTGAATGTATCTAAAACATTCTTTTTCTCCACCTTCTACACCCTCAGCAATCCACACCTACTGTACATGTCTGCCTTTGCCCTCCAATCTGCCATCCTTGCCTCTTTGAGTCTAGTCCAATATTCCTGCCTGCGGCATTTGGGAAAAGGAAAGGTACTAATTAAAAAAACAAGCATGAAGCTCCCCAGAGGCCAAAACAACAAGTAGGCAAATTTAGAGAATATCCTAAAACAAAGGACACACTAGGGTTATGCACACAAATCAAAATGCTCTGTACAGCATATTGTTTTGTAAATGTTGACCGTAGTTCTCCATTAATAATTAAAGAGCCAGCTCTGGAACAACATTTGGGAATTGAGAGAGCAAATAGAGTTGTGGAGTACAGATTATGATGCAAAGAGGTGCAAAGATTAAGCTCAGTACATTGTACATGAAGAAGCCTTATTACATAAGGCCTTGTAAGTGTATATGTACAGTGCCAGTGCTATGATATCTTACTAGAGTGAGAAAACCAGTTGACAAACCAAAAACATTGATAGGCTGATAAGATGAGAGAAGAGATTTAGAAGCCATACAATGTGTGTGTGTGTGTGTGTGTGTGTGTGTGTGTGTGTGTGTATCTATTTTACTTATACATTAAACTTCACTTCAATCTATTTCTAAGGAGGAAACAGTGTTGGATCTATTGTTTTGAAAGCAATGGAACCACTGGGATTAAATGACAGAATGGAGATTAAACCCTTTTTAGAAAAGAAGTGAATTTTTACAAAATGAAGACGTGAAGTTTAAAAAGTAGAAATGTACTGTATGTATATTTATTTAGCTATGTGAAGAAGTGTCATATTCACTTATTTCTCTCTATCTCTTATAGATTTGCACCAGCAACTACCTCTGGTATGCTGTTTTATAAAACTTTGTGCATTTCTTCTCTATATAATTTTGTAGCTATTTTAGGTGAGGCAAGGTTTGCCACAAAGAGGTTGTCCAGCCCAGCACTATCCAGATGGCAAATAGTTTTGCACCCCTAGAGGAGGCTTAGGCACCTGACTCTGCTGGAGGAGACTTTCAGTCAGAGGAGAGGGGCAGGTCAGCATGATGCCACCAAAGGGGATGAGCAAGAGCAAGCCTACCAGGAGAGTTCTGGTGGTTGGGGGACTCAGTGGTTAGAGGTGTGGAGGGGGATGGTGGGAAGGGAACTGGAAGGGAGGGGGTGGTCAAGTGCCTCCTGGTGCATTAGCCATGTGGGATCTGGACAGGATTGGGAGGATGGCAAAGAGGGAGCGGAGGGAACTTAGGGTGCTGGTACACCTAGGTACCAATGATCTGGTGAACCTGTCTGTGGAAATGGTGAAGTGGAACTTTCATAGACTGTGGAACAGACTGCAGCACACTCAGCCTCCCTGGCCTTTTCTGAGGTCCTCCGATTTGGGATACAGAGGGGAAGAAGGATAGAATTTGGAAGGGTGAGACAGAACAGTTTAATGTGTGGCTTAAGAAATGGTGTCAGGAGAAGGGGTACTTTTTTGTGGGGGACTTGGGGGACTTCTGGGGAAGGAGGCTCTTCAACGGTAATGGATGGACACCATCTGACAAGAGAAGTGGCCTGTGTGCTGCAGCAGAAGTTTGATGTGTATATCGTACATCAAAACTAACTTCAGTAGTGACAGGAGCTAGGAAAACCATGTCAAAATGTGAGAAGAAGGGGATCCTAGTTAGTTCTCTCACATCTGGGGACGAGTATCAAAGTGGGTATAAAGAGGGATGCGGTACAATCTATGCCAGGTAAGGGGACATTAGAGATGGGGAATGCAAAATGTGCAAACATCAGGAAAAACAAGACACTAAGAGAATATGAGGAGCACAAGGGTCATAGACAGGGAAATAGTAAAGTGGGTTCAAGAGTCAGATGGAAAGGGGTATGTCTTAATGCCTGAAGCCGGGGTAATAAACCAGTGATCTACTGGTGCTGATGACAGACCTTGTGGCCATCATGGAAATGTGGGCTACAGAAAATAATAACTAGGACCAGATGGTTCTGGGGTACTCACTGTGCAGGAGGGATAGAAGAAAAAGTAGAGGGGAAGGAGTACCTCTCTATATCAGGGATGCAATTTAGGTGGTGGAAGACTGGTGCATCAGGGGTAATAATAGGGAGTCAGAGTCACTGCAGCGGCAACTCTCAGCAGCCTCAGATAAGGGACTACACTTGGGGGTGATCTGTAGACCTCTGAGCCAAGGGGAGGAAAGGGACAGAGAACTCACAAAAGAACTTTAAAGGGGTATAGTGAAGGGGAAGTAGTGGTCGTGGTGGGTGATCTCCACCTACTGGACATTGATTGGAATGTTCTATTGGCCAGGAGCAGAAGTCAGGCTCATTGGATAGGCTGTCATTCTTGACATGGTACGTACCAGTTTGGAGACAGTAGGATTGGTTAGAGCAGGGGAGCCATTAGGAAACAATGACCATAACTCCATTTGGTTCAAGCTAGCCCTTGGCTTGGGACTGAAAAGTCCAAATCAAGAACTAAAATCCTTGATTTCAGAAGTGTGGACTTCAGCAGGTGAAAGGAACTGCTTAGGGAAAAGTTTGTCAGAGTAGACAATTTAGATGGGATGGAAGAAAGATTAGGGGGTAATAAAGGGGCCATTGGCAAGGCATTTAAGTTATCCATGAGAATGGTAAAAAAATTGAAAAAGTTCAAGAGACCATTATGGGTCTCGAAAAAAGTCAGGATGCCTTAGAGGCTAAGAAAAAGGCCTTCTAAAAGTACAAATAAAAAGCAGAGGGAGGAAGAATGGGGTGAATATTTACTGAGAAATAAGGCAAAGAGGGTGGTTAGGGAGGCAAAAGCAGACACAGAGATGTGTATTGCAGAAGTGTAGAGAAAAACATTTCTTCTGCTACATTAGGGGAAAAGAAAGGAAGGAAGAGGAATCCATAGGCTATCGGAGGGGAGTAGTGTGATAGAAGACAGGCAAAAGGCTGCCATCCTTATGGTTATTTTTGCTCAATTTTCACTAGGGAGGAAGGTGGGCTATTGCTTGTGAGTGGCATCAAATCAGCAACAAGTGGGCCCCACAGATGAGACAGCCAACATTTACAAGCAACAGGTCCAAAAAGGGCTGGCTGCCCTAAAGAAAATAAGACCCCAGGACCAGATGGGTTGCAGCTGAGGATACTCAGGGAACTGACAATGGATCCGGCTTAGCCACTGATAGGACTATTCAGTAGCTCACTAAGTAAGTAAGTAAGTAAACATTTGTATTTATATATTTTTTTTTGCAGTTGATCTTTTTATTGAAGTATTTAAAAGATAAACAACAACAACAAGTATATCCTATAACAATACTATATAAGGTTATATAAATGATAAACTAAGTAGCATAACATCTAACAAAGGAGGAAAAAAAGACTATTCAATGGTAATAGAATAATTATGGGTTAACTACCTAAACTAGAACAGTTACAATGTTATAATGAAAAAAGAAAAAGGCTTAGCACTACATAATATACAGTGAAAATAGAAGTATAAGGTAAAAGAGGAGATATGAATAGTCGTAGTTGTACATTACTACAATGTATACATCGTTAGAGTGCTACTAAAGCTTATATAGAAAAGATTAAGAAAACAAGAGAAGAGGAAGAAATAGCAAAGAGAAGAGAGTATCAAGTAAGTAGAGAAAAAGTGAGACCACAATCTGAGGAAATGGGGATATCAATAAAAGGAGAGAGATATTATATAAAGTATTTCAATCCATACTTTAAGTGCCAGATTGGCTAGATGAATCCAAATATTTAAAATATCTCTGCCAACATTTATTATATATGTTGAGTCAGTCGAGAGAAATGTGTAATACTATCCAGGGAGGCATATTGAGATAAATGATTAAGAATATCAGGAGAGTGGGGATTTATATTAGCCCAATTCATAAGTATACTATGTTTAGCTAGAAGAAAAAGTATGGTTAACCATCTGTTCAAGGATTGGGGAATATTATAGGGATGAGGGTCAAAAATACCAAGTATACAGTGTTTAGGATCTAATACAAAGGGTTGACCAGTCACTTTCATTGTAAATATATGAATCTGATGCCAAAATTTTCATATGGAGGGACGATCCCATGAAATATGAAGTAAATCGCCATTAGGCGAGTTACATCGCCAGCAGTTGTCATTATCCGTTAATCTAATTTTATGCAATACAGTTGGGGTCCTATACCATAAATTGAGAATTTTAGTCTGAATGAGCGAGCTACGTCTATCATTAAAAGATTTGTGGCAAGAAAGCCAACACCTATGCCATTGCTCATTTGTAATGTTATAGTGTAATAAGTTGCTCCATTTATTTTGCACTAATGGACTGGTCCGTAGTGATTCTAATAACTTTATAGATGACACTATTCAATTTACATGTTGTTTTTATCCATTTGGAGATGTGTTGATCATGTGAGGATTGATTCGTAATAAGTGAGAAATAATAAGTGCATGCTGTGCGAAGCTGTAGATATGTCCAAAAATCCTGGTGGGGAAGATTCATTGAGTGCATAGATCAGAATAGGGTTTTATTCTTAATGTATGGGGTTCAAGTATGTCTCTTAATAAAAGTATGCCTCTATTTTTCCAGGATCGACAGTAGATTGGACGGTTTTCGAGAGATATTTGGCTAGTTCCCCAGATAGGAGAATAAACAAGAGGGGTAGGATTTGATGTGAGATATTTATGAATTATTTTCCAGTAGAACATGGATGGTACTATAGTGGGGTGAGATTTTAATTTGGAGGGGATGGGATTATAAAGAAAAGAAGTAGCAATGTTGTTAGCACAAAGAGAGGCTTCCATATTAACCTATAAAGGTGAATTGGCGTCAGATTGAATAAACCATTTGATAGTTTGGGCTGCACGAAAAGCCCAAAGTAGGCCTGAAACCAAGGAGGTCAAATCCACCTCCTTTAATAATGATCTAAGTTTATTATGACTAAATCGGGGATTTTAAGCATCCCAAATAAAATTACCTATTAATTTATCGATTTTAATGAGGAAGCAAGAGGAAAGTTTTAGGTATTAGAAAAAAGATACAATATTTTTGGAGCTATTGTCATTTTAATAGCAGAAATTTTCCCATTAAAGGTAAGATTAAGCAATTTCCATCTGTCAAATATATTTTTAATGTTAGTAAAGGAGGGAAATTAGCATCCCAAACTTTATCCAATGTTGGGATGATCCGAATACCTAGATATGAGATACCTTGGGGAGCCCAGCGGAAGCCCAAAGGATCATTCATATAGGATTTACAGAGGGTGTTTAATGGTAGCTTTTCAGATTTATTAAGATTTAGAGCTAGTTCCAAGATAAAGGTGAATTCATTAAGAAGTTTAACTAAAGGTTGCCCTGAAGATTGGAGATTTTCTAGGAGAATAAGAAAATCATCTGCATAAGATAGTGAAGTGTAGCGAGAGTTACCGATAGGGATGCCTTTAATTATGCAGGATTGATGAAGAGCTGCAGAGAGGCTCCATGGCAGTATAAACAAATATGGTGATAAGGGCAGCCCTGTCTAGTGCCTCTTGCAAGATGAAAGGAGGGGGATATAGTTGTGTTAGTCAGAATTCAAGCAGAAGGGAGAGTGTACAATAATTTGATATAGGCGCAGAAGTTATTAGTAAAACCAAAATGTGATAAAACTTGGTATAAATAGTTCCAATTAAGGGAATCGAATGCTTTCTCAAAATCAATGGCTATAGCCACTGCTGGTGTTTTAAGAGTTTTTGCTTTGTAGATTAAATTAAACAAGGAACGTAAGATGATCAGAACCAGTTCTATGTTTAATAAACCGCTTGAGAAGGATGGAGAAGTTTTGAAATTAATGAATCCAAGCGGAGGGTTAATAATTTAGAAAATATTTTCCGCCTGTATTGAGTAGTGATATCAGTCTGTAACTTGAGGAAGAGAAGGATCTTATCTTTTTGGTAAAACAGTATAATAGCCTTGGTCATAGTGTGGGTAGTTTACTATTGGAAAATGCTTCCAAATAGACCTTAAGCAGTAAAGGCAAAGAGTACCAGATAGGGATTTGTAGAAATCGACAGGAAACCATCACTCCCAGGAGATTTACCATTTTTTAAAGATGATAGTGCTGTTTGGATCTCCTGTAGGTAAAGGGTTCATCCAGTATGGCCATATCTTGATGAGAGAGGTGACGAAGATGCAGTTTATTGAGAAAATCATGTATTTGATTAGAAGAACTGGAATTTGGATGAGAATACAGTTGCTGGTAGAAAGAACGCATAATATGATTTATTGTAAGGTTGTCTGTATAAATTTGGCCTGATGGGTCTTTCAAACCAGCAATATGTATCTCTCCATCTGCTGAGTTTTAGCTGATAAGAAAGCAACTTCCCACATCTGTCTCCTTGTTCCCAAAGCGATTGTTTAAGCCTTAAAAGGCAAGTTCAGCTTTCCTGGATATTAATTCAATTATTTTAATTTTAATTGGAGGATTTCGAGATGTAATGGTGAGTCGTGATTGGGTTTTTTGTTTTATAGTACTGAGTTTCTTTTACTTTAAGGAATTTCTAAATTTGCTACTTGTTGCTCTCTTAGCTTTTCCCATGAGCTGCAAAACTAATAATTTTGCCTCTAATTGTTGCTTTTAATGCTTCCCAAACTGTGCCTTGAGATACCTCAGAGGTATCATTAAATGAGAGAAATTCTTGAATCTGGGCTGTAATCCAAGGAATAAATTCTGGGTCCCTCAGTAAAAGTGGATCTAAACGCCAAGAAGGAGATTTAGAGGGCGGTGGACCCCAAAGTAGATGTAAGTTAATAGGAGAGTGGTCTGATGTGGTAATTGGAAGGATGTCTGTATTAATAGTTTTTTCTGTAATAAGATGGGATGAAAGCCAAAAATCAATACAGCGGTAAGATTTGCGTAATGGGGAATAAAATGTATAGTCACATTGTCTAGGGTGGGAAAGACTCCAGATGTCAGAAAGGCCTAGATCTTTCATTAGCAATGTCAAGGCATTAATGCTTCGTGGATGAGCATCATATGATTTATTACTTCTATCTGGGTATGCTTCTAAGGTTAAATTAAACTCACCACCCATAAGAATAGGTCAGTTGTTATTATTAATCATAATTTGTTGAGCCAAGTTATGAAAAAAATCAGGGGAATCAGAGTTAGGGGCATAAACATTAACTAACATAAATGTACCTGTAGTGGAAGATAATTGAATTATAATCCATCTGCCGTCCGAGTCCGTAATAATTTTCTTTGGGCTCCAGTTATGAGACTTATGTAATAGAATAGTGACACCTCGTTTTTTAGAGGAGGCAGAGGATGCAAATACTTGACCGACCCGATCCTTTTTTAACCTGTCAACATCCTCTGACATAAGTTTAGTTTCTTGTAAGAAAGCAATATGTGTTTTATGCTTCTTAAGGTAGGTAAGTATTTTGTTTTACACACAAGGAGAATTGAGTCCCTAACATTCCATGAGTGTAATATCAAATCACTCATAATGGTAAACAGTAAAATAGGAAGTTACAAATCAGAAAGAGGGACTCATACAAAACTAAGCCAGAGGGTGTCAAAGGTTCTAAAGGCAGATGAGTAGGTTGTGCAAATGTGAGCAGGATCCTTAGAACATATGGATTCAGAATAATATGATAAATATGTCTATTGAGTCTCACTAAAGAGAGACAGAGGAATAGGATAGTAGAGAGAATATTCCTAGAAACAATGAAAACTTGTATATTACAATAAGAACATTTGTGAAGTGTAGAGAGATAGGAGTTGGTACACATACCTGAGAGTCTCTCACCACACTACTAGGCATGTAAACACGTAGAAAACACTTAAGAAAAGGTTACACACAATATTCCTAAGTTATTAACTATGTGTAACAATATCTTATAAGTAATTATTATGACTAGCACTCAAATATTTAAGCTAGAACCCTGGGGAAAAACCAATAAGCATCATACCAAAACAATGCATAAAACATTTTTAAAGTAATAATTAAACCAGACATAATAATCATGTTGAACTATATCAAATTAGTTCAATAAAAAAGAATAACATGCCAAAATAACATCACATATCCCTGAATAGCATAATCAAAGATAAAGGCTTATAAGGCATATAAACATCCATATGAGCTAATAAAGAATGGATATGTGATATATGTGTGCTATTAGCTTAAAGTAGTAGGTGGACTAAATATATATATATATATATATATATATATATAGACAACCACTATGTAAATATATAAATATATATATATATATATAGAGAGAGAGAGAGAGAGAGAGAGCACTGCCATAAAGTAAAAATAAGTCTTTAAATGTAGTAAACATGCATGGCAATATGTTATATTTTATGTTTCTTTTTTTTATTTTACTGATAAACTGATGACTAGTAGCACACCTATGAGCCTGGGAAAAAACCTGAAAGAGAAAAAAAAAAAGGGAAATTGTATATATCCGGGTAAATAGGTTTACACATTTAGATAATTTTAGCAAGAATATGCTTATAAATTCAATTGAATGAAAGAAATACAGCCCCTAAGTTTCAAACACGATTTACAGCCTTAATACTTCCAAACTGGCTGAGTATGGAAGCTCTAATAGGTTAAGCTAGACCAGCATTTGAGCAGAAAGAAAAGCGGAAAAAGGGTAACCAAAGTGGTACTAAAATGAAGGGCTACACATAAATGTTCACGCACAAAAGTCAGAGATACATGGCAATCAATGAACCTTACAGTTCTGCACCCAGTATACAATGATAATTACGTTGATCTTCAGTTTCCTAGTTTTCTTTTCAGGGGTTTAAGGAATCAGTCACCAGATTTGCCTAGAAGGAAACAGGGACTTAAATGTAGACCTTGAATTTGTGAGAGCATCAGTCAGTGGCTCTAGACTTCTTCACAGTGCTCAGGAAGGTGGTAGAGAAATATTTTGAAGTGGAGCACACCTGTTAGATGGCGCTAGCGGTGGAAGAAACAAACCTGTTTACAAATTCCAAGTAATAACGATAATGAGATGTTATTCCAGCATAGCTAATGACTCATATAGAAAGCCAGAAAATTCCTTTCATATTCATAAGCGTAGAGGCTTGAGTAGGAGCGGTTGGATTAGATGTAAACTGTGCAGGTTTCTCTGAATCGTCATTTACATAGGTATAGCGGGAAAAACCTTGGTCCACCTAGGGAGGATTGGGGGCAATAAGTAGATCTAATGCATCACTATTAACAGATGTGATGGGTGCATTTCAAGATGTGTTGGGAAATGCAGATGCACTTCAAGTAAGCAAAGAAAAAAAAGAAAAGCTCTGAATACAGCCCTTGAAATTTCAGTGCGATTTACAGCCTTACTCAGACCAAACCGGTTGGGAGTAATAGTGTTACATATTTTAATATGAGATTACGGGGGCTTAGTATAGATACTCACAAATACTATCAGGACCTCCTATCAGTCAGTGCTTGTGATGATTATTTATCTGAGAAGCAGTATTATGGATTCTGTTCTTTAGTTTCCCCTTTCTTTTCTTTTTGGGAGGTTCTGCTGATTTGGATGGGGAACTAGATACCAGCTCTGCCCATGAGGAGTCAGGTAAATTGGTATTAGGCAGGGCATTCGCATAGGTATCAGCAGGTGGATCTAAATCATCTTCTCGGTATTCTTCATGAGAAAAGAGTGAATCTTCGCATAGTGGAGTATATTTATTAGACAACACAAAGGAGTGGAGAAGTCAACATGCTTTTCGGTTTGCAGGTCCAACGCAGAAGGAGTATCATTCGAGCAGCATAAATGTTTAGCATGCAGAGATTGAACAGACTTTTTTTCTTGTGTGCGCGTTGAAACTCTGGCAGGAGCTGAAGTTTTAATTGTGGTTTGTGCAGGCTTCTCTATGGTTTTTGGATTAGTTTCAAAGACGTTCACTGGAGATTGACAGACCTCTTGGAAGGAATTCGGATCAATATTTAGGTCGGCTGCAGCACAATCAATAGGTATAGTATGTGTAGTTTGAGGTATATTGAGGAACGCTGATAAAGCTTCAGATGTGTGGAAATCTTTAAATGAATCATTCAGAAATAGACGCATTGTGACTAGGTAGCGTAAAACAAATTTAATACCCCGCTGGTACAAAACAGTTTTGATAGGATTATAAAGTCTGCGTTTATTAGATAGTTCTTTTGAGAAATCTCTAAAAATTGATATTTTAGGATCCTGCCAAATAAGCGTACCCACTTGCCTTGCTTTTTGGATGATTAATTCTGTGTGAGCATAATTCAGGAATCTGGCGATGATGGGCCTTGGTTTTTGAGTAGGACCAGGCCTTGGGCTTAGAGTACGATGAGATCTCTCAATAGTGAGGTCTTGGTGGAGGAAGTTTAAGCAACATTGGGCGCATGTTTCAGAAGTGCACTGGTATCCCCGAGCTCTGCACCTTCAGGAATCCTAGAAATCTAAGATTGTTACGTCTGTTTCTGTTTTCAATGTCATCAATTTTGTCCTGAAGATTTTAATAATTCTATCCTGTTCTCTGATTGTAGCTTCAGATCCAAAATAGAACCTTCATTTTGAATTGTTTTAGATTCTGTAGCAGAGATTTTTGGTCAAGCAATTGTACATTAGTAACATTTTGTTGTGAGGTTATTTTTAAGTCATTTAACTCATTGATTAATTGCTGAAACATTGATTCAATTCTGTTGAGAGAGCTGCTTTGCAAAGGTTGGTCTGCCATTATTGCAGGCCAGAAATAGAGCAACTGTCTGATTGCAGATATAAAACACTATAACTGCAAGATAGCAAAAATACTATACTAGAGCTGAGCTGTGATGCAGGTAGAGTAAAGACCCAGTATTTGGCAAAGAATGAATGTCTAGGAGTGGATGGATGATGATAGTTGGCGATCCCAGGAGCAGCAGAATTAAGCAGTCATCTTCAGCTCAGCCAAGCCACGCCCCCAACATTTGTATTTTTAAACAGGAGAGAAACATGGCATTTGGGTTGAAAAGCCCAGTTTACAAGACAGTCCTGTACAGTAGTCACTAAAGTTTCACATGTAACAATACAATAAATAGTAGACAAGACTTACATCGTAACATGTATTGTATAATAGAAACCAGAATGAGTTAATATATAAATAGAAAAAGATACAGTACTATATTAAGTGCAACTGTGAACAAAGAAAATGCTTACTGCTTTAATAAAAGCATTTAAATGTGTTTCAACACGTGTTATAGAAGGAAGCTTATTCCAATATACTGCAGCTCTAGAAATAAGAGTTCGATCACCATATTTATTGAAGCATCTTCCTTGGTAAATTTTGTTCAAATGTACATATCTTGTTAGTTCTTTCCTCAGATTAGGTACATCAGGAAAAAGTTTATGTGTAAAATTATGCTCAGGGTAATATATTTTATATTTAAAAATAAACTTTCTCCGAGTTCTAGAGAACTCATTGTTGAGAGATTGCCACCCAGACTCTCCAACATAAGGTAATGGTGCGTCCTGTAATTACACTGCAAGATGTACCTTGCTGTACTGTAATATAGTTTATCTATCCTATCCAACAGATTTTTGTTTGCCACCCGATAAATCGATTCCCCATATTTCAAGGTGGGCAAAAAAAGTTGTTCTGCTATTTTTTTCCTATCTTGGATTTTTAAACCTCTCGTGGTTCTCCTCAAAGCTCCAAGCTTCCTAGTAGTTTTTGATATTAATGTTAAGATATGATCTTCATAAGTCAAAAATGAGTCAAAAAGTACTCCAAGATAGCAATATCTAGATACCAGTTCAATTCTGATAAGAGAACTTGTAAAAATCTGCAAGTGTGGTATGTATTTTTTTTTTTTTACTTTTCGTCTTTATCCTCCTTACTAGCTCCGGTGCCCCCTTCTTCCGTCCACTCATGTCCCCCCTTGCCTACCTTGGGGATCTGCCCTAGGTGCCCATCCTCCTCTCCTCGCACAGTGAGGTCTGTCCTGTAGGTGGTCGGGTGGACTTGGGGTAGCCTTCATCTAGGAGCTGCGGAGGGATTTCCGTTTCTCCCCTTACGTCCCCTACCCTCTGGGACTCAAACACTGGGGCGTACGTCCCGAGTGATGGCGTGCTACTTGCGCCAAACTGCTCATGCATCCCGTGACATCCCCCATCCCGACTCCATTGAGCAGACGCCTCCATCCCTCTAGTGTCCGGTGCTTCCACGACTCACGAGTGATGTAGAATCGGAAGCGATTCTAGGTTCCCACCCTGAGGGAGGAGAGCATCCATTGGGATGCTCGATCCTCCCTCCCCCCTGCCGACCCCCGGTCACCCGAGTCCGTTCCTGAACCCAGGTCGCCGGCGCAGCGTGAGGTGTGGCGTCTAGTGCCTCAGCCCTCAGCGCCACCGGGCCGGCTGCGTGGTATGTATTTTTCATTTTTAGGAACAAAATGCATCAGTTTAGTTTTCCTCATGTTTACAAGCAACTGTGACCTGGTGAACCACTCCTCCACCCTACTAAAATCGGCCTGGAGCTTTGCCCGAAGGTCCAACTCATCTACCCCTGAGGCAATCAAAACTAAGACACTGAGGGTGGGGGTAGTTCTAAAGGACTGGAGGGTGGCAGATATTGTTCTGCTACTTAACGGGAGGACAAGGAACAAGTGAGGAACTACAGCCTGTCAATCTGTCCTCTATCGTAGGAAAGCTGACGGAGTCACTGGTCAAGGAAGACTTCATTGACTACCTGGAAAGCAATGGTCTCCAGGATAGTAATAATAAATAATAATAATCTTTATTTATATAGCACAATTCATAAAACCAAAGTGCTTTACATTAATTATTTAAAGCTGTCCACAGTCTGGCACTCACAAACCCTATGAGGTAGAGAATTCCACAGGGTGGGAGCCACAAATGCAATTGTAAGCAGCACAGGTTTATGGCAGGGAGTTCCTGTCAGATGAACTTGATAGTTTTCTTTTATTGGGTGATTAGGGAACTGTACAGGGGCCATGCTGTGGATTTGCTCTATTTCAACTTCACCAAGACTTTTGATGCCATACCCCAAAGATGCTTGCTGAAGAAGGTGGAGGATCTGGGTCTGGCCAAGGCCATAGTTAGCTAGGTAAGAAACTAGCTAAAGGGTAGGTAGCAGAGGGCTGTGGTTAATGGTGTCCCATTAGAGACAGCCTGGTGGTGCTGAGGGTTGAGGCACTGGACACCACATCTCACGCCATGCTGATGACCCAGGCTCAGGAATGAGCTTTGGTTGCTGGGGGTTGGCAGGGGAGTGACAGGATTGAGCATCCAACATTTCATCCTGCTCCTTAGCTGCCTCCTGGTGGAGATTGGGTGGCAGCACTGGAGTTAGGGAGGCAAAGAGCATGGCTATGTTGCGAACGCATGCCTCCATGCATGCATGTTCATGGTGGCAGAAGGAGGAGGGATGGAAAATGGAAAAAGGGAGGTGACTGTTGGCTCTGTGAAGCCCTGCCTGCCAACTGGTGTCCCACTCAGCTCCTGGATCACCAGAAGCCCAGATCTGGATTGTAAGCACTGGGTGGGGGGAGGACGGCCCTCCCCTTCCTGACCCCACCATGGGGGGATTCACGGGTGACGTGGGGCTCAGTGGTACCACAGGGGAGCAGTAGATGGACATGGGTGGCAGGGCAGGGTGGAATTACCTGCCTATGGTCTCTAGAGGGGAGAAAATGTATATGAAAAAAAATGGAGTCAAATCAGAAGAGAGGGATGTAATGATTGAGGTGACACAGGAATCTGTTCTGGGTCCTGTCCTCTTCATTATGTTTATCAGCAACATTGAAGAAGGTATCCAGGGCAGGTTGTGTCTCTTTGCAGATGACATTAAACTCTATGGCAGGGTGGATAGTAATGAGGTAACAGGGAAATGCAGAGTGACTTCCAAAAGCTAGAGGGGTGGTTTAAGGGTTGGCAGTTGAAATCCAATGCTAAAAAGTGCAAAGTAATTCACCTAAGGAATAAAAACACCAGGACAGAGTGCTGGATGGGTGGGGTGGGGTGAGACTTAGCACTATGGCTGAGCAATAGGACCTAGAAGTTATCATCAGTGACACCCTTAAGCAAACAAGCCAGTGCAACAAGGCCTATGACAAGGCAAGTAGGATGCTGGGGTGTATAGTGAAGGTATTGATAGCAGGAGGAAGGAGGTAATTCTACCCCTTTATAGATCTTTAGTGAGGCCACACCTGGAGTGCTGCACTCAGTTCTGGAGCGCTCACCTCAGGAAAGACAGGGACAGGCTGGAGGCAGTACAGTGCAGGGTAACAAAGATGATTCAGGACCAGCAAGGCAGGTCTTACAAGGGGCAGCTCAAGGCACTGAACATGTACTCACTGGAGCCCAGAAGGGAGAGGGGAAATATGATAGAGACCTTCAAGTTCCTAAAAGGAACAAACAAGATGAAATGCGAGGAACTATTTAGCTTGAATGCTAGTTAGAGATCAAGAGAGCATGAGCGGAAACTGACAAGAGGAACATGAGGAAGCATTATTTTACAGAAAGGGTAGTGGAGCAGTGGAACAGTCTGCTAGCCGAGGTTGTAGATGCTAAAATAGTTGATGATTTCAAGCAAGGTTGGAACAGAGTGAAGGGTAAAGTGGTCACTTGTAGCAACAGAATCGAAAAGGAGAATGTAGAGGAGGTAGAGGGCTAAGAGTCTGGATGGATAGTAGGTACCAGGGTTAGATTGGGAAGTTGGGCAGGCTGGCTGGAGCATTGGTCTTTTTCTGCCATCATTGTCTGTTTCCACTCTCTTCCAGGTACATGTTAAGACCACTCAGTCTCTCTTCGAAGGGCTTTTGATGCAACCCTTGCACCCTTTAGTTGCCCTCCTCTAGACTTCCTCCACTTTGTCTATACCTTTCAGAGATGCAGCCTTCAGCACTGGACACAATATTCCAAGTGGGAGCTCACCAGTGAGTGATACTCTGGTAACACCACTTCCCTCCTCCTGGTGGTGATACCTCTCCCTATGCATCCCGGCATCCCATAGGCCCTATCCACTACAGTGAACAAAATCATGGATGGTGGAGGGGTACTGACAGTCACTAATCAGGAAATGGACCTTGGGGTTATCATATTGCATGACAAAGCAGGGAAGTCTTACTCTCTGTCTTTATCTGTCTCTCATTGTGAGAACTTCTCATCCTTTTTTTAAGTCCAAAGGTTTTCTCTTTATGATAAAGCTGTATCTCTCCGTTTTTTCTCTGCTTCCCCTCTTCTCCTCTCTTTTTTTAATCTTGTCCTACCCTTTCCTCCAATACTGTTATGGATATTCTACACTCAGCTAATACATGCGCCTTAATTCTTGATCCTATCCAGCTCTCATTTGATGAAAAACTCCAGTAAGTCAGCACTCCTGACAAATAATTCAGCCACAATCATTCAAGTGAAAAAAATGCAAAGTTCTTTATTGTGGCTGATACAAAGCAAACAGAGCAAGTCAGCAACCCATTAGTGCCTCGGCAAAAGCCTTTGTCAGGGGGTGAAGGCTTTTGCCAAGGCATTAAGGGGTTGTTGGCTTGCTCTTTTTCCTTTGTATCAGCCACAATAAAGAACTCTGCATTTGTTATATGCGAATGATTGTGGCTGAATTTTTTGTCGGGAGTGCTGACTTACTGGAGTTTGTACTTAATTTCGGGGCTGGCTGCTTCTGTCTGCACCCACCTCAAGGCAGTTCACAGTGAAAATTCTTTTGGGAGTTCTCATTTGATTACTACCTATTTTTTAACAATTTCTCCTGCCTTGTCTATTGTAACCCCCTCTGCAATGCAGCCCTGCAGGTGGCGGCTGTCATGGCCCAGAGAACCTCCCCTGTCTAAGGGTGTTCCTGGATTACCAGTTCTGTTACAGCCATTAACTTGTTGTTATCTTGATCTCCCTGGGTTGGGATTCTGTGGGGCACCCCAGGACCTTCAGAACATAAAGTATCGCAAACACCAAATGTCTGTAAGCACACTGATCCTTTACTGAATAACAAGCAGTACAAGTCCATATGTGAGATTCAGACATCACATTTCATTCTGCATTTGGTTATGTGTTTTTTCAGACTATCCCTCTTCCTTCAGAATCTGTTTATTCTAGATCCTCTTTCAAAGGTAGGTACTGTATACTGCATATTTTAAATTCCAGCTCCTATTTCAGAGCTAAGTTAATATTCCATTCCCAAGGATCTGAGCTGACTCCCAACCCTATTCTTAGGCTGGTGTCAACTGAGTCAATATCTGTACACAGCCTCTTGCTAGGAAGCCTGTTCACCCTGTCTCATCCTAATAATTATGATTTTCTATACACTGCAGTAGTTCCACTTTGTATTTTGCTGCCTCATTTCTCCTTGCCCTTTCTTTAGTTTCTTGTACAACTGTCATGGTAGTCTGTCTCTTCCAATTTTCCTTTCATATCTACATTTAGCTTATCTCCCACCTCCCACTGCCTTAATGGGGGTCCCACATGGTGTGTGTTTCTTGTCCATTGTATTAGTACTTTTTTCATGTGTTGTTTGACTTTGATACTGTAAAGGCAATAGCATCATTCACTGGTTTCTACATTACTGCTATTCAAGTTGAGGATTCCAAAGTGGTTATTGGTGGGCCTTGGGCCGGCCTGCAGTGCCACCTGCCAATACCTCCCTGTTCTAACATGACCAGGGTGCCACCTGGCTAGCAACCACATACAATTCTGTGTGCTCCAGGACCCTGACAGACATCATACCATCACAGGCAATTGTTCTTGTGGAACTGGACAGCTGCAGGCTTGCCTAGGTACCAACCATCTCAGGCATCCATGCTGGAGACAGATCTGCTAGCATGTCTGGCAGTATTTCTTCCTGCCAGAGTCCAGTCTGAATCTATAAGTGCTAAGTCATTGGCTTGGGCCTCCCTCAATGACACTGCATAACTAAGTATGTAAAAGTACCTTTATTTGCTTACTTACCCAATGTCTTTGAGGAAACCCACCAGAGTTCAGCCACCTATTGGGTTGTTTCCCTTGAGGGCAACCTCCTGGTGTTCCCATACTTTTTCAGTGGTCACACTACATACATCCCAGTATGGGTGAGTAACCAGGATATGTCCCTAGAACCCCGTCCATTCATACTATATACTTCTCACTACCAGCAAGTAACCAGGAGATGTCTCTAGATCCTCATCTTCTGCAATCTGACCCAGGTTTCATGCACTACACCTCTCATCTGTGACTTACTACACTTATGCCGATTCTGGAAGCCTCCTCAGCTGATTGGACCAGCAGCCCCTGAGGGTACTGCTACTATTTCCTGCTGCCTTCTCACTCAGTGCCAACTAAACTACTACATCACTAACCTTACTCCAAGAAATCACTTGCACTGACTCCTTCAAACTCCTTGTTACTATAAGGGCATGCCCCTTTTCTACCCTAAGCTCCTCCCACCAAGCTATTCTTTCTGGCTGATGCCTGACAGCCAGACTAGGGTTCAAGCACCTATAGCAAAACAACTATCTTCCCTCTACTGAAGAGAGGGGGTTGTTACATCATCACTTGATTTCTTTTAGTATCGTTTTGGATTTGTAATGTTGTAGCTATTAACACACTTCATAAGAAAACCTCTTTAATCTCTTTCATTGTCACCCAGTTTCCAATGGTAGGGCAGGCAGCCTGCTGGGGAAAGAGGATTGAGTGTCCTATAGACAGTTCTCCTCCTCCGGGGGGGGAGGGAGGGGAAGCATCCGGTGCAGGACTGACCTCTGGCAGATGCCAGGGGAGCAGGATCCTGATGTCGCATTGCTGGGAGATCGATGAACATCAGCACCTATGTACCACATGTCATTGCACACCATGCCTCCCATGGGGAAAACAACATTCAACATGCCAGCCTGCAAAATGATGCCCCACCTTGTTTGTTTTTTTTGTTGTTTTACCAGGAGAGACACATTAAGCTGAAGCTTGTTTACAGATGCAACCTGGGAGCATAAGGAAGTTAAGTGACTTGCTCAGGGTCACACAGTATGCAAATGGAGGCTGTGGGATTCAAACTTAGGTCTCCAGGTTTGCAGCTCAGAGCCTTAAACCACTGCTCCACAGTGTCTCACCTGGTTGTGAACCCTGCACCATCAACCGTGGCACTTGGATGGGGACCAAGCTGTAACACCATCAGGAACGGTCCTGCCCTACCTTGGAGGGGGGCAAGCCTGGGAGGAATACCAGCAAAGGCATCTGCCATTGGGAATGTGCCTACTTGGCAGACTCACCCTGGGTGGCAAGCCAGGGAGGAACATCACCTGAGGTAAGTCCCAATGCAGTGAGTGCCAGGGCAGGGGCAGAGGCTGAACCGAGGAGGCGGATGGGACCAGACCAAAAAAAAAACAAACAAACAAAAAGAACAACAGTTTCCCATGGTGATGGTGGTGCTCAGGACAATTTTACCAAGGTATCAGGATAGCAGACTTCCTTCTCTGGCTTGTTGCCCATATGCTTCTTCAAGTGGGCAAACTCAGTGGTATGGCTCACCTGCATGGTGGCTGCAAAACACGTCCCAGAACATCTCCCCTTTGGATGCAGCATTCTGCCTTTGGTAGAAATGTATTCAATGAGCAATATCACTCCCTGGAGTATAGAACTTAGCCCACACACACAAGATATTACAGGAAAATAATGTTTCTTCATTGATCATTTATGGAGGTTGGTTCTAGCTTGAGGTTTACAAATGGAAATGCTCTGCACTGATAAGATGTTAGCAGCACAGGATCATGAGATTTATCCAGCTACTGCTCTGAGCCACACTGACAGTCTCTGAGTGTGTTTCATCTTCTCATTCTATCACTCCGTCTTTACAACCCCTTTGTGCCAGAAGAAGTTCGCACCTAAGTCTTAGATGGATGTTATGATAAGCATCTTCTCTCTGAAGTTTTATGACTGGCTGCCTCCTGCTGCTCCATCTACCTTACTTATCCCCTGGAGGTTGCTGCTAATCTGGGAACTAGAAAAAAAGACAAATGGTTTCTCATCCATGCAGCCTCCATCTGTTCAGAACTAAGCGGATGGGGACAAATTTCTATACTGCTTTCCTTAACTACATGGGCAGAACACTTGTGTGTCTACTTCTAGGTACAGGACAGCTTGTCGCAGGAACCTTTTCTTCCCAAGGATAGAAACACAGAATTTGTTGGCAGATAAGAACTTCTTGGCCCAACTGGTCAGCCCATTTTTCCCTGCCTATACTGTCACCACAGACCATACCGATCTCCGGTTACCCCCTCCCCAGCAAAATAGTCAACGTACTAGAAAAGATTTTCTTCATCACTCATCACCTGGCTATAAACAGCATCCTTGGTCCATATCAACTGAAGATTTCCCTCTTTCCATCCTACTGAAACTGTTCTTCTCAGAGTTATCAGTGACTCTTTCTGGCACCAGAAAGAGGTCATGTATCATCTTCATATGCACATTGACCATAACACTGCCTTTGATACTGATAATCAATCTAGTCTTCTTAACCATCTTGAGTTATTTGCAAGATGGCTCATTATTTTCTTGGTGTACATCCTTTCTCTCTAATCACTTCTTTTATCATTACTGGTCATAATTGTTTATCTTCTTTTTTGTGGGTTGTTTACCCAGGACAGACCAGCTGAGATACAATGTTTTCATTGCTGTCCTGCTTCTACACTTTTCTACAGCTTGGGAGGACTGGTATGTTAAGTGACTTGTTCAGGGTCTCACAGTGAGTATTTGTTTCTGGTGGGGTTTGAGCCTATGCTCTTGTTTCCCAAGTCAGTACTCCAACCACTAGACCCTACTGCCACTTGTGTCTTCTACTATATGGTGTTCCTCCAGACTCACTTCTCAGCCTTGTTCTGTTCTTGGTCTTTCTATTCCCCCATAGTAATCACTTTTCTAAATTTAATATTGGGTATGGCTTTTAAGGTAACAATGTAAACCTTTTTTTGCATTATATTATTTCGAGTAAAAAATCCACATTTTTTCTGATTGCTTACCTTCTCTAAAATTCACTGATGTTGCTGGTTGTTCTATTTGCATGCTTGCTTAGTAGAACTTGAAATGCATGCTAATATATAGTTATAGCCAACCTTGTTTTATTTCAAATCCTGAATCAGCTGATAGTGCATACTTCCTGAACATTACAAACATCACCAAACAGTGCAGCCACTTATAATGAAATAGTCTTCTCTACTCCTGCTGCACCATGAGTAGTCAGACTGTGTTGGGGTATTCCTAAATCCAGGAAAGATGCAGCGAGAGCTTATCAAGGAATGTAAACAAACATGCTTTTGTGTGGTAACACAAGTATGGTGAGCAGTCTGTTTTTCACTTTTTAAAAGAAAAAAAGAATCAGAATCAAACAATCATCTACATCAGCAGTCTCTACAGAATGTGAACAATCATAACATGTGTTTTTTTAAACTAGGGACACTTTGAGGCCTAAGGAGATATACAGTGTCCTTTCAGCTGACAATACTCAGCTTTACATTTTTACTATTTTGCTAATTTCTCCTTGTCTATTCTTTCTTCCTTTCTTGTTTTTTTTTATTCCAGGTTATAACCTAACTTTCTCCAACTTAATGTCTTTAAAACTGTAATCCTACTCTAAGCCCATAAGGTAATCCTGGTAATCCCAGTGACCTCAACTCTGTCTCTACCACCCATCTCACCATACTTCACTCAAAAACGCTAGGGGGATACTCCCTCTGTATAACTGCTTGATGAGGCCGCACCTTGAGTACTGCGTGCAGTTTTGGAGGCCACATTTAAAGAGGGACATTAAACTCCTGGAGAGGGTCCAGAAGAGGGCAACGAAAATGATTTGGGGCTTGGGGGACAGGACCTATGAGGAGAGGCTCGAAGAGCTAAATATGTACACATTGGAAGAGAGAAGGGACAGGGGGACATGATAGAGGTCTTCAGGTACATGAAGAGGGTAAATAGGGGAGGAACAGTCAGGGTGCTTCGAAGGAAGGAGGAGGGGGCCACTAGAGGGCATGGGTGGAAGCTGGAGGTGGAGATTCAGGGGTGAAAGGAGGAGATGCTTCTTCACTGAGAGGGTGGTGGAGCCATGGAATGCACTGCCTAGGGGGCTGGTGGAGGCAGAGACGGTGGAGGGATTCAAGAGGGGGTTGGACAGGTACAGGGGAAGGGTTCTGGAAGCAAAATCAAATGCAGCAAGAGTATCCAGAACTGGGAAGGGAGAAGCCAGAGAAGGAGAGGGGGCAGCAAGGTCAGCACCCAGGGTGGGGGCTGACCAAACGAGCAGACACAAAAGACCGTTAGGCCTATTCTGCTGGCATTTTAGTATGTTAGTATGTAAAATTTACGCTCACTGTCCTCAACAGCCAGAAACACAAGTGTTATAACAGATCCTGAACCCTCTTTTAGTATTCGTACTGCCCATCCCATACAGTAGCTGTGAAATGGTCTACTTACACCATCATAATATTACATATATTTAGTTTTACCTTAACCCTGATCCTGAACTCTCTTTCAATACTCACACTTCCCATACAGTAGCTGTAAAATGGTCTACCTCTGTGGTAGAGTTGCCACCCCCGAGATTCCTGATGCACCAAGAGGCATCTTTACTATCTGCTTCTTTCTTTTCACTTAGTCTGCTGGAGCAGCAAGGCATCTATTGTTTTATATTCACCTTTTCTGCCTGGGTGGGTTGGCCACCTACCTAGGTATTCTCCCATCTCACTGTCCTTAATCTTATCTTTGTATATCCCTTTCTGTCTCTGGAGGTGCTAAACCGCTTTAGTGCTAAAGTGCATTAGTGGTAAAGTGTATGGTGCCATGAATAAGAAATGTGCATATTAAATAAAGCTATGAAAGAATATTGCAGAGGCACATTCAGATTCTGGGGCTGGTTAAAAATAAAGGTCCCCAGAATTGTCTCATTTCATGGGAGTATGGTTACAAATGTAAGGGAGCAGCTGGTTCTCTCCTTTTCTTATGTACCAGCCACTTTGCCCTTAGAATAGGCTACTATTAGAAAACAAATCTGCAAAGGTGTAATGCAGTGGCTTAAAATGTTGAATTAGGTGCCTGTTGTAATAGCAACTGTTGCTTTAGTACCACTGCACAAGAGAGGCTGCAAGGAGGAGGCAGGGAATTACAGACCTGTCAGCCTCATATCAGTGATAGGCAAGGTGATGGAGGTGCTAATAAAGGAAAGAGTGGTGAAATACTTAACGGACAACAAACTGTTAGATAAAAAGCAACATGCATTCACTAGATGGAGATCTTGCCAAACAAATCTGATAGAATTTATTGATGGGGTAATAAAGGTGGTTGATCAAGGAGGAGCAGTTGATGTTGCCTACCTGGGCTTCAGTAAGGCCTTTGACTCTGTCACTCACTGCAGGCTGGTAAATAAGACAGAGAGCCTGGGGGTGGGACAGAAAATAACTAGATGGGTGGAAAACTCGCTGAAGGATAGTAGTCAGAGGGTGGTGGTAAATGGTGTACATTCTGGGGTAAGAAAGGTTACGAGCGGGGTTCCTCAAGGGTCTGTACTAGGACCAATCCTTTTTAACATATATATCAGTGATATATCAGAGAGAATTGAAGGGAAAATGTGTCTGTTTGCAGATGATGCAAAGTTATGGGGGAGTTGAGGTCATGAGGAGGGATTTGAATATAGAAGAGAAATGGTTAGAAACATGGCAGCTGAAGTTCAATACAAAGAAGTGTGTGTGGTGATACATATAGGGCAGAAAAATTGATTGGCCAAGTACTCACTGGGGGGAGAGCAGATAAAGTCAACAGAACAAGAAAGGGATCTGAGGATTATAATGTCAAACAACCTTAGGGTAAGTGACCAATGTAGTAAGGCAGCTGGCAAAGCTAATAGAATGATGGCGTACATAGGAAGGGGCATTACTAGTAGGAAGAGAGAGGTGCTGATGCCACTATACAAGACCATAGTTAGACCACACCTGGAGTATGGGGTACAGTTCTGGAGGCCTTATTTAAGAAGGGACATAGATGTAATAGAAAAGGTTCAGAGAATGGCAACAAAGATGGTGCAGGGTATGCAAGGGAAACCATATGAGACAAGACTGACAGAATTAAATCTGTATCTGCTGGAGTTTAGAAAAGAGAGAGAAGAGACATGATAGAGACATTCAAGTTCATGAAAGGGAATAAATAAAGTGAGGGAAGGAGGTCTATTTAAAAGGAAAGTCAGAGTTAAAACAAGAGGTCATACTTTAAGACTGAAAGGAGGAAGATTTAAAGGTAATGTAAGGGAGTGTTATTTCACTGAGAGGGTTTGTTGAACCCTGGAACAGATGACCTGAGGAGGTGGTAAGTTTTGAAATGGTGGAGGGATTCAAGAGAGAGTGGGATAGACATATGGGATTAGTTAGAGGACAGAGGATAGGCTCCTTGTGCACCAATAACAAGTAGGGGAGGGGGGAGATGAGCAGACTGGATGGGCCAGGATGGTTCTTTTCTGCTGACACATTACTATGATACTATGATACTATGATTTAAGAAATATAGTAGCAGTTCAGCCTGCTTGGTGGCTGGCAGTTTAAATAAAGAAATGTACTTCCCAGCTGAAACTATTGTTTGAGACTACAGGAAAAGGTCTCAAGACTCCTAGAATAAAAGAGCATAATGGAGCTGCTTCACTTTCTCATATTAAGCTGCTCCAGTTGTAAATAAGAAAATAAAACATTTTAAAATACAAAGGCACATGACTGGAGCTCAGGTGCCTTATATATGTTTCTGGACCGTGTGCTCACAAACAGGGACAGTGTGATGGGGGTAACAGTGGGGGAGCACCTGGGGAACAGTGACCACCAGTCATTGTGGTTTGAAATCACAGAAGGAGCAGAACCAAACCACACAAAAACATGTATCCTGGATTTTAGGGGGCAGACTCTGGGAAAATGAGGACATGCTTGAAAAAGTCATTAAGGGGAATGGGGCAGGAATCAGGGGTTGAGAAACAGTGGGCAGTATTTAAAATGAGGATTATAAGAGCAATAGAATTATGTATTAAGCAGGTTAGCAAGGGGAAAAGGAAGAGGAGGCCATTATCATTTTCCAAGGAGGTAGCAGAGAAAGTGAAAGCCAAAAAAGATTGCATTCAGGCAATACAAAAAGACACAGGCAGAAGGGGATAGGGAGAAGTACCAGGAGAAGCAAAGGGAGGCAGGGAGGTCAGTAAGGGAAGCCAAAGCTCAGACAGAATAGCACATTGCAAAATCAGTAGGTAGAGGGGACAAAACCTTTTGCAGGTACATAAGTGAAAAAAGAAAGGCAAAGGGAGGGATAGTGAGACTGAAGGGGGATAATGGGGGTCGCGTGGAGGATGGCAACAGTAAAGGTGACATATTGAACAGGTATTTCTGCTCAGTCTTTACTGAGGAAGAGGAGGAGGGTAATGGGTCTGAAGGGAGTACAAGGGGTGGGAATGTTGCAGAAATGGACACAAGTCCCTTTACACGAGAAAGGGTCCTGAAGGAACTGGAAGTAATAAGAGTTGATAAAGCAATGGGGCCAGATGGGGTGCACCCCAAGGTCCTTAAAGAACTAAGAGAGGTAGTAGCTGAACCTCTGGCAATCCTGTTTAGCCGATCACTGAAAACAGGGGAGGTACCCAAAGACTGGAGGACAGCAGATGTAGTCCCCTTATACAAAAGTGGGAACAAAGAGGAAGCCGGGAACTACAGACCAGTCAGCCTCACCTCGGTAGTGGGGAAGATCATGGAAGCACTACTGAAGGAGAGATTGGTGGAACAACTGGTTGTCAATGGACTACAGGACCCAAGGCAGCATGGTTTCACCAGGTGGAGGTCATGCAAGACCAACCTCGTTGAATTTTTTGACTGGGTGACTAGGGAGGTGGACCAGAGGAGGGCAGTGGACATGGCCTATCTGGACTTCAGCAAAGCCTTTGACACTGTGCCACATAGAAGACTATTACACAAATTGGGGAATATGGGTGTGGGCTGGACATAAGTGTGGTGGGTAGGTAACTGGCTGGGTGGCAGGACACAGAGGGTGGTGGTAAATGGCTGTCACTCCACAGAGGGAAGAGTGACCAGTGGGGTACCACAGGGATCAGTGCTGGGACCGGTCCTATTCAACATCTTCATCAGTGACATTGCGCAGGACCTAGAAGGCAGAATTTCCCTGTTCACTGATGACACAAAGCTCTGTAACAGAGTAGACACACCAGAGGGTAAAGACAGAATGAGAAGGGACCTGCAGAAACTTGAAGAATGGTCAGGGGTTTGGCAGTTGAAATTCAATGCAAAGAAGTGCAAGATAATGCATATGGGGCACAAAAACCCTGGCACAATGTATCAGTTGTGGGGTGAGGATATAGCATGCACCAAGCAGGAAAGAGATCTTGGGGTTATCATCTCTGATGACCTCAAGGTAGGGAAACAGTGTGACAAGGCAGCAGGTAAAGAAACAGGATGCTGGGATGCATAGGCAGGGCATCACCAGCAGGAAAAGGAGGTCATAATTCCACTATACAAGACACTAGTGAGGCCCCACCTGAAGTACAGTGTACAAGTCTCTGAGACCTTACTTAATGTAAGGACACAGACAGGGTAGAGAAGGTTCAGAGGAGGGCAACAAAGATGGTACATGGATTGCATCACAAGTCCTATGAGGACAGGTTGAAGGAATTGAATATGTACTTCCTGGAGGAGAGGAGGGAGAGAGGGGATATGATAGAGTCTTACAAGTATCTTACAGGGAGAAACAGGGTGCAGGAATACACTATTTTTAAGCAAAAAAGATGTTCCAGGACTAGAGGACATGGGATGAAGTTGGAGGGAGGACGACTCAGAGGAAACGTGAGGAAGAATTTCTTCACAGAACGAGTGGTGGACAAGTGGAACACCCTGCCAGAGGAAGTGGTGGGGACTGAAACAATCACGGGATTTAAGAATGCATGGGATAGACATAAATGAATTCTGGAGGTCAGGGTTAAGGGGCAACAGACTTCTAGGAAAACTTAAAGTGAACTTACAAGCTCAAATGGGCAGAATGGGTGGGCCGTAGGCCCTTATCTGCCAACACTGTCTATGTATCTATGTATCTATGTTTCCAACCAGAGGTGGTGAGGGTTTGTTCTGCTACAAAACAGTATAAAAATAACATTGTGACTGGTAACCTACAAAATGGTGGAATTGCTCCCACCCTTACCTGAATGAAGCAAGGCCAAGAATGCATCCTTCTTTAGGAGTCAGCGGCCTCAGTATGAGATTTACTTCTAGGAGAACGTATCTTCAATCACCAAAAAGTGGGAGGAGCTAAACCTCATTAAGTACCACTTAGACATGCAAAGTAGAAAAATCAACGGAACAAATTCATGTATGAAGAAAATGTTTATGATTTTGTATTCCTCAGCTGTTATGCTTGTGGGAAATGTGTCAACCTGATCTGTACCACTTGTATTAGAGAAAGAATTCACCTGTATTACAATAGGGGCAGATTAGGTGACCTGTCCACACAGTATAAGAATCCCTCCTGTGCTGTAGTTCCTCAGATCAACCTTGGAAGAGGAACCAGGAGGACCTATACCAGTTTATGTATGGTCTAATACAACTCACAGATGAAAGTGGATCTCAGCATTGAAAGTGATCCACTCTGTGGTCAGTGCTAAGAGGTCTTAGTACCGAAGCTCTGAATGAGCAATTTTTTTTATTTCGGTTTATTATTTTTCTTCTGAGTTATAAATAAAATTCACACACCTGTGTGTTTTAAAGCATACCCTGTTATCGGTGTTATCTATTTCCAAAAATACAATTGGTGTGAGAAGTGGGATATACTGGTTGTCCAGGATTATAGGGGGAAACCAGTATGTGATACCAGTCTAGGTATCTGGATAAACCAGCAGGTATGCAGATGGCATCAAGGACCCAACAAGCATAAGGAATCACAGAAGGAGCACGACAGGGGACTGTATCAATTAAAGCAGAAAGAAGTGGGGAAGGCAGTCAGAATAGCAAAAGCCCAAACCGAGGAAAAAATAGCCAATTCAGTTAAGAAGGGGGATAAAACCTTCTACAGGTACATTAGGGAGCATAGAAAGGTTAAGGGAGGAATAGTGAAGATTAATAAGGGAGAGGGGAGGTGGGCAGAGGGAGACAGTGAAAAGGCAGAGATACTGAATGAATACTTTTGCTCAGTATTCACAAAAGAAGATGAGGAGGAGTTACCTAAACTGGACAATAGAAGCACTCTGGGCAGCGGAGTTGACACCAGTCCATTTACAGAAGAAAGAGTCCTGAAAGAACTCCTAAAACTCAAGGTGGACAAAGCAATGGGGCCTGACAGGATTCACCCCAGAATCCTAAAAGAACTAAGGGAGGACCTAGTGACACCACTGACCACACTTTTTAACAAATCATGGGAGGATGGGGTGGTACCTGAGGACTGGAGAAGGGCAGATGTGATTCCCCTTCACAAAAGTGGGAGCAAGGCAGAAGCAGGAAACTACAGACCTGTAAGTTTGACTTCAGTGGTAGAGAAATGATGGAATCACTTCTGAAAGAAAGAATTGTTGAGTACCCAGAGGCAGCAGAGGGGCAGGACCCAAAGCAGCATGGATTTACAGCAGGAAGGTCATGTCAGACGAATCTAATTGATTTCTTGACTGGGTGACCAAAGTAATAGACCAGGAGTGGCTGTGGATATGGCCTACCTAGACTTTAGCAAGGCATTTGACACAGTCACGCACAAAAGATTAATAATCAAGTTAGCCAGCCTGGGAGTTGGTCCCAGGATGGTAGCCTGGGTAGCAAACTGGCTACACAACAGGACACAGAAGGTAATAGTGAATGGAACACACTCCGAAGAAAGGGGGGTTACTAGTGGAGTACCTCAGGGCTCAGTACTGTGTCCAGTCCTCTTTAACATCTTTATAGGTGACATTGCAGAGGGTCTGAGGAAAGGTATGCATCTTTGCAGATGACACAAAGATCTGTAACAGAGTTGATACACAAGGTGGGGGTAGAAAGGATGAGAAGGACTTGGCAAGGTTGGAGGAATGGTCAGACATATGGCAACTTAGATTCAATGCAAAGAAGTGCAAAGTAATGCACCTGGGAAGCAAAAACCCAGGAGAAGAGTACACAATAGCAAGGGAGGTACTAACAACAACAAAAATGGAAAGGGACCTGGGAGTAGTCATATCAGACGATCTAAAGGTTGGTAAGCAATGTGAGAAGCTGGTAAGGAGAGCTAGGGGGATACTGGGATGCATAGGAAGGGGCATCACAAGTAGAAAAAGGGAAGTGGTTATCCCTCTGTACAGACAGTTGGTGAGACCCCATCTGGAGTACTGTGTGCAGTTTTGGAGACCTCATCTACACAAGGACATAGACAGGATGGAAGCAGTGCAGAGGAGGGCAACTAAAATGGTGCAGGGTCTGCATCAGAAACCATATGAAGAGAGAGACTGAGAGAGCTTAATATGATACCCTTGATGAAAGGAGGGACGGGGGACATGATAGAAACATTCAAGTACCTCCAAGGAATCAACGAAGTCCAGGAAGGTAGCATCTTTCAGAAAAGAGATGTGTAAGAACAAGGAGCAATTTTAAAGATAAAGGGGGCGGCTTAGGGGTAATGTGAGGACATTTTTTTCACGGAGAGAGTGGTGGATGCATGGAACCAATTTCCTGGGGAGGTTGTTGGGTCTAAAACAGTGGGGGAATTCAAACATGCATGGGACAGACATAAAGCAATTGTAGTGGGGGGTGGCAGGAAGTAGGCTGTTGGTTAACTAGAATCTGCAGCTTATCCAGTAGGTAGGGAAATGGGCAGACTGGGTGGGCCAAGTGGTCCTTATTTGCCGTCAAAGTCTATGTTTCTATGTTTAAGCTGCATCCAGGATTGGATCTCCGAGCTCGGAGGAAGACTGTCCCAGTGTGGGATGCTAAAGACGATGAAGATGAAGAACAGGAGCCAAAGGAGGAGTTGAAAGAAGAACCACCAGAGAACATAACTGACTTATTGAGATGGTTGGCAGTAAGACAGTTAGAAATGGAGAGACAAAGAGATAGACAGTGTCATGAAAGGGAGCTAGAAAGTAGAAGACAAGACATGATATGGGCAGAGACCATGAGGGCCCTCCAGAACTGAAGTACAGGGCATGGGCATGGTGGGACTGGTGCTAACCCTAACCCAAAAGACATAAAGCTCACAAAAATTACTTCCTAAAATTATATTGCAGCTTACTTAAATAACCTTTGAACAGGTTGCTAGGGCCTGCGGGTGGCCCCAGACACAATGGGTGGTTCAACTATTTCCCTATTTACCTGGATGTGCCCAGCTGGCATATAGTAATATGGACACACATAGTGCTGATAACTATGATTTAGTAAAAAGGGAAATTCTGAAATGTTTTGATATAAATTCAGAGACTTAGAGGCATAGGTTTCATGCCTTAAAGTATCAACACCATGACAGCCCGAGAGAGACATTCCTGAGATCAAGGGAACTGTGCAACAAATGGCAGCAACCTGATGGGAAAACTGTGCTGGATATAATTCAAACTTTGGTGGTGAAGCAGTTTTTACAGATTTTACCCCTCGAGGTGCAAATATGGATGAAAGAGCATAACCCAGAGTCAGCAGAGGTGGCTAATACCTTAGTGGAGGACTTTTTGTCAGCTCACCAGCCCTTCAAAAGCGAAGGATATCAGACCACAGACCCCACCATATCAGCTGCACCTCAGCCGGTAAGACAGAATACTTATGTGGAGCCTACAGGGAAGTATAATAATGGGAAAGAGTTGTAAGGGAGAGAAGTCCTTCTCTCTAGACATTGTGTGGCACAATTGCCAAGGGTTGTCACACATTACATGATATTGCCCTACAAAAAAGACTGAGTCTGCTCATTTGGCTTTGTTAAATTTTGGATACTATATTACTGATGAGCATATAGACAAAACAGCTGTACTTGGTTTAATTGATTCAGTAAGTAAACAGATCTTAAATCGTTATGAATTAGTGGGTACACAAAAAAGGGGCCTGTAATGAGTGTAGTATGTTTCCATGGTGATTCCCATCAATACCACACCACTACAGTCAACCTGGACTTGCAGGGCCAAAAGATAACTATCAGTACAGAACTTGTACCCAAGTTGCCTGCACCAGTTGTAATTGGGCACGTTTTCCCCAATTTTTATGTACTTCTGTTGGGTAAAGGGAATATAACTGCTGTAACCACCAGGGCCCAAAGTAGAAAAGAGCAATCATTTGGGGAAGTATTTCCATTTGAAGGAGAGGTGGTCGAAGCACCAGAGAAGGACAGAAAGACACTGAATGCCATGAACAGACTGCAAAAACATTGGCATCAGGAGAAAAATGGGCTAGCAAATATTAAAATGGAGTCAGTATTTGTTAATATAGATATTGTGAATGAACAAATAAATGGCTCTAGTTTGCAGTGGATTTTTCAACAGGTTGGCAAACAACAGAAACAAGGGGCCCCAGAGTTTGTAATGCAAAATAATCTCTTGTACAGAGTATGTACAAATCCCAGTACTAAGGAAAAGGTAGAACAGCTGATGGTGCCCACATGCCATTGAAAACATGTCATGTGCCTTGGCCATGATTTACCCAGGGCTGGACATGCAGGGAAGGATAGAACCCTGAGTTACCTATTTCAAAGGTTTTTCTGGCCTGGTATACATGAAAACATTGCCAAGTACTACCAGGAGCGTGAGGAATGCCAGATGATAGCTCAAATCAGGAAGAAAGATATGGTGCCCTTGATGCCCTTGCTCCTAGTCACCACCCCGTTTGAATGGATAGGCATGGACATTATAGGTCCCCTAGCAAAGAGCTCCAAGGGCAAGCATTGCGTTTTGGTCGTATGTGATTATGCAACAAAGTACCCTGAGGCAATTCCCATGTGCACAGTCACCACCCCAAGAATTGCAGAAAAGCTGGAGAAACTATTTAGCCAATTAGGGCTCCTCAAAGAGATACTCACAGATCAGGGGAGTAACTTCAATGCAGCCTTTTTAAAAGAACTGTATCGCCTAATAGGCATAGTGGCCGTGAGGACATCCCCCTATCACCCCCAGACAGACAGGTTGACAGAACATTTTAATCAAACCCTGAAGCATATGCTAAAAAAGTGTTTGTATGAGGAGGGTAAAGACTGAGATACTGTAGGTATTTACCCTTGTTACTTTTTGCCTACCTAGAGGTACCACAGGCCTCAACTGGGTACTCCCCATTTGCCCTACTCTTTGGTAGAAATCCCAGAGTACCACTGGATGTGATAAAAGAATGTTGCGAGGAGGGTGATAAGATGAGACAGACCAGCATAGCTGACTACATGGTCCATTTGAGAAAACGCCTAGTTACATACACCAAGAAGGCACACGAGAACAGTGTAAAGGCCCAGGGAATTCAGAAAGAGGGCTATGACAAAAATGTACAGGCCAGGCAATTTAAGGTGGAAGAAAGGGTACTTCTGCTATTCCCTTCATCAGAAAACAAGTTACTGATGAAGTGGCAAGGCCCATACCCCATAATAAGACAAACTGGCCCAGTGAATTATGAGATAGAGACACCAGACAAAAGGCCATGTAAGAACATTTACCATGCTAACTTGCTGAAATGATGGCATGAGAAAACTGATCTTGATGTAGGAATGATAGTAATTCCTGATAGAGGGGGAGACAGATTTGGATGTAGCCAATGGCAGGTTGGAGACCATAGAGGGAATCCAAAAGGTCTATGTAAACCCCACACTAGAGCAGGCACAGAAAGAGGAATTCCATACATTACTACACTCCTTCCCTTCTATGTTCACTAGCATCCTTGGAAGAGCTATGGGGCAGAATATGCCATCAAGACAGATCCCCCTTGAAGAAAAGGCCCTACAGACTACCCGAAAAGGTGAGAACAGAGGTACACAAGGAAATTTGTAAGTTGCAGGACCTGGGTATCATAGAGCCTTCCACAAGTTCTTGGCGTTCTCCAATTATGGTGGTACCCAAGAAGGAGGGAAGAATCTGTTTATGTCTGGATTTTAGAAAGTTGAATCAGGTCTCACAGTTCGATGCTTAACCTATGCCCCATACCGATGACATCATCAATCATATTGAGAATGCCAAATACATTTCCATTTTAGATCTCATGAAGGGAAGGGATACTGGCAAATCCCATTGGAGCAATAGGCAAGGGAAAAGACAGTATTTAGTACACCTGTGGGTCTGTTCCAATTTAAAACCATGCCATTTGGGCTCCATGGTGCTCTTGTGACGTTCCAGAGATACACGGACCAGGTGTTGGCATCTCATACCAGTTACTGTGCAACCTACCTGGATGATGTGGTGATTTTTAGTCCCGATTGGAACACCCACTTAGTGCACTTAAAAGCTGTCATACACTCCATCAAGAAAGCAAGCATGACCATCAACCCAAGAAATGTGCCCTAGCCATGACTGAGACTAGGTATCTGGAGTTTCTTTTAGACAATGGGCATGTGAAACCTCAGACTGATAAAATAGAGGTTATAGCCAAGTGCCCAGTGCCCCAGACCAAGAAACATGTGCACTCCTTTCTAGGTCTAGCAGGATACTACTGGGACTTTATTCTCAATTTCACCACTATTGCCACCCTTCTAACAGACCTTACAGAAAAGAAATGTGCCAACAAAGTCAAATGGACACCTGAGTGTAAGGAAGCCTTTCAGAATATAAAAGCAGCCCAATGTTCTTCTTCAGTATTGAGATGTCCTGATTTCAATCACTCATTTGAGGTTCACACAGATGCCTCTGGAATAGGGATTGGGGCAATCCTGAATCAGACTACTGAAAGGGAAGAGAACCCAGTGATTTATATTTCTAGAAAGCATCACAATAGGAAACAGAGATATTCCACAGTTGAACAGGAGTGCTTAGCTGCTAAATGGGCAATAGAAGCCTTATGTTTTTATTTATGGGGGGCTGATTTTATTTATTTATTCATTTAGTTTTTGTTAACCGGGTAAGTGCACTAGACAAATGCTGCCTATTTTCGGGCACGACCCAGGGGAAGGGGATACAGATGAATGCCAACTGACCTTGAACCAGATTAAGCTGTTGGTGGTACTTTCAGTGAGTAAGGGAAATTTTGGCCAGGACACCAGGGAAATCCCCTACTCTTTTCGATAAGTGCCATGGGATCTTTAACATCCACCTAAACTACCACCAATCCAGGCAGATGGGAACTCGGTTTAATGTCTCATCTGAAAGACGGCACCTCAGAAGTGCAGCACCCCTCTAATGCTGCACTACAGTGTCAGTACTGGGATATTAACCCAAGTGCCAGATATGGGAACTGAACCCACAACCCTCTGATCTCCTGGCTTCAGAGGTGAGTGTGCTACCTACTGAACCACTGACACTGTAACATTTTACATTAGTCACTGACCATGACACTTCACAGTTCATCCAGCAGATGAAAGACAAAAACAATCATATCATGAGATGGTACATTGCCCTCTAGCCATGTAGGTTTACTGTTAAACACAGGGCTGGGGCATCGCAAAGGAATGCAGACTTCCTATCTAGACATGGTGCCACCATCATGGACTCCAGTGTAATAAATGTGTAAATACTGTATTGCTATAAAGTACTATGTTTAAAAGTACTTAGACACTCCAGGGTAATGATGTATTGAAAATCTGAAACATTTACAGCATGTAGAAATACTTGTAATGATGTACATCAGGGACCCTGGGGTGGAGCTTCTAAGCAAGAGTGGGTGGACGCTCCAACTGACCCATTTTCTAGCACAGGGGGCTAGTTGTCTTGAAAAACAGTTAGCTGCCTTGGGGGTGGGGTAGAGTTGCCCCCCCAAGCTTCCTGACGCACCTAGAGACATTTTTATTATCTACTTCTTTCTTTTCTTTTAGTCTGCTGGAGCAGCAAGGTATCTATCCTTTTATATTCACCTTTTCTGCCTAGGTGGGTTGGCCACCTATGTAGGTATTCTCCCATCTCACTATTCTTAGTCTTATCTTTGTATATCCCTTTCTGTCTTTGGAAGTACTAAAGTGCTTGAGTGCTAAAGTGCATTAGTGGTAAAGTGTATGGTGCCATGAATAAGAAATCTGTATATTAAATAAAGCTATGAAAGAATATTGCAGACGTGCATTCAGATTCTGGAACTGGTTGAAAATAAAGGTCCCCAAAATTGTCCCATTTCATGTGAGTATGGTTACAAATGTAAGGGAGCAGCTCGTTCTCTCCTTTTCTTATGTACCAGCCATTTTGCCCTTAGAATAGGCTACTACTAAAAAACAAATGTGCAAAGGTGTAATATAGTGGCTTAAAATGTTGAATTAAGAGCCTGTTGTAATAGCACCTGTTGCTTTAAGAAATATAGTAGCAGTCCAGCCTGCTTGCTGGCTGGCAGTTTAAATAAAGAAATGTGCTTCCCAGCTGAAACTACTGTTTGAGACTATAGGAAAAGGTCTTAAGACTCCTAAAATAAAAGGGCATGAGGGAGCTGCTTCACTTTCTCATATTTATTGTTAAAAGCTGCTCCAGCTGTACTAAATGAAAAGAAAACGAAAGCCATGCTCCTAGGTTCCGCACCAAAGATTAAGGCCTGTTCTAGTTTGCTGGAGGTTCTTCACCCAGGAGGATTTCCACTTGAAAATGTAACTTCCTTCAAGTACCTTAGGATCCTGCTCACCAGTACCTGGATTTTAATCTTCACATTCAGTCCTTATGCAAAGCTGTAAACTCGAAAATGGGAGTAGCTTACAAAACAAGCTACATGCTTACACCCTCGGCCAAATTAGCAATTGCCTGAGGTATTCTGCTCCCAACCCTTACTTATGGTGCCTCTATTCTTACCTCTGCCCTTAAAACCTCCCTACTGAAATGGGACGTAACTTATAACAATATATGCTGATTTGCCTCTTCGTCGCCTCGACTCAAACATCACTGCCTTCTTTATAAGGATCTGAATTGGCTCTCGCCCTCTGCCAGTAGACAATACTACCTTGGATCATTAATGGACTCGATCATCCGGGAAAAAAAACCATCCCAGCTGGCGGCGTTGCTGGTCCCTCAACCATTCTCCCATGGCCTGCGATCAGCTGACAAATCCTTGCTCTATGTTCCAAGATGTCAGACAACTAAAGGCACAGGGGCCTTCCAATTCTCTGCTTCCAGGCTATGGAATGCTCTTCCACTCAACCTCCGGCTGTCTCAGTCTCACTTTAGATTTAAAAGTGAATATCATCGTTATCTATCCTTAGCCAACGCTTGTACATGCTTTGACCCAGCCTGAAGCTCCTGAGACTTACCAGTAATGTAACCCCTGCTCTAATCCAGCTCCAAGACTGTCTCCACTTCCCCTCCCCATATGTTTCCTTCTCTTTGAAAATAACTTCTTGACTACTAGCTCTCTTCCTTCTCGAACCTTGTTGCTGACCATCCACTGTTGTTTTGCCAATTACCACCCCATCCTTCCTTCTGTCAGTCTTTCTTGTTATGTTTGAACATTCCTCACATTTCTCTCTATATAACCTTACTATCTTATTAACCCTTTCACTCCACAGGTCGGGTTCATGGTTTCTGCACTTATTATATATCTTGCTGCCATTATCTGTATAATGCTTGCCATTGTTTTTTATTGTTTCTACCCATTGTATTTTTGTAGCACTGCTGTACTGTTCCTCTATTTGTATTATTGTACCCATGTTGCTGTTGTTCAACTGTTTTCTTTTTGTTGTACTCTCCCGGGTCGTGCCTAAAAATAGTCATTTTATGGCTAGTGCACCTACCCGGTTAACAAAAACTAAATAAAAATAAAATAAATAAATAAGAAAATAAAATGTTTTAAAATACAAAGGCACATGACTGCAGCTCAAGTGCCTTATGTATGTATCCAGCCTACAAAAATAAAGGTGGTGAGGATTTGTTCTGCTACAAAACAGTATAAAAATTACATTAAGTGACTGGTTAACCTTACCCGAAAGAAGCAAGGCCAAGAATGCATCCTCCTTTAGGAATCAGCGGCCTCAGTATGAGATTTACTTCTAGGAGAACATACTGTCAATCACTGCAAATGGGAGGAGCTAAACCTCATTAAGTACCACTTAGACATGCAAAGTAAAAACTCAATGGAACAAATTCATGTATGAAGAAAATGTTTATGATTTTGTATTCCTCAACTATTGTGCTTGTGAGAAACGTATCAACCTGATCCGTACCACTTGTATTATACAAGGAATTCACCTGTATTACAATATGGGTGGATCAGATGACCTATCCACACAGTATAAGAATCCTTCCTGTGCTGTAGTTCCTCAGATCAGCCTCGGAAGAAGAACCAGGAGGATCTATACCAGTTTATGTATGGTCTAATACAATTCACAGATGAAGGTGCATCTCAGCGTTGAAAGTGATTCACTCTGTGGTCAGTGCTAAAAGGTATTAGCATTGAAGCTCTGAATGAGCAATTTTTTATATTGGTTTATTATTTTTATTCTGAGTTATAAATAAAATTCACACACCTTTGTGTTTTAAAGCATATCTTGTTGTTGGTGTTACCTATTTCTCACAAACCAGGTGAAATAGATAACACCAACCCAATTCCAGAGTAAGAGGGCTGGGGCCAAGAAACCTAAGTGGGTGAGCGGGGGGGGAGGTCATGGAAAAAGTTAGGAAGAAAAGAGAAGCCTTTAGGTGGTTCAAAAAGACAGAAAGAGGGGAGGACAAAGAGGACTACCTGAAGAAGTCAGAGGAGGTGACAAGGGAAGTCAGGGCAGCCAAGGTGACAAGGGAGCTCAGGCTGGCACAAAGCATTAAGAAGGGAGAGAAGGACATCTTCAGGTACATCAAGGAGAAAAGGGGTTGTAAGGACCAAACTGTAAGGATTAAGTGGGATGGGGGATGGGTGGAAATAGGGGCAGAACAGGCAGAAACACTAAATGAGTACTTCTGCTCTGTATTACTAAGGAGAAAGGAGGGGCTGTACCCGGGGGGGTAGGCACAGAGGGGAAGTAGATGACAGATGGGAAAATCACAGTGGGCAGGGTACAGAAGGGTTTGAGGGCTCTAAGGGTAGACAAGGCACCAGGGCCTTTTGGTGTACACCCCAGGGTGCTGAAGAAGCTGGCAGAAGCCCTGGCATCCCTGGACTCATGGAGTGTACCTCAGGACTGGAGGATGGCCCACGTGGTATGCTTACACAAAAGCAGCCCCAAGGATGAACCAGGAAACTACTGACCAGTAAGCCTTATATCCATCGTGGGGAAGCTAATGGAGACAATACTGAAAGAGATATTGGTTTCCTTTCTGGAGACCAATGGGCTGCAGGATGGTAGGCAACATGGGTTTATCTCTGATAGGTCCTGTCAGACCAACTTGGTGGAGTACTGTGACTGGGTAACTAGGCAATTAGACATGGACCATGCAGTAGATGTCCTGTACCTGGACTTCAGTAAGGCATTCGATTCGGTGCTGCATGGGAGGCTTGGAATTAAGCTGGAGGGCATGGGACGGGGGCAAAGGTGGTGGGATGGATGGGTAGTGAACTGGCTGCAAGGGAGACAGCAGAGGGTGGTGGTAGGAGGGGAGCTCTCAGCTCCAAGAGTGGTGACAAGTGGGGTACCACAGGGCTCTGTTCTGGGGGGCTGGTGTTGTTCAGAATCTTCATAACAGACATCTCAATTGGCATCAAGAGCAAGGTCAGCCTGTTTGCAGATGCTACCAAAATGGGAGTAATAGTGGATGACTTACAAGGGTGTCAGGTGTTGCAGGACGATCTGTCAAAACTGGAGGTCTGGTCAGACACTTGGAAGTTGGGATTTAATGCCAAAAAGTGCAAAGTGCTACACTTTGGCACAAATAACCCAAGGAGGAGCTGTCAGATAGTGGGGATTCAGTTAGCCACGACAGAGGAAGAGAAGTATCTGGGAGTGATCATAATGGGGTTAATTAACAACTCAGCAAAGTGTAGGAAGATGGCAGCAAATACCAACTGGATGCTGGGTTGTATTGCCAAGGGTATTTCCTCCAGGAGGGGGGGAGGTGATCCTGCCTCTGTATAGATCAGTGCAGGGCAACAAAGATGATCCAAGGGCTAGGGGACATTCCATATGAGAGCAGGCTGAGGGAGTTGAACGTGTACTCCCTGAAGGAGAGGAGAAGTACAGTGGATATGATTAAAACCTTCAACTACTTGAAGGGTATAAACAAGACCGACACAGAGGGGCTGTTCAAGTTAAGGGGATAGGGACACAAGAGAGCATGTTCTGAGAGTGGAGGGGGGAAGATTCAGGAAGGAAATGAGGAGACACTTTTTTATGGAGAAGTTGGTGTCTGGGTGGAACACATTGCCTGAGAAAGTGGTGTCCTGTAATACAGTGGGCTGCTTCAAAAGGGGATGGGACAGGGTAAGGGGAGGGTCGTGGGGAGGAGAGGGGAGGGGGAGCAGCTGCAGCATAAGGCTGTTAGCTGCACAATCAAACAGACTTGATAGACCAGAAGGCCTTTATATGCTGGCAACTTCACATGTTCGTATGTAAAACTTCTGCAACCTCTACCATTGTAATATTGCACATATATGGTATTACACTGACCCTGATCTCTAACTCTCATTCGGCACTCAACCCTCCCCTAGCTGTAAAATGGCCTCCAATCAAAAGATAGTACATATTTACCCAGCATACTCATTCATACCTGCTTATCAAGCATGGGTGGACAAAGTGGAACTAGAGTCCTTTCAAACTTTAAATGACTATATTACTATGTGGCTCCACTGCTGTTTAAACTCTCACTCACTCATGCTTTTATATTTTCTTGTCATGACCATTACAACTACTTACTTTTTGTCTACCAAAATCTCCCCTTCTTATTTTCTGTATGTAAAAAACATACAACTCCCTGCCAATACCAAGAAGTGTGAACATATCACTCTGTCTGTCAGAAATTGGTGCTGACTTAATGTATTTTCATCTCCATTACAAACATGCTGACTGCCTTTAAAATTCTTCATGGTCTGGCCCCATCATACTACGTCTTTAACTCATCTCTCCCTACTCTACTCATTCTGTGCACTCCTCATCTCTTTCCTCCTTTCCCGACCCTCTGTTCACTCCTTCCCCCCCTTTTTAAGACCCCCTTCCCTTTCTTCCACTGTACACCCTTTCACACCTATCCCTCACTACCCTCTTCGACCATTTTTACCCCATCCTTTCATCCCTACTACTGCCCTGACAAGGCCGCCTGGCTGCAACCTTTCTCCTCCTCTCATTCCTTTCTTCTACTGCTACCTTTGCCTATTTCCAGCCTAGCTTATACCACTTGAATTAACTTAACATTTCTGTTGATTATGTAATACAATGTTTTACTTGTAGCTGTAAAAAGTTTTATTATCCTCTGACTGTCTATGTCTACCCCACACCATCACTGACGTGGAACCTTTGTAAATGAGCACCTCGGTGCTCAAAGGTATTTCTAATCTGAGAATGAATAAATAAATAAATACCCTATTAAAGGTCTCTGTTGTTTCTACTTGTGGTTGCTCCTTCAGTTTCTTTGCTTTTCATGTCTGGAGCAACCTCCCTCTTCACTTCAGACTGACCCTATTCCACTTTTTAAAACTCATCTTAAAATATGAATTTACCTGTCTTGTCTATCCTCCTTTCCCTGGAGTCTCACTAGTTGTCACAGTCTGGGGATGGTTGTCAAGTACCAGAAACCTTAACACTGACACTGATGGTCCAGTAGATCTGCACAGAGCATTGAGCAGCACTCTGAAAATGGCAGTTACACTACAGCAGCTTAAAATACAAGTAATCATATGACTCAGGACGACCAATGGTACCATTGTGATGCCATGGCTCACATTTACTGACTGGATGCATGCACCCCCCCCAACTTTAATGATCTCATAGTGCAACAACCACAACAGCGATGTTGTCTGCTACCATGGACATCTGTCTGCTCGTGGGTCACACCAGAGCAATTACAATGAAAGTCAAGGTACACCGCTGTATTGCTTCCGTGTTGTGAGCTAGCCAAATGTCGCTGACAGGCTTCCCTGCGTCCACTGATTGGCAGGTGTAATGATTTCTGCCACAATGAGGTTTAGACTGGCGGCTGTGTAAACTTCCTGAAAACCAGCTTGAACCGACTTTGTGTGAGTTTTCTGGCATGCCAATTTTTTATATAAATAAGCAAACCAAGGTCACAGTACTAAAATGTATATGTAATTGCAGGGGCACTGTGCTGTAATCCGCTTCATCACCCAGTCTGCCTAAGAAAGAAGTGTTACTTCCTTTCATCCCAGCACTGCAAAATGAGAAGAACCTGCTTTACTTATTGTATATGCTGTACTGCCCTTCATCTCCTAACAGAGCAGCACAATGCTTTTTGTTAAAGCTTACTGGGTTGTTAATTGAATCACTTTGTCTTTGATCTAAGCCCTGGAAATGATCCTTCCTCAGTAAGCCAAGTTTACAATCCTCCAGTTTCCTGGCACCCTGCAACTGACTGCTAGATAAACAGACAGAAGGATTATATAATCTTGTTCTGAATACCAGCCTGTTTCCACAATAATGAAAATGACTGATATCATGTTTCATGAACTGGAACGGCCTGTCTTTCTGCCTGTAATGCTCCTTCTTCTCGCATAGATTTTTATTGCTTGATTAAAAACAAAATCCTGTTTTTGCAGTAGGTTGACTGAGAGTGCTCAAAAGAAGTGTGATAATATAGAAGCCTGTGGCACTTTCATGACGACAAATTCCTAACCAAGGGGAAGTATTAAGACAAGAGAAATCTGCAGAAGTGAATCTTTTCACATGACTTGACAGTTTGTTTTTCTTGAAACAGAGGAGAGAAAATCAGCACCTTGCTTTTATCTAACACTTCTTGTGTGTGTTTCACAAATTATGTGCGAAAGGTTGCCTGGGGCACTATGCAGATTTCTGTGGTTTTTATCAGCATTTTTCACAGGTTGCTGCTAGTCTTGGGAATGGATTTATATTATAATTCTTTGCTTTCTCTCTCTCATGGTATGAGTGTCCTCTCCTCCAGTTTGAAGACAATATGTTCTTTTTGCCCAAACTGTACAAGAGGACACTTTTATACCCTAATTATTAGGGCCTAATAGATCATTTGAGAATGCCAAGCCAATCAAATTTACACAGTTATGAGAAGCACTCTTATACCCATTAGAGTGTCTTGCACTATCGCACAACCTCTCACATACCAACGTTCAGGTGCAGGTGCCTTTCCACTCCCATCACCTTCAGAATGCAGTTGCTTGGTGCACACAGTGAAGCACGTTGTGAGTCCAATTGCAGTAAATATGAACATATGAACATACGAATGTGCCAGCAGAAACAGACCACCGGTCTATTTAAGTCTGCTCAAGTGTGCAGCCAACACCCCTAGTTTGCAGCTGCCCCAACCCCTCCCTTTGTCATCCCACTGCCTCCCCACCTCCTCCACCTCACTCTCCCCTGTTCCCTGTCCCATGCCCTTTTGAAGCTGTTCACAGATTTACATGATACCACCCATTCTGGTAGGGCATTCCATTTTGCTAGCACCATCTCTGTGAAATAGTGTCTCCTCATTTCCTTCCTAAATCTTCCCCCCTCTATTTTTAGCCCGTGCCCCAGGTGACTCTCCCCCTTCTCAACTTAAAGACCCCATCTGCCCCATCCTTATTGATTCCCCTTAGATACTTGAATGTCTCTATCATGTTCCTCCTGTAAATAAAAAAGGCGGGTTATGGCTGTGCTCCCATTTAATGTGATGTAACCAAATAAATGTACAATATATTTAGAAACATAGAAACATAGAATTTGACAGCAGATAAGGACCACTTGGCCCACCTAGTCTGCCCATTTTCCTACCTAACAGATAAGCTGCAGATCCTAGTTAACCAACAGCTTACTTCCTCTTACCCGCCACTAGGACTGCCTTATGCCTGTCCCATGCACTCTTGAAGTCCCCCACTGTTCTTGACTCCACGACCTCCTCAGGGAGGCTGTTCCATGCATCCACAACCCTCTCGGTGAAAAAATACTTCCTCACATTACCCTGAGCCGTCCCCCTCTATCTTCAAATTGTGCCCCCTTGTTCCTGCGCATCTCTTTTTCTGGAAGATGCTACCCTCTTGGACTTTGTTAATTCCTTGAGGTACTTGAAAGTTTCTATCATGTCCCCTCTCTCTCCTTCTTTCCTCAAGAGTATACATATTAAGCTCCTTTAGTCTTTCTTCGATGTCTTCTGGTGCAGACCCTGCACCATTTTGGTTGCCCTCCTCTGGACAGCCTCCACTCTGTCTATGTCTTTGCGGAGATGGGGTCTCCAGAACTGCACACAGTACTCCAGATGGGGTCTCACCAACTGTCTGTAAGGAGGGATAACAACTTCCTGTTTTCTACTATTGATGCCTCTTCCTATGCATCCCAGTATTCCCCCAGCCTTCCTTACTGCAACAGGACTCACCAAATGCTCCACTGTGTGCATCGAGCAAGTGTTCTCTGGTCAAGTTGATTTTCAGCAGCACCGTGTGTGGGTAAGCACTCACGTTTGTGAGTTATTTGTGCCTTCAGAACACAGTGTGCATTTTGTCTGATTTTTGTCAACAGTCCTACAACCAACCCACCAACCCACCCACAAACAGAAAAGAAAAACACAATAGGCAGTTTAAATGCATAAATTACAAACTTTTACTATCAAGTACCTCCCAACCCACTACACATCAATCCAAAAGCCATAGTTAAACGGGTACTTCTAAAATAAGTATAATAAAACATGGAAATAAACTCTGAACAGATGCCAGAAAACATATGTGCAGCTAGTGAAATACATTTCAATGTGTGCTCCTTCACGGTTTCCATGACAACACATTGCACACTCCTTCACCCAGTCTGGGCAGACGTCAAAGTCTATGTTTCTATGTTTCTAACATGGTTTTCCAAAGTGAGTAAAAATAAAAAAGCAGCACATTCCTCACAGGCAAACAATATTGCTATTTATGTATTTATTTATTGTCTTGGATATATGCCTTTCAGCTAAAAGCTTTTTTATAAAGGTTCCACGTCATAAACAGGTACAGGTTACAAGCATTCCGTAACATACAATCAAAGCTACAAAACTAGTGCAAACCAAAATGAGGGAGATATAATAATAGACAGGTACATGCAACCCTGCAAGAAACTTTCCAAGTATACAAGTATAGACAATTGGCAATATAGTCTCCGTGCTGTGCAATACAGGATAAGTGCAAACAAGCTAAGGGTGATATAACGGCAGACAAATACATGACTAACACATAGCTCGGCAGCAGTTAAATACTGAGTTTGTTAGGCAGGACAGTGTGCAGGAGGTGGGGGAAGGCAGAAAGGAACTGTAAATAATTAAGTGGGGTAGAGGGGTGGGGAGAGTGAGATTGGTAGTGAACAGGGGGGAGTGTGGGGTGGGTGAGAGAGTAGGGTGGAGTGAGATTATGGGGAGGGGTAACAGTGAGCAGGTGCATTAGGTAGAATCTGATGGGGTCGGGAGGTAGGGAGAGATGGGGAGGAAGAGTAGGGTGAAGTGTTTAAGATTGACAGTCACAGTGGCTAATAGAAGAGAGGTGCTGCAAGAATTTTTTTCTAAAATCGTCCTAGTTTTTATTTTCACTGGTTATGATAGGTGGGGGGTTATTGAGCCAGCTGGGTGCTCTGTATGCAAATGAACATTGTGCTTGTGACATTCGGAAAAAAGGGACTTGGAGTGAGCTTTGTAAGGCTGTCAGAGTTAAGCCGAGTCAGGTTTTTTGCCCTATGAGACAGACCTGGTATTTAATTCTGCTATCTAGCTTTTTAAAAGTGTTATTATGGCAACTCAAGTTTCTACACTTGCACTAACCATACCAAGAGTCAAAAACTCACAAAAGTAGGCAAAATTAAAACTATTATTGTTATGGAGAGCACAGCAATTAGAAAGTGATCTGTAACAAGTTTATGTGGATGCTTGGATTGCATCTTAAAGATAGGGCCCCATTTTCAGAGCCAGCCAGCTGCGAGCGCACACAGGTCTGTCGCACAATGCAACAGAGCCAGCCGGCTATGGCGCAATATTCAAACAGATAGCACGATCCTAACTGAGCATGTTAACTATCTGAATATTGGGCCATGGTAATGTGGTGCACAACTGGCAATCACCATGCTTTGTGCCATGCTACCAGAGTGCTGCCCAGAAGACTGCCCATAGTTGTAAAGCACGACACACACTGGTTAGCACCGCAGCCCCTATGGGTGATATTCAGCCCAACCTGCAGATGAGCCCATTGGGCATGCATGGCACTAGTGGGCCATTTGTATGCCCATTATGGGCTCATCTGCTTGCTGAGTGAGCCGGGCCAGGTCCCCCTCCCCAGCTCCAGTCCCCTCCCTTGTGTTTTTAGGTACATCCCTGGTGGTCTAGTGGTCCCTCCCTAGCCCTGATCCCCTCTCCCTATATATATGTAAGTCCTGGTAGTCTAGTGACCCCCACCCCAGTAGGGACTGTCCCACCACCCCATACACCCCTGACCTAACCTGTAGAGCCAGTGACTGGCACTGCCCTCTGCTCACCACCACGGCTGCCCACCGACTGAGCTCTCATGACGTGCATACTGTACAATATTGTACAATATGCACATCATGAGAGCTCAGTCTGTGGCTGGCCATGGTAATGAGTGGAGGGCTGTGCCGGTCACCGGCTCTTGGGGTTGAGTCAGAGGTGTTGAGTGGTGGGACAGTCCCAAGGTGGGGGGGTCACTAGACTCTCAGGATTTCCACATGTGGAGGGATCTGGGCTAGGGAAGAGACCACTAGGTCCTGGGACTTTCATAAAAATACAGGGAGAGGGGATCGGGGCTGGGGAGGGGCCGCTAGACTACCATGAATGCTTTTCCTATTGTTGCTAAGGGGATTGGGGCATGGAAGGGACTGCTAGACTATCAGGGTACCCAGCCCTTGAAGGTGCATGGACGGTGTTCAGGGCACCAACACCCTTTGTGCACTAAGGGCTGGGTTTCAGAAATGCTAAACTGTGCCACGCTTGTGGCCATTTATTGCTTCTGAAAATGTTCAGTATCATGTTGTGCTGCGCATATATGGGGGATCCCTTATTTTCATATGTGCAACATGATATTGTGTGTCACTGCTCCATGCATGGGTGGCCTTTGAATATGACCACACCCCCGATGGCTGGCATTACTCTGGGTTAGCATGACACAAACCCAGTTTGTGCTGCACTAACCTTTTGAAAAGTGGGCCTTAAAAGTGTTCCTCTTCCATCATTAGGGTGCCAGAATAGGTCACCTTTGGCTTGTAGTTTTCTCATGCTAAGAACATGTGAGGTAACACTCATATCCATAAGATGCACTCCTATAGTCCATATACACTTACTGTATATAAGAGGCATCTCACAGAGCACTGCTTATTAAACCCCTTCAAGTGGCTGCCACACTGGTGTAGTGGCAGCACTGCAAAATTTTGATTCTGACTGCATAGGTTTGAATCCTGTGCTTGAAGCATCGCAGGGTCACTGGTGGGGGCAAGTATCCCATAGGACACCTCCAACTGCAATTTCTGCTGACTGGGTGACCATAGGTGGTGATTCATCCCCAGCTACAAGGAAACTTGATGGGATGGTGCCGAACACATTGCATGCTCATGCCCTGTGTCAGCATCCTGAGATAGGGCTGAAAAGCCATGAAATTCCCCAGCTGTGAGTAGAATGATTCTGGGTGCTCCCAGGTCTCTCAACACTAATTGCCCATCATATAAAAAATTTGGTTTGGGTGGAGATGCTGCTCCAATGGTTCATCATGGCAGACAATCTGCAAAGAAATGGATAATTGGCAGAGAAGGTGATTGTCAGGGATGGGGGCAGTGCTGGGAGAAAGTAATGGGCTATAAACAATCAATTTAAAAATAGATATTAAAGTAATTCATTTACAGTAGCTAGAGTAATATGCAAATTGTATGTTAAATTGTATATGGCATGGAGAGAGTTCAGAGAAGGGCTACTAAGATGGAGCATGGGTTAAGTGGGAAGCCACATGAAGAGAGGTTGAGGGTGTTGGATTACTACCCGATGGAGACCCGAGGGGGGGGGAACATAACATACTGACATACTAAGAAGCCAGCAGATTAGGTTCTATGGTCTATTGAGTCTGCTTGATGATCAGTGCCCTACCAGGGCACCATCTTTAGCCCACCCCTCCCTCTATGCAAGGTCCCCCATTTCCCAGGGGGCTTTTGGATGCACTCTCCCCCATACCTATTCTAGCCATTCTTGAACCCCTCCACAGTTCTGGCAGCCACCAACTCTCCCGGCAGTGCATTCCAGGTCTCCACCACCCTCTCAGTGAAGTAGCGTCTCCTTGTCCTCCCCCTTAGCCTCCCCCGTCCAGCTTTATTGAGTGTCCCCTGGTGGCTCCTACCTCCCTCAGCTGAAGCACCTACTCGAGGCTTACTCTATTCATTCCTTTGAGATATCTGAAGACTTTTATCATATCCCCCCATGTTCCTTCTTTCCTCCAGTGAGGACAGGTTGAGTTCCTCCAGTCTCTCCTCATAGGGCCTTTCCTCTAGCCCCAGTATCATCCTGATTGCCCTTCCTCTGTACCCTCTCCAGTAGTACAATGTCTCTTCAAGTAGGGATGCATTATTCAAGGTGCGGTCTAACCTGGTAATTGTACAGCGGAAGGAGCACCTCTCGGATCCTTGAGGTTATCCCCCTGGCTATGCACCCCAGCATTTTATTTGCTTGGGCTGCAGCCCTTCTACACTGCTCTGAATTATTCATTTTGCCATCCACCACCACCCCAAGGTCCTTCTCCCCTCTAGAAATCTGCAGTTTCTCCCCCCCACCAAGGTGTATACTTGAGTCAGGTTTTTGGCCACCAGGTGCAGAACCCTACATTTCCCAGCATTAAAATTTAGGTTCCAGGCTCGTGACCACCTCCCCAGAGTCTCCAGGTCCTCCTGGAGAGCCAGCTTCCCCTCCACCCCTTCCACCACCGCCCACAGCTTCAAGTCATCGGCAAAGAGGCTCATCCCGCTCCTTATACCACTTCTGATGTCTGAGATATAGGTGTTAAACAGGAGTGGGCCCAATACCAACCCCTGTGGAACCACTCTAATGACTCTCCTGGAGGATGAGACCTCCTCCCCACCCTCACCCTCTGTACATGCCCCACTAGCGAGTTTCCTATCCACCTGACCATCTGCCCCCCCACCCCCATATCCTCCAGCTTCCACAGTAGCCCGGGATGTGGCACTGAGTCGAAAGCCCTGCTGAAGTCAAGAAAGAGGACATCCACTAGCCTGCCCTGATCCAGCACACTCATCATCCCCTCATAAAACTCCACCAGGCTGGTCTGATACGATCTGCCCTTAACAAAGCCATGCTGGTAAAAAATGTAAAAACTTTATTTTTATACAGGAAACAAGTCAGTAGGACAAAACTAGTCCTGTTTACAAGTTACAAATCATAAAAAGTTGTACAAAATATAAATAACACTTACAACCAAAACCTGGTGCTGGTGATCATCTAGGTGGCCCCGTGCATTCAGAACCCCCTCCAGCCTCTCCTTCAGGATGACCTCCATCACTTTGCCCACTACCGACATCAGACTAACTGGCCTATGATTTTCTGGCTCCTCTTACGAGCTATCCTTGTGTATAGGCATGACAGGGCCATCCTCCAGTCATGAGGCACCCACCCCAACTGCAGGGAGGAATTAAAAAGGTCTGCCAGGAGTGCAGAGAGGGTATCAGCAAGCTTGGTGCTTTATCCCCTCTTAGGGCCTTGAGGGCTTCCCACACCCTCCCACTGGGGATTTCAACATCCAATTCCCCAAAAAGTTATTTAGTACCTCCGCCTTCTCCCCGCCTCCTCCACCCACCCACCCACTCCCCATTCTCAGCCTACTAATCTGCCCCTTCCCTTCCCTTTCCTTCTTTCCCAATATATATGAAGAACCTTTTATCCTCCCCTTCTAATCCCTGTGCCAATCTCAGCTCTGCCCCACCTTGGCCGACCTCACCTCCCTGGTGAACCTCCTGGCTACCTTATCGTACTCCCCTGATATAGCCCCCAAGAACGCTTGTATCGGCTATAAGCAGCCTTTTTTTCCCTCACCACATCCTGGACCTCCCTTGCCCACCAGCTCAGCCTCCTAGCTTTTCCCCACTTGTGTTTCTCCCTTGTTTAGGCCTTAGTAGCCTCAAGGAGCGCCTTTTTAATACTTCCCCACCAGGCCTCCGGGCCCATGCTTGGCCTGATCTCATCTAGGTAGCCCCTAAAGGACATGATGAAAATGTTTAAGTGCATGAAGGGGAGTAATAAAGTGGGGGGCGGCTTATTCACAAGGATGGTAGGCACAAAAACTAGAGGACATGGATTGAGGATAGATTTAAGGGAAACGTAAGGGGACATTACTTCATGGAGAGGGTGGTGAAACCTGGTGGGGGCCAGAACAGTGGGGATTCAGAAGGCATGGGACAAATACAATGGGTTGGCTAGGGAGCGGAAGGGTTTATCTATGGAAGGGGGGGCAAGTAGAGGGGGGGGATGTGCAGACTCGATGGGCCAAGATGGTCCTTTTCTGCTGACAAATATCTATTAACCTATGAATCTATGAATATTTTAAAAATTGAATGCAATGCTCCTTCCCTGCTTAGCTAAAGTTGAATACTCCATATTAATGTCACCATATGAGGCGATGAACATGAAGGATTAGATGCCCTGTGGTTCCTCTGGATGCCCAACAGCTGAAAATCACATTTAGGGTTGCCACCTTTGGGGGGCTTCCGGTGACGTCATCAAACCGATGGCAGCATAATCGAGGAGACTCCCCGAGTGATCCTGACAAAGACCCTCCAAACCCTTGCAATCTAAAAACATCCAGATCAACAGATCAGCCGGAGGGATCCATAAAATGCCAAGGAAGAAGGGGGATAATCAGTTCGCAGTTCTGGCTCATCTACACGAAGAAAGATCGCAGGATGAAGGCTCGGAGAGCGAGGATTCGAGGGCCTCATCCTCATCGCGCCATGGCAGCACCGCGGCGAGCAGGGCCCCACACAATATTACAGCGGTAGATGGTAAAAATGCGCGGTCGACCATGAGTTCCGCTGGGAAATGAAAACGGATGTGACAGCGCCCGTTCGGATGTCGGGAAGCTGGAACAGAGGCAAGAGCACAGCAAGGCCTGAATTACATCCGCGGAGGACAGGCTGGAGGAGACTGGCTGCATAATCACTCAGCTACGGGAGGAAGTCAAGGCCTTAAGAGCTAGGGCCGAAGATGCAGAATGCCGTGACAGAAGGAGCAATATCCAGATATCGGGTATTCCAGAGGGCACGGAAGGACCAGATATGATTAAATATATTCAGAAGCTCCTCAGGGAGTTACTAAGCATACCAGGGGAGGTCACTTTGGAAATAGAACGGGCACATCGCGCGTTGGGGTCGAGGCCTCCACCGGGGTCTCGCCCCACGACTGTGCTGGTCAAGTCCTCGATTCCAGGACAAGGAGGCAGTTTTGAGAGCAGCCTGGAGGAAGGGAGTCGTGCTCCTAGGTTCTCAACGCCTGTATTTTGATAATGACTATGCGCCAGAGATTATGGCGAGGCGCGCCTATGCTGCAACCATGAAAGCTCTGAAATTGGCTGAAATTAAATTCCGAACCCCGTACCCGGCCAAGATGGTGATCCAGTTTCCTGAGGGTGCTAAAATGGTCGAGTCGGCAGAGGAGGCTATGGCTGAGCTACGGAGGAGACAGATCAATATCCCTCAACCCAGAACACAGAAAGACTCAACAGTGGCGTCAAAATTGGCCCAAAAGCTGTGGAGTGCAGAACAGAAGGAAGGAAGACGTAGACAAGGAGCGGAGACTATTAAGAAGATTATTGGGACCCTGCAAGCGGAACAGCCCTCACCAGAGGACCGGCAGAAGACGAGAGTTAACATGGACACTTAGAGACGTAAAGTACCCTGGCTAATTTTTTGAATGGATAGTGAGGGAGAGATTGAGATGGGGGATAGAAATAAGGGTAGGAGGCAGAAGTGGTCAGCAGACGATAGGAGAGGAGGATCCATTTGGGGGTGGTGAGAATGAATTCAATCAGCCATAAGGCGAGCTGGGGGTCCTCCTCTGGATTTGAACCAGGCCATGGTAGGGATTGTCTAAATAGCGGTCAGTGGAGGGCAAGGGGATAGGGGAACTGGGAGCACGAGATAGAGAGGTTCGGGGTCGGCGTGAGCACCAGCGTTATCTTTGGAGGTTGGGGAACGAAAGGCTAAGGGGATGGGAATGGGGGGGGAGAGAAACTGCAGGGCTGAAGCTGGGAATAAGCAAGGTGCAGGCCAAGCGATGCAGATTCAGACCAATGAGGAAGGCACGAGCTGGAGTATATGGACAATCCGTATGGGGGATTCAGTGAGCAGCATGATCAGACTTTAAACATCTCCCCAGGACCAGTATCAGAGGGACAATAGGCCTGCAAGGAAGGGCCTGATCAACTGAATCGGGATTTGGAGGGGGTGGGGGTGGAGGGGCCACCAGGGGCGAGACACAAGAGAATGGGGTGCTGGGAGGTGGAGGGGGGGTCCGGGACTTGCCATGGACGGATTATGGGATGGAGGGAGGGGGACCCTTTTCCCGAATAATGCTGATGCATACCACAGGGTGCCGGATAACTCGGGAAGACCGGAGGCTGTGGCCCACCAGCTCCTCCTCACCCGACCGCCTGAGATAATCGGTAGTGGTTTTAAAATAGATTTACCACTGGGTTGGGGCATTGGGAAGTGGGGGGTCCTAGCGCTTTTCCATGGCCGCGCTGGGCTGCCTGGCCGCAATACAGAATAGGTAATTGACCCAGAGGGCAGAGGTTTTCTTTTTCTTTTTTCTTTCTTCTGCTTTACATATCCTCCAAGAACCCGACAATCTAAGGATCAGAGGGGGGGCAGAAGAAGCTGCACGTACTTGTCACCTAACCCACACCCCTATTCCCGAATAGCACGAAGTGCTACAGCCCAGAGTTGCTGGGGTAATGGCAAAATTCTTTTGCCTTAAGGTCAGGTTACCTGGCCCGTGGAAGTGCCAGTTATTGATGTTGAATGTTAGTGTGTTCAAACACAATACTATTCTATGTGTAGTGTATGTTAATGTTAATCTAAACTGTTGTTGTAATGTTTTTTGTATTGTTTCAGTCACCAACCACAGACAACCATTCTCGGTGGGGTGTTCTCAAGGACCTAGGGACCAACTAGGGAAGGGAGAGGTAGGATGGAAATAAACACCTAGAATAAATGGGTACAGCTAGAATTAAACTCCTCTCCCTAAATATTAATGGCCTTGCATCTCCAATCAAGAGGTCGAGGGTCCTGACCTTTATCAGACGCTCAAAGGCAGATCTGACATTCCTACAGGAAACGCATATGAATAACATGGAGCATTTAAAGTTAGCCAAACTTAACAGGGGTCAGATGTTCTACTCCTCAGCCAGATCCGGCAGACGCAGGGGGGTGGCCATTATGGTTTCCGCGGGAACTCCCCTGGCAGTAAACGACTCATGGGCCGACCCAGAGGGCCGCATGATCTTGGTACAGGGGGTTATGTGTGGCAAGCAGGTAACCCTGGTAAACTTATATCTCCCCCGGAATGTCCGTGACGCAGCTTAGGCCTTTACTAGATAAAATTATACAAAAAACTAAGGGAGTGCTAATGATGGCAGGTGACTTTAATTTTGTTATGGACCCTAGTATGGACTCCACCAATGTTAGGGCCCCTAGGGTATCAGCCACCCAGAGGTTTTTTAAAAGATTTGCGAAGGAGGCGGGATGGTGTGATGCATGGAGGAAAATCCACCCTCATTCGAGGAATTATACCTTTTATTCGGCAGTACACCATACATACACCCGCATTGACCAGGTATATACACAAGTTGAGAGTCTCGGGATGTTACACGACGTCCAAATTGGAGACATCGCCATTTCGGACCATGCCCCCCAGACATCTACATGGGACTTCGACCTCCAGCCAAAACGGACGGTATGGAAGCTTAATCCCTTCCATTTGCGCTCCAAGAAATTCTGCAATTTTCTCACAGAGAAGATTCGGGAAATTAGGGAAGATAACCCGGTTTCAGATTCTACCCCCACTATACACTGGGACACGATTAAGACAGTGCTTAGAGGTCACTTAATAAAATTCACAGCAGAACAGGAGAGACAGCGCAGGGCACGGAGGCAGGAGCTGGAGGATGCCTTACATTTCCTCCAGATGGCACACAAACAAGGGGACGCATCAGTCCTCCCTCAATTGCAGCAGACCAGGCATGAACTTGATCTGCTGGTCCAGCAGCAGACCGAGATGGCACTCACCTTCTTACGGCAAATATACTATGAGGTTGGGCCTAAGGCTACGCGGATGCTGGTGTATCGGGCCCGGAGGAAAAGGAAGATGGCCACGGTCACCTCAATAATACACCCTAATGATAAAATACGACTCACTAAATCCCAGGACATTGCAGAAGCCTTTACCACATACTATCAGTCCCTGTATACCCCAAAGGAACAAGTTCCTTTACATAACGTGCAAGAATTCCTGCGATCGATCACCTTGCCACGACTTACGAGGCCCAGGGGGAAGCTTTGGTCGCCCCGATCACGGATACGGAGCTGACATCTGCCATACGGAATACCAAAGCACAGAAAGCCCCCGGCCCAGACGGATATGGTGCGGAATTCTACAAGGCATTTGTGGCCCAGATCCTTCCGAGCCTCCGCACGGTCTTTAATGAAGTCCTGGAGGGGGGGGGCCCTCCCCCATCCTGGGCCTATGCCACGGTGTCTGTTATCCCTAAGCAGGGTAAGAACCCACAACTGTGTGCCTCATACAGGCCTATATCTGTGCTTAACCAGGACTATAAGCTTTTCATGTCAATTCTGTCCCATAGGGTGAACCAGGTCCTCCCCTTACTGGTCCATAAGGATCAGACTGGGTTTGTTCGAACCCGCACCACCACGGATAATATAAGATGAACCCTATACGTGGTGCATCAAATGCAACAGGAGGGGATCCCATCCCTGTTGGTCAGCTTGGATGCCGAGAAGGCATTCGACAGAGTATCCTGGCAGTTTCTCTACGAAACATTACATAAATTTGGCTTCCCTCCTGTATTAGTAAATGTCTTAAAGAACATATACTCGGCCACATACGCCTGCGTCAAGGTGAACGGACACCATTCGGGGTATTTCCCACTGTACAGGGGAACGAGACAGGGCTGCCCTTTCTCACCTCTTTTGTTTGCAGCCTTCATAGAACCCCTGGCACAGAGGATCAGGGAAACACAAAACATAACTGGAGTGACTCTGGGGGGAGTGGAGCACCGAATTGCCCTTTACGCGGATGACATATTGTTGTATCTGCGTGAGCCAGAACAGTCTCTTTTGGCAGCCAAACAAGTCTTAGAGGCTTTTGGTGGGGTGTCAGGGTATAAATTAAACCTTAATAAAACCGAGATGCTTCCCTTTCATTACCTCCCTACCCGGAGAGCTAAGGCTATAGTCCCAGGGAAATGGGAGCTCGGAAAACTGAAATACCTAGGGATATACATACCCAGATCTGGCCGAGAGTTCTATAACTGCAATTACACGCCTCTAATAACACAGCTTAAGGCGGATCTGGCGGTTTGGGCGACCTCCTCCTGGGACTGACGCGTAGGATTGACCTCATTAAGATGGTCACCCTGCCTAGAGCGCTGTCATGTTTCAGAATGTACCACTTCAAATCCCAACACAAACATTCAGGGAAATAAACAAACATATCACTAAATTTATCTGGGCCAACAAAAGGCCCCGAGTGGGGTTTGGGACTCTGACCCTCCCCAGGGACGAGGGGGGCATGGGTCTTCCGGATCTCCGATTTTATCAGCAGGCGGTGAATGTGATACATGTAATGTCCAGACAAAGCAGGACTGACAGCCCACACTGGCTGGATATAGAACGAGCACTAGTGGATGACACTGGGTTCTGTAGAATTCTATATCAGGTCGGGAGAATGGGATGCACTGGGAAACCCTTGATTGAGGCCTCGGTCAGAGGCTGGAGGACTATCAGGAGGGACCACCAACTGACCAGGTTTCTTCCACTCCTATGTCCGATTCCCTTTCTGGAGGCTTTTCCCCAAAACGTTATCGATGGTGGCTTCCGTAGGTGGGAGAGGAGAGGGCTGAGATATCTAAGCCAAATAATGAAGCAAGGTATTATGTGGTCCTTTACAGAGATCCAAAAGGAATTTAATATCCCGAAGGAAGATTTCTTCCACTACTTACAGCTCCGACACTACATGAATCATCTCCCAGAGGAGATTTGGGTTCCGGAACAGGTCCCACCACTAGTACAGACTCTAACAATGTTGTTCAGGACTAGTAAACAAAACCGCCTGATTTCAATGTGTTATGGCTCCTTGAGAGTCCGGAATCGGACCTGTATAGATAGCATCCGGAACAGTTGGAGCTGGGAGACAGGTTATGGGATGACCCCTGAGGACTGGCAGCGAGCTTGGAGGAACTCAGCCAAAATAACCAGCTCGCATATCTGGAGGGAATTCGGATGGAAATGTTTAATTCGCTACTTCAGAACTCCGTAATTACAGCTCATTATAAGGCTGGGCAGGGAGCAGGATGTTGGCGCCAATGCGGTGTCGAAAGGGCCGACCATACCCACGTAATGTGGGGCTGCTCTTCCCTGAGGCCTTTTATGGACTCTCTGCAGCAACACCTTCAGGAGATATTTGACCCCCAGTTTCAGCTGACAATGGAGCTGGTCCTGTTTCTGGTCCTCCCCCGGGGTAGGCGCGGGCCCATAACTAAACACCTTCTTCTTGTACTGCTCATGGCAGCCAAAAAAGCCATAACGCGACATTGGCTGACTCCTGAAGCAAGAATGGTGGGCTATTTCTAAACAAATCTATGCCATGGAAAAAATAACACACAGCCTAAACAATCAGGTAGAAAAATTTAACATACTACATGCTGAGGACCCGACTTTTGTCCCTTGAGGCGGGCTGGGAGGCCTGGGCTCCCTCTCCCCTTTCCCCTCTTTGCACTGTGTGGGGGAGGCCTAGAGGTTGGCGGGGTGGGGGTGGGCCTGTGATTGGGGGCCAGGGGCTGTGACCGGGGTGCACCCTCACCGAGTGCTGCATGCGTAGGGACTAGACAGGAGTTTTGTGTTGGAATGATCGACATCTGAGGACAGGGCCTTTTAGGGAGACAGTAGCAGCTTCCCCAAGTAGGAGAGAACAGATTAAGTGATATGCTGGAGGGCCTGGGATGGAGGTCAAAGCGAGGAAGCAGAAGGCCAAGGAACTGAAGTGGTACCGCCTGATATGGACACTGTCCCCACTCATGGACTGTTTTCTTTTTTTCTCCTTATCTCCTCTTCAACTTCCTGTTTTTTTATATGCCGAACATGGAATATTATACTTTCACTGAGACTGATCCTTGATGTCATGTACCTTAAATTAATTACTGATGGTATGGTTGAATTGTATGTAAATAAGTTAAAATTATTAATAAAAAAGATATTTACAAAAAAAAAAAAGGGTTGCCACCTTTGGATGAGGCAAAAACCAGATCCTAAGCTCCACCCCTAGCCCCACCCCTATTCATGACTCATCATGCATTGTTCCTCCTAGAAGTCCATTTGTTATATCATTAAAAAACAACACTTAATGCAGCAGTTAAATAAAAACTACTGTGCCTGATAAAGTTACTTTCCTAAGTTCTTCCTAATTATTTATGTATTTATTTATTTATTTATTTTTTGACATTGGTTAACCAGATAAACATACAGAGATAAAAGAAATCTCATTTACAGATATGATCTGGGGGGAGACAAGGGAAATACTGTAAATAGCATACAACAGTATATATACTTTATATCTTTTTCTGGCTCCATTTCCTGTTCTTGTCCACAGTACTATTTCAAAGCCAAAGAAGTGATCATACTTTTTTCTTGAGGAAAAAAAATAATTTAAAACATTTGAAAATGCCTAAATTCTGTTCGAGATGAAAATGTTTACCAGCAAATAAAAGTGGAAGACAACTGTCTCTGTTACTGTTAAAAAAGGTGGGGGCAGCTGTGCTGCTATGACACTTTAAGATGCAGTGGAAAGATTAGGTAAGTAAGTGCTAATGGTGTTAATGGCCATACTTTACACCTCCCAGGGTGACTACTTTCACAAACAAAAGGCTACATTGACAGCAGAACTTGTCTGTAACCTGAACATGTAGCTGAAACAATGAATTATATAACACAATTTGTTTCAAAAGTATGTGAGCACTCAAAATGGCTCAAAAACCTGACCAGCACAGAGCAAAACCGGACTACCTGATAGGGACCCTGAAAACCTGATCACCAGGTAAAAAACCTGACAGGTGGCAACCCTAATCACATTAGTGATTTAAAATATGTGGATGGACATGTGAAGTTCAGCTATGGTCCATCTTGTGTATATAAAAAGCAGTCTGTGAGAAGCAGCCTCTTGATAAGTAAACTACAACATAAGATAAGTTGTAGCAGGAGGACACTAGATATGAGAGGCTGAAATAATGGGAAATTGAAATTTGAAAGCTGATTTCCAAGAACTGCCTAAGGAGGATATCTCCTTTACCCAAATGGTTGGAGCTGTTGCCTTCAACTTCTATGCCCTGTGATTCAATTAAGCAGTAGGGCATGATGAGCTGTGCACTGTGGCGGGATACAGCCCACCTTGGGTGGGTTGAAGCAAAGGCGAAGCCAAGTGCTTCCACTGCCTGAGAAGGACCTTTATCCCATCTCAGCACCCCCCCCCCCCGTGTATGCCATTTTGTGATTATGAAATGGATTCTTCCAAGTGTAAGTAAAAGGAGTACTGATAAAAAAAAAGTAATTTGTTTTATTAAAACTGGACAAAAAAGTAAGGAAAGAAGGAACTAAGTAGTAATTTTGAGCTGCTTTTGTATTACTGGTTGGCCAGCAGGTGGCACCCATGCTGCATGGAAATCCATGTTTTTTTCTTGAACAGAGTATGGGCAGGCTCTATAAGTAAGGGCATTGAGAGCAGATCGACAGCATCAGTGTTGCAGTGCCGTGCCATTGGACCAGATGGCCTGGTGGAGTGGTATTTAGAGAGAAGCAGCATTAGAAGAGAGAGTAGAGTAGAGTAGAGTACAAGAGTAATGGTTGAAGTATGAGGTTGTAATCGCACTGGAGCCACAGTTGGTGGATGTTACATGTGGCAGCAGAGTAGGACAGAGTACAACAGTCTCTTTTGCGATCTCACTGGAACTCTGGTCAGCAGTTATTCAATGTGGGAGCAGTGTGGGACAAGAGTACTGCAGTCTCAGTTGCGAGCGTGCTGCATCTCTGGTCGGCGGCTTTGGAGTCTCGTTCCCAATTGTGCAGCAGCTCTAGTCAGCGGCTGTCAAATAAGGGAGTTGTGCAGCCAGAAACAGTGTGGGAACAGAGTAAATAATTACTTAGCCATCTAAGGGTGCCTAACTGCTATCTGACATCCTGACAGCCATATTATATAGGCATTTCAGGGTGGTAGAGGAGTGCACCACCCCCCTTCACATGCTGCTGTACATGTGCAGCAATGCTGGCTCTGATGCCACCAGTGCTTTTCATCACCCCAATTCTACTACCTGTCCTTGGCTCAGGGAACCTGTTTCATGCCCAAATGGTGCTGTACTACTTGTCCAAGTCCCAACCCCATAGCCAGTCATGAGGCCAATATCACTGGGCCACCCAAGTGACTACAGTCGCTATGACTATAGGAGTCAGGGATTAACTCCCACCATGGGTTGCTGATTGGTGTGGATACTGTTGCCCTGCTGTTCCCCACCCTTGCATTCCTGTCCATTCGGAAGTGGAGGGTGAAGATTTACAGAAGGGGCTAAAGGCAAAAGGTGGGGTGTAAGAGTCCATAAGGTGAGCCTCCAGAAATGGGGGAGGGAGCTCACGGTAGTCATTTAGCCAACTGGGTTGAAAGTATTTTTTCCAAAATTTTTGTTTAGTACTGGTGATGTGGCAATGGTTCTGTAATTAGCATTATCTTTGTGTTGCCTTTCTTTGGTACTGGTACCAAATGAGCCAATTTCTATATATCAGGGACTAATACTATACTTGTAGATACAGATAAATGAAACAATCTAGTGATAGGTAAAAAAGAGAGTATGTGCAGCACTCTTTAACAGTCTGGGCTCTATACCATCTGAACCTGCACTTTTGGTTGGGGATATGATGTTTGGCAGTTTAGTGACTTCAATGGGTTTTACTATCCTATGATAAAAAGTGGGAGGGTAGTTCCAGTAGGGGGAGAAGGTGGCAGAGAATCAGTAGTCAAGGGGGATTGAAGGGATGAAGCATGTAAACTAGTTAGGGCAGACAGGTTAGAGAAGTTAATATTAAGAGTGCTAGCAATAGAGAGTTGATTATTACAGTCCATACCATTAATTTTCGTGTCATGGAGAGTACCAGTACAATCTAGACCCATGGTCTGCTTGATAAAGCACACCTCCAGAAACAAATGGAATCAAGGGCAGTGGTAAATGTGCCGAGTAGGTTTCTACAGTAACACCTTTTGTTGCTACTGTATGTATTCCTTTCTACATTTATTTATGTGTTGTCTGTATTCCTCCCAATCTAAATTAATGCAGTCACTTTGTAGTGCACCCAGGATTTATTCCATACCTTGAATAGAACTAATGACCCAGCATTCAGCAATTTGGTGTTTCTTTTTGTCTCTTACCCTCCTTATTACTACTGGAATGTGTCTATTTTGGAGGTTGATAAGCTGAGTAGTAAAACAGTGTGACATTTATGTCAGAACTATCCCACAGGACAGACCAGTCAAACAGATTTAACCCAGCTAGAAAGGTGGAGGTGTCCATAATTTTTTAGGACACTTTGGGGTGTTTTGTTCTCCAGATGCAATTGATTGGTGAGTGATTGTTAACTGGTTTTCTTAAATGTTCTCTTCCAGTGTATCTGACTGGAATGAATACAGAAGGCTCAGGAATACTTGCAAAAAGCTACCCATGCTGCTAAAAGCACTTTATGTAAGTACCAGTTTCTAGCCTCTGCTGAGAACACCTGAAGTTTTTGGTGCCATATTAAGGGTCTTAAAGGTAATGCCACTAAACAAGACATTAATGACATGGTCCTTATAAAGATAAACTGTGATAACCTTATAAAGTATGGTAAGTGCTTATTAACCACCATAATCAGCAGTCACACAGCTTTGTTATGCATTGTTTAGAATTTTAAAAGTTGTTAACCACACTTCGGAACTTCCAAACAGTGGCATAACAAAAAAGAATGCATCAGAGTGCCATAATTCTCACACAGAGTGCAGTGTTTTTTTGACCATACAATATAAAAGATCATGGCTGGGGATTGGGTGACAACCATGCTGAAATCACCTCTCATGGTTGCTAGGGCTACAGTAAACCTCTCGAGCTGCGCTCTCAAGGTTTACCATGTTGCCCTAGCAACCACTCGAGCTGATTACAGCGTGGATATCACCCGATTCCCAGTCGTTATCCTCTATGTTATTATTGCAGATGCTTTCAACAATCAAATTTACTGATTCAACCGCATGTACTTCTCCTCCTTGTCAATCCATCAAATGGCAGACCAACCAAGCTCCTCCCCTTCTAATCAGCCTCAGTTTTTCCTGAAGGTTGTGACCCCAAAGGAAATTTGAAAGTTGCTAAACACTCTTTTCCCCAGCACTAGCCCTGGGCCTGATGGGTTGGAACCCAGATTCCTCAACCTTACTGCACCTATCTGTGCCTCACCTTTTGCCAACATTTTCAACTTATCACTAATAGCTGGAGTTGTGCCTGATGTATGGAATACTACCAGGGTCATCCCTGTTTTCAAGAAAGGGGACCCAAAACTTTTTGATTTTTACCATACTATTTCACTCTTGTCATTTTCTGAGTAAACTTTTGGAATTGGCAGTTGCGGTACAATTGACAGATTATCTCCATAAGTACAACCTGCTACCACCCAAACAGTGGCTTCTGCAAGGGACATAGCACATTGACTGCACTCATCAAATTATCTAATGATATTAAAGGTAGCTATGGACAAAGGAATGCTGATAGGAGTTGTATCTGTCAACCAAGATGTTCTACCTAGTTGATCACCAGTTATTATGTAAGCAATAAGACAAGACAGGGTGTGCATTATGCTGTAGTAATCGCACTCCTAGGGGTGTAGTTAATCACGAGGCCTAAGGTCAAGTTCTTCAACCCCGCAGTGTAATGCACACCCCCGGAGTGTCTTACTGCACTTTTAGAAACATACAAACATATGAAGAAGCCAGCAGAGGAAGGCCATTTGGTCTATCAAGTCTACTCATATTGCAGGGTCCACAGCTTGAGCTAATGTCCCTGCCCTCCCTCCCCACTCTTCCCATCCTCTCTACCCATGATCTTTACCTTCCCCCATGCCTATCCCAGCCCCTCTTAAAGCTGCCCACTGTCTTCAACAAGATGACCTCTTCTGACAGCACTTTCCAAGTGTCCACCACCTTCTCTGTGAAGAAGTGCTTCCTGACCTCCCTCCTAAGCCTTCCACCCTCCGGCATAAGACTGTGCCCCCTCATGTTATGGTTGCCACTCAGCTTAAAGAGACTCTCCTTATCAACCTTATTTATCCCTTTCAAGTACTTGAAGGTCCCAATCATGTCCCCTCTCTCTCTCTCTCTCTCTCTCCTGTCTTCCGGGGAGTACATGTTCAGTGCCCTCAACCTCTCCTCATATGCCTTACCCTGCTGACCAGCTATCATCTTTCTAGCCCTCCTCTGGACCTTTTCCAACAGGTTAATTTCCTTTTTGAGGTGCTGGCACCAGTACTGAACTCCATACTCTAGATGTGGCCTTACCAATGACCTGTACAAGGGCATTATAACCTCCTCTCTCCTACTACTGATCCCCCTAGATATGCATCCCAGCATCTTGTTTGCCTTTGCTGCTGCTTTCTTGCACTGCATGGAGTGCTTCAGGTCACTAGTGATCATAAATCCCAGGTCCTTCTCCTCTTCTGATGCAGATACTCAGACTCCACCCATGTAGTACTCTGTCCTGGGATTCTTGGCTCCAGTAAGCATAACTTTGCATTGCTTGGCATTGAAGCCTAGCTGCCAGATCCTGGACTACCTCCCCAGCTTTTTCAGATCTTCCTGTAGGTCCTGTATCCCTTCAGCTGTATCCACTCTCCCACAGAGCTTGGTGTCATCCATGAATAGGCACATTTTCCCTTAATGCCATCTCCAATGTCATTGATGAAGACATTGAACAAAACTGGCCCCAGCACCGAGCCCTGCAGGACCCCAGTGGTTACCTCTCTGGTGCCAGATAACTCTCCCCCCAGAACCACCCTCTGGGTTCTGTCCCTCAGCCAGTTTTCTACCCATCTGGCCATCTTTTCCCAAACCCCGAGATCCACCAACTTCCTGATCAACCTTTTGTGGGACACAGAGTAAAAGGCCTTGTTGAAATCAAGATAGAGGATATCAACATAGAATATGTCAGTAGAAAAGGACCACTAGGCCCAACTAATCTGCTCTTTTTTTCCTGCCTATTACTACATTCTGGACCTTATTCAGCCATAGGTGACCCTCCCTCCTCCTGTTACTCCACCTATTATGCCCATGTGCCTATCCCACGCGTGCTTGAAGCTCCCCACTGTATTTGACCCACCACCTCTTCTGGTAGGCAGTTTCAAGTGTCCACCACCCTTTCTGTGAAGAAGTATTTCTTTACATGCCTCTTAAACACCCCCCTCCAGCTTCATAGCATGCCCCCATATTCTGGTGCTCCTCCTCTGACAGAGACTGCCCTCCTGCACCTTTTTTACACTGTGAGGTACTTACAGGTCTCAGTCATACCCCTCTCATCCTTCTCTCCTCTAGGGAGCACATGCTGAGCTCCTGCAGCCTCTCCTCATACGGTTTCTCATGCAAGCCCGCACCCTTTTGGTGGCTCTCCTCGGGACCACTTCCACCCTGTCAATGTCCTTGCAGAGGTGTAGCTCAGTATTCTATGTGGAATCTCCCTAGTCAGTGGTACAGTGATGACACCACCTCTCTTTTCCTGCTAGAAATCCCTCTCCCTATGCACCCCATCATTAATGGTGTGCAAAGTGGGCTCAATTCGCTCCACGAGGTTATCCGTGGAGTGAAAGTGAATTCGCAGAGTACTCCGCGATGTGAAGTGGAGTAATTTGCGTTATGATGGGTAATGTGAAGTCCATTGAAAACAATGACTTTGCATTACTCTGTCTTCCCAGACCACTACTCCACCGATTTTAAAGGTGAAATGCATTGAAAACAATGTACATCACCTTGTTTTTAAGCTCCAAAGGTGAATTTTGCAGGTATTCGTAGGATTTCAGGTCACATGGGCTCTATATTGTACTGTACAGCTTCAGTTCAGGGTAGTGTGTATAGGAAACTGTAGGAGACAGAGTGATCTGAGAGCTGTCTGTGATTCAAACCTACTAAAAGCTGTTAAAAAAGCTTTTTTGAGTAATTTTTTTTGCTCAAACTTTAGTTCATCGATTGTAGAAAATCCTCCTGTGCTCATATCATCGAGTGTTTATTGTTTGTGTGTGGATTTTGAATGTTAATGTACAACATTGAGTCTGTGTAGTAAGAGACAATGAAAGTGTGCTTTGCAGGAGGGGCGTATCTGTGGTGTGGGTAGATTTAAATTGGAGAAATAGGGAGTTCTTTGTTCATTGGTTATATTTTTGTTATATAACTGACTGCGTTAATGTACACACAGTAATATTGTCAGTAATTGTTGAAATTTTTTTTGCTGGCTGTGTGGATCTGGTGCAGCAGTTCATAATTTCAGGTTGCTTACAATACGTGGAATATTACTGAAGTTTTCAATTTGCTATGCATTACTTGTAGACAAATTGTGTGTGTGTGTGAGTGTGTGTGCAGTGCATGACATCAAATACTACACCTTTTATTGTGCCACAGTGTAATTGCAGGCGCAGCAGTGTGAACCAGCTATCCACTGCAGCTGTGTGACTTCGTACTGCCATTGCGGTATCGTTTCTTTGTTTTGCTGCTTGCACTGCCATAAAAATCTGCAGTCAGTGCTCCCTCCCCCTCCACCAGCAAAAGGAATTCTTTTCCAGATTGGATTGTTTGTGACTTCAGCACCACTGGTTAGCTAAGGTGTTGTTGAACTTGTGAATTTGCATCTGTATCTGTTGCTGAAGCCACAGTTGTTTTTTTGGCTTCATATCCAGTGTCCCCCCACCCAGAGTGAACGTTCCAAAATCTAAATTTGTTTAGAATATTGTTGTTGATCTCCCAAAATGCCCGCAAAGAGACGTGCAAGCAAAGCTGTTTCTCGCCATGGCATAGCTGCCAGTGGTAAGATTGTCTGTGGGCATGGTAGTACGCAGATGCAGAAGTGCATTGCTGATGTGAGGAAAGGTATTTCTCCTGCAATGTTTTTACAGCCCAATCAGTAACTTCACTCATATTTGGAGGAGATGATGTTGTCCCAGCCGGTGGTGTTAGTGCAGTTCCTGGTGGTGGTATGAGTATTGCTGCCTCAAGTTCCACTTCTGACCAGTTTACCGTGTCCAAAAATATAGTGGAGTGTGAAGTAATGCAAGTGAGTGGCAGTGTAGATAATGTCATACTTCCCAGTAACTGAACATGAGGATTCTGATAATCACATCAACAATAGCATACAAGGTGACATTTCTTCCACCACAGTTCAGGTCATGCATTTGCCATGCAGTGATTCACAGTGTGGTGAAAAAATATCAGGTGATGGTGGTGTTGATGATGATGATGAATCTGATGATGATGATGTTGCTGTGGTTGCAACATGCAGTCCACATGCTAGCATCCAAGCAGAAGATGTGGATGTGGGCGATGTTGATGAATATGATGATGATGTAATTGACCCCAGTTGGGAACCGAGAAAATAAATTCAAGATGACTGTGTCTGAGTCTGTTTGCATTAATCCCTCCCCGTAAAACTTGTGATTTACCAGTTTTAGTTGATGGTGATGATGATGATGATGATGACCCTGTAATAATAATAGGTAGTCGTGGTGGTCAGTTGCAGTCCAAGTGTGTCCTGCCCGAAAAATCACGTAGCACACCCCCTACTTCATGGCTTAAAACAACAGAGTCCAATAAGCAGCATCAGGGACATGTTAAAAGTAGAGCATCACAATCCCTTGTTTGGGATTTTTTTGTGCAAGATGCAAATGATGGGCCAGATATTCAAACTGCGCCATTCTGTGGCGCAAGCCCTTGCACTGCTCAAAAAAGTTGCGCAGGGGTGTGGCCGGGGCTATTGAGCAACTCCTTTGAATATCGCCCCCCGGCCACAGCCACTGTGCATGGCGAGTGGAACTTGGCGCACCACAAGTGGTCAGAGTGGAGCATTCAGATGCGGTGGCGCAGGTTCCATTGCGCCATGCAAATCTGCCATATTCAAGCGGTGACATGCAAATGGGGCCATCATTTATGCAAAGAGCGCATGGGGGCCATTTGCATCTGATGCAGCCCCATTTGCATGCCATTAGCATGCAGGTGCGCCGATCTCGACTCACTTACGCCTGGCGCCCTGCCAGGCAGCCAGGGGACCGACGCTTCTGCAGCCCGATCGCGGGCATAAAGTAAATCTCCCCCCACTAGCTCGATCGCGGGCATAACATAATAAACCCTCTCCCAACCAGCCTGATCACGGCAGAACTCACTCCCCACCCCGACTAGCCCGATCGCGGGCAGGACACCTCCCCACTCCCCAACTATCTCGAATGCGGGCAAAACACACTCCTCCACCCCAGACTAGCCTGATCACAGGCAGAACACCTCCCACTCCCAACTAGCCCGGTCGCGGGCAGAACACTATCCACCCCACTAGCCCGATCATGGGCGAGAACCCCAAAGTCAATATCCCTGGTGATTTAGTGGCCCCCACCCCAACCACCCACGGGCCCACCACCCTCCCCCCGTCAGCCTGGACTGCCTTCACGGTATGGGTTGCACGCCGTGGCTCTTGCTCTGAACCAATGGGCGTGCAGCCCTGAGCAGTCAGTAGGTGGGCGGCAGGGCAGACGGGTGGTGCTGCAGCCCGCCGGCTGACAGGAGCGGGGTGATGGGGCTCTGTGGGTGGGTTGGGGGGCCACTAGATCACCAGGATATTGGACTTTGGGGAGGGTTTGACTTTATGCCCGCGATCAGGCTTCATGGTCCACTGGACCACCAGGGATATTGGACTTTGGGGGTTGACATTATGCCCGCAATTGGGCTAGTGGGGGGGTGGGGAGTGTTCTTCCCACGATCGGGCTAGTCGGGGGTGGGAGAGTGTGTTTGCCTGGCGATTGGGCTATTCGGGGTGGGGGAGTTCTGCCACGATCGGGCTAGTCGGGGTTTGTGACATCATGCCCGCGATCGGGCCAGTCAGGGGTTGTTTCACTTCATGCCCGCGATCGGGCTGCCGCGGGGAATACTCTGCTGCCCGTGATCGGGCTACGGGGAGGGTTACTATTATGCCCGTGATCGGGCTACAGGGGGGGTTACTATTATGCCCACGATCGGGCTGCAGGGGGGCACACGGAACAAGTGGAGGGTGACCCACAGGTGGCAGCTGCTGTGTTGCGCCCTGCAATGCGGCAGCTCAAATGTGGGTGGCCCTCAACTTAATCCTTTTTTTTGGGCTCAAAGTTGTGCAGGCGCAGGTAGGGGGTTGTGCCTGCACAACTCTGCATGGCCTGGCTGAACATCACACTGCGCCTTTTATGCATGGTTCCTCCCCCTTCGATTGTGCGTGCCTTCATTATCATTGCACTGTTGCTCAGCATGTTTTCAGTGGCGCAACTGCCTCCTGCTGAATATCGCAGAATGGTGCAATTTCCGACTTGCAGAGCGCAACCCTATTGTACATGGCACAGCTCTTTTGAATATCTGGGCCGATGAGTCAGTTGCAATCTACCAGGTTTGCCATGTGCGTGTGAGTCGAGGTAAAAAGGAGAGCCATCTGGGCACAGGAGGAGAGCATACGCATCTTAAGAACAAGTACATGGCACTGTGGACCCAGCACAAGAGGGCAGCTAATACCACAGTGGGGCGTTCACCTTCGACATCAACCATAACGAGCATGTTATCCCCTTCCATGACTGTTAAATCAAGTAGGAAATTAAATGTGTGCAGTAGTGATGAAATAAGAGCAGAGAATTACTACAGGCATGATGAGGTGGAGGAGCATAATGATTCTGAAATGTTGTCCAGTCCTGGTGAGAGTAGCAGTTTTGGTGGTGGTGGTGGTAAATGCAGTATGTCTAGTGCAAGTGGTACATCAAACCCGGTTGGTAAATGTGGCAAAATAACTGCATTTGTGGGTTTGTCATCATCACCTGTGCAACCATTTTCATCAAATGTCCATACTCCTCCCCCTGCCATTCGCAGAGCAGAACCATTTGTTATCACACCCCATGTAAAACGCTTAAGTCAGCCCAAGTTACAAAGCGTTTTTACGCATAAGCTGAAGTACCCACCCAATCATACAGTGTCACATGAACTTAATGCTGCTGTAGTTGAAATGCTGGCAATTGATCTTTTGCCCTGCTTCTTTGTGGAGAATTCTGGGTTCTGACGGTTTACTGCATGTGCCTGTCCAAAATGGAAAGTCCCATCCAGGACATACTTTTCGACCTGTGCTGTCCTTGAGTTGTACCGTAATGTGTCCGACTCAGTTAGACATGCCCTTCAACATTCCTCCTCTCCATTCATCCATTTAAGTATGGATATGTGGGCAAGTGGCAAAACAGCAGGGAGTTCATATCTGTGTATAACTGCACACTGGGTGCAGGTGCCGGGGGTTGTTTGTGCTGCTGGTAGTATGAATAATCAGTGCAGTAAGGTGGAGTGGCGTGGTAGCAATCTTCCAGGAATCTGACGGCATGCAATGATTGCTCTGTACAATGTGACCTGTTCACACACTGGTGAAAACATGTTGGACATGGTACTGACTGAAATTGACAGATGGCTGAACCCCCTGTCCCTGAGAGCTGGGTTCATAGCAAGTGACAATGGGTCAAATGTGGTGAAATGCAACACGTATGGTGGCTTTTTTCGTGTTCCATGCATGGCCCACTGTTTAAATCTTGCGGTGCAGGAGTTTCTGCAGCACCCTGATGTAAAGGAAATGCTGACAGCTGCACGCCATATCTGTTCTCACTTTTCACGATCTGCAAAGGCCCATGACCAACTTCGGCAGTTGCAGATGTGAAACAGCCTCCCTCAGCACCGCTTGAAGCTGGAAGTTGTCACCCGGTGGAACTCCACCTTATGCATGGCAGAGAGGTTGTATGAACAATACAAAGCCATCTCAGAATATCTTGTCACGCACACTAGCCATGACAGTTCTGGAGCCTCCATGTCTATGATGACTGAACAGTGGTGCCTCATGGACTCTGTAAGAACAATTTTGAGGCCTTTTGAACATGCCACACAGTCAGTGAGTGGCAAGTCTGCCTCCATTAGCCAATAAATTCCACTGCTGCGGGTGCTGAGGCAGACATTGGTGAATGTACAGCATAGCCTTGATGTTGCCAGAGACGGTGCTAGCAGTATGTTGCTGAAACACATGCTGACAGTATTCGACCAGAATCGTCACATCTTGAGCATTCAGCATAGTGACAACTTTGCAATAGCAACAATGCTAGACCCACGATACAAATGTGGCATTGCCTCAGTACTGGAGGGAGGGCCTGAACAGGTAAAAAATGTCAGTGGGCAACTGGTGCGTTTGGTTCATGGGGCACAGAAGTCACATGCCAAGGTCAGCAAACCTCAGCAGCATAATCAGGCTGAAGGTGCACCCGGAGAAGTATCAAGCATATCCTGTAAGGGGAAGGGGACTGCGGTTCCAGGTAGTCTGTCATCCAAAGCGGTTGGCATCAACCCACTTTGGGAGACTTTGTCCCAGTTGGGGATTTGTGAAATAAATGATTCCAGAGAACAGGATGATGCATCAACCACTGGACTTAGTGTGGCACAGAGAATGGTTGAGTCATATTTGTCTGAAAACAGGCATCTGTCAATAACTGATGATCCCCTTTTGTACTGGAGTGGAAAGGTCAGTGAATGGCCAGGGCTGACTGCAGTGGCACTGAAGTACCTCACATGCCCACCCTGCAGTGTAAGTGTTAAGAGGGTATTCAGCTCAGCAGGTACAATAGTTAGGGATCATCGTACAAACCTCTCTCCTGCAAATGTCAGTTTGCTAACATTCATAAAAATGAATGAAAGGCACATACCAACACAGACTGCAGCCTCAGTATTCATACCCCGGCCTAGTCATGGTTTTGATGATGTAGAAATGGACCATCCTGGTGGCACTGGCAGTGGTAGCATGAAACGGCCTGCCACTGACGTAGATGATGACACAATGGAGAAAGAATTTCCCAGTGGTCAGACTTCAGACATAGATGACTGTGAGGGCAGCCTTCTTTATGAGGATGATGGTGAGGTTAATGTTGGCAGGTTTTAACTGAAGTTGTTAAAAGGCAGTGACATTTGCTGTATGATACATGTTTTCTTTTTCATACAGTTCAATGAGTGTCCCACTTACAGTGTGACTCAAATTCCATATGTCACATCACATTTGTAACAGAGAGCACAATATATCCTGGCCCCTGTACCACCACTATAAGACTGCTGATAGCCACTGCCACCACAGGGAATGAATTTGTGTGCCCCCCCGGACCACCACCATAAGACTGCAATTATGCCACTGCCACCACAGGGAATGAATTTGTGTGCCCCCCGGACCACCACCATAAGACCGCTATTATGCCACTGCCACCACAGGGAATGAATTTGTGTGCACCCCCAGACCACCACCATAAGAACGCTGATAGCCACCACAGGGAATGAATTTGTGTGCCCCCCGAACCACCACCATAAGACCACTGTTAGCCACTGCCATCACAGGGAATGACTTTGTGTGCCCCCCTGAACCACCACCACCATAAGATCACTGTTAGCCACTGCCACCGTAGGGGTTGACTTTGTGTGCCCCCCCAGACCACCACCATAAGACCACTGTTAGCCACTGCCACCACAGGGAATGACTTTGTGTGTGCCCCTGGACCACCACCATAAGACCACTGTTAGCCACTGCCACCACAGGGAATGACTTTGTGTGCCCCCCTTGACCACCACCATAAGACTGCTGATAGCCACTGCCACCATAGGGAATGACTTTGTGTGCCCCCCCAGACCACCACCATAAGACCGCTGTTAGCCACTGCCACCACCACCAGATGCAGGAAGATGTCAGAGGGAATGTCACCATGTGCCACAGGTATGACCACCAGCACCCACCACCAGTGTCATTCTGGCAATATTTTCCCATTACATTGATCATGCCAAGGCAGAGGGAGTTGAACAGGAGACCATATCCATCAGCCACAGACACAAGGCTTCTTAATATTAAAACTATAACATGAGTATGTGTACTAATGTTTTTTATGCTATTCAACTTCCTTTAGCTGTGTGTTTTGTTTTATGTTGCTTTTCTGAGCTGCAATGGTCAAACACATATGGTAAACTTATTTTGTTTTTTTACAGGTTAACAACAAATGACTCTTCTTTGCTGAAAGTCGGTATCAATGGTACAGCAGCAGTACCGTACACAGGAACCTATGGAATATCCATTTCAAATCCATACTGGTAAGTATATATATTTTATTTCATCTGTTCATTTTTTTTTTAAAGAGTGAAACAAATCCAAATGAGGATTCATAAACTAGGCGACGTGTATGTCACAAAAATAATTTCTGCAACATATCATGCATTGTATTTCAAACTTGCTGCTATGCAGCCATGACAGTGTTGAAAAAGTTGGACATAGGTTGTGTTACTTGACAGGATGTGGTTTTGAAATGTAACTTAAGTTGAGAACCAGGAACACTGACACAGTGTATTTGTTACACAGCCTGGTACTAAATTAAGTTGTGCTTGATCTGCTGATTGCAGTGTGACAGCTTACTATCTGTGTTAATCCAGACACCCGTGGAACAGCCATGGCTTAAACATAATGGCCCAGATATTCAAACTGTGCCAGTTTGTGGCACAAGCCTGTGCGCCGCTCAAAATAGTTGCTTGGTAATGAGGTGATATTCAACAGAGCTTGCGTTATGGCTCAACTGCTTTGAATACGCCCTCTGGCTACCCCCACTGTGCATGGCACAGTGGAACTGCGCCAGCGCAAGTGGTCAGAGTGCAGCATTGAGATGCAGTGGCACAAGTTCCATTGTGCCATGCACAGCACCTGTGATATTCAAAGGGTGACATGCAAATGGGGCCATAATTTATGCAAGGCGCACGGGGGGGGTCATTTGCATATGATTACGGCACCATTTGCATGCCATTAGCATGCAGGTGCGCCGATCCCCGACTACTTGCACCTGGCGCAATGCCAGGCAGCAGCTGTTGGGGACCGATGCCCCCTGCAGCCCGATCACGGGACGTCCCGTAAGGGACACTGAATGTCTCCTATTCCTGGTGGTCCAGTGGACCGTGATTAGCCCGATCGCGGGCATAACAGTATCCCCCCTGATCAGCCCGATCGCAGGCATAACAGTATCCCCCCGATCAGCCCGATCGCGGGCATAACTGTAACACCCCCGCGATCAGCCCGATCGCGAGCATAACTGTAACACCCCCCCAGTAGCCTGATCGCGGGCATCAGTATCCCCAAACTCCAATATCCCTGGTGGTCCAGTGGACGCCGGAGACCGATCATGGGTGGCATTCCTCACCCCCAAGTCTGAAATCCCTGGTGATCTAGTGGACCCCCACTCCACCCCACGGAGCCCCTGCCCGCTCCCTCCGTCGCTGGCGGGTGGCAGCACCACCCGCCTGCCCGCCCGCCCCCTGACTGACAGCTCGGTATGGCTGCACGCCCATTGGTTCAGAGCATGAGCCAATGGGCGTAGCCCATACAGATTAGTCAGTCCAGATATATGAATGAATTCATTCACATATCTGGACAGACTAGTAGGTATGGAATGCATGCCCATTGGCTCATGCTCTGAACCAATGGGCGGCAGCCATACCGAGCTGTCAGTCTGCGGCGGCAGGGTGGCAGGTGGTGGTGTTGCTACCCGCCCGCTGACGGGGTAGCGGGTGGTGGGCTCTGGTGTGAGTGGGGTGGGGTCCACTAGATCACCAGGGATTTCGGACTTGGGGTGAGGAATGCCGCCATGATCGGCTCCATGCGTGCACTGGACCACCAGGGATATTGGACTTGGGGATACTGCTGCCCGCGATTGGGCTACTGGGGATGTTACAGTTATGCCCATGATCGGGCTAATCGGGGAATACTGTTATGCCCGCAATTGGGCTAATCGGGGTGGATGCCAGTTATGCCGCATCGGGCTACTCACGGTCCACTGGACCACCAAAGATATTGGACTTTGGGGAGGATCAGTAATGCCCATGATTGGGGCATGGGGTGCACTGCCAGGTGTGGTGGGAACATGCCGAGCGGCCACCCCCGGTGGGGCGGGCAGCTGCTGTGTTGTGCCCCTGGTACGCGGCAGCTCACCTGTGGGTGGCCCTCGACTTGTTCCTTTTTTTTTAGGCTCAACTTTGTGCAGGCACAGTTAGGGGTTGCACCTGCTTAACGCTGCATGGCCTGGGCTGAATATCGGGCTGTGCAGTTTATGCATGGACACACACCCCCACCTGTGCCTGCATACATTACTGATGCACCCCGGCGCATCGGGATTTGTGCGGCGCACTTTTCCCTTTTAAATATCGCACCAGGGCTCATCAGTGGGTTGTGCATGGTGCAACACCATTGTGCCATGCGCAACCCTTTTGAATATCTGGGCCAATGTGTTGCTGCTGCAATCAAGTTGTAATGAGTCCTTCATTTCTTTTTTTAGGAAACTTCCAGATGCTTTATTGGGGCATAGCTGCCTTATTCAAAGAAGTTCTTCATCATCAGCCCCCCCCCCCCCGGGCTGGGGCAGACATGCAACACACAGAAGTCATTTCAATCGATGACCATGACCATCATTACCAACCAGACTCGAGGAGGATGCAGAAGAAATCTGTGAAGAAGTAACCAAACAAGAAACCATTAATGAGACCTACCTGCAAGTATGCTCCCCCCCCAAAAAATATACTTACCTTCATTGGCTTGAGAGTATTTCATTTCCAATTTCAATGCAAAAGTTCTCATCAAGCACTGGAATGTGCACACCAACAGTATCTGTGACCTGTGATACAAAATAATATGATGAGTACATGTCTATATATGTCAACCCCCCAACTAGAAAATACAAAATATATATATATATATATATATATATATATATATATATATATATATACATATAAACTCACCAAGGCTACTATTAGTGTACAGACAAAGGGCACCCTTCCATCCGGTTGAGATAATCACATCGCATTTGAGGGAATCGCAGCACACTTTGGACCAGCAACAGTTCTCTCACGGTCATCATTTCTGATGGGACTTTGCATGTGGTGTAACGCTCCCTTTTCACTTCCTTAGCAGTTGTCAATTTTCTGGACACAAGACAGCTGCATTTTGGGGATGCAGAAAAATTCTGGGGACTCTGTGTGACCACTGTGTGCATGAGTGACTGTGCAATAAATTCTGAGGAACTTTGCATGTGGTGTAATTATCCCATTTAACTTCCTTAGCACTTGTCAATTTTCTGGACACAAGACAGATGCATTTTGGGGATGCAGAAAAATTCTGGGGACTCTGTGTGACCACTGCACGCATGAGTGACTGCGCAATAAATTCTGGGGGACTTTGCATGTGGTGTAATGATCCCATTTCACTTCCTTAGCACTTGTCAATTTTCTGGACATAAGACAGATGCATTTTGTATGTTGTGATTGTGAGCACATTATGTCATACTTAAATTATAAATTAAAGCTGCATTGCAACAATGTGGTGACAATTTTGACCTATGCTTTTTTATGCTATTTTACATTGCCAGCCACTAGTTACCTTCTGACTTGCATGATACCCTTCTTTTCACAATTTGTGTCTGCTTTATTACTTTTTCACGTCTGAAAAAAAAGGAGCACACCTTTTAATATTGTTCTGACAAGGTTTTTATCACTATTTGTAGCTGTTTTTGAATAAATGTTGTTCTGTGAGGTCATTAAACACTGTCTGCTGCATAATTGTTAATTTTACAACAGAATTAATGTATAACAACTGATGGAGAAAAGCAGCGGAAAACACTGATGAAAACCTAGTCTGCACCGTATTAAAAGGAGTGCTCCTTTTATTATTTCAGACATGAAAAAAAGTAGTAAAACTAAGAAAACTGCCATCGATGTCTATTGCTGGTGGCCCTGACTGTCCCCCAATCTAACCCTTCCTGTCAGCATCCCCCCCCCACACACACATACAGTAGTGACACTGGAGGTGCTCAGTCCAACACTGTCTAAAACTGTCCCTTGTCATTATTTCCCCTGAAAAGAAGAAAATCATCCACTGACATCTGTTGTGCCCACCCAACATAAATCAGTGACACTGGGGGTGCCCAATCCCCCAGTGTCCTGTCCCTGAAGTAAAGAAAACTGTCCCTCATTTTTTTTACCTGAAAAAAGAAAACCATTCATCATTGTCTGCTGTGCCATTACCCATACCCCACCTGACCCTCCCACTCAGAACCCACCACCCCACACACCCCGACCCCATACTTACCCACCGGAGGTCCATCCCCATAAACTTCCTTGGAATGCAGACACATCTTCACTCTTCAAAGCTAAACTGCGAACTGAGGTAAGCGCTTCAATGTATTTCAATGGGGTTTTCAACTTCAATGTATTTCAATGGGGTTTTCAACTTATTGGCATAACTTGGCCATTTTTTAATATTTTTGCCCCAATTTTTCAACATACCTTTTTTTTGGGACCCCACCTCATGAACAATGCAAGTGATGTTAAGTAAATCTGTCCTGAAAGGTGATTCATGGTTGTGGCATGAAATCACCTTTCAGGCAGGAGTTGAAAATGTTCTCCACCATTGTTCATGAGATGGGGTCATAAGAAGGATATTTTATTTATTTATTAAATTTTGATAACCGGGAGAGCCCACTGGGCCCTGAAAGTCCCTTTTTCAGGGGCGACCTGGGGGTTACATAGAATTTTACATAGGATTGTATACAGCAAACTACATTACATAAGTCACATAGTCACATAACATGGGGTAATACATCGTTGCAATTCATCAGGTAACAAATGGTGTGTAGTGAATATTGAATTGAAAATTTGGTGTAGAAATATTAAAAAAACAATGACGTTAAGAGCCTGCTTTGAAATTTGTGAACACAGGCTCATAACTTTGGCAATTTTCAATATTTTGACCCCAAATTTCCAATATAGCCATTTCTTCACAGCTCCTCAAGGATATGACAGCTGTCATTTTTCAGATCCTGGCCAAAATGTTTTTTTGCATCCCGAAAGGTGATATTGCAGTCACTGTACAAAATCCCCTTTTGGGCAGGAGATAACTTTTTTCTGCCTTTGTTCATGAGGTGGGGTCATAAGAAGGATATAAGGATATGTTGAAATTTTTGTGTAAAAATATTAAAAAAAACAATGAAGTTATGAGCCTGCATTGAAATTTGCAAATGTAGGCTCATAACTTTGGCAATGTTCAATATTTTGACCCCAAATTTTCCATATAGCTATTTCTTCACAGCACTTCATGAATGCAACAGCTTTCATTTTTCAGATCCTGGCCAAAATCTTTTTTTACATCTGGAAAGGTGATTTTGTAGTCACTGTGCAACATCACCTCTTGGGCAGGATTTTAAAATTTTCTCTGCACTTAGAAACATAGAAACATAGAATTTGACGGCAGATAAGGACCGCTTGGCCCACCTAGTCTGCCCATTTTCCTACCTAACAGATAAACTGCAGATCCTAGTTAACCAACAGCTTACTTCCTCCTACCCCCCACTTGGACTGCCTTATGTCTGTCCCATGCATTCTTGAATTCCCCCACTGTTCTTGACTCCATGACCTCCTCAGGGAGGCTGTTCCATGCATCCACAACCCTCTCTGTGAAAAAATACTTCCTCACATTACCTCTGAGCCGTCCCCCCTCTATCTTCAAATTGTGCCCCCTTGTTCTTGCACATCTCTTTTTCTGAAAGATGCCACCCTCTTGGACTTTGTTGATTCCCTTGAGGTACTTGAAAGTTTCTATCATGCCCTCTCTCTCCCTCTTTTCCTCAAGGGTATACATATTAAGCTCCTTTAGTCTTTCTTCGTATGTCTTCTGGTGCAGACCCTGCACCATTTTGGTTGCCCTCCTCTGGACAGCCTTCACTCTGTCTATGTCTTTGCAGAGATGGGGTCTCCAGAACTGCACAAAGTACTCCCAATGGGGTCTCACCAACTGTCTGTACAGAGGGATAACAACTTCCTGTTTTTTACTATTGATACCTCTCCCTATGCATCCCAGTATCCCCCCAGCCTTCCTTACTGCCTTCTCACATAGCTTGCCCACCTTTAGGTCATCTGATATAATTACCCCCAGGTCCCTTTCCACGTTTACTGTTGTCAGTATCTCATCCCCATTGTGTACTCTTCCCCTGGGTTTTTGTTTCCCAGGTGCATTACCTTGCACTTCTTTGCATTGAATCTGAGCTGCCATATATTTGATCATTCCTCCAACCTTGCCAAGTCCCGTCTCATCCTTTCCACTCCATCTGGTATATCAACCCTGTTGCAGATCTTTGTGTCATCTGTAAAGAGACATACTTTTCCTTCCAGTTCCTCTGCAATGTCACTTATAAAGACATTAAAAAGGACCGGTCCCAGTACTGAACCCTACGGTACCCCACTAGTAACCCTCCTTTCTTCACTGTGGACTCCATTTACTACTACCCTTTGCATCCTGTTGTCTAGCTAATTTTTTATCCAGGCTACCACCTTGGGACCCACTCCAAGCCTGGCTAACTTGTGTATTAATCTTTTGTGTGGGACTGTATCAAATGCCTTGCTAAAATCTAGGTAAGCCATGTCCACAGCCCCTCCCTGGTCTACTACTTTGGTCACCCTGTCAAAGAAATCTATTAGATTCGTCTGACATGACCTTCCCATCATGAATACATGCTGCCTTGGGTCCTGTGCCCCACTGGCCTCTAGGTACTCAACAACATCTTTCCTTCAGAAGTGATTCCATTATTTTCCCTACCACTGAGGTCAAACTAACTGGTCATGTTGTTCATGAGATGGGGTCATATGAAGGGTATGTTGAAAATTTGGGGCACAAATATTAACAAACAAGATGGTTACACTGCCCAACATCATCACTTCTACTTTGCATTCTTAACTGTTAATAAAATGACTCCTTCGCTGAAGCAATTTTAATGTCACTTTCAGTGGTATCAACACCACACACATCCATGACATCAGTACACACGGCTAATACTCGGCATTGACAAATGCTTGTTTATGAGGATGATCTTGCTCTCTATTTTAGTTCACACACTGTAGTCCATATTAACTTGCAGCTTAGCTGTGTCTTTCAGAATATTCAGAACTGGCTCATGGAAAATAAATTGGTCCTTAATGCCAGAAAGACTTAGATATGCTTTTTTGTTCTAATGCCAAGTTTAGGTCTTGTGTAGATGTCCTAGTAGTCACTTGTGCTGGTGGCTCCTTATTTGCCTCAATTAACCAGTTTAAATACCTTGGCATCACTCTTGACCCCTGACTTGATTTTTTCCCTACATAGCCTCACCATCTGTAAGGCAATTGATACTAAGTTTAGCTTAATCTAATAAATTAGGCACGTACTTACTTCGAAGGCTAGACTTGCTATTGCTAAAGAAATCCTCTTGCTTAGCCTATACTGTGGCATTCTGTCCTTTGTCCATGCCTCTAAAAACATCATAATACATAACAATATGTGTAATTTTACACTGCCCTCCAACTGTCTCACTAACCACTGTAATCTATATTCTACCTTGGGATGGCTATCTTTATCCACTGATCGTGCTTGTGCTCATGGGTGTTTCCTGGATAAGCTCCTAAGATCCTTTACTGCCATCTTACTCCTCTACTGCTTTGGTCCTTACCATCAGGCCTACCTCCTTAGATCCTCTGACAGCTCCTTTCTCCCTGTTCCCAAGTGGGCCACCAGAATGTGTGAACAGTCTTCTCCTCATTTGCACCAAAGTTCTGGAACTCCTCCATAGTGTCCCTAAGAAGTACTCCTTCCTGCCCACTCTTCAGAGGTGCCTTGAGAAAACATTTACAGGCCTCTTCTGCTTGTAAATGTACATGAAGAATTAACTGCCACTTATGTTGCAATGATGTTTTCATTCAAGGCAGGCTAACTGTTATTTATTACTGCCTATATTAACTGTCTATTGTTTTGTTTTCATTCTAGGTTGGTAAATTGCTATTTTGGGACTGCCTATTCTTAGTTACTTACTGTTGTATTTAATCTTATTGTATTTTAGTTTTTTTGGTTGTCTTATACTGCTTTACTGTACCTGTAATGTTATCCTGTCTTGTGTTACCTGTAATTTCTGATTAACTGCAATGGTGTTTCTTTTGTACTCTTACTATACCCAAAGATAGGCATTTATTTGTCTAATATACCTACCTGAAAAAAAGTTTAAAATAAAATAAATATATACATACATACATACATAAACTGCATCAGATGGTACCCCATTTCTAATGGTTCTGTCCTCTCTATTAGTGAGAACATCAACTCAGTCAATTAATGTTAATTAATGCAGGACATGTTCCATTTTTGGATAGCCTAGTAGGCTCTTTTATTACCTAAACTACGTTTCAGAGTCAATTTCTTTTGACATGTTGCAAAGCAAGTCAATATTAAGATCACTTATTAAAAACATTTCATTGTTTCGTATGGATCACACAACTAAATTAACTAAGAAGGAAAGGGCAGCTTTGGGTCATCAGTGGGAAGATTATATACTGTACAAAAATGAGATGCGGTTTCTAGACATTTCCCAGTAAAATCATAGTATGACAGAATTCAAGGGTAGAAGTACAGTAGATGCAATAGTGTTCTGGGTTTCTGTAAGGTTAAACTGTGACTTAAAGTACAGTAGAAGTACCTCTCTCCTTTTGGGATATGGCAATCTTTTCTGATAATGCTGTAACACAGGATAAAGCATTCATTATCATGAATTCTGGGTTTTAACCAAGTTTGACTAATACATAGGATATCTGGCTCATAGTGGGAGGCCCACGCTAGTAATTCATCTTTATTTGTTATAAGATTCCTGTTGTTTAGTTGTACAATTTAAGGCCTTTATTAGAAAACCAGGGAAGTTACACAGAGTACAATTCAGGTAGAGGACATGGACTGGGACTTAATTCATCATCCCTTGCCCAGAATAAGTAGTTTATAAAGTCATAAATAGACTGGGCCCCCTCTTCATTCATGAGCTGTTGGCAACCAGACAGTAAGATTCTCAGGGCAGCACAACCCTTTGCTCAGAAACCAAGGGACTTTTGACAGTCCTGCCAGCAAGACTGAGATCTGTTGGGGACCAAGCTTTTTTCTGTTGCCACTCCAAGACTCTAGAATACTGTCCTGAGATCTATCCATTTTGCCTCTTTGGTTGAACGTTTTGTATCTCAGTTTTATATCTCAGTAGAAGGCTTGGCTATTTAGATAGATTTTTTCAGGGGATTGATAGACTATCTAATTATGAACTGTGATTATACTAGGGTGGTGCAGAATGTGGAATTCCACTTCAGAATCGGTGTGAAATGGCAATTCCACTTCCACAATGCTTTTTGCAATTTATTTTTAACTCTGCAGAATTCTGAAAAGCATTTGTGCATAAACCATGGAAAACTTTTCTGTGGTTTATATAAACTGCAGAATAATTTTATGTGGATTGTGGAAAAGGAATCCACAGTTCATGTGATCTGTGGAAAATTATAGCAAAAAAAAAAGCATTCTGCATGCGGAATGTCAGAATTCTACTATAGGACTTTTTCAAAACAAACACAAAAAATTCACTGGGGTGATTAATAAGACTTCATACGTGCCCACGTGTACAATTATAGTAAACAAATGTAAACGACACTGTTTATGTTTCCATTAACTAGACAATGTAGCTTCTAGCAAGTCAGGTCAGGCTTAGGACCAGTATGAGCACACATTATGCTGTAATAATTACCAATGACCCCCATTATCAACCTGTTTTGGAGTAGTTTCAAAAACCTACTAACCTGCAAATGCTGTAGTAACAGTTGTTATGATTTTTAAAAGCTCACACTCCACTGTACACACAGTCGGCAGCAGGAAACCACAGTCGCGAGCCACCGTTCACTACTGAGATGACAGCGATCAAGATCAGAACTAGACATAGAAAATAAATGAAAGAAGGACTTAAATTAAGATAATTATTCTAAAGTTATCTTTTAATGTTTTTTTTCTGCACTGAAAGCACAGTTATTTACTGCAGTTTGAACTTTATTGCACCGCGACACTGAACTCTGAAAAAACAAACAGAAGATCATATATTCTCTTCATATCCAGTCTGTCTATTAATTTAAAAATCAAGATTTTCTTACTTTTTAACTGTTGCCATATTCTTTCTGAACAAATTGAAGAAAACAGATGTTATCTGGCTCTTTGTGACTGTTAAAACATGCTTTCAGTACAGTGCTTTTAATCTGCCTTCATGTTCATCGATGCATTTTTTTTTTGCTGTAAACAATTCATGCCAGTAATTATAAAAAATAAAGCATAAATAGATATGTGTTATGATGTTTTTTTACACACCCTGAGTGAATGATGAGCTCATAAACCTTTCAAGCTTCGTTCTAGAGGCTTATGGCTCATCACTCACCTTGGGTGCATAAAAAACACATCATAACACCCCCCCCCCCCCGTCTATGCATTATTCTCTATTTAATGCACAGTCACCAGACAGATGTTGCCCAATTAAAGAGCTAGTAGTACCATTTTTAAAATTAGTCAGTTATTACTTATGGAACTAGGAGCACTGGGGAACACCGCACCAAAGCATGGGTCCTTAATAAGTTAAGTAAAGGTGACAGGGGAAGGAGGATCAGAAGTAGGAAAACAAGGAATTTAAGGAGGCAGGGAGAGAACAAAGGGAAAGGAACTGATAAGAAGGGAAGTGATTTGGTGTCAAGTTACAGTCAGTACTAAAACTGGATGGATGAACACCGCATCAATATGGTATGGTAATGGTATGGTAAAACTGTATTGTTATTGAGGAAAAGACATGCCATTTGGACTTTAACTGTCCAGTTTACAAGACAGTCCTGTACACTACCTAAAGTTCCAGAAATTATAAAATACAATACAACAAACACATTTACAACAATACACAAACAACCATATAATAAAAATATATAAAATGAGGACAAACAGTGCAAATGTAGAATGAGGGGATGGAAAAGATTGTCTCCCAGAATTTATCTCATACACATGCAAGTGTGAGTACTACAATTTTTTATTGCCTTTATAAAATTGTCATAGTCAATTTCAGCCCATACTAAAGGTAATAAAGCATTCCAGTGCTGTGCTGCCTGAGATCTTAAAGTTCTGTCTCCATATCTATTAATTCTTTTGTCTTGACATATTTTATTTAGGTGTATAGTACAAGCCATATATCTCTTTGTATCTGATGTACTTGGAAATAGAACCTAGTTACTATTGCAACCAGGATAATTTATTTTAGATTTGTGAATAAATGTTAACCAGTTAACTATATAATCTTGGTCAAGAGGCAACCAGTCTAGTCCAGTCAAAAGGGCACAATGATGCATTCTAAAATTACACCGAAGAACATACCTAGCTGTCCTATAATATAGTTTATCAAGTCTGTATAACAGTTTTTTATTCGCTGATCAACATGTAAACACTCCATATCTCAGGACAGGTAAGATAAGTTGTCCAGCAATATTTTTCCTATCCAAAAATTTGAGACAACTTGTAGTTCTTATTACAACTCCTAGTTTCTTAATGAATTTATTAATGGTCATCTCAGTATGGCCACTAAAGTTCAATAGAGGATAAAACATAGCTCCTAAATAACAATAGATAACTGCATGTTCTAACAAAGTTTGGTCTAATGCACAAATCTGCATGCTAGAAGGGGTTTTATGTTTGTTTACAATAAAATGCATTACTTTTGTCTTTTTTACATTCATTATTAACTTGTCCATTTCTTTTTGATTTGTATTACTCACAATCACACAGAAATACAGTTGGGCAATGTTTCATGGCAGGTGCCACTTCATCTTGCCCTCCGTATTGCAAATGTGTTAAAAATATCAACAAAATGTCCAATAAGTATATTTCAATGCCAGTACATAAAGGCACCCTTGTGCTCCCAACAACCAACACATAGCATGTGTCACTTCAACCAGTGTGTATATAGTCCCTACCATCACTTAGTGCAATATAAGAAACAAATGTCTGTAATCCGATTGACCATAATCAGAGTTCCTTTAAAATCAAAATACTATGTGCACTTATACATCCAGTGCTGGTAAACATTCTTATGCTGTGTAAATTTAATATGTGTTGAATAAACAAGAGCTATGCTTATCATCACTGTTAAAAGTTTCTTCATGCATTCACCCATCTGCTGTTGTGGCCGCCACCTCTATATCTTTCCTTCATTAATAACTAGTTTACTCACATACTCCATTCCATTTTCAAAAAACAAATCCCATTTGTATTATCTGTACATCATGCTTTGTATATCCTTGTAAAACAAAATATGTACACCTTTGCCTTCTAATGTTTTCACTGTTTCTTGTTTTTTTTAAAGTAGCTTTTTCTCCAAATTTCTAAAAACAAGAAAATCCTGTATAGTGCCACATAATACTGTACATCCTAAAAATAACTCAGAAAATACAGTACTAAGGTATAGGTGATTCAAAAAAAAAATGAGAGTATGCATACCTTGCAAAGTTGTTCACTTTGCCTGGCAGAACAGCGCCATTCTTTGCGTTTTCATTATTTTGAAGTACCTTAAGTAATTCTCTCCTTCAACTTTCTGCAACAAATTTAATAATGTCTGCTTCATTTTTTCATTTTCTATATGAGAGCTCTCTCATTTAGAACAAAAAAGGAATTTTATTGGAAATTTTGCAGGTATTATTTCAACAGATTTGCAACATTGTGGATCTGATCTAGTGGCAGTTTACATGAAGCCTCACCCAACAGTATTTCTGTGTGAATTTGAGTAATAAAAGAATCAAACTGAACCGTACCTATTAATGTGGTGTTCATCCATCCATTGTATATATTGGAAGAAGAACTCCAGTATATTAGAAATGACAATACTGTCATTCCAACTATTTATATTCTCCCTAAATTGCATAAGAATGCCCAAAATCCACCAGAGAGGTCCATCCTTTCTGGAGTCGGTAGTACAATGGAGCATCTATCAAATTTTGTTGATTTTTTACTACAAACTCAAGTTAAGTGTCTTACATCTTATATTCGAGACAACATGGATGTTTTTGATAAACTAAAAACATTATGATGGGATGAGGGTAATAGATGGTGGCCCAGATATTCAGACTGCACCGAGCGGTGGCGCAAGCTGGGGTGCAGCGCAACAGGGCTGTGCCAGAGCAAGGACTAGGCAATATTTAATGGTGCTGCGCCATGGCCCAGCACCATTGAATATGGCACGGAGGGTGCAAACACTTTGCATGGTGCAGTGGCACTGCACCAGTGCAAGCCACAGAAATGGAGCAGGGGCATGCACCAGCGCAACTGCAGTTGCACTAGGTGCATCGCCCATGATATTCAGACTGGGGCATGCAAATGAGGCCATAATGCATGCAAGGCACAAATGGGGCCATTTGCATGTCATTATGGCTCCATTTGCATGTGAAGCACCGATCCCCGGTGAATTGCATCTGGCACCCTGCCAAGCTTGAGCTGTCGGGGATCAACATCCTGTTGTGCCATTGCAGCCCCCACCACACCCATATGCATGATCACGAGTATCTGTGCATGTAACAGCGCTCCCTGGTGGACTAGTGGTCCCCCCGATGCCTGCTCGCAGGCATCTGTAATAGACTTACCACTCACTGGTGGTCTAGCAGTAACCCCCATGTCCAATTGCAGGCCGATGTAAAGGGAACTGACATCCCTGGTGGTCCAGCGGTAACTCCCCCATATGCCCATTTGCAGGCTGCTGATGACAAACCGAATTACCTGGTGGTCCAGTGGTTCATTCACATATCAGACCTGTGCAGTACAGTATGGTCTGCATGCCCATTGGTCCACACAGTGGACCAATAGGCGTACAGATCATACTGTACGCTGTCATTCCATGGGCGGGTGGCATGCAGGCGGGGTGCTGCTGCCCACTGATCACAGAGGGGTGCCAGGTGGTGGGGACCTCTGTGGGTGGGTTGGGAGGGTACCACTGAACCACCAGGTACTTTGGTGTGTCATCACCAGCTCGCAAATGGGCATACTGGGGGGGGATACTGCTAGACCACCAGTGAGTGGTGAGTGTATTACAGATGCCCATGATTGGGCATGGGGGGACTGCTAGACCACCCATGAGTGGTGTTTCTATTACAGATGCCCACGATCGGGCATGGGGGGGACTGCTAGACCACCAGTGTGTGCTGTTAAGTGTACAGATGCCCGTGATCAGGCATGTGGGGAGGCCATTAGACTACCAGTGGGTCTGGGTTCCTGTGGCTGGTGTACCTGCTGGGCGGGTGGCCACCCAAGGATGGCAGCTGTTGTGTTGTGCCTTTCACTACAGCTGCCCACCTGTGGGTGGCCAGTATTTGAGCCTGTGATTTTTGGCTCAACTTCACCCCTTTGAATATCATGCTGGGGCACATGGGGGGGGTTGCACATGATGCACCCTGTTGTGCTAGGTGCAATCCCTTTGAATATCCTGCCCGATGTGTACTGATGTGAATTCTTTATACACATTCATTTCCTACTGACATAGGATACTTACTGATGGCACATGTAGACAGAAAATATCAGTTGATTTCCTACGTGAAGCAGCAGAAGTTATTTTGACCAGCAACTATTTTCTGTTTAACAATTCTTTCTATTTACAGGTTGTGGGACTGCCATGGGTACTGAGATGGTACCCTCTTATGCCAACCTCTTTAGGGGTTGGTGGGAGGTGGGGCTGTCCTGGACCCCATTGCAATGCCACTTTTTGATTCTATATGTTTCTGGGTCATTTTATTGACAACATTTTGTTAATTTGGAAGGGATCTGAACAATCTGTTCATGACTTCATGAAGTACATAGGTAATAATAACCTTAATCTTGGTTTTACCTATAAAACTGACTGCTGCCAGATAGACTTTTTGGATCTGTCTTTAAGTGAGGAAATATTGACAGGTGTTATGTCTAAGACATTTCGCTAGCCAGAAGTGGGTAATACCCTACTGTTAGCATCCAGTGCCCACCTACCACAGCTAATTAAAGGTATTCCCTCTGGCCAGTACATTCAAATTAGAAAGAATTGTTCTTGTCTTAGTGATTATGACATCCAACCTACTGAACTGACAATGAGATTTTTAGAAAGGGTTATGACCTGGGGGCTTTACAAGAAGCAAATATGAGGGCAAGGTGGACTGACAGACATACCTTGCATAAGCCAAAAAAGAGGAATGATTTGCAAAATAAGGGAGAATTTTTTTTTTCATTACTGAATATAAATCAGCTTGCAGCAAGTGTGGCAGGTATTGTATTTAGATTCTGGGGAATTTTGAATGGCGATGAGCATTTGTATCAAGTTTTACAGGACTAACCTAAAGTTGTGTATAGGAGAGGGAAGAATTTGGGGGAATTTATTACCCATAGTTTTTACAAAGAGGAGGTAAAAAGGCCATTTTGGTTGGACATCAGGCAGTTCATTTCTTGCACTACATCTTTTGTTGTATATGTTATACAATTCATTTTAAGCAGTGCCATCAAACTAACCCACAGTCTATGATCTTTAAGGGTTAGAAGCATGTACCCAGAAGTATTAGAGGGGGAGTCAGACCAATACACTTCTCCAGAAAGTGTCAAAATGCATTTTTTTACTTTGAGGGCAACAAGATCAGTGAGTTTAAATGATCATGTTAATGTGATACCCTTTCCATATAGAATCAAAGAATCATAGAAGGTGACAGCAGAAAAGGATCTCACAGCCCATCTAGTCTGCCCCTTACCCCACTAACCCAACCTACTGCAACTTAAGGCATCCCCCTTCCCCTTAGTCCCATGTGTCTGTCTCAGTTGGTCTTGAATCCCTCTATGGTCTCTGAGTTTGCCACCTCCACTGGAAGCCCATTCCAGTTCTCCACCACCCTCTCAGTGAAAAACTGACCTCTCACATTGCTCCTGAAGTACCCCCCCCCCGGAGTCTCAGTCCGTGCCCCCTGTCATGTTTCCTTCCTTTCTCTGGAATAACATCCCTGTGCCTCCTTTGTTCATCCCTTTGATGTATTTAAAGGTCTTAATCATGTCATCCCTCTTTTTCCTGGTCTCCAGTGTATACAGACCCAACTCTCTGCATCTCTGTTTATACGGTTTGCCCTTCATACCCTACACCATCTTGGTCACCCTTCTCTGAACCCTTTTGATTGAGGTTATATCCTTGCACAGGTAAGGCCTCCAAAACTTAACCCCGTACTCAAGGTGTGGCCTCACCAGGGCTTGATACAGGGTCACCAGGCCCTCCCTATGCCTGCTGGTGATCCCGCTGCCGATGCTTGCCAGCATCCCATATATGCTATCCCCACTGCCCTTGAACATTGCCTCCCTACCTTGAGGTTACAGGAGACTGTTACCCCAGATCAATCTCATCCTCTGTCACCCTGACTCTCTCTCCCCTCCCAGAATGTATTTGGCTCTATGATTCCTGTGTTCCAAGTGCATAACAGCACACTTCTTGATGTTGAATTTGATGTTGCATATAATTCATGTTTTGGTTGTATTCTTGCCTTATTTATTTAATTTGTTATTTCTTACAGAAGTATGAACTATTTAAGACCCAAGGATGGCATGGATTTGAATTCAGGTCCTTCTTTCTAATTTGTTTTTTTCCTCTCCCCACCCACTATTACCTTTTTTTGCCTTATTTATTTATTACTAATTTTTACTTTTGCCTCTTCCTCTCATCTTGGAACACATTCTTTTTTTGAAAATCAAATGTAGTTTATTGATTTTATATAACAAACATACATAACATAAAAGAAAAAACCTTCTTCGTGAATACGCCATAGTACAGCAAATGGATAAATAAAATTCCCTGCCCTCCCCTTAGGCCCCCCTCCCAAACTCCCCCCATATATCCTACCCTCCACCCACTATCCCTTCCCCCCCCAGTGAGGCATATTACATATTGGATTCAGTACCTGCAAACATATGACTGCAATTGAATGGCTGAAATATAATCTGGAGTTTAAGTCCGTTAGCATTTGTCAAGAGGCTCATTGTGATCCAAAAGGAGCAATTATCCCACATATAGTGCATATAGTTTCCCCTATTTTTTTGTGAAAAGATGGAATACGGTGGTTAACACTGGCAAATAATTGTTCTGCTCTAAGAGCAAAGGATAGTTTGTGCAACCATTCTGAATATGTGATAGTCGCCTGATCCATTCAGTGCCAAAGGACCAATTTCTTGACTGCCAGAGAGATGAGGGCCACGTGGTACCTTTTTTCTTTAACTTGAATTTTTGAGAATTCTCTGATAACACAAATAAGTAGGGTAAATAACCCTTGTAAACCTACAAGCGGGTCTAATTGGTTCTCAGTTTGTGTCCACAGGGGGGATACCTTCCCACAGGTCCAAAAGATATGTAATAAAGACCCTTCTTCCATATTACTTCTGGCACATAATGGAGTGTCAAGCCGGCCCATCCTTGTCAACTTTACTGGTGTGTAGTACATGTTGTTTAGAATTCTATATTGGATTAACCTAAACCTGTCCTGGGAAATATAGGTGTAGAGATTTTCCCAAAGGAGTGGCCAATTAAGTTCTGTGTCAGATAAGAGATTGTCCCATACTGTGGAGCCTACTGGGGAGGGAAGTTGTGGGCAGGTAAGTAGAGCTTTGTATAGTATAACTATTCCATGAGGTAGACAGGCTGGACTGGAAATTTGATACAGGAGTTCCCCAAACCTGGAGAGTTTTAACTCTTGACCAAATAGCTTAGTTAATAAATGGTGGAGTTGATATACCCTGAAAAATGAGGTTGATTAAAGACCAAATTTAGTTATTATCTCTTGAGAAGTAAGTATGGTGGTGTTGGAATAGAAATCTGAAATTTTAGAATCTTGGGGTATTCTTAACCAAGATGTGGACAGAGGTATACCCCCTATCTTAATATTTGGATTAGAGAAAATGGGCTGAGAGAAGTCTGTGATAGGAGAAACTTAATGTGGCCACCAAGTTGAGACAGAACTCTAAGGGAAGTACCAATTGGAGAGGAATATAAGGTCAGTGGCAGAACCTTTGCTGTCCTGGGAAATATAGGTGTAGAGATTTTCCAAAAGGAGTGGCCAATTAAGTTCTGTGTCAGATAAGAGATTGTCCCATACTGTGGAGCCTACTGGGGAGGGAAGTTGTGGGCAGGTAAGTAAAGCTTTGTATATTATGACTATTCCATGAGGTAGACAGGCTGGACTGGAAATTTGATACAGGAGTTCCCCAAACCTGGAGAGTTTTAACTCTTGACCGAATAGCTTAGTTAATAAATGGTGGAGTTGATATACCCTGAAAAATGAGGTTGATTAAAGACCAAATTTAGTTATTATCTCTTGAGAAGTAAGTATGGTGGTGTTGGAATAGAAATCTGAAATTTTAGAATCTTGGGGTATTCTTAGCCAAGATGTGGAGAGAGGGTATACCCCCATCTTAATATTTGGATTAGAGAAAATGGGCTGAGAGAAGTCTGTGATAGGAGAAACTTAATGTGGCCACCAAGTTGAGATAGAACTCTAAGGGAAGTACCAATTGGAGAGGAATATAAGGTCAGTGGCAGAACCTTTGCTGGGACATAAACTATTCCAGTAGGGTCCAGTTTATTGCTAGTAAATAAGTCAGACTCAACTTGTAGCCAAATGGGTGTGTAGTCCATCTGTTGTTGCATTTGAGATATGGACAGCCATTTTACACATTTTTTAAAGATGGCTCACCCAGTAATATAACATGAAGTTGGGAAGACGGAGTCCTCCAAGCTCTTTGGACAAACATAATTTATGGTATGCCCTCCGAGCAGTTTTATCAAGCCACATCAGCATGCATGCATTTAAAGAAGGTTAGAGGTAGCCAAACATTTAGCATACTGAGAGGATAGAATAATCTGCGGAGGACATTCATTTTAATAATGTTGATCCTACCCCATAAGGACAGTGAGAGACTTCTCCAGTGCAAAAGATCTTGCTGGATAGTGGTTGAGAGATCCAAGAGATTAAGTTTATGCAGTAAAACCAGATCTGTAATGAGACAGATACTTAGATATTTGATATATCGAGGAGCCCACTTCACACCAAAAGAAGCAAAGGATTGTCTGTGCGTGGTACAATTAAGGGGGGAAATTTCTGTCTTACTAAGGTTTAGTTTGTAGTCTGAGTATTTGCCAAAAGTGCAGAATATTTCTAGAGCTTCTGTGAAAGAGGAGACCGTATTGGAGAGGTATAATAGAATGTCATCAGCATAAACCGATATTTTCGGGTTCTGGTTTCCAATCTGAATACCCTCTATGGAGTGAGATGCTTTTAATTGCCTGAGTAGTGGTTCTAAATATAAGTTGAAGAAAAAAGGGTAAAGTGGGCATCCTTGATGCATACCCATATTGAGAGGAAAAGAGGAAGAGAATACCCCGTTACAGTGAATTTTAGCTGAGGGGGAGGAATACAAAGTTTTAATCCACTGGAGAAACTGAGAAGGGAACCCCATCTTTTTAAGTGTCCCCCATAGGAAAGCCCAATCTACGTGGTCAAAAGATTTTCAGCATCTAGTGATATTAATGCCATTGGTAGGGGTTGGGATTCAGCTGTTTGAAGAATGTATGAGAGTTTTCAGATGTGATCCGATGATGATTTGCCTGATACAAAGCCTACTTGTTCCAGACTGAGAAGGCAGGTCCAGACCTTTTCTATTCTATTAGCCAAAATTTTTGCTAGTATTTTTATATCGCAGTTTAATAAGGATATAGGTCAGTAGCTAGCAGAGCAGGAGGGGGGTTTATCTGGTTTAGGAAGAAGGATAATAGTGGCTTCTAATATTGAGAAATCTAAGACTTCTCCTGACAGCAGGTACCTATAGAGATGGAGAAGAATTGGGGTTAATTCTTTAATATAAGTTTTATAGAATTTGTAGGGGAGACCATCAGGTTCTGGGGCTTTATCTAGAGATAGAGAGTTAATGGCCAGTTCTATATCCTGTTGAGATAGTTCAGAGGACAAAAAATTATGATGAATGTATGTCAGTGAGGGTAGGTCTGTGGATGTACTGTATGCTGTGAGGTCTTCCTTAGACAGAGAGGACACCCTTGTGCCATACAGAGAGGAGTAGAACTGTTCGAAGATGGTAACAATATCCCTTGGATGGGTTTTAACTGTACCATCAGAATCTTGGACCGCAGGTATATTTCTGGAAGCTTCTAGTTTCCAAAGACATAGGGCCAAAAGATGGCCCGCTTTTTCACCATGATCTATATACTTTACCTGAGTTTTTAAGATGGCATATTCTGCCTTTTCCTGAAGAGTGGAAGCATATTGATTCCTTAGCGATAGAAGGGTTTTTAGTTGGGATGGGGGGGATGTAGCTGAAAAAAATTGTTCTAGTGCATGAATCTGGGCCAGAAGGAATAGTGCTTGTGCTTCCCTTCCTCTCTTATGGGTAGATGATAACCTTATGAATTCCCCCTTAAAAAGCATTTTAGGCTCACCACTCATGGTCTATTCTTGGAACCAAATTATAATTGTTCTCCACAAAGGACTGGATGAGAGAGGAGATTCTGGAGACCATATAATCGTCTTTAAGTAATTGGGTATTCAGTCTTCAGGATGAATCTTTTTGATAATTAGAGTCCAATACTATGGAGGTCCAGGCTGGTGCATGATCGGATAAAACAATGGATTCAATGCCTGCATTATGTAAACCGGATAGGAGAGAGCGGCTGATTACTATGTAATCTAGTCTCGAGGAGGAGTGATGAACTGTAGAGTAAAAGGAAACGGTGCAGGAATTAGGGTTCTGTAATCTCCAGGGATCACATAGGATTAAAAAGTCGAGAAATTCATGTAGGGCTGTCTGTGCTGCTGATGTTGGTCTCATGGGGCCATTAGAGTGATCTAAATCTTGGGTAGGAGGGAAATTCCAGTCTCCTCCTAGTATTATTGGTAAAGGCATGAAGAGGGATATTATGCTAGTGAGATCTGTAAAGAAAGCGGGATTCCCTCCCACTGGGCTGTAAACACTTCCCAATAGTATCTTTGTGCATGTCAATGTGCCTATTACCAGAATATATCTCCACTGTGGATCTGCAATAGTTTGATCTGCTTGGAAGGGTATGGACTGATTAATCAGTATGGCAATTCCTCTACTGGCAGTCAAATTTCCTGAGACATGAACTTAGCCAATATTTTGCCTCCTTAGAACAGTGGCTTCTGTTGGAAGCAGATGGGGTTCCTTCATAAAAGATATAGTGGATTGTAACAATGAGAGGTGCTTAAAAATGTGGTACCTTTTGGTATTCTCATGAGCTCCCCTGACATTCCATGACAGAAATTTTGTTATATTGCTAACCATGATTGACTTCTAAAATAGTGAACAAGCGGTACCCCAAGTTTCAACTGATAACCTCGCCACTTCCCCCCTCCTCCCTCCAGCATAAACAGTTTCTTATCCATTGAGAAGTTACACACTGCAGTGAATTCCCCAGAAACAGACTTACCGTAGGAGAAATACAGCCAGTAATATGTCTGCATGCTAGACATGAGAATAATATTCTGAAGTGATTATACCAGTTGTGCAACAATGTAGGGCTGCAAGCTCAGTTTGCCCTATCCCAGTAAATGCTCGAACTCTCCGAGTTCACGCTTGTCCGAGGGTCATGAACATTTGTAATAAAAATGTGAACTTTGGTTCGTGATTTGCCAATTCAAAAAAAAAAGGTTTGGGGGGGTTATACCTTGTGGTTCCTCCTCCTTTCTTCAGCACATGCTCTGTATTTCTCCCAGAGTCCTCCCCATGTGATACACTGAGAGGAGAGTCACGAGACAGTGAAGCTTGTCTGTCTGTCATCCAGTCTTCCTCCAGTAAGAAATTCTTTGATTGGAGGAAGGAGGATTTCACACACCACCCACTCTTACAGGGAAGCAAGTAAAGTAATCATTAGTGGAGCAGGTCACACAAACACGTGGTTGAACACCACGATGTCTTGGCTTAGATCTGCTCCAATTTTCCCTGTCATAGTGTTGTGTGGTGTGGTATGAGCAGGATGCTTTCAAGCTTGCTTAGCTTTTTCTTGTTTGGTTTGGATTCAATCGTTCATTGCAGTACTGTACTAGAACCCAAACAAATCTATCACCAGACAAAAAGAGAATATAATCAGATTCATCCTAGTTCATTTTTATTTGTCTTTTAGAAAAACACACTTGATTGAGTGGACTGAGAGACTGAAAGTACGTCATAAAATTATTAGTGACTGAGTGACGATCAGGAGTCGGGACTGGAGGAGGATACCTCGAGAAGCAGGTTTTACTGAAATTAATTTCAGTTCTCTGTTCTGGTCCTTAAAGATTGTTGCTTTAGTTGGAAATCAATCTTCTTCGGAATTGGATCATACACATTTTTTTATTTAAAATAAAAGCAAGTCAGGGCTGAGGCAAAACTACCCAAAAAAGTAAAGTTTATCACACCGCAATAGCAAGTACTACTAGTAGTACTAACTACTTGTTTTTTTTTCCCCAACATCCTATGAGATGATGTACTTAGCAGTACTACTACTGACACAATTTGAATCATTCTGAATTTGTACAAGTAGTACGGGGGGCATGAGTCTCTGTAGTCTTCTTTTTTCTTACTAAAAAAAGTATGAGATAGCAACAAAATTAAAAAGTAAGGTTTTATTTGGGGCAGTGCTTGCTAAATGTGAAAACTAAAGTGCTCTGCTCTTTGTCTCTGACTGACTTCTCTCTCATCCCATGCAGTCAGCCCAGCAGCAAGTTCTTTCTGACTGAGTCCTCCAGGCAAACTCTTCTTGTGTTTTAAAAATTTTTGCTGCTGTACTACTGACCTGTTAGGGAAAAATCCTGTGTTCCCAAGTACAGACAAAACACCTATTTTAATTAGTACAGTGATTTACTGACCTGTTTGGGATAAAAATACCCCATTTTTTTCACAACTACTAGGCACAGCCAGTAGTGTTGTATTTACTTGTTTGGGTACTAATATCCCTGTGTCTTGCTACTTAAAGTACTTGACTCGACGCAGCCAGCAGTGCTGTATTTACCTGTTAGGGAGAATATATCCCTGTGTCTTACCAATTAAGGTACTTGACTCGACGCAGCAAGTAGTGCTGTATTTACCTGTTAAGGAAAAAATATCCCTGTGTCTTACCACTTAAAGTAGTTGACTCAGCAGGCAGTACTGCTATTTACCTGTTAGAGAGAAATATCCCTGAGTCTTACTACTTAAACAGTACTTGGCGCAGCAAGCAGTACTGCTATTTACCTGTTAGGGAGAATATATCCCTGTGTCTTACCAATTAAGGTACTTGACTCAACGCAGCAAGCAGAGCTATATTTACCTGTCAGGGAGAAATTATCCCTGTGTCTTACTAATTAAAGTACCTGACTTGACGCAGTCAGTAGTGCTGTATTTACCTGTTAGGGAGAAATTATCCCTTTGTCTTACTACTTAAAGTACTTGACTCGACGCAGCCAGCAGTGCTGAATTTTCCTGTTAGGGAGAAAATATCCCTGTGTCTTACTACTTAAAGTACTTGACTCGACGCAGCCAGCAGTGCTGTATTTACCTGTTTGGGAGAAAATATCCCTGTGTCTTACTACCTAAAGTACTTGACTCGATGCAGCCAGCAGTGCTGTATTTTTCTGTTTGGGAGCAATTATCCCTGTGTCTTACTACTTAAAGTATTTGACTCAATGCAGCCAGCAGTGCTGTATTTTTCTGTTAGGGAGAAATTATCCCTGTGTCTTACTAGTTAAAGTACCTGACTTGATGCAGCCAGCAGTGCTGTATTTACCTGTTAGGGAGAAATTATCCCTTTGTCTTACTACTTAAAGTACTTGACTCGGTGCAGCCAGCAGTGCTGTATTTTTCTGTTTGGGAGCAATTATCCCTGTGTCTTACTAGTTAAAGTACCTGACTTGATGCAGCCAGCAGTGCTGTAGTTTCCTGTTAGGGAGAAAATATCCCTATATTTTACTACCTAAAGTACTTGACTCGACACAGCCAGCAGTGCTGTATTTTCCTGTTTGGGAGTAAATTTCCCTGTGTCTTACTAAACGTACTTGACTCGACACAGCCATGAGTGGTAAAAAAAATAGCAGCACTTCTCAGGCAATCCAGGCAACAGTAACAACAGTACAGAAAATTCAGGATGTTGCAGGAGTAACCCGTTGTGGTACTCAGAGGATGAGCACACGGGCCATAATAGTGTGGCAGCCAGTTTTAGTAAGCAGGGCAATGGATGATGATGAGGAGGAGAAGAAAACAGATGAGAGTGAGGGGGACATCAGTTGAACAGATCCTGAGTTTGTAGTAGATAAGGCAGCAGTCAGTATGTCAAGTAGCAGTAGCTCTGGGGAGTGGGATGAAGAGGAGGAATACAGAGGCAGAAAAAGAACAGAAATTAGTTCTTGGAAGGATGGCTGTGGTGCTAAAAAAACATTAATGATAGTGGGGCATAACTTGGAGAGTCAGACACCCACACATGCAGAGGAATAACAGAGGACAAAAGATGGACAGGCTTCATGAGGGGAAGAAAGAGATGCAGTTCAACCAGTCAGAGAGGTTGTGCATCTTCAAAATTACATGCAGATGGGCATGGAAAGACCTCAAAGAGGTAGTGGAAATAGTAGTGGCTGTGGTGGTGGTGGTGGCAGTGGTAGTAATAAACCTATCCTCTCAATAAGCAGCAGTGCAAAAAAATCTGTGAAATCCATTGTGTGGGATTTTTTCACACAAGATAAATCATCTTGCAGCCATAAGGTTTGCAAAAATTATGCAAAACAAAATTAAGTCATGGTAAAGTGGATACTCGACTGGGAACATCAACAATGATAAGACATATGAACAAGTTTCACATTTATCAGTATCAAAAAGCACAAAAGGAGCACACAAAAGCTGTTGCACATCTGCACTAAGCTGAGGAGGATGAGGTAATGGATGTTTACCAAGGCAATGAAGTAACTGATGCGAGGGTGGAGGATGATGAAAGTCTTCCTTCCAGTCAAAGCACAGCATCCTCTATTTCTCATTTCTTTACCCCTCTGACTCCACCACCACAGCCCAACCAGAGTCATATACCATCCATGGCCACAACATCCACATCTCATGGTGGTAAAGGTCAAAGGAAGTAGCCCAGAAAATCAGGTGATAGCAGCAAGCATAGCGGGCATCAAATTTCTTTGAAAGACTGCTTTGAGCGGTCACAGAAATACAAGCCCAACAGGCTTGAGGCAAGGCGATTGACAAAGGCAATTGGGGAGATGATAGCCACTGACTTGAGTCCATTCTCATTTGTGGTTAACCCAGGTTTTAAAGCACTCATGGAAATTGCTGTGCCAAAGTATCACGTCCCCAGCCGGACCTATTTCTCCAGTGTTGCCATTCCAGATTTGTATGATGCTGTTCAGAAAAGCCTGTCTGATGCTCCTAAAGGTTCAGTGGGCAAAAAGGTTCATATCATGACAGATATGTGGACCAGTGGTCAGACGACTGACTATATGGCTGTGACTGGCCACCGGGTTAACTTTCCTCCCTCCTCCTCCCTTCCTCATCATCATTATCATCATGTAGTGGCACTGGAAGCAGCAGCAGCAGCAGCAAGAAGCAAGGGACTTTCACAGTTCGAAGGCAGGCAGCTTTATGTATTTATGGTTTTGAAAAAGATCACAAAGTGGAACATCTTCTGGAGGGCCTCAAAGAAAAGTTTGCTTAGTGGCTGACTCCAAAGTCCTTGCAACCAGAGTTTATAGTGTCTGACAATGCTTCAAATATTGTGAAAGCAGTAAGACTTGATAAGTTTACACATGTACCATGCTTTGCACACACTATTAACATGATGGTAAAAGACTTCAACAGTGAGGACCGAAATGTGCAGAACTTGATTGCAGCTACCTGCACTGTGTGCACCCACTTTAGCCATTGTGTGAAAGCTTGAAAGTTGTTGTGGCAGATTCAGATTGAAAACAGCCTCCCTCTCCGCCATATGATACTGTAAGTTCCAACCTGGTGGAATTCCACTTACTATATGTTGCAGAGAATGCTTGAACAACAGGAAGCCATCCATCAATATGCAGTCCAACATGGCATTGGGAAAGGAGATGTGAATATCAGCCCCAGTCAGTGGCATCTGATGGAGAATCTTTGTTGTATCCTTAAACCCTTTGAGGAGGCTACCTGAGTGGTGAGCTCTGATGGTGCCGAGCTAAGTCAGATCCTACCCTTAATTTCACTCATCTGGATGAGACTCCAGTGACTTGAATCACAGTTCTTTGACAATGAGGACATCAGTGCTACATCACTTGTTGGAAAAATGATACAAACCTTCCTGGCTGATGAGCGCATTGTAAATATGTGCAAAGCAGAACATTTCATTTTGGCCACACTTCTGGACCCTTGGTTTAAGGATACAATTGAAACATTCTTCAAACCACATGACTTTAAAGACCTGGAACACTATTGCGAACTGTTAATTGAGAAAGTGTCAGCATGTATAGTTGAGAAAAGTAGTACATCATCAGTGTCCTTTTGGCAACATTCAAATACTGAACAAAATCTAGTGGAGAGGGATGGAGCACAATCTGCTGTTGCTGCTGCTGCTGGTGCCACCACTACTGATGTTTTGGGTCATCAAACACAAACTAGAACTGCTGCTACACCACAAAAGGACAAACCACTGTGGGACATGCTGTCAGACTTTGGTTGAATAAAGACAGCTGGGAAGGCTCAGCCAGCTATTGTGGTACCAGAAGTCCCTGCTGCAAAAATGGTTAAGGATTATATGGAGGAGACTGTACATCTCACTGCAGGTGATGAACCATTGCTTTATTGGCAACAGAAAAAACTGATCTGGCCTTCTTTAATTGAGATCGCAATTGAATACCTCAGTTACCCACCTGCCAGCACATATTCAGGGAGAATTTTTAGTGCTGCTGGGGCAATGGTGAATGACAAAAGAGCATGTCTTCTATGAAGAATGTAGAGAGGCTCACTTTTTTAAAACTGAACCTGCCTCAATTCAAAAACATATACTGTCCCAAATTTATGCAGGTTGACAGCACACAGATGGCATCATGCCATGCTGATGACGATGATTATGGTGAAGGATTATGTTGCCACCAGTAGCCACTAGCCTTTTCCAGCTGTCTTCCCTCCTCCACTGGTAGGTCCCCCTGTCTTCTCCTCTTCCTCGAGTTCCATTAATTTCAGAAACAAACATCCACAGCTGGTTCTCATGTGCCACTAAGGCCCAATCTGACTAGTACCAGAAACTGAAGGACCACTGCATATGGCAGTTCAGCTAAAATAACCAGAAATGACTACACATTGTCACATAACTCTGTCTTCATCCATTTGTGTTATTGGATTTTTATTACAAAATACACACTCAATGAATACTTATTACTGGCTGTTAACAAACAAAAACATTAATAAAATAAATAAATAATAAATAACTGTTCTTCTGGTTCAATTCCAGATGAGAATTTAATTTAAAAAATGTTTGTTTTTTTTACTGTAAAATGTCAACTTTACAATACATTACCAATTTCAATGTTGCACCTAGTGGCATCCAATGTTTTTATCTGAAGGAACCATTCACCAGATAGAAACTGTTTTCATCATAACCTGTAAAATGAAAATATAAAAAATTGATCTTACAAAATGCTTTTCCCTCATACTGCACTAATTGACTATCATGACAATAAAAAAAAATTCCTGATCTTACCCTGACCCCCATCTGAAACTCCAAGCCCTCCAAACCCCCTGGGACACTACCTCTTGCAAATACTATTCACCCTCCATTGTTAGACACTAAACCATGTACATGACCTGGCATCATAAACACAGTTTGCAGATGGTATACTGTTATGGATTTTTCAATTATTCTGAGTAAAGATGAGGAAGGGGCAGATGTTTGGGAGGGTGGGACAAATAAAGTAATATTGACATAGTAACCTATGGGAGGTATAGGAAGCAGGGCAGGAGAGTGTGGTGGGTAACGTATTATTAACATTGACAGTTACTTAGAATAACAGAAAGCCCCAAACTAATAACTACACAGACAAAAGTTTAAAGTAGAAAAATAATTTAATTCACACAATGTGGTAAAGCAAAACACCACACTGCCCCAGCATGTCGGCACCGTGCCATCCTTGGGGAGGGCACTGAGGAAGGTATGGTACAGAAGCGCTGGGGCAGTGTGGCCTTTTGCTTTACCACATTGTGTGGATTAAATACATTTTGTACTGCAAACTTCTGTCCATGTACTTATTTGATACTAAAGCAGCTGAAGTTATAGATACCACAGGCGAAAGTCATTTTGAATTGGGCTCTATTAGTACCTGAGTCTAACAGTGGGGGAAGATTTAAAATCATTGTAACAGGGTGTAGCTCAGGGGATTAACCCTTCTGGGCTGCCCGTAACCAGATTTAAAAAGCGAAAGTTGTCAGGGATGATATATGAGTCATGTATCATAACTGACCTTTACCGCTTGCTAAGTCTGTTTTAACACTAGTATTTTTAAGCATCTGGTGGGTAACCAGGTGGTTCTATAATATATAAGCACATTCCACTTGGTTCTACTTAACTATAAAAAAAATCCACATATTTTATTTTGCATGTTTGGAAATATACATGTAATACTAAGATTCTAACTTTCAGAATTATAAGTTATGTAAAGCTTTCGAGCACCAAGACAGAATCCTATGCACCAAAGCTTTGCAATACTTAACTGTATATACCATTCTTAGTACTACATGTACTTTCCCAAACAAAAAATAACACTTCTGTGGCTTTCTTAATTAAGTAGAACCATGTACATTTTTTTGCGTTATATATTATAGAACTTTGTTATACCATGTAGAACCTGGTTTTACTTAGTAGAACTTGTTTTTTTTTTACATAGTAGAACTAGTTTTATTTGGTAGAACCTGGTTCTACTTGGTAGAACCTGATTTTACTTGGTAGAACTTGATTATAAATGGTAGAACCCAGTTCTACCTGGTAGAACCCGATTCTACTGGGTTCTACCTGGTAGAACCTGGTAGAACTTTTAGAGGTTTGCACAGCCCTACAACATTGTTGGAAATCCCCCCCACCTCATCCCATCAATCGGGAGATGCTTAACTGTTAACTTGTGACCTGTCGAGTAGCTCTCTTCTACCCACTTCAATCTATAACTAAATACACTGGTCTCATCACAAATCCAGGTATAAAAACAGGCTGTGATTATTACCAACATATGAGACCAACCCCTTACGACCTCTAAAAACACTCCCTGTGGCACTAAGGACCACCCATGGAAACGGTAGGATGGCTGTAATCTAGAATAATAGTAGTAACCAACACTATTCCAATATAAGAGGAGTAAATAGAGTATTATGAGATCAAATGCCCCAACGATTAGCCCACCGTGCAGCTCGACCTAAGCCTGCACTATCCAGAGCATCCCGCCCTCCCCCCATTTACTTATTTAGGAAAGTAGATCCCTTGTACTAGTTAATAAAAGGAAGTTTTTGATGCTCTGTAGAGGAGTAAATGGTAGACTCCTATAGGCCTTAAAGAATAACCTTAACAAATCTTCGAAGGTGGCACCCCAGGCATCCATTCAAGCCTTAATTAGACTAAAGGGAACTTGTCCCTTGTAAGGTAAACACTAGTTGTTTCCTCTCGGCTGCTCAACCAAACCGTGGTGGGACATTTAAACAAAAACCATGCCCCTAGTAGAGACGACTCCCACGGTCTACTAAACAGAAGGCCAAGTGGAAGAAATGAAAGGAAAACAACCAAAGTTCTCTTACTTAATGTAGTACAGGGTGCATTCACCAATAGAAGCTATTCGATGGGGGACCCGAGTGAACATGTTAGTAGTGGTAGTATTAAAAAGGAGTAGAAAACCAAAGAGAGGAAATGCACAGGGAGAGACTGATAGATCGGATCCAAAAACGATCCTGTGTAAATTCTGTCCCCTGGGAAAATGCCTGCAAACAAATATTCCCACTGGATGACTCAAGATCTAAACAAAAAATTACTACCCCTAGTGTTGGCAGCAGGGAAACAGCCAGGCGCTTCATTTTGGTTAATCTCCCCCCTTCCCTATTTCATGAAGGCCTCAACACCCTGGTAGGAAATTCAGTATTCATTTTTGAGATAATTGGCAGTACAATAATAGAGCAGTTCTGATAAAATGCTAACAAACTTTCAGTCCCATAGTAATTAAATCCCAGAACTTGTTAGGTAGGATACTCAGCTCAGTTTGAAAAGTTCTGGTAACTTAGTGGTTAGGTTGGTGGTGGCTTGCTGCGGTGATTCATAGGCTATCCAACTGCCCGATATGGAAACCTGTAATTTCGCAGAATATAACATTTTGAATGGGATACTGGCTGCCACTAGCTTGGTTAAAGTAGGGTGGAAAGCGGCTCTTTTCTGGCGTACTTCATATGGCAGATCTTGTGAGATACAGAGCTTGTTCCCTTCCCACATTACTGCTTTCAGTTCTCTAGTTTTTGTCAGGACGCGCTGCTTTTCAATGTAGCTTAAAAATTTTAATATTAAGGACCAGGATGGTTCTCCCAAGTGGGGCCTAGGTCTGAGTGAACAGTGAGTTATCTCAATTTGGTAGCAAAAATGGAGTGGTGAAGGGCCTGCCACCTTCTCTAGAAACTTCTGGAGAAACAGAATTGCATTGGCACCTTCTTCTTTCTCAGGAAGGCCTATAATTAAACTATTATTTCTTCTGCTTCTTCCCTCTAAGTTCTCCATTTTCAGTTGTCATTTTTGTACTTGTTGTCTCATTGATGCCACTTCGGGGTCTTGTTTTTCTCGCCAGTTCTCCACTGATTTGATTCGGGCCTCCGAATCACCAACCCATCGGGTGAGATCAGACACGTCACTGCACATAGATTTTAACTCAGTGGCAATATCTTTCAGAGTTTCCTTGAAAGGTTCAAGTTCTTGCAGAAACCTCTCTTCTGTGAGTGGGATCAATTGAATCAGCGATGTGCTGCTTTTATCCCCCTGCATCTTGGATTTTTTCAGGTGAAGCTTCTCAGGTGAGGTAGGTGGTGTATGTCTTAGATGGGCCTGCTTCATCTCAACCTCCATCGCAGGACGGATGTCCCAATAGCGATGCATAAATGTACTCCAAACTGATGTTGAAAACAGGAACCCAGTACACAGCAGTAGTTTTGGCAGTAAAATTTGTTTTAATTAGCCAAAAGTAATAGTAGGAGGGGTGGAGGAGCGGGAGCTCTAAGTTGGTGCTGCTTCTAGCTCACTTGCATCACGTGACCACCCTTGGAACACATTCTAACAATATGGTTCTGTATGCTTTGTAACCTTCAAAGAATGTACTGGTGTTTACTTGGCTGTGATTATGGTGTTCTGCGATCATAAAACATTTTCTAAATGTTTTTTTCTGGGATGGAAAAGCAGCTACAAATCTGTCTATTGAAGAGTAGATCAAAGGAGTGGAAAAACAGTTTTTCAGATACATTAAAGAAAAAAGAAGCAAGAGAGGAGAATATAAGGCTAGCTGATGGGGGTAGGGTAATAGAGGACAAGCAGAAGGCAGCAGCACTTAGTGACTACTACTGCTCAGTATTCACACCACACTGGAGGATAGTGGGCCTTTGCCATAAAATGGAATAAAGGCTGCTACAAGGGGAACCCCTGAAATGGGGCCGGTGATATTTACAGGAGTATGGGTTAGAAAAGGGCTTGCAGCCGCAAATAGTGATGAGGCACCAGGAACATATAGAAATATAGAAACATGGAAGTTGTTCACAGATAAGGACCACTTGGCCCATTTAGTCGGCCCAGTTTTGTGATGCACCTGAGGGAGCTCAGGGAACTGGCCTCAGAGCTGGCTGAATCCCTGACAGGGTTATTCAATAACTCACTGCAGTCAAGGGTGGTTCCAAAAGATTGGAGGGTGGTGGATGGATGTAGAGCCACTCTACAAGGTAGAGGACAAGGAGAAACCATATAACTACATGCCCATCAGTCTTACCTCCATTGTGGGTAAACTGATGGAGACACTAGTCAAAGAGGACGTAGTGGACTACCTGGAGAGAAATGGACTTCAGGATAGTAATCAGCATGGGTTCATGGCAGGGAGGTCTTGACAGACATATCTGATAGTATTCTTTGACTGGGTAACCCAGGTAGTGGATAAGAGGCAAGCAGTGGACTTACCCTACTTCAGTTTCAGGGAAGCATTCGACTCAGTGCCATACAAAAGGCTGATGAAGAAGTTAGATTATCTAGATGCAGCAAAGGATGTAATTAAATGGGTTGGTGGTTGGTGAAAGACAGCAGAAGACTGTGGTGAACAGGAGTCAAGTCAGAGGAAGAGAGGTCATATTTGGAAGATCTTATAATCAACGAGTCTCTTTGGCGAAAGCTATTGTCTCGAACCTGACTAATGATACTTATGATACTTATGATTATGATTTGGAGTGCCATGGGGTCAGCCCTGGGATAAGTCCTTTTCAAGATGTTCATCAGCATTACAAGAACCCCAGAATGGAATACTAGATTGGAGGGGTTAAGCTGGACACTACTACTGAGGAAAAGGACCATGGAATCATCATAAGTGACTCCCTAATACAATCTGGCCAATGTCACAAAGCCTACAGCAAGGCAGCCAGGATGTTGGTATCTATGGGGAGAAGTTTTGACAGCAGGAGGAAAGAGGTAATACTACTTCTCTAGAGATCACTGGTGAGGCCCATTTGGAGTACTCTGCCCAGTTTTGCAAAACCCAGCTAAGGAAAGACAAAGACAAACTTGAGGCCATGCAGCATAAGGTAACCAAAATGACTCATGGCGAAGGGCAGGAAGGGCAGATCCTATGAGGATCAGCTTTAGGTGCTGAACATATAGTTGCTGGAAGCCAGAGAGGAGAGGGGCAATATTATAGAAATCTTCAAGCTCCTGAAAGGATTGAAAAGGGTAAATTGTGGGGAACTATTCAGCAAACATGGCAAGTCAAAAACCTGGGGACATGAGTGGAAGCTGGTGGGGGCGGGTGGTCAGGAGGGTTGTGAGAATGTTTTATTTTACAGTGAGTGGTTGAGCTATGAAGTGGCCTGCTGGCAGAGGTGGTGGGTGCCAAAACAGTTGGTTGTTTTAAGCATGACTGGGAAAGAATTAAGGGATTAATGGTTACTAAGGGGAGTAGAGGTAAGACGGGGGCAAGGAGGAGGAAGGAAAAAACACATCTAGACAGCAGGTCTCAGGGTAGGATAGGGTATATGAGGGCAGACCGGTTGGACCAGTGGTCTTTTTCTGTCAATACTGCCTATGGCAGCTAGTGTTAGAACCCACTCTGGAGGGAGCAATCTTAGACCTGGTACTCTTAAATGGGGATGGAGAGAGGATCTCAAATTTAGAAGTGGGTAGCCATACGGGAACAAGTGACCACCAAACAGTGTGGTTCATGATAAACACAGCTGTAGAGTCAATCCATACAAAAATGAGGGTACTGGACTTTAGGAGGGCTGACTTTGTCAAAATGGGAGAGTGTCTCAGAAAAGCACAAACAAATAGGCAAGAAGGAGAGGTGGAACAACAATGGGAAAACATCAAAACTGCCATCACAGAGGCAACAAGCCTTTGTGTGAAGCAAATAAACAAATCAAAATGAAGGAAAAAAACACTATGATTCTCAAAAGAGGTGGTGGGGAAGGTTAGGGAGATATAGAGAGCATTCAGAAGGTATAAGGAAACACAGAAGGAGCAGGACAGAGATCTGTACCGGTTAAAGCAGAAAGAAGTGGGGAAGGCAGTCAGAATAGCAGAGGTCCAAACCGAGGAAAAGATAGCCAACTCAGTTAAGAAGGGGGATAAAGCCGGCCCATTGTCACAGGGGCAGGGCACCAACCTGCGATGCCGGCAACCGGGTTCGGGAATGGATCTGGGATGCCGGAGGCCATCCAGGGAGAGAAGGATTGAGCATTCGTAGACTGCTCTCCTTCTACGGCGGGAGGGCGGGGAGTGTGTCAGCACTACACTGACAACCAGCGGAGGCTGGGTGTACTGCTTGCACTGACTCTAAGCACGTTCAGAGGGTGGGGCAGAGGCTGGTCATCGTTGCATGTCCTCACCCTCACAAGCACCAAGAAAAGCCTGCCAGACACTGCCTGAATGATGCTCACCCCTGGCTGCAACTGGCTCTCAGGCTGACTCCTGCCCTATCCCTTCGATTGCGGCACCCTTCAGAGGGGCTTGGGTGCTGTGACCCCACTCTGGGGTGGTAAGCCAGGGATACTGGGAGGGTGGCTGATGTGGGAGTCGCAGCCGAGGGTCCGTGACCAGGCAGAAGGCACCGGCACTGGGAGGCAGAAAAAAAAAAAGAAAGAAAGGGGGTTAAAACCTTTTATAGGTGCATTAGGGAGTGAAGAAAGACCAAGGGAGGGATAGTGAGGCTTAATAAAGGGGGAGAGTGGGTGGGAAGAGGGTGACAGTGAAAAAGCAGGGCTATAGAATGAATACTTCTGCTCAGTATTCACAAAAGAAGAGAAGGGGGAGGAACCTAATCCAATCAATAGAAGCACTCTGGATAGGGGGTTCATAACAGTCCATTCACAGAAGAAAGAGTTCTGAAGGAACTTTTAAAACTGAAGGTGGACAAAGCAATGGACCCTGATGAGATTCACCCCAGAATTCAAAAAGAACTAAGGGAAGAACTAGTGACACCACTGACTACCCTTTTTAACAAATCATGGGAGGATGGTGTGGTACCTAAGGACTGGAGGAGGGCAGATGTGTTTCCCCTTCACAAAAGTGGGAGCAAAGCAGAGGCAGAAAACTGCAGACCTGTTAGTTTGACCTCAGTGGTACAGAAAATTATGGAATCACTTATAAAAGAAAGAACTGTTGCGTACCTAGAGGCCAGCGAGGCACAGGACCCAAGGCAGCATGCATTCACAGTGGGAAGGTCATGTCAGATGTATCTAATAGATTTTTTGACTGGGTGACCAAAGCAGTAGACCATGGAGGGGGCTGTGGACATGGCCTACCTAGCCTTTAGCAAGGCATTTGACACAGTCCCACACAAAGGATTAATAAACAAATTAGCCAGCCTGGGAGTGGGTCCGAGGATGGTAGCCTGGGTAAAAAATTTGCTGGACAACTGGACACAGAGGGTGATAGTAAACAGAGTCTGCTCCGAAGAAAGAGGACTTACTACTGGGGTACCGCAGGGTTCAGTACTGGGTCCGATCCTTTTTTAATGTCTTTATAACTGACATTGCAGAGGGACTGGAAGGAAATGTATGCCTCTTTACAGATGATACAAAGATCTACAACAGGATTGATACACGGGGGGGGCGGTGGAAAGGAAGAGAAGGGACTTGGCAAGGTTGGTGGAACGGTCAAATGTACAGCAGCTTAAATTCAATGCAAAAAAGTGCAAAGTAATGCAACTGGGAAACAAAAACCCAGAGGAAGAGTACACAATAGGGGGAGAGGTACTAACAACAAAAATGGAAAGAGACCTGGTGGTAGTCATATCAGATGGCCTAAAGGTAAGCAAGCAATGCGAGAAGGCAGTAAGGAGGGCTGGGATGTATAGGAAGAGGCATCACCAGTAGAAAACAGGAAGTTGTTATCTCTTTATACAGACAATTGGTAAGACCCCATCTGGAGTGCTGCATGCAGTTCTGGAGACCCTATCCTCAAGGACATAGACAGGATGAAGACAGTCCAGAGGAGGGCAACTAAAATGGTGCAGGGTCTGCACCAAAAGCCATAAGAAGAGAGAATAAAGGAACTTAATATGTATACCCTTGAGGAAAGGAGGGAGAGGGGGACAGGATAGAAACTTCCAAGTACCTCAAGGGAATCAACAAAGTCCAGGAGGGTAGCATCATTCAGAAAAAGAGATGTGCAAGAACAAGGGGACACAATTTGAAGATAGAGGGGGGATGGATCAAGGGCAACGTGAGGAAGTATGTTTTCATGGAGAGGGTGGTGGGTGCATGGAACAGACTTCCTGAGGAGGTGATGGGGTCAAAAACAGTGGGGGGATTCAAGAATGCATGGGACAGACATAAGGCAATTCTTGTGGGGGGGTAGGAAAAAGTAGGCTGTTGGTTAACTACGATCTGCTGCTTATCCAATAGGTAGGGAAATGGGCAGACTGAATTGGGCCAAGCAGTCCTTATCTGCCATCAAAGTCTACGTTTCTATGTTACTTTTTATTTCTGAAGTGTTTTTCTGTTTCCTCATTAGATAGCTTTCTACCTAACAGTATTGGGTGTGATGTGAATAGCAGAGCCTTAAGTAGAAGCAGACATACCTAGTTCTATTCTTGCCACAATTTCATCAACATGTGACCTCACTAATTTTTTCATTATAAGCCCTGCTGCCTGACTGGTAACAAATGTCACAAGTTGCCAGTCAAGCAGCAGGAGATTGGCTCTTCTTGGTTACTAGTGATGTCACAGTTCTGATGATGTATAGGGAAGAAAGGAATGAACTGTGTCAGCCTCCAGGTACAGTGCTGTGTCACACATTACAACTAATACTGTCAGTGGCAAAATCTTCTAAATAGCAAAACAGAAATAAAAAAAATATATATATTTCAGAAGTGATTTATTTATTTATTGAGAAATCGGAATTACAACCTTTGAGCTAAAAGCTTTTACAAAGTATCCTCGTCAGAACAAAGGCAAGAGAACACATACATGAATGGGTGAAGACAGTAGCAGCTAAAAGGCATTGTCAGTCATCAACAGAATAACAAGCAGTACAGGATAATGTACAGTAATCAATGTCAGGCAAAGCATAACATAAGCAAAAATGTAGGTACAGAATACAATAGCGGGATACAGTTCCCACAGCAGCGCAGGGTGTAAGTACACAGTCTACATAAGCATAGGCATGAATGATCTGAGGTGGTTGGGGAGCAACTGTGTCAGTGTCTTAACAGATGCATGTAGAATCAGCTTGAGGAGTCTGTCTATCCATTGAGAGAGAAGGCTATAGTCTTAGAGGGAGAGGGGAGAAAATATATATATATATATATAGAGAGAGAGGGAGGGGATAGCAGAGGGGCTCATTTAGGGTGGGGGTAGCGGAGGACAGTAAAAGGAAACATCTGGGGAGACTACAGGCTTATGGGCCAGAGGGGGAGTCAGGAAGGAGACAGAAGTAGAAGGAGAGGATGGCAGCGAGGTGCATTGGGGGTGGGAGGGTATGGGAAGGCAGCTGAGGGTGCGTCTGGGTAAGGTGTTGGGAGCAGGGTGGGGTGGCTAGTAGGTAAGCTAAGTCAGGTGGGGGAGGTGAGCTTCATGGCTCAGTAGGACAACAGAAGGTTGATCCAGGTGTTGCCCAGGTACAAAGTAGGCTAGTAACATAGCTGACTAATTCTGAAAGTTCTATTAATCCTAAGCAGTACACTAGCTCTTTAAGTTTCTTTGATTTTTAGGCCCATTTTGTAATTATAACTGAGAATGTTAGTACCAAGTGGATCTCTTTAGATAAACTGCTAACTGTCTTACCATTCCAGGGTGTAGGAGCCAAGTACAGTCAGAAACTGTGCTATTACCTAACAGTAGATGAGACATTTTAAAATCATTCAGATGCATCAAGGTGTCAGCATGGCTCAGTTGGTAGCATAGAAGCATATAATTTGACAGCAGCTAAGGACCTCATGGCCCATCCAGTCTGCCCAATTCTCCCTACCTACACGATTACTGTAGTCTATGCCCAGTCTACAGCTCTTTTTCCCTCTCCCCTTCCATTCCTCTATGATTCCCTTGTGCTTATCCCGTGCATTCATGAACCCGTTTTTGCCCCACCACCTCTACTGGAAGGTTGTTCCAGAAATCCATCTCTCCTTCTGTGAAGAAGTACTTCCTCACATCTCTTCTCAATCTACCCACTTCCAGCTTCATAGCATGTCCTCTTGTTCTTGAGCACCTTTTCTTCTGAAAAATATTCCCATCCGGTACTTTATTTACCCCAGTGGGGTGGTTAAAGCTCTCTGTTACAGTACATACCACCTCCCCTCCACTGTTCCAGGGTGTACATATTGTGGTTCCTTAGTCTCTCCTCAGGGTTTTTGATGCAGACCCTGCACCATTTTGGTTGCCCTCCTCTGGACCACCGCCACTCTATGTCCTTCCAGAGATGTGATCTCCATAACCGAATGCAGTGCTCTGGGGAGTGGGGGTGTCTTCCTAGTGATCTATGCAGAGGTAACGCCACCTCCCTCTTTCTGCTGGTGATACCCCTTCCTATGCATTCCAGCATCACACTCGCACTCCCTACCACTTTGTCACACTGCCTGGACACCTTTAGGTCATTCAATATGATTATCCTTAGGTCTCTTTCATGCTTAGTGGTTGTCAATACCCCTCCACACATTTTATGGGTTTCTGTGCCCTAAGTGCATTATTTTGCAGTTTTTCACATTAAATCCCAGCTGCCATACCCTTGACCACTCCTCTGGTTTTCTCAGGTCTCTGTTCATCCTTTCCACGCATCCAGAGTGTCCACCCTATTGCAGATTTTGGTGTCATCCGCAAAGAGGCAGACTTTCCCTTCAAGCTCCTCTGCAGTGTCATTTATAAAGACATTAAAGAGGACCAGTACCAGCACTGATCCCTGAGGCACCCCACTGATCACCCTCCCTTCTTTGGAGTGAACTCCATTTACCACCACCCTCTGTCGCCTATCCCCTAACCAAGTTTTTATCCAGTTTTCCACCTTTTACCCACCCCTAAGCTACCCAGCTGCTTACTAGTCTTCTATGCTGAATCATACCAAATGCCTTACTGAAATCTAGGTAGGCCACGTCCACTGCTCCACCTTGCTCTAGTTCCCTGTCAAAGAAATTTATCAGATTCAATTGGCATGACCACCACCCCCCCATGAAACCGTGCTGCCTTAGGTCTTGTAACCCACTGGTTTCAAGATATTCCACAATTCTTTCCTTCAGCAATGATTCCACTAACTTTCCCACCACTTATGGTAGAACATCCACCTCTGGGCCAGAAGGCTGTAGGTTCTAATAGGCCGCATAAAAAACAGGGACAACTGCTGACATAGGGCAGAGAACTCTGGCAAGCAATCAGACTTCCAGGAATACAGAAGACTATGGAATGACTGCACCTGGACCATCCGCGCTGCCAAAAGTAAACATTTTAGGGAAGCATTACAAACATCATGGGGAAACAGCAAGTCTTTTTGGAATAACCTAAAAGATGTAACAGGGAAAGTCAAGAAAGAGGCTCCACAAATGCTCAACATTGATGGTGCCCCTACCCTGGACTCCCTGACTATTGCCAACATGTTTAACAAAGCATTTACTGACCTTAACAGCGTACTTCTGACAAATTATCTTGAAGAAACCAACCCAAGCTCAAGCCAAAGCCTAGGGCCCACTCAAACATTCCCCCCCTTCTATTTCAAATCTGTCAACTACAACCAAGCAAGAAAATACATTCATAAGGTACTTGGAAAATCCAGGAAAAGCGGCGACACACTCAACCTCAAATTTATTTCCCTTGCACTTGATGAAATCCTCGCTCCCATTACTAAACTGCTGAACTTATCCCTGCAGCTGGCTCAATTCCCCCAAGCTTGGAAGTCAGCCCTGGTAACTCCGGTGCACAAGAGCAGTGACCGGGCACTGCATGCCAATTACAGACCTATTTCTATCCTTCCACCACTGTCAAAAGCGCTGGAGCACATAGTCTCAGACCAGCTGGTTGAATACCTTAATAAAAACAACATTCAGTGTCCGGAACAACATGGATTTCAGAAAGGGCACAGTACCTCCACAGCTTTTCTGGAGTTCACCAGCTGCATACACAGTTCACTGGACCAGGGTAACCTTGTTGGCACGGCCTTTATTAATCTAACAAAGGCCTTTGACACGGTCAGTCACTCTCTACTACTTCAACAACTCACCTCGATAGGCCTCTCTAACCCCACTACTAACTGGTTCAAAAACTATCTAGCTGATCGTTACCAACAGATAAAGATTTGGAAACATCACATCTGCGCCCCTGCCAGTTCATTGTGGGATCCCCCAGGGGTCAATCCTAGGACCCCTCCTTTTCAGCATCTTTCTAAATAGCCTACCTCGATCGTGTGACCAACGGATACTTCTCTATGCAGATAATGCTGTTATTTTTACATCTCAACATGACCCTCACACCCTAAATTATCAGCTACAACAAGCTTTTAAACAAACTGAAGATTGGTTCAGAGCCCACAAGATGGTTCTGAACCATAAAAAGACAAAAGCAGTGTTTTTAGTGGTGCTAGAAGCAAACACAAAGCAGCATCCCTTAACATCATTAACTGCACAGGGGTTTCACTTGAACAAGTGGAGCAATTCAAATACCTGGGGGTTACCCTTGACTGTTCCCTCTCCTATGCAGAACACACTGCGAATGTAGCCAAAACAGTCAACATAAGAATTGGGCTCCTGCACAGGCACAAGAAATGCCTAACACCTGAAGCACTCCAAACCGCAATCCATAGCACAGTTGTCTCCGTCATCGACTATGGATTGGTCATATACAGCTCAGCCACTCCCATTTCACTACGTAGGATAACAGTAGCCCTAAACAAAGCCTGCAGACTGCTCACCAATTCCCCCCAAATAATGTACGCATGTGACCTTTATGAGCAAGCCAGGTGGCTACAACTTGAAAATAGGATACAATACCAAACCTGCCTGTTAGCTAAAAAATCACTACTCGGACTTGAGCCTCCTGAAGTCACAAGCCTATTAAGCTTATTCACAGGCCCACACCGCACCTGGAACTCTGACCATCAGGTTCTCACCATCCCTCACTGCAAAACCTCCAAAGGGCAGAGGTCATATGCCTACCGGGCACCACTTTGGCTCAATAACCTCGGCACTGAACATAACGCCACACAGAGATTGAGGCTTTTCCAAGGCCAAGCTAAGACAACACCTACTGAAGAAAAGCTCCTGTGACTGCACTTTCCGATTACTCCACACACACACACACACACACTTCTGACCCTGGTCTTATTCACCTTTCAGGTTATTACCATCTCCTCACTACTCCTACTTTGTCCTTCTACCCTGAATTGTCCCCATTTTACCCTGCAATATTCTGCACTCTCCTCTGTCACCTCCCCCTAAATAGTCATCTTGCCCACCCCACACCACTCAGTGCCCCCTACTCTCCTTTATGGATAGCTGCTTACTGTCTTTTACCTGACAATGCCATCTAGGCTGCTACTCTTACCTGAATTATCCTAGTGTTAAAACCATCTCTGTTTCCTATTTACAATGTATTTTTGTCTATGTTTACTCACCTAGCTAGATACTCTTAAACCCACAATGTATGTATACCCACCCTTTACAACGTGGAACCTTTGTAAAAGAGTGGTCTCCCACTCAAAGTTATTGTAATCCAAGATTGAATAAATAAAAATAAATAAAATTCAACAGTGGGATTGGGCTTATACCACATGCTGACACCCGGGTGCAGTACTTTCGTGAATGTTGTACTGTTGGTGTGTGCAGTCCTTCAGAGATGAGGATTAAAAAAAAAATGATGCCATCTGCCTGTTCTGGTGGTTGTTCAGGTGGACATTAATGATCCCATGACATTTACTGAAAAGAGTAGGGGAATTTCACTGGAGTTCTGGCTAAATTTCCCCCATTCACAAAATTACAGACAACAGCTTTATGTGGTTCAGTATCATCAGTTAGTCTGCATCTGTATTAATACCCACCCCCTCACCCCCCACAATGGTATGAGGCTGAAAACAGGCAATATTTCCTAGCCCCCTGTCCTAATCAACAGAAACTTAGGAAATAAATGTATTTCCACTGTCACTTGTCCAAGAAGGAATTCAGTAAGGAAGAAGGAACACAGGCGAAGACAGCACCAACTGCAGCACCTCTAAAGACAGACTTATTATTTAACACACAAACTTGTAAAATTACAGCCCATATGATTTATAGCAGCAAGATTGTATTTACCTGTATAATTAATGCAGACATGAAAGGTTGTCATGCCCTATACTGGCATGCGGCACATAGTACCTGCTTACCGTATAGCATTGTTCGGATGCATGTACTTCTCCAATTTACATATAGTCCAGGTATGTAAAGCACTGACAGCTGAATGATACAGATGTATGCAGGCTCACACTGGGGGGGGAACTTCTGCCAACTTCTACTCTGCCTTGAGTCCCCTTCCCCTGTGTGATGCTTTTAAGCCTCAGCCCTTAAGCCTTGGCCCTTGCATGGAGGACCACTGCATGAAGGATTGCTAGACCACAAAGGGGAAGGTTGCGAAGAGTCATAGAATATGGGGAGTTCTCAGAAGTAAGAGAAGTTACAAGTGATGTACTGCATGGATTGGTGCTGGTACCTGTCCTTTTCAATGTGTTCATTTGTGACAAAGGGCAGGCATTAAGGGCAAGGTCTGCCTTTTTGTAGATAATACAAAAATCTGTACAAGTGTGGACACAGGAAGGGAATGAGGAACTCAGGGAGGATCTGGGCAGGTTGAAAAGCTGTCAAAGAAATGGTAGCAGCCTTTCAATGCAAAGAAATGTAAGGTGATGCATATTTGGAATGGTCTCAGTCACATGACCCACTGGTCAGGTTGAAGAACTTGATGCAAAAGTGGAAAAATTAAAGGTTCCAGCAGATAAAGCCCCTGACTTCAGCAGGTGAGGGTTGACTACTGTTGCTCTGTTTCCCATCACACATAAAAAGCAGTTTTGGGAACATGGGTGTAGCTATTTCAGAAACGTTTACAGAATTTTAGATCTTCCACACTATGGGTCAAATTCACATTTGGGCCCAGTGTGCACCAGATAAAGTGCATAATGGACCATGCAACTGTTGGCCACACACCCAAATCTGGTCGGACATATGAGGCCAGAATTCACTATCCCTTGCTGGCCTGATGCACAGGCACATAGTGCTATGCAAGGGTAGTGACCAGCAAGGGGCACAGATGTGAGCTGGGCACCATGTTTCCAGTCAGAAGCCTGGTCTAGTGGCACAGAATATCCCTTGCTCTGTAGGTAGGCAACCACTGCAGTTTCTTCTTTACTGTTGTCCACGCCCTCTGAGCAGCTTTCTGGTTTGGTGTGCTCAGAGTTAGGAGCTAGAATCAATGGATCAGGGTTTTGAGAGACTTTTCTTTTTGCACAGCTAACTTCTCAATCAGGAATTGTTGGGTTTTATGGCAAACCCCTCCTTCTCTTGCACAACTAATGTCACAGCTGGTAATTGCACAAACCCAGAATAAAAAGGTACTGTTAACAGTTGTGGAGGCTGTAACAGACAAATTTAAACAAAGTACTTGTACCAATACCTAGAAATATATGACTATAATTTCTCTGGTGCCTGCTTACCAAGTGATTATTTTTCATTCCAATATTTTATCCTTCCTTGGTGCATGGGGTTACCAGCAGCAGTTCTGCGTCATTCAGTAGGTAGCCATTTATTAAAGGAGTCCCTAAAGATCTAAAGGTTCAGAACACTATGTAAATATATATTTTATTTCATTTATTTGATTTCTGTGTAAGTTCACTGGACCCAAGGGGCCCATTTTCAGGAACAACCCAACCCACTAGGCAGTCACACAGGGATAATCAACAGGTAATAATATTGACATGTATTATATGAAAAATTACAGGTCATAACAGTTGCAGGCACAGGGTAATATAAAATGTTAAAAACACATAAGCACGTAAACAGAATCCATTTCATAATTCACAGGTCTATTGGTACAGGCTCCACCGACTACCATAAATGAAGACTGAACAGGCCTCCTGGAAGAAAGTATCAAATTTCAGTTTCTGATGGGGCCTGAAAAAGATAAATAATAATGTCAGATACAGTAACACAGAAATTATCAAAGACTCAAAGGTAAAATATCAGACTAGCATATCAAAATAAAGGGGCCATTGCAAATTGGTCACTATGACCAGGACAGGAGAAGGCACACAGAGTGTAAACCCAGGAGGCCACTCTCCAGAGCAATGTCTGTTCCAGATTGCTTCCTTTTTGCATGGCACCACCTTTTCTTCACCCACCAGGACCAGCTTGTGGAGATCACTATCACCAATCATGAACATGAACTGCAAGGGCATTGTTCTGTTATTTATTTAGTTAAAAGTTGGTGACTGGGAAAGGCACATTGGGGTGAGTCTTCAAGGGTGGTAAAGGTGGGGGGGTTTGGACATTTTTTTTCCTCGAGCCAAAGAGCATAGACACTGTCCATTTAGCATTTAGTTTTAGTTGGTTTTGATGGAACCAGGTCTGCACTTTGTTGAAGTCACGCTGAAGGGGGGTAGTGACATCAACGGCTGAGGGTCCTGAGTAGAATAACATGATATTGTTCATGTACATATATATTTTGAAGGGACAGCAGACAGAGGGGAAGTCTTTAATGAATAATGAGAAAAGAATGGGACCCAGTATGGATCTTTGGGGGACGCTGGCTAGAATAGGTAGGGGAGGGGACAGGGAGGTTCTGACAAGAACAGATTGCTGCCTATGTAGAAGATATGACCTGAACCAGTTTGTTGCAGCAGAAGCAAGCCCAGCAGAGTGGAGTTTCTGCACAAGAAGGGAATAGGAGATGGAGTCAAAGGCCTTAGCCAAGTCCACAAAAACGGCTGCAGTGACAAGTCTTTTGTCCATGGCTAACTGGATTGTGTCTGTTACACAGAGCAGGGAGGAGACTGTGGAGTGCTGTTTCCTGAATCTGGACTGGAAGGGAGGGAGACTATCTGTGGCCGATAGGTGTCCCAGGAGCCTAGAGTAGATAAGGGACTCCTGAAGCTTTGCAAGAGCTGGAAGGAGGTGAATGGGTCTGTAGCTGCCTGGAGAGGTTGGGTCCCCTCCTTTATGCACAGGGAGCACTTTGGTGAGTTTCCAGGCCAAAGGGAAAGTGCTGGTGGTGAGGGAGTGGTTTAGGAGGTAAACTAGTGGGGCAGCAATGGTGCGGGAGGGGATACAGAGAAACCTAGGGTGGAGGTCATCAGGGCTGGATTTTGTAGGGTTGAAGGCCATTAGTGCCTTGTAGACTTCATGGGAGGAGATATGGGGAAATGAGAAACCAGGCCCAGCAGTGGTAGGGAGGAATCAGAGGTAGGGGTGTGATCAGGGAGTGCACAGGTGGTAAAGAATGTTTAAGACCTCCGCAACTGCAGCAGAGTCAGAGACTGATGTACTCTCATAATTTAGAATTTGAAAAGCCTTAGCAGTGGGGGGGGGCTCAATGAGGTTGTGGAGAGCTTGCCAGAAGTTGGCCGGGGAGCCTGATCTAGTATGAAGCTGAGCCTTAAAGTAACCAGATTTAGCCTTTCTGATGGCTTTTGTACAGGAATTTCTGAGGGACCTGTACCACTGGAAGTCCAAAGGGAGGAGGGAGGACTTGAATTTAGCCCAGCTTTTGTCATGTGATTCACAGAGGGGAATGAGGGCAGGAGTAATCCAAGGGAGCTGGTGACATTTTACTCTAGCCCTTTTTAAGGGGGCATGAACATCCCAGACACCAGTAATCATGTCAGTAAACAGTTGGAGAGTTGAATCCACATTCACAGGTGCCCGATCATTATGGAACAAATCGTGTAGGAGGGAGTTAGTATCTAGATGGTGAGAGGGGCAGAACCAAATATATTTGGGAGCCTACTGGGTTGAAGCTTTACATACTCAAACGGTGATACAATGGCCACTAAGGGCATCAGGGAGTACACCAGCAGCAGAGATACGGTGGGGATGTGAAGTAAGCACCCAGTCAAGTAGGGAGTGCTTGAAGGATTTGGGGTTCAAATGAGTAGGCTCCAAGATAATTTGGGAGAGGTTTAGAGGTTCAATTTTAAGAATAGAGGGTTTGGTGGAGGGGAGAGCCACTCCTGGTTGAAATCACCAAGCAAGATGAGCTCATCTTTGCTTGAGTGAGAGGAGATTATGTGAATGCACTCGATCGCATTATTGTGGAGTGCTTTGGGAGGCAATAGAGTACTGCGATGTAGATTGGGAGGGTGGAGGGAAGGGAGAGGAGGACAGTGAGGAGATTATGGGAGGAGAGCTTAGTGTCACTTAGGGATATAGAGCAAGAGAGGGAATTTTTGCCGTAGATGGCCACTCCTCCATTCCACTTACCACGGTTCTGATGGAAGAGGTTGTAATCATGAATGGAGATGGAGGAGTCAGGGATTTTGGAGGAGAGCCAAGTCTCTATGATGCATAATAAATCAGGGGAGTGTTGGGTGACCCAGACTTTTAGGTTGTCTGTTTTGGGAAGAATGCTCCTGAAATTTATGTGGAAAATGCATTGACCCTTTGGCTGCACAGGAGGAGCCTGAGTTAGTGGGGAGCCAGGGTTGAATTTGATATCCCCACAGAGGAGCAGAAGGAGTAAGTAGAGGGAAAACAGGGGGGTATTTAGCCCTTCTGGGTGTGTGTTGGCATAGGGCAGGAGAGGAGAGGCAGATACAGTGGAGGAGGGCCTCAAGATTTAAGGAAGGGGAGGACAGCAGGCTAGTGTTGGAAGGTGAAGTAAGTGAAAAGAGAGGAGGAGGGGCAGTTGGGAGGTACAGCAACAGTAGGGGAAGGGGAAGGGGTAGGGTGGAGAGGAGGGTGTTGGACAGGCTGGGGGGAGATGTGAGGGGGTAGTGGGGGTGGCGTAAGAGAAGATGGAGGAGGAGGAGAGGGTGGACCAGGGAGGCAGACCATGGAGTGAGATGGAAAGGTGAGGGGAAGTTAAGAAGATGGGAGAGAGATGGAGAGAGAAATGCAAGAGAAGGCAGCAAAGAGTAATTAGGGAAGAGATAGGCATAGCTGTGTGGGCGGGAGGAGAAGGAAAGAGGAGTAGGTATGGGGGTAGGAGTTATAATGCTGAGTGATGTTAGAGGGAGAGAAGCATCTATAAATGAAACAGATGATTACCAGTGGCCAATAGTGGTAGAGAGTGATAAGATGCAAAAGAAAAAGTGGGCTGTTAGTAAAAAACTTCCGTCATCGCGTGAATTTAGTCAATAAATTGCGAGGCAGACAAGGGTGGTGGGTGAGGGGCGGGTGGGGAGTCATCGCAGAAGTGGTGACAGGAACACTGTTAAGCTCCCTCAGTAAAATATTGCAAGCACTTACACTTGGCAATACAGGGCTAACCAAAGAAAAGCTGCGATCTGTTAAGCTACCGTAAGACTCAAGAAGAGTAAATGTAGATGACTCTTGCAGTACAGATGAGTAAAAGAAAAAGTGCCACTTTCAAACACTCCTTAACTCACACTCCTTAACTGCCATGAGCTATCTTGAACAATTGCCCTCATATGGTCCCCTACACTTTAAGTTTACACTTTGTCCATTCCACAAAAAATGCTCCACAATATAGGCATCCAAGTGAATGGTGTAGGGCTGGGCAAAATTAGCTGATCCCCCTTCTAAGAAATTCCATGAATTTCATGAGAGTTCATGGAATGTTGCGAAATGTTCCCAATATTTTCAGATGGTTAGAACTCAACCACCCTTTCTTTTCGAGACCTGTAGATTAGTATGTTCACTGTAATAGGGAGCTCCTATTATTTACCCTGTAAATCATAAAACAATGTGCCAGCCCCCCCCCCTTCTGTCTTCTTGTTTTCTTTCTTCTTTTCTTTCCTTTTTTCATGTCAGGGTGGCCAACCTGACATTCTCATTGCTTTTCTGTCCCCTATTTTCTTATAAACTCCCCCTGCTTGCACATTAAGCACTAAAAGCACTTCTCCTTGATCTCCCAAATTTCAGATAATTATTAGCGCTAGTCACACTGTTTGTAAAACTCCTGAGTGGGAGCAAATGGGAATAAGTGAATATCACACTTTAGGTTTAGAAAAACTACTGGTGCCCCTGACTACTAAATGGTCCCGCTTCTGAGTGTGATCGAGTGCCAGAACTACGGCTGCATGTTGCAGCTCTTATTTGCAGAAGGCATCTCTGGTGTCTGGAAATGTTCCCAGTCACAATATGTGACCCAGGAGCATGTGTTATATAATAAATGAAATATGAAAATGAGTTTCTGCAGCCCCAGAGATGTTGTGACTGGGGCTGCTTGTAGTAATACAGCTTATTTGGGAAAAAAGGGCCAAATAAAAAGTCCCTACTTGTTAAAGCATGGAAAAATATGGAAACTCCCAATTATGTTATGCTACGGCCTATGGAAACACCCCATTATGTAATGTCACAGCAAATGGGAATTCCCCCAAAAAGTGTGATGTAATCCCTAGGGTATAAATAGAGCACACCACTAGGGGAATGTGAGATAGTCGAGTCAGTCTAGTGCTGACAGTGAGCAGGAAAGACCTACTTGTGGAGTGTGCTGTTTTCACACCAGAAGGGATTACACTTAGGCTATCTTGGCTGAAGTAAAGCTGCAGCCTCTGTTGATGGAAGCAGAGGGCTGAATTATCGTGTTGAATTAATCAACTGTTATTTTTATTTCTGTATTATGTTATTTTTATTTATTGAAAATAAATTGATAAATGCACTTGTGCATTTTTATGCACTTTACCTTTGGTTGCTGTGTCTTTGTATCCTGCGCCATCACACTGGTGTCAGCAGTGGGATGCCTGGCTCGTTTAGTCTGCTTGGGAAACACTGCCAGGGGGTACAGTAATATATGAGCAGTGTCAGTGGCTCAGTAGGTAGCACACTCACCTCTGAGGCCGGGAGATCAGAGGGCTGTGGGTTCAGTTCCCACATCTGGCACTTGGGTTAATATCCCAGTACTGACACTGTAGTGTAGCATGAGAGGGGTGCTGCACTTCTGATGTGCCGTCTTTCAGATGAGACATTAAACTGAGGTCCCATCTGCCTGGATTGGTGGTAGTTCAGGTGGATGCTAAAGATCCCATGGCACTTCTCGAAAAGAGTAGGGGAATTTCCCCGGTGTCCTGGCCAAATTTCCTTCATTCATTAAAAATACCACCAACAGCTTAATCTGGTTCAATTTCAGTTGCTTACCATCTGTATCCTCGCCCCACCCCCCCCAGGACGCTCCTGAAAAAGGGACTTCTAGGCCTAGTGGGCTTACTGGGTCAACAAAATTCAATAAACAAACAAACCCGACACATGCACAGGGTTAAAAGTGCAAAGTCAAGGAAAATCCAATGGACTCGTGCCATGGCTGATAAATTGGGTTTGAAGTCTATGCCAGGATTGGAACCAGGAGCTTGACCAAAGATGGCGGCAAGAAAGGAAGAAGAGGAACACATGGATGAGGACTTGACTGAGGAAGAAAAGAAGAGACAGCTGGAGGAAAGTGCCCCAGAGGATCCCAGTAAACTGCTGCAATGGTTGTGCTTATGACAACTAGAGATGGAGAGTGAGAGGGCCGAAGAGCAATAGCTACAAGAGGAGGACCAACGACAATGAGATGAGGACAGGAGACTGCAAGAGGAGGATCAGAGCAGACAGGATGAGAGGTGGTGGGATGCCTTACTGGCTAACCAGGCCCTTACCGCTGGGCAGCCTGATCGAAATATTCCCCAAACATTAAATTAACAAAATTGATTGTGGCTGATTATATAGAAGCCTATCTAATGACATTCGAGTGCATAGCTCAGACATACACTTGGCCCAGAGATCAGTGGGTCATCAGACTTGTCCCCTATCTGTCAGGAAGAGTCCAGCTGGTCTATAGTCATCTTAGTGTACCTGACTCCAACAACTATGAGTGGGTGAAGGAAGAAATTTTGTGCAGATACGACATCAACACCGAAACATACAGACAGAGGTTTCATTCCCAGAAGATGACTGGACAGGATACCCCCCAGGGAAACTTATGCCAGACTTCGGGATTTTTGTTGCAAGTGGTTACAGCCAATGGTCAAAACACTTGACCAGATTTTGGAACTTGTGATAATTGAACAATTCATCCAGGTGTTGCCTTCAGATGTCCAGGTTTGGGTGAAGGAGCATAAGCCGGACACAGCTGAGAAGTCCATCACTCTGGGCAGAGAATTACCTGGTGGCCAGACCATCAAAACCCCATAGATACCAAGGCTCTTCACCCCAACCTACAACACCAGTAAGATCCTTTGACTTTAATTATCAGAGACAGTCACTAACTGGGGGAACCAATTGGAGAAGGGATCAATGAGGAAGGCCCTACTCAGTGGACGTTTTCTGCCATAGATGTTTGGGGAAGGGTCACATATCTTGTAACTGCCCAAATAGAAGGAATGAACCTGCCCACTTAGCACTGGCAAATTGGGGGTATGTTACGACAGTTCGTATTGGGCAAAATCAAATGTTGGGGTTAGTAGACTCAGGCAGTAAGCAGACCCTGATGAGGGCAGATATTGTAAAAGAATCCAGCAATACAGGGTCAAATGCTAAGGTAATCTGTGTGCATGGGGATGTCCACCAGTACCCAACAGTCACTGTAGAAATAACAGTGGAATAAGAGCAACAGCAAATCACAGTTGGTCTAGTACCCAGATTACCAGTCCCCATTATTATTGATCAGGACTTCCCCAACTTTGATAGTTTAATGAAAGGTCAACACACACATGACCAGCTTGTGGCAGTCACCACCGGGACCAAGGCAAAACAAGAACAGTCCCAAAACATTTTCCCTTTTGAGGAAAGTATATATGAAGGTCCTGAGAAAACAAGGAAGGAAAAAAAGGCAGACAAAAAGAAATGGAGGGATATCCATCAGGAAGGAATACCTGATATTGGGTCTGACTTTACCAGAACTGACATAAAAACAGAACACAAGGTTGATGAGACTTTGAAACCTTTATTTTTACAGGTGGACCAGGTGGTTGTAGAAGGGCAACCTCAATATGTACTCGTAAATGATGTTTTGTACAGAAAATGTATTAACCCCACTACAGGGGAATGTGTGGAACAAATGTTGGTGCCTCAGAAATACCAAGAAAGGTTAATGTATCTGGCCCATGATATACCCATGGCTGGTCATGAAGGCCGAGATTGGACCCTAGGTAGATTATCCAATGGGTTCTTCTGGCCTGGTATGCATGAAAGTGTGGCTGAGTACTGCCGCATTTGTCTGGAGTGCCAAATGGTGGCTAAAGGTGGAAAAAGGGATAAGGTACCCCCTACAACCAATGCCAGTGGTAAGATTCCCTTTCAAAAGAGTAGCTATGGATGTGGTAGGCCCCCTAACAAAAAGCTCTAAAGGTAACCAGTTTATCTTAGTAGTCTGTGACTATGCCACAAGGTATCCTGAGGCAATACCCTTCGGACTGTAACGGCCCCTCGGATTGCCAAGAAATTGGCCAGCATTTTTAGTTGATTGGGTATCCCTCAAGTCATTTTGACTGATAGAGGTACTAGCTTTACCTCAGTACTCCTTAAAGAGTTATATCACCTGTTAGAGATCTCTGCTGTCCAAACCTCTCCCTATTACCCCCAGACTGATGGCCTGGTGGAGCATTTTAATAAAACCCTTAAACATATGCTCCAAAAGTATGTACAGGCAGAGGGATGTGACTGAGATAAATATCTACCCTATCTCCTGTTTGCCTATCGGGAGGTGCCCCAAGCCACCACAGGGTTGTCACCCTTCATCCTACTGTATGGGAGAAACCCCAGAGGCTCTTTGGATGTGGTCAGGGAGCATTGAAAAGAAGGAAAGGATATGGGCCATATGAATATGATAGACTATATGTCCAACTTACAAAATAAATTGATGAAATATGTTACAATGGCCCATCAAAATGTGGTTCACTGACAGGTAGGACAAAAATAATTTTATGATGAAGGGTTGAAAGAGAAAACATACCAACCAGGGGATAAAGTCTTGTTATTGTTACCCTCATCAGAAAATAAGCTATTGATGAAATGACAAGGCCCTTTTGTAATCAGCAAAGAAGTGGGTAAAGTTCATTATGAAATTGTAATGCCAGGTCAAAAATAAGAAAATCTATCATGCTAACCTCTTAAGAAAATGGTTTATTAGACAGGACCCTGTACCCAATTATTTCATTCATCCTGAACAGGATATCACAGAACTAGAGGAGGTCTATGAAAGGCTTGAGCAAAGCATAGAGAGTACAGGGGTACATGTCAACCCAGCTTTAGATATTAAACAGAAGCATGAGGTAGATCAACTATTGGAGTACTACAGGGACATATTTACCAGCATCCTAGGGAGAGCAAATGGGGTAGTACAGACCATAAGGGTAACACAAAGGAAACCCATTCATCAAAATCCCTACCTGTTGCCAGAAAGGGCGAGACAGGATGTCACTGAAGAGATAAAGAAAATGGAAGACCTAGGGGTCATAATACCATCCTGTAGTGCTTGGTCCTCGCCAGTGGTGATAGTGCCAAAAAAGGAAGGAGGTATCCAGCTATGTCTAGACTTTAGAAAGATCAATGCCAGTTCCACATTTAATGGATTTCCTATGCCATGCATAGATGATTTGCTAGATGGAATTGGGAATGCCAGGTATATTAGCACACTTGACCTGACAAAAGGTTACTGGCAAATCCCTCTAGCTTTACATGCACAGGAACTGACTGATTTTAGCACCTCTGTAGGCCTTTACCAGTTTATGACCATTCCTTTTTGCCTTCATGGCACCCCCACTACCTTCCAAAGGTATATAGACCAGGTACTGTGTGCCCATATCCAGTATAGTGCCGCATACCTGAACAATGTTGTCATATTTAGCCCTGACTGGCACACGCATCTTGTACACCTTAGTGCTGTTGTACAGTCTATTCAAGACTCTGGCCTGACTATCAACCCCTCAAAGTGTGCCATTGCTAGAACAGTAACTAAGTACTTAGGATTTGTAATTGGGAAAGGTACTGTTAAATCCAAAGTAAGCAAAGTCAAGGCCATAGATGACAGTTCCATTCCCCTGACAAAGAAACATGTACATTCCTTTTTGGGTCTGGCCAGTTACTAACACCAATTTATAACAAACTTTGCCACTATAGTAATGCTACTGACAGACCTTACTAAAAACAAATGTCCTAGCAAAGTCCAATGGTCCCAGGAATGTGAAGAAGCATTCCATAGCATAAAAACTACATTATGTTCCTCCCCTGTATTGCTTAGCCCAGACTTTTCAGTCCCTTTTGAAGTGCACACTGATGCCTTTGATACAGGCATTGGAGCAGTCCTTTCCCAAAAGAAAAAGGGCATGGAACATTCTGTCATTTTTATTAGTCAAAAGCTACATGAAAGGGAGAGAACGTATTCGACTGTAGAAAAAGAGTTTCTAGCACTGAAATGGGCCATAGAGGCCTTAAAATACTATCTATGGGGAACAGAATTTAAGGTACTCACTGACCACAACCCTTTGTGTTGGCTGCAACAAATGAAAGACCAGAATGGCAGGATCATGAGGTGGTACCTGGCACTGCAGCCTTACCGCTTTACGGTGGAACATAGGGCAGGATCTAAACACCAAAATGCTGATTTCTTGTCCCGCTATGGGGCTCATGCTGATGTAACATGAAGAAAGATTTGATTATGATGTATGATGTCATGGATTGCTGAGGAACTGTTTAAATGTTTTTGTGTTTAAAGTTATATGTGTATTACTTATATTAACATGCCTCAAGGAATAGAACAGTATTGGAGATATTGAGGTACCTGGATGTTGATACCGTTTAGAGACTTTTTAGTGTGTGCCTGAATCGGAGCTTCTAAGAGTGGGTGAGTGGAAGTTCCAACCCTCCTAGGGTTTCAGGAGGGTGTCTGACAACAGTAATACTGTTGCCTCTTGGTGAGGGAGGTGTGTAACAGGGAACTCCTGTTATTTACCCTGTAAATCATAAAACAATGTGCCAGTCCCCCCCCCCCCCACTCTCTTCTGTCTTGTTTTCTTTCTTCTTTTCTTTCCTTTTTTCATGTCAGGGTGGCCAACCTGACATTCTCATTGCTTTTCTGTCCCGTTTTCTTATAAACTCCCCCTGCTTGCACATTAAGTGCTAAAAGCACTTCTCCTTGATCTCCTAAATTGCAGATAATTATTAGCGCAAGTCATGTTGTTTGTAAAACTCCTGAGTGGGAGCAAATGGGAATAAGTGCATATCATGCTTTAGGTTTGGAAAAACCACTGGTGCCCCTGATTACTAAATGGTCCCGCTACTGAGTGTGATCAAGTGCCAGACCCACAGCTGCATGTTACAGCTCTTATTTCCAGAAGGCATCTCTGGTGTCTGGAAATGTTCCCAGTCACAATATGTGACCCAGGAGCATATGTCATATAATAAATGAAATATGAAAATTAGTTTCTGCAGCCCCAAAGATGTTGTGACTGGGTCTGCTTGTAGAAATAAAGCTTATTTGGGAAAAAAGGGCCATATAAAAAGCCCCTACTTGTTAAAGCATGGGAAAATATGGAAACTCCCCATTATGTTATGTCACGGCCTATGGAAACTCCCCATTACGTAATGTCACAGCAAATGGGAATTCCCCCAAAAAGTGTGATGTAATCCCTAGGGTATAAATAGGGCTCACCACTAGGGGAACGTGAGATAGTCTAGTGCTGACAGTGAGCAGGAAAGACCTACTCGTGGAGTGTGCTGTATTCACACCAGAAGGGATTACATTTAGGCAATCTTGGCTGAAGTAAAGCAGCAGCCTCTGTTGACGGAAGCAGAGGGCTGAATTATTGTGTTGAATTAATCAACTGATATTTTTATTTCTGTATTATTTTGTTATTTTTATTTATTGAAAATAAATTGATAAACGCACTTGTGCATTTTTTGTGTACTTTACCTTTGGCTGCTGTGTCTTTGTATCCCGCGCCATCACACTCACCCGTAGATTATGGATATAAGGTCCTACCAAACTGTATGGTATCTGTATATGTAGTATTGAACATGCAAGTGTTCAATATTTGGCAGTTAATTCTTTGTAACATTTCAAGAAATGCTACCAACATTTTTGAATTTCTTTGCACTGACCATCCTCCTCTCCTCCTCTAGTGGCTAGCTTCTCTCCTTGGGCTCCTTCCTAAGGTAACTTTAGCATAAAGGAATTAGGTTCCCAAGGCACCTCTAGGGATAGAAGCCTCCTTAAGAAGGTTATTTTGCCTTCATGATACATTGACAAAGTGGTAGTCACATGGGATGAAGAGTGCAAATGGCCAAAAGCATTTACATAAAACAAACAATTCAATCATACAACTAGTTTTCTGACTAGCAGCATTGCTGTTCAAGCATCCCCACACAATTTAGTTGCATACGCCCATTGAACAGCTGTTCATAACTCCGTTGTCAATAAAGGTAGGGACTTAAAAACTGTCATGTTCACCCATGGAGTAAAGGGTAACACATGACTTTAAGAGGTACATTTGTTACTCCTACCTAGAGATGGATGCAACTATGATTCCTCCCCCCCCCGCCACCACCAATCCTAGCCCCATGAATTGCAGCTATGTTTCTTTATTTATTAAAAAAAAAAAATTATGGCTTTGAAAATGAAGTCTTTTTTGGGATATGTTTTCAGTCAAGGTGTTGACCCTCCACTGCCTGATGTCCCGCATCAGGGTTGGTTCCTAGTGACCTCCCAGCCATTAATACCCCCTGTTCACATGCCTGGTTTTTCTACAGACTTTTATCCTTTCCAAAATATCATGGTCTTGTGTGCTGTCCAGGGAAGCACCTCTTTACAAGAGACAGAGAGTTGTGTTTCAAAACAGACTTAGTGTGTACTTGAAACCCTTGAAGGGGAATGGTCATAAAATAAATGCGTGTGGAGAGTTAAAGTGTGCCAAAACCAGGTCATACATTTGGCAGTTTTATGTATAATCATTATAGGGATTATTAGGAACCCCCTGATAATATACAATTTCAAAAACTTTCCTCTCTGTCAATTAGAACTGGCTGCTCTTGTACATGAAAAGTTTTACAACTTTAACAAACACCTCCGTACCACAAGGGCACTTGTGTTATTCAACTCCAAATTGAAAAAAATTGATGTTATTTTAAAATATTTTGCTGAGTGTGGTTCTGGCTTAACCCTTTTGTGCAATACTAAGCTCATTCAACAATTTATTTCTGCCAGTATATGGTGCTGTTGTGGCATAATGAACAGTTCATATTGAAAACAAATAATGTATGTCATGCGGGGGGGATGGAAACCCACAGAAATGCAAAACTGAAAAGAAAATGTTAAACTTTAAGTCATTTCATAACACGATTTGTAACCCATGCCCTTGGGGGGGTCCATAAAAATACAGTACAAAGGTAAGCAGGCCAGGGGTTTTCTGTTGACTGGGGAAATATTAGATGCTGCATATTTATTTGAAGCCAAACGGTACTCACAGGTCAGACCTGAAATACGGGGTACTTAGTAATTGAACCCAGATAGTGTCCTAACGGAGGGCACATGGTAACAATGTTAGAATATAAATCATAGCAACAGTTATCAAACAGTGCAGTTCATGAAAGGGTGGTTGTAACTTAGTTACCATCCCAATAGTTCATTCCATCTAGCCTAAATCCTGACTTTAGCATCCCTGATGCCATTTAGAAAATTGTAAACTTTATTAATTTTTGTGAAAACATCATAAAACGAACAAACTGCGTAACACAGAACAATGCATAACAATAAAAGACAGACTACAGTACCTGACCCATCCTATTCAGGAAGCAGGTAGTAATTTAAATGATGCTGATACAAAAGGTGTACACAATAGGTAAAGGAAGGTTTAAAAGTACAATAAGCCAAACATAGCCAATACCAATATTGTAGGTGCTACAATTAGCTAAGAGTAAGGCGTCTAGTATTCCCCATCTTTTATAGTATAATGCATGGGCATGTCTCACGTGACATATCATTTTATATATCCTCAATGCTTCCAAGATTGTTATGCCATTCCTGATAGGAGGGTACCACTTTTTCTATCCAGTGCTCGAGGATAAGCATTTTTGCTATGGCTGAAATAAGAGAAATATGATATTTCAGCTGACAAAAAAACAGAATCTAGGTTAAGCCCAAGTAAACAAATTTGGGGTGTAAAAGTGTTCTCTAGTCTCAATAATGGATCCATTCTAGACTTACTCTCATACCAAAAGGGTTTTACTCTGGGACAATCCCATAGGATGTGTTTAAGCATGCCTCTGTGGATCTTACACCTGGAGCAAAGGTCAGAATTAAGCTTCCCCATTTTCTATAATTTTACTGGGGTGTAGTATAAGTTGTGATTGATTTTGTATTGCATTAACCCAGGGCTGTCAAATTTAATAAACCTATGGGTATGTTTCCATCAAGTAGTTATGTTATTTGTATTGGACAGCTCAGGGGGAATTCAGATTGCCAAAATAAGCAATTGACATGGGGCGGGATATTTAGACTGCGCCAGGCTGTGGCGCAAGCCTGGGCACAGCACAACTTTGATGCGCAAGGGTGTTGACAGGGTGATATTCAACGGAGCTGCGCTAAGGCACAGCATCGTTGAATATCGTACCTTGGCCATTGCAGTGCGCATGGTGTAGTGGCACTCCATCAGCGCAAGTGGCCAGAGTGGAGCAGGGGGATGCACTAGTGCAAGTGCCATTGCGATAGGTGCAACCACCGCGATATTCAAAAGTGCACATGCAAATGGGCTATAATGTATGCAAGGCGCAAATAGGGCCATTTGCATGCCATTATGGCCCCATTTGCATGCAGGTGCACCACTCCTCTGAGACTTGCGCCTGGCGCCCTGCCAGGCTGCAGCCGTTGGAGACCAACGCCCCCTGCACATCACAGAAAAGTGCCCCAATGCCCAATCACAGGCATGTGTATATGTAAGAACACGTCCAATATCCCTGGTGGTCCAGTGGACTGCTTGCAGCCCGATCACGGGCAGTAGTATATTTAAATACATATCACTCCATCCCTGGTGGCCCAGTGGACCGCTTGCAGCCCGATCGCGGGCAGTAGTATATTGAAATACATCTTACTCCATCCCTGGTTGTCCAGTGGACCACTCGCAGCCCGATCGTGGGCATAAGTATATTTATAAACAGTTAACTCTATCCCTGGTGGTCCAGTGGACTGCTTGCAACCCGATCGTGGGCACATGTAGAAATATTAATAGTCCTTTATCCCTGGTGTCCAGTGGACCACTCGCAGCCCGATCGTGGGCATCAGTAATATCTTATGCCAAACCAATCCAACCCTGGTGGTCCAGCGGTACCCCCACCACCCGCCCACTGAGCCCCACCACCCCACTTCCCCAGTCAGTGGTGGGTGGCAGCTCCCCACCTGCTTGCCGCCCCACCACCCACTGACTGATTCTGTACAGTAGGGCTGTACGTCCATTGGTCCACAGCGTGAGCCAATGGGCGTGCAGCCCGTACCATACTACACAGTCCAGAAATGTGAATGGATCCATTCACATATCTGGACTGTGTAGTACAGTCCCTAGACACACAGAGAATATGAGCCAGTTTGTGCAAGTGGTTAGTGGCTAATCTGCCTTGCATGAAGTCCACTTGTTGTGGACTGATCAAAAAGTTCCAAACCGCAATAACTCTGGTAGCTAAACCTTTAGCTAATATTTTCATGTCACTGTTTAGGAGTGAGATAGGCCCTATAGCTGCCCATTAATAATGGGTCCTTATCACGTTTAGGAGGAAGGGTTAAGAGGGCTTCCTGTAGGGTTTGGTCCAAGTCCTGCTTCACTTTGGCTTCATTAAAAAGTGATGCAAGGGGCTTGGATAGATCAGGAGCCAGGACTTTATAAAAATTAGATGAGAAGCCATCTAGGCCAGGTGCTTTGTCCAGTGGACTAGAAGTTATAGCCTGTTTTAATTTTTGTATTGATATGGGGGCACCCAGTTCATTGAGTTGTTCTGCTGTACTGTAAGTTTGGGCATGTTTGCCTTGTGGAAAAACTATTGGATCTCAGGCAGTTGCACAGATGTGTCTTTTGCAAATGACTCAGCAAAAAATTCATGAAAGGCTTTAGCAGTATTTCTCAGATTGGATAGAAGGTGGCCATATTTGGCTTTGATTGACCAGACATATTTGCTAGTTTTCTGTTGCTTAAGCCTGAGGGCCAACAACCTTCCAGCCTTTTCTCCTTGATCAAAATATTTAGTTTTAGCCCTAGAAATTGTAAATTCTGCCTGTTTCTTGAGGAGTTCCCCATATTTGGCTCTAGCTGCAATTAACTGGAGGAGAGTAGTGGTGCTGTGACCCCCAGAGACCTTACGTTTGAAGTCCTTGATAGATTGCAACAGTTGTTTGCCATCTGCCTCTTTTTCTTTCCTAGTAGAGACCAGATGAATGAGTTCTCCCTAAGTTTACATTTGAAGGCCCCCCAGATGTGTGCCTGCCTAGTTACTGAGTTTGTATTGGTTTGGAAGAACTGGGTAGCACACTCCTTTATTTTGTCTAAACACAATGGGTCCATTAGGAGGAGGTAGTTCAAGCTCCAAAATTTGTTCTTGCAAACCTGTTTTGGGGGCAGAAAGGATAGGGTAACAGGGGAATGGTCAAATATAATGTTGGCTTGTATTTCACAGAGGATGGTGACCTTAAGGATGTCTTAACTCACTAAAAGGAAATCAAGTCTTGAAAGGGAATCATGGGCTGTGGACCAGAATGTATATTCATGAGAATGAGGGTGCAGAATCCACCATATGTCCACTAAATCCAAAGAGTCCTGTAGTTCTCTAAAGGCATGCTGAGTGGATGAGAGGCCCTACTGCATAGATGTGGACCTGTCTAGGGAGTTATCTGGCACTAGATTCCAATCACCTGCCAGAATAATAGGACTACTGGATGTGGCCACCAGCTTAGATAGAACTGTTGTGAAAAACTGGGGTTCTTCTTTATTTGGGCCATAAATTGAGGCAATAGTTATCTCAGAATTACCAAGGATGCTTCTGACAATAATGTATCTCCTTAGTGGGTCTGGTTGCTGGTCTAGCAGTTGAAAATGCAGGCTTCTGTGAATGAGAATAGCCACCCATGCACATTTATTACTAAAACCAGAGGCAAACACCTGTCCAACCCATTCTCTCCTCCAGAGTGTAGCTTGATGCTCAGTGTATGCATCTCCTAATGAAAAGCAGTTTTAACCCCCAGGAATTTAATATGCCTGAGGTGTTGGTATCTCTTTTCTTTAGTTTGCAGCCCTTTCACATTCCATGTTAAACAACAGTAAGGGTTGACTGTCATCATCAGGGATTAGTTAATGCCTGGGAAACCTGAATGGAAACAATTAATGGAAGCTTAACGTTTTGCTTTTGGCAGACACTGGAAAGGGTGGGATTGGCTGACTCCAGACCTGTAATTCTGTGCTGGCAGCTGTTTCCTATTACGTAGTAGAAGTAAGGTTACATAAAATGTATCAGCAATGCATCAATAGCAGCAAACATCACAAACAACAAAACTGACTGGAAAAAAACATGTAACAAGAGTAACTGTCATTACACCACTTAAAGGAACACATTTGTGGTGTAATGAAAGCAACTGGTTAACAAAAACTGTTGTGAGTGGTTTAAGACCCACAACAGCCACAACCTTAGTTGACATTTTGACTGGTGCAGTGTAACCAACCACAATTGGCTAGTCTGGGCTGGGCTTGAATGAGGGTGACCCTCCACCCCAGAACTCACACACATTACAGTGATGAAAAAAACTGTAGTAAAAAGGAATTTGGTATGGCATGGAGTGGTAAGAGAGGTGTTTACACTTTAAACTCTGCATACCAATAGAACATAGATATGCATGAGATGCTAGTTAAATGAGAGGAGTCATATAAAATATTGTAGGAGTTGTTCCCCTCCCTCATCCCATCCCCAAGTACAAATATAATTTTCTCTGAATGTCCCAAAAAGGCAAATATTTCAGCCTGAGCAGCTTTTTCATGGTAATCATGGGAGACAGTTTAAGTTGACCCAGCTTATGAGGCTAACCCCATAATGTTTTGTGCTGCACAGCTCTTGAGAGAAGGTAGTTGAGCAATCATGTGGAGGGACATTGAAAAGAGTCACAGTACCTATGGGCACACAGGGAAGAGGCATTCTGCTGGGAGTGTGTCTATTACTACAATGCTGCTATATTGTTGAGTCAGAAGGGTCATGTGAGCAGAAGACAATCAGTAATAGCAGACTGAACCATCTTTGAGGCTGACTCTTGTAGCGGGATAAAGCCGTACCTTATTGTTCTGATCATATTGCATGTTATTTTATGTGTGTAATACATCAGGTATGCCCATGGTGGCCCAGTCTAACTTGCAAGGGATCATGGGTAGAAGGAAAACATGGGCCCTGGAATGATGTAATTCCTTGTTGCTGGGCAGAAACTGTTAACTGCTATAGTCAGGGACTGGGTTTGATTAGACCATTTAAAAGGAAACAAAAGTGCTAATTAAGCAGGGCTGGAAGGCCAGGCACATCCAGTTGGGTATGAATAGCCCAAAACCTCTAGTGGTGCCATGTACTCTGTGTCCCTTTTATCCTGATAATCTACCCTGAGTTAATCTAATTATAGCTTAATGGACTGGCATTTACTGTAGATGAATTGCTGTACTGAGTTTAGCTTGATTACAGCAATTTAAGGGGGAAGGAGGCTGGCTCTGCTCCTAAAATTCAGGCTGAAATTGGCTTGCCTCTGAGCCCTCTGATCTCCTACTCAGAAATGAACATTTGTTTTTTGTAATAAAATACTAAAACCTGATTGATTGTGTAGCCATGGAGACAGAATGCTAGGCAACTGTGGAGCAAGTCAGTATCCATTGGACCTGCCCTTTGAGAACTCCTTAAAACAGGGGTGCAAGACTTTATCAGATCCTTTTGCCTTTTTTTTTTGGAACTTGTATTTTGAGAGCAATAGTCAATACACATTACATTTCACACAGATAATGAGGCCAGCCATACAAGTACCTTCTTAGTAATACACCTTTGATAATTTCTATTGGTCTCTTCATGCAAGTAACTACAGTAGGTATCCGTTATGCTTATAAAACAGTTTAATTTTCCTGTTGTTTGTTGTCTTTGTCCTGCAGGTATCCATGGGATGGTCCACTGGTACAAAGTCCCACAACTATAATATTCAAGTCTTCTATATGGACTACAACAGGAGAGAAGAATATCTACACCTTATAAGAATTCCATTGTTATATAACTGGTCTCAGTCTCTTAAATGAGATAGGAAATTATTTGTGCATATTTAACTGTCTTTCTATTTTCCTATCCATGCTAGTTATGTATTCTGATATGCTTTGATGATTTTTTGTAGCTTTGGGGTGCCCTCAGATCTACATTAAGTTCCACTTTACTCACCAGCTACTGCTCTTGATTTTCATATCTCTAAGACATTCTGTGACATCACAGACTCCCATTCCATGCTATTCATCTGAATGGCCTGGAAAAGAGTTTGTGATGTCATAGAATGTTCAGGCAGTATGAAAAGAGAAAGCAGCAACTGCTGATGAGAGAGGGATTCATGATAGGTACAAAAGCAACAAAATTAGATTATTAATTTAACAAAAAAAGCCCAAAAGTATATCAGAATACTGGGTATCTAATAAAAAAACAACTGGAGGGCATCTAGAGGTGTAAAAACCATTTCCTATCACCTTTAAGTAAATATTGTGCTCTCCTCCTCAAAGGAGGCTATTTTATGTAAACCTTAAAAACAAGTAATAAAACAATAATAATAAAAAAGGAAAAAATCTTTTGTCTGGCTTGTGCTTATTCCACCTGCTTTTGTTAATTTGTTCCAAATAGATTGGGTGATGTATGTAAAAGTAGATTATACTCTGCTAAAAGGCCTAAGGTGATGTTCCCATAGAGAACCCATATCCCCTCCCTTCCCAGCCCCATACACCAGGCTGACCTCTCACTATTACTGGAGAAGATGATCTATCACTGATTTTCCTCCCTCATCCTCTATATAATGAAAGAAGGGGAGCCAGCTGGAGTTGTAACGGTCCACCTGGAATCTTAGTTTAGCTGTTGTAGCTTCTGTGTGCTTAATAATATTTCTGTTACTAAGCCATTGTGTTACACTGGGTGGACTCAACCTTAACCAGTTCTGAGTGATTGATTTCACTGCTGCCACATTTAGTACTTGAAATAGATATTTTTCTGTTGCAAACGTAAGATCTTCCGGAGGGAGTCCAAGGATTATATTACTAAAGGATAAATCCTGCTGAATTTCCAGGATACGTTTGATTGTATTATTAACTGAACCCCATAAAGAAAGTAAGACTCCACAACTCCCGAAAATATTGTAATGGGAGCCTATATTTGTACAGTTCCTCCAGCAGAGATCTGAATAATTAGTACCCAGATGTTTAGAAATGACCGGGGTTCAGAAATATCTCATACAAACTTTCCATTGGAACACCCTCCAGTTGATTGTCGTTGTTGTTTTATGGATGTTACCCCTTATTGTTACCCATTGATTGACTTCCAAACTATGTCCCATCTCCTGCTCCTATCTATCTCGGATTTTTTGAAGCCCTAATATGCCCATATTTTCTTGTAAAAGTCTATAAACCTGGGAGATTAATTTCCTAGTGTCCATTATGGCTGCTTTTCTCAGAATTAGTGAAACCCCCAGAACTGGATTACTCTGCAATGTCACTATTCCAGGTCCAGTATGAATAAATTGTCTGCATTGCAGATATCTGTAGAAGTCTTGCTTAGGTAACCCAAAAGTAGTTTGAAGAGTTTGGAAGTCTATTGCCACCTCCCCTTGTACCAATTGTTGAGTCTTCAACCTCTGCTTTTCCCATATGATCAGACCAGAATCTGTATTGCTCATAGGCAGTCCTAGAATGAGCCTAATTGGAGTGTACTACCAGATTGGCTCCAGGAACTCCCAGTTCTGTCTAGCTTTTAACCACATACCCATGGTGTGTCTAGTCCATATGTTACTTATTAGCCTTTTGCCTTTTGTGAAAGAAATTGCACTTGGGACCCTGTCCTGCTGAAGGAGCAGAGGCATTTCTTTTCAAAGAATTTCTCCTGGACCACAAGAGCCAAGATTCAACTACTTTTTTAAGGACACTTTGCACTTCAGATTCAGCAACCAAGGACTTGAGGTAGAACTTTCAAACTAGGTTTCACAGTTTAGTATTATTTTTGTATACTTCCACTTTCTTTTCTATATCCTGTAACCAATGTCTAAACTGTTCTATCTTTAAGTTATTTACTGTATTTAATAATTATTTAGTACAGCCATTGGCTTACTCTAAGATAATTGTACCAGTGTCTTTTGTGTGTGTTGTTCTGGGAAATACGGTTGTTCAAATGATACTACGCCTGTGAGACTGCTTAAGGGCCAAATACTACCAAAGTAAAGTACCACAAGGGACTCTGTGGATGAAAGGAGGGGAGGAATATGAAAGGTCTCAAGAAAGGGTCTGTCGGGGTTTGAACTGGTCTTTGCCCTTCTGGGGAAAGACACATATAGAATGTATAGGGCAATCCCCGAAGGCCTATACATGCCTGTGGCTTTTCTGGTTTGCTGTGCAGCGGCCACAAGGGTTCTATCCCAGAAACATAGACTCAAGACTGTATTTGCACCCCCTCACATGCAGAAAGGCAGCCTCAGGATCCTCTGGAGTATGTTCAGTTATGAAACAGCGATCTTACTAAAAGGACAGAGATGGGGTATCCCTGACCCTGATCACAAGGGGATTCACTGTAGCCCTGGGTATTCCTGCCCCACTGGACTGGGCTTGTTACAGATTCTTCATACTGAAGGGCAAGGAGTTTGAAGCTCAGATAAAGTTTAACAACAGAAAAGACAGTTTTCCAAGTGCAGGGTTTTTCCAGTGTGGCTGATGTTTCAAACTTGGTGAGTTAGGCTGCATGAATGAGAGAATGTTCTCCTGCTCAATGGTGCACATGAAGTACATTGAAGAGGCTAACAGTTGGTGTGTTTTTCCATTGCTCGAGGAGTTGCCAGGGTGATCGTACAGGAGAGGTATGGCACCACATCTGGCGCGAATGACAGGGATAACAGGACCTATCAAAGGATCTAGCTGGGGCTGCACTGTAGTAATGCAAGAAAGGGGATGGCGGCTGAAGAGAAAGATGACAGTTGAAGAAGTAAATTTCAAGACAATGTCGCCATTTTGAAAATCGTGTCCAGTGTCTGGGATTACTGGCTAGGCATGGCATAAGTTGAAGCACAATTAATAAACAACCACAAGGTGTGCATAATGAGAGGGAGTGTCCCACCATGTAAGATATATATATTTGAAGCTCAGATAAAGTTTAACAACAGAAAAGACAGTTCTCCAAGTGCAGGGTTTTTCCAATGTTGCTGATGTTTCAAACTTGGTGAAGTTGAACCAGCATAATAGTCTGTGGTGATTTGCATATGCAGCCCATGATGCTTTGCATTGTGGGGGAATGGGATATATATACTGTGTATATATATATATCTATATATATAGATATAGATATATATATACACACACACACACACAGCAGTTCAAAGCACTCACATACTGTACCATACTGTTCACCAAAAAAGGCTCCTCTTAGTCTGAAGATATGATTACCTGAGGAGAATGCATTAACAACTGGGTGGCTTAGCAAGGAGGTAGCAGCTTAACGAAATCCAGCATCAATTTTGGGAGCTCCTCTCCTGCCAAGTCTTCATTAGAGACTTTGTAGGTGCCCTGTGCAATGGTTATGGGCAGACTGGATGGGCCTTGCAATACTTATCTGCTGTCAATGTCTATGTTTCTACGTAATAATTAGTCTGGTGGGGTACAGTATCTGGAATTAGATTTTTGCACCATGCAGTATTTGTTTGATTTTCTTGTAGGTAAGTTATTTCTCCATGACCATTGGGGTAACATCGCTGAAGAAATGAAAACGGTGCTCATTCCACATTAGGCTGCCATGCCTTTGGGCGTGGTGCTGTATGTATTCCTTGTCCTGGTATTCAAGGCACCTTAAAATAATGGTTCAAGATTTACCATCTGCAGTGGTTGTGGCTTCAAGGACTGGTGTGCCCGCTCGATAATGTAAGTGGTCCCAGTCTCAGGCAGTCTGGCCACCTCCTGTAGAAGTTTTTGCACAAAGGGTAGCATGTTCCCTCCTTCAACCTTCTCAGGAATTCCAATGATAACAAGATTAAGTCATCAATTCCTCCCTTCTTGATCTTCTATGCGATCCACCAGTTTGGCAAGCTTTTTCTTTAATTACGGAACTTCAGCTGAATCCCTTTCTTGTCTGTCCTCTATAGAGCTAATGCGCAATTTAGCATCACCCACTCTCCTGGTCAGTGTTTCCAAGGTGGGTTTTAATGTTCTGGAGTCACTGACCAATTCAAGAAGAGTTATTTTAATGGATGCTAGCTCACTGAAGAAGTGATCGAGTTTCTCAGCTGTATCTTCCTGGGAATCGGGCTCTGGGGGAGAATCTAGTGGCGATCCTTGCTTCTGTTTCTTAGTGGGTTGCGAGTGGGGAGGCACAGGCAGAACCTCAGTAAGATACATCTGTTGAGGGTCCTGGTCAGTCATATCAGTTATGGAGGAATCCAGGTAGTCCACAAGTAATCCTCCAGTGGTACAGAATAAGACTGAGTGGAGAGAAGCCATTTTACAGTTTTTTTTTTGCCACATTTTAAAGCTAAAACCATGGTTCATGGAGCTGAGAGGGAAACTGCTTATCACACCAAGCACATTACATGATCTCCCTCCACTGATGCAATTTAGCAAGAACATATCCATGTAGCAATCATTCCACCTAGTCAGAACCAAAGTTCATTCTTCCTGAGTGTAGATGTAGTGTCCACCATGAGCCCTTGGCATCCTCCTCTTCCAACTTTCTGAGGGGTCAGCCTGGGTTACTAAGGATTTGCTGCACTGGGAACTCTGGTTTAAATGTGATACAATGCCTCTTCCTTGAGTAACAATAAAAGGGTACATGGCTGCTGACAAGAAAAAAATACTTATCATAGTAATGCTGTTTCTTCCAAGGGATCCATCACTGTGCTTAACAACTGCAATCATTCCTCGGGAATGAGCTGCCTTGGTGCCTACAATTTTATGCTAATTATGAAACCTTAGGATGAAATTAAAAACTCTGCACTGTGGTCATGCTTGTGCCTTCTCTCTGTCATATTTATTTCTGAAGCTAGGCTGAGCAGTAGCCACTAAAACTAGCTAAATGACTATCAAAAACCCAAACTATTAAGAAAAAGAAGAGAGTCGCGGATTGGTAGAACAATTTGAAACTTAAAAAGTTAGATCACTGAGTATCAATTGTAAGGCCCTGTAACAAGAAATGCTGCAGCAAAAAGAAAGGAACTGATTCTTGTGTGGAACCTTTTTCAGGTTCTGGAAGGGGAGGTAGGTATAGGATTGTTAAGCATAGTAAGGGATCCTTTGGAAGAAACATTACTATGGTGAGTATTTTTTTTCTTCAAACACTAGGAATCCCTCACTATGCTTAACAACTGCAGACTACAAAGCAGTACCTTGGGAGACTGGGTACAGAACCTACTTAGGGGCAAAGTTCTGCAAGCCAGCAGTGCCAAAATTGGCAAACCTCCTGGACTGTATATCCAGACAATAATGCTTTGTAAAGATGTGTACTGTTTTCCATGTAGCTGCTTTACAGATTTTCTGCAAGGGAATACATCTAGAGGCTGATACCAAGACAGAAGTACCACATGCAGGGTGTGCCCTGAAGTCCTGGAGAGGCAGTTGCCAGCCTTACTGTAGCAGAACTGTATGCAACAGACTATCCACTGAGAGATTGCTCCCTTAGATGCTGGCTTACCTTTACCCACTACACCACAGGTGACAAACAATTGAGTATTGGTGGACCTCACCTCCTTTGCATGGTCCAGATAGGATCTCAGTGCCCTCTTAACATCCTGACTATGGAGTTTCTACCAACCTGTGCTGGACTGTGCTGTAAAGAACACTGACAACATAATTGACTGGTCCAGGTGAAATTCAGACACCACCTTAGGGAAGAATTTTCTGTAAGTTCTTAAGACTACCTTGTCTCTGTGGAAAATGAGATAGTTGGGATATGTGCAGAGAGCTTGCAGCTTGTTCACCCTCCTGGCAGAAGTCATGACTACCAGAAAAACTATTTTCCAGGTGACATATTTCAAATCAACAGACTCCATGGGCTCAAAAGGGGACTCCATGAGCTGGGCAATGCACAGGTTCAGATCCCATGGTAGAATTGAATCCCTGACCAGGGGATACAGGTGACTAAGGCCCTTAAAGGGGAAGTTTCCTCAACCTATTTTCTGTCAACAGGTGTACTTTGTAGCCATGAGCAATGATTCCCTCTCTTACACCCCTCTAATTTCATTCTAATTTAAATTTAAATTAAATTGCTTAACTCTGTTCTGTCCTAGTGTGAAAACTTGTTTGACGCCATTGCAAAGATAATGACCCCACTCACGTAAGGCATCATGGGAGTTGATGCTGCATACAGGCACTGATCAGCAGAAATGCTATTGTCAGTCATTTCTGTGGCATGTCTTCTGAAGTCATTGTATTCTTGTCTTGTACTGGCCATCAAGCTTCTCTTGGTAAGTTCCCTAATGTCTTCTGTTGTTTAAAGTGTGTCTGAGTTGTAAAAATGTAGTTGGAAGGATGGTGGTGCTTGTGAAGTTTTGTTATTCAGCTGATTAATTCCTATGTGCTAGGAGCTCTTTGTTTACTCCCAGTCCCTTTGATGTGCAAATACACATTATCAATTCCCATGTTTTCTTTTATGAGTGGAGTCATGTCCTTTGCAATGATGTCAAACAGGTTTTCCCACCAGGGCAGAACAGAGTGAAGCAACTTAATTTACATTTAAATTAGGATGAAATTAGGGGGATACAAAAGAGAGAATCATTGCTCATGCCTGCACACTACACTGACAAACAGAAAAAAAAGGTTGAGGGGACTATCCCTTTAAATACTTTGTTTCAAAATGGGCAGCAAGGCCAGTGATCTGTCCTTGCCAGCCAGGGCATAAGCTGACACTGTTGCCAGATGCACCTTCAGAGTCATAGGCCTGAGGCCCAGGGACTGAAGGTGGATCAGATGGCATACGGACAAAACACTGCGGTATTAATCGGCGCGGTTAAGACATCGTGGTCTGTACGTCAAAAAGACTAACTGTCGATGGATTTTAGGCTGCGGACATTATGGCACACATTTTAGAATCACCCCGCGATGAAAAAAATTTGTAACATTGCGACATGGGCCTGTGCTTCTGTGTACAGTCGGTGTTAATGGTCACATTAGTAAAACACTTTACAGTACCATAGGATAAATTACCACATGAAGAGTAATGTTGACACTTCTTCCAAAAGCTGTGCCATGGGTTACAGTATGCACTACAATTTATACTCCTTCACTTCCTGCATGGTCAGTTTTGTGCATCAATGATTTTGGCCCCAACATCCGCATCAATTTAAAGAGACACAGTACAATCCCCTCAATCTTATATCTCCTGGAACCTATTCCCATTTGTTTCTGGTACAAATCTGCACCACTTCCAGGTTTCTATATATTCTGAGGCACAACAGGTTATGCTATCTAACAACTGCTTGCAATGGAATATGTGCCGACACAGACAGGCAAGCAGAAGCTTGCCCTGGACAATTTTCTATATACCAAGGAGAAGGAAGGAGCAAACAGCAAAATATTTTGGCCATGCAAGCAGAGAACTTGCCATGCACGTCTCCATACCTTGGGTGACACTATCACACTACCTCCCTCCAAACACAATCATGCACCCATTCATGGGCGAGTAGAGGTGTTAGCGGCTTGAGCTGTCGAGAAACAATGCGCTGCAGATTCAGAGGCGCCGACAAGAAATTTTGTACACCACGGGTTGCAACAAGTTTCTGTCAGCCATGCCCACCTGTTGCCCTCGCAAGAGACACTGCGGCGAGATGTTCACCGACAACGGCAGCATGGAGGGCACAATGATGTTGATGTGCTGCAGCATGCACTCACTGTAAGTGGGGAACCTTTTCTTCGAGTCAATGATGATGAAATACTGATATTTGCCAGTGACTCTGATCTTGCAGTGCTTAAACAGTCAAAGCACTGGTTCTGCAATGGGACATTTGCGGTTGCACCAAGAGATGTTGATCAGCTGTACACAATTCATGCACTAGTGAATAGTGTCAACAGGCCATGTGTATATGCTCTGCTACCTGGGTGAAGTTAGAGCATATACAGAAAGTTCTTTCTGAACTTGGAAGTCGTGCTTGGTGAAAAGCTAAGTGCAAGCACTGTCATGACTGTCATGACTGACTTTGAATTGGCAGCTATCAATGTCATAAAAGAAATGATACCAAATTCAGAGCTTGCTGGCTGTAATTTCCACTTAGGTCAAGTTATGTGGAGGAGAGTACAGCAGGAGGGGATGCAGAGCTGGTACGCACAGGACGAGACTTTCACGCATAAGATAAGGTGCATTCTGACACTTGCCTTTGTGCCTGAACACTGAGTGGAAGCAGTCTTTAGAATGTTGCAAGATGACACAGACTATCAGGATGTACAGTGCCTTCTGAACTATTTTGAGGACACATATATTGGACGCTTAACAAGAAATAAAAAAAAGCATCATCTGCCTCGGTTCCCAGTAAAATTCTGGAACCAATATGAACGTGTTATTGCTGACTTGACACACAGCAATAACACTCTTGAGGCATGGCACAGAGCATTTTCAAGGACTGTGTCAATTGCACACCCGACCCGCGCTAAGCTTGCCAGAAAATTGAGCCAGGAACAGCATGCTGTGTCCCTACAAAGAAGGCAGGTGTAACTGGGACAGCAGGCTCCTAGAAAGCATGTAAAGTATCAAAGAGTAAATAAAGTTTTCCACAGTATTTGTGAGGACTTTAAAAACAGAACCGGGATGCAGTATCTGCAAGACATTGCAACTGTCATTGAAATAAATGTAGCATAATGACAGCATCTACTATTGCACATTTTAATGTTCTGCACATAATATTTGCTTAATTGCATGTCATACTAGCTTTATTTGCACATATTTGCTCACTTGCACATCATACTTGCTTAATTTGCACATAATATTTGCTTACTTACTGTGCTATTTATGCTGTTATATAAATAAAAATTAATGCTATGTATGCTATGTATTGTTACAAATTGTAGATTTTAAGTAATGAATAAAGTGTTTGAAACTGATTCATTTAGTTGCGACTATTTGTCTGTATTTTGACGACTACAATTCGCACTTTGTTGCTCGCGACCACATTAAATTTCGACATTTTGACTAGTGCCTTTTAGTCCGCGTGACCAGTAGTCCACATTTGGTCCATGACGATTTGAGCGGCGGCAATTTGTCCGTTCATGGAATCAGATCATCTAGAATCACAGTAAGGTCTGCCTGGAGTGGACTAATCTGCCTAGAAGATCACAACAGTGAAAATCTTTTCCACTTGGAGGCAGAGATTTTCCTTGTTGCTAGTTTCCTGAACATCTTAAGTACCTTCAAAACTTTCTCAGAAAGATTCAGCCCAGAGTACTCTAGCTCTTCAAGCACCATGCCCTAAGACAAAGGAATCTCAGGCATGGGAATGTAATCGTGCCATGAGAAAAGGTCAGCAGGTTGCATCTCAGGAGAAGGCTGATAGGATGCTTGATGGAGAGGGACAAGAGCAGTGAGTACCAAATCTGCCTGGCCCAGTGTGGCACTATCAGAATCATGGTTGCAGACTCTACCTTTAGCTTCAGCAACACCTATAGTAAACATGGAAATGGAGGCAAGACATAAAGAAACTTTCCAGTCCAAATGAGGATGAGGGCATCCATTGGAACTGTCCCAACGGAGGGAGATCTGCAGAACAAGGGAAGCTGGTGGTTCTCCCATGATGTGAAGAGATTTATCTGTGGAGTACCCCACATTCTGAACACTGCAGCCAGCACCTGCTTTTTCAGGGTACATTTGTGATGCCCCTGGCTGATTCAACTCACTTGTTTATTAATTACAATAACACATAGATGGACAACAGTGTTAAAACATGCATAACTTGAAATGTGTTGTTTTAATGTGTTATTAAAAGAGCATTTCACTTCTTTTGATAAAGTTAAAAGTATAACAGTTTCTTAATGAATGGGATGTTCTACTATAACACTACCAGAATTCTATAGGATTATTTTTACTAACAACTTGAAATATAAAGGTGATAACTCACTAGTTTCACTACACATACAAAACAATTATTATAAATGTAGAAAGTGTAGTAATAACACCTTAAAACACATTTAGTAAAATAGCCAATTTCCTATTTAACTTTCTGGAATATCTGCAGTCAAAGTAGGGCCAAGACTGTGGTGACATCCTTGCCTGTCAGAAGCCTAAAACATGTGGCTGTTCCCAGCCCTTAATTACAGGCTGATTTACATATGAATAGCTCTGGAATGCTAAGATTTACAGGTAAGTGCAATAGCTCACTCAAAGTAGCTTTTTGTGGGCTTTCAGACATCAAGAAATCCTGGAGATGAGAGTTCACCTTTAAATGTTTGTTCAGATATCTCAGATCTAAAATGGGCCACCACTCCTCATTTTTTTTGTGGGTCAGGAAGTATTTGAAATAAAGACTCTTTCCCCACTGTGAAGGAGGGACTTTCTCCACAGCATTTGCTTGCACAAACTTCTTTATCTCTATCTCCAACAGGAGCTTTTCTATTGGTGTAAGAGGACTGAAGACTCTATAAGACTGCAGCTTTGGGAAATTTCTGAACTGCAGGGTCAAATTCTGACTCACTATTTCCAGGACCCACCTGTCTGTGGTAATTTTTTTCCACTCCTGGAAATAGTGAACTGACCTTCCTCCCACTGGCAATGGTTGTCTGACCTGAACAAACTTCTCAGGGGTTCTGTTTCACTTGACCTTTAAGTGCTGGAGCAGAGTCTGCATGCCTCTGCTTCTGAATAATCCCCTCTGTTGGGAATAGTCAGATGCAAAGAATGCTCAGGGAAAATACCCCCTACCTCTACCTCCCCTTCCATAAGGTTTACTGGAAGCAGAGCCATTTTCCTTCTCATTGTTGCTCTTGTAAGTGGTCTTGTAATCATCTGTCTTCTTCATATAAGCCTCTATTTTATCACCAAAGAGGGAATTTCCCTTACAAGGGAAATCCATAGCCTTTGCCTGTGTGCCCTGAGAGAGATTTGAGGTATATAGCCATGCAAATCTCCTCACGGATACTGCAGTAGCCATGATCCTTGAAGCTGTGTCATTAGCATCCACTGCCATGTGGAACTGGTACTTGATGGCATCCATGGCAGTCTTTGCTGTGTCTGCCAGGTCCTGAGCCAAGTCAGCCAAAGCCTTTTCACTCATAGCGAAAACAAAGTTTTAAAGAGCCTTTTGGTACTGAGCAGTGTAAGCCATGTAAGCCTCCTGCCTTAAAATCAGGGAGGCTGAAGTATAGACTTACTTGCCCATACTGTCAAGCTTTCTGGAGTCCTTCTCAGGGGCTAGGAGGAGAGAGGGATTTTGGCCTTGTCACAGGCTGCAGTCTGGACAACTCCCTCATGGTCAGGGTGGCAATAGAGATATTCTGCACCTAGCTTGTCCACCTGATACTTCTTTTCCATCTTCTTGTCAATCCCAGCAGCTGATGTGGGTGCCACCAAAATTTTCAGGCAGCTTTTTTCATTGAGTTGTGGATGGATAGCAATAATCTCTCAGTGGGAGCTCAGTCCACTATGTCTAGGAATACTACCTCATCCCCGACAGTCTCCTGCATAGAGAGGTTGAGGATATTGACCATCTGCCTCACAAAAGAGTAGTGTGAGGTAAAATCATCAGATGAATGTGGAGGGGAACCAATCTCCTGTTCAGCACAACAGTCAGGTTCTATGGGTTCCCCTTCTTCTTCATCATCAGCATAATAAAACTCAGCCTCCTCCTCCTGCTCTACAGGCACTGGAGCATGGGGAGGGGGGACAGACATGCCCATGAAGGTCCCTACAGCCTTAAAGGCCTGGAGGAATTGCCATGCCTTAGTCATGTCCTCTATTGAAGGCATCTTATTGTTGTCCACTGACATCTTTCCTTCTTCAGGATGAAGGGCAGTGACATGCTTTTCTTTATGGGTTTTTTTCTTGGCAGGCATCATCTCCAGTGTCTGCTCAGAGGCTGGCTTACTCTTAATGGAATCAGGGTTCCCCCATTCAGACACCCTGACCTCTGAACCATTTTTAGCAGCCTTATTCTTCTGCTTACATTGAGGGGCTGGACCTTCTGAGCCTTTAGGTGACACACAGACAGATGGAGAAGCCATCATATCTTCCAGTTCTTTAGCCCTTTTCTTTTGTGTTTTAGGGCAAAACGTAACACAAAGTTCACAATTGACAAAGTCATGATCTGGACTCAGGCACCTCAAACACAGCTCGTGGCAGCCTGAAGCTGAAAACAAGTTTTAACATTTTGAAAGCCTGTAGGTCTTGGTGTCTTTTTTTTTGGAGTGTCAGTCATGCTAGTCCATAGCAACCCAAAAACCCCGGTTCCCCAAAATAAGAAGGTTGTGGTTAGTTCCCCAGGAAAAAGGGGGACTGCTACACAATTTATTTATTTATTTTTGTTAAAAATGAGCCAAATAGCATCTTAGTTCCTATTCGTGAGGAACCGGGATGAAAAACAGGAAAAAAACATGAAGTGGTTACAAAAAGGAGTTTTTTTTTTAGACTAACGCAGGTCCCTGAAAGTGGGAACAGTGATTCAGGGGCTTTTTCTCCAGTTCCTAGAAAATGACAATGAACTGGGGAAAAACAAGAAAAATTTACCAGAGCCCAATAAAACACCTTACCTAATACAGAATAATCAAGAAACTAACTAAATACTAAAACCTCAATAAAAGAAAAGAAATGACTGATAAACAGTGTTGAAGTACTGGTGATGACTTTGGGGCAACTTATTCCTCTGCTATGGCTATAACAGTTGGGAGCACTTATATGAGATACCTTTGCTGTATCCTCCAATACACCTTAGTAATATGCTCACTGATGCATAGTGGGGCCCTGCAACAAACCTGGATTACATTACATAAATAATCTCATATAGCTGCATTTTTAGTAAAGGAACTACTAAATGACCAATCAGGAACCGGTATGTGTCCCATTACCTTATGGGACACATCCTTATTTGGCAGCTCCTGTCATTATGCACATTCATAGGAGGAAATAGAAATATTTAAATCAAAAAGACACTTAAAACCAGATATTTGCATATCTATGTATGTATGTATGTGTGTGAAGTTTTGGGTGCAGACAGTGAGGACAGAGGTTCAGCAGACAACAGTAATTCCAGAAATAGCACTTTATTTACTATCAAAACAAAACAAAAATGCACATTCATATCCAATATTGTTCAGGCAGAGGAAACTTTGGTTAGAGTGACAAGAACTACCACTATGCTAAGTAGAAAGCACAGCAGAGACCAACAGAGCTCCTACGCTGACAGTGGCTCATTAGATACTGCTTACACTCTGCCTCAGCTTTACATTTATACACCTTGCTTACACCTGATAGGTCTGTGGGCCTGTCACTCCACATTCAAACTTTCCTCCAATTTTATATTTACAATATTTACACTGAATATATCCACAAAACATAAAAATAAAACAATAAATAGAACATATAACAAAACACAAGTTATTGCATTCTACTAACTCCGTTATGTAGTGTAAGGGAATAAAAATTCTCTTTTTTATCATTCTGCTTTACTCCCATCCCTGAGGACCTCACACTATCTGCTCCAGCAGGGTATAATTAAAATCTAGTTAGGGCCAGGCTGCCCCTATACTGAAACAAAGGAGAATCACACACAGGCTAGAGTTTAGCATTCAGAAGTCAGCAATCCCCCCTCCCTCCCAAAATTCAGATAAAGTTATTTAATTTAACATTTAACCCTTTCAAAGAGACAGCACACTTAACACTCTGTTGTGAAAGTCAGAAATTCAGGGAAAATATGTACTCTGTAGTATTTAAAGAACAGCTTGCTTACAGAAACAAAATGCAAATAGAGAATTCTTGTAACATGGGCCAAACACTGCCTCACACCAGTTACTCATAGAGTACAAACAGATACTCAACCAGTACTAGCATGCTATCAGGAATCAAGTTTTCCTTTTTTAAAATGAACATCATGTTTGCTAGCATGCCTCTATATTACTGCTGCTTTTTTCAAATTCCTACCATGAAGGAGAAGAAAGAAAGAAAAAGGGACAGATTAGGGTGGAAAAACCTTGGGGCTCATCCGCTTATCAGGAGAACACTGCAGATTTTTACCTGACTAGATAAAACAGCTATTCCACTGCTGCTTATTAGAAACAACAGCTTATGTAATATTTCCTTATTTTTAAGTTAATGTCTCCAGCTGTGCCACCAGGGACTTGCCCCAGTGTATCACCTTGCCAAACCCATATGCCATGCACAGGCTTCTTTTTGGCATCATTCTCTGTATGTTCTCAGCCATATGAGGTTCTCTCCTTTCAGTATTTTTGCAGTTAGCTGAAGCAGACCACTAACTGATGCACTCCTGCTCCAGTTATGTCTCCTCTTGGGGTGCTTGCAAAACCCAATGAGGTTTCCCACATTCCACCCAGAAAAAGAATAACAGGGAGAACAATGGCAAAGGAAACTGCTTTAAAGAGAGAATAGTTTGGAGAAAGAAGAGAGAGGAAAAAAATGCCTTTTTAAAACTTTCCTGAAGGGGGAGCTGTGCACACTCAGTATACCACCTTTCCTTTCACATTCTAGCTGCAGCTTATTTTTTTTATTTTTTTTTTCTCTTCTGGAGCTCCAGCTGCAAGCCTGCTATCTGTTGTCCCCCCAGCACCAGCCCCTGAAGCTCAGACCCCCTCCCTTATGCACCCCATGACTTACCCTTCACAGCAGGGTGGTGGAGAGTGACTCGACCCACCCCAACGGATCCATGCCAGGGAGGTGCCTTCTCGAGGATGGCGCTGTGGGACACAACTTCATTCTGCTGGGCTCTTTTTCCACTTTTCTCCCTGCAGGCCACGGCGTGCAATGATGCCAGTGATGGAGTGCACACATGCTCCTGTGCATGCCCCAATCAAGCGTCTGCCACGTCCTGCCCCCATGGCTTGTGGCTATGTGCCACTGACCCCCAGCCTCCACTAGGGGTCATGCAAGCACCGGCCACCAGAACCCCCCTTCCCGGAGATGGAGAGCAGTCCATTGAATGCTCAATCCATCTCCTCCCTGCCAACCCATGGCAACTCATGCCCATTCTCAAACACAGGTCGCCGGCATTGCACGAGGTGTAGCGTCCAGCACCTCAACCCTCAGTGCCACTGGGCCGGACTACGCTGCAGCTTATTTAAAAAAAATAGAGAGGACCAAAACATCACACCCTCATAGTATGTATGTATGCACAGTAGTAGTTACAGAAAAGTATCCAGGTAATGAGGCATACCTCAGTAGACATGGTATACTGAGCCAGTATATGAGCCATACCAAGGAATGCCTCATTAAGGGGTCAGTAATTCGTCAAGTGTGCCAAGTTACAGGTTAATTTACTTAACATTATTGGCATCTTAAATGTACCAAGTGGTGCTGTTTTTAGTTCCATTCATCTGTGTCACCTGCCATTTTCCTCTAGGTGTCCCCACAGTCCACATTAGGAGGTTCCCATTTGAGCAAGTGTTATTGTACAGTATGCTGTACATGTGGGTTCACAGTGAAAGGATACAGGATTTGGGATTTTTTTGTGTGCATCAGAATGCAAATAAAGAAAATCCCCATGAATTATAACAAATGAAAAAAACTGGCAAAGCAGACAGCAACCTATCAGTGCCCTCACTCCTCGCTTATGCTATCAGTTTCTCACTGCCTGGAACTTTTTTTAAATTCAAAAACACACATTATAGTTATTAATTAGCCTTGACAAGGTCACCAATTGATATCTGACAGCAGTGTGACCTTAGCCTAGATCCTCTATGAGTGGCAGTACTGAGTTCAAAGAACATAAGCAAGTAGTACTTCTGCAGCTTGCAGGCACTGAGAGAGTGGAGCGATCCCAACAGTGTTTTACCTCACTCACAGATTTAAATTTACAACTTGCATTGCTCTCCAAGCAATCTGTTTATTTTTTATTTGGTGAATAAAAGTCTAAATTTCATTTTTTTAATATCTTGCATGCAAGATGCTATCTACTAGGCTGTCTGATACCTGCTCCTGTTCAGTGTGAGTTAACTGAGACTCTGTGTCACAGCTCATTAATGTTGAGTTTTCACATTGAATAAGTGCACCCATCAGCTGAGTAAATAGCAACTCACATAGATAGCACCTTACATGCAAGATATAAAACAAAATAAATTTTAGGCTTTCATTCACCAAACAAAAAATAAACTGATTGCCTGGAGACTGATGCAAGTTGAATTTTAGACTTTAGAAAAAATGCCCTATGAAGATGTCAGGAGATGAAGCTAGTAAGTAGTGAAGCAACTGAGTCTCACGAGGCAATGGACAGATGGTACTCAATTAGTGGTCTTGCTCACAGAGCATTTTTTTTCTGCACTTTATGCATTTTTGATATTTACTGAACACTTCAACACTGTCATCAGGCACCTTGAATGTTAATCTGATCTAATGCCGGTGATTTTTTTTTTTTTTTTTGTGAACTTGTAAGTGACACATGTAACATAATGTATCTAACTGGAATATTTTGCTGATTACTTTCTCTGTAGCAAAACCTGGAAAAATAATTTCTTATTGAGAAAATCCTAATGATGAATAATAATAATAAAGGGAAGAAAGTCAGCACTTCTGGATGTTACTTGGAATTTTTCTACAGAAGTGGCAATATATATATATGTTTTTGACTGTTCATAGTAGGTGTCACAAACTGTTACCAGGAACCCTTTCCTCTTATTTTAAGTACAGGTGTTAACATTTTGGAGAAGTGTAGAGCTACCTTGTTTTGTAGCATTGGCCAGCCCTTTTTCCTACACCACCCCCACTTAGTTGTAGCAGTCTTATGCAGTACTCTCTGGAAAAGTACAACTGAAGTCAAAATAGCAAGTATGAGTTATGAAGTGCAGCCTCAGATAACTCATTGTTTTCCTGCATCTCACATGTGCCAACAACTGGATCAGTCCTGGCAGTATTTCACCTCTGCACGCAGTTCATAATTTAAACATTGAGTCATAAAAAGCACATCCCTTATGTTATTGTTTTGTTTTGTTTTTTGTGACTGAAAGTCTAATTTATTTACTAAGACTCTATTTACTCTGCAGAGGACTGCTTGTTAGCATTATGTATTATTCACCAGTAGCAGATGCAGACTTAATACAAGCAGGTGTCACACTACCAAGACAACTTTAGCTGTTGGTGTTGATGATTTGCAGGAAAGCAGTGAGTTATCGGAAACTCACACTGTCATAACTTGTTCTTGCTGTTTTGACTTCAATACTGTTAATTTCAGGATTTGTGCTTATGTTAAGTTACTACAAGGCAGTGTTGGAATTAAACTTTAGAGCAAGGGGGTCCAATAAGGGTCATCTCTTTGAACTGAGCCTCCCTTCCCATTATCAGAGCTGACCATTAGCTTAATTGTGTGCAGTAAGTTTTAAAAAGTGCTCTACCTGGCAGAGAACTGTTGGTATCAATAAAGTATGCTGCTTCTGACTACTGACAGCTGTAACTTTTTTTTATTTTTGGTGTACTCTAAAACGATTATCCATGTAACCACAAAGACTTGAATAACACCACCCCAACTAACCCCTCTCAGTGTGTGTTATATCATCTCCTAATAATAATTTTGTTCAGTTTTGACATTGATGCATCAGTATGTGACCACATGAATATGCTTTTGTCTGATACTAGGGAGCATTTATATCATGGACGAGATCACAGGACCACTTGTTAATTGGGTGTAAAGAAATAAAAGAATGGTGTGTGAAATTAAAAGTTGAACAAAAAAATAATTTTAAAAACTGTGACTGATGCTATTTCAGTTACCTTAAGGTCTTCAGGTATTTTAATATTCATTATACTGTAGCTAAGCATGTGTGAAGTAACAAAGATGTATTTTAATATGCAAATTGTCCATAGCTTGTGTTATTGGACTTTGGCCTTTTTAACTGCACATTGCTTTAATATTAATCGTATCCTGCTATTGCCTTGTCTGTATCTGTGTCTCTATAATATGCCTTTTCTGACTTTGTCTTCTAGTATCCATTATCTTCTCCATGTATTTTTGTGCTATTGTATTTGCTTTTGTTCTTACTGAGGCAACCTGTAACCAGACTATCACTATGTACTTACAGTATGTAATTATTACCTCCTTGTTCCCCTCCCCTACGTCACACCTGGAAATGAGCCTCAGCTCAGTGTGCCTCTCCCAGTCACCAAATTTTAAATAAATAAATAAATTCTTTCTTTATGCCTTGGAGATCTATTTGCATCTTTTTCTCTTAGCAGGTAGTAGTTATGAAACTGGGTTTTAGTATAAAGGTGTTCATAGTTGTATTCTGAAATATTTTGCTTTTTTGTATGGGTGAGCAATCTCTTGATTTGCTATTACTGTACATGTACAATATAAAATCACAACAAAATTACAGACACACTTATACAGACATGGAATGGTACATTTTCAGCATATTATTAAAAACAACTTGTTGATTTTTTTTTGTACGTTTGTGATTTCTTAAACATAATCACTGCATCCTTTTTGAAATCTAATGCCTGTGAGGAAAGGAAAAAAATGCATAAATGTGGAGAAAATTCTTGAGTTGCTGTTCACTTTGAGCTGGAATAACTAATGCCTCACACTGATCAAGTTATAAACAGAAACACACACACACACACACACACACACACACATATATATACACACACTCCTAAATGTTTAGTGTTGCTAACCCTTTACTTATCCATCTTGACTAGTGTAGGTTTTTCATTGTTATTAATGAAGTTAAAAAAGTCCCTACTTTAGCAGGCAGTAGTTCTCATGCTAATCTCCCTCAGTGATCCAGGTAGCCTGGTGTGATTAGTAGCTCATTAACAGCTGCAATTATTTGGCAGTTTAAGACAGAGATCGAACAAAGGAGGCTTTAAGAGTGAATGCATGATTTAAAGGAACACTGTCAGCTTCTGAGGCTGATTTTATTGTGTGTACACAGCATGCGTTTGTAATAAGTACTGTCATTGTAGAATACAGCCATGCTGAGTGATTTTTAAACAAACCCGGACATGTATTATTTTTGCATAAAGTAGATTATAGATGGTCCTCTTGAAATGCATGCAGCATGTGTCCACAAGCAGCAATGGACCCGGGACACCAGTAAACTTGTTCGTGAACGAGTTTGTCATTTCGGGTCACATAGTGGTAAAAGGCTAAAGATCCTACCGTAAATGCTAATGATCTCTTTGAAAGTTGAAGCTGTCCTTCCAGGCATGCACATTAGAGTTGAGTTATATTAGATTTTTGTAAGCTTGTTGCCTTTGAAAGAGATACATAGTAACCTTAAAAGAGATACAGAATGACTTTGAGAACTCTGAAACCAGTGCTACAATGTTACAAACTAAGGTATAGTAACAGTAACAGAAAAGTTATACCGTACAATGTTGTTTTTCATTGCCCAAGCAGGGACAAGGAACTGTGCAGGGTCTTTCTGAGTCAGACACAACTACACACAAAGTTTCTTAAAATGTGAAATGTGGAGGGTTATGGAGGGTAATATAGCTCTTTTACGGATCCTTTCATCCTTTCATAAGATCCACAGCTAGCCATGACATGAAACACTCCTAATTTCTAGTTTATTTTTTATTGTATAATAATCTTTTAGAAGTGACATTTCTGGTGACACTCTTGATTACTGGGACATTCATGTTACAGAATTAATGTTATTCTCTCTGTTGAACTGATTTAAATTAATTAAACATTGTACTGATATTAATGAAAATAACTTTACTGGTAAAATAATTAGGTTGATTTACTAATATGAGGGGTATCTTAAAACTTACACTGGGAAGATAGCAGTAGGGTTTTACTGTTAAGTATAATCATTCACATGCTACTGAGTGGGTTCCCTTCCATAAGTCTAAGGTGATTACAGTTTCTGGAAATCCACCCCTCCCCCCTCACCTCTTAACCATCCCCTACCTACTTAATGGCTTTCTTTCTTTTCTCTTCTCACTCTTATGGGCATTTTTCTTGTGTTGACAGTGTGCTTAATTACTGCTTTTTGCAATAATAAAGTTCGGTGATGCTAGCTTCCCCTTCCCCACATTGCCTGCTGTGTCAGTTCATTTCCTGATAATGATGTGTCACACTGCAGTTCAGTGGTTAAAGTTTCAGCAAATTTACAAACAATCTGAACTGCTGCTGGTGATCATTATTTGAATACTGACATTTACTGATGTATTAAAACATATAAAAGTAAATGAAAAAAACAGTTTTTTATTATTATCATTTCTATGTTTTTAATTTGTGACACCCCTTTTTTTCATAAACTAAAGGTACTACATCCAACTGATGCCCCAATTGACCCAGGGCTAAACAGTGAGTGTTACTCCTGAAGTCCTCATTCGATCTAATAAAATGTGGACCCCCACGCCTCAGATGTTTAATCTTAGACAGTTGCATTATATTGATGTGATGAGTTTAGGGGAAAAGTAAACAACATGGTCAACAAGTAAACACCTCTGGGCCCACACAGTGTGCATGGAAAAGGATTAACTGTCAGTTTCTTTTGTGTGCTGCATGCTGTTAGAGGTGAGGTAGTTCAGTATAATTATTGGGATGTACTCTCTACAATCAGGTGGACTGTTTCTGGGAAATGTGCTAATAGGTAATGAAATATAAAAAAAACCTGCTCCTGATTCGAAAGAGTCATAGCAATTTGACAGCCCCTTACAACTACTGAGGTGCATCAGTGAAAATGAAGGGGAACTGTGTGAATTATTGTCACTTTCACTTGCACTCCTCAGCCATGTGTAGGATTCAAAACAACAGCAGCAGTAACAACAACAGAAAATATGGTAATACATAATAAATGGCAGAACTATGGATCATGGAGATGCTATTTCTTAATGTGTACGCAGTCATGATTTGTTTTTAAATCCAGTTAGAGCATAGGTGATGCTGAATTTGTAGTACAGCCTTAACGGGGTGTTTCTGTGATCAGTGCCATCTGCTTTATAAAACAATTATGACCATAAAGATTAGTTGCCCCAGAAGCCTTACTCCATTATTTTTCCCACCCCCAGTGGACTGAATAGCTCATTTTTAACAATTATTATGAGACATTGGAAAGACCAATCAATGTTTTTTTTTTTTCTGGGGAGGCTTCTGGGGCAACTGATCTTATGGTCATCACTGTTTTATAAAGCAGACAGCACTGATCAGGGAAGCACCCCTGTTAAGGCTGTACTACAAATTCAGCATCACCAATGTTCTAACTAGATTTACAAAAAAAATCATGACTGCATGCACATCAAGAAATAGCATCTTTGCCATCCATAGTTCTGCCATTTATTATTATTTATTACCATTTCTCTTTCTAAAGTGCAAAGAACAAAGCAGCTGTTATTCTATGGAGTCACACATATAACAAACTGCATTCCATGGTTTCCTTTTTTTTTTTTTTTGCCTAGTTACTCGCCTGTCTCTCATTTAGGAGCAGGATGCATCAAACCTTGCACCAGTTCTGCTTTTCAAATGGTGCTTGCATCAAAAACAGGTGTGCACGTGCTAGAGTGGCTTGTCTCATGCTTGCACCAAAGAAATGCCTGCACTGTGTCAGAATGGATGCTTGCATCACCAAAATGATATCCCATCCCCTTATTTGGGATTTTCAAAGAATGCCATTCCTGTCCTTGAGATGCATATCACTGTTAGACCAGCCAGAGCTGGTCTAAGGGGACACTAGAGCATATGAAGAGACCCACTGCAGGTGGTCAGACCTGACTATGCTACTATTAGGGGCCAGTATTCTCCTGCAGGACTAGTTTGGAACATTTTGGGAGCTTAATCTTGGCCATTTCAGCTGCCGTTCTTTTTTACTTAGCTTGCATCATTCTCATCTGTTACATCATTTTTTGACTCAGCTTGCACCATGTCTTTCACTCAACTTGCACCATTTTTACTCAGTTTGTGTCATTTTTGTTCCTTGAGTCATTTTTTTGACTCAACTTGCACCATTTTTGACTCAATTTGCACCATTTATTTTGGTGCAGCTTGCATCATTCTCATTCCTTTGGCCATTTTGTTGGTGCAGTGGACCTCTTGCATCAGTTTGGGGGACTTTGTCACAGAGAACACTTTTCTTGCAAAATATGGTGTGCAGTATTTGGTGCACCTAGATCTGACTCAAGCTGGTGTTTGACACAGCTTGTGTGAATCTAAGGGCCCTTTGAAAATCCATCCCTCGGTCATTAAAAAAATTATTGTTTGAAATGCAAAATTATAGGGAATTATAGTGAAGTATGTTTTTTTAAGCAATCATGTAGATCATTGTTAATTACATCATCCAAATGTTCCCTTTTGATTGCTGCTGGAAGGAACCATGTTTGTGTGTGTGTGTGTGTGTGTGTGTGTGTGTGTGTGTGTGTGTGTATGGGGGGCATTAATCCTTACGATTTTTAATCAGTAGTTATGGCAACGAACAGAACCACGGTTTTTCTTTACTTGGACTGACAGAGTGAGCAGAGCTGCTGTGTTTATTCTGATTAGTACTTATACAGTGAGGTGATAAATGAAAGTAGTGTTTTCTTCCCCTTACTTTAGCCTTGCCTTGTGTCTTGAAATACCATCTGCTAAAGAATGCGTGATTTCATTCAGGTGAAATGAATGGGAGAGTTAGTTAATTAAACCAGTTCTAAATCTATTATTCCAGTGCAATCATTTATGTACATCAATTTCTGTTTAGTGCTGTAGAAATGAGTATATGGATGGCTGCTTCTTGTTAATTGAGTTAAAATGAAAAGAAAAAGAAACTTGATGAGTGTTACACCCCCCCAGCTCCTCTTCCCACTCCCATGTTAAAATGAATCATAACGGAGAAACGTCTCGGCTGCATTTTTTTTGCCATAAAAAAACATTATTTTCTTTGCTGTTAAATTATTTATTTCTTTACAGTATATTCACAATGTGTCAGACAGTTAAAGTTTCAGATTGCACCGGTTGACATCATTGTTGATTTGGGACACATCTGGAGGTGTCAGCTTACTGTTGTAACTTGCATCGTAAGCAAATAAAATAAATGTGTCAAATCTACAGTTGCTACCCTGTGATTTTGGACAGCAGCATAACAGTTTCTGAATTCCTTGTCTACAAGCAGAAGATGTAATAAGAAGGGCACCTCTGAATGCTGCATCCACACATGTGGGTGGGGTGTGTGGAATATGTACAGTTGTGCCATTGTGTGTGTTCTGCCTTTTGTTCTGTCCTGAAACACTATAGTGTAGCTTTTACAAGATATGCATTGCATAATAAACAGACAGTAAGGTATACTATTTTAGAATAGTCACTTTCCTTTATATTTCTTTTAGCTTTTTATTTTGCACCCACCAAGCTCATTAGTATTTTTTTTATTGGGTGGTGGCTAACACACTGCTAAGTGTCAGAGGTTAAATCCTTACATCATGACTTTCAGTTATGCACCTGCCAGATATGATCAGAAGTCATTTCTGGATGTAACTGAAATGCTTATTGGAGCCCCAATTAATGGATTGAGTCATGGCATATTGTATTTTTGTTTTCCTGTTGCAAAAAAAAAAAAAAATCAAAGCACACAGATTCAGCCCATCAGACATACATCAACTGCTTGACATGGCATGGCATGTAGAATATTGCACATTGTATTAGACCATCTTAGACCCATTCCAGATAAGGTGTTTTGGCTGTGTTTGTCAATCTACCACACATCCTTATTTTTTTTTTGGTGCTGACTTTTTTTTTTCTTTCAAGTCATGATTGCCCAAAGTATGTACTCAATTTGAAAGAGTCACAACTGTTTTCAATTGAGTACTATTAACAGACATGACACTGGTTACTGTCTCTATCCTGAGTAAGCCCCACAATCTAACTTAAATATTGTCTAACTCATATTTGCACACATCCAGAGAATGTAAGCCAGTAAACACAGTCCTGACAAAACAATCAACTACAGGACAACAAACTGCTACTTTAGCTGAATATGAGCAAAGCAATATGTACATGAATTGGGAAACTTACTCAGAATAACAATGAATGAAAGTGGAGTTAGCAAGGATTGAACTCGTGTCTGCTTGTACCAATCTATTTCACAGCTGCTTACTCAAACAGATTTATAATACAGCACAGGAACAAGTATAAGCTTGACAATGTGAGGCTTCATTTTTCTGAGTTCCTGATGTGGAGATTATCGCTCTTAAAAGAAATAGGAAATGTGGATTATCCCAGCACTCTGACTGATGTAAGACGTAACTACAGACATTGCTGTATATCCAATACCTAGTCAAGTCAAATGAATGAACATGGAAGTTCTGTACCACAAAAAAAGTCATAAATAAATACATAATATATAAAATACAAAAAATAAATGCCAGATGGTACCCAACAACATTAATTTGTGCATAACTGAGGGTTTCTTTTTATTGCTTCAGGTGGGGGAAGGGTATGAGGGTGTGGGTGTGGTGGTGAGGCAATATCATAAATCAACTTCTAGCATGTTATATGCAAACAATAACATGTTTAATGTTCTGACATGGCAAGATCCACCACATTCGCTACCCATCCCTTCTCCACCTGCTGTGACAGTTATGTCCAAAGTACTGTAGATACTGAAACTGATAGCAATCATGAAACTGATCAGCTTTCACAATACTGTGAAGTAGTTAACGGAAATCTAACAGAGTGCAGCTGCATACAGCATCAGATTTTAAGAAAGACCATCACATTTTACTATTGTATCGGGTGAGGTTTTAATGAAAATGACAGAGTGAAATGATAATAAATACAAAAACATCTTCAGAAGTTTTGTTGCTAACTGTGTGGTATTGGGGAACAAATGAAAGGATAGCAACTGCTGACAGTGCTATTGAAAGATAGAAGCTAAACTGCTATATCAGCTTTAGCAAAATCTCAAGCTTGTTAGACACAAAGCAATAACTGCATTTATTTGAAAGGATTACTTCTCAGATGGGGAATGGATCAATAAAAGGGCTATTAAAAGTTACAGAAGCAAAAACAAGAGCTGGTATACTTTATGCAGCAGAGATATGGGCACCAGAGAACCTAAACATTTTGGAAGCGCAGTTAAATAAACTACACAGATGCATTTTGAAGGTCACTCAGGCAGTTCCATCCCTGATCCTCAGAGATGAATTGGGACAACTACCACTAATGGCATATATTATAGAGAGGACGATAATATTTTTCCTGAAGCTTTTTTTGCAACATGAACACAGAACTCCAAGAATGTGTAATGAAGAAGAAGAAGAAGTTGATTATTCAACACAAGGGTTTATGTTTCCAATGATGGAATGTATTGCATCTCAAATAGTTCCCATGGGTTTAGGTGACTTGTTGCACCAGACATACTATGGGCCATTCGAGGAGATAGCATATCAGGTAAGAGAAGGGGTAAAGAATACCTTCAATTTTAGGGATATGGCATTATTGGATACTTATGCATGTTTTAACTGGTACAAGAAATTAAAAAAAAACACTCATGGACTGGAACCATATCTTGCTGTGATGGAGAACCTAGATATAAGAAGAAAAATAACTAGGTATAGCTTAGAATTATATGTCTGTAGATACATCAACAGAAATGTATGGGTGTTGAAGATGGCCTATGCAAATGTAAACTCAGGGTTTTAGATGATTTGAAACACATTCTTTTCATTTGTCCTCACTATGAAAAACATAAGAAATTCTGGCTAGGCCCAATATTGACAAGCCTCGGTCTCCCCCAGACCAAATGTTATTCTATTTATTGAATTCAAATGAAAAAAACTGTTATGAGCAGACTTGGTTATTTTTTATTGTTACTGAAATTATAATTAATGTAGATGGAATGAACCAAGAATATTATATATAGAGGAATAGGTTGTTTTATTGTATTTTTATAAAAATTGGAAATGAAACATTACAAGACATTGGATGTGATGTGTAATGTATGTGAACTGCATTGTAATGACTTTTTCTTTATTTATTTACTTATAAGCACATCAGAATTACAACCGTTTGAGTCATAGACTCATTTCCAAAGGCTCCACATCATGATGCAAAGAGAAAAATACAGATAGTAATGAAAATTGAAGGAACAGGTAATACATATGATGGAGAACACTGAATAAAATTAGCAGGGTGATAGTGTCATCCAACAGATGAACTTCAGTCTTATACAAATAGTTGCTAGGCAGTTATTAACATGTCCATCAGCAGAATGAGCTGTAGTCCTATACAATCAGTAGCTAGGCAATTGCTAATGTACAAGCACAATAACTTCTTATGAGGTACAAAATGTGTTGTCTCAGGAGAGACATTGTCAAGGCTGGCTAGGCTCTGGCCCCTGAAGAGAGGCACCTAGAGGCCTAGGGTGGTTTGGGTAAGAAGACACTCACAGTTGTGGGTGTACAGAATGTGATTCTTGAGTGTGACCTTGAAAGGCCCTATTTTGGTGAGAGAGGTGATGGTGGGGAGGGGAGAGCATTGTACCAGAAAGGTGCTCTGAAGGGGAAGAATCTTTATGCTAGTACAGTCCTGACCCTAGGGATCTGCAACATAGTCTTGGAGGCACTGTGAGTGGCAACAGTAGCAGTGGCAGGGAGAAGGGGCATACCCAGTTGTATTTTTTGGCAAAGGAGGCAGGACTGATATTAAAGTCTCTGCTTGAGTGTGAGTGCCTTGGTTAAGGAATAAAGGGTGCAGGTATGTGTCCATTTATTGGCTCTGGACAGGAGCTGGCATGCCTTGTTATTGGAAATCTGGATTTTGTTTAGAGCGGTGGCATCAGCTGCTGCATAGACTGTGAATCCATAGTCCACTAGGGACAGTACAGAGAAGGTGACTGCCAAGAAGAGGGCTTTGGCCAGCAGGCAGTCCTTATAACTGTATAACAGACCAATGTGTGCATTGTTGGCTGAGGTGAGCGTATTGATGTGAGAGTGAAATGAAAGGCTAGAGTCAAAAGTGATGCCCAGGTATTTTTAGGTGAGGACTTGGTCCAGTGGATGAAGTGAGCTGAAGAGGATCTGGGGAGGGGAGTCCTTGGCTTTGCTTTGGTTATGGGCAAAAAGCATGGATTTGTTTTTTTAATATTTTAATATTTTTTAATATTTCTGATGTCGGCGGTCCATGAACCAGTTCTCAACTTGACTGAAGGAGTGCTGGAGGGAGGACTGGAGTGTCTAACAATAAATATACTGATTGACTGATTATTAAAATCCCCTTTTCACAGTGTGAGTCACAACAAATGACAGCCTTCTCATAGTGCAAGCTACTGCATTGCAAAATGCCAGCAAGGTCATTTTTATGCTATTACATATTGTGGAAATTTGTGTCAAAACAGAAAAATGGGTCCCAACAAAAAACAGATGAATTTCTGTGCTGATCTGTAGTGGATTACATTTAAGTGATAACAGTAAATGGCAGTGTTTTATTATTATTTACATGGTTAGGGTGTCTTCGGGGATTGGGGAAAGTGCTTTTTTCTTTAAATTACAATGCCATGTGCTGGTGAAGAAGTACATTAATTAAAAACAATAGTTAAATCACACTCCAGGACAGCAGTCACTCAGGGATAAGTGATTATTGCCATCTAGCTGATAGATCACATTAAGAACATTTTGTCATGCCACATTTAACACTGCTTTTATCGCACCACTGCGTCAATACCAACCATCATACCGAGGTGCCACCAAGGTACCGAGCAGCATGCTGGGGTAAGGGAAAACTTTTGTATAACTAGCACTGTATGTTTGTATGTATTTATTTATTTATATAAAATCTGGTAACCAGGAAAGGCACACTGAGCCAAGGCTTATTTCCAGATGTGACCTGGGGGGGGGGGGGAGAAATAGAGAGAGAATAAGATACAATGTCTGAGAAGTTATATCTGAACACCCCAAAAAAAATACAATAAAATAATTGGTGGTTACAACAGGCAACATTACAGATGAGGGAGCATGTGGATACCATGACAAAAGCAGCAATATTGTGTAACACAATAAATACATGGATACCTGTGAGAGAGTCAGTAAAAGTGCTCAGTGCCTGCTAGGTAGGTGACAGTGCTGACAGTGTTTGAAGATGCAAAGAGGGTGGAGTCACTGTAGCAACAGCAAAGGGGACTGAGCAAGAAAGGGTGAAAGGCGAGAAGGTGAAGAGTCAAGGGGGTTGGCAGGAAAAGGGAGGAGCAGAAAGATGCTTTAGCTGGCATCTTAAAGCAGGAAGTGAGGTGAAGAGGTGTAAAGGAGAGGGGAGCTAGTTTCAGAGAGAAGGGAGATGATAGAGGAAAGCTGCATGTCCTGCAGAGGAGTGAGGATGGGAGATGGAGAAGGTATGAGAATCCCTGGAAAGAAGATGGCAGGAAGAGGATAGGGCATTAGAGAGAAGTGAAGAAAGGTGGAAGGGAAGGGAATAAAATCAGTATTTGGCAGTGAAAGAGGCACAGTAGGACTGATGACAAACTGAAAGCAGGAGGATGGAGAGAGAGGAATAGAGAGATTAATGATGAGTGCAGAGGTCAGAGTTAGTAACAAAATGACAGATGGCTTTGCAGAGGGTTTCCAGTCTGGCAAGGCAGGAAGAAGCAGTGGTGCAATAGAACATGTCTGCATAGTCAAGGACCAGGAAAACAATTTTGGAAATCAGCATCTAGTGGACCTGGAGGGAGAGGCAGTCCTTATGGTAGTATAGGGCATTGAGTCTAGGATGAAGATTGGTATAGATCATGTCAATGCAGGCAGAGAAGTCAAGCTTGGTATCAAGCCATGTACCAAGGTTTTTGAAGGACAGAACAACCTCCAGATGGGTGCCATTCAATATGGAGAAAGTGTGTGGGGGGTGGGGGTGATATCCTGGTCAGTTTCTGGCTGGTGCCAAAGATCATGGACATAGTCTTCTTTGTGTTGACCCAAAGTTGGTTGATGTGAAACCAATGCTGTACATTGTAAAAGTCATACTGGAGTGGACACACCACAGCTGAGACCAATGGTCCAGAGGTGGACATATGGATGTGTGAGGAGACACAAGCAGAGAGGAGGTCATTTAGGAAGACTGAAAATAGTACAGAGCTCAGGATGGAGCCCTGTGGGACCCCAGCTTGGATGGGAAAGGGAGAGGACAGGTCACCACACACACGTACTGACTGTTGACAGCCCATGAGATGTGAGTGGAATCACTTTACAGCAGGCGCTGAGAGACTGGACAAACTCAGTTTGTTGAGGAGGAGAGGGTGGGACACCAAGTCAGAGGCTTTGGCCAGATCAATGAATATGGCTGCAATGATATGTCCCCCCAATCCAGCCTAGTGAGGATAGAGTCAGTCACATGCAGCAGGGAGGAAATGGTGGAGTGGGTCTTCAGAAAGACAGACTGGATTGGGGACAGAAAGTTAGAGGAATGCAAGAAGTCGGAAGCCAAGAGTACGCAACAGTCTCCTGCAGCTTTGCAAGAGAGGGAAGGTGAGAGATCATCCAGAAGTTGCCAGGGGAGGAGGAGTCACCACTTTGTACAGAGGCAAAACCTTTGCAACCTTCCAAGACTGAGGGCCAGTACTGAGGAGGAGGAAGAAGAGGTTCATAATGTGACCAAGTAGAGAAGTGATTGCTGAAGGAGAGATCTGTAGAAATTTGGGGTCAAGGCTGGACTTAGAAGGGTTAAGTGAGGTGAGGGCAAAGAAGACTTCTTGGGGAAAAACTGAAGGGAACTGGAAACCTTCAGGGGGTTGATGTGGGGGAGGGGATAGCAGGGTATGGGGGGGTGACCAGGAGCAAGAGGAGAGGGTAGAGCTCAGGTGGTGAAAAATCTGTTAACATGAATGGCCACTGAGGGAGGGTCAGAAACCAATGAGCCATCCACCAGGAATGCAGGTGCAGTGGACTGGACAGGGAGATGAAATAGGGAGTGTATAACTTGACATAATTTTGAGGGGGAGCTATGGTTAGACTGGAGGTTTGATTTGAAGTAGTGAGTCTTTGTGGCATGGATAGCCTTCATGCAGGAATTCCTAAGTGACTTGATAAATATGAGTTCTGACCTGAACTAAGTTAGCCCATTCAGGGACATATTTAAATGTTTTAACAGCAGAAAAAGCACCTAGGTGTGCTCCAGTGCTTATCTGTAACTTAAAGTCTGTTATTTGACCTAAAGTGCATGAGTTTCATTTTGAGTAGAGATGGGTGAAGTCCCTCAACTTCACTACAAGTCCACTCCTGGTTGTGTGCACAGCTGTTAACAAAGCACAGCGCAGAGAAAGGGCTGTGTACCCCAATCCTCAAGTAACAAATCCAAAATTACTCTGCACTCTATCAGTGCAATGACAAGAGCAGACATTTCTTACTTTCAAGCTGAATGAATTTATTCAAAAACAGAGTTGCTCTCAGTAGCGTGCATGTAGCTGTGGAGTAATCTCATCCACAACCAAACTTACTCCTCCAGTACTTCAGCCAAGGCATGGTCTTCCTCAGGGGGTAGAGTGTGTCTAGTATACATTCCTTAAATAGCCAGTATCTCATTACTATAGTGCCCCCTTTCTTTAGCTAACATACAGTGCATTCATTAAAGCATGATTTTTAAGTGGCTCTGGGAGGATGTGAATCTGATGCACTCATGTGTTACATTTTTACATTTTAGAGTCAAATCTTAAACTTTCTTGATTTCTAAATTAAAAATGTGAAAAACAAATGTAATTAGGAAAGGTTATCACGCATACAATGCTGAGACAACATTTTCTTTAGTATGTCACTATTCTTCCTATTTACTGTCAGCAACCTTTATGCACTATACATCACAACAATGTAATTCTCTAGCCATACGTTAACAACCTTTACTTAAGGTAAATTTAAAGCATTATATGTGCACAGATCTAACATATATATGAAGATACTAATCTAGCTTTTCATATTCTGAATTATTTATTTTTCTATACTTAAAATAGCTTAACTAGTGCTCACTTTAAATATAATCAAATGAAAATGTAAATAGTGACAACATTCTTTAAGTTGATTAACAGAGGTTGGTTACAATCATCATAGCACAAAAACTTTACAAAAAAAATTATACAAAAACTTTATCTGTACTGTGTTGAATAGTTTTTTTTTTCCTTACTGATGATGACATCATGTGCTTTAGTTGTTAATTTCAAGTCCAAAATGGGATAACGGTCAGTACAGTGATCATTCCCTTTCCGTACTTTCATTCTCATTTTGTAGGGGGATCTACCACGATCAGACAATAATTCCATAATGGGCTGGAAAAAATGAAGAGAGATGTATCAATAGTTTCATTCAAGCTTAAATTACTTCCCTTTCTTCAAGAATGGTTTCAGATCCCATTCTGTGTTAAGACCATTGGGTATTAGACTATTAAGGCTGAAAATCCAATAGCTTTCCCCTCTGAAGCAGTTGATTTAATCTGTCCTCACCTCTGGGATGTCATTCAACCTGTTCTATAGCCATAAACCTTGTGCCTTTTATTTTGCAGCTGTGGTTTTCAGAGTAATGCCTTGCCAGTGATTTGTTCATCAAGTATGCCCTGGATATACTGTTTTACTAGCCTTATTATCCCACCCACATATAGTAGGTCACAAGGGCACCAAATTGTGTAAACAACATACATACTGTTGCAATTAAAAAAAGTTTTGATCTCCACTTTTTTATCATAGCCCTGCAGCTCAAGTTTTTTTCCCTGATAACAAAGGTCACAGACACTACATCTCACACATCTGTACATACTTACAGGTGGGGAAGGTAGCCATATCCTTGTCTTTGTTTTTGGTGTAGTGTATCTGCTCCTGACCAATTTATCTTTAATATTTTCAGCCTTGGAAAATGTAATCCTGGGATTACCACCAAATTCTTCTGAAAGAATTGGGTCATTTAGCAAAATGAGCCAAAATGTTCTTACTATACTCCCTATCTGTCCAGCCTGATTGCTGTATTGAGTCACAAATGTAACTGGCTGCCTTTCCATAGTGCCCTGTGAAACACTAAATGTTTTAGGTGTCAGTAAGTCTTCCCTTTTCTCCCTCCTTGCACCCAATACTGCTACCAGTAAGTTTTCTCTATTATAGCCTCTGTTTTCGAAATGGTTGAGCATCTCCTGTGCTTGGTTTTCAAAATCTAAATCCCTTTAACAGTTCCTTTGTAACCTGAGAAACTGTCCATAGGGAATGGACTTCATTAGGGCTTTCAGATGGGAACGATCTGCTCTCAGTACATTGTTTGTGGAAGTACTTTTTCTAAACTTTTTGGTATGGATTCTGTTGTTTGTGTCAACAAACAGTGTCAGGTCCAGAAAATCAATTTCCATTTTATCCTGGCTGTGTGTAAATCTTAAGTTCAATCTATTTCTTGTATTCAACTATTCCATAAATTGTGAAATCTCTTCCTTGGGTCCTTGCCAGATACATAGTATATCATCTATATATCGGTCCCATTGTTTTCTATTTTTTAAAAAAAGGATTAACTGTCTCAGAAAATATGTTGGTTTTTTCCCAGAACCCGAGAAAGAGATTTGCGTAACTCAGTTCCATTGCTGCCCCCATAGTGGTTCCCTGAAGCTGCAAATAGTAGTTGTTATTAAATTCAAAGAAATTATGGGTCAGAACAAAATCCAAAGCTGTCAATATGAAGTCAGTGAGGAATTCTGAATATTTTGGATAATCCATCATGAATTTTCTGCATGCTTCTATCCCTTCCTCATGCCTTTTGCTAGTATATAGTGACTCAACATCTATGCAGAGCCAAGTGTAAGTGGGATCCCATTCCAGATTTTGATAGTTATCAAGAACATCTATTGTATCCCTCAAATAAGAAGTTACATCAGGGAGACATTTCTTTATGAAAAAATCAATAAACTGATTTCAGTTGTCATTCAGTGACCTAATACCTGAGGCAATGGGGCATCCTGGAGGGCTAGTCAATCTTTTGTGAATTTTTGGCAATGTATAGAAAGTTGGTGTTATTGGGTTATCGTTCCAGATAAATTTTAATTCATCCTCTGAGATGTAACCTACTGATTTGCCCCATTCCAAAAGGTCCAAAAGTTCTTTTTTAAACACTTCTGTTGGATTCTTTGATAGCTTTCTATATTTATTCCCATCATTTAACATTTCTAATATTCCATGAACACAATCCTCTGTGTCCATTATTACTGTATTGCCCCCTTTGTCAGTGGGTTTTATGATTACTTGCATCTCTGCTATCTCCCTTAGTACTTTCCTTTCCTTTCTTGACTGCTGAGGTTATTCCTCGTGGGTACTGATTCCTTTAAAGCATTGTCCACTTCTTTCAACACTACATTTTCAAAACTCCTTATTAATTGATTATTTGTGTTTGGACAAAACTGTGAGGGTAGTTTAAAAAATAATTTTCTTTCTTTTTTCAAAATACTACCCATGGAGAATTCCCCCTCTGCCTCATAATCAACTTCTGTTTCTGTATCATTTATTGTTTCATTCAAAAGACTTTCCAATGTCTCTAAATCTCTGACTACATCCTCACTTACTATCTCACTAATACATTCTGTATCAATTTCAGGCTCGCTTAAACCTGTTAATAGATTTACAATTTCCATGTCCAACAGATTCACCTCTTCACCCCCCTCCCCCTCAAATATTTGGGGTTGTATTTCAAAACCCATGTCTAAAAGTTTTTTTCTTTCTATGGTATTCTTTCAGTCTATATTTTCTAAATAGTTTATACAGATCAGTCTGTGTTCTAAAGCAATCTGTATCCCTTGTGGGTGCAAAGTTCAGTCCTTTTTGCAATAATTTGTACTGGGCCTCAGTTAAAGTTACCTTGGACAGGTTTATTACTTTTAAATTTTCTTCTTGCTGCTCCTGAGTTCTCAATCTTGCCCTGCCCTTCCCGCCCCTCCTTGTTTTCCATTTTTTGAAGATTGCATCTTCTTATTCTTCTCTTGTTGTTGGTCTTGATTTGCAGGTCTTTTCTCTGTAGTTTGTTCTTTACTGCTCCCCGGCCGCATATTAGTTTCAGCTTGTTCCTCACTGAAAGAAACTCTTTTTCTTGACTTCGACCTGGAGCCACTTCTGCTGAATGATCTAGATCTTCTAGGCCAGGACAGAATATGACCTAATTTGTAGTCACTATTGTCTCTTTCTAGTTTGGATTGTTTTTTAGCAATCAGTTCTTGTTCATATTTATTGAGTCTGGTTTCAAATGGGCTGCTAATTCCTTAAATATTGGAAGGGTGTTCAATTTATTCAATTCCCCTCTAATGAGTTCAGTTTCACCCCTTATTTTTTCATAATTATCACCATCTTCAGCAAGAATTAGTTCAATAAATGTTTGTGCACAAACAGCTGCTGCTTCCTCCCACTCTGTTCTTCACTTGAAATTCTCTAGTCCACAAGAGGGTGTTTTAGTTACACGCAACCCCCGTGGGGCTTGTCCCTTTTCCAGATAAGTCTCCAAAGTAATTATGTTGTAGGTGATATTTAGTTCTATTATACTGTACTTTGCTTTGCCAATGATTAAACAGTTTTCTAAGTTTAATTTCATCCATTCACTCACCCATTCCATGTGTTGTAGATGTCCCGACTCAACTTCACTACATGCAGTATTTCATGTAGAATTTGAAATTCACAAAATACTCCACATTGAAAAGTGAATAATTTGCATTGCTGAGAAAATGCGAGGTTGCCACTGAAACCTATGGACTTCATGTTACTTTGCCTTTCTTTTGCCCTTAAAGATGAATTTTGCAATGATTCATGGGATGGCATGTTACATGGGCTCTGTGACAGACATGTGACCAGAGTAATGTATTAATTTATTTTTGTTAATGTAATTATGCTTCTGTCATAATGTCTGCTATTTGGAGAGGGAACACAAAAATCATGGCTTTCAGGATCACATGTTCAGACAAGTCTTAAGGGAAATACTGAGACCTGTGCTGTGGAACTTTCCCATGAGCTAATCCAGGCTGCACATCCTGGAAGATGTGAAGGTGCAGCTTCAAACCCCTCAGACATCCTTGAAGCCAGAGATTCTGTAAGGTAGATGGGAGAGTGCCAGGCTAAATGCCTCAACCAGCTTAAAAGACAAGAAGTGTGGGGCTACACACCCTGAACTGTCTTCAAGGCAGAATCATAAAAGTAGATGGAGCAGGGGGTTCATGGAGGGAGCCAGCTGGCCTAAATGAGGTAATTTCTCCATACACTCACTCAACTGGGGGGTGGGCAGGAGTAGCCTCTCACTCAAAGGAGAGAAATCACCTCCCACAATCAGAAAAGAATGTAACATAGAAATTAGGTTCATTTCTCTCTCGGACTTGGAACATCTGAAGACTAGGGCTCCTGCCATACAAAGAATAGCTGACTAGTGAAATAGCACAGTAAGGGACAGTGCAACTCTGTAGCTAGGGCAGGTGAAGGGCTTTAGGTGAGAATAGCTCAGAATTCTGCTGTAAACTATCTGTCTGTTTAACTTGGTTTTATTTTCTGCTTCTTAGTAACTGTGCAACCCTTTTTTTTTCCTATAAATACATCCTGTTGTAACTACTTGTATTATTTTCGTAAAGCTTCTATTTTTATAGAATCAGTGACTGCTTGTTTCATTTAATAGAGTAATTATATTATTTCTGCTGGACTGTGTTTGCAGTCTGTCTCTGAAGGGGCACTCTACCCACAGTTACTGTTTTGACCTTCTTGACCCTTGTGCAAAGGAGGAGGTAAGAAATAGGTTTCCCTGGGGACCTTTTGGTAAAACCCCATGGTGGTGGCAGTGATCTTGAAGTCCCTAGTAAGGGATTTTCATCAAAGGCTGTATATGGGCTTGCACAGCCTTGGTGCAGCGTAGCGTGTGTAGGAAAGCTGGAGTTGATTAGGTGTCAGAGTTGTGTGCTTTAACCCTTCTTGGACCCCCCGAAGGAGCGGGTGGTTGACAGTCGTGAGGGCCAGACGGCTCCTGAAGCCCTCCCTTCCCTCCAGCTGAACCCCTTTCCACTGCGCTACTACAGCTTGCTCATCTTGGACCCCTCCGGAGCAGCGGGCGGTTGACGGTCACGAGGTCCAGATGGCTCCTGAAGCCTTCCCTTCCCTCCAGCTGAACCCCTTTCCACTGCGCTACTACAGCTTGCTCATCTTGGACCCCCACCGGAGCAGCGGGTGGTTGACGGTCGCGAGGGCCAGACGGCTTCTGAAACCCTCCCTTCCATCCAGCTGAACCCCTTTCCACTGTGCTACTACAGCTTGCTCATCTTGGACCCCCCCGAAGCAGTAGGCGGTTGACGGTCGCGAGGGCCAGACAGTTCCTGAAGCCCTCCCTTCCCTCCAGCTGAACCCCTTTCCACTGCGCTACTACAGGTACGGATAGCCGAGCCGCGAGCTACCACAGCATTTACAGGGACAGAGTTGGACTTTTGGCACCTATTTCCGTTTAATTGCAACTAATAACAAAGTTATAGCTAGCCACTGCCGTGTGTAAGCCACGTAAACTTATTGTATCAGGACTTTAAAACAGTTAATTTTACAACCCTGTGGCTGCTTGAACCGAATGAACTGGTGTTTAATTTAACCTTATTTGCTTGAAAATTGGCGCCTTTTTTTATTTGTTGTAAAAACCCTGCAAAGCTTTTCAGTCCTTTTTCTTCTCTCTCCTACATTGCCTTTCTTTGTTGAAAAAGCCCTGCAAAGCTTTTCAATCTCTTTTCCTCTCTCTCCTGCACTGCCTGAACCTTCCCCTTTCTCTCACCCCCTTCCCCTGTGTGCCTAACAATAGACCCCTTCTTACCTAAAATTGTCTCCTTTTCCCTCAGCTTGCTCATCTTGGACCCCCCCAAAGCAGCGGGCGGTTGACGGTCGTGAGGGCCAGATGGCTCCTGAAGTCCTCCCTCCCTTCCCTCCAGCTGAACCCCTTTCCACTGCGCTACTACAGGTACTGATAGCTGAGCCGCGAGCTACCACAGCATTTACAGGGACAGAGTTTACACCCCGCCGGCGCTACGCGCTGGCTCCCCACCACCACCCTTGGTCGGCTCTTCCTTATATAGGGTTGCCCAGGCTCGTTTGAACCAATCAGCTCACTTTCCCACCCGCAGTTTATAACTTTCCACCACTTGAGGCAGCACCACTTTTTCCCCTGTCTCTAGCATACACTAGTACTCCCAACCACTGAAACACTTTGAACCTACAAAGCTTAACTAACAGCCTGTAGCGCAGTCTGGACAGCTCCTAGACATTTTCTTTTGTGCTCTGCTCATCTAGTTCAAAATGCTACTGTTCACAACAATCATCTGAACCTCCTATCTATAATTTCAGGTAGCATAGAGCAACAACCTGTTGTGCACTCAGGTCAGCCCTTCAGCAGTTTGTGCTCTGACTGTCTAAACCTAACGCTCGCTGCAATCCCCAGCTGAAGCTACTTCCCTTGCTCCATAATTAAGCTTCAGAACCGGCAGTACAAATTTTACTTCCCCCTTAGAAGCCGCGCTGAATGACCGACTCCTTGCCAGTTAAACTGCTTCTATTTTCATACAATCTGCTAACCTAAATCTGAGGCAGATATCGGTCTCTCTTTTGCCATTCTAGCCTTATTGTAACCAAATAGAGTTCTCTCTGTCTAGTTTCCTCCCATTAAAGTGATAGCTGCTGTTATAATCCCAACACAACCCACCTTACCATTAATCCCTCTATCCACTCCAGTGTGTTCCCAAAAGTCTTAGCTCCTCTCACGCCAGCTCAAAAATCCAACTTGTCTGGCTAGATAAGTTCTGCATCTCTCATTGCAAGAACTTCCCATATCCCCCTCACAAATAACTCACTTGAGGTATTTCAATATGGCCTTAAGCTCTTGTTGTACGATACTACTAATCTCTTCTCAACCTTATATGGCTGCCTATTTTATATTATCCACCAAGACCTTATCATCACCGCTCCCACCCAGATGACGGTACTCTTGCCACACTGGGATTGCCCTCAAACTGGCCGTGTGACACCTTCCCTCTTCTCGTCCCTCATAAACTCTTCTACCACCTGTCCTATACCCTGCAAAAATCACCATTGCTCAGCATAACCCTGCCCTCCCCTTTCATTCATCATAAGCTATGGTACCTCTTCCTCCTGGCCCTAATCCTTGCTGGTGATGTTGAACTAAACCCGGGACCAGTGGGTACCCTCCCTCTATATAACACAACCTGGAATGATACCAAAGGCTTTCACATCGCACACATGAACATAAGGAGCCTCCTTCATAATATTGCTGAACTTGAGGCATGGTCTGTTCAACACCACCCTGATATCCTGTGCCTATCTGAAACTTGGCTAAAACCCTCCACCCCTGATGCTCTCTGCTCCCTGCCCAACTACAATATCATCAGACAAGACAGACCTTCATCCAAACGTGGAGGAGGTGTTGCCATCTTCTATAAGCCCCACCTTTTACTATCCCATAATGAAATGTCTACTCTATCTCACTGTGATGCACTTCATGCTACACTGCAGCTAGGCTCAAAGAAACTACACATAGTCTGCACCTATAACCCTCCTGCTAGTGGCTATAAGGGTCTTGAAGAACTCCTCTCCTTAATAGACTGCACCGTCAGTCATAACGAAGTCCTTATTCTGGGTGACCTAAACCTGAACTGGTCTAGTACCATAAACCAGTCCTCCCACTCCCTGGTATAGATCACAACCTTCACCAAATGATCACAGACCCAACTAGGGTCATGGCTCCCCCTCAGAACAGTACTGTGATCGACTGGGTCCTAACTAACCATCCAGACAGCATAATAGGTACAGGCACCCTTGCAGATGCTATTAGTGATCACTCCCCTATCTACTGTATCTGGCACTCTACCAGTAAACCATCTCCACCCCCAAAACTCATTACCTTCCAGAATTTGGCCAATATTAACTTAGAGCAGTTTACTTATGATCTGTCACTGATAGACTGGTCCCCAATCTACGCTTCTACGAATGCCCAGGTTGCCCTTGACTACTTCTTGAGCCACTTTAGCACTCTCCAAGACATCCATGCTCCCCGTGTCACCCGCTGGATTCGTGGAACCCAGACTAAATGGTTAACAAAAGCCCTATTTACCCAAATAAGAGATAGAGACAAGGCTTGGTGGCGTTTCAAGATCACTGGATTACAAACTGACCACAACCTATATTGCTCTCTAAGAAACTCTTGCAAGAAACACATACGCTTAGCCAAATGTTCCTAATGTAAGGACCAGCTTATAAAAGCCTCAGGCGACTCTAGGAAATTTTGGTCCACCATAAAAATGCTCCTTGGTGCCAACAACAGGGCACATACCAGTGACATGCTGTTAAATGGCATTCACTGCAATAACCCGACAACCATAGCAAACTCTTTTAATCACCACTTCTCAGATCTCTCTAACTACCTCACCTCCCTCCCTCCTGTCCCCAACACCATACCCTCTGGCGATATCAGCCTGATACTCACGCACCCACCTTTTAGGTTCCAGAGTATAAAGAGAGGTGAAGTGTTAAAACTGCTACTCACTATTCCTGACAGCAGCAGCACAGGGTCTGATGGACTTGAACCAAGGCTTATAAAAGCTGCTGCCCCACTCATCACTTCTCCCTTAACCAGAATTTTCAACCTATCTCTACGCCATGGCATAGTACCAAATATATGGAAAACAGCCAAAGTCACACCAATCCCAAAAAGGACCTCAAGGAAATAAATAACTACCGCCCCATTGCAATTCTCTCTGTAGCTTAGCAACTCTTGGAAAACTAGTGCCACCCAATCCATAGAATATCTCCATAGATACAACCTTCTGTCTAGCTCACAGCATGGCTTCCACAAAGGGCACAGCACCTCTACTGCCCTCCTCAAACTTACCAATGACATATATGCCTCCATGGACTCGGGCATCCTAACAGGTGCAGTCTTCATTGACCTAACTAAGGCATTTGACCTGGTCAACCACTCCATTCTTCTAACTAAACTACGCTCCCTGGGCTTCACCACTGATGCAGTGGTCTGGTTTGAAAGCTACCTGTCCGGCAGGAAACAAGCGGTAGTGTTTAACTCTGCCATATCAGACCTTTCCACCATTAATGTTGGAGTGCCCATGGGCTCAATCCTTGGGCCCCTACTCTTCTCTATCTTTATTAATGACATCACACTCCTTGCAAACAATTGTTCATCACTGCTCTATGCTGACAATCTAGTTATTTACCACAGTGCCAGAACTGTTGCCGACTTAACCCATCCTCTTGCCGTTGCTTTTGCTAATATTTAATCCTGGCTCACCAATAACCAACTCATCCTCAACTCCAGTAAAACTTACTCCATGCTCTTCAGTGCCTCTGCCAGACTTAAAGCGAATCAAAATGCCCTAACTATCCCCTGCATGGACGGATCTTCTCTGATTAGCACCAATTCCTTTAAATACCATGGCGTTACTCTCGATCCATCCCTCAATTTTGACCTACACATTACAACCACCTGCAAATCAGTTAACGCCAAGATAGGTAGTATCTACCGAACTAGATACGCCCTTACCCCATCTGCCAGACTTGCTGTGGCACAAGGCTTTCTTCTTCCTGCCCTTGCTTATGGCTCAGTCAACTACCTCTTTGCCTCCAAATCATCCATCCAAAAGTGGGACACTACCTACAACAGCATCTGCCGCTATGCTTCCGCATCTCCACATTACAAACATCATTGCCAGCTCTATAGTGACCTAAAATGGCCGTGCCCCTCTGCTCACAGACTCAGGCCTTGACTCATTAATTGACAATATTGTCAGATCTGGCCTCCGCAATCCTCTCATCCCTACTGGATGCTCAGCCTCTCTTATGACCTGCGTTCGACTGACCAAGCTCTCTTTCACACACCTAGGCACAGAACCAATATGGGTGCATGGGCCTTTTCCAACGCTGCTCCTAAATACTGGAATTCCATACCCCAAACTATTCGACAAACAGCCTTCCATGCCACTTTTAAGTCACTACACAAAGAACACTTATGCTTTATCAGCCCCTGCACCTGCTATAATCCATCTTAGCTCCACTCTTCTTCCCCATTGCTCTGTTTCAATCATCCTTATTCCCTTCTTCCCTCTCTCTGCTTTCTCTCTCCCTCGCTCTCTTGCCTCTCTTTTTATTACTTGATATCTTGTCTCTTTGAATGCCTGCTATTGCTAACGCCTATGTTCCCACTTAACTTTATTTTGAGATCCCTGTACTACTGTGCTGTATTTTCATCTTACTGTTGTAAATCTACTTGTGTTTGCTGTCAAAATTTTTGTCTCCCCGTACCTGAAGCCTTGACTTGACTCTGTACTGTACTGCTTTCATGTGCTGAGTCACATACACAATTTTGTATATTTAAAATGTACTCTCCCGGGTTGTGCCTGAAAATAGGCATTTTGTGCCTAGTGCACTTACCCAGTTACCAAAAGCAAATAAATAAATAAACATTTCAAAAACCTATTTACCTTTGGACTTTTGAGTCCAAATTTAGTACACTGAGTGTACTATTTCCTTGTGTGTCTGTATCATCGATCATTTATTGATTCTGAGTGAGTTTTGCATCTTAAATTAGTACGTTCAATGTCTGTACTGAGAGACAGTGCAGAAGTGTGCTTCAGGGGAGGAGTGGATTTGTGGTGTAGAAGGGAGATCCACAGATCACAGTGCGAAAGGCAGTTTTGCCAACTGTTGTTGGCTAGTGTTTAGTATTAGTGTGTTTAGTTGTATACACAGTTACACACATACTACTTCAGTAATTTTTGATAATTTTGTGCTGCTCATTGTGTATTTTTTTCTGTCTGTTTAGAAGACTGTGTTTTATTTTACCGAACTGTTAAACTTTCTGTGCATTACTGTTAGTCTGTGCGCATGCCATCAGGTCATATGTATTTTATTGCAGCACCATACAAGCAGTACTGTTAATTTCTAAGCCTGCCTGTATTATTGTTTCCTGCTTCTATCTAGCTACTGCTGTAAATATTACTGCCCCCACACAAAAGAAGGTATTGTTGTTCCACTTTTGGATGTGTGAAGAGTGTGGTTAAGGTTTTGTGCCTATGCTATATCTCTTTATTGTGATTTTTTCCATCTTGAAGTCCCTATTGTTGTTTTTTGGCTTCCCACCCACCCAAACTGAAGAAATATAACCTTCCAGTTACGTGTCTCTCTTCAATGTGTTGAAATTGTTGTCACTGTACTACTATTGTGTGTATCCCCACAGTACCATGAACACTCTCTCTCCAGTGGATATTAGAGCATTTAAATGAATGAAAACAGACATAATAAAAAAACACATATTGCTGTATTTTTCACATTCTACTGTCTTCTGAATTTTCTTGAATTTGTTACAGCAACCAATAAAAACAGAAAAATCACTTTTTGTAGTGCACGCATTTCTTTTCTTGGTGGCTGTCTGTGTAATATAAAAAAAATGTCTGCAAAGAGACAGTCATGCAAAGCTGTTTATGGCTGTGGCACTGCTGCCAAGAAGACTACTGCTTGTGTGCCTCCAAATGGTAGCAGTGGAAGTTGTTGTGATGCTGAGGCAGGTTCATCAGGAGCTAGCAATGTTAAGTCGGGTCATGGATGTGGTAGTACTAAGCAGCAGAAGGGAAAGGTAGTAGTTGCTGCAAATACAGGGATTTCTGTGGCTAAGTTTTTCTCTGCCAATTCAGTGGCATCAATGCTGGTTGGAGATGCTTGTGGTGCTGGTAGCAAAAAGAGTGATGTCATTGTTGATAGCAGCAGTGTTGCTACAACCCAGGAAAAGTTATCATGTGGGGAAAATGTTGAGTCAGAAGAATTGAGGGTAGTTGATGTCCCATTCCCTACAGTAGTCGAACAGCAGTCTGATCATCATGAGTCACATTCTCATGTTTCCACAGCTCATCATGTTAGGGCATCCAAAGAATCAGATGGTAATGAAAAAAAAGTGTGGATGATCAGAGTGAGGTGGAGGTTGTAATATATCCACAGGATAGCATCCAAAGTGAAGTTGTGGATGATGATGATGCTAGCAACCCTATATGGGAACCTGAGAGAAAGAAATTTAAGGTGGCTGTAGGTGAACAGTCTCTTTCTAAATCCAGCTCCCCTCAAAGTTCTTCTAATATAGCTGTGTCTGTGGCTGATCCTGAAGTCATAGTTATAAAGTGTGCTGTTTAGTCAAAGTTTGCATCACACTACCCATTTCACTTCCCCAAAAAACTGCAGTCCCATATTCTGCAGCAGCGTCATGTGAAATGTAGGGCAGCCAAATCCCTAGTTTGGGATTTTTTCACACAAGATGAAAAAGATGAAACAGTGGCAATCTGCCAGCTTTGCCAAGCGTGTGTGAGGCACAGGAAAAAGAGTAGCCACCTTGGCACTGGAGGCCAGCATACTCACCTCAAGAGCAGGCACATGACACTGTGGACTCGGCACCAGAGGGAAGCTGATGCTGTAGTGGGGCTTTCACCCTCATCAACCTTACTGAGCAAGGTATCCCCTTCCCAAGTCACTGTAAAAAATAGCCATGTAGGTAAAACTTTTGAATTAACACTGGAGGATTACTACAGGCATGAGGAGGAGGATGACTTTGAACGTTCCAGTAGCTGTCAGAGTAACAGCAGTGATGTCAGTATTACAAGCCCATGTAGTAGTCATTCTGCTACATCAACCCCTGTGCTTAAAAACACACAGAATAACATCATTTATTGGACTGTCACCTGTGCACCCACCCCAGGTCAAAGCCACCCCATCTATGGCAGTTCACAGAGCACAGATGTTTGGCATGTCCCGGTCAAAACCCTGAACAATGCAACCCACATTGCACAGCCTTTTTGAGCTGCACACTAAATACCTGCTGAATCATGTGGTTGCACGTGAACTCAATGCTGTCATAGTGGAAATGCTTGCAACTGACCTTTTGTCATTCTCCTTTGTGGAGAATGTGGGATTCCAATGCTTTGTGGCATGTGCATGTCCCAAATGGAAGATCCCACCCAGGACATATTTTGCCACCCGTGATGTCCCTGAGTTATATAGAACTGTGAAAGAGTCTGTAAGACATGCCCTTCAGCATTCCGCATCACTGCACATCCATTTAAATATGGATATGTGAACAAGTGGCAAAACGGCGGGTAGTTCACATCTGTGTATTACAGCAAGGGTAGTCTTTGATGCTGGTATGGGAAAGAACTGTAATAAGTCAGACTGTGGTGGTAGCAACCTTCATGGTAGTAGCATGCCACACTTGCAATGGAGTGTAGCAGGGTTGCATATAGGCGAAAACATGCTGGACTTGCTACTGACAGAAATCGATGAGTGGCTGCACCCTCTGCCCCTAAAAGCTGGCTTCATAGCAAGTGATAATGGATCAAATGCTGTTAAATGTATCAGCAATGGTGGGTTTGTGAGGGTTCCCTTCATGGCTCACTATCTAAATCTTGCAGTGCAGGAGTTTCTGCAGTACCCCAAAATCAAGCAAATGCTGACTGTTGCACGCCACATCTGTACCCACTTTTTATGTTCTGGAAAGGCCCATGACCAACTTAAGACAGTTGCAGATCCAAAACAGCCTCTCTCAGTGCTGCCTCAACCTTGAAGCTGTCATGAGATGGAACTCCACACTTTACATGGCAGAGCACTTGTATGAGCAGTACAAAGCAATCTCAGACTACCTTGTGATGCACAAGCCGTGATAGTTCTGGGGCGTCAATGTCTCTGACAACTGAGCAATGGCAACTCATGGATTCAGTAATATTAATTTTGAGGCCATTTGAACATGTTACACTGGCAGTGAGTAGTGACACTGCATCGATTAGTCAAGCCATCCCACTGCTATGGGTGCTGAGATGGGCATTGTTGAATCTGCAGCCTAGCCTTGATGTGGCCAGAGATAGGCCAAGCTGTGCATTCCTGAAACACATGATTACAATCTTAAACAACAATAGACACATTGCCACCATTCAGCAATCTACAGAATTTGGAATAGCCACAATGCTGGACCCATGCTACAAATGTGGCATTGCATCCATACCGGAGGGGTGGCATGATCAGGTTCAAAATCTTACTGGACAGCTGGTTAGATCGGTTCATGGGGTACAGATGTCACATGCAAAGTTCTGCAACCCACAGCATAGCCAGGCTGAAGGCCATTGTGGCCACTGTGCCTCCAATAAGGTGACTGAAAAACAAGGGCTGATGCCAGGCAGCACAGAGCATGGTTGATGCCTTTTTAGTAGAAAACAGGCATCAGACAATACTGGACAATCCTTTGGTGTACTGGAGTGGCAACGTGAATGAATGGCCAGCGCTGACATCAATAGAACTGAAGTATCTCACCTGCCCACCCTCTAGTGTAAGTGTGAAGAGGGTATTTAGTTCTGTGGGGGCCATTGTGCATAACTGACATACTAACCTATCACCTACAAATGTTGGCATGGTGAGATTTATTAAAATGAATGAAGGTCACATTCCAAGTAGGACAAGTATATCTATGTTTGTACCCAGTCACGATGATGGAGATGCTGATGAGGGTGAAGCAGACCATCCTGGTGGCAGCATCAAATGGCGTTCAAATGAAGTTGATGATGCACTCATGGAAAAAGAATTCCCATGTGGGGACAACTCAAGCCTTGAGGATTGCAAGGGCTGCTTCCTCATTGACGAGGGTGAGGACATTGGTGGATGTGCCTAATGACAAAATTGGCATTAAAGTACTTCATCCTGTTTCAAGTTTTATAATGACATGCCATTATAGTTCACCTTTGCTTTTCTTACTTTTCTCATCATAGTTCCCAGAATGTGTGCAGTCACTACCTGCAGTCATCTAAATACATGTCACCTTGTAGCCACTGACATCATGCTCACTGAGATATTCTGCCACTGAAATACATGGCACCCCAGACAGCCACTCTGCTTTTGACAGAGAGAGAGAGAGAGAGAGAGAGAGAGCATGCCTTTTCATAATATAAGAACCCACAGGAGCCACCCTGCTCATTGAAAAAGAGAGAGAGAGAAAAACAGAGAGCGTGCTTTTTCACAATATAAGAACCTCCAGCCAGCCACCCTGCTTGTCAAAAGAAAAACAGAGAGTGTGCCTTTTCACAATATAAGAACCACCGGCCAGCCACCCTGCTTGTTGAGAGAGAGAGAGAGACACACACACACACAAACACAGAGTGTGCCTTTTCACAATATAAGAACCCCCAGCCAGCCACCCTGCTTGAGAGAGAGACAGACAGACAGCTCGCCTTTTCACAACATAAGAACAACCCATAGCCAGCCATCATGATAGGGTATCAACTGCGAATGCAACAATCAAAGTCCATCAGGAAAGTACCATCTGGCTTTTCCTGCTCATGCTACGTACAGTACTGGCATTCAAGAACACACTCGTCTTCTGATGCCATGGTGAGTTCATGTCCTTTGAATATGCATTGATTTATTTCATATTGTCCGACTTCGGTACTGTAGTGAGTTTTGCAGAAATTTTATTTTTATTGTCATAAGCATTATTAGCCGCATGTTCCTGAAATAAAGTCTGCAAATATAGTACCGTTGTTTTAAATTGTGTATTTAAAAATAAGGTACTCCGAATTAATAGAGATTACAGCATTCAGTAATGTTGAACCATTCTTTTCAAAAAGTTACTTTGTTGTGTTAGATGAGTATATATCTTCATGATCTGCATGATCAGTACAAGATTACATGAGAACAAGTAACATCAAATTACTTGTACCACAGTGAGCAATAATTTCTAATATTGGTTGTTCTGGCTGGTTATTTCCCTGAAGGTGTTGCACCACAAACCTGGCTGCTGCCAGCAATGCAACATCACACAGTTAACAAAATTTAACTTAACAAGAACATCAGTAATTTATAGTCAGTATGAATCTCATTTACTGCATTTTTGATTTGAATTGTATGTTATCCATTTTTTCCCTTTTTATACAGGTACACATTATGCCACATAAAGTCAACCTACTTTCTATTTTTACTCACAGGTGATTGTTGTAACTTGCAATTGTTAGGCCCTAAACATTACAAAGTACTGTCATTGCACCGACACCATTGCAGTGTGGCCATATAAATTATTTTATGTACAGGTAAGTATCTGTCTGGTTTCCTCTTTATTTTTCCTTCCTTTCTTTTTTTTTTGTGGTTTTTCACAGGGGTGAAGTATTCAATTGTGGTCATATACAGGCCAGTTAATCTCTATTTTTTTCTACACAGAAGACAGGCGAACTTCAGTAAGCAAGGAGTCTACAATGTGTTTTCCTGGTCAGAACTGTAAGACACTGGTCCAGTGCAGGTCACTAAAATTGATTCTTTTATTCACAGGTATTTAGTAGTAGATGTGTATTTGAAGCTGGATATATAAAAAGGCAGGAAGAGCACCGCTGGGTAGTGAATGGGTTTCTGGAATGAACTATAAATAACTTCGTCTTCATCTCTTTGCAGGTAACATCGAGGTGCTGCAGTATGTTCCAATCTCTAGACAGACAACATTTCAGATACAGTGAAGACCTGAAAAGAAGAAAAACATACTAAGGAAAATTGTTTTCCAATGAGGCAACCCCCCCACCCCCAGAAAATAAAAATACTTACCTTTCATGGCTTGCAATTGCAGTGTTGACAAAGTCAACAAGCAGACACATGTAGAATCCATCTGTGGCAGCATGATTACACCAATGCGGTTGTGAATGTGGTGATATGACCTGAAAATATAGCAGAAAAGAACAGTAATGAGAAATGGTTAGAAGTTAGTCACCCACCACAGTATCCCCCCAAAAAAACAATTTATATTATTAACCCCATTAGATGGTGGCACATACATGCAGCATGTGAATATCATCATGGCCAACATGCAGGTCAAGGGGAAACATTCAATATGTATGATGATTCCCTGGATCCCCTGCAAAGGAACAAGATGACTGCTTCAGTTACAACAACCAACAAGATTCAATGCAAATTTAATGGCATTGTCTCTCAACAAACATAACAGAGATACTTACAATAACTTACCATTGGTGGTATGAATACACACACACACAATGGGCAGCATGTTTCAGGCAACGCAGCAGAAGACATTTGTAGAACATCAAATTATACTTCAACCCATGGTCATCTGTGGCTATCTGCATTCAGCAAACCCCCTGTACATCAGCAGAAGCAGCAGTTGCACAAACACCACTGATAGTGAACAGCAGATCTTGAAGTTCTCATGTGGGTATTCTTGACTTCTCTGGACAGTTGCAGACAGCAGAAAGGCAGTTTTATACTTGGGACACATACATGTTTATGTCCCTTTGGGTAAATTTCCAGGCGTACATGCAGAAATATGTGGCACATATTGGCAATTTTTCTAATGTGGTTGTTCTCGACTTCTCTGGACAGTTGCAGCCAGCAGCAAGGCCGTTTTACACTTGGGACACTTATACACATTTATGTCTCTCTGCGTAAACTTTTTAGAGTATGTGCAGAAATATAGTCACTTACTGACAGTTCTTCTCATGGGGTTATTTTCGACTTCTCTGGATAGTTGCAGTCAGCAGCAAGGCAGTTTTACACTTGGGACACATACAATTTTTCTCATGTGGTTATTCTTGACTTCTCTGGACAGTTAAAGCCATCAGCAAGGCAGTTTTACACTTGGGACACTTATACACATTTATGTCTCTCTGGGTAAACTTTCAGGAGTACGGGCAGAAATATGTGGCACTTATTGACAATTTTTTCTCATGTGGTTATTCTTGACTTCTCTGGACAGCTGCAGCCAGCAGCAAAGAGGTTTTACACTTGGGACACTTATAGACATTTATGTCTCTCTGGGTAAACTTTCAGGAGTATGGGCAGAAATATGTTTGCTGTGTACTAGGCAGCTTTGGACATGCTAATGTAATGATCCTTCCCTGCCTAGGATGTCTGTTACTTGTGCTTTGATGTATGTAAGCATAACTAAAGTCTAATAAAAACTATTAATTGAAAAAAAAAAATTGTCATAAATGGCAGTCAAACCATAATTATTGTTTGTTGGGAAGTGGAGACAACTTCAATACTACTATTACACTTTTGCATTTCCAGGTACAGACTCTCAACCATAGTACTGCATGCTTCATGACATAGCAAGCTAGCAGTAGCAGTCTGCTAACTTTATTTTCTTTTTCATTTATTTTTATTTCATTTCATTTATTCTTTGGTAACTGGGTAAAGGTTCTGGACCAAAGGTCTATTTTCAGGCCCAACCCGTACAAAAAAACATACAAAAATACAATCAACAGCAATACAAAACCAAAAATACAAATTACAAATTGCAGTTACAAACAGATTTATGTAATAAATAACTTTTTAACCTTTGTTTAAAAGTTAAAACAGAGGGAGCAATCCTAACATCAAGTGGTAGTGCATTCCAATACAATGGTGCTGCTATTGAAAAAGCTCTAGAACTTAATCTAAGCTGAGACCTGGGGACAAAATATAGGGGGCCATCAGCCAACCCCAGGCTGGGAAACAATGCTCTCATTACAACAAGATCAGAAAGAGGAAAAAGGGAGCCAAAGTAAAAACATTTATACATCAGACAGCCAACAAAATATTCTATTCTGCAACTAGGGGAAAGACACCCCAACCGAGAAAAAAGATTACACCGATGTGTCCTATTGGGGGCTCCTAAAATAAATCTACAAAAATTATTATTATAGGCCACAGTTCATGCTTGCATTTCCTTTGTACTTATGTTATAATATAAACGAGAACTGTAATCAAAATATGGAAGAAGAGAACCAATAGAAATTGCTAATCTAGTTGCTTGTGAGAAGAAATACTTGAATTTGTATAACACCCCTATTCTTTGATTTACTTTCTTAACCACTGACTGAATCTGAGGTGAAAAGGTCAAACTGGGATCCAATAGTGTGCCCAAATACTTAAATTGAGACAATTGTTCAAGCAGACCACCCCGAAAATCAGAATATCCTCAGTTCCAGGGTGTCCACCTACATAAATTGCGTGCCAAATAACATAACTTTTGCTTTAGCTGAGTTCAAAACCATAGCATTTAAGGTAAGCCAAGAACAAATGGCACCAAAATCCTTTTCTAGGGAACAAGAAAGTTCGGAGACAGAATTTGACTGAACACAAATTACAAGATCAGCTGCATAAAGCAGTGATTCACTAAACCTACAAACTCCAGGAAGCTGATTAATAAAACTAGAAAATAACAGGGGTCCCAAAATGGACCCTTGAGGCACACCACAACTAATTGGCAAGACATCAGAAACCACAGAACCTACTTGAACAAATTGGCACCTGTTACTCAGATAATCATAGAACCAAGATACAGTGACATCAGAAAACCCAGATCTTTCAATTTTCTGCAGGCCAAACCATGATCAATCAAATCAAAAACCTTGGTTATGTCCACAAACACCACCCCAGTCATCAAACTCTTCTCAAACCCAAGTAGGATGGTGTTTGTGAACCCAAACAAGGCCATGCCCATACCAAAGTGCTTACATAACCCATGTTGTTGCCTTGACAACAAATCAAGGGTAACCAAACAGGCATCAATTTGCTTAGCCACTAAATGCTCAAGCTGTTTGTTAAGGGGATTCAGTATTGATATTGGCCTATAATCATCCATGGCAGTAGTACAGCTATTTTTTGGAATTGGAACCACCTTAGCTTTTTTTCCAGGACAGAGGAAAAACACCTGTAGCCAATGACATATTAAAAATGAAACAAAGAGGATCCATAATAAAGGAGATAGCCAATTTTAAGAAGTGGGCATCCAACCCTTCCCCACAGTCAGTCCCTTTATTTGAGAGAGACTGCAGAAGATGAAAAACTTCATTTTGATGTTACTTCTTTAAACAAAAACCTGGCTCCATCTACCAAAGGAACAGAAGAAAAGGACTTAGCATTATCAGCCTGAGAAAAAAAGATCTAAACTTAGAAAGCTCTGAAAATTTAGAATTCAACAATTTAATGATTTTGGGCAATAAGATAGGATATTTTTTTGATTTTTTGTGTTTGTTTTGGGGGTTCTTTGTGTATTTGTATGTTATTTTGGGATGAACTAAAAAAGATAAGGAACAGAGAACAAGAAAGAAACTTTAATAAAAAAAAACCACTTATTTAGTTTTTGTGTAGGGGAAAACCAGATTACTAAGTAGGAAAAGAAGGAAAAGAGGAGGACAGCAATTTATTTTTTTTGGCACTGTTTTTAATAAACTTTTTACATTTTTGGTGCTGCATTTTTTCAGACTTTTTTTGTGGGGGTACAGAGTAAAGAAAAATCAAGAAAGAACAGCCACTAACTGTAACGAAAGCAAAACATATACAAAAAAATCCACTAATGTCACTTACCATTGAGCTCGCCTAAAATACTCAAGATCTTTTCTTGGTTCCCAAGCACCTTTTCTTGATTATCAAGAACTGTTCTCAGGTCTCAGCCAACTTCAGTGTGAACCTGCTGCAGGGACTCAACTTCAGCCCACAGGATAGCAAGGTCTGCCCGTGTGACTGATGCATCAGGTCTGGATGGTGGTAATGCTACGTCGGTGGATGTAGCAGCAGTTGCCACCAATTGCTCCACCCTCCCCCTCCTATTGCTCCTCCTATGGACACGCTGTCACTGTACAGCCCCCTCATACTATAGACACCCCTTCTGCAGGAACCAACACACTGCTTACCTCCTGCAGCCTAACCTCCCACTAGGCACAGTGGTGCAATGTTAGGTGTGTTCATTGCCCACCCATGCCCAAGTGGTTGCCATTTTTCCCCGATGCAAAACAATCCCACATAAGTTGTATTTCACGACACTTGCATGACCTGGATGTATGGTGAAGAAAAAACAAGCTGCAGAGTTCCTTGATGGACCTGGCACAGGCAATGGAGGGCCACAGGTGTTGCAGGCTGCTCTGCTGGGGGGACAGAGGTGCTTCCAGTTATGGTGGAAACAGGTGGAGGGGTGGTTGCAACAGTCTGCTGTTTGGGCTGCTGCTGTTCAGGCTTCTCCTGCTGCTGGGGGGTGTTGGGTAACAATAACAACCACCTGAGCTGCAGGGGTGCCGCTGCTAACCTCTGAGGCTGCTGCTGCTTTGACATTTGGGAGGGGGACTTGAAACAAAAACATGACTTCTGTTAAGTCTATTGGCTCTCCTATGGCCACAATGCATCCTCGGCCTGCTGCGATGCCAACTGTCTGCACTTCCTTCCATTATTTTGTTACTTAGCTGTATAGTAAGTCACCTATGAAGAAAAAAAGGAACAAAAGATTAACTGATAGAGAAAAAGACTGACTACACTACAAAATAAACTGCTACCTAAAATAAGTACTTAAAATTAAATTAGGTGATGAAGATGGATGAAAAAATAAAGTTGGGATACTTAAAACAACTAAGATCAAAGAGCTGCACTGCTGTATGGTTCTTTTCTTCTACTATGAAATGCTCCCGCTCAGCTAATGCTACTGCTACCAGCAATGCTGCAGCGAAAGTGAAACTAGCTCACTCACTTCCTGTGGCTGATTCCATTCCTTCCTGCCCATCATGTGACCTGCTGAAACTCAGACATGTGATATGGTCAGGTTTTTTTTTTTTTTTATAAACTTTGCCTTGCAAACAAGACCTGAAGTTGTAATGTGAAGTTTACAAGACGAAGTTGAAAAGGCAAATTTTGACCATAGGAAGACAATTTCACAAAATGCTATGGAAAGGTGACGACTTTGGGTGTTCTTCGCTGGTGTAGTAAAACTTCACTGCATCTCTAGTTTTTAGTTTTTAATATTTTAATCTGGTATGTAAGAGCCTCCATCTTTTAATGAAATAAAGTAAGTTAGATCAGGACAAGCAAAGACACAAAAAAAAGTTTCAACTAGTGAAGGGACACATATTGACTAATCACAGGAGGGACAGAAGTGCAAATAAGGTACAGTGCAAATAAGTTGGTACAGCGTTATGGGAAGAACAGTAGCCATAAAAGGGTACCTGGCTGCTAACTATCAAGGCTATTCCTCTAAGTAACTATAAAGTTACCCTGAACTACACAGTCCCTCCCAAAACAAAAGAGACTGTAACAGAAATTATATTCCTAAGAAGGAAATATTGCACAAACTAATAACACTTTTTTAAAAGGGGAAGGGAAGGAAACGACAAGGGCACAATAGGGAAATGGGAGCAATGGGGTAGCATTTAAACCATATACACTATGTGCCTCAACAATGGTCCACCCCCAGCAGTTTCACAGTTCCCAAAGCTTGTACACCCTGCTTTATGCCCTCCCAAAGACCAATGGTGAAAGTTTGCTATGGTTAAAGTGGCTACTTCACTGGGGACTGTCACAGTGGCATAGATCAGGAAGCACAGACAGTCCAGGAGAAGTTAAAAAATTCACAAGTAGCATTTTATTATTATCAATAACAATAAAATAGAAAAAATAAAATTGTACAGGATAGCTCTTCATAAAGGCAGTACAAACAAAAAGTCCTCCACCTGTGTCACCCCTGGAAAAGCACTGCTCTGCTTTTTTGGCTGGCAGTTCAAATTCTGCATCTTGTTGTTGTAACTTACATCTCCTGTTTTTCACAAAATGCCTCAAAACGGTGTCACCTTTCTTCCTGAAGGCAGCCTGAAGAGCACATCTAGTCTTAACAAGTGCAATAAAAAAAAATACATTTTGTCCCAGAGCTGGTTTACTGTTGACAACTCTTTACACAAGCTTGTGGAGGTGAAAATGCATCTCAGGGTCACCCACCCATCTTTCATTTCATTTATTTATTTTTATACTGGTAAGTCAGTGGGACAAGCCCATTTTCACAAACGACCAGTTTAGACAAACATACAAATGAGTTAAAACAATAACACACTATAAATACACATTACATGTAACATTTACAGTTTGACTTTTCTAACAAAATTTTCCTAAATTCATACTTAAAAGTAGACAATTTCGGTTGTTTTAATACATTTCTAGGAAGTTGATTATACATCTTAACAATTGTAAAATCCAGCGAATTTTGACCAAAAGCTGTTTGACAAAAAGGAACCTGAAATCCGTCCGTACTCTGAGATCTTGTACAACCAGGAATATTCTTTGAAAACAAATTAAGAATACTAGGTGGAGAAATACCTAAGAAAACCTTATGCAAAAACACCAGAGCCCTAAAATTAAATCTCCTCTTTAACGATAAACAACCCAATTGTTTATAAAGTAAGCAGTGATAAGTAAGCCTTGACTGTCCAGTAGCAAAGTGCAGAATAGAATGATATGTTACTTGGAGTCTAGCCAAAACTTTTTCAGAAGTGAATGAATATACTATAGACCCATAATCCATCATAGTTAATAATAGACTATGTGTAAGCAGTAATCTAACATCATAGGTCAGATTGTCCTTAATTCGATACAGAAATCCTAACCTTTTATGTACCCTACTAATTAACTCTATTACATGACAATCAAATGCTAAATGACAATCAATAAGTACCCCCATCTGTCTTCCAGATTATCTTTTCTAATAAACCCAAACAGATTTCTGCAATCAATACAAGTATATACAGTTGCAAACCAATGGATCCCAGTTTCACATAAAGATTCACATATATTTGTTTTAACAACAAAGAAGCAAGGAGAGAAAAAAGAATAGAAACAGTAAGTGAATGAAGGGAGATAATAAAGGAAAATTGTTGGATCATCTGTGTGGCCAATTCCTAGGTGCCACAAGAGAAATTTGATTGTATAATCAGGCAGACAAGAGGTGGACAAGTGGCAGACTAGGAGAGGACAAAATAGATCCTTGTTTTAACTCTCTATCTCTGCATAACAAATGGGACAGGTTCTTACCCAACCTTATCACACACACCTCTCTTTAAGAGGGAACATGTTTTCCCTTAAAGAAAGGGTTTCCAACCCCTTCTTATATTTCTCTTTTAACATTAACCTTATATATTTTTTTAATTTACATTTAGTTCTTTGCATATGCAGCATCCCTTTTGTCATAACACCTTTTATAGCAAAACTTTCAGTTAAGCACACACCTTCAGAATTCTCAATTCCTGAACCACATCTTGACAGAAAATCAGCACTAACATCATATTCTTTGGATTTGTGCATCACTTTGAATTTAAATGGCTGTACTGCCAGTTACCACCTTGTGAGTCTGGGATTTGTATCCTTCATTTGATTAAGCCAACAAAGAGGACTGTGTTCTGCTACGAGTACAAAGTCAGCTCCTAGCAGATAAAACTTGAGGGACTCCACTGCCCATTTCACAGAAGGTCATTCTTTTTCAATAGTGGAGTACTTCAGGGACAACAATTTCTGCCTGTAAGTCTCTCCTGAGATGCTATATCTTTTAAAGATTTTTCTTTTCACAAGGTCATAGGTTTGGACTGTGCAGTTTATATTGCTGTAGGCAAGTTGGGCTTTACCTTTTAGATAACGTTCCAGCCTGATTGCCTTTTGCTGTTTTGGCCATTGGCAGGCTCTGGCAACTCAGTAGCTGTCAATATACTTCAATATTATCTGAGAGGCACAGCTTTGTAAGTTTAATGACTTTTAAGTTGTTGGAGTTCTGTTGATCTGCAGGACCTGTGCCTGATCCTCCCACTTTGATAGCTTGCTAGGCATCCAGCCATCACTGCATCTCTTCTCTTTCTCTAGACATTAACTCTCTCTTTTTCTCTCTGTTTCTCAGCCTCTCTGTGTTGTAAAGCTCACCATTTGAAGAATGTAGACATGCTTTCAGGTTCTTTCCCTGGCCTGCCTGTTCTCCTCCTTTCATCATTGGAGCTGGCTGTACAGTCTTAGTTTGGATTTTTGTTTCTGCTTCTAGTTTGGCTGCCATTCTCTTGGTAATCACTCCTAGGCTTACTGTTGCAGGATCCATACCTTACATCTATGCTTCCCTGGTATCAGGTCAAGTACCCACACACAGAACTCCTGGCACAGAGTACGCACAGCAAAAATCCCATGGTGAACACCAACTGTCACAGTGGCACAGGTCAGGAAGCATTGGCAGTCCAGGAGAAGTTATAAAATTCACAAGTATTGTTTTATTATTATTATCAATAATAAAATTGTACAGGATAGCTCTTCATAAAGGCAGTACAAACAAAAACAATCCTCCATCCAAGTCTCCCTTGGAATAGCATTGCTCTGTTGATATCATATGTTTTTGCCTGGCAGTCAGTTAAAACTCTGCATCCTGTTGTTGCAAGTTACATTTCCTGTTTTTCACAAAATGTCTCAAAACTTTGTAATTTTTCTTGCTGAGGCCAGCCTGAAGAACACACTGAGGGCCAGATATTCAAACCTTTGTGCCAGACAAAAAACGTTTGTCCAGGTATAGCACGGGATTAGCGTGGGTCTGCTATATTCAAAAGGCCAAATAGCGTGGGCAAACTGCATTAGCACCAGGCAAAATCATAATGTATGCAAGGGGCAAACTGACATGAATACAGGTGCAATGTTATATTCAGCGATTAGCGCCACGCAAAGTCGTTTTGTGCAACTTAGTGTGACACTTAGCGCGGTGCACATTATCGCCCAGGAAAAGCTTGTCTTAACCCTGGGCAATCAGCTTTGCGTGACACTATGGCTTTTCACGGTGTTAGCGCAAGTTTTGCACAGGTTTTATGTGACCCTAACAAATAAATATGACACATAGACAAAGCCAAACATAGAGGCGGCGTGCTGCTAACTGATGGCATCACAATGATGCTATCATCTGCTACCAGTCCCAGCCATGCCAGGCAGTAAGTGGTGACCCTGCCACCAGTGGACAGCATGGCAGTGTCGCCGTACAGCACACACCTGCGGACCACACTTATGTGGACACCAACAGATGCCAGCACACACATGCAGCACTGTGGGCATGGAGGATGTTGAGGGGAGAGTGTATGTGTGGCCAGGCTGTGCCACAGACCAGGTGTGGCCACAAGGCTAAGACACATCATGCAGTGCACATGGGCCAGTATTGGGCATACCCCAACACCAGTGTGCCTTTCTGATAATATATGCCCCCCAGCCACATACCGCACAGCTGTACAACGGCCACAGCACACAAAGCTGGACATGTATATGTCACTGTGAGCATCCCATGCCAGAGGTGCAGCTTTGTGGTCACACAACAGTGTAACAGTAATGTCCACTGTCAGTAAACACCTGCAGGTTGGGTCTCTCACTGTATAGTGCAGTCATCATCACTGCCCTACACACCATAGGCATTGCTGTGTCCACACACTACCTGGCCCCTGCTACTGTAGTGTCTGCCAGCACTGTAGCATGACCTACAGTGTGACAGTTGCATGCAGCACCACCACCATCTGTGCCTATGCTGTGCTGTCCCAGTAAGCTGCAGGCAGCAGGGCATGGAAGTAATGTTCAAAACATAATATTCCCAAGCCTGGTATGGCCAAACTGTTAGCCCAGCGCAAACAGCATGCAAATCAGGGCATAATGAGATGCTAATCTGGATGTTAGCCCAGAGACTACGTAAGTAGGCTCATTTGCATGTCACTTTTGAATATGGCAAAGTTTAGCGACGGGCAAATGTGTTTGCACCAGGCTAACGGTTTAGCCCTGCACTAAACCTGTGCAAACATGTTAGCGCTGTGCAAACAGTTTGGGGAATATTTTACAGTTTTGAACACTGTACTTTCACATACGCTGCTGCCTGCAGCTGTACTGGGTCCACGCATTTGCTGGTACACTCATTGGCCACATAGTTCACCTCTACCTACCTTCACATCACTGTGCACTGTTTTGCTGTTGTGGTTTGCACTTCCTGGTTGCCATATTCAGAGCTGTCTTATTCCAGGGCTAAGTTTGCCCTGCACTCCCAGCCCAGTTTTCCTGGCCTTATTCCCATGCTATATTCAGAAGCTGTTTGTCCCAGGCTATTCCTTTTGAATATGGCTTGCTTTGTGCTCCGGGCTAAGTTTTCCCACCGGGCAGTGCTAATTTAGCCCCAGGGCAAAGTTTTGAATATCTGGCCCTTAGTCTTAACAGGTGAAACAAAAAATACTTTTTGTCGCAGAGCTGGTTTCCTGTTGATAACTCTGTAAACACACTTGTGGAGGTCAAAAATTGGTCAACCCCTTGTGTTCTAGATGGTTATCTTTTCTAATAAACCACAACAGCTTTCTGCAATCATTTCAACAAAATAATAACATACATTTGCAAATCAAAGCATCCCTGTTTCATATCTGATTCACATGTATGTATTTTTAACCACAAAGAAGAAAGGGGAGAAAGAAAGAATAGAAACAGCAAGTGAAGTAAGGGAGAAAATGGGGAAACTGTGGGACCATCAGAGTGGCCAATTCCTAGGCACCACGAGAAAAAATGTGTCTGTACAATCAGACAGGCAGGAGACAGACAAGTGGCAGAATAGGAGAGAACAAACTAGATCCTTGCTTTAACTCTCTCTGCAGAACAAATGGGCAGGATCGTACCCAGCCCTATCACAGTGACATAGTTGCTGCTCATCTCCTACAGTGCCACACAGCCAATAGGTGGCAACCCCTTCTTCAAGCCTTCAATCCAAAGCATTCTTCCACATGAAGGATTGAGCACAAAGGACCATTATCTGCCTTGAGTCTCCCAGAGTCAGATAGTATGCAGCCAGTATGCCAACCACTCTGCACCTCTCATTACTGACCACAAACTGTTCTCACTGAAAACTGCTGAATTATACAGCTGCTACCAATACTTAAGTGATTATATGTTGCTACAGTCTCTGCCACGTTGCCTTATGTTTTAGTCTGCTTTGCTGCTTAAAGCTGCTACAGCTAATATATATCACTGCTGCGCTGCACTACTTGTTTTACTATTTCGAACCATGTTTGTCATAGCGTGATATTGTTGCTACCTTGTTCTATCCTGATGCTTGTCCTCCCCAGCGCATACTATAGCACTGTATTTAATTGCACCTATCTTTTCTTCACTAGGGGCTCACTCCTCCTGACTGTTTCACTGTTTTCAGTCTCCCCTATCCCTGTGCTGTACCACCCCCTCTCCTCTTTTCTAGTCTGCTATTGATAACCCCTATATAGGGTCCCCCTACGTTTTACCTTTGGAGCACCATTTCCTAGTCTGTTGCTCCAACTCCCTATATAGGGTCCCCATATTGTTTACTTTAGTAGCAGCTCACTCCCAGCCTACAATCCACTCTCACTCCCTTGCTTACAGTCAGTTCTCGGTCCACCAGAATGCTGTCCCCAGGGTCAATTATCTTAACTGTTTTTTCTATTATAAGTCTACTTACTGTTACTGACCTCCTAATCCCAGTACCTGCTTATACTAATCAGACATCTAACAAGCTGCATCAGAACTTTCAGTTCTCAAATGCTCTGGTTCTCTTAGCCCCCAACCTAACCTTACATAGTGTCTCAAACCCAAGTACCTTTTTTATATTCTTCAATACTTAGTCAAATTTGTTTCCCCCCGGCCTCCCCCAGAAACTTTAGTCCTAGATTGAACTACTCTATGACACCACTCTGTATCACTAACCCTGTCAGGAAACATTAAAACCAACCCTGGCCCACCACCCAATTCGACACCTTCAAATCCCTTCCCATGGTTCAACACCAAGGGTCTCAGAATTGCCCACCTCAACTTTCGTAGCCTCATGGCCAATTTTCATGAGCTGGAAGCCTGGGTCTTTTACTATAGACCATACATTCTTGGCATCACTGAGACCTAGCTTAAACCATCTGTCCCTGACTATGTGTTGCCTGACAGGTTATAACATGCTGAGACTAGACTGCCCTTCCACCAAAAGAGAAGGGGGATCATCATCTACCCTAAGAATCATATGCAACTAACAACCATACCAGGAGCCACCGCTCCCTCCTGTGATGTTCAACACACACTTCTGACATTGGGTGGCTCTAAGAAAATCCATATTGTATGTGTATACATTCCACCCAAGAGTGAAATAACTGGCCTAGCTGAGACAATTGATTACCTGTCCTTTGTCACTGGAAAAACAAAATGAGAGAAAGAAATAGGAAGTAATTTGAGTCTTGAGAGACTGGCAAGTTGCTGTTTCACAACACCATGACAGGAATGTGTGTGTTTCAAGGAAAAACTCAGGAAGCTTAATGACTTTGGGCTCCTATAGCTCAAGTGGTTAAGAGCATGCTACGGAATGGCAAGGTCCCTGGGTTCAAATCCAGTAGAAGTCACACTTTTCCTTTCATTTCTACAATTGGATTTTCAAAATAATTGCCTTGCAGTGGCTTATTAACTGCATGGAAAGAAATAGGAATTAATTTGAGTCTTGAGAGACTGGCTAGTTGCTATTTTGCAACACCATGAAAGGAATGTGTGTGTTTCAAGGAAAACTTAGGAAGCTTAGTGACTTTGGGCTCCTATAGCTCAAGAGATTAAGAGCATGCCATGGAATGGCAAGGTCCCTGGGTTCGAATCCTGGTAACAGTCACACTTTTCCTTTTATTTCTACAATTGGATTTTGGAAAAAATGAAGTCATATTAATGGGGGATCTCAATCTAAATTGGTATGGCAATCACTCATATGAATCACTCTTAGACAAGCTTCACCTCTCCCAGCTGATCTGTGACTCAACCAGGCTATCTACATCAGGAGGCAAACACTCCCTCATAGACTGGGTTCTGTCTAACAAGAAGGGCAGAACTGCAGCTGCTGGCACCCTTGCTGATGCTCTTAGAGATCATGCACCAGTCTACTGTGTTTGGAATGCCCACACCCCTTCTCACCTTCCCAAAGAGCTGGTCTTTCAGGACTTCTCTAGGCTTGATCCTTCTGCTTTCCTTAGTGTTCTAGACCTTGTTGCCTGGTCCCAGATATACTGCACCAATGATGTTGATGTAGCCCTTCACTATTTTACCACCACTTTCCAATCTCTTCAAGACAAACAAATCCCCATAATCAAATGCAGGGTAAAGTGAAAAGCCACCAGGTGGTTACCTAGTAGTCTCATGCCCCTGTTATAAACAAGGGATGCATGATGGAATAAATTTAAAGCCTCATCTCAGCACAGTGGCTGGCTTGACTACTGGACCCTGAGGAATACTAGCAAAAAGAAATCTGCTTAGCTTAAGGTACCAACTTTAGGGAACTATTACAGGCCTTTGCTAGGGAATCCAAAAGTTTCTAGAACCATATCAAAGGTCTCATGGGAACTGGTAAAGATAACAAACAAATGCCATCTGACATGATGATTAATGGTGTCAATTGTAACAATATGGACACCATTGCCATGCCTTTAATAGCCATTTTACTAATTTACTCAGTTTTGGAGATCAAATCACCTTCCCATGAGAATATTCCTCCACATGCACCTCTCCTCGCTCCATGTTGTGTGAGGTGATGTCCCAAGGCTCCTAAACTCCATCACAACCTGCAGGGAGTACTGGCTCTGATGGGATAGAGCCAAGATTACTTAAGATCGCTGCCCCACTCCTTGCCTCCCACTAACCAGACTATATAACATGTCTTTATCCACAGGTAATGTCCCTTAAAAACTGGAAAGCTGCCAAAATAATTCCAGTTTTAAAAAAAAAAGTTGGTCCTAAGGGCCTTGAAAATTGCCAACCAATAACAATAATGCCTTTCCTCAGTAAACTGCTAGAAAAGATTGTGGCCCTCCAGGTCATGGGTCACCTCAACAAATATATCATGCTATCCTCTGCCCAGCATGGGTTCAGGTAGGCCTATAGCACCTCCACAGCACTCACCCAATTCACCAGTGATATTAAGCTGGGCATGGACAAGGGGATGTACACTGGCTCTATCCTTATCAATTTAACTAAGGCTTTTGATCTTGTAAATCGCTCACTGCTTGAATCAAAACTATCTGCCCTAGGCATTTCTTCCACAGCGATCAGATGGCTCTCCAGCTATCTAAGTAATAGGTAACAATTTGTTAAAGTTAATCAGGCTAAATCTTCCCTAACTACAATCAACACAGGAGTTCCTCAACACTTCACTCTAGGTCTGCTACTTTTCTCCATCTTCATTAATGATGCACCTAAAGTTCCATCTTCCTGTAGTACCCGCCTATACACTGACAACATGGCACTCTACACCAGCTCCAAAAGTCTAACCGAGATTAACTTTCAGTTGAATACAGACTTTGGGAACATTCAGTCCTGGCTAACTCAAAATTGCCTTATTCTAAACGCTAGCAAGACCCACTCCATGCTATTTGGGTCCTCACCTAAGCTTAGGTCTTATCCCAACAGCTTAGCCATTCACTGCTCTGATGGCTCCCTCCTCTCTAAAGTCAACTCTTTCAAATATATAGGTCTTACCCTGAACCCTGCCCTTGATTTCATCCAGCATATCTCGAATGTCTGTAAATCTGTGAATACCAAACTCAGGCTGGCCTATAGAATAAAATACACTCTAACTCCTGCTGCCAGGCTTGCAATTGCCCAACCTTACATGCATCCCACCTCTTACTACCTACCCGGTGCTTCCAATCTAGACAAATGGAATGTCACACAGGTGAGGGTCCTTGACTTCAGAAGAGCAGATTTTATAATGATGGATGAATGCCCCAGGGTTGACCTAGAGGAGGGATGACCTGGGTGGGGTGGAGAAACAGTGGGCCAAGCTGAAAGAGGGCATAGTGAAGGAAGCAAACCTCTGCAACAAGCAAGTGAGGAAAAGCAAGAGGAAAAAGAGACTATGGTTCTCAAAAGACATGGCAGAAAAGATAATGGCTAAAAGGGTTGCATTCAGAAGATATACAAGGAGATGCAGAGAGAGGAGGATAGGGAGCTATATCAAGAGAAACAGAAGGAAGCAGGGAAAGACACAAACTGAAGAGAGAATAGTCCAGACAGTTTCAAAAGGGGATATGTTTTAGATATGTAAGCAAAAAGAGGAAAACAAAGGTAGAGAGTGTGAGGTTAAAAAAAAGATGGGGAGGGGACTGTACAGAGGGAGACCAGGAAAAAGCAAACATCATGAACAAATACTTCTGCTCAGTGTTCATAGAGGAAGGTGAAGGACAGGGAATGCCAAAAATTAACAGGAACTTAGAAAGGGGGGAGGTGGACACTAGTCCCTTTTCAGAGGAGAGAGTGCTGAAGGCACTCACAAATCTGAAAGTAGACATAGCAATGGGGCCAGATGGGGTACATCCAAGGGTATTGAGTTAGCTCAGGGAGACACCGGCTGCACCTCTGACAGTCCTATTTAGCAGATCACTGGAAACAGAATTGGTTCCAGAGGACTGGAGGAGGGCACATGCAGTCCCATTTCACAAAAGTGGAAGCAGGGAAGAGACCAGAAATTATAGGCCAGTCAGACTGACATCGGTAGAGGGAAAGTTAATGAAAACACTGCTGAAGGAAAGGATTGTGGAATAACTTGAATACAACAGTTTACAAGACTGAAGGCAGCACTCATTTAAAGGAGTAGATCATGTCAAACAAATCTGATAGAGTTCTTCAACTAGGTGAGCAAAGATTTAGAACAGGGAGAAGCAGTGGACACAACCTACCTAGATTTCAGTAAGGCTTTGACACCATTCCACACAAGAAACTAGTATGTAAGCTAGGTAGCTTAGGAGTGGGCCCAAAGATGGTCCATTGGGCAACACACTCGGTAAGGTATAGGCAACAGAGGGTGGTGGTAAACAGAGTTCACTCCAAGGAAGGCAGAGTGACCAGTGTGGTACCTCAGGGATCGGTGATGGGTCCAGTCCACTTTAATCTCTTTTGCAGAGGGGCTGGAAGGGAAGGTCTGCCTCTCTGCAGATGACACCAAGATCTGCAACACAGTGGACATTTGGGGGGTGGAAAGGATAAGCAGAAATCTGTGAAAACTCAAGGAGTAGTCAAGGGTATGGCAGCTAGGTTTCAATGCAAAAACATGCAATATAGAAATGCAGAAACATAGACTTTGATGGAAGATGAGGACTGCTTGACCCACCTAGTCTGCCCATTTCCCTACCTACAGGATAAGCTGCAGATCCTAGTTAACGAACAGCCTATTTCTTCCTACCTCCCACAAGAATTGCCTTATGTCTGTCCCATGCATTCTTGAATTCTCCCACAGTTTTAGACCCCACAACCTCCTCAGGAAGGCTGTTCCATGCGTCCTCTGCCCTCTCTGTGAAAAAATACTTCCTCACATTGCCCCTGAGCCATCCTCCCTCTATCTTCAGATTGTGTCCCCTTGTTCTTTCACATCTCTTTTTCTGAAAGATGCTACCCTCTTGGACTTTGTTGATTCCACTGAGGTACTTAAAAGTTTCTATCATGTCTCCCCCTCCCTCTTTTCCTCAAGGGTATATATATTAAGCTTCTTTAGTCTCTCCTCATATGGCTTCTCTTGCAGCCCCTGCACCATTTTAGTTTCCCTCCTCTGGACTGCCTCCATCCAGTCTATGTCATTGGAGAGATGCACTTAGGGCATAGAAACCCAGGGGCGCAGTACAAAATGGATGGAGTGGTATTGATGACAACCAAGCAGGAATGAGACCTGAGGGTAATCATATCTGATGACCTAAAGGTAGCCAGGTAGTAGGAAAAGGCAGTAGGGAGAGCTAGTGGGATGCTGGGGTGCATCGGAAGGGGTATCACCAGCAGAAAGAGGGAGGTTGAGTTGCCCCTGTATAGATCACTGGTAAGACCCTACCTTGACTACTGTGTCCAGTTCTGGAGACCACATCTCTGGAATGACACAGACAGAGTGGAGGCAGTCCAGAGAAGGGCAACTAAAATGGTGTAGGGTCTGTATCAAAAGCTGTATGAGAAGAGACTAAAGGACTTCAATATGTACACCCTAGGAGAGAGGGGATATGCTAGAGACCTTTAAATATCACATGGGGATAAATAAGGTACAGGAGGGAAATATATTTCAGAAAAAAAGGTGCTCAAGAACAAGTGGACATGCCACGAAGCTGGAAGGGGTAGTTGATTTAGGAGAGAGGGAGAGCACTTCTTCACAGAAAGAAACGTAGATGCCTGGAACAGTCTTCCAATGGAGGTGGTGGTGGTGAAAACAGTTGTGGGATTCAAGAATGCATGGGACAGGTACAAGGGAAACATACTGGAAAGGAAGGGAGGGAGGGAGAACTGTAGTTCAAGTAGAGTCCGAGGCAAGAATGTGGGCAGACTTTGTGGTCCAAGTAACCCTTATCTGCCATAAGATTCTAGGTTTCTATTGCAGTGGTCACAGAGACATGGGCCACACCTAACCATAACTGGGACCACTTGATCCCTGGGTATAAATTATACAAGAGGGACAGAGAGGTAAGAAAAGGAGGAGGGGTGGTGGTTTACATCAGGGAGGGTATAACTTGTTCGAGGGAAGGATTGGAAGAAGGGAGGATAGAAGCAACGTGGATTAAGTTACTTTCTAATAGAGGGTGGAAGGTGAGGTTGGAGGTGATTTACAGACCACCCAACCAGGAGAAGGATAGAGACATGGAACTGAACTTGCAAATTTTGACTGCTGTAGGGAAGGGTCAGGTGGTAATAGTGGGAGACTTCAATCTGCCCAAGGTGGATTGGAGTGTGCCAGCCATGACCAGCACTAGGAGTCAGGTGATCCTAGATGTGCTGCAAAGTGGGTTCCTGTTTCAGGGTGTTACAGAACTCACAAGAGAGGGGGAAATCATTGATCTGGTCCTGGCAAATGGGGACCACATCCAGGATATAAAGGTCGAGGAGCCCCTTGGGGGTGGACCAAAGGTGGTCCATCATCAAGGAGGGAATAATGGTTGCCACAAGGGAGTGTGTTAGGCTCAATGGAAAGAACTTAAGGGCTAAAGCACCCAGATTTTTTAGCACTGAGGTTGCCCAGGCAGTAAGGAAAAAAAGAGACCGGCCTATATGAAATTCAAGAGGAGCCACAGATAGGAAGACAGGGTAGATTACCTGAAAATGGGGTAAAGTAGCAGGTAAGGTAGTCTGGTGAGCTAAAACTCAGAAGGAATTATAGCTTGCTAAGGGAATAAAAAAGGGGAAAGGGCATTTTTTTGTTATATTAGGGAGAAAGATAGGAAAGCTCACTTCCCTCCACCCCTCATACCTCAACCCCCCCTCCTCTCACTACTTCCCTCCCACCTATGTACTCTTGATACTGCTCCCACCACCACTACCCTGCCCTCTCAACCCCTCCTCTACCCCCACCCCTATGGTATTCAATATACTGTCACCCTACCTACCCCACCTTTCCCTATCATGTCTACACTCTCCCTCTACTTCCCACCCCCTTATAAGTGTCCATTGTTTCCCCCTCCCACCATATTGTACACCTCAACCCCACCCTCTAATAACACCTACCTCTGGCAGCATCATTTTCTTACTATTACCTTACTATTGTTTTTATTAGGTATGTTTTTCGCAGAATGTTTGAATTAGTCTCCACACCTCCATGTTCATTTTCCCTCCTTATTCTTTACCATGTTTTAGTGCACTTTGGTTATTCCTCTGAATGTACCAACATGATGGTATTCTACCCTGCCTTAATTGTACTTATTTTGTTATAGAACTGTATGTCACAATTATTGTTTTTATATGCCATTGTATTCATACGTTTTTCTGACATGGAACCTTTGTAAAAGAGCCTCTGGTTCAAAGGTATTGTAATCTGAGATATAAATAAATAAAATATGATGGGATTGTTAGGCTCAGGAAAGGAAAGGAAATGGGTGGATGGAGAAGAATGGGGGCAAAGCAGAGGTACTAAATGAGTACTTCTGTTACATCTTCACCAGAGAGAGAGAGAGAGATGGACCACAGTCTCTAGGGTGAAGCAGGGCAAATACAACAAATGTTTTGATAGAGGTGGACAGGGTGAGGACAGGGTTGCTATCTTTGAAGGTAAATCCCCAGACCCAGATGGCATACACCCAGGGGTGCAGAGGGAGCTAGTGGAGGAGCTTGTTGATCCCTTGGCTGACCTGCTCAATAGTTCACTGAAATCGGGCATGATACTGCAGGACTGGAGAAAGGCACATGTAGTTCCATAAGAGTAGTCCCAAGGACAACCCAGGGAACTACAGACCAGTCAGTCTAACCTCAATCATGTTTTGTGTAAGCTCATGGAGACTATACAAAAGGAATGGTTAGCAGAGTATCTGGAGGAGAAGAGTCTCCATGATGTAGGCAACATGGATTTATAGGAGGAAGATCATGTCAAACAAATCTGATTGATTTCTTTGGTTTACTAGAACAGTGGACAGTGGATGGGGTCAAGAAGTGAACATCCTTTACCTGGACTTCAACAAGGCATTTGACTCTGTATCACACAATAAGTTAATCAGGCAGTTGGTGGACACAGGGGTTGGCCAGAACTCTGAGAAGTTGACCAGGTGGGTGGAAAACTAGCTGAGGGGTAGGACTCAGAGGGTCATGGTGGGAGCAGCACCAGGGAGGTCACCAGTGGGGTCTCACAGGCTCAATGCTCAGACCGGTGCTGTTCGATGTCTACATCAATGATACTGGAGATGGCATTAAGGGTAAAATTTGTCTATTTGCAGACATCACCAAGCTCTGTGGGAGGCTGGACATAGCAGAAAGGATACAAGACCTAAGGGAGGATTTGAAAAAGCTAGAGAGGTGGTCCAGAATTGGGCAGCTTGGCTTCAATGTAAATAAATGCAAAGTTATGCACATTGTAGCCATGAACCCAAGGACTGAATACAGCCTGCAAGGGATCCGGGTGTCTGCATCAGAGGAGGAGGAGGAGAAGGCCCTGGGAGTGATGATAACTAGTGATCTAAAGGACTCCATGCAGTGTAGGAGGGCAGAAGCAAAGGAAAACAAAATGTTGGGCTGTAGTGCCAGAGGGATCATTAGCAGCTGAGAGGAGGTAATACTACCATTGTACAAGTCATTAGTAAGACCGCATTTGGAGTACAGTGTGCAGTTTTTGTGCCCATACCTTAGAAAGGGCATAAGACTGCTGGAGACAGTCCAAAGGAAGGCAACAAACATGATCATGGGTCAACAGGGTAGGATGTGCGAGGACAGCTTGAGGGCACAGAACATGTACTCCCTTGAAGAGAGGGGAGAGAGAGAGAGAGAGAGAGAGAGAGAGAGAGGAGACATGATTAAGATGTTTAAGTAGTTGAAAAGAATAAATAGGATGGACAAAGAGGGTCTCTCTTTAGGCTGATTGGGAACCGAAACACAAAGGAACAGAGTATCAAGTTGGGGGGGTGGTGGCAGGTTGTAATGTACTTTCATCAGAGGTGGTTGCACTGAAAACAGTTGGCAGCTTCATGAGAGGCTGGGATGGAGTCATTGGGAAAATAAGGGTCAATGGAGGGGAGGATGGATTGTGGAGGGAGGGGCACAGTCAGTAGCTTATGCTGAGGGGCCTGTATTTTGAGCAGACTAGACAGATCTAATGGTCTTATTCTGCTGTCTTTGTCATATGTTCAAATGTTTGTGTGTGAATAAATACTTAAGGTTTCTAATTTATGTGTGTAAGGACAGTGTGATGATCAGGGAAGCAACATTTCATTAATTTGTTTATTATTTAAGGTAGTTTTAGTTTTAAGGCTTAGACAAAGTTTCTGGTATGTAAATGTGGCATTTATTTGTGATGGAAGATCAGTTCTGGTTTTAGTGGGACTGATTGGCTTATTGTGTGATGTGGCTATTAACAAAATACAGTCAGGCTAAGGACCAGTATGACCGTGCATTATGCTACAAGAATGCACGGTCACTTGACTGGTTTTACCCAACTACATTTGTGTTTTAGGCCCATTTAATAAAAGTATTTTAAAAAGCATTTTACAGTATCAGTATGCTACACTATCAAATCATATGCAATTTATTTTATATCAAATTAAAACTGCATCAATTAACATTTTCTCCATGGTGAACTGGTGAAATATCAGGGTTTTCCCTATGCTGTAAATGACATGACTGTGGCTTTATCAATAAGGAATGACAATGTACAGAACCAGTGATGTTGTATCTGATATGGCACACTAAAAAAGTAAAGAAACTACAGATGTGATTGTGTGCCCACATTTCAGAAATTCACCCACTGTGTGAGTAAAGGCACTTGCTCAAGCAATTTATTTGTGTGAAGGTCTGCCCTGCTGGTTGTATATTTAACATTGCTTTCACAACAGCCATGGACTTGTCAAGAGAAGGAAAACTACCTTGTTGCTCTTATAATAGAAACACTGGCAGGGACATTTCATTAGGGCTTGCGCCGCTGAAAACTGGACTGAAGTCTTTTTCCACTGTCTTTCCATAACCCCCCCCTCCATCAATATATAAACTTAGCCTTGGTAAACTAAGAGTAACCTATTTATTAAAATTGTCAAGTAGAAAGTATGAAGTCAGGAGATTCTCCCCTTTTGAGGTTTCCCTGACTTTTATAAACCAGAAACACTCAAGACTCCTCAGAACACCTTGGCATTAGATTTTGGATGAAGACCTCTAACAGAAATTACATCTATGCCCCTTGGGAAACAGGTACAAGGCAGAACATTTGTGGTTTTAATGAGATTCATGTCTAATCAGACCTATGGAAAGCATTTCAGCCCTGCACTTCAGTTTCAGCAGCCTAACCTCAAACAGAAAAAAAAAATCATGGTTCAACGTGCATTTGTTATATTGTGTTTGAGTTTACATTTGCATATGTTTACCAAGGAAACCACTGTTCCAGCTGGACATAGCCTGAACAGCTGCACATGAAACATTTCTCAATAAGAGCACTATCTCACGGCAATGACCTGATCCATGCAAGTTCATGACTGGATGTAATTCTTTTATCATCCAGGCACCAGCTGTCAAACAAACTCAGGTCTGTCAGTGAGCATCACCAAAATGTGTATTGTAACATGCATGGCTTTATAAGCTTCATGAACAGTGTATAGGGGTTGAACCAATAATCTTTATTATATAATCCTTGCTGACCCAAGAAACTTCATGTACTTTACTATGCATCATCTACAGTATTCTGCCCTTACTGGGTTCATGCCACATCAACTTTTACACCAATTCCAGGTGAATTCTTTATGTTTTTATCATGCCTGTCATGTAACTGTACAACAGCAACTCTAACTGTTCTATTTTCAGACACTGGGTATCCCAGTGTGCTCGAACTGGGAGGCTGAAATTCCCTCATCCCCTTGAAATCCTACCTATCCTCATGCACTGTGTATCTGCATTCACATACACAGTAATGCATACACGCACACTCACAAAGTGTTATACTATCTCAATTAGTATTGTATTTTCCACACAAAACTACCCTATTTCTTTATGTAGATTGATTTGCAAATTTACATTACTTAATTTGAATTTCAAAGAGTTAATTGAAGTACACTGTATTCAGAATATCTTGGAAAGCTGATGATAATACTGTTATCCTTGTTTTCTTAATGCAGCAGTTCGCGTTATGGAAAATTGTTTATACATTTTTTTATGAGACTGACCTTTTTCTCTGGTCATGTAAGATGTTTTTAGTCCCCATTTTGAGTTTGTTAGAGCATGTTTTTTATATTTGAAATAATTAATGTGGAGCTCCAACATACAGTATGCTGCTTCTCTGAGGCTTTCATTATTCTCAGCTGAATTTTAACACCCAGGGCCTGATACACAGTTGTAAGGAGTATAGTTAAGTCATTGCAAAGATCACTTACTAACACTGATGACTTTGAGGTCACAACCCTTCCAGACACAGTTGTATATCACTTGGTGGGTGTGCGGGGGAAGGGGGTCATTGTGCAAGTAGCCCACAGGGCCATTCACTATGCATTGCAATCCTCAAAAACCAGTGGTTAAATCTGAAATATTTAGGTGTGGGAACTCTCACATCTAGATTTCTAGGAGGTGGAACTGTCATTTTTAGGTGGTGGAACTCGTAGCCAATGGAGAAAGATGACAAAGATGGTGGAAATGTCATATATTATTGTGAGAGGTGGTGGAACTGAGTTCCTGTGAGTTTCTGCCCAATTTAACCCCTGTTACAAATATGGCAGCAGAGTTTTGTGACACTTCTGACTTCTAGAACTTTTACAAGTTTTAGGATTTCAGCAAAGCTGAAACTGGGCTACTAGGGGCTGACTGTTGAAATGGGTGGTGGTTGCATAACACAATGCTAAGACCATATAACAAAGGGTACAGGGCTAGGGAGGAGGGCATTACTGGATGCCAAGGGGTTACAACCGAATGGGAAATGGGTGTATCATGAGCGAAGAGGGATGGCAATGTAAAATGACTGAACACTGACCCAGAGTCAGGCTTCCAAGTACAGGATGAGTGTTCCAAATTTGGGACCTTGCAGCAATACTGCCATTCTTCACAGCGTTGCAGGATAGCATAGCATCACTTGACTAGCCCTGTGTCATGCTATGACTCTGCGAGTCATAATATCATTTACACCCTTAACATCATTGTAACTAGTTTGCATTGTACCATAGTTCTGATGGTTTGAACTGTTGATACTGCTCCGAAGTACTGTGCATGGGGGGAACCGATTTATTGATCGGCTGCCCTCTGTTTTGGGATTTATTTCTGACTATATACTTTTTTGGAGTGTTCAGCATTAAATTAGAGGAAGCCGGCCTTGTATGGTGTATTGGCTGACGGAGGTTCCTACCTCCCCCTCTCCATTTGTGCCTGGGTGATCGTGGACTGCACTGCCCAGAACAGAGCAGGAGTTGCCTCATTTTTGACTCTGGGGAGCTAGAGGTTTTTGGGGTACTCTTAGGCTATTCAGAGGTTGGCCTTTTTAGTCTGGCCTCTGGGTATCTGTGGCTGCTGGTCCTGTGTGGTGTAGTCTAATTAGGTGGGTTTGGGGGGGGTGGGGGGAGTCCTCATTCGCTGCTGGTCTGCCAGTGTATATTCCTGGTCCATCTTTAGGAATTCTCTGCTTCCTCCGATTAACTTGTACTGATACCAGTCCTTTTAAACAGTCCCACTTAAACTTCAAGACGAAGTTTTGTCTAATTTTCTTTTTTACATCTGAATGGCAGTGAGAGTGCCTTTCTGGTCCTCCCGGTAGTAAGAGTGCTCAGTGTTTGAATGATAAATTAAAAGCAAAAAGTTCCTTGAGCTCAGGAAGTGAGAGTACCTGTGCTCTATTGGCCTCCTAGGTTGTGAGAGGGCCTTTGGCGGCTGAAGAATTGTTTAGTTTTTACATTTTTCATCATAAATTTTATATTCTTGGACTTCAGTTACAGTTAAAATTTTGTTTGTATTTGATTATTTATATTTATAATTTTATAGTCTTTTTTGTAATAACTGATTATTATTTGTCTGGGTTTAGATTTAGGTTACATTTTGAAGCTTGGGATTGTTTATTTATTGGGCGTTAACTAGCACAGTAAATATGTGTTGGGAGGGTATTAGGACGGTCGGGTATTACTCCCCCTTCAGGCTCAGAGACCTCTGTCCATTCTTTTGTCCTTCCCTGTCACCAGAGGTGTATAATCAGTGTAGGGTTCTGGGGATTACTAGGAAAAAGGGGAGGATGAGGGCTGGGCCTGGAGAGGGATTGGAAAGGAGCAGGCGGATAGGGATAGTGGGGACAAGGAGACGCCCTGGGGCAAAATGGGTCCAGGAAAGGGGCTCTCCCTGGCTGGCTTCCCATACCCAAGGGTTCTGCTGGTAGTCAGCAGGTAGCACGGTCATCCTTGGATGCTCATCCTACTCGGGTGGTGTTATGCAATGCCAGGTCTATTAAAAACAAGACCGTTATTATAGCAGATCTTGTTGGAACATCAGACCTGACGTGCATCACTGAGACTTGGCTGGATGAAAATGATGGCCCAGTTTTGGCCTCAGCAATTCCAGCCGGGTACTCAGTGATACACCGCCCTAGGATGGATTGTAGGGGCCGGGGTGTTGCCATTTGTTTTAGATCAGAACTGGGCCTAGTGGAAGTACCAGTGGAACTACCAATTCCTTTGAATGTATTATGGGCGAGGGTGTGGGGCACAGGATTCTTCTCGTCTACCGTCCACTAGGTGATGGGAATATTTTCCTGCAGGAAGTTGCAGACTTCATTGTCGACCTGACATTGGGATCCCCCAGATGGTTGGTTCTGGGGGATTTCAATGCCTGGGTCGACGATGAACTCTCGCAGTTTGGGCAAGACTTCCGCCAGTTAATGATTTCACTGGGCTTCACACAGGTTATTTCCTCCCCGACCCATATTGGAGGTCATTCATTGGACTTGGTGTTCCTACTGGGGATGGAGATATCCAATCTGGTGGTGGAACCAGTCGGATGGTCTGACCATCATTCCATTGGGTTCAGGTTTGAGGCCACCCCTAGTAGGTCAGCCCCTATGGAGATGGTCCGGTACCGCCCTTTGAGGGGTGTCTCCCCAGATGACCTGATGGCGGTGCTGGACCTATCAGGCTTTCTGAGTGATTGCATGGACCCAGGGGACTTGGTACTTGCCTATAATAAGGCGGTAACAGGTGCCCTGGATTCCATTGCTCCTGTTTGTGTTCGTCCCCTCACTCTTTGCCCTAGGTCTCCTTGGTTCGATGAGACTCTAAGGGAGTTGAGGACAGTTGGACGAAGATTGGAGAGATGTTGGCGGAGGTCGGGCTTGGATTGTGACAAACTTAGTTTGATGGACCACTATGTGGTCTATCAATCAGCAATCTCTCGTAAGAAAGCAGAATTCCTGTCCAGAGAGATTGCTGCTGCACAGAATAGACCAGCTCAGCTTTTCTGGACTATGGACAGATTGTGTAATCCAATCTGTCTTCAGCCCAGAAGAGCCTTTTCTCAAGAATGGTGTGAGGAGCTTGCTCAATTCTTTTCAGATAAGGTTGCCAGAATCAGGTCTGAGGTCTGCTTGACTCTCTCTAGTGGGAGTTGTGATGGTCGACAGGAGATGTCAGACACCGGTTTTGTGTGGTCCGACTTCAGCCTTCCCACAATCAATGACATTGTGATGGTCATCCGATTATTGCTTCTGACCAACTGTGGTTTTGATCCAGGCCCTACACGTCTCTTAGTGGGCTGTGTAGATAAGATCAGCCCAGTCCTCGCTGAGATAGCCTGGAGGTCTTTGGAGAGGGGGATTTTTCCAAATCCTCTGAAGGAGGCTATGGTTCAGCCCCTACTAAAGAAGCCCTCCTTGGACCCAGAGTGTCTGGCTAACTACAGACCCATCTCTAACCTACCCTTTGTGGGAAAGGTTATTGAGAAGGTGGTCACATCACAATTGGATGATCATTTAACCAGCCACGACGTCTATGATTCTCTCCAGTCTGGATTTAGGAAGAGACATAGTACAGAGGTGGCTCTGGTTTGGGTACTAAATGATCTCCTGATAGTGAGAGATCGAAGGACCTGTTCTATCTTGGTCCTTCTTGATCTCTCTGTGGCATTTGACACCGTGGACCATGATGTGCTGTTGGAGCACCTGCGGTTTATCTGTGGGCTGTCTGGTACAGTCCTCAGTTGGTTTTGATCCTTCCTCGAGGGTAGGACTCAGAGGGTGGTGTCTGGGATATTTTCCTCGACATCATTCCCCCTATCCTGTGGGGTGCCGCAGGGCTCCATCTTGGCACCCATGTTGTTTGCGGTGTACATGCTGCCTTTGAAATTTAAAACTAAAACAGCACTGTGACACGCATGAGTGTCTTTATATAGGGTTTACATATATTTTAAAGTCTTTTTTGGGCAGTCAGCATATCGAGGGTGCTTGGACTGGGACAGGCACTTCCGGGTCATAACCCACTATATTAACAAGCCCTGCAGCGAGCGGGTGAGCTTATACTGTCAGCACTTCACAGTGCACTGCCTATTGCAAATCCTTTTAAAATTTGTGTGTGTGTGTGTGTGTGTGAAGAAAAACCCTACTGAGTGTCTTTATTTGGAGCCCTGTTGTTACCCAGCATACAGGAAGAGAGTCGCTGTGCCTAGCAACTGTTGCTAGGGGTGTACAGTGCTATTACACAAAACTGTAGTAATTCTGAGGGCACCTAGAAATCTAAAACTAAAACAGCACTGTGACACGCATGAGTGTCTTTACATAGGGTTTACATATATTTTAAAGTCTTTTTCAGGCAGTCAGCGTAGCGAAGGTGCTTGGACTGGGACAGGCACTTCCAGGCCATAGCCCACTATATTAACAAGCCCTGCAGTGAGCGGGCGAGCTTATACTGTCAGCACTTCACAGTGCACTGCCTATTGCAAATCCTTTTAAAATTTGTGTGTGTGTGTGTGTGTGTGTGTGTGTGAAGAAAAACCCTACTGAGTGTCTTTATTTGGAGCCCTGTTGTTACCCAGCATACAAGAAGAGAGTAGCTGTGCCTAGCAACTGTTGCTAGGGGTGTACAGCGTTATTACACAAAACTGTAGTAATTCTGAGGGGCACCTAGAAATTTAAAACTAAAACAGCACTGTGACATGTATGAGTGTCTTTATATAGGGTTTACATATATTTTAAAGTCTTTTTTGGGCAGTCAGCGTAGCGAGGGTGCTTGGACTGGGACAGGCACTTCCAGGTCATAGCCCACTATATTAACAAAGCAGTGCAGCGATGAGGCGTACGATTGCTGCTGCAGAGACACACAGAGAGACACATGCGTCGCGCATGTTACGCATGTTGCGAGAGTTGTGAGGAGTAAACAAACTACTTCAGGTAGGAATTTAATATGGATATCTTGAGGCAAAATATAAATAAGTAAACTTGGTAATACCAAAAAAAAAAAAAATGGATTTTAATACTCTATGTTTGGGGAAACATGGGTCAAAATGTATAACCTGCGAGATGTATTTGTTCTCTGACATACCTATTCTTGAAAATCCGTCTACATGTCTAAAATGCAAACAAGATGCTGATATGTTAGCTGAAATAGCAATGTTTGGTACACTACAGGCTCTTGAACACAGTCAGAAATCAATGGTGTCTAGGATAATTGAAAGGGAGAGTGTTGAACCACATGCACAACCTCATATAGAAGAAAACAGTATAGAACAAAACAAACTTTTAAATACCTTTTTTGAGCATCAACAAAAAAATAGCAATGATACAACAAACCAGGAAAGTGGAAATTTTGTAGATCCAAAGATAAATTCCACCAGAAAATGAAACAGACTGGAAGACCCTGACGACACATGTGACAATAATTGGTATATGATACAAGGCACTAAACAATTAAAGAAAAGGGGAAGAAAAGCTGAGGGTTTTAAGTTGCCCTTATCAAATAGTTTCGATCCCTTGTCAAATCATATCGAGGAAGAAAAGACCAATGACCCACCGCCCGCTCCTTCTATTATGCCAATAAATCAGTTTCCCATTGTACAGTCACCGACCACCCACAAAAATAAAATTAGTTCAGAAATTACAATGGATCCCCATGAAAACATAGGAAATAATGGTAATACTTTATTGCCCTTACAACCAACTATAAATATGGTGGAAAATGAAGCATTAAAACAAGTATAGTGCCTGAACAAATTTATATTTGGGGGGATTCAATTACTAGATATACTGACAGATATACCACTAGGGGAAATAAAGCCAATGTAACTAGTTGCAGTTATAGTGGGGCAACAATAAAAGACATGACAAGTATGCTTCCAAGTATCTTTCAAGATACGGAAAATTCTAAAACTGCCCTATTGCACTTAGGAACAAATGATTTTGGAAAACAGGATATTGAAAACATTACCAAAGATATGATGGATGCTATAAATACTTTAAAAACATTAAATGTGACGCCTATTATTTCGGAAGTTCTACCGGTCCCAAGAGCAAGTTATTTCAGAACTAAACAAATAAAAATGTATAACAACTGGTTACGCAGATGGTGTCTTACAAATAATATTAAATGTGTACACACTTGGGAGACATTTGTGGGACGCGATGATTTATATTGTTACGATGGTCTTCACTTAAATAAAAAAGGTACACGACTTCTGGGGTACATTATGTACAACAAAATAAATAAGAATTCAACACAAACAAAAAACTAAATTCTGGGGGGCAAAGGGAGCCGACTAAAAAACACACAAAATTTGCCATCAAACAAAATAAATACGGGTTGACTTTTCTACTTACAAATGCAAGAAGTCTACACTTAACCAAATTAGATGAATGAGAGATATTACTTCATACTGAAAACATTGATATAGCAGCTATCACTGAAACTTGGTGGGGAGACCAAACCAGTTGGAATTTAAACATACATGGTTATAGTACAATATACAAAAATAGATTAATGAAAAGAGGTGGTGGAGTAGCGTTCCTCGTTAAAAACAATATAGAACACAGATCTATAAATATTAACGAAAGTGAATCAGCCAGTGAAACTCTGTGGATTGAAATAATAAGAGATACTCAAGTTAAACTCACAGTAGAATTGTTATAGACCGCCTAATACTGACTTGACTGAACACTATAAATGCCTGGATAACTTAGAGTTGGGGATGAATAGATCTGACATAATCCTATTGGGAGACTTTAATTATCTGGGAATAAATTGGGTAAACTTTTCAACTAATAAAACAGAAAAACATTTTTTGGACTTTTGTGAATCACATGATTTAGTCCAACTTATTCAGACTCCAACTAGAAAAAATAATATCTTAGATTTGTTATTGACAGACATACCCCAACAAATTCATAATATCGAAGTCCGTGAACCACT